>OX276365.1:5869058-7165910 GCA_946251885.1 Cosmia pyralina
GGCGTGAGTTTATGTATGTATGTAGATTGTAATATTGATCGGCTGATCGGAAAATTACTGACCTAAGACACCTGCAGGTTGATTTAAGATTATTTGGTAGCGAAAGCATTTTGAATAGTGGACATTTTTCGACACGAATGATTATAAGCACTTACACACGTAGGGGAATTGAAAATATGTCAGGGACGACTGTCCATTCCAACTATTGCCTTGAGGCAGACAACTTTACAGAATTCTACTCTTTGGGGAGTCGTTTCACGAAGAAATAGTGATGTGGTAACTCTATAAAGATGGATCATACGGTCAGCGAATTCAAAAGCTTCTGAAATTGTTGTGTTTAGCTAGAATCGGTATTCTTTTATTTGTTTGATGTTACATTGTTTTAGAAGCCAAAGATTTAAATCGTTAGATTCGCCCGACCGCGTAAAAAGATGGTCACGTTTATGTTTAATTGACAATGATAATATTTGAATAGTATTGTCTCGCTCACATAAAGTGAAAGTCGTATCCTATCATTCCACGCGGGATGTGTGAGCTCACTCTTGTCAGTACTCGTATATCTACACTTATGCTTTTTCACGATATATTTAGGGTGAAGGTAAAGATTTAAATCTTTGTTTGAAGCGTTATTGTGAGGTAACATTGTAATACTAAGGGCCTATTTCACGATGTCCGAATAGCCAATACTTACCGAATAAATTAAAAAATGGAACGGAATTTGTATGAAATTATCTGCCAAGTTAATAGGAACTTAATCGTAGGTGGTAAAACAGGCCCTTAGCAACAAAACCTTACTATTACTTACAACTATTGTAAAATTATGAAAAATCATCATTTCTCATGCCAATCACACTAATTTTATAAAGGCGAAAGTTTGGGAGTGTGTGTGTATGTTTGTTACTTCTTCATGTTTGTTACTTCTTCACGCTCAAACGGCTGGACCGATATGGATGAAATTTGGGATATAGATAGTTTATACCCTTTTTTTTTTTGTGGATGGGAAATCATCAAATGACTTCTCCCGCTCTGGGCAGAGCGGAAGGGCGTGTCAGACTTTTACTGACTAAAACCCACCCATGCTCCTTCAGCTGCCCGTGCCAGGGCCACTGTATCTCTTTCGAACTACCCGCGACCCCGGCGGCATCGGCCCAATTGACCCCGTCACTGCTGACATCTCTTTGAGGCGCACGTGGGACACAACAAGCCGTTGACCCGGGCCTGGTCCTTACCGGACGGCGAGCTGCCCATTACTCGTCGTCCGCAAGCCCGCGCCTACGGTGGCCGGGAATCGGCAATCGATTCCCGCCGCCCAGGGCGTCTCCTACGGCGGCTATGGGCGCGAGGGCACGGCTGTTGCCTCTCCCTCACGCGTTCCGCTTCCTCCTTCGCGAGCACTATTGCTTCGCAGAAGGAGGTGACGGCTTCCCATGCACTCTCGCTCCGCACCATGGCCTGGACCAGGTTTGAACGCGAGAGATCGCCGCCGCCGATCGCCTCCGTGAGAACACGGCGGTGCTCCGCCCAAGCCGGGCAGACCTCCACTGTATGCTCCACCGTGTCCTCCGGGCGATCCACACAATGGTGACACCCGGGCGTTTCCTCCCGCCTTATCCGAAACAGGAACGCAATTGTGGCGTGCCCAGCGCTGGGTTGCGACAATCGCACTCTCCATGTCGCCATGAGATCCCGCCGGAACTCTGTCCGCTGTACCGTGATTTCTCGCGGCAGCGGAGTTACGCCCTAGATTAACACATAGGCTACTTTTATCCCGGTCTACGCGGGTGAAACCGTGGGGAGCAGCTAGTAAAATACTTTACTAGCTACTATTTCTTTACTTACTATTTTTTGCTTCACTATTTTTTTTATCCCAAGTAATATGGGATAAGGGCAGGAAGATGACTATTTTTTTTATATTTCTCACCTAAACTTGGCTTATCAAGTGTCGACTAAGGAGACACAATTAACTGTCTATTCTGACACGTGGGACATCGCTTTGTAAATTAACATAATTATATACTTCCGTATACCGTTACACCGTTCCTTCATCCCACATACCTTCCCGTATAATTTCCCGTAAACCTCAAATAAAATCCAGCAGAAATTCTCTACACTCGTAGCGTCCCCAACTTTACAGAGGTACAGTCACGAACATAAAACTTTAAAGCCAATAAAACGGGTACCATCTCCAACATAGCTGATAAGCACTTTTTTATTTAACTGTACCGCTCAACCGATATACTGCAAAGTGAATATCCGAACTGTCTCCAGTGGAAAACTTTTTATACTTACAGTTTTTAACGGGTTGTTCTCAGTTCGAGCACTTTTGGGAAAGTAGGTTTTAGTAAATTGGAAAGTAAAAATAGTCGATAAAATATTTTGTTTTTGGCTGGAAAAGCACGTCAAGCTGTTGGTCATGGCTGACATTTCTAACAACAATAACTTAACAGTCAACAACGACAACAACAGACAAATTTAACAGTCGTTACGGCTAGTCAGAAGTACAAAAGTTTGATTAACCAAGGGTTATCGTATTACCAAGTAACTGGGATATGGAGGTCAGATAGGCAGTCACTCCATATAACACTAGTATTCAGGTAATGTAATAGACTATTATTTTACTATCCCACGGGAACGTACCACCGGGTTAAAAAGTATACTGTGTCCTATTCGAGGTCATGATCTACCCGTATACCAAATTTCATCCAAATCCATTCAGCCGTTTTAACGTGAATGCGTGACAAACAAACTCAATTTCGCATTTATAATATTAGTCAGTATTAGGGGTTTCATACCTATGGGTCGGATTTCTTCTGAAGGCAGTTACGACATTATTTATGACCGTTTTTACACTAGGTGACACCTAAATGAAAACGTAAATAAAAGCACACTGTTGGATTTTCAACTTTCGCTGCTGATCCGAGCGTTAAAAATCCAACACCGCAATTTTATTTAGGCATTCGGTTAGATGTGGCTACTGTTAGTGAACGGGCACTAAAATCTCACTATCTGCCTAGCCGTCTTCCAACTAAGTCTTTATTTTATTGAGGTCGGATTTCAGTCGAACTGGATGCAGCTTTACGTATATCACATGGAGTGACTGTTAGGACATTTAATAAAAAAAAACAATATTATTATATATTTACCGTTGGTACTGACGAAGTATGTGGGTGTGATCGAACTTTTTGTGCACAGTTATAGTAATAGCGGTACCTGAAACAAAACAAAATAACATTAGATTCAAAGACAACTAGCGACCCGCCCCTTCTTCGCATAGGTGCAATCTACTGATGTGCGACAAGTGTCAAAATAACGAGATTTCTGTGCTATAGTTTCGATATTTAGTTAGGTATTACACATAATAAGGTGCTATAAAAAATTCTGCCACGACTTCAATGGGAGATAGTATTGAGTATATAGATTACAATAGTGAAGAAATTTCGTACCCCGGAATAGTTAAACCATAAACATTTACTTTATTCTGCATAACGTGGTTCACAATTGACACTTGACACAAAGACAATTGCTACCTCATTCTAACTGTTCTGGGAATGAATTACTACAGCACGATTTCATACAAGCAAATCAATTCAAAATGCGCACATTTTTTTGTAAGAAAAAAATTATGACATAAAGATCAATAATTTATTTTCACTATCATAATAATAATAATCTATATCCTTGATCCAGCCACCTAACGAGAGCCTCCTTAGGTGTTGGTTGAGGCTCTTGGCAATTAAACCATTGGCTGATACAAAGCGGCACAATGATTGCTGAGTCCACATCCCACATGTCAACAACCTCGCGAGCCAAGTCAAGATACCTACTTAATTTGTTTATCTTTCAACGAAATAATCTATATTATACACAATACTGTTTCCCATTGCAGCCGTGGCAGATATTTTTATAGCACCTTATATTATGAGTATTATGAGTTATGACCCTCCGGAAAACTAAAAAAAACTTTTTAACAAAAAAATACAACCGACTTCCAAAAACAACACTACAAAGTGAAAAATAACTTTAATTTCGGAAGTCGGTGTCGGTGTTAAATGTATTTTCGTTTTTTGCCACCGACTTCCGAAATTAAAGTTATTTTTCACTTTGTAGTGTTGTTTTTGGAAGTCGGTTGTATTTTTTTGTAAAAAAGTTTTTATCTTTCACTTTTTAGTTGTGCACCTACCCCACACAAATTATAATACCACTATCTGCAAAACAAACTAGAACATCATCCATATAAAAGTGGGGAAAAAATACGTATTATTGAAGCTAACTCAAAAACGACCGAAGCAAAGTCAATCAATTTTATATGGGACCAACTGTGATGTATACACTCTCGAACAAAACAAAAAAAATCCAAATCGGTCCAGCCATCTTCGAGTAATAGGGGAACATACATAATAAAAAAAAATAAAAAAAAAAAAAGGTTCCGACGAATTGAGAACCTCCTCCTTTTTGAAGTCGGTTAATGATGGTAAAATCTACATCAAAAACAATTCAGTAGTTTAGAAAAACTTATGATACCATAGAAATATAAAAAACTTTATCTATGAATGATACACACTGTTTAAAGATGATTTTTAGTACCAGGAATATAATGAATTTGATTACAAACCACTACCCCCAAAGTAAGTCAAGCTACTGTAACATAATACACGCTTACATTTTGATCGTTTTAATCCCTTGGACGGGTGGTTTAACTTACAAAATAGTATTCATCAAAAGCTTGCACAGCATCGTATCTCTCAAAATAAAAAAAAAAGGAAGTGATAACGTAATACTCGCAAAATGCATGAAATCGGTAGCAGTGCCACAAGTTAGTTACCTGCGCGTACGCCGCGTCGTCGTCGGTGCTTATCTAACTACCTACACTCCGCCCGATCAACTTTAGGTTATTGACTCGCTCAGCTGATCATGTTCACGTAAACAAATGTTTACAAATTAAATGATTCCAAATTTTCCTTCATACTTTTATGGGCTTTGGACCGTCATAATTGCTTGTGCCTAGGTTTCGGGACATACCTAATAAAATAAAAAATAAAAAATGCGGTACATGTAAAAATTAGTCTTTACAGGTCTGCTACTTATGGCGTATTTAAAAATGTGGAATCAAAATTATTTACAATGATTTTAAAAATAAAAAAGTACAATTACACGATTAAAACAGTTCTGATACATACCTAAATCTCCTTTGTTTCATTTAACTTTTAAGGACACTTCGCGATACGAAATAATTGTTCATAAAAAATGTGTAAGTAATCAAAATTATTTACAACGATTTAAAAAATGAGTTCTGTTAAAAATTAATAATTAATCAATTCTGAATCATCACTAAAGGACTAATCTTCACGATAGCGTAATAATTGTTCAAAGTGCAAACCATTCCTCTCTCCTCTCCTCTCGGGATCTCGTTCGAAGTACCTACTCGAGGATTTGTTCGTCTAGCTCAGGTGTGTAGACTGGTTGGCGACCGCGGCCCTGAGCATGTGTAGGTGTACGGAATTGTCCGTGATCTAACAAATGCTGCGTAGCCGCCACAATTGTCTGACCAGACGGAATTTGCGGGTTAGGTATACCACGCAGCCGCAAAGATTGCAAGTGATTTGGTTCGCTGTACAGACGACGAGTCGCTTGCGCATCAAAACCCGCAATCGCGTAGAATTGCACCATGGCAACAAACTCCAGGTTGGAGTACGCGTAATTACGAGACGCCATTACGTTCGCGCGACAAGGATATTTTTTAACAACACTGACACTTAACACACCGATGACGTCTTAGAGAAACTGAATTGTTTACACGACGTGGTCCTGCGCTGCCCTTGGCGCGCGGGGTGCGCGGGGCGCGCGCCTTTTGCATTGCCAATCAAATAGGGTTTGGGGGCGGGGTTTGGTCTAGGATTGGCTATTTTTTGTGAATCCACGTTGACTGCGCTTACGCGTCATTATTTTTAGTACTTGTTAGTATCGAATGGCGCCGACTAATGGTTCGCATTGTTTTATCACTCATGCGAGAAATAATTCGAGTTTATAAAATAAAAGTACTTTATTTTTTAATTTTATCTTTACAAATGATAGTGTTTCATGCACCGGATCGACCCTCCACGGGATTAAAACGATCAAAATGTAAGCGTGTATTATTTTAAATTAAGCTATATACCTACAACATTATTTTCTATTTTGTGAATGTGAGACCGTTGCAGGCCTAGTAGACTGAACATTTGTTGACTATTTCCTATTTTGTTGAGTACCTGCAGGTAGTTGTTGAACGGCCTACATTGTCCTCCCATACCTATTAACACTGTTATTTTAAAATATTGTTAAACCAATTATTTTTAAAAGTGTAACCATGGAGTTTCTTGCCGGCTCTTCTCCATAGGAAACGACCAATTTGGAACCGTGCACCTAGCTTCTGACGTTTCATAAGTGCCCATGTAGGTTTATGTGAAATAAAATATTTTGATTTTATGATTTTACTCCATTTTTATCTGACTGAAAGAACACGGTTTAAATTCACAACGGATTTATTATTTTAGCCGTACATTATTTGATAGATGTTCAATTACTTACAAAATCTATTTATTCAGTTAGGTATTTTATTTTATCAAGCTCATAAACATAGAGCCAAGACCCTGTAGTATGGACAGGTACAGAAGGTCAGCTCCGTACAACGAGCGAAAACTGGCGCACGCACACATACCTAGGCGAACGTACGGCCATCTGAAACAAATGCCAGTCGCGAGTGCTTGCACTCACTGTACTTAGTCTGCTTTTCCACCAGAGATGCAGCGAGGATATGAAAGCTAAGCTACGGAACTATGTGACCGTTTCCACTAATGCTAAGCCATGCAGCGGAACAAGTAAGATGTGCTATGAAGACGCGCCGCCGCGAAGTATTAACCGTGCGAGGAAGATGCACATAACTACTCCACTTGCATCCATAGCACGCATCCTTCCATATTAAAAACATAGCTTAGTGTAACCCGTTTCCACCAGTGCCATGATATGTGAACCAATGAATATGAATGGTGGATATCAAAAGCATCCATAGCAACGTAGCATAGCAGATCTCTAGTGGAAAAGCAGCCTTATACGAGCATAAACACCTTACACTTAACCCCCGTTCGCACGGGCGTAATAAAATCGCAACGGGATTTTATAGCGCACTGGATTTTCAACTCTCGTTGTTGAGCCGAGCGTTGAGAATCCAACTTAACAATAACAGAGTACATTCTAGCGCGTCGAAAAAACACACTGTTGGATTTTGCACTCTCGGCGCTAAGCAGAGCGTTGAAAATCCAGTGCGCTATAAAATCCCGCCGCAATTTGATTACGCCCGTGCGAACGGGGGTTTACGCAGCTTCAAAAGTGAGATTCTCGTGAAATAATAATTGCAACTTTGAGAAAAACCTATGTAATCGTAGAATTGTTTCGAGAATGCCTATGTTCGTGACACAAAATTGTATCAATATTCTTTATGAGAAAATTCCTGTTAAATCTTGTGTAAGTGTATCTAAGATATTTATGCTCGTGAGCGTATGTAAAGCGTGTCTACGTGTGCATGCATTTTCGCTCGTTTTATGAAGCCGACCTTCTGTGCTTAGCTTTTCTGTGGCCAAGATTCACAGTGTCCTTTTAAGAAGACAAATAAAACACTAAGGTAGCTTTATGTGTCGCAATTAACGATCCGAATTAGAATTCAAAACAATTTGAATATAAGGGTGCCGTTTGTTTTACGTCCAGTCGTAAAGGTTTAATTTGTTTTACGCATAATAAACTTTAATTACGTTTTACACTTGAGATTATAAGTTATTGGTCTGGTGGTCGCAGGGATTTTGAGTGAAGTCTGAAGACTTCTTCTTTTTCGTTTGGTAGTGACTAACTTGGTGTCATAGTTTTTATGCCACCCATGGGCTCCGACTTAGCTTCACATGTCGTTGAGAAATATCAGATCCTAAATGTCTGAGTGTGTCGTGAGGTTCAATTATTATTGTGAAAAATATTTTAAGTGTGTCCGTAAGCATATCTTGTACCCCTAGATTAACGAAACGAAAAAAAAAAAAAACGAAAACAAACGAAGTGTCATTTATAGCATAGCATGCACTAAAGAAAACTATCTGAAATATTCTCGTCAGTCTCGCTTTTTTGCCATAGTTTTGTGTTTCATTTGTTTTCTCTACAGGGTTTAAAGGTCATTGCCGAGAAGAACTGCGTTAAAACATACACATTTTTCGTTTATTCAGAAGAAAATTCCCAATATTTAAACGTTTTAAAACACTAACTGTCCTTGATATTTACATGTTAAAGAAAATAGAGGGCAGTATTATACAGATCATTTTAAAGATTAAAATAGGAAGAAAAAGAAAATGCTTTGCAAGTTATGAGTCTCAGTAAAATGTTTAGATTACTTTACCTACTTAATAGTGATACATTATAATTTCAAAGCTTTGCGGAGACAATGAAGAAAAATTAAATTTTATATCTTCTAGCACAGATTAATACACATGGGACACTCCGCAAAATCATTGAAATAAAAAGCGACTCTTGCTACGACACAATAAAATGCAATTCAGGTCGTACAACGCTTCATTACCTACAGTTATATTTACCTATAAGTTGCCTCTCTTTCTATCGCGTAACTCTTATACCTTCTGACTCGTTAGGGTTGTCTTCTTGTACGACGCGGCGCGTGAGTGGGTATCGAACTAACGTGCGAGCCGGCCGGTGCATGGCAGTCCATACTGAATTGACCATAGAAATATAAAAAACACACTTCTTTCATATATCTATGGAATTGACCCAGTGAGACGAGCCCGCCGCGTACTTGTAGCTTCATACCTAAACTTCGGATTGTCCCATCTGTATTAATCTGTGCTTCTAGTCATTTTAATAATGTATATTATGAGAAGCTGAATTATGAAGGTCAGTTAAGTGGTGTTCTTTTTAATAGTTACTATCTGTGGCCCCAGTTCCACTAACAGCACAAACGCATAAAAGCACATAACGTTCCCACTGCTGGGACTTCAGCTTCCTCTCTTTAAGAGGATTCTACTTGCAAAGACTATACACACTACAGACTGAGTACATAACGCAATTGTCAATCTTTCAAGGGGTTAAAGTTTAAGTGTTAGCCACACTTATTTTAGGATTCTTAGGTAGGTAGGTACCTGATTCGACTCAGTGCTTTCTTGAGTTATAAACGCACTAGCTAATGAACAATATTACGCGTTTCATTATAGTTTATGGATGCGGAAAACGATTCTCGTTTTTTTTTTTTAAAATTTTTTATCGCCATTCATTTAACCGTGATAGTATATTTGTTCTCAATGAATAATCCTTCATAAACAAAGTTTTAATTAAAATAATTAACGACCAAACAAACAATCGGCACACCAAAACACTAATGATAATTGAAGTCAGTGCTCCGAAAATAGGGCAAAGGCACTCTTTTCATACGGTTCTGAATACAACTTGTTAACTGGGATAGCACAAAATTGAAATTTTCAGTGTGAAATTTCATCTCTACCCTGAATGAGGCCTCATTAAATGGCTGTGAGGCCGCAAATTGCAATTTATTGTCCTAGAAACGACATAAATTTGTTATGTTAAGCTGTTATTTTCGCTATATTTTTAGAGTTTAAAATTGCTTGTACTACTGTTTTTATTGGAGCGTTACTTTGATGTATTTTGTGTTATGTAACAGTTTCGTGATTTTAAAGTTTATCTGTGTTATGTTTGGTAAAATTAACAACTGGAAATAAAATAAATTTGATCCGTATCGTTTTGCTGTCGTAAAAGAGTATCGTATTATTTTAACAGGATGGACAACAGTGGCCTTTTTCTATTGATTGTTATCAAACTGCGATCGTGTATACAATAATGACAATCAAATCAAAATCAAATCATTTTTTAGTTTGCAAACATGGGTAATTAATATTACATAGATGTTTTATACTATGAGTCCTCCATGTTCTACCGTCATGGGCATGCAAATCATATTATTATTATGTAAGTAAAAGAAAGATATTATTATTTTTAATAACAATTAGGAAAATATACTAATTAATCTCAAATCATTTGAATTACTTAAGAACATTAAAATATGTCATATTATTAGAAAAATGTCAACTAGGTTACAGTATTAAAAAAAAATAATATAAAAAATGTAATCAATAATTAATTATTAATAAATTATTATTAATTAATTAATTATTATTATATTATTATTATTATTATTATTAATTAATTATTAATTTGTAATGTAGTTAATAATAATAATTAAATAAAAAAAAATAATAAAAAAAAAAATATTATATTTATATTCTATCTATCTATCTCTCTCTATCTATGGTTGTTTCAGAAAGAATCTATAGGAAAGAAGCGGCTCGTTTAACGAAGTACTGTAGCAGTCATTTATCTAAGTCAGTTTACATAGAAGTTACGCTGTGTATCCATCATCTGCTTAGACTGTTCCTAAGTATGTTGGGGTCAGGTTCCAGTCTAACCGAATGCGAAATGCAACCGATATTTTACATGTAGTGACCGTCTATCTGACCTCCGCAACTCACAACTGGTAATACGAAAAATCGGTTGTGAGAAGCATAAACCTTTCATATGGCGTTGGTGCAGAAGGTAAAAATAAAAACGAAAACTGTGTCCCGCCTGAAAATCTGAAAAAAGTTAGTATGGCAACACTATATTATCACTAAAGCATACCTCAGTAGTTTTATATTAACTACGATGGCAACACTATATTAATACTAAAGCATACCTCAGTAGTTTTTGTTTTGTAGCTGAGAGCGGCGGTACGTAGGCTGAGTGCCAAAATACCGCCCCAGGACCTGACGGCGTGCCAGGAAGAGCCTGGGTTCTAGCCTTTGGGGCTCTCGGGCCTCGACTAGTTGGGCTCCTAAGCGCATGCTTGGAGAGGGGCCAGTTCCTACTTCGTTGGAAGACAGGGAAACTAGTCCTCATTAAGAAGCCGGGGCGCCCTGCAGACTCTCCGTCCGCTTACCGGCCCATCGTGCTGCTCGACGAGGTGGGCAAGCTCTTTGAAAGAGTCATTGCAGACCGCCTCGTCGGGTGGCTGGTGCAGGAGGGGCCGGATTTGGCGGAGAGCCAGTTTGGTTTCCGCTGGGGGCGCTCTACGGTGGACGCCATCATGCGCGTGCGAGCCCTCACGATGGGGGATGCTGTGGCCTGGGGTGGAGTCGTCTTGGCGGTGTCTCTAGACATCGCCAACGCCTTCAATACTCTGCTCTGGAGTTGCATCAGGGAGGCACTCCGGTATCACCGGGTGCCAACCTACCTCCGTCGAGCGGTCGAGGCCTATTTGATGGACAGGGCCGTTATCTACCCCGGTCATCAGGGAAATTGGTACCGGCGAGAGATGTCGTGCGGTGTCTCACAGGGATCTGTCCCGGGGCCACATCTGTGGGACATCGGGTACGACTGGATGCTGCTCGACGACCTCTCTAGCGGCGTCAGCGTTGTATGTTACGCTGACGACACACTGGTCCTGGCGCAAGGGAGGTCGCACCAGGCGGCGGCCGAACTAGCGACACGCGGGGTTGCGACAATCGTAAAGAGGATCCGGCAGTTGGGACTCGAGGTGGCCCTGCACAAGTCTGAGGTCATGTGTTTTCATGGTCCTCGGAACGCGCCACCGTCGGGTTCCCAAATAACGGTAGGAAGGGTTCACATCGAGGTCGAGTCGACGATGAAGTACCTGGGACTCGTCCTCGACAGCCAGTGGAACTTCGTGGAGCACTTCCGACGTTTGGCTCCCAGACTGGAACGGGCCGGGGCTGCATTGAAGCGGCTCCTGCCCAATCTGGGGGGTCCAAACGCCTCCTGCCGGAGGCTTTACGCGGGGGTCGTGCGGTCCATGGCCCTTTACGGGGCACCGGTGTGGGCGCGTTCCCTTAGGCTGCGACCAGCCCGTCGGTTGAACGCGTCCCAGAGGGTCATGGCCATCCGGCTAGTCCGGGGATACCGCACGGTCTCCTGTGAGGCGGCGAGCCTCCTTGCCGGATTACCGCCATGGGATCTGGAGGCAAAAGTCCTCGCGCACGTGTGGGAGTGGCGTGAGGAGGCGAAGCACCGGGGCGTAACTGCGCTGCCGCGAGAAATCACGGTACAGCGGACAGAGCTCCAGCGGGATCTCATGGCGACATGGAGAGTGCGATTGTCGCAACCCAGCGCTAGGCACGCCACAATTGCGGCGATAAGTCCCCTCTTTGAGGAGTGGTAGGAGAGGCGCCACGGCGTCCTCACCTTCGGCCTGACGCAGATCCTCACCGAACCCAGTTGTTTCAGAAGGTTCCTGTTTTGGATAAGGCGGGAGGAAACGTCCGGGTGTCACCATTGTGTGGATCGCCCGGAGGACACGATCTCTCGCGTCCAAACCTAGTCCAGGCCATGGTGCGGAGCGAGAGTGCATTCTGCGAAGCAGTAATGCTCGTGAAGGAGGAGGCGTAACGCGTGAGGGAGAGGCAACAGCCGCGCCCTCGCGCCCCTAGCCGCCGCAGGAGACGCCCTGGGCGGCGGGAATCTATCACCGATTCCCGGCCACCGTAGGCGCGGGCTTGCGTAGGACGAGTAATGGGCAGCTCGCCGTCCGGTAAGGACCAGGCCCGAGTCGACGGCGCATTGTGTTCCACGCGCGCCACGTGCGCCCGGGTTTTACTCAGTAAAAGTCTGACACGCCCTACCGCTCTGAGCGCATTCTGAGCAATCTAAAGAAATCCCGGAAAATAAACGCACATACGTAGCTTAGTCACATCTCGGCAACATAAATATTATTTTCAATTTTCAACCTTATTTCAAGCTAGCTAATGGTGACAATAGATTACGCGGTTGTGGTGTGCCGTTTAAAATCGTAGTCAGTCCGCACATTAACTGGTTTCTGACCAAAATGTAGTTCAGAAAGGTTAGTCCGGTTTGCCCCTAATGCTACGGTTTCCTAAAAGAGCAATGGCCGCTACATAGCGTCTGCAATTTACCGGCAAAAGACGTCACTTTAATCTTTATTACATCCATACTAATATTATAAATTCGAAAGTAACTCTATCTGTCTGTCTGTTACCTTTTCACGCCTAAACTACTGAGCGGATTTCGATAAAATTTGGCAAGGCTATAAATAGCATCCTGGGGAAGGACATAGCTTACTTTTTGTCTTAAAAAATTATCCAACAGGGGTGATATAGGGGATGAAAGTTTGTACGGGAAAACCCAGCATTTCTATGCTAAATTTATGCTTTTGATTTATGAAAAAATCATCGCCTAAAAGGGTAAACTAGGGGTTGATATTAAAATTAACAAATAATATTTAATAAATTGTGCACTTCTTTTTAAGAGATATAAGGGATTGGAAATGTAGACATATTCGTATCTTGAAGTAGCATTCAGTCTTAAATATTTCTTTTTAATCCCCACGGGGTAGGGAATAAAAATAAAAATTAATTAAATTAAATCATTTATTTCAGACCAAGTCCATAGTTCCACACATTAGGTATAAATATAAAATCACATAAAAACACATTAGAATAATTAAAACAATAAAATAAAATTTCACATCACATTTGATTTGCATACAATTAAATTAATTATAGACTAAAATTAAAATAATACAAGTTAAACAATCAATAAATCAAAAACAAAATTAAACATACAAAAAATAATCAGTCCAAATAAATAAATTAAATTAAATTATTTTTATTTCGGAATAAGTACTCCATAGTGTTAGTAACATAATATTAAAACAACTTACTATCTAGTGTTAGTAAAAAGGATTTATATTTTCGCTTTAAAGTTGCCTTCAAAGGCATGCTAGTTAGTAATTTTCCTTTCCGTATTATTGTTAGGTTTTAGGATTGATTAACTTCCAGCAATCATACATCAATCCGCGCGCCGCTCCTCGGAAACTATAAAGGACATTGTTTTCCTGGATTAACACATAGGGTACTTTTAATGTCGGTAGTACGTTCTCGTGGAATATTTTCCGACATCCAATCAGGCGAAACCGCGGGCAAAAGCTAGTATTGCATAAGGAAGTGGTTACAAATTGTGCGAAGTCCCTGACACTCGTGCTAGGTGGTTAAGCTCTGTTACAAGAGCCAGTGCCCTCACTGAAAAGTTGTTGATTAAAGTATGTTGGTGTGTTTCCCTAGAGAGTGTATTTGTTAACGTAAAGTCAAATCCCGCTGTCATCATTTTCATGACAGCCGTTACTGTGTACTTTTTACTCAAACAACATTTTTTATTTTTTTTTATTTTTTTAATACTTTAATAATTTCTGAGCACTTTAAGCCTCAACGCAAAGGTGTACAATCAATTTCCGTCGAATCACAGTTTGGTCAATGAATAAAAAAGGTCCAGACTTTAGTTCGAATGTTCACATAATCAGATTGAAAGAAATAAATGTCTGAAATCTCGTTTTGCTTACAAATGGTCCTATTAGCACATTTTACATTTTGCTGATAGAAATTCAGGACGTATAGTCACGATTTACTTCGAAAGTAGGGATTGAACTATTGTTGAAAATATCGAATGATTAAAAGTCGATTATAAAAGCATCGATTGAACTGTCAATGTCATATCACAATTGTATTTTGTGTCGATTGTCTGAAATAGCCGTTCGGAGTGAAGTGGAGACCGCGTATCGGCAATTAATAATAATAATAATAACTTTATTTCAGACAAAACATCCATAATTGTGTTAGTGAGTACTTAAAATCTATGTTAGTATAAAACAAAATAAAAACACATTAAAATTATATACAAATTTTAGACACATGGAGTCCGACCCAGTGCCTATGAAAAGGACCGTCTAACCGGTCCGCTATTGTTTTCAGAATGCTGTTAGATAGGACGCCCTAAGGCTAGAAGGAACGATGGTGTTCTCAGGGTGGCCTGGGCGGCGGAAATCCGTAGCCGCTTCCCGGCCACCGTAGGCGCAGGCTTGCGGACGGCGAGCAATGGGTAGCTCGCCGTCCGGTAAGGACCCGGCCCGGGTCGACGGCGCGTCGTGTTCCACGCGCGCCTCAAAGAGATGACAGCAATGACGGGGTCCGATAGGGCCGATGCAGCTGGGGTCGCGGGTTGTTCGAAAGAGATACCGTGGCCCTGGCACAGGCAACTGAAGGAACACGAGTGAGTTTTAGTCAGTAAAAGTCTGACACGCCCTCGCACTCCGCCCAGAGCGGGAGAAGTCATTTGATGATTTCCAATCCACAAAAAAAAGGGTGGCTGGTAGAGATAAACCATTCTAAAACTGAACGCCCCTCCACAGCGGTTATACTCTCATGCGTGTATAGACGCAATACACATAATTGGTCTTTGTCATTGGTTGCTCAGTCACCGGCGAGTACGGTCAACAACTAAACTAAATAAATACCTTACTGACTCACATACATAAAAATATACACAATAACACAGATTTTTTTTTTATGCTTACGGTAGCTACCCGACTTGCCCAAACGCAGAACAGCCGGATTTGTCGGTCAACTAGTGTATAAATGACACGAACGCGCGACAGAGCGAACGTGTCGTTCCATACAAAGCGCATGCTCCCCGCTGTACAATGCTAGTACCTGGACTGATCGCACGATAGTTGACCTCAAAGTGCGGCCACGAGTCCATGTTGACAGCCCAAAGATATAAGAAAGAATGTGCCTAGTAGGTTAAAATGTATCGGAACCTGTGTCTCCACTTTGTCCCTACCACTGGCCAACTACTACACATGCAGTTCAGTAAAAGCAATGGATACGCAGTCGCGCACACACCCGCATTTCATAAATCAGAACGTACACACACAACACACACGTACACAGTCAATTATAAACCTTAACCCATCAAATACAGCGTGCACTTACCATGCACCGTACAATTTACTCACACAAAAACATCGTTACATTTCAATGTACTGTGCAAAAGACATTTATTTTACTCTAGCTGCGCCCCGCGGTTTTACCCGCGTAGACCGGGATAAAAAGTAGCCTATGTGTTAATCCAGAGTGTCAGCTACCTCCATCAAAAATTTTATACAAATCGGTCCAGCCGTTTGAGCGTGAAGAAGTAACAAACAAACATACACACACACACACACACATACACACTCACAAACTTTCGCCTTTATAATATTAGTGTGATGATATACGCTAGTGATTGACTAAATCGGAAAGTTATCGATTCTTCTATGTATGTACTATAGTACAAAAATAAATATCTTCAAAATTAAAGTAAATAATAAATTTAAACAAAATAAAGAAACAAATGAGTATCTCTCCACCTCATTTATTTTTTAATTTTGTTTAAATTTATTATTTGCTTTCATTTTGAAAATATATTTTTTGTACTTTTTTCGATAAATGTATGTTTTGAAATGATTAATATTCCTTAATTATAAGTATCTTAATGTAACAGAATTATTTTACCTATGATATCATTATATACAGTACCTTTTACTCACTTTTTTTTTTCATTTTACTGAACCTCATAACTCTTGAACGGGTAACTATGAGATCGCGCTCATAGCGTAGAATTATAGCCAACAAACCAAAGAATAAGAATAAAGTAGTTTTAAAGCAAAACCTGTCAAGACTTGGCCAAATTTTAACAGTTCCTGTTTCATTCCATACAACAAAAATTGAAAATATTTTTTTCCGGGCAAATACCTATCAGTTTTAGAGAAAAAAAAATTCGTATCAATTATTCATAAAAATGACAGATCTTTCGATAGGTACTTTTTTTAAATAGAATTTGTAAAAATATCCCAATGTCCCTCATAATTATATGTAGTAGTTTCGATCCATTGTGCGACGTCCCGTTGACGTTGTGCGGTAGACAAACAGTGTAATGCTGGGGCTACATAAGCGGACGAAGATTTGTGTCGCGTTGTTCGCGATGTTCTTGGCTACATTAGATCTATGTCGCGTTGGCGCGCACATCGTGCTAAGTCTGAACTGCCCTGAAGTGACGCAGTTGTAGCCACGCAAGCAAATATTGTCGCGGCAAAACCCTTTGATGCGCGCCTGTTTACCGACAGTGCCCCGATAAGCATTCGTCATCGCTCGTTTACTACGCGTTGATACAATCTACCCGGCTACACTTATTGCGATAACGCGAATATTCACCATAGCCCGCTAATGTAGCCTCAGCTTATCGCTTCAAACCGGAACGCAACAACGTAGCTTGATGTCAGAAATAGGTATGACCCATGACCATGGTATGGTACGAGTATGTGTAGTACTACCACGTACTATGGGCCAAAGTTCCGCATGATCACCTCAAAGGCCGTTTGTTACTAGCTGCGCTCTCAAAGGAATATTTTCGTAAGTGAGCATGCGTAAGTTTGTCCATAGTACAACCATTCCTATTTTCTACTATAAATTCTCAATATTCTCAATTCTTTATTGCATTCCATAATGTAAAACAGTTGGTAAGCTTAAAATTTATGATACAATTATGGACCCTGTCGGGCACAGCATAGTAGGAGAGAGGAGGAAGAGCGCTTCTTTTATTATTTAATTTATTTATGTTAACGCCATTACTTTCTTTAGTTTTATATTTCATGCCTAATTACTGGCAACTCTAATTAATTAGTATCTGTGTAACATAAAGTTCCTTCCGCTTTCCTTCTCCCTTCCACAACCCTTATAATGCCTAAGTGAGAGCGAGAAGGAAGATCCGCAATGGCGCCCATACGCTGTCGCCAAGAAGATCCGCCAGTTCTCAATCAACATCGACGCCTGTTGGGTAAAATTAATCCCAAGTCGAAAAAGGACTCATATTTTCACCGCGAAGAACGAAGATTGCTATTGAACAGTGCAAGTGCGTGTATGTGTGTTGTGGAAAGTGCAGATTCTCGTCCGTACGTGATATCCTGGACGCGCCAGCCACGTGGCTAAGGAAACCCTTCTCGTCGTGTCGCCATAGCTCACCAGGCAGGTACCATCATCATTTTCCCACACCACCAAAACACCTACTTGTGTCACCGAGCCGCCCCTCATACAGTCCACTAAGAAAATTTCGATTTTCACCCCAAGGCTTTAGGCCGCCGCAACATTTTTTGGTCCTTCGAGACGGATATCCGACATTTTTTGGTCCTACGATCACGGATATCCAACAGTTTTTGGTCCTACGATCACAGATATCCAACAGTTTTGGTCCCATGATCACGGATACCTATTTTTCTTTATCCTCTTGATAACGGATATCAATATTATATCCGTATATCATCATCCCGCAACTATATTTCATTTCAATCTTCGTTCCTTATACTCTTATACTAAACCGCTTTCATTTATTCATTTATTACAGTACCTACTTGTCATTGCGTACATTCACAGGTATTTCGCATCCCGCTCAACTTAATATTTTAATATACGTAGGTAGAAGCAAAATCTACCGCTCGCTCGCTTCGCTATCGTTCGGTACTACACTTCTGGACACATCTTTTGGCCCACCTTGTATTTTCAGTTTCGTTTGGTCCTAGCTAAAATTTTATATTAGGTCGAGCAAAAAGTTTTTATGCAGTTTTGAACCTGGCACATTCACAATTTCATTCAATAGTCTTTTTTTGAATTTCGAACACAGAATTTACAGAAACAAAAGACAATTTGGAGCCTGTTTGTTGATATCAAACAATCGAATACTAAGAAAACTTGGTTTTATTGGTTTACTTGGATTTAATTCTTGAAAAAGTGATTGATATCTTTGGTTTTGCAACAAACATTACTTATTCTTAACATTAAGGTGAGGTTCTATCAATAATCTATGGATACTTCACCTGAAGTCGCCGCCTAAGCTGTGGCACTTATTCAGGCCGGACACAGCCAAAGAAACGTGAGTGCTCAACTTAATTTAAGTCGATCTGCGGTCCGAAATGTTTATCGGAGGTACCTAGAGACTGGCGGCTTTGTTCGTCGCCAAGGAAGGCCACGATCTCGGGTCACAACTGAAAGGCAGGATCGATTCATCGTGACGACCAGCTTGAGAAATTGTCACCTTACCTCCATTGAGATACAAAACCAACTTCGCGACTTCCACGGAGTATCTGTGAGCGCTCGAACTGTTCGGAGAAGGTTAAAAGAACGCGATATGGTACCACACAAGCCAGCTAATGGCCCCAAACTAACGCGAGCCCACCGAACAGCGCGCCTTCATTTCGCACGCAGTCATGTAAATTGGACACAGCAAGATTGGAGCCGTGTACTCTTTTCTGATGAGTCTAAAATTGTGTTACATGGCAATGATGGAAGGAAGAAGGTCTACCGACGTAAGGGAGAGCGTTTCGCACAATGCTGCTTTGAAGAGAGGGTTGCTTATGGCGGTGGCTCATGGACTGTCTGGGGCGGTATATCCACGAGCGGCAAAACTCAACTTGAGGTTGTTACAGGACCACGGCTGCCAACATTAAATGCTGAAAGGTACATTCGTGAGTGCTTAGAACCTCACGTGATACCATACGCGGACTATGTGGGCCCAAATTTCCTTTTTATGCATGATAATGCAAGAGCCCATGCGGCCGGCATCGTCAGGGAATATCTTCGGGATGTGAACATCACAGTTATGGACTGGCCAGCCAGAAGCCCAGACATGAATCCCATTGAGCACATGTGGAACGAGCTAAAAAGACGTGTTAGGGCTCGTCAGCCAGTTGCCCAGACGATGCAGGAGTTGAAAACTGCCATAGAAGAGGAATGGGAGATGATCCCTCAAAATTTCATAGAGCGGTTGATAAACTCTATGCCTAATCGTATGAGAGCTGTGGTAGATGCCCATGGAGGCAACACGCGTTATTAAATTAAACCTTTATTTGATAAAACATGTTTTTTATTCAAAAATCAATTGCCTTTAACAAGGCGCATATCCGACTTGTTAGGCGTAGCTCCATGTCGTATGGTATTCTGAATTCAAATTTAAAACAATACGATCGAAAAAGATGGTAAAATGTATCAGGTTTAAAACTGCATCAACAGTTTTTGTTCAATCTAGCAATCATATTTCGGTAGGGGCCATCGAAACCTAAACTCTAAGGTGGGCCAATAGATGTGTCCAGAAGTGTATATTCGTAGGTACCTACCAATCCCGCACCGCGCGCAACTCGTTGAAGTTTGCGATTTATTTTAGCTATTATAAAAACCTACAAAAATATCGAAAATGCCTAAGAAAGTGACCATGGATTCGGATGATCAGATAGAATCCGCGATTCAAATAGCACTGTCATGTCGTAATATGATTTTTGCCCGCATGCAAATCATTTACGATTTAATGGAAAAAATTAAGTCCGGTATGGAACCGATAGAGAAGTTCTTGTGTGCGTGTGTCAATGTTGATGCGTTGCGCACCGAGTTCCTCGAGGCATTTAATAAATATAACTCGCTTCTTCTAAGACAAGACCCGGAAAATAATATTGATGATCAGTCGTGGATTAGTTTTGAGGAATTATATTGCTGCGTTAAATATAATTATTCAAATTACTCAAAATCATCGGCCACATCGGCTCCTACTTCTAGTGGTAGTGGTGTCAATAAGCAAACAGTTCGCTTGCCTCCCATTGAAATTATGTCATTCGATGGCGATATTCGTAACTGGCCCCTGTTCTATGCTAATTTTAAAAGTACGGTACACGAAAATAATACATTGACTGATTCGGAGAAATTATATTATTTGATGGGGAAATTGAAAGATAAGGCTCAAACCGCGTTCTCAGGAGTTTGCCCTAATGGCGATAACTACCAATTAATTTTTAATTCACTCATAAACAAGTACGAAGACAAACGTATATTAGCTTCTAGTTACCTTAATCGGATGTTTGAACATAAATCTTTTAATACCGCATCTATTCAAAATTTCGAATCCTTTTAATTTTGTTTCCGCCGCAAACGCATTAAAAAACCTTAAAATAAATGATTTGTCAGATTTGATTTTTTTCCATGTCGCTATAAAAAAGGTTGATTCTGAAACCGCTCGACTTTTTGAAATGAACTCAAAAGACGAAATTCCTAAATTCGACAATTTAGTACAGTTCATTAAAAATCAATCTCGCATTTTACAAAATACTAAAGCTTTAAACAGCTTGAGTTTCACTCAGTCTAACAACAATCCTGTAAATAAAAAAACGTCTAAAACTCCGCAACCGCAATCTTACACTGTAATTGATAAATTCGCAAAATGTTTGTGTGATAGCTTTGTTCATAAACATTTATTTAAATGTCCTGCCTTTTCTAAAATGACACCAAGTGATCGTTTCAAATCGGTGAAGCAAAACGATGCATGTACTAACTGTTTAAGTATTAAACATAAGGCCAGAGTCTGTCAGTCTGAATCTAGATGTAAATCTTGTAAAAATAAACATCATACGCTTTTACACTTTAATCGCGAATCGCACGCGACTGTAATATCGAACGGTGTTGATGATACCGCACGTACACAATCGGGTTCAAACTCCACGGCTTCGAGCGAGCAAGATGCTCACGCCGCCGCCGCGCCGCTCGCCGCCACCGCTCAGAGCGCCCCGCAATGTAATGCATCCATTGCTGCGTCGATCTTTTACGACTCGAACTCCCGCGTATCAAAGCCGCAATGTAATACGAATACTACTATTTTGTTGTCAACCGCTACTGTAATAGTTCGAGATTCATTTGGTAAGGAGCATTTTATTCGCTGTCTATTAGACAGTGGCTCACAAATTAATTTTATTACCGCAGAATGTTGCAAACGATTAGGTTTGACTAGACATTCATCTGATACGCCTTCCGTTAAGGGTATCGGTGGTACGGAAAAATCCGTTAAGGGTTCCGTACAATTCGCTTTCTTTTCCCGTTTTAATCCGAACGTTACTTTTAACGTTAATTCGCTAGTTGTCGATGCAATCACCGATAATCTACCTACCGCTCCCGTAGATACTTCCGCCTTGCCTTACTTAAAAGGTTTACCGCTCGCCGACGAATCGTTCGGCAGACCCGGTCGCATCGATGTGTTGATCGGGGCTTCGCTTTTCCCGCATCTTATGCTGCCCCGCGTAGTTAGCAGCAACTCCTCCGCGCCGCCCGCCATGCAGACGGTACTCGGTTACGTCATCATGGGCACTGTGCCCGCGCTACCTGTACGTCGTAATAAGCCTCCACAGTCTTGTTACTCACATATTTCGCAACCATCCGACAAAGACTCGTTAGAATCGGCGTTGAAAAAATTCTGGCAGGTCGATGAAGCGCCTGTAGTTCTCTATGCTAAACTACTTATCAAAGAATTGTGGTTACTGAAGCTCGATTGGGATGACACTCCCCCGCGTCACATCATAAATATTTGGCAAACTTTTCGCTCTGCCCTGCCGCTTTTAAATGATTTTAAAATCCCGCGCCATTTAGGTATTTTTGAAAATTGTATTCTTCGCCTCATTGGATTTTCCGACGCCAGTGAAAGCGCCTACGGCGCTGTCATCTATGCGCACGTCACTCGCAACGATGACGTAGTCGTTCAGCTGGTTTGTGCCAAGTCGAAGGTATCGCCGGTTAAACCATTGACTATCGCTCGACTGGAGCTCTGTGGTGCCGAACTCCTCGCTAAACTTCTTCGCCGTGTTCATGACACTTATAATCCGCGTTATAATGTTACCGCTATTTACGCATTCACCGATTCAAAGGTGACTCTTTGCTGGATAAATTCTTCTCCGCATCGTTGGCACACGTTTGTGGCCAATCGTGTCGTTCGCATCGTAGACAACGTCCCCGCGGAACATTTCTACCACGTAGCTGGTACTGAAAACCCAGCGGACTGTTTGTCACGTGGTTTAACACCTGACAAATTCATTGAGCACCCATTATGGTTGCACGGACCCGCTTGGGCTAAGCGCGAACCTTCCGAATGGCCCATACATAAGGTTACAGACTTGAATTCGGAACCCATTCCGGAAGAAAAGGTCCACGCGCACCCCATAGTCGCGGATTCAAGTTCGGACAATTCGCTTCTACTCGCACTCGCAGAACGTACGTCGTCGTGGACTAAGCTGCTGCGTATTGTTGTTTTCATATACCGTTTCATGAAAAAACTCCCGCGTCGAACTGACGCCGTTACCGCTAGCGACCTCGAGTTCGCTGAAACCATTTTGTGGCGTCATGTTCAAAGAAAACACTTCATGGATGATTATTCCGAGTTAAAAAATAATAAAATTTGTTCACCCGCTCTTATTAAACTCAAGCCATTTGTAGATGGTGATGATTTAATCCGCGTTGGGGGTCGATTAACTCATTCGGCTGAGGCCTATAGTACTAAACACCCGGTAGTGTTACCCCGACATGATCGCATAGTTGAAATCCTCGTAGACTATTATCATATAAAATATTTACATGCAGGTCCAGAACTCACTATGTCGTTATTGCGCCATAAGTATTGGATTTTGTCCGCTAGACGCATTATTCGTCATAGAATCCACAAGTGTAACGCATGTCACAGGTGGAGACCGCGACCTCATGGTCCGCCGATTATGGGCGATCTCCCTAAATCTAGAGTAAATGTTGCAACCAAAGCTTTTTCTCATACAGGGTGTGATTACGCTGGCCCTATACAGTATGTGCCCGTACGCACTCGAGGTGCGAAGAGTCGCAAGGGTTATTTATGTATCTTTACCTGTATGACTACTCGCGCTGTTCATATTGAATTAGCTACAGATCTTACGACTGCGTCGTTCATAGCCGCGTTGAAACGGTTTTTATCCCGCCGTGGACCGGTACAATGCTTGTATTCGGACAACGCGACCAATTTTCGAGGAGCTAATTCGTTTTTACGCGACTTGTATAATTTCATAAATAAAGAATACCGCCCGCGCTTTGAAGAGGAGCTCGCTGAGCATCGCATTAATTGGCATTTTATTCCGCCCGCGTCACCGCACTTTGGTGGATGTTGGGAGTCCATGGTGAAGGCCGTGAAGACTCACCTTTTCAAGACAATAGGTCAACAACTCCTATCTTATGAAGAATTAGTTACAATTCTCTCTCAAATAGAGTGCCTGTTGAACTCCAGACCTCTTACTGTTCTTAGCGCTGATCCGGAAGAGCCTAAAGCTCTTACCCCTTCGCATTTTTTACATACTGTACCGCTTAACTCATTACCCGCTGCGGAAGTAGGTTTACTGTCTGATCACCTGCTTCAAAGACACTCTCTTATGGATAAATTAGTCCAGTCGTACTGGAAAAGATGGCGAAGCGAGTATCTTCATAGTTTACAATCACGCTTAAAATGGAATAAACCTGATGGAGACATGATTAAGGAAGGCGCTGTAGTAGTGATAGTAAATGATAATGCGCCTCCTCTATCCTGGCCTCTAGGTGTTATTGAGAAGTTGCATACGTCTATAGACGGTAGCACGCGAGTCGTTTCAGTACGCACTTCTAATGGGATTCTTGTGCGACCTGTGGTCCGCTTATGCCCCATTCCTACTCAGTAATATCTTATTCAGTCCATTCCCTCTTTAGTTAGATTTAAGTGTAATTTCACTGTATATATTATTATATTATTCTCTTTAAAGGTGACCCTTTAAGGCCGCGAGGAATGTTAACGCCATTACTTTCTTTAGTTTTATATTTCATGCCTAATTACTGGCAACTCTAATTAATTAGTATCTGTGTAACATAAAGTTCCTTCCGCTTTCCTTCTCCCTTCCACAACCCTTATAATGCCTAAGTGAGAGCGAGAAGGAAGATCCGCAATGGCGCCCATACGCTGTCGCCAAGAAGATCCGCCAGTTCTCAATCAACATCGACGCCTGTTGGGTAAAATTAATCCCAAGTCGAAAAAGGACTCATATTTTCACCGCGAAGAACGAAGATTGCTATTGAACAGTGCAAGTGCGTGTATGTGTGTTGTGGAAAGTGCAGATTCTCGTCCGTACGTGATATCCTGGACGCGCCAGCCACGTGGCTAAGGAAACCCTTCTCGTCGTGTCGCCATAGCTCACCAGGCAGGTACCATCATCATTTTCCCACACCACCAAAACACCTACTTGTGTCACCGAGCCGCCCCTCATACAGTCCACTAAGAAAATTTCGCCTTGGGGTGAAAATCGAAATTTTCTTAGTGGACTGTATGAGGGGCGGTTCGGTGACACAAGTAGGTGTTTTGGTGGTGTGGGAAAATGATGATGGTACCTGCCTGGT
Organism: Cosmia pyralina; assembly: GCA_946251885.1. NCBI lineage: Eukaryota > Metazoa > Arthropoda > Insecta > Lepidoptera > Noctuidae > Cosmia > Cosmia pyralina. The sequence continues at coordinate 5,894,210 of OX276365.1, forward strand.
GAGCTATGGCGACACGACGAGAAGGGTTTCCTTAGCCACGTGGCTGGCGCGTCCAGGATATCACGTACGGACGAGAATCTGCACTTTCCACAACACACATACACGCACTTGCACTGTTCAATAGCAATCTTCGTTCTTCGCGGTGAAAATATGAGTCCTTTTTCGACTTGGGATTAATTTTACCCACAGGCGTCGATGTTGGTTGAGAACTGGCGGATCTTCTTGGCGGCAGCGTATGCGCGCCATTGCGGATCTTCCTTCTCGCTCTCACTTAGGCATTATAAGGGTTGTGGAAGGGAGAAGGAAAGCGGAAGGAACTTTATGTTACACAGATACTAATTAATTAGAGTTGCCAGTAATTAGGCATGAAATATAAAACTAAAGAAAGTAATGGCGTTAACATTCCTCGCGGCCTTAAAGGGTCACCTTTAAAGAGAATGATATAATAATATATACAGTGAAATTACACTTAAATCTAACTAAAGAGGGAATGGACTGAATAAGATATTACTGAGTAGGAATGGGGCATAAGCGGACCACAGGTCGCACAAGAATCCCATTAGAAGTGCGTACTGAAACGACTCGCGTGCTACCGTCTATAGACGTATGCAACTTCTCAATAACACCTAGAGGCCAGGATAGAGGAGGCGCATTATCATTAACTATCACTACTACAGTGCCTTCCTTAATCATGTCTCCATCAGGTTTATTCCATTTTAAGCGTGATTGTAAACTATGAAGATACTCGCTTCGCCATCTTTTCCAGTACGACTGGACTAATTTATCCATAAGAGAGTGTCTTTGAAGCAGGTGATCAGACAGTAAACCTACTTCCGCGGCGGGTAATGAGAAACACGGATTTTACATTGGAGACTTCTCATGGTGATATAAGCTCTAACTTAGAAGTAGCTCAAGAATTTGTACACTTCTTTACAAATATACCATCTAAAACGACGGAAGCTTTAAATTCCTCACCCGATGTCTCAATTGATTTATTAAGAGCGAACGTTCCAAGCTGCCCGGTTGAATTTCAATTTAAACATATAAACCCCATGGTAGTTAAAAAAGCTTTTCGGCACATTAAAATCAAATTGACCGAAGATCTATGGGGAATGTCTATCAAAGTTTGTACATCCATAATCGAGACTATAGCACCATACTTAGCATTAATATTTAATTTGTGTGTGGATGAAGGAGTCTTCCCGGATTTAATGAAATTTAGTAAGGTTATACCACTTTTTAAATCTGGGGACAGTAAACACACCAACAATTATAGACCAGTATCCGTGTTGCCGGTATTCAGCAAGGTATTCGAAAAGGTAATGCTCGATCAAATGCTTAATCATTTTAACACCAACCAAATCTTGCACGATCAGCAATTTGGTTTCACCAAAGGACGTTGCACGACTGACGCGGGTGCCACTTTATTAAAACACATATTTTCAGCGTGGGAGGAGGCCCAAGATGCCATAGGAATCTTTTGTGACCTCTCCAAGGCATTTGACTGCGTAAATCACGAAACCTTACTCTTGAAACTTGAGCATTACGGACTAGGTAAACTTGCGCTCAGTTTAGTAAAATCTTATTTAAATGATAGACAGCAACAAGTTCAAATAAATGGTGTCAATTCACTCGGTCTAAAAGTACAAATGGGTGTTCCACAGGGTTCGATATTGGGTCCTTTCCTCTTTTTAGTATATATTAATGATCTACCCCATTTATTAAAAAACCAACCACAAATGGTGTTATTTGCTGACGACACATCCTTAATTTTTAAGATAAATAGACGTGCATCAAATCTTGACGACGTAAATAACGCCCTACTGCAGATCCATAATTGGTTCACTGCTAATAATTTAGTATTAAATGGGAAAAAGACTAAATGTGTAAGATTTGCTTTACCAAATGTTAAAAGTACTGATTGTGACATAGTATTGAATAAAGAGAAACTAGAATTCGTCGATAAAACTGTTTTCCTGGGGATCACGCTCGACTCAAGGCTGCAATGGGGTCCGCATTTAACATCTCTTGCAGGACGGCTAAGTTCAGCAGCATATGCGGTGAGAAAAATCCGTCAATTCACTGATGTAGACACCGCAAGGATGGTCTATTTCAGTTACTTTCATAGTATTATGTCTTACGGTATTTTACTATGGGGACGGGCTGCAGACATAGAGTCTATTTTTATTCTGCAGAAAAGAGCCATCAGAGCAATATATGGCCTCCGCAGGCGCGATTCTCTAAGGGAACTGTTTAAAGATATTAACATCATGACGGTACCTTGTCAATATATCTACGAAAACATCATGTACGTAAGGAAAAATCTAAATCTTTTCGGTAAAAGAGGTGAAGGACACAATTATAGGACTAGAAATAGGGACCAATTAGTTCAACCAGGTTTCAGACTGGCTAAAGTAGACTCATCCTTCATGGGGTACTGTTTAAAATGTTATAATAAAATACCTCCCCACATACTCCAGCTGAATGAAAGGAAATTTAAATCTTGTATAAAACGCACACTATGCAGCCAGGCATATTATAAGTTGGGGGATTACATCGCTGACAAAAATGCTTGGCTGAATGCTTGTCCTGCTCCACAAGGACGCATTAATTAATTGATTAGCATTCGGATATATTGTTGGACCTGCTGAAGATTAAGATGAGAGAAAACTTTCTTTGCATTGTTTAGATTCAATCTCTTAGTATTATATAATTGCATAGCACGTGTGAGCACTATGTAGCTACTATTAAGCTACCTTTTACTGGGTACGTCTTTCACTGACTTGAGTGTGCCCTGGCGGTTGAGAGTATGTCATGCTCACTCAAATGTCTCGCTGATGGTGGCGTGTGTGTTGGATCATTAAGTTCCCTTCAAAATGGTTGAGCTAAATGGTGCTGATCCATGCGTCATGTTCGTGAACGGGCGCCGTCAGTTGGGACTGGTCGTCTCTTAGCTGCCATGGCTTATTTTTAATTTTAATATTTAATTTAGTTGTTTTAGTTATTATCTTTTTATTACGGACGCTTTTTAACGTGCACGTCTTTCTACATTGTTCTCACATGTATATTTTCAACTTGAACGATGTAACCAATATTTTGTAAAAATATTATGATTTAAAAGAGTGTCCGTGGAGTTTCTTGCCCGTTCTTCTCCATAGGGATCTACTACGCTTTGGAATGGGCAACTAGCTTCATCTTTCTGACTGACCGACCCATTGACAATTCAAAAGTGCCTGTAATTGGTTTATTTGAAATAAATGCTTTGAGTTTGAGTTTGAGTTAAGCGGTACAGTATGTAAAAAATGCGAAGGGGTAAGAGCTTTAGGCTCTTCCGGATCAGCGCTAAGAACAGTAAGAGGTCTGGAGTTCAACAGGCACTCTATTTGAGAGAGAATTGTAACTAATTCTTCATAAGATAGAAGTTGTTGACCTATTGTCTTGAAAAGGTGAGTCTTCACGGCCTTCACCATGGACTCCCAACATCCACCAAAGTGCGGTGACGCGGGCGGAATAAAGTGCCAATTAATGCGATGCTCAGCGAGCTCCTCTTCAAAGCGCGGGCGGTATTCTTTATTTATGAAAGTATACAAGTCGCGTAAAAACGAATTAGCTCCTCGAAAATTGGTCGCGTTGTCCGAATACAAGCATTGTACCGGTCCACGGCGGGATACAAACCGTTTCAACGCGGCTATGAACGACGCAGTCGTAAGATCTGTAGCTAATTCAATATGAACAGCGCGAGTAGTCATACAGGTAAAGATACATAAATAACCCTTGCGACTCTTCGCACCTCGAGTGCGTACGGGCACATACTGTATAGGGCCAGCGTAATCACACCCTGTATGAGAAAAAGCTTTGGTTGCAACATTTACTCTAGATTTAGGGAGATCGCCCATAATCGGCGGACCATGAGGTCGCGGTCTCCACCTGTGACATGCGTTACACTTGTGGATTCTATGACGAATAATGCGTCTAGCGGACAAAATCCAATACTTATGGCGCAATAACGACATAGTGAGTTCTGGACCTGCATGTAAATATTTTATATGATAATAGTCTACGAGGATTTCAACTATGCGATCATGACGGGGTAACACTACCGGGTGTTTAGTACTATAGGCCTCAGCCGAATGAGTTAATCGACCCCCAACGCGGATTAAATCATCACCATCTACAAATGGCTTGAGTTTAATAAGAGCGGGTGAACAAATTTTATTATTTTTTAACTCGGAATAATCATCCATGAAGTGTTTTCTTTGAACATGACGCCACAAAATGGTTTCAGCGAACTCGAGGTCGCTAGCGGTAACGGCGTCAGTACGACGCGGGAGTTTTTTCATGAAACGGTATATGAAAACAACAATACGCAGCAGCTTAGTCCACGACGACGTACGTTCTGCGAGTGCGAGTAGAAGCGAATTGTCCGAACTTGAATCCGCGACTATGGGGTGCGCGTGGACCTTTTCTTCCGGAATGGGTTCCGAATTCAAGTCTGTAACCTTATGTATGGGCCATTCGGAAGGGTCGCGCTTAGCCCAAGCGGGTCCGTGCAACCATAATGGGTGCTCAATGAATTTGTCAGGTGTTAAACCACGTGACAAACAGTCCGCTGGGTTTTCAGTACCAGCTACGTGGTAGAAATGTTCCGCGGGGACGTTGTCTACGATGCGAACGACACGATTGGCCACAAACGTGTGCCAACGATGCGGAGAAGAATTTATCCAGCAAAGAGTCACCTTTGAATCGGTGAATGCGTAAATAGCGGTAACATTATAACGCGGATTATAAGTGTCATGAACACGGCGAAGAAGTTTAGCGAGGAGTTCGGCACCACAGAGCTCCAGTCGAGCAATAGTCAATGGTTTAACCGGCGATACCTTCGACTTGGCACAAACCAGCTGAACAACTACGTCATCGTTGCGAGTGACATGCGCATAGATGACAGCGCCGTAGGCGCTTTCGCTGGCGTCGGAAAATCCAATGAGGCGAAGAATACAATTTTCAAAAATACCTAAATGGCGCGGGATTTTAAAATCATTTAAAAGCGGCAGGACAGAGCAAAAAGTTTGCCAAATATTTATGATGTGACGTGGGGGAGTGTCATCCCAATCGAGCTTCAGTAACCACAATTCTTTGATAAGTAGTTTAGCATAGAGAACTACAGGCGCGACAAGCCCCATGATGTCCCACAGTCTAGCTACGGCCGACAGAATAGCACGTTTAGTACACGTGTCTGGCGGTGCGGAAATAAGAAATTCAAAACAATCATTTGACCTACACCAGCGCAAGCCGAGAACCTTTTGTTCTACCGACTTGTCGAATTCTAGTTGTTCGGTCAACCTATGCGACGCGGGAATACTGTTTAGTACAGTTTGAGAGTTGCTGGTCCACTTGACCAACTCAAACTGACCTCCTCTAAAGAGTTTAATCAGTTCGTGCGAAACCTGGACTGCACGTGATTCGGAGCTTACGCTGTAGACTACGTCATCCATATACAGCGAATCCGCGATGATAGCGCTGGCGCGCGGGAAGTGATGACCATCGTCTTGAACCAACTGTTGTACTGTGCGGATCGCATGGTAGGGACTTGACTTGAGACCAAAACAGACACGGTTAAACTGATATAGAACCAGAGGATCGTTTGGACTAAAACGATATAAGATGCGTTGAAAGCGACGATCGCTTTCTCTTACTTCAATCTGTAAGAACATTTGTCGGCAATCAGCCGAGAGCGCGAATGCGAACAATCGAAAATTCAGAATTATAGTAAACAAGTCACCCTGTAAATTCGGGCCACTGTGTAAAATATCGTTGAGAGATAATCCAGTACTCGTTTTAGCACTAGCGTCTAACACGGAGCGTAGTTTTGTTGTTGTCTTATCTAAACGTACAACTGCGTGATGCGGAATTACATAGTCAGGACAACTACTGTCTGAACTATCGAGCGGAGCAGGAGATAAATATCCTTTATCAATATATTCGCGAATGACGTCATCATACGCAGTACGTAACTCGGGTGCGGATTCTAATTTCTTTTCTAGGCAGAAAAAACGTTTTTTCGCGATCTCGAGTGAGTTCCCCAATGAGAACACATCGCTGCGAAACGGTAGGGCTACAGAGTATCTACCTGTGTCCCCATCGCGTTCCGTGGTCGAATTATAAAAGTACTCGCACTCAAGTTCGTCGAGCGATTTGCTCGTCGAAAGAGTGACGGGCGCTTCATCGACCTGCCAGAATTTTTTCAACGCCGATTCTAACGAGTCTTTGTCGGATGGTTGCGAAATATGTGAGTAACAAGACTGTGGAGGCTTATTACGACGTACAGGCAGCGCGGGCACAGTGCCCATGATGACGTAACCGAGTACCGTCTGCATGGCGGGCGGCGCGGAGGAGTTGCTGCTAACTACGCGGGGCAGCATAAGATGCGGGAAAAGCGAAGCCCCGATCAACACATCGATGCGACCGGGTTTGACAAACGATTCGTCGGCGAGCGGTAAACCTTTTAAGTAAGGCAAGGCGGAAGTATCTACGGGAGCGGTGGGTAAATTATCGGTGATTGCATCGACAACTAGCGAATTAACGTTAAAAGTAACGTTCGGATTAAAACGGGAAAAGAAAGCGAATTGTACGGAACCCTTAACGGATTTTTCCGTACCACCGATACCCTTAACGGAAGGCGTATCAGATGAATGTCTAGTCAAACCTAATCGTTTGCAACATTCTGCGGTAATAAAATTAATTTGTGAGCCACTGTCTAATAGACAGCGAATAAAATGCTCCTTACCAAATGAATCTCGAACTATTACAGTAGCGGTTGACAACAAAATAGTAGTATTCGTATTACATTGCGGCTTTGATACGCGGGAGTTCGAGTCGTAAAAGATCGACGCAGCAATGGATGCATTACATTGCGGGGCGCTCTGAGCGGTGGCGGCGAGCGGCACGGCGGCGGCGGCGTGAGCATCTTGCTCGCTCGAAGCCGTGGAGTTTGAACCCGATTGTGTACGTGCGGTATCATCAACACCGTTCGATAATACAGTCGCGTGCGATTCGCGATTAAAGTGTAAAAGCGTATGGTGTTTATTTTTACAAGATTTACATCTAGATTCAGACTGACAGACTCTGGCCTTATGTTTAATACTTAAACAGTTAGTACATGCATCGTTTTGTTTCACCGATTTGAAACGATCACTTGGTGTCATTTTAGAAAAGGCAGGACATTTAAATAAATGTTCATGAACAAAGCTATCACACAAACATTTAGCGGATTTATCAATTACAGTGTAAGATTGCGGTTGCGGAGTTTTGAACGTTTTTTTATTTATAGGATTGTTATTAGACTGAGTGAAACTCAAGCTGTTTAAAGCTTTAGTATTTTGTAAAATGCGAGATTGATTTTTAATGAACTGTACTAAATTGTCGAATTTAGGAATTTCGTCTTTTGAGTTCATTTCAAAAAGTCGAGCGGTTTCAGAATCAACCTTTTTTATAGCGACATGGAAAAAAATCAAATCTGATAAATCATTTATTTTAAGGTTTTTTAATGCGTTTGCGGCGGAAACAAAATTATCAGAAAAGGATTCGAAATTTTGAATAGATGCGGTATTAAAAGATTTATGTTCAAACATCCGATTAAGGTAACTAGAAGCCAACATACGTTTGTCTTCGTACTTGTTTATGAGTGAATTAAAAATTAATTGGTAGTTATCGCCATTAGGGCAAACTCCTGAGAACGCGGTTTGAGCCTTATCTTTCAATTTCCCCATCAAATAATATAATTTCTCCGAATCAGTCAATGTATTATTTTCGTGTACCGTGCTTTTAAAATTAGCATAGAACAGGGGCCAGTTACGAATATCGCCATCGAATGACATAATTTCAATGGGAGGTAAGCGCACTGTTTGCTTATTGACACCACTACCACTAGAAGTAGGAGCCGATGTGGCTGATGATTTTGAGTAATTTGAATAATTATATTTAACGCAGCAATATAATTCCTCAAAACTAATCCACGACTGATCATCAATATTATTTTCCGGGTCTTGTCTTAGAAGAAGCGAGTTATATTTATTAAATGCCTCGAGGAACTCGGTGCGCAACGCATCAACATTGACACACGCACACAAGAACTTCTCTACCGGTTCCATACCGGACTTCATTTTTTCCATTAAATCGTAAATGATTTGCATGCGGGCAAAAATCATATTACGACATGACAGTGCTATTTGAATCGCGGATTCTATCTGATCATCCGAATCCATGGTCACTTTCTTAGGCATTTTCGATATTTTTGTAGGTTTTTATAATAGCTAAAATAAATCGCAAACTTCAACGAGTTGCGCGCGGTGCGGGATTGGTAGGTGGTACCTACGAATATAGCGAATATACCGAACGATAGCGAAGCGAGCGAGCGGTAGATTTTGCTTCTACCTACGTATATTAAAATATTAAGTTGAGCGGGATGCGAAATACCTGTGAATGTACGCAATGACAAGTAGGTACTGTAATAAATGAATAAATGAAAGCGGTTTAGTATAAGAGTATAAGGAACGAAGATTGAAATGAAATATAGTTGCGGGATGATGATATACGGATATAATATTGATATCCGTTATCAAGAGGATAAAGAAAAATAGGTATCCGTGATCATGGGACCAAACTGTTGGATATCTGTGATCGTAGGACCAAAAACTGTTGGATATCCGTGATCGTAGGACCAAAAATGTTGGATATCCGTCTCGAAGGACCAAAAACTGTTGCGGCGGCCTAAAGCCTTGGGGTGAAAATCGAAATTTTCTTAGTGGACTGTATGAGGGGCGGTTCGGTGACACAAGTAGGTGTTTTGGTGGTGTGGGAAAATGATGATGGTACCTGCCTGGTGAGCTATGGCGACACGACGAGAAGGGTTTCCTTAGCCACGTGGCTGGCGCGTCCAGGATATCACGTACGGACGAGAATCTGCACTTTCCACAACACACATACACGCACTTGCACTGTTCAATAGCAATCTTCGTTCTTCGCGGTGAAAATATGAGTCCTTTTTCGACTTGGGATTAATTTTACCCACAGGCGTCGATGTTGGTTGAGAACTGGCGGATCTTCTTGGCGGCAGCGTATGCGCGCCATTGCGGATCTTCCTTCTCGCTCTCACTTAGGCATTATAAGGGTTGTGGAAGGGAGAAGGAAAGCGGAAGGAACTTTATGTTACACAGATACTAATTAATTAGAGTTGCCAGTAATTAGGCATGAAATATAAAACTAAAGAAAGTAATGGCGTTAACAGGAATAATATTATTAATTGAAAATTATCGCGTAAGTGGGATAATGAAGTATTTAAATTAATTGTTTATTTGTTTAATTATGTATTTAATATGTAGTATTATTTAGATGTCGGATCCGGTCAAATAGTACGGACGCGTAACGAATCGCAAGCGCGCCACTGGCGACATCACGTGAGGTGCCACGCCTACAGCGCGCTTCTACAGAGTCGTGATGTTCTAACCTCATGGTGACCAGAACAGTCTAGTGTTGGATCGCATCGGAGCAACATCGGGGTTACTACGCCACGGAACTGTATTCGATTCGTTGTGCTTAGTGATTGTGTTAGACTTGTGATTTTAAACACCCGTGTATCGCACCCAGTGTGTTTTCATTGCACGAAACCCATCTTCTGCCCACATGTCTGTCTAAATCTATCTGAGTAAATCATGACGTTCCGACATAGATATTTAAGTATAATTGTATTAAATATTTTAATAATTAATTGTGTATGTAATATGTAGTATTAAATGTAAATATTCTATTTAAGACTTGTATCTACCTAGTATTTTACGTAAAGCCAATACATATTCATCGTTATAGCAATACTTTCACGAACCCTATCAATTTTGAGCCCTTTACGCGTCATGCAACTTTCCACTCAATACGAATGAACGGCTGAATGAACGACTAAATGAACGAATGTGTAAAAGTGAATGAAAAAGCCTCAAACTGAACATGTCTTGCCATTAAGCTAATGATCCGTGCTTATTAGCGCGCTCGATGTAGCGGATCTACAAAGTTTTTGTGGTAGATAGTTTGCAGTTCTTTTAGGGTTCCGTAAAGCTAAAACCTTTTTGGCCCATGAGGTTTGGGTGATCAAATGGACGTTTCTTTGTTTCTTTATAATAGATTGCGATGGATTCCTTGACTATTTCTTTTTGCTCGATTACAGCATGGGGAAAAATTGTCCGTGGTTTTGAAAAAGTCGTGTTAAACTAGGACCACCCTAAGCTTTCATTCAGATCATCATCTGCCTAGCCTTTTCCCAACTATGTTGGGGTCAGCTTCCAGTCTAACCGGATGCAGCTGAATACCAGTATTTTACATGGAGCGACTGCCTATCTGACCTCCACAACCCATTAACTAGGTAATACGATAACCCTTGGTAAGACTGGTTGTCAGACTTTCAGGCTTCAGACGACCTGAAACGACTGTCAAAGGTCCACAAATGACAGCCGGGACCAACGGTTTAACGTGCTTTCCGAGGTACGGAGGAGACTCGGTATGTAAAGATGGTCACCCATCCACTGACCAACCCCGGCAATCGTAGCTTAACCTGATGGATCGATCCGTGCGGCTCTTATTACTTAGCCACGAGCTCTTCATTAATAGTCTATTCTATTCTATTCGTAAGACTGGTTGTCAGACGAAAGTCTGACAAGGGCTTCTGACGCAAAGGGCGAAGGGCTTCTGACGACCCGTAACGACTGTCAAACATTCACAAATGATAGCCGGGACAAAGCATGCAAGCATGCATGCTTTCCATGTTTGCAAACTAATAAATGATTTGATTTTTGTTTTGACCAACGGCTTAGCGTGCTTTCCGAGGCACGGAGGAGTCTCGGTATGTAAAGATAGTCACCCATCCACGGACCGACCCCGGCAAGCGTAGCTTAACCTGATGGATCGACCCGTGCGGCTGTTATTACTTAGCCACAAGCTCCTTAGCTTTCATTCAGATAAGTCCATAAAAAATATTATTTCATGTTCAATAACGCAATAATTATCTACAATAAACCGTGATGTGTTCCACAATAAAGAGAGAGAAATAAAGCCCTTAATTGTGCTTTATGAACACGAAATTCTATTGATAAGTACCAACTCCTCAATCATTAAAATATAACGTTACACCAAGTATATACTCTTCAGCATTAGAGTAATGACGCATACTTATTAGCACGGTCGATGTAACATCCTTGTACCGGTAATGTTCCTTTTTGCGGTATCAGCGTGAAGAGGGTTCCATAGCAAGTTGGACCCTCGTTGCGTATCCCTAAAAGTATGTAATGTGAAAGTTAGTTTGTCTGTTACGTTTTGTGTTAAACTTCTGTTACTGTACTGGAGAAATTTAGTTTAAAGTTGCCAACATAAAGTGAGCTAGAATGTATTTTCTGAGCTTGAAAAAAAAGTAATGTGAGCACAAAATAAAAATTAAATTCATAAGTCTACACAGAGTCTCCACACACACGGAGAGAGAGTCACAGACACACAGAGTCTCTGTGTCTTTACACAGAGGGCATAAAGTGGCCTGCGCACACAATATATACAACACGTTCGGGGTGTTGATGGGGCTGCCGCGTTTTTGTAGCGCGTCCGGCATGTTTGCCGACGTGGATGTGGATAGTTTTTCGGCCATCATGCGCAAGAGATGCACATCTCTGCTACGCCATGTGCGCAGCAGGCCCAACACCATTCTTAGAACGTTAGCTGATAGGTGGGACTCTCCGATCTTGGGGCGGTGAATACGACTGCACGCAGTCTAATAGACATTCCCCAGGATCGGCGTGCCTCACCCAGCTTAGGAATAAATGTTACTAACACTAGTTTACAAGTTTACATTGTTACTAATAAATATGGAAGTGATTCTACAAAAAATATTTATTTTATTTTATAAGTGAACTTGAACAGATGCTCCAAGAACTTAGTGATGCAAGCCTTGAGGTTGAACTGAAGATGAATATATCAAAGACCAAAGTTATGTGTAACGAAACACCAGCATAAAGTAGACGGGAATCCTTTACTTAGGCTTAGTAGTCTCTATCCAGACGAGGCAAGACAAAGAAGTCACAAGATGAACGGAAGACGCCTGGAAGAGCTACTGGTCCATGCAGGAACTATTCAAGGGTGAGTTGCCTATGGTACTTACACGCAAGCTCCATGTGTATTCTAACTGTCTCGACCTATGCTGCAAAGACTTGGTCTTTGACTACCATCCAGAAGTCCAAACTCAAGGTCTGCCAATGAGCAATGCAGCGCAGTATACTAGGCTTAAATTAACTGATCGTGTTCGAAATACAATACTGCGCTCTAAAACAAAGACGTGGCACAAAAGGCTGCCCAGCAGGGACTAGGCAGGACATGTCTGCCACATGCTGCAGAAACTATGGAACCAAATAGCATAGAACTGGTGCCTTGCGACAGTAAGGCGGGGTCGGCGCGTAGAAGACGGTGGGACGAGCTGGATAGGTTCCATCAAATCTGGAAAGAGGAAGCGCGGGCTCGCGAAAGATGGAAGTATTGGAGGAAGGCCTTTGCCTAGGAGAGGGACAGCGTGGGCTAGTAAAAAAAAAAGTCAAACCGTCAGCAAAGATGCCAATTCCAACTCAACAACTCAAAAATTCATTTTCTACCTATCTTATATGAACAAAGTGTACGCACCTTTTGCTATGAAACCTGCAAAATACTGCAAGAAACCTCACAATTACAAATTGAACCGTTTTCCTCCATAATGCTGTCGACAGTATTTCGAAGAATCGACAACTTACTATCGAAGGCTTATTGCTTGCCGTTGCCATTGCCATTAAATAAGTACCTACTTATAGTTATCGTGACTACTATCTATATATGTATAATATATAATTGTTTATAAAAGGGTCTTTAATAAAAACCTTTTAGAGACATTCTTTATTTAAATCGGGAAAGGTATTGTTTTATTATTGTTTGTAAAAAAAAAGCTGTCGGCCCTCATGACGAAATAAGAGTACTGACCTTAGATATCAAAATCAATCTGCCTAGCCTTTTCCCAACTATGCTGGGGTCGGCTTCTGGTCTAGCCGGATGCAGCTGAATACCAGTATTTTACATGGAGCGACTGCCTATCTGACCTACACAACCCATTAACTGGGTAATACGATACCCCTTGGTGAGACTGGTTGTCAAACTTTCGGGCTTCTGACGACCCGTAACGACAGTCAAAGACCCACGAATGACAGCCGGGACCAACGGCTTAACGTGCTTTCCGAGGCACGGAGGAGTCTCGATATGTAAAGATGGTCACTCATCCACGGACCGACCCCGACAAGCGTAGTTTAACCTGATGGATCAACCCGTGCTGCTGTTATTACATAGCCACGAGCTCCTCTGGCCATAGATATCAGCTACATGAAAAGGATTTCTGATTCTGATCTACTTTATAGTTATTTTACAAGCAATCATGCTACTTGAATGCTTGGCGGTAGAAATGTATTGGGTATCTTTCCTTAAATAAATTCTTTAGCTCTCTATAATTATCTTCTCTATTCTCGCAAAAATGTGATTAGTTTATTAATAGCAATTTAACATGCTTAAATTATAAAAATAAAGTTGTTAATAAAACCCATTTAACGTCACTTGCACACCTGTGTGTGCATAAGAGTCCGTGGGCAAAACTTCAACTTTTTTTTTGTTATTCCATTTCTTTATATATTAATTTTAACCGACTTCAAAAAAAAGGAGGTTCTCAATTCGAATGTTTTTTTTTTTTACACCTGTTTAGATAAGCTTAGAAGGGTTTTGATTACCTTTGTAGGTACTATCTTTTGCAATTGAATGGGTCCCCCGAAAAACATTGTAACCATCAAAAAAATCCTACAATGATTAAACTACAAAAACACAAATAATACAAATAAATAACCAAATATAATATGACAAATATAAAAATTTTACTAATAAAAGTCTACGGAACCACACATCACTTATTCACAATACTCAATGCCTACCTACCTATCTACAGTTTTATACTTCGGCAGCTAGTTAGCGGGATGAAGGCTTTTTCCAGCTGATTACTGAACTGAGTAATTATGTGAGTAAAGTACATGAAACACAATAGTAACAGTTACGCGACTTTGTCTGCGTACAGCGCTTTTTTTTTTTCGAAAACGTTATTGGTAATTGGTTTTTGAGTTGTACAGGATAGCATAATCAGCCTATAATGTTCCTACTGCTGGGACACAGGCCTCTTCTCTTCGAGTGGGAGTGGGCTGTAATCTACCCCGCGGGCCCAGTGCGGGTTGGTAGATGTCATATGTTTTCGAATGTTTGGTAAGTACTAGAACATGTCGGTTTCCTCACTATGATTTCCAATAATTTCATCACCACTGCTCTCAAAACGTCGAGAACAGTGGTGATGAAATTATTTACACAAAGTAAAGCGCATGCCTGGGTTCGAAACCACGACCGTGACTCGTCAGTCGGGATCGTTACTACTGGGCCATCACTGCTCTTGTACAGGATAATAATGCTTTATGATTGGGTGATATTTTTGGTTATGAAAAAGTTTTTATTTTTGTCCAAAATATGGAAGGCCGATTCCCGATTAAAATCTAGTCACAATCTCATCACAGTGACCAACAATGTCGAAATCTTGTCAAAAATTATAGAAAAATTACAGTCCGGCCATCGAGAGAATGCATTCCTGACACCAGTCAGTTCGACAATTTCTAGTAGTAATAAGCATCAAATTCGCAAAACACAGGTATTCGTTAGTATGAAACTGACAGGTGTCAAGAACGCATTCTCTCAACGGCCGGACTGTACAGGTATTTTTGACAGATTGAGACTGAGATTAGAATGCGAACGTTCTTAAAAATATGGTAATCGCCTCTCAGATGAATTTCAATTAATAACATTTTATTTATTTTTATTTATTTATTTATTTCACCATTTATGTACACACAAATAAACAGACAAACAGAAAGGAACAGAAAAATACGTACAAAGGTGATGCTTATTTCAAAACAAATCTCTTCCAGCATACCTGCGTAGGACAAAGTATAAAAAGAGATGTAGACAACGTGTGAATGTGAATATAAGAGAAAATAAAATACATAAAATCCAAAACAATTAACTCATTAAATATAACATAAATATATACTTAAATACATACATACATGCATGTCATGTTTAGACAAGATAAAATTGATGAAATGAGTATTTTACTGCAGGGCAACAGTTTCCGTTCCACAATTACACAAGTTCGTTTTTACTATAAAATCTATAAATAAACCTCTGCTTTATCCTTTGGGGAACACAAGTATGTATGTGTTTGTGTGCGTGTGTGTGTGTGTGTTTGTGTGTGTGTGTGTGTGTGTGTGTGTGAGTGTGTGTGTAGTGTGTGTTTGTGATAGTGTGTGTGTGTGTGTTATGTTATGTTTTCCGTTCACGATGTTTTTCTTCACAGAATGTCAAAGTATTCATAATTCAATGAATATTTCAGAAATTAAATTAAAAACGTGTGTGGTCGGGGGACCCCCGTCAGGAACGAAGTTCCTTACAACTTAGGATTCCAAACAAAAACAGAAACAGGCGCTATCTTGGATTTACATTTTGACCTTATTATCGACTTCAACATCCTCGAAGACTAAGAAAACGACACCCATAGAATAGAATAGAATAGAATGCATTTATTTTTCAGAATATTGTACAAAGCTGTTATGTGAATTATGTATTACGAGTACCATCATAATATTCTGCCGTTTCCGGCGTACAAATACAGTTTGTCACATTATGGGTTATCATTACATTAAAATTACATTATTATTCATTAGAATTAGATTACAAATAATATAAATAAGTTGAACAGTAGTTGTAAAAGAGATTATTTATATAAGTCAAAATTCAATGATGTCAAGTAGATAAAGTCTACTTAGCTTGAAAATTTTTTAACCGTCATCAAGGATTTTAATTTTGACCTCACTATCGGCTTTAGCACCCTCGAAAACCATGAAAACGACACCAATGATGAAACATTTTAAAACTTCGCAGCCGCTTATTTTCATTTTGACCTAATTCACACTCGTGTCTTTATCCATTAAATATACTACACAGAAACAGAGAGAGAGAGAGAGACAGCCGCAATGAGGGGAAATAATGCTTTTTCGTTACGTGACGATTTCTAACAGTCAACTTTTACCGCAAGCTGCGTTAAAGAACTTCGTTACAAATAAAAATAGTCTCTAATCCACGCTCGAGAAGCGAGCCCTCTAACTGTCAGGTCTTCACGATTCCGTTTTAACAAATCACCCAATTTCAATCTGGAACTTCAAACCCATAATTTAACAATAGGACAACAAGTACTACATTGTGTTTAACGCTTAATTAAATTAGGACGTTTGTAGGTCAGCTTTAATATAAAAGAAAACGGCCACTAACAGGAAAAATATAATCCAATTTACAGCAGACAATCTCCTATTACCAAAACAAAGGTACTAGTGCAGGGGTAGCCAACTTGTGGCACATGTGTGTTACAAATGTGAACAATGAAATTATTTTAAGTGAATGTACCTACCGCATAAAATTAAAAATTAATGCAATAGGATATCTAGATGAATATCACCTGGAAAAGAACTAGCGTCATAGCCTAAAGAATGAGCAAGCTGAAGTGACAGCGGCCTGGACATTTCTGTTTTTTTTTGCACTAAAAACAAAGCAAATTGATATCAAAGTTCGCTGTAAAAGATTAATCAGTGACTCGATTATTTTATTTACTTTCACTAATCTGCCAAAGATTTATCATTGGCATGTAATAGCCATTTTAAACTAAATAGCTACGTAGGTAATTTAGTGTATGCCCTTATTATGATTATTTCAAACTTTGTACAAAGCAAACCTAGATCCAAACTTCAGCTATATAATTTAACTCCCATTCCAACAAAGGTTGCCCACCCCTGCCCTCGCGTACCAAAACAAACATAACATACATAAACAAATAGTTAATTAACTATATAAAACAGAGGTACTGCAGCTACAATAATATTACTAATGTAAGGAACATCGTTAGAAGCAAATGTTGTTGTAGGACTGACGTACAGTTGGCTAATATAGTTGTTGAGCATTTCAGAATTTTGATATTTTTAAAATCACTACTTTAATCTTGTTTAAATGTGTTATTATTCAGGCGGAGGACAGGGTGTTGTGGTGCAGCCTGGGCGAGACTTATGTGCAGCAGTGGACAGCGATAGGCTGAGTTGAATACCAAAATAACAGCGCTCGCCATGGTAAATGATCACCTTAAGACGTCCATTGCTGGACACAAGCCTCCCTCAAGCACCGCCACTTCGACCGTTCTGGGCTATACCTTCGCCTATACATATCTGCAATACCAGAAGCAGGATCACAGTTAAAGTGTTTGTGTGGAACAAATTCTCTTCAAACTGAGACAGCAATGCTGCTTTGTGACAGAAATATGGTGGTTGGTATGGTTGTCAGTATTTTCCCAGGTGAGCTTTTTTTTTTAAAAAAAAAAAGCATAAAAACCTATACAGGATGTATCAGAAAGGTGTGGCCAAATTTAAAAGTGTGGTGCAGACCATAACAACTTTCTCCATTAAAACAACATTTAAATCGAGAAAAAAATATCAGCGTCAATACCTACTCGACCCAAATGTATGGGATGGCTGATTATTTTTTCACGATTTCGATATTTATAATGTTGGTCCCATGGAGACAGTGGTTCAGTTATATGGTCTGTACTACATCCTTAAATTTTACCACCCCTTTCTGATAGACCCTGTGTAGTAACTGTAGTGTATCTATATAAGGGGGATGCGCTAAGGCATATAAGGGCGATGCGCTAAGGTAGCCCGCGAAATTCAAATTTTCTTTCGTGTTTGCAATTTGCAGGTCAGTGTCAGGTTGTATGTTGATTAAAATATGATTCGCGGCCGTAACTAATATGGCTTTACGGAATTATAATAATTCGAATCAGCAATACAACTAATCTAGCGATTTCATGAAATCATGAGGTTTGAGGTCAATTCTTATTTATGGAGTTGTATTGCTGATTATAATAATTGTAATTCTGTAAAGCCATGTTAGTTACGGCCGCGAATCATATTTTAATCAACATACAACCTGACACTGACCTGATAATTACAAAAAACGTAAGATTTGAATTTCGCGGGCTATCTTAGCGCATCCTCCTTAATAGATAATTATGTAAACACCATCTCATGCACATCAGAGGTAGCTGTCACAAATGTCAACTGTCACTGCGAATGTCGGGAAACAATTGAAAGTGAAGCGTGAAACGAAAGGCTTGATGTGACGATGAGTCAGAGCAGTGATATAATCAGCTTACAAAAGGATTCTACAGTAACCTAATCAAATAAGCATAATGCTATTAATCCAAACATTTCATATTCTACAATAACTTAATTTAAAAAATATAACTAGTAAGTTTTCATTCATTAATCTCTTTTGTTTGTATAGTTTTCATTTACTTCTTCCACTAACTGTACTCTGTACGAGTTTGTATTTAAATATGTATGCGGTGATAATGGTAATTGGAGTGGATTGCTAATGTAATGGAAATTAGTAATGGGTTACTTTAGCATATCAATATTTATGGAACGTCTTCCTAGATAGCTTAGGATAGCACATTAAGCTAATAAATTGATCGTGGTAGTGTTAATTACATAGCCACTTTCCATCGGCAAAGTTTGCTTTCTTAACCCGTCGCGCGCCAATTAGCAGACACAATTGAAATTCTATTGTTATCTGTACACATGGTGTACAATCGACATTTTAAGAGTTAATGCGAAAGGCTACATCGCCTAATTGTGAGACATGTAATAAAATTGAAGATGTGCAACATTTGCTGATGGAATGTGCTAAGAACAAGGATGAAAGGGAATCTTTGGCTAGGGAATATAAACTGAACATGTGGGATGTTGGACTTATCCAAAATATTTTGGCATACCCTAAATCCGAAAAAACTAAACGCATAATTTGTGGTTTGATGCAGAAGTTTAGGCAGTAATTCTCTTTTCTATTTTCATTGTAGTGGTGGCGGGTAGTTATGTAATAAAATATAGTGTATTTACCAGTGTATAGTTGTGTGTAAATAGAATATAAGGTACAATGGGGTTGACGTATCCGTGTGGATAAAAACCCCTTATAATAAAAGAATAAAAAAAAAATAAAAATCATTATATTATTATATCATTATATTTATGATTAGGTTACTTGTGAATACATAATTACAAAAAAACACACTTGACGTAAGAACGAAAAGACATCTAGTTTTCAAAAAAGCGGTAAGGGCGAGTCGGACTCGCACACAAAGGGTTCACACTTGAATGAAAATTAGAGGGGATCCCCATATTGCTTGTATGGGGATCCACTCTAGTTTTAATTATTTGTCATTAAAGCGGCCATAATTATGTTAAAAGTACCTACAAACTGTGAAAATTTCAACTGTCTACCTATTATGCTTCAAAAGATACAGCTCTGTGACAGACGGTCGGTCAGCGGAGCCTTAGTAATAGCGAAGACTATACATCATACAGTCGTCCGACGAAGCCCGAGCTGCATACGAAGTTCGGCGAACTACGTATGCAGCTCGGCCTTCGTCGACTGTGGTAATAGGGTCCCGTTGGCACCCTCTGCGTACACAACCTTAAAAAAACGCGCGCAGTGAGGGACAGACGGAAGCAAGAGTGATCTTATTACCTTATAAGCTACGGAACCTCAAAATTCTGTAAAATTAAGATTCTTTTTTAAGTAATTTAAAAATGAAAATCAACATAACACCGATAATAATAATGATTGTCACAGTGTAAACAGATTTGATACAAAATATAACTAGTGATTATACCACCAATCTATTAACTACCTACAACAGACCGTAGAGCGGCTCGCAAATAGAATCCTTAACAAGCTGATTGTGTGTCGGTTCCGTCCCAAATATTGCGCAAAACTTTGTCTACTGATTACCCACAGAGTTAAGCCTGTAATCTGTTGTGGACCTACTGAATTTGTGACGCGGTTTCAGTTGTTTTTGCGGCTGGAATATTGAAGATAGGTTTCTAAAGGACCATCTTTTTTAGGAGAAAACTCTTATGATGTTATTACAAAACGAAGTTTTTCTTTCGTCATGGTTTTGTGGCGGCATCTACATCGCCACATACGAACTACGCATCACAATGACATGACGTCACGCAAATCCTGCATCGCGCAGTCAGAGTTTACCGCGCGACTAGCATATATACAACGTCCCGACATCAACCGTCAGGTAAGCAATCATTCACAGGGACGCGCATATTCGCGTCCCATCATCTTCTAGGCCGCAGTAGGCCACCACAATGAGGGGCCCGTAGTTACGGGCCAACGTATGGCGCCCGCGGGAGAGGGGCTATGCCCCGTGACCGCCTGCCGCACCCCCTTACGGGGGTGCAGCGACAGCTCGCACGCCGTCAAGTAGTTGCCCACCAGACACAACACCCGTCTGGTCGGTGGATCCTCCCTTTTCTATGGAGGATGATTGAACTATACACCCTGTTTCTCATGCCTCTATAGTTTAAACCATCGAGCCAGTTTTTGTAATATGAACCTAGCTGTGATAGAAATACCGTTCTTTATACAAAACTGACAACTTAGTCCGGTACTAAGTTGTCAGTTTTGTAAAACTTACAACTTAATGTGTCGGAATAAAGTTCGAAATTCAAAAAAGGGTCCATGGTTTAAACCTGGGTTTGAAGATGAATTTATTTTATTAAAAAGGGACAGGTTTGTGGCGGCATCCACAACGCTACATGCGAACTTCGTATAACATCTGACGTCATGCAAATTGCTTCGTTTAATACATCATAGAGCAAGATATATTGGAGATGTCAAACATAGGTGTATGTTACTGGCACAAAAAAAGAAGAGAAACATAAAATCTCGTTATGAAAAATAATACTGATGTAATTAAGCGCAGCCCGCTTTCTAAATTAAAATATTTTTTAGAACTTTTTAAGCGTTAATTTTTATTCGTAGTAAAAAGTCTGCTATTCTTTATTATAAACTCTAAGTCCGCCAATCTATTGTTGGAAAGAAGTTTTAAAAACAACTTGAAGTGGTAGCCAGGACAACTTTAATGTTTTAAGAAGCCTTTACGTGACTAGAATTAAAGTAGGTAGCTTAAAACAAAAGGCAATCTAGAAACATCGAAAAAAGTCAAGGCTGTATTGTATAACACTTTTAAAACCTTCTACGATCAGCCTTGTGTACTTTATTTCTTTCAGGGCTGATATATAGAATCGTCTTGAAACTGAAAAGTTATCAAATTCTACTACTAGGGTAGTTACTTCGTAGAAATGATAAGAATTGGTGGTATATTTGGAGGTGGAGGAGGTGGAGAAGCTCGTGGCTAAGTAATAACACCTGCACGGATCGAACCATCAGGTTAAGCTACGCTTGGCGGGGTTGGTCCGTGGATAACCATCTTTACATGCCGAGACTCCTCCCGTGCCTCGAAAAGCACGTTAAGCCGTTGGTCCCGGCTGTCATTCGTGGATCTTTGACAATCGTTACGGGTCGTCAAAAGCCCGAAAGTCTGACAACCAGTCCCAAGGAGTATCGTATTACCCAGTAATTGGGTTGTAGAGGTCAGATAGGCAGTCGCTCCATATAAAATACTGGTATTCAGCTGCATCCGGTTAGACTGGAAGCCGACCCCAACACAGTTCGGAAAAAGCTGGCTAGATTGATTGATTTATAAAACATTAAAAATTACACCATGTAATTTTATTACGGTGTGGGGTGGGACTCCCAAGACTGTCCTCCTGCCTCTTGAACGCGCACAGAGAGCTGTACTCAAGGTAATGACCTCGAGGCCTTTTAGGTATCCCACTACGGCTCTCTACACCGAATGTCAGGTTCTCACTGTGAGACAGCTCTTTGTCCTTGGCACTATTCTGCGCAAACATCCCTCTGCTGTGGTATATGATCCGAATGCTACCAAAAAGCGTAGACACTTTGAAGTTTGCCCAACTCACGGTTGTAGAACGGCCCATGCTCAGCGTCATTTTGGTGTATTTTCAAACCATTTATATAATAAAATAAATAAACTCTGCTCCATTGCTCCCATGTGTCTAAATGAATGCAAAACCGAGGTTACAAAGTGGCTCTTGACAATGAACTATAGTAAGACTGAAGATTTACTACGTATATCAATCGCTTAACCTAATGTAGTTAATAAAGTAATATGTTTATAGTTATATTTATACAGACTTACAAATACACGGGTTTTCATCATATTTATCTCTCCCTCACACTCATACAAACACTCATACATAGGTACAGAAATAGGCCACATCATAGCTGCTTTGGCTAGTTAGTTTAGTATTTTATGTTGTAATTTGATTAGGTACTGTGCTCGTCTTACAACTGTTGCTATATGTTCAAATCTTAGGCGAGGACGCTGGCACCCTAAACACAAGTTAAATCTTACTTTGGGTGCCAGAGTTCATCGAAAACACTCTTTTCCATTGTTGAAACGTTGCATAGTTTTAAGATAAGTGTTAGTGTACAACTGAAGTTAGTAAAATTATTATTTATTTTATTTTTATTATTTTTATTTCTGATATGTTGTTCTCCTCCATTTAATTACCAGGGCCTATAGTTTCCAATAATACTTAAATCAACTCTGTAGATAATTTTTTTGCGTATCATCTTCCTAAACGATATATACGTACTCGTAAACCTCTAAATACATCTAAACCGACAAAGCTGCCTTATAAATAAAGATTCTTAACCGTAATTGACTTTAACTTAGTACCTTATCTCTTTTTCTCTCTAATCCATCCGAAGGTACTCCAAAAATATCGTTTTTAGCGATACGACCACCCATTGTAACACCACGCCATAAGAAACTTCGGGAAGTTCTATGTGTGATTTATACGAAGAACATTAAAGAGTATTCTGTCTATGTAAAACAAAACTTTCACTTTCAAAGCTTATTTCGCTCAGTGTACGTCATTCCTTTGTCCCAAATGTTGTACCACACAGGGCAAGAATATAATGTTTGGGTTTAAGACGGTTTGATTTCTTGTTCAAGATAAATATAGAGTATTCTCTAGGTGGGAGTTTGTAAGGTTTTAGTATTAATGTCAACGTTGTATTATACAGGGTGTAAGTGTAAACAGTGGCAATCTTTTAAGGGGTCATTGTACTCATCATTATGAACAACTTTTACTATGGGACCAAACTTTTTTTTTTTTTTTTGTGGACGCGAAATCATCAAATGACTTCTCCCGCCCTGGGCAGAGCGGGAGAGCGTGTCAGACTTTCACTAACTAAAACCCACCCATGTTCCTTCAGTTGCCCGTGCCAGGGCCACGGTATCTCTTTCGAACTTCGAAATCACGAAAAAGAATCAGCTGTTCAGTACATTTCGCATAATTCGTGAAAATGTAGGGAACAGCCGATTTTTTTCGCGATTTCAGGTTTGATCCCATAGTAAAATTTGTTCATATTGATGAGTACAATGACACCTTAAAAGATTGCCACTGTTTACACTTACAACCTGTATTATTTTACTATGTAAAATATTAGTTGTTTAATTCATAAATTAATGAAATTAAGGAAAAGATAACACGGCTAAAAAAGATATTCCAGAAGGTGGGATTTAACCATAATGAACATAGAATCAGAACAAGAGACAGAGCATTCTTTTGTTGATATTCTTGTTATTTTAGTAAGGATAGCCGAAAAATGAAAGACGAAACAATGCTCTGACCTTGTATAAACAAAAATAATGAGCATTTACTCGTTTGGTCTAAACCCACCTACAGAAGAAGTAGAACAATAGAAGAAAAAGGCTTGGTCGATCAAAAATAAATTTCTATAAGGGCAGAAGTATGGTGATGACGATAACAATTCTGAGAGAACACTCTGGGCGGGACATCCCAACTCTCACCGATCCCATCTCTACACGATTTAAAATTACCTAACAAAAAGTCTCAACTCTATACGAAACAATAAAAACGTACAGTCAGAATGAAAAACATTTAGACGATATAAATAGTACATTTTGATACAAGTGGAGAATTTTTGTTATTGCATTCGAGGCGGAATTAACACCCGAGTCGTAGGCGAGGTTGTTTTTGAGCTGAGATCTGCAATAACAACTGTCCACGTGTATGAACCGACATTTTTCAATACACTTTTGAAGAATTAAAATAAAGTAACGAAAAATATTTTTGTCATGAATTATTAGGAAACTATGATTTAAATTTTCCTTTTCTTCCGCGCTTTGCTTTTGCCAGGTTAAAGGAGAAGCAAAGGTATAAAGCCGATAACCAGCCTAATATGAAAAATAGAAAATTCAATTATTTTTGAGTTTAGAACACAAATAAATGTTAATTTGTTCATAAACGTTTTTTTTTATTGTAATAATCATGGCTTTTGATGATATTCTATTTATAAACATTATTTAAATATTAACGCCGTAAAGACGCATATCTCTTTGCCGAGATTAAAAAAAAAACATTCACCTCCGAATAGAGACGGTGTGATTAGAGGCATTGAACCAATTTGGAATAAGTATAGGTATAAGTTATCTGTGGCAATTTTTATTCCCGCACACGTGTTGGAAAATGAAAATTCGCACGCATGTGAAATATATTGCATTGTGAACCTAATCGTAGTGCGATATGAACCAGTTTTCGAAAAAGTGTATTGAAAAATACTATAATTACCATGCATAGATGACAATGGGTTATTTTCCAAGCCATGTTCCATAAAAATCTTACAGGTGGCGCTGTCTTTCACCATTAAACTAATACGACTTATGTTTTTAAAGAAAAGAAGCCGTCTTTTTTAAAAACGAGGGACAGCGCCATCTGTAATTTTTGTGGAACACGGCCGAGATAATAGCTCATAACAATGATTATGATAATGACATTCTAACATTTAAAACAACAATCATAGGTTTTTCCCCTAAAATAAATAATTTAAATCTTAATTTAGACTCATTTTTAGTTTTGTTTATAATGTGTGCAAATCGCGAAAGTTTAAATCTTACGTTATTAGAGGGTCATTCAAAATCAATGACAAGTAAGAAGATAATAATAGATTGGCTGAATTTTGTGAAACCTTTTTCTGAGGAACGCATGGAGGTATCAAATTGAAATTAATATCAAATACGAAGGTCTATGGTCCCTTAGAGTTCTAAAAAAATCAATTTTCTATGTCAATGCAATAATAAATACGGCCATTTAAGCTACATAAAATAATGAAATTTGGCAAGAAGCAAGGTCTCGTAAAGGAAAAAGTCCGAAATTAAGTCTAATAAGTTTTTTTTATTTTTTTGTGGTCACACTGTTATGTTTGTTTTTGGGATAAATTGTTTTCAACTACGGAACCCATCATTGTGTGTGATCTGACACGCACTTCGCTGTTTTTTTTTCTATTAGCATTTTTGAAATCGTGTAGAGATGGGTGATACCCTCTCAGCAATCATCATCATTAACTTTATTGTGATTTCAGTATACTATTAAAATGAAAACACAATAATTGTGAAAGAAATGTTTATAAATAACATAACATCACGCCAGTATTATCACGAAAGGTTGGGCAGAGAAATCATAAAGAAAGAAAATACTTTTATTTGCGCAAACATGACGCGAAAAAAGAACAGAAACACAAAAATAACAAGTAGGGGGAAAATATGCGTCATATCCACGCAAAACGGCCATCGCTCAACTTAATGCTGAGGCGTACCATAGTACACCCACATTTCGCCAGTTATGCTTAAGTCTTCAGTCTAATTAGGGGCGAGCCTATTGCCATCAACCGGGCACAAAACCAGACGCTAAGCTGCTGCTCAGAAATTCCAGATGGATAAACCCAATCACACTTTGCCCGACCCGGGAATCGAACCCAAGACCTCATGCTCAGCAGTAGCGCTTGCGACCTCTAGACCAGCGAGGCAGTCAGTTTATGCTACTAATATTATAAATGTGAAAGTTTGTATGTTTGGATGTTTGTTACTCAATCACGCAAAAACTGCTGAACGGATTTGGATGAAATTTGGTATACAGATAGTTTATAACCTGGATTAAGACATAGGATACTTTTCATCCCGGTAGAAGGTTCCCGTGGGATAATTACCGACATACACGCGAGCGAAGCCGCTGCCTAATACTAGTAAATAAATAAATACTTATTCATAGAAAACGTCACATGTAAGGTTTCCAAGAACTTATTAATATCGTCAAAAACATCTGTATCTACGGTCTCGCTATAAATCATTCAATTTATAAAAAATCTTATTTTTCTTAGAATATTTCGATTGCAACTCGAAATGTAACAATTGGTTTCACTAAATGACAATGGGATCCACCCTTATTACGAGAAATGTAGGTGACACAGGACTCAGGACACCTCCACCTCTGCCAAACCCTTCTCAAACACAGGCGCGCTATGTAATCTACGAGTACTTGTGATCACTTACATTAAATAGAGCTTATGTATACAGTAATTAAGTTCTGAATGCTACAACTCTTCTAATGAAAATGAATATTGCGTTTGGAACAGGTGTAATGTATCTAATTCCGATTGCATTGGCAGAAATTAATAATATATTTATTCATAATTATTTATGTATTTTTGTATATCTGCCCGTGATATCACAGCGGGCCCTATCAGAATACCAGCGCTGTGACACTTATTTTAAATGTCGCAGCATCTTTTGGCCTCGTACAGGACTTTGTTTTTTTTTATTTTTTTTTTTTAATATATTTGTGTTTTGAAACTTTTATTATTGTGACTCGCACAGGTGCGAGTCACAATAAATACTTTTTCTTTCTTTCTTTCTTTCTTTCTAATACTATTGTTAAAGAAGAAAAAGTGGGTTTAACAGTCGACTCGAAACTGTAATTTCGTAGTTTTAACGCGCTATCACTTCTATACACCATTTTCTATGGAAAGACTGACCACGACCACACGTTCAGACGTTGCAGCAAAACCAATACTTAGACTGGGTCTTATTGTTTGTTATCCGCTTACGCGAGCGTGGTGTGGTGATGAAAATGATTCCACGGACCCGCGTGGAATCATTTTACCTTATATTGTACGTGGTGTGAGTTCTATACCAAAAAAAAAACAAAAATGGAACATATTTTGCATGAAATTATCTGCCAAGTAAGTTAATAGGAACTTAATCGTAGGTGGTCAAACAGGTTCTTACTAAAAGAACTAGTTAATGTCGGGCTGGTTATCTCTGCAATCGTAACAAATTGATTAGAGTAGGTAATACGATTCGATCATTGAAAGACGTCACGCTGATGGAGTTGCACGTAGGCTGCGCTGTCGTTCATACTCGGGGTCACCAGTTTAAAGGCATTAGAAAAGGGAGGAACCTCCGGCCAGACGAGTGTCGTGTTGGGTGGGCCCGACGACGGGCGTTGTATATATGCTGGTCGCGCGGTAAACTGTTATTGCTCGATGCAGGATTTTGCGTGACGTCAGTGTGATGCGTAGTTCGCATGTGGCGATGTAGATGCCGCCACACTCTGAATGATTATTTTTTATATAAATATAATAAAGAAAGAAAGAAGAAAGAAAACCTGTTTATTCTGCACAAATAAAACGCACATTAAATAATAATAGCACATATAACAGTTTTTCAAAAGAAATAAATCAATTTGATTAAAATCAAATATCAATCAATCAATATTATCAATCACAGAAACTCAATATATAATCAATATTTTCAAATCAGAGATTCAATGATTAATAAAATAAACAATTACATTTTAGACTACTACCGATGTTTCCAAAAAATCTGCCAACCCCAAAATGCTGGGATAATCCATTTGATTAGGCAACACCTGATCCGATCTGATTCGTCAGTTTCACTTTAAAAACACCCCGGACACTTGAGTCCAAAAATACACCAGCCAGTGTACACGTCATTGCAAAATAACGGCTCACGTGAAGCAAGTCAATATGGCGTCGTATCACCTGTCACATTACAAGCCACTCTCAATATTACGCGGGCAATTTAAAAAATGGAACGTTATGTTTTAACCTACATTTGAGTATTACTATTGAATTGACAGTGAATGAGTGAAATATTGTAGAGGTCAGATGGTAAAATATTAAATTCAGTCGCATCTGGTTACACTGGAAGTTAACGCATACCTAATTGGGAAAAGCTTAAAGAATAATAATTTTTATCATAGTTTTGAGTCACTGCCACAATTTTACCTCTAAATTCAGGACATCCAATCTTACACTTCCCAAATCTAGCGGATTCCCGCAACATTTAACAATATTAGTAAAGAAAGCTAAGTTACGAATCAGGTTAGAAACTTCTCGATATCTTGGTAACAAACAAAATCCGTGACCTTTAAAAATAAATCTCCATTTTAATAAAAAAAATATTAATTTCCGGTATTACAAGTTAAGTGTTGACGAAGGAATTTGCATTTGTTTATCGAAAATGCAAAAAAATAAGTATTATTTTACACGAAGCGGCAAAAATGAGAGGAAAACATGAATATTTCATAATTTTCTTTGCAAATTGAAGATGTTTGGCGAGTGACAATAACTTAAAGATATTGATTTTTCTGATTGAGAAATTGGAAGTTTAAATACTGTTGAGAAAAAAGAATATTTTGACCCTTATTACCGTTCAAGTCATAAATATTATTGTAAACTATTTCCTCACATTTAACTTATTTCAGATGATGTCATTTTCCATTGGGATCAAAGCACCCACAAATAAGAACAACTTTTAGTAAGAGAGCAAGTAAAAACTTAGAAAAATGTTTGGATGATTTTAATGCAGTTTCAACTTGAAAGTCAAACCAATGCCCGATACGATTTTAAATGTGGAGATATTTAACTCTGTGCCCTAATATTCCAAAACTAAAATAGACACTAAAAACAATTACACATTAAAACAGATAATTAACCACACTAATTTAATTAAAGAAAACTACTAACAAGAAAATCTCGATTAGAACTAAAACCGAATTGAGTCCAGGATTAAGCCAACAGGATAGAACAAACTGACATTGCATAGCTTAGCTCGTCCGTGTAATTATGAGCTACCAGTGAACCGGCATGAACTGGTATTAACCGGAATTAACTGGATAAAACCAGATTGTGAGCAATATAGCCGGCCTGGATTTGGCCGCAATCTTAGACGGTGGAGGGCTTGGTATGTTGTTTTGGATACGGTATCCTGTTTCCTGGCTTATTCCTAATCAAAAGATAAAGAATTTAATTTACATTTCTTGTAACCAATCTCTATAATACTATAAATTATCCTGAATTCGCTTCTATGAATGAAAACTTTAATATCATTTCGCATACTGAGAGCATGGAATCCCTATGCTACGAGTATATCAATCTGCATAGCCTTTTCCCAACTATGTTGGGATCGGTTTCCAGTCTAACCGTATGCAGCTGAATTCGAGTCTGCCTATCTGATCTCCACAACCTATTAACTGGGTAATACGATACCCCTTGGTAAGACTGGTTGTCAGACTTTCGGGCTTCTGACGACCCGTAACGACTGTCAAAGATCCATGAATGACAGCCGGGACCAACGGCTTAACGCATAACGGTGAAAATAAATGATCATTTTTTGGACGTACCTGGTAGTGGTAGGGTCAGTTCCGCTGACTTAAGTTACTTTGAGCACCACAGATTTGGTAATATTCATTTCCAGCTTGAGCCAGTCCAGGAGGACATGGTGTTGAGGCTTTTACGTGGTCTTAAGTCCAATGCTCAGGGATCTGACTATATCTCCTTGGAGATGCTGTTGATGACTCTTCCTCGTACTCTTGCAGCTATTACGGCCATCATCAATAGATCCATAACCTCCTCCTCTTTTCCAGATTTATGGAAACTGGCTATAGTTAGGCCCATACCCAAGGTACCTAATCCCACCAGTGTGAAGGATCTTCGGCCAATTAGTCTTTTGCCTTGTCTCTCCAAGATTCTAGAGAAGGTTGTCTCTAATCAGCTTCGGACATATCTTGAGCAGCACGGCATTTTGCCTATGGCTCAATCAGGATTTCGTAGGGGGCACAGCACTGCCACAGCTCTTCTTGACGTGGTTGGAAACATCCTCGAAGCCAGGGACAAGGGCAGGGGTACCATGCTTGTGCTGCTGGATTTTTCGCGTGCCTTTGACTCAATTAATACCTCCCTTCTCCTCTCCAAGCTGTCCTTCTACGGATGTCAGCCTGAAACAGTCCTATGGTTTCAGAGTTACCTGAGTAACCGTTCTCAGTTTGTCCAGGTGACAAATGACAGTGATGGAGATGTTGTGTCCTCTAGTCAAAGGCGGGTGACCCGGGGCGTACCACAGGGATCGATCCTTGGCCCTCTTCTTTTCATTCTGTACAGTGCGGACATCATTAATTGTCTGGTCAACACCAAGTTCCACCTATATGCTGATGATCTTCAGATGTATATCTCATTCCGCCCTCAGGAGTCTGCTGAAGCTGTAAAAAGAATGAATGAGGATTTAGATAGGATTTCAGCATGGTCAAGAAGAAACTCTTTGGTTCTGAACCCAGTTAAGTCCAAGTACATTGTAATGGGATCAAGAGACTTCCTAAATAAAATGTTGGGATACGGTCTGGATTTGAAGGTTGATGGGTGTTCTATTGATAGGGTGCAAGAAGCCCGTAATCTTGGTGTGGTATTTGATGAGCACCTGCATTTTGAGACACATATCATGGAGGCTGTGCGCAACTGCTTTTACCGTCTTAAGCTTTTGTACCGTGTACGGCCGTACATAAGTGTGGATATGCGTGTCATGCTATGTGAGTCACTTGTTTTATCCAAGCTGAACTACGCTGACACTGTGTATGGTGCGTGCATTCTTGGTAGGACCGAAAAGTTGATCCAGCGAGTGCAGAATGCCTGTGCAAGATTTTGTTTCAATGTCCCTCCCCGATCTCATATAACACCATTTTTAAATAAGGGTAATTTGATGAGAATGTCAGATCGCAGAAAGCTTCATCTGGCTACCCTACTCTTTGGCACCATTCTCACAAAAAAACCAGAATATTTGTATCAAAAATTGACTTGGTCACGAGATATAAATAAAATTAAAACAAGAGCATCATCTTACCTTCTGTTGGCCTCAACGCACAGAACTGCTGCTTTCCGTGGAAGCTTTAAATTCGCTGCCTCTCGCTGCTGGAACGATTTGCCACCGCCGTTTCGTGCTATAAAAACAGTTGGTACTTTTAGTATTAAATATAAGCAACACTTGTTACGAATACAAAAGGAAACCAGTCTCTGATAGTCTAAACTCACCCTGGGTCTCACTAGTTGGTATTGGTGACCTTAGCGGAGTCTTGTGTTCCTAGCAGCATGTTTAACTTTGAACGCTTTGTTTTTTCACTCGGTGATTGATTATTTTTCTTTTTTCTTCCGACTTACACAACACAACACATTCAGTTATACACTCAACAATACTTTATATTATTTATTTGCACCATTTTCTTGTCGTATTTATTATTCACTCTTTGTTTATTTGTGTGACTTTACTTCCTTTTTTACATTAATGCACATTGACAGCCAGTCGCCTGCGCCCGCGTCTCATGCATGGTCTCATCGCTTGTCATAAATATAGACAATAGTCTATAGCATAGACAAGTGAGGTTGGACCGTCGGGCGTCAAGCGTGAGTCGATCTTTACACCTTATTGACGGTTTTTGTTTTTTTCTTTTCAAGTATTCTAGTATTTGTATTTTATTTTATTTGATTTTATTCCCCTTGCTATTTTTAATTGATATCCGTGGGTATGTCCGTGGCATCACACAGGCCCTATCAGAATACCAGCGTTGCGGTATTTATTTTTTAAATATCGCAGCTTTATGCTGAGATAGGAGCCTTTTTGGCCTCGCACAGGTCTCTTTTTTTTTTTTTTTATTCTGATTTCTTTTTTTTTTTGTTTTTTTGCTTTTTAATGTTTATTTTGTTACTTTTATATGCTCTTTTTTAACTGTATTTCCTGTGCGTGTCCCAAATAAAATATTTTTCTTTCTTTCTTTCTTTCTTTAACGTGCTTTCCGAGGCATGGAGGAGTCTCGGTAAGTAAAGATGGTCACCCATCCACGGACCGACCCCTTCAAGCGTATCTTAACCTGGTGGATCGACCCGAGCGGCTGTTATTACTTAGGTACGAGCTCCTCCACGGAATTCCTATGCTATAAAGGACATTAAATATTACAATATTTTTCTTTTCCTAGCTTTCGTCATGCCGTTAGTTCATGTAGCCTAGCGCTACTTTTACCAATTCTCTGTGTCCGATCAGAAAATTCGTCTGCTAAAGCGACTATCACTCTTTTGTTAAACGGCTGGCCTTTCCCCTCTTCAGCTTCCTAACTCTTGTTTGGTGGCTTGGTGTCTTGGTTCTTTTCGAGATACTTTCATTTTGGATCGTTTTCATTCAAACTAAGTCCGCGTACAAGCCATGTACTTATCTGCCGGCCGGCATTGTTTATTTGGCACATAATGACCAGCCCAGTGCAACCACTTTGCAAGGAAACACTCCTGTTCTCTTCCAGATAATTTTGTCATGGATCCAAACTCAAACCATTTATTTCAAACTAGCGGCGCCCCGCGGTTTCACCCGCGTAGACCGGGATAAAAAGTAGCCTTTGTGTTAATCCAGGGTATAAGCTATCTACATACGACGTTTGAGCGTGAAGAAGTAACAAACATACACACACACGCACACACACACTCACAAACTTTCGCCTTTATAATATTAGTGTGATTAGTGAGATAGTGTGATAAACTAATTACACTTTTGAATTGTCAATGGGTCGGTCAGTCAGAAAGATGAAGCTAGTTGCCCATTCCAAAGCGTAGTAGATCCCTATTGAGAAGAACGGGCAAGAAACACCACGGACACTCTTTTAAATCAAAATATTTTTACAAAATATTGGTTACAACGTTCATGTTGATAATATACATGTGAGAACAATGTAGAAAGACGTGCACGTTAAAAAGCGTCCGTAATTAAAAGATAAAAACTAAAACAACTAAATTAAAAATAAGCCATGACAGCTAAGAGACGAACAGTCCCAACTGACGGCGCCCGTTCACGAACATGACGCATGGATCAGCACCAATTAGCTCAACCATTTTGAAGGGAGCTTATTGATCCAACACACACGCCACCACCAGCGAGACATTTGAGTGAGCATGACATACTCTCAACCGCCAGGGCACCTTATACCTCATCCTCATTTTCATACACCTAGATAAGACAGCAATAACTGGCGTTTGTTTTCTTCTTACATTTCAATTATCTCGGCTCTCCTTAGTATAAGGCGTTGAAATTTCGTTTTTATTTAGATATTTCATTTTTTCAACGTAATTAGATTTTTTTTTCGTCTCATTTTAATAGGCGTACCGCGTACCTGCCCGTGGCATTCACTAAAAATGTATTTTTTTGTCTAAAAAGTATAAAATACAAACCTAGCATTACGATTGTACATATATTTTCCCGAAAGGGAATGCAGAAGTATCTATTACACCCACATTTAGCTAGTTATGTTTTAAGTCTTACGTTATAATGGGCGAGCTGTAAGCATAAATGGGCATGGGTTACATTTCTTAATGAAATAACTCCATAGAACACTATCCGAGTTTGGGATTAGTGTTGGGTAACTCAGCACATGTGCTAGCACAGTAAGTTGTGACTACTCACTTGGATAAAAACTTTTTTACAAAAAAAAACAACCGACTTCCAAAAACAACACTACAAAGTAAAAAATAACTTTAATTTCGGAAGTCGGTGTCTAGTTAAATGTATTTTCGTTTTTTGCCACCGACTTCCGAAATTAAAGTTATTTTTGACTTTGTGGTGTTGTTTTTGGAAGTCGGTTGTATTTTTTTGTAAAAAAGTTTTTATTTTTCACTTTTGAGTTGTGTACCTACCCCACACAAATTCTAATACCACTATCTGCAAAACAAACTAGAACATCATCCATATAAAAGTGGGGAAAAAATACGTATTATTGAAGCTAACTCAAAAACTACCCAAGCAAAGTTAATCAATTTTATATGGGACCAACTGTGATGTATAACCTCTCGAATAAAACAAAAAAAATCCAAATCGGTCCAGCCATCTTCGAGTAATCGGGGAACATACATAAAAAAAAAAATAAAAAAAATTACTCACTCTTTTTATTTTGATGTGCTAACACACACCACAGATTGGCTACACAGAACATTTTGTACGATTCTACTGATTGCACGTATAATATTTACGATTCTAAGCAAAGGAGTTAAGGTCTAAGTTTAATTGCCGTCTTTTGTTTTCGTTTGACGACGTCACAGTAACCATTCTCATTTCTCTTTCCCTCATCATCACTCGTGCGAGCTGTGTCAGTCACAGCGTGTGCCTACTCTACCGCATGTGTACCGTGTCGCGTTGTCGTCACAACACACAGCACACACCGCACTCGCCGACTCGTGAGTCACTCACTCACATACACACTCACAGCACTTATGTGCTCACAGGCCATCTCAGCCTCGTGGCGAACTCGCGGCCTCACCTCATTCTTGGTAGCACATGAGTGTGCTAGCACACTTTGTAAAAAGAGCGCCTCGCACGAACCTCATTTTAAAAGTGTGTTACCCATCTCAATTTGGGATCAAACCCAGGAACACTCAGCAGTCCCGCTAGCAAATAGACCAACGAAGCAGTTAACGATATAAAGGATTGTTTAAACTGAGACAAATCTGCTGCACGCGCCGATTGTTTTAATGACCAGCGCCCTACTCGTATACCTATAATGTAACTGAAAATGTGGCATTTTGTCAAAAACTGCCATTACTGTCACGATTTTACAAGTGCTGTAAAGTAAAGCAGAAAATGTATGAAAGAAACTAATTGTAAAGTTGTCGATTGTGAGATTGTCGCCTGTCACATGCCGTCTGTCTGTTTTATTAAATAGGCCCCAGGAAGTCACGCGACGTTTCGCACCAGCACCCTAATTACGTAACACACTATCAATCGGAATCGGTTTCATTTTGACAGTTCAACAAGATTGATTGCTTTTATTTTTTTTTAGCAGACTTTTTTTTCAAATATATGAAGCAATGGATTAGTAATTTGCTTCAAAATGATTCAGATTCCGATCGATATTGTGTGTTACGCAATTAGGATGCAGTTTTAACATGCCCACACAAGTAATTTGGGATTCACCTCGGTTTCGTACACCTTTAGGAGGCTACCGAGCGCGCAGTGGCGCCCTCATCATTTGTTTGGTTATTTATTTTATTTTAAAATGAAAATGCAGAAAATAAGCCGAAATAGTTGTGCTCCACAAGACTATACGTTATAATTATAACAAATAATAGCTTTATATTGGTGCCGATTCTCTTGTGAACGCACTAAACTAAAATTAGAGAATCGCTATCTTTTACTAACAGGCAGCGCGAGAAAAGGACGGCTATAGCTATGAACTAAGTTGGAGATGTCAAACTAGTTCACGCCTTGCTCTTCACCGTGTTTTTTAGTCGACATGTTTTTACGTGTCGTCTAAATGTCTATGGAAAAATTAGTTCTGACTAATTTGACAGCTCTAATTTACTCCCGTCTCTTTCTTGTCATAATAGAGAGAAAAAGTTAGCAATAGCCTAAATTAAGTTTAGTTTGTGCACAACAGAATCGGCACCATTGTTAAGTTTTATTATAATCGTTAAAACGGAAAATAGTAGAATAACCATACAAACGATGAGGGCGCCACTGTGCGCTCGGTAGCCTTTTAAAGTACAATACGTGGCCGCTGAAATGACACCGCATCAAGTTAAAAAAAAATCGGCTATGTAGTGTCATCTCTGTCACTCTTACATGTGTTACACTCTCTATAAAAAGCTCGTTGTGTCATATTTACACCAGGGTATTGGTACATGAAAAATATTAGCAAATTAATAATAATATGGCCGTTGGGCTTAATAAGGTTCTGAGGACCTCAACAAACAATGCTGAAGCGATATTGCCTTAATCACCATATTTGACAGGTTTACCCGTTGATTGATCGAGTTCTATTGTTAGTATACCTTCACAGGTAGATAATATTGTTGCTCTTCCGGGCTATTTTAATTAATTGTGAGGTCTAATTTTACGAATAATTCTTCATGGTTTTTAGGGTTCCGTAACTCCAAAGTAAAAAAACGGAACACATCGGTGTCCGTCTGTCTGTCTCTCTGTCAGTCTGTTGAGACTCTTTTTCTCAGGAACGCGTGGAGGTATATAGTTAAAATTAACATGAAATACGCAGGTCTATGGCCCCTTGAAGCTCTAAAAAATCAAGCTTCTAAGCCATCGAAACCAAAAATACGACCATTTATGCGACATATTTTTGTACTCGCAAGTAAATCAAAACCTATAGGGTAGGTATCTGCTTACCGTTGACCTAAAACCATGAAATTTGGCAAGAAGCAAAGTCTCATAGCACAAATAAAGAAAAAAAGTCTGAAAATTGTTAATTTGTAATTTTATCACATATAAAAAAAATATACCTGAGTTGTATAATGTTTGTAATAGACAAGTTTATTTTAGCCTATTGTTGAACCTACTTTAATATACTTCGCTTTTTAACCGATTTTTCAAAAAACGTAAAAGAGGAGGTTCTCAATTCGTCGCGTATATTATTTTTTTTTTTTATGTATGTACATACAACGATTTCTCCGTCAATTGTGGACCGATTTTGAAAATATTTTTTTTGTTTGAAAGGGTGTGCACTCGAGGTGGTCCCTTCGTCACCAAGTCAGAATCTGATGAGGGGATCCCATGGAGATTGAGGGAAACCCTCAAATTTAAAAATTTGAGGGTTTCCCTCAATGTCCATGGCACACCTAAAGCGATTTGGGTACTTTTTTATAGAAACATTTGCTCCCAGAAAGCACCATTTAGTGAAGTGGAACTGATGCGGAAGACCACAGATGCCATCGGATATTATCCGTATTTCGCTGGTTGCTAAGCAATTTATGCTCTTCACAATGCGTATTGTGAAGTGGAGCTGATGGTGACTTCACCATCCTTACTAGGGAAATTCTTCGACAATTAACGCCCCTGTATCGGGAAAAGCAATATTTTGTAAAAGGTGATGAGCAGTTGACACTAGGCTATTGTAACTTAGATATACTGACCCACTAAAAAGGGAAAAATAAAAAACTTTTTTACAATAAAAAAAAAAACCACCGTGAACCGTGTTCCAAAAAAAAAATAATACAAAGTGAAAAATAAGTTTAACTTCGGAAGTCGGTGGCAAAAAACTTAAATACAGATTTAAAGACACCGACTTCCGAAATTAAAGTTATTTTTCACTTTGTAATATTTTTTATGGAAGTCGGTTGTTTTTTTTTTGAAAAAAAGTTTTTTTTTTAAACCAATTGAGGACGTTGAAAACCAAATAGAAGGTAATAGCATTCTCACTTTGCATCGGAACCAAAACATCTCTCAAAATAAACACCAGGAGCCCACTCTTTTTATACACAACACAATATTGTCTAACAAGAAAATTAAAAATTCACGATAAAGTAATAAGTCATAAAGTTGGTAGAACCAACATATTTTCTTCCAGAACCTTCCTTTATCATGGCTTTATATAAAGAGGAGAATGTTATATTTTTGTACACAATGTTACACGTGGATAAAGCGCAGGCTACACTGGGAACGAAGCTACGTTTGTTTAGCTTCGCTCATGGTAGCTACCGCGTCTTTTCATACTTCGGTTCACAGTTCCGGTTCCAGTTCCGGTGTGAACCGAAGTATGAAAATAAATTTTTTAGCAAAAAAAAAACAACCGACTTCCAAAAAAATACTACAAAGTGAAAAATAACTTTAATTTCGGAAGTCGGTGTCTTTGGATCTGTATTTTAGTTTTTGCCACCGACTTCCGAAATTAAAGTTATTTGTCACTTTGTAGTATTTTTTAGGAAGTCGGTTGTTTTTTTTTTTTTTTTGTTAAAAAGTTTTTTATTTTTCACTTTTTGTGGGACAGTCTGTAATTTATCAAAGTTACAATAGCCTAAATGTCAACTGCTCATCACCTTTTACAAAATATTGCTTTTCCCGATACAAGGACGTTAATTGTTGAGGAGTTCTCTCAGTAAGGAACCAGGAGAACTGGACCTGATGATGAAGTCACCATCAGCTCCTCGTTAACATATGTATTGTGACGAGCATATTGCTTAGTAATATATCAAATCGCAACTCGTGAAATACGTATTATTGAGTAGTTCCGATGGTCATATGTGTCTTCCTCATCAGTTCCACTTCATCAAATGGTGCTTTCCGAGAGAAAATGCACGAGTTACTATAAAAAATACCCAAATCGCTATAGGTGTGCCTATAAAATTTGAAGGTTTTCCTCGATTTCTCTGGAATGCCATCATCAGATCCTGGTTTCTTTGTCATGGTGCCACCCTTGGAATATTTCATTTACAACAAAAAATTAATCATTAAAATCGTTTCATAAACGACGAAGTTATCCGCGAACACTAAAAAAATATTTATACGGATGACTTTTTTACCGTCTTGAAAAAAATAGGGTAAATTAGGTGAATGGAGTAGAAGCGTATGACATACCTAGTTTTTTTTTTTTTAATAGCTTAGTCAGAAAAAATATCTAAGTATCAATAAATACTACAAATTCGTTGTAAACTTTTCATTTCAGAACAATAAAAACATAAATTTTGAAGAAAAATAATAAATCCTTTAAAAATATCGAAATTCAAATCATATGCAACCTGCATTATGATTTGAATTTAATTTTTTTTTAATTAAACAAAAAAAAACTAGATATGCCATAGGCTTCTACTCCGTTCACCGAATATACCCTATTTTTTTCGAGACGGTAAAAAAAGTCATCCAATATATACGGTCGAATTAAGAAACCTCCTTTTTTTGAAGTCGGTTAAAAACACGCGGTAGCTACATGAGCAAAGATAATAATGTTTTTAGGCTGCTGTTGTGACTGCCTCGTTATTGCAGTGCCTCGGAAATGTTCGCGGTAACCCATACCGATGGATTGCATGCGATTATCCGCAAAAAAGCGGCCTCAGTCCTGAGCAGAATAAGGGGCAGTCGCAACAGTATCCTGAAGGCTGTGGCGGCAGACACTTCCTCTGCTATAATAAGACAGTTTGTGAGAAGCTGAAGCTGATACCATAGTGTCCATTTCTCGTTGTGTCTAGTCTTGTCATTAACTGTCTCTTGTCTTTAATTAGTCTTTAGCTTAAGTTACTAACAATAGTGTTGTAAGTTCTAATCCTGTTACTAACAATTTATGGATCTTTAGTTATCCGAAACAAAATGATGAACGGCCCAGCCGTTCTCGAGTTTTAGCGAGACAAACGAACAGCAACCGATTTATATATATATATATATATATATATATATATATATATATATTAATAAAAGAACTAAGCTTTGTTCTCAGTATGGCCTGAGCCTTAGGGTGTGTTGTTTATGTATAGGTGTTTTGATGAAGAAAAGCTCTTTTTTTGGAATTTATACATAACATAATTAATTCTCCTGTATTCTCCGAAGCTTACGCAGAGGTACACCTCAGTGATAAATAGTTGCTGAAAAATGGATGTACTTCAATCTGCCTAGCCTTTTCCCAACTATGTTTGGATCCGCTTCCAGTCTAACCGGATGCAATTGAATACCAGTATTTTACATGGAGCGACTGCCTATCTGACCTCCACAACCCATTAACTGGGTAATACGAGACCCCTTGGTAAGACTGGTTGTCAAACTTTCGGGCTTCTGACGACCCGTAACGACTGTCAAAGGTCCACGAATGATAGCCGGGACTAACGGCTTAACGTGCTTTACGAGTCTTGGTATGTAAAGATGGTCACCCATCCATGGACCGACCATAAAAAAAAGGACTCCGTACTCAGCAGTACCGCTTGTGACCACCGAGTCTTTATATTAGTTAAGAACTAGCGTTTGCTCGACGCTTCACCCGCGTGGAGCTCGGAAATTATCCCAAGGGAACGTACTACTGGAATAAAAAGTATCATGTGTTAAACCTGGTTAAAAACCAAAATTTATTTATTTATTTATTTATTTAATACCAAATTTTATCAAAATTTGTTTAGCCGTCTGAGCGTGAAGAAGTAACAAACATACAAACACACACACAAAAACTTTCGCCTTAATAATACTCAAAATCAAAATATTTTACTTCACATAAACCTACATGGGCACTTATGAAATGTCAAAAGCTAGGTGCACGGTTACAAATTTGTCTTTTTCTATAATTTTCCGTAATATTAGTAGTGTGATACTTAGGATACCTATAGTTACGATTTTAGTGTACAAAAAAAAATCTTGATTGTATATACCTATTAAATATTAAAAAATAAACTTTCTCATTGTTTTCTTCATGAGTTTCATGTATCGAAAACAGAAAATCATCGAACTTTGAAAAGTCCTTATAGAAAATTGATCGAACATTCACTCCGCTAAGAAAAATAAAAGGAAACTAGTTTCAATAAAGAAACTTCTACCAAATTGTCAAACTATTTAATTAAGAGAATTGAAAAGTAGGTACAGTCAGCCTCAAAAAGATGTAATCACCTACAATATTATTAATTTAATTGTCTACAATTTTTTGAGATTTAGTTTGGATATTACTGACATTGGAAAAAGGAGCTCGTGGCTAAGTAATTACAGCCACACGGGTCGTTCGATGAGGTTAAGCTACGCTTGCCGCTGTTGGTCCGTGGATGGGTCACCATCTTTACGTACCAAGACCCCCCCGTGCCTCGGAAACCACGTTAAGCTGCTGGTCCCGGATGTCACTCGTGGATCTTTGTCAGTCATTCGGGTTGTCAGAAGCCCGAAAGTCTGACAACCAGTCTTACCAAGGGGTATCGTATTACCCAGTAACTGGGTTGTGGAGGTCAGACAGGCAGTCGCTCGCTGCCCGCCTCAAGAGCCATCTGCGGACCATCGGGCCGGACTTGTCGGACGCTCAGTTCGGTTTTCGGGCTGAGCGCTCGACGGTGGACGCGCTGACCCGCCTGAAGGACCAGGCGAAGGAGGCAATGGAGGCGGGGGACGGGTTGTTGGCCGTGTCATTCGACATAGCCAACGCCTTCAACTCTGTTCCCCACTCCACGATCCTGGAGGCGCTCCGATTCCACGGAGTGCCTCGGTACATGCGGCGTCTGCTGGCCAGCTACCTGGACGACCGGGCGATCGTCCTGGTGGACAGGACTGGCCAAGTCCGGCGATACGCCGTCGGGGCCGGCGTTCCGCAGGGCTCGGTCGTGGGACCTCTCCTGTGGAACGTCGGCTACGACTGGCTCTTGAGGGGAACTCTCCTCCGAGGCACGAGTGTCGTCTGCTACGCGGACGACACTCTCCTCACCGCCCGGGGAAGGAGTTTCCGGGAGGCGGCCAACTTGGCCTCGGCGGGCGGATCCTTGGTGGCAGGGAGGATCCGCCGCCTGGGTTTGACGGCGGCGCTGCACAAGACCGAGGCCGTGTTTTTCCACGGACCTCGGCAGCGCCCCCCATCTGACGCCCACATCTTCGTGGAGGGCGTCAGAATCGAGGTAAAGGCCCAGATGAAATATCTGGGCCTCGTACTCGACAGCAGGTGGCGCTTCGGCCCGCATTTTAGCGGGCTGTCGTCGCGCCTGCTGAAGACTGCAGGGGCGCTCTCGTGGCTGCTGCCCAACTCGGGCGGGCCCAGCGCGCGATGCCGGCAGCTCTACGCCGGCATCTTGAGGAGCATGGCCCTCTACGGTGCCCCCATCTGGGAAGACTCCCTCCGAAGGAGGGAGAACGCCGCCGCATTGCGGGCGCCTCAGAGGGCCATAGCCCAGCGGGTCGCGCGGGCCTACCGGACGGTGGGTTTTGCGGCGGCCTGTGCTCTGGCCGGCACCCCCCCTTGGGAACTCGAGGCGTGGGTGCTCGCCAGAGTATACGAGTGGACGGCGGGGCGGAGGGCGAGAGGAGAACGCCCGGCCCCGGAAGAGCGCGAGGCCCTCCGACGGGAGTCGCGAGACGCCATCGTCGTCCACTGGACGGGAGAACTCGCCACTGCAGTCTTTGGCCGCCGGACCCTCGATGCGCTCGGGCCAGTGCTGCGAGACTGGCTCGAGCGGTCGCACGGGTTCCTCTCCTTCCGTCTGACGCAGGTGCTGTCCGGACACGGCTGTTTCGGGTCGTACCTGCACCGAATCGAACGGGAGGAGACGCCGTCGTGCCACGGTTGCGGTGCGGCGGAGGACACGGCGCAGCACACCCTCGGGTCGTGCCCGTCGTGGTCCGAGACGCGCCGCGATCTGGTCGCGGTGATAGGACCGGACCTCTCGCTCCCCGGCGTGGTTAACGCCATGCTGGCGGATGAGAGGTCCTGGGCGGCGGTCGCCTCCTTCTGCGAACACGTCATGTCCCAGAAGGAGGCGGCGGAGCGGGCGCGGGAGGATGATCCTCACGCGGCGCCGCTCCGAAGGCGGAGGAGGGGTCGAAGAAGACGTGAGTTTGATACTCATCTCAGACTCCTCCCAGGTGGAGGCCAGCAGGCAACGGGTGCGGGGGCACCCTTGCCTGTATCGCACGGACCTCCACCAGTGCCGGACGGGAATGGTCAGGTGCTCCCGGCCATTCCCGTAGCCCCTCAACCTGCTGGGGGGCAAGCGGGGCCCGCCAGCTAGGCGGGCATGCGCCGGGAGGGTTGTGGATGTAAAGGCTGAGCCAGTTTCCCATGACCCTCCCGTCACGGCGATGCGGGAGCGCCGCTGGGTCGTTTAGTGGGTATACCGGATTTACCGGGGAGTCCCACATACCCCACCCGTCCCCCGACGGGTGGGCATGCGTAATGCATTTTTCCCAGCGTCAAAAAAAAAAAAAAAAAAAAAAAAAAAAAAGGCAGTCGCTCCATGTAAAATACTAGTATTCAGCTACATCCGGTTAGACTAAAAGCTGACCCCAACATAGTTGGGAAAAGGCTAGGCAGATGATTACTGACATTGGTGAATCATAAAAATCGTGAGGAAATCTCGATTTATAATCAACTAGCTTTTGCCCGCGGTTTCGCCCGCGTGGAGGTCGGAAATTATCCCACTGGAACTTACTACTGGGATAAAAAGTATCTTTTGTCCTAATCCTGGTCATGGTCTACCGGTGTGCCAAATTTAATCCAAATCCATTCAGCCGTTTTAGCGTGAAAGCGTAACAAATAAACAAACAAACTCACTTTGGCATTAATAATATTAGTTAGGATATGTCTGAAATTGAAAGCCTATTTTGAGCAAGCGGAGCGTGGTGATCAATGCTCTTGCCTTTCCTGCATGAGAAGAGGCCTTTGGCCTGAAGTAGAACAATAATTGGCTGGTATTAAAATCATTTTTGAGGCCGACTGTACAAAAGTCATTTTGAGGCTGACTGTACATAAGGCATTTTTGAGGCTGACTGTACAAAAGTTATTTTTGAGGCTGACTTTACAAAAGTAATTTTTGAGGCTGACTGTACCTACATAAGTCACTTTTGAGGCTGACTGTACAAAAATCATTTTTGAGGCTGACTACGACTGTTCAAGTCATTTTTGAGGCTGACTGTACAAAAGTCATTTTTGAGGCTGACTGTACAAAGTCACAGCAGAAGCTAGTTAAAATGAAATATAAAACTTTGAATTTAAGTTTCCTGTCGCTCTTCGGTAAAGTGAAGCTTGGTACTAAATAAAGTTACTGAAATAATGAAATAAGGGTTTAAAGAACTTTATTTCTCTTAAGAACTTAAAAAATAACAGTTCCCTTATAATGAGATACTTAATTGATAATAATTAGTGCTATTAACATTAGTTAGGTACCTCTAGGGAGCTGGAGACATTATAATTATTAGCATATTCCGTTTTATCGTGGCTAAGTAATAACAGCCGCACGGGTCGATCCATCAGGTTAAGCTACGCTTGCCGGGGTTGGTCCGTGGATGGGTGACAATCTTTACATACCGAGACTCCACCGTGCCTCGGAAAGCACGTTAGGCCGTTGGTCCCGGCTGTCATTCGTGGATCTTTGTCAGTCATTCGGGTTGTCAGAAGCCCGAAAGTCTGACAACCAGTCTTACCAAGGGGTATCGTATTACCCAGTAACTGGGTTGTGGAGGTCAGACAGGCAGTCGCTCCATGTAAAATACTAGTATTCAGCTACATCCGGTTAGACTAAAAGCCGACCCCAACTTAGTTGGGAAAAGGCTAGGCAGATTGATTGATT
Source organism: Cosmia pyralina (assembly GCA_946251885.1). Taxonomy (NCBI): domain Eukaryota; kingdom Metazoa; phylum Arthropoda; class Insecta; order Lepidoptera; family Noctuidae; genus Cosmia; species Cosmia pyralina. The sequence continues at coordinate 5,938,511 of OX276365.1, forward strand.
CCGTTTTATGATAGTTCAAATGTTGTGAATCTGCGTTTGAGTGTGTTTAGACTGTCACATTTTTTTACATCCCTGGGTAAACTATTGAAAAGTCGTGCTCCTTCAACCAATATTGTTTTTTTGCAATTATTAGTGCGAGCGTGCACTGGATTTTGTTTTTATTCCTTACGTTGATAATTATGACATCTTGAAAGGGATAATTTTTTTTTTGGGAATATGACTCGGCCAGATTTGTTGTGGTTCAAGCTTTAAAACCTAGGTGTAGTCTTAATAACAAAACGAGATCTAACTTTATATTCGAGACAGTTTTTGTATTTAGAATTTTATTTCGACTAGGTAAGGTAAAATTCTAAATTCAAAACTGACAGATTTGTACTGGAGTACGTGTCAGTTTCGTGACAGTTTTTGTATTTAGAATTTTATTTCGACTAGGTAAGGTAAAATCTATGCGTCTATTTTGTCCGTCAGTCAGATAAAAAAAATATTAAACACGTATTTTTTGCTTTATTATAAAATATTAATAAAAAATGACATAAATGAAACGAACATGAGCTGAGCATGAGGTCCTGGGTTTGATTCCCGGGTCGGGCAAAGTGTTATTGGGTTTTCTCATCTTGAATTTCACATATTTAAGTATTCAAATGCACTCAATCAATCTGCCTAGCCTTTTCCCAACTATGTTGGGGTCAGCTTCCAGTCTAACCGGATGCAGCTAAATACCAGTATTTTATATGGAGCGACAGCCTATCTGACCTTCACTATCCATTAACTGGGTAATAGGATACCCCTTGGTAAGACTGGTTGTCAGACTTTCGGGCTTCTGACGACCCGTAACGACTGTCCAAGATCCACGAATGACAGCCGAGACCAACGGCTTAACTTACTTTCCAAGGCACGGAGGAGTCTCGGTATGTAAAGATGGTCACCCATCCACGGACCGACCCCGGCAAGCGTAGACCTGACCTGATGGATCGACCCGTGCGGCTGTTATTACTTACCCACGAGCTCCTATACCGATTCAAATGCACCCGAAACCTAAAATTTCTCTGATAATAAGTTCCCTCAAACTCGTACAGAAGTTAAATTTGCAAACAGTGAATAACAATGCCAATTTGTATCTACGTTACCTGCAGTTGCAATTTCAACTATTTTCATACTAGCATCCGAATGTTACATAGAACTTGGTATTGTATTCATTAGTTAAGTACACTTCATTCACAAGGGATTTGCGCCAACATTTACATCTACAAGTTCATACCAACCAGGCAGTTCCGTAACTTACTGATTTCATCATCATCGTCATCTCAGCCGAAAAACATCCACTGTTGGACATGTCTCCATAGGCATAGGGCTGAAATTCGTCTGTGGGTATTTTTATAAAGGGTGGTCAACCTGCCCTGACTGCGGTCCGTAGCTCCTTACCAAGAACGAGCCAAGTACATTTCGCGTCTGTATCATTCCACAAGGATTGAGGAAGTGGTGCAATATTTGAAGGTGAAGACCGACTGGACTCTAAAGGTCGAACGGTTGGAATCGCGTCACAATATCAATTTTACGTCGTTCGTGGTACGAGGTCAAACCCACCATCTACAGACCTTTTTAAAACAGGACTTTTAGCCGAAGGTGTCATATTTCGACGTTTCCGAGGACGGCTACGCGACACCACGCAGCGAAACCGACGCCGACATTACGTGTATATTATAGATAAAATAAAATTTATTATTATGTATTAGTTCCTTTATTTCATTTACATACATATTAATTACATTTTTAAATATTTTTGTAAAAAAATAAAATAAAAAAAACATTTAAAAATATAAAAAAACCGGTGAGCTACTAGCCCACCGGTATCGGGAACAGGGTCCCAGCTACCGGTGGTCAGGGCTCTAGAGAGAGGAACCTCCTCACTATACGTGCCATGTCCAGGAGTACTGCCTTCTGAATCAAGCCCTTGACCCAGCCGCGCAATGAGAGCCTCCTGAGGTGTTGGTCGAGACTCTCCGCTATTAGGCCATTAACGGTTACGATTATCGGTACAATGATTGCAGAGTCCACGTCCCACATGTCGACAACCTCGTGTGCTAAGTCAAGATACTTGATTTTTTTATCTTTCTCAGCTTTCACGAGATTCTCGTCATGAAGGACAGCGATATCAACAATCATTGCACGGCGCTCTCGTCGATCTATCACCACAATATCAGGCTTATTGGCTACAATAGTCCTGTCAGTGATGATAGATCGATCCCAGTACAATGTGGCGTGACCATTCTCGAGAACTGGGACGGGCACATACCTGTAATATGGTACTTCGGACTCCACAAGGTTGTACTGTAAGGCAAGTTGCTGGTGGATAATCCTAGCCACTAGATTATGTCTGTGCAAGTACTCGCCGTTAGCAAGACGAGAACAACCGGAAACAATGTGTCGGATTGATTCACCGGGACGGTGGCATGCCCGACAGATGTCAACCGTACCATCCTTGACAATGTATTTCCGATAATTATTCGTCATGATAACTTCATCCATAATTGCACAGACAAAACCTTCGGTTTCCCAGAAGAGGTGGCCGAAACGTAACCAGGATACAGACGCCAAAAAGTCTACGACAGGCCCATGGAGGGCCCGGAAAAAGCGTCCGTGAAGCTCTTTGCCTTGCCATACTTCCTTACGATCGTTAGTATCAAGTACTGCAGGTTTGCGCCAGTTCTCTTTCGCCAAGGAGAGTGGGGTGAGGCCCTTGTCCACCGCGATCACATCTCGATGCATCCCCACGTCGGATTCTAGGAAATATTCCCTGAGACTGCATATCTCGCGATTATGGAGGGTCTTAACATTTAAAAAGCCTCGGCCTCCACACTTTCGCGGGATATACAGTCTCATTACCGATGACCGTTGGTGATGCATTCGATACGCAGTCAGTAGCAAACGGACTCTCCTATCCAGGGCGTCGAGTTCGGTCTGAGTCCATTTGAGTATACCGAAAGAATACATCAAGACCGGCATGACCCAACCGTTGAAGACGCGCACCTTGTTTCCGTCTGATAGAAGACTATTAATGTTAACATTATATGTATTAGTTTATTATTATTGTTTTTAAGATAATTTTGTGTATTTTATCTATGGGCCTAGGTGCCAGATAATAAAATGATTATGATTTTTGGTTGTCATACATTGTAGTACAGTCGACCTCGTAATAGCTTTACTTTTGAAAACAAGTCCCAGTAAAATTAAATTTTAATAAGGTTTGAACTACTTAACTGTCACATAGACAAATCTACCTTGTTCTGTTCGTCATTTTATGACGTGCAATCATTTGTACCTCATAAAATAATAAATTCAACCTTAAGGTGAAAAAAACGAGATCTCCAATTCATTCTAGGTTGTAAATCTTTATTATTGAACATACGCTTTCTCTTTTTTATCAAAACAACTGATTTAGATTCAGAAAAGTTTATTATCATAATATTTATATCCAATGCACTAAACCTTCCGGAATAAATTCTCGAAATGATACATCATACATCTTAACTTTTTTCATACACTTCTTACTTCACAAACACACACTCACATACTATACTATCACACACACACCCTCACACACCCTCACACATACACACACACGCACACTTCATTATTGTAATTTTTATTCTAATAGGTCGGGGAAAAAGTTCCTTCGCATTTTTTAAGAAAATTCAAAACATTTTTTAATATACATTATTTACATTTATCTAAAGTATGTAGGTACCATTTTGTTTGATAACTTTTTGCCATCTTGTAGGTAGGGACATGATCCCATTGCTATAGAAATTTTGGGACTTCTGATCAAAATACCGCGACAAGTGGTTTTGGCAGTCCTCTCGTGATGTTAACCTGACACTGCCTAAAGAATTCTGAAGAGACCGAAACAGGTGGAAATCTGAAGGTGCAAGGTCAGGACTATACGGCGGATGCATTAACACCTCCCAGCCAAACTCTCTTAGTTTTTGCTGAGTGGCTAAAGATGTGTGAGGTCTAGCGTTATCATGATGAAAAACCACACCCCTTCTGTTGATTAATTCCGGCCGCTTTCTCTCAACTTCTTGCTTTAATCTCATCAGTTGTTCGCAGTAGAGTTCAGAATCGATGGTCCTGCCCGATGGTAACAGCTCATAATGAATAATGCCCTTCCAATCCCACCACACACACAGCATCACCTTGTTGCGAGTTAACCCGGGTTTCGCCACAGTCTGTGAAACCTGACCGGCCTTTGACCACGACCTTTTTCGCACGTTCTTGTCGTACGTGATCCTCTTTTCATCACCAGTTATCAGCTTCTTCAAAAATGATTCGGTTTCACTATGTCGTAATAAAGAATCACAAATGAGTACACGGTTCATTAGGTTTCTTTCAGTGAGCTCGTGAGGTACCCAAATATCGAGCTTTTTTTGTGTACCCAGTTTTTTTCAAATGCGCCAAAACTGTTTTGTGGTCAATTCCCAGTTCTTCAGCTACGTCGTAACTACTGATATACCGATCTTGCTCCACTTTTTCAAAAATTGCATCCATTTTATCCGTAATAGGGCGACCAGAGCGACGTGCATCTTTGACATCAAAATTTCCGGACTGAAAATGCTTAAACCAAATTTGTGCTACTCTCACAGACACTGCACTGGGTCTATAAACATTGCAAATTTTTTTCGCGGCTTGTGTTGCATTTTTACCTTTTTTGTAGTAAAATTTTAAAATGTATCGAATTTCTTCATTAGATTCACTCATCTTGACAGTACAAAAAATAAATGAAAATCACACATTTTCTTAATTTGAATTTGGAATTATGTTCTTCAAAATTTTAACTTTCAATGATACCAAAACCAGCCAGATACAAATAGTATAGTCAAAGAGATTTTATTTTAAGTTCATACATACTATAATGCGAAAAGACTTTTTCCCCAACCTAATATATATTGAAAAACTGTGCCTTTTGATATTCTTTGTCGCTACATTTTTAATTAACCAACGTCATAAATAATAACTTTTTCATGGTGGATTTTGGGAGCCAGGGGACCTATGTTTGAGACTTCTGTTTAGTCTAAATATGTCATGTCTGTAGCAAAGCTGTCTCTTTTTGAAATAAAGAAAGAATTTATTATTTATTTATTACCAGCTGCGTCCCACGGTTTCACCGGCGTAGACTGGGATAAAAAGAAGCCTATGTGTTAATCCAGGGTATAAGCTATCTATATACCAAATTTCATCCAAATCAGTGCAGCCATTTGAGCGTGAAGAAGTAACATACACACACTCTCAAAAACTTTCGCCTTTATCATATTAGTGTGATTTATTTTTATTTAATCCGTTGCAGAGTTTAGAAGAACAACGCGGCTACACAGACAGACACGAAAAGCGATTTTATTTTATAATAAGTATAGATGTTCGTAATTTATAAATAAAATTATATTAGAATATGTACTCAGTTGCTGGGTTGTGGAGGACAGATAGGCAGTCGCTCCATGTAAAATACTGGTATTGAGCTGCAGCGGACAGGAAGGCGACCCCCAACTATTAGGGGAGAGGCTAGGCAGCTGGTAATGACATAGGTACATGTAGGTATTAAACAGGGGGAAGGAATTATTGGGCATTAAAAATTTCGTGCTTCAGAAAACTAATTAAAACATTTTTTTATTCATCTCGAGCTAGCTCAACCATGAATGAAGCTACTCTTCTCTCGACACCCAAACACATATTTCTTATCACGGTAACAGAATCCGATGTAAAAGAGTACCCCATTAGAGCGTAACGTGTCGGGTTCCGCACTGACAAAGGGTTCAGTGATATCAGCTTACTACAATTTGTTACATTTATTACTTGGCTTTCTGGAAACTGCTGGATTGTTGAGAATTGGGTATTGGAGGTATCTCCGTTCACGTGATTGAGTGAAATGTTTTATCGGGTAATGTGTCTTTTTTTTTTGTGAATGGCATCTCGAGGGTCATTATGAACAACTTTTACTTTGGGACCAAACCTGAAATCGCGAAAAAAAATCAGTTGTTCCCTTATACATTTTGACGAATTATCCGAACATAAATGTACTGAACAGCTAATTTTATTTAGTAAAAGTTGTTCATAATGATGAGTTCTATGACCCCTTAAAATATTGCCACTGTTTACACTTACATCTTGCAAAAGTCCAGAGGGCCAATTCTCGTAATTAAAAACGTTCAAATTCAAGTTGTATCTCATGCCAGCGACAGTCAAATGTCAAAAATGTAGGTAAAATCTATGCAATTTTGACAGATTGAGACTGAGATGAGTTTGCGAACGTTGTTAGAAAAATACGGGATTTGCCTCTCAGAATTCTTGAAATTAATATAGGTTCAACTCTGCTCTCCTATCATAGCATAATATGCTTGCTTGAGAAATAATTTTAGGCAGACAATCAAGAATTTGGAGACAACGCATAACGCAACGCAAACATACAAAAAATCCTAGTCCGTCATTTCCAAATACCTATCTACTATTCTCCATATCCCCAAACATAAAAACACCCTACCATCTCTTTCCACACTGGTGGCCACTAATAGTGTAATCCAAATGCCACATTTTCTGACCGTACTCGCTCTTTGTCAGACGTATAATTTTGTTGCTAACCGTACTTCGTTCTGTGTTATGAATGGTTGTAGCAAATGTAGCGAATGGTTCGATTGCTTTTAATAAACGCTTAGCAGTATAAGTAACAACTAATACACGGTGTAAGGGATATCAACACGCAAGTTATAACCATGAATTCAGCACATGATTCTAGAACCCCAGCGTAGAAATTTTTCGTCCGTAAGCTCTAGTGTTCCTTGTGGCACAGAATATTTCCTAGTACAGGGAAACATGTTTAATCGGGATACGCTAAGCTAGCCCCCAAAATTAAGATTTTCTTACATTTTTTGCAATTTGCAGGTCAGTGTCAGGCTGTTTGTTGATTGAAATATGATTCGCAGCCGTAACTAATATGGCTTTATAGAATTATAATCATTAGAATCAGCAATACAACTCAATCTAGCGATTTCATGAAACCATGAGGTTTGAGGTCAATTCTAACTTATGGAGTTGTATTGCTGAAACTAATGATTATAATTCTGTACAGACATGTTAGTTACGGCCGCGAATCATATTTTAATCAACATACAACCTGACACTGACCTGCAAATTGCAAAAATCGTAAGAAAATTTGATTTTCGCGGGCTACCTTAGCGCATCCTCCTTAACATACTAAGACAAATAAGACAACTGCTAGTAAATAAGGAACTTTAGCTCCTAAGATACAAGTATCTTTTTACTTAGTCCAGGAGCCAGCAGTTAAACCTGTTTTCGACCAACACTTGTACAAATTATGTTTAGTAATAATGTTCTCTATGTACAATAAACTCATTATTTATTTATTTAAATAAACAAAAGCAATCGAACCATTCGCTACATTTGCTACAACCATTCATAACACAGAACGAAGTACGGTTAGCAACAAAATTATATGTCTGACAAAGAGCGAGTACGGTCAGAAAATGTGGCATTTGGATTACACTATTAGTGGTCACCAGTGTGGAAAGAGATGGTAGGGTGTTTTTATGTTTGGGGATATGGAGAATAGTAGATTGGTACTTGGAAATGACGAACTAGGATTTTTTGTATGTTTGCGTTGCGTTATGCGTTGTCTCCAAATTCTTGATTGTCTGCCTAAAATTATTTCTCAAGTAAGCATATTATGCTATGATAGGAGAGCAGAGTTGAACCTATATTAATTTCAAGAATTCTGAGAGGCAATTCCCGTATTTTTCTAACAACGATCGCAAACTCATCTCAGTCTCAATCTGTCAAAATTGCATAAGTTTACCTACATTTTTGACATTTGACTGTCGCTGGCATGAGATACGACTTGAATTTGAACGTTTTTAATTACGAGAATTGGCCCTCTGGACTTTTGCAGGATGTAAGTGTAAACAGTGGCAATATTTTAAGGGGTCATAGAACTCATCATTATGAACAACTTTTACTTTGGGACCAAATCTGAAATCGCGAAAAAAAAATTAGCTGTTCAGTACATTTATGTTCGGATAATTGGTCAAAATGTAGGGAACAGCTGACTTTTTTTCGCGATTTCAGGTTTGGTCCCAAAGTAAAAGTTGTTCATAATGATGAGTACAAAGACCCTTTAAAATATTGCCACTGTTTACACTTATAACCTGTTGGTATATCTGTGGTACTTACTGACCATAAGACTGGCATAAGACTGATAATACAAGTTCTCAACTTAATTAATCTAGAACATGGAAATAAAATCACAACCCACACATAATAACGAATTATTGGAGCGAATAAACACGTTTATCTCACTGTGACGCGATACCGATGCATGTGAAGATTAATTGCAGCTACGCACGTAGCTGCACCGACCGTAGCGGTCCAGTGGGCTGCTACGACCGCGTAGCCAGCGTAGCAGAGCCAAGCTACGTCGTAGGCTACTAGTTAATTAGTGTCCTATTTACTTAAGTCCTTTAGTTTCCGTGAAAGAGTTTGATAAGTTCATTGTCAGTTGCTGCGTCATTAATGTATTGAGCATGCAAAATATAGCCGCAATTTTTTTTTTTTAGAATCTATACATACTTACAAAATCAGCCTCTAATGTTTCCACTGCTGGGATACAGGCCTCTTCTTTCCGAGAGGGAGTGGGCCGTAATCCAACACACGGGCTCAGTGCGGGTTGATAGATGTCACATGTCTTCGAATTTTTGGTTCTACGACATGCCGGTTTCCTCACGACGTTTTCCTTCACCGTTTTGAGAGCAGTGGTGGTGTTAATATTTACACAAAGTAAAGCGCCTGCCTGGATTCGAACTCACGACCTACAACTCGTAAGTCGGGGCCGTTACCACTGGGCCACCACTGCTCAAAATTTGTTTATAATCTATGCCCGCGTGTAATTTTAACAACTCTTCTGTCCGTAAAGCAAACACAACAATTAAACAAAACAATCACTGTGATCAGCACGGGGCAGGGAAATTGTTTATTTTTAAATACTGCTTCAAAAACAAACATGTTTTTTGCAATAACTGTTTATTAAACCAAAAATCGTTCTATTAACATACACAAATATTAATGATTATAATTATTCATACATTCTGATCATCTAACGTTTTACATTTTACAACCAACATAAAAGGTATAATACCAAAACTTCTAACAAACCCTCACAAACTCTAATCTTTCGTAACAATCACCCGTCTCCGCAAGCCCCTATACTTCTGACTACCCGCACATATAAGAGGCATGGCGTGAAGATAAGCATTGTCCATGTTTCCCATTACCACGACGAGTCGGTCAGATCTCACGATATACTGAGCTCGCGTGCGAAGCAGGGCGTCTATCACACCGTGGTTAACAACTGGTATATTTACTTCTCGCGTAACAAGATACGCACGGCTACAGATCAAGCTAGTAATCAACTCTTCCAGTATAAGCTGATCTCCCATTGTATAGGATTAAATACACAAACACACCCCCACATACACATACACATACACACGCACACATATAAATCTCGCACACACTCGTATAAATTGATCGCATTTTTTCCTTGTTTTGTTTCTTTATACATATACCTATTTGTACCTACTCGTAAGTTTCTAATGTAAGGGAAGAGCGGAGCCTTCAACTACAGGCATATTATATGCCTAAATGGAGACTCCTCGACAGGCATTGTAAGCCAAATATGCTATATGAAATAAATTTATTATTATTTATTTTTATTTTATTATTTATAGGATTTCCTTACAATGAGAGGTCAGTGACTGACTGTCAAAGATCCACGAATGACAGCAGGAACCAATGACTTAGCGTGCTTTCCGAGGCACGGAGGGGTCTCGGTATGTAAAGATAGTCTCACCCATCCACGGGCCAACCCCGGCAAGCGTAGCTTAACCCGATCGTTCGACCCGTGTGGCTTTTATTACTTAGCCACGAGCTCCTCTTCCTCATCTATTTAAGATTTAAGATATTATCTGATTAATATTTGGACTGGTGTCGCGCATTATTCCGTTGCGAACTTACGGAGCAATGGTGGGCGACACTTTTAACACGAATATTGCAATGAGTGATCGACAGTTGGCCGTCGGATACAGTGCAAATAACATCTCGAGAATTATTACAAAACAGTGTGGTTATATTTTAGATTAGAAAATAAAGTTATAATTATTGTTTACTTATGCAGTTTAATTAAAGTCATTTACAAGCACCAATTTTGAAGGAAAAATGGAGGTCAGATGTCGGTCGCTTCATATGAAACCCATCAGGATATGCTGCTCAGATTTTATTATCTAATAAAATCTTTTAGCTACATATGTAGTGATGTTTTCTCTCCAGATATGCCATTTTTCTACCCCCAAATATATATTTTATTTGGCGGTAGAAAAATGGCATGTTATGTGTGTCTACGGTGTAACAGACGGCCTCAGACAAAAGCTCCCAGAGCAGCGAGTATGCAGTCAAAATGGAAATTTAAACTTAATACGTTTATAATAATTCTCTATTCTGTATCTAGTCTTTGTTAAAGCTATGTGTGAAGCCTTTTGCGATAATTAAATTTACGTTAGGAGCTGCTAATTGCTTATTATCTATGTGTGTGAAACTTTGCTTTAGTTGTATTTGCTCGGTAAAGATACATCGCCTAAGATTTTCAAGTAGGTAGTTAAGGTAGTTAATCTTAAAATTAAAAAAATAAAATTCATTTATTTCAATTCATTGACCCATATTAAATACAAAAACACAATTCAAAATAAAAACTAATTAAATATGTAATAATTAATGTCTAAAAAATAATGTCAGTAATAAATAAATAATGTCAAAGTTAATAATAATTAATTAAATATAACAATGGATTAAATAATTAAATAAAGTAATGTCAAAAGCAAATATTAATCAAATCATTATACATCATTAGACAAGTTACATTCAAGCACCAGCAATATGCCTGCCACAACAATGCCCAACGTAGGGACAATCCAGCCGCTGAGCAATCATCGCCAGGACAGTGTTGGAGCTGCTTAAGATCCGTTCCTTAGCAACCAAGTAGATAGATGGATAGATAAACTATTTATTTGGTGGGCACATACGAAATAGCACAACGCACAGAAGCAAAATTAAAAGTTAATAAATTAGGTAAGTAGGTACCTACAAAAAAAAAAGAAGAATCAACAAGAAAAAAAAAACAACAACAAAAAACAAGAAACAACACAACAACAACAAAACACAACTCAATTATAAAATACAAGTAGCCAAAATACAAAAAAAAAAAACTTATTTTCAAGAGCTATCTTAAGTAGCGAGTTCAGTCCCCGGAATGCTCTAATTTATTTATTTAATCAGATATCCATGTATTTTTGTATAATAAAAAGAACCTCGAAATATAAACCAATCTAATTTTTATTTAATTGTAATATAAATCACTAGGAGGAGCTCGTGGCTAAGTAATAACAGCCGCACGGGTCGATCCATCAGGTTAAGCTACGCTTGCCGGGGTTGGTCCGTGGATGGGTGACCATCTTTACATACCGAGCTCCTCCGTGCCTCGGAAAGTACGCTAAGCCGTTGGTCCCGGCTGTCATTCGTGGATCTTTGACAGTCGTTACGGGTAGTCAGAAGCCCGAAAGTCTGACAATCAGTCTTACCAAGGGGTATCGTATTACCCAGTTAATGGGTTGTGGAGGTCAGATATGCAGTCGCTCCATGTAAAATAATGGTATTCAGCTGCATCCAGTTAGACTAGAAGCCGACCCTAATACAGGGTCCATATACATACTGGAAATTTGTAAATTCGCACACACACACCAAGACTTTTACACTAAACGAGAAGTCATACAAACGTGATACACACTACGACACAAAACACGATTAAATCCCGTCTAAAAATGCACTCATCTAGTCCACTGGTTATGTCGATAAAAATGTACAACAAACTACCAGAGGTACTCAGAAATGAGAGAAAGATAGCTATTTTTACAAATAAATAAAAGAAAATATTACTAAATAAATGTTATTATAGTATAAATGAATATTTAATTGACAAATCCATAGAACTGACATATTAATATAAATGAATCATAAAAATTTTAGATTAAATTAATAATTAATAAAATGTTACCATAGCTTTTACTTAGAATAAGTTAGTTTTGCATGTATGAATAAGTCCTCTTCCTTCAAACTTTCTTTTGCTGTGCCCGACAGGGTCCACGATTGTTACAACATATTATGTCTACTTACCACCTAAGAATATACATGGTGGAATGCAATAAATGATTGAGGATTGAGGGTGTAAGGGACAGCCCTCCGCAGACTGATGGGGTGAATTCAGTATATTATAATACTAAGATGACCGGTACATGATTTTTTTTCCGGAACGTTATCGGTATCCAATAAACCTGATTTTTTTTATTACCTCACACGAAATGTATCGTTAGGCCTCTGCCTCGAATTTTGCGGGCAGCGGGACGGCAGCGGCGGCGGAGCGGGAGCGGCAGGATTTTATGCGTAAAAACAAATGGACCGGACCTCCAAAACAGCGGCGCGGTAGCGGGGCGGGACAATGCGAGACGCGCCGCCGCCTCGCTGCCCGCGAAATTCGAGGCAGAGGCCTTACTGTGGCAAAACGCACGTAGCGAACGGCATGGCGGCAGCGCAGCGCGTCGTACTTATTTTAATATCCATTACTGTTTTTTTTTTTTATTTTAGCTGTTTTATTTACATAAATGGAGTGCTGCGTGCAGGTAATGTAATTTTACATTGAAATAAATAAGTAACTGAAAAAAAATGGATAGTAAAATTAAAACTTTTCTGAGATTTTTTCGGTGGAATATGATTAAAAATAGGGAGCTGAATCCACCCTGTTAGTTTACGGAGGGCTGTTCCTTACACCCTGTATAGTTGGGAAAAGGCTATGCAGATCATAATGGGTGCACTCGAGGTGCATCTTTTAAAACATCCAAAGCGTAAATAACTCAGATATACAATGATGTTTTCGTTATAAAACTCCAAAACTACCTACAAAACGTACGCGAACAAACATGTCGTCTACCGACGCCGCCGCCGGTATTAGGTTTTGTACTAGAAGGCGTCCCCATTTATCGGGCACAGTTCCGATCCTGAAACGTTTCAATTAAACTTTAGCCTGACCTAGAAATTGAATCTAGGACTCTGAAGTTTGTATCCATATACGGCTTAAAGCAATTAGAACGCTTATGTGCCTGAATCCTTACAAACAAAATGTATTAAAGATAGCTTGTATGTTTATCTGTCTGTTTTAATTCCTCGACGGTTTAACGGTGAATTTTATATAAAGATAATTAGGGGTTCACAAAAAATTATGTAAATAAGTCATTTTCTGTTTGATGTTAAAAAAAAGATAAATTCAATGTTCAAACTGGACCCAGTAATACCAAAATCTATATATATAAAAAAGGCGGGTTATTTACACCATTTATAACTCAAGAACGGCTGGACCAATTTTTAAGATATAGCAGAATAACTATAACAGGAAAAAATCACAAAAAAAAATATGAAGAAACTTCATTTTCTCATACAAAAAATTTGGACAGGGCAACGTCTGTCGGGTCAGTTAGTAGGTACCTGATAAACATACAATATTTGAAAAAAAAGAAATTAATTTACTTTCGCCAAACTGATGCAAAATGTGGCAAATTACTAATCTTCAAGAACAGTTCGACATACGTTTTAAAGCTAATGTTTTAATTTAATTGCAATTGTTTTATTCCAATGATAATAGAGTAATACACCCATTTTTGAAAAGTCTCGCAATATAAGCCACTAAAAAAACACAAAATTCTTACTCAATCGATAAGTGCCATAAAAATGCATTTAAATTTTACATTTTCAAATTTCGCGCGAAGACGCTGGACGCAGTGGAGGCCGTATTGCTCTGTGGTCAAGGCGTCAGTTCGCTAAGTAAACAAATTTTTTATATACACTCCTACCAACTTATCTGTGAAATGGCGAAAATTGGAACTACGGCCGTCAAGTTGAAATGTCTTCGATTGTGTCGACGCATCGACGGTGGCGTCCTCTTTCAGTTCACAGATAAGTTGTTAGGACTGTACGCTGATCAGTTGACAGTTGACACTTTTTAATTTAAACAGCCGTATGACGTAATAACATGGCGGCTACTTTCATGGTGTTAGAATACAGATTAAATAAACTGAAAACTTTGAATTGAATTTTAAAATGAATATTGTTATTTTATGAACTAAAACTAACATTTTCCGACTGCGTTTTGCCTAAGCTAACTAAATAATATATTTTTAGATTTTTTCTCATCTAGAGTAAAATACCGTATTGCAGGAGCAACTTTTGATAAACAACCAAGTGAACAAAATCAAAACAAAACAAACTTTAAAAGAATGCATCTCAATTTTAATTTACAGCATTTTATAAGAAAAAAAGGAACTCATTACACTTAAACAAGAGAACCGTTATGTTCCTTAATGCCTCGAATTCTTTTGCAAAGTGGTTTTGGCAATAAAAAGAGACTATTACCCTATTGCTATCTCCTTAAAGGGGGAAAGAGGGGAATGGGGGTTGGATCATTTATTCGTTGTATTAAGTTAATGGATTTCCGTGATAATGCTGCTTGGTTGTGGTTGGTTAATTATGACAAGAAGGTATTTTTTTTTTGATAAGTTTAGAAGATGTGTTTGAAAGAGACAAAGTTCGCTTAAAATTCGTTACACGTTGGTAATAATCGACAGTGATGTTGATACAAGAAAATGGACAAACAAACATGAGCACATCAATATATGTACGACTAGCAGCGCCCCGCGGTTTCCCGCGTAAATTCGATACCCGTAAAAATATCGAGATAAAAAGTATTATATGTGGTAATTTAGGTTATAAATTATCTGTGTGCCAAATTTCATCATAATCTGTTTGGTAGTTTTTGCGTGAAAGAGAAACAAACATTTAAATATTTATTTACGTAAATCTTACCTACATCAACCATTATAACATCCATCCATCCATACACACGAACTTTCGCTTTCGTGTTTTTAAAGTAATATTACTAGGATTAAAATTTTACTATGCTAAGGGCTTATTTCACGATGTCCGAATAGCCACTATTTACCGAATAAATTCAAAAGTGGATCAGAATTTGTTTGAAATTAGCTGCCTAGCAAATTTAAAATAATAATATATACATGGTATGTAAAAAAGGAGGGGAAAGGATGGGAAGGAGGGGGAAGGGGGAAGGGCATCAAAAAATTCGTCCGCATCGCTGTCAACAGGAAAAGTGCCCAAAAGGCTGGCAGCATTGCCACGTTGTATGGCAATGCTGATTCTTTGACCAAAAAATTGGACAGCCCTCTGGTCACGTGAGGAGTCGACCAACCGTTTAGCGATCTCTTAAAAAACCAAGTGTGCACTCGGACCCCATGGCCCTAGTGTTTTAACCCCAAACGGCTCGAAAATATTACTCCCAAAAATATTTGAATATTTTCGCCATTTGAGGTTTTCCGCACCTGCAGCAGCTGCATCAGCATAGCCCACTGTACTAGGAAGGTGGGATGGCGCTAGGGTATCGACACATGTTGCATCCCATACCAAAGGCCGACCTAACTTCCAAGGCATTATGGTCATTCCGTCAGGTCTCTTTCCATCGTCGCGTGCCAAGCCGTTGGGTTCTAAAACAGCTGTCACCCCGGCGATGACAAGAGCACGACGGATGATGTCATTAATGCTAGCGTGCCGTGCTATCCGGCCTGCACTCTTACTGCAAGATAGGCCATGATGTCCGAGGCAGTCGACAGCTTCACCGCACCGGCAGCGATGCGGAGCCCCGCAAGGAGCGCCCAGACGCAGACAAGTAGCGAGCCGGAAAGTGGTGTCACCCATCATAGTACCTATGTTGGGTGACGGTAGTGCTTGAAGCCAGAGGCCCGACTCCCACTCACCCACAGCCAGTAAGCGGGCACGCTCAGCAGTATTGGCGGACGTATTGATAAGATTATTCCGTACCAACCTGCAGAGCGGTTCATCCCACTGTCTCTGGGAAGATGGGTTTACGGGCCGATCTGTATCCGGGCAAGCCGCTTTCCAGGCGTTCACCGCATCGGTCAAGCACGGCACTTCAGAGTCAACCAGGCAGGGGGCTAAAATTTTCCTGGTCAACTTTTCAGTGCTGTGGACAGAGGACAGGAACGCCGGTAAGCTAATACTGTTAATTTTGCGGACGCCGAGGCCACCAAAACGGATTTTTTAAAGCTTACTAAGAATTTAATTGTAGGTGGTGAAACAGGCCGTAATAGGTATAAATGTTGTTCCGAACCCATCTATTTATTTTAGATCTTATACATATTTTATAAATATTTGTGAGCCGCATTGGCCTATCTACAAGCGTGATGATAAATCAATGAGAATTTATCAATTTTATTGAAAATTGCAAGACATACTATATTACGGCTTATTTTAATTTAATTTAAATATTTGAATTGTTTTTTTTAAGGACGCTTTTAACGTTCTATAATAATATAATAATAATACATTTATTTCAGACCATAAGTCCATAAACAACACCCAATACAATTTTATACACAAAAAACATACATAAATACATGAACACACATAACTACACTAAAAATACACTAAAACAATTTACTTAAAATATTGGAATGACGCACGATGAGTGGTCATCCATTGCCACATCAATGGACTGTTTGTCCTGTCGGCTAGTGTAGCCACCAAGCTGTTGGAGCTGTCGCGCACTCGCCGCATCAGGGATGCTATCCGAGTCCGCATCAGTGCGTAAAAATCTGGCACGCCATTTTCCGCGAACATCCCCGATGCACTGCAAAAGCGCGGCAGCCCCAACATAACTCTAAAGGCGTTATTGTACTGGACTCGCAGAGCATTGTACGAGCTTTTTGTATAGCTGACCCATAGGGCACACGTGTACATAGATTGGCAATACGCTCTAAAGAGTGTAATTTTCACCTCCCTAGTACAACGTGCAAACCTACGAGCCAGCATGTTACATCGAACTGCCAATGCTCTGCGTTCCCTCTCTATGTCCACATCGTCGGACAGACTATCGGTGACCCAATGCCTCAGGTACTTGAACTTCGTGACCCTGGAAAGCTGAGTGCCCCCCAAGGTGACTGGTGAGACAGTATCATAATATTTGTTACCCGCTTTGAAAACCAGTAACTCGCTCTTGGTCGCATTGTACCTGAGGCCGTGAGCCACCGCATAGTCCTCACAGATGCGAAGAAGCCTCCTAAGTGCACTGATCGATGGGCTCAGCAATACCATATCATCCGCGTAGCTGATGTTATTGAAGCAGTGCCCGTTAATGGAGCACCCGATATTGGTATTGCTGAGCTCACAGACCAGCTCGTCTACATACAGGTTGAATAGCTTGGGTGAGCTGATTCCCCCCTGCCTCACACCGCACTCCAACCCGTATGCATCCGACAGGACACCCGCCCACCTAACATAATTGTATTGGTTTTTATACCAATACTTTAGCATCCCAATGATATCGCTTGGGAGGTTCTTAACATTTGACAATTTCCTCCATAGGCAGTCATAAGATACGAGGTCGAAGGCCCTGGAGAGGTCCAGAAAACATGCATACACAGGTGTTTTCCTACTTGCATAGTATTGAACAGTCTGTTTGAGGCATAGTATAGCTGTTTCCGTGGATAAACGTGGCTTAAACCCAAACTGGGCGTCGTTGAGTGTTAAGTGTTTATCCAGCTGCTGATCAATCAGACTGTCCAACACCTTTGCAATTATGGTAGCCAGGGATATAGGCCTGTAGTTGCTCTTGTCACTCGCATCTCCAGTCTTATTTTTAACAATGGGCACAACAATAGTTTTAAGTAAATTAGCTGGAAGATACGAGTGACTCAGACACAAGCTAAAAAACATTGCTAGCACTCGCGGTAAGTGCTTACCAGCATATAGTAAATGCTCTATACTTAGGCTGTCATGACCCGGCGACTTGCCTCTCTTTAAGTTGCGTATGACAGTAGCTACCTCCCTGGCCGTAAACCTAATAGGCATGTCTTCGGACCCCCCCACCACCTCCGACCCGCCAGACGACGTACCTAGGGGAGCCCCAACCTTAAAGGCTCTGCTGAAAAGGTTGGCGATATCATTAGGATCACTAAGGCCCTCAACACTCACAGGGAGACCCGACCTGGGATTCAACCTGTTCGTGGCTTTCCAAAAACTACCAAAATTCTTCGCGTCATGATGACTTGCAATGATGTTCATTTTTATTTGGTCCTTGTTATTTTGACACCATTTTAATTTATTTTTAAAAACCCTTCTACTTTCCACCATTTTTTCATACAAATCACCATTTTTCGGCCTACCAAACAACGTCCAGGTTTGAAAATCAAGTCGAGCCTGTCCGTGTGCGTCCTTCACATGCTTATTCCAGCCCGTTATGTAACGCTTTTTGAGTTGTATTCCGTTCTTACAGTTACTGGTGATTGTACCTTCATAGATAATACGCACAATTTCCGCATACATATTTTCTAAAATGGTTTCATGTTCCTTATTTCTACACCTACTTTTAGTACATTCAGTAAATTCCAACGGAAAGTCTAAATGTTTCAAGAGATCATTACAATATTTGCTGTATAACTCAGTCTGCTGCAAGTCTCTGTCACCCCATGTCACTTTGTTACATTTAGGTAGTTCAGGTGCAACTTTTGGCTTTAATAAATTAAGATCACACATTACAATAAGAGGTAAATGGTCCGACCAAGACACGTCATAGAGCACACTAGCGTCTGCATCGTTCTCACATGTAAAATTTCAACATGAATGATGTAACCATTATTTTGTAACCATATCTTGATTTAAAAGAGTGTCCGTGGAGTTTCTTGCCCGTTCTTCTCCATAGGTACCTACTATGCTTTGGAATGGGCGCCTAGCTTCATCTTTCTGACTGACCGACCCCTTGACAATTCAAAAGTGCCTGTAATTGGTTTAATTGAAATAAATGCTTTGAGTTTGAGTTGAGTTTATCTGATCATCATCAGCCTAGCCTTTTCCCAACTATGTTGGGGTCGGCATCCAGTCTAACCGGATGCAGCTGAATGCACATGGAGCGACTGCCTATCTGACCTCCACAACCCAGACACTGGGTAATACGATACCCCTTGGTAAGACTGGTTGTCAGACTTTCGGGCTTCTGACGACCCGTAAACATTGTCAAAGATCCACGAATGACAGCCGTGACGCACGGGAGGTACGGAGGAGTCTCGGTATGTAAAGATGGTCACCCATCCACTGACCAACACCGGCAAGCGTAGCTTAACCTGATGGATCGACCCGTGCGGCTGTTATTACTTATTATCTGACCTGGTGATGATAATAATTCAAAAGACAATAATGAACTGAACTAAAATAGCTTGTAATGCGAGTAAAGTTTACGTTAATTAAAGTGATTAATAATAATTACGCACGCTAATGAAGCGAATGCACTTTGCATTGTTAATTCATTAATGTTACGTTAATTTTAAATTACACAACCAAACATGACTATTACATTAATACTCACTAGTTTTACCTGGGTTCTGCCCGTGGTTAAAGTTTATTTTTTCACCGGATCGGAAAATAAACTTAGGTTCAGTAAGTGCGGGTTACTATGACTCTAGGGCATAACTTTGGCCCAAATCGAGACAGATGTTTACTGTCATTAAATCCACACAAGGTTCCGCAAGTACGCGTCTATATCACCATCTAATAGTTACCGAAGGACATACGACGTTCGGTTGTGTGGTCGTGACACTTCGGGCAGTTTATACAGTTGTCTCGATTTGGGCCAAAGTTATGCCCTAGAGTCAAAGTAACCCGCCCTTACGGTTCTATTTCTATTCTTGGTGTGGAATATCATCACGTTTTGCTATTAACAAAAAATATAGAATACTTTTATTTTCAGAGTCCATAGGCTTTGTAACAATGTTACTTAACATCTAGTGTTAGTAGGTACATACACAATCAATCAATCTGCCTAGCCTTTTCCCAACTATGTTGGGGTCGACTTTCAGTCTAACCGGATGCAGCTGAATACCAGTATTTTACATGGAGCGACTGCCTATCTGACCTCCGCAACCCGGTAACTGGGTAATACGATACCCCTTGGTAAGACTGGTTGTCAGACTTACGGGCTTCTGACGACCCGTAACGACTGTCAAAGATCCACGAATGACAGCCGGGACCAACGGCTTAACGTGCTTTCCGAGGCACGGAGGAGTCTCGGTATGTAAGGATGGTCACCTATCTACGGACTAACCCCGGCAAGCGTAGCTTAACCTGATAGATCGACCCATGCGGCTGTTATTACTTAGCCACGAGCTCCTCAAATAGGTATAGACACAGATTAACATTATCAGTCAGTCAGGACTTCTCTTTTTAACCCTTCATAGGAGGGGGGCGGGTTTAGTTGCGAACCCCATAGGTTCACAACTACTGATGATGATTTTTTCCCATCGGATGATGTTTTTTTACGTTTATATATAATAATATAATATATAAGCTTATATACCTATTATGTAAAGGATTTTCCATAGGCACACATGGGGTGCAATTGGCGCGTCAGAAGCACGCTTTTATTAAGCTTCACCTGTATGTATATTTGTATGTAACGGAATCTTTGAACTCGATTTTTACCCACTTTAAATGGTCAGATTAATTTGAAATTTTGCACACATAACAGGGCCCGATGACAATATAATAATTTAAAAATTTTGTCTCATTATCCTGAGCAGGATCATCAAGAATAACGATTTATCTCAAAAAAAATTAAAAATAAATTATAGTTTAAAAACTAAAAACACGCTTTAATACCATTAAACTCAACTAAAAAGTAAAAAAATAATTTTTCAATATAAGAATAAAGTGATTAACGAGAAAATTAATGTCATTGTAAAAAAAAAAGCGTGGCGTGCTTTGTACGACATTCTTACACTTACTCTGTAATCCGAAAGCACCCCACGCTTACTTTACAATTTATTTATTTATTTATTTATTTATTTATAACCGCTTAAACTATGAAAATGACATTAATTTTCTCGTTAATCACTTTATTATTCATATATCATTAGTTCACTTTAATGGTATTAAAGCTTGTTTTTTAGTTGTATAAACTATAATTTTTAAAAAGAGAAGTCCTGACTGACTGACTCATCAACGCCCAGCCCTAACCCTTGGACCTAAATAGCTGACATTTTGCACAGAGGTTCCCTTTATAATGTAGACAAGGAATAAGGAAGGATTTCCTAGTAGTACGTTCCCTTGGGATACTATCCGATATCCACGCGGGTGAAGCCGCGGGCCAAACCTAGTAAAAAATAAAAATTCATCGTGAAGCTGCATTAACTTCGGCAACTCCGCATATACATATAAGGTGCTATAAAAACATCTGCCACGGCTTCAATGGGAAATAGTATTGTGTAATAAATTACAATAGTGAAGAAATTTCGTACCCAGGAATAGTTAAATCAATTTGAGAAAATAAAGTAATTAAATAAACATTTACTTTATTCTGTACTAGCTGCTGGCCGCGACTTCGTCCGCGTGAAATTTCTTGTTCCCCCGACCCACCTCGTCGCATCGCATCGCCTACCCGAGTTATTTTTTCATTTTCACTTAATGTTCTTTCTGTATTTTTTTCTTTTTTCTCGTCTCATAATGATTTTAGCGTGATAGTAAATATCTTTACCAAAAACTGAGCTATCAAATACAAAAGGAATTTATCAAATCCGTTAGGGAGTTCCAGAGATTAGCGTGTTGAAACATACAAACAAACAAAAACTCTTCAGCTTTATTTTTGATTACCATTAGAAAACTTATAGTGACCCAACCTTAAAAGATAGACATATATATGCTATGTCAGACTTTTTTTAGAACTTTTTAAGAGGAACAATTACGTCGTACATGATTGTTGCGTAACTTTAACCGTTTACGCAGCGCACGTAACGGAAGCTCTCAAAAGGAATAAATTTTCCCCGTTATTGCAACATTTTTCATTAATGCTGCGCTCTTATTGATTGTAGCATGATGTTATATAACCTATAACCTTTATCGGTAAACAATCTATCTAACACTAAAATAATTTTTCAATTCGAACCAGTAGTTCCTGAGATTAGCGCGAACCAAACAAACAAACAAACTTTAGATTTATAATATTAGTAAAGATAAATATTCACAAACTACGCGCGATGTGTCGCTTCGTCAATGAAAACAATTGCTACCTCTTTCTAACCGTTTTTTGAATGAATATTAATTACTACGGGAGGGTTCCATACATCTAACATGCACATTTTTGTGTATGAAAAAAAATATGACATAATATCAATAATTTATCTTCACTATTGTAATCTATTTACACAATTCTATGTCCCATTGCAGCCGTGACAGATATTTTTATAGCACTTTATATAGGGTGACTGGTAATTAGTGACCGATACTTAAACACATGATTTTTTTTTTTTTTTTTTTTTTGTCTCAAACAACATATATATTGTACTCATGATAACAAACGACTTTTACTATGGGGCCAAACCAGAAATCGAGAAAAAAAAATCAGTTGTTCCCTTATTTGCCTAACTCGTCAAAATATAGGGAGCAGCTGATTTTTTTTTCGCGATATCAGGTTTGGTCCCATAGTAAAAGCTGTTTGTTATCATGAGTATAATCATAGTTTTAAGTATCGGTCACTAATTACCAGTCACCCTATATACAACCTGAAACAAACATACAGAAACAAGTCTCTTTATTGTACAGTGGACCTCGTAATTGAGAAAAACTCCCAAAAATTGAAACTTCATACATAACATAACAGCACGCCTTATTTCTCCGAAGGATTGGGCAGAGGTGTACCTATAGTACACCCACATTTCGCCAGTTATGTGTAAGTCCCATGCAATAGGAGGCGCGCCTATTGTCATCAACCGGGCACAAATCCAGACTCCGGGCTGCTACTGAGAAATTTCAGATAGGAAAACACAATAACACTTTTCCCGACCTGCGAATCGAACCCAGGACCTCATGCTCAGCAGTAACACTTGCGACCAATACACCAACGGAGAATTTAAAGTTCAATAAGATTGAAATTGCAACTATAGCTCTTTGATCTTAAACTAAAAATACACCCTAGGATGGTAACGCAATTGCGAAGTCTATTGTACATAAAATTACCTTGTACCAATGCTATACTTTTGGTAAGTGATATTTAATTACTAAGGAGCGTGTTTAACTCCGCTTTACGCCCAATTTATCTTCATCAAAAACGCATAGTTGTCTAAACATCGTTATCCGTAAAACAACAACCAATTTCTATGAATGTATAATTATTGTGTCATGATTTTCAAATGTTTATAAGATTTGCAGTGATTATAAATACTAAATATAAAATGTTAGAAATACAGATATAATTAGTAATTGTGTAATGATATAATTTTAGGTAAATAACCTATAGTCTTCTCAAAACATTATTTTACTAAAAGGTAACATAACTAAAACTATTAAAAAACTAAAATATGGCGTCGAAAAATTCCTCCGCATCGCTGTCGACTGGTAAAGTACCCAAGAGACTGGCGGCATTGCCACGTTGTATGGCAATGCTAAGCCGCTGGCCAAGGTAAAAGCCAGCCCCTGGATTACGGCAAGTGTCAACCAGCCGTTTGGAGATTTCGTTGAACAAACTATGTGCACTCGGACCCCACGGCCCAAGGGTTTCAACCCCAAACGGCTCAAAAATATAATTACCGATAAGGTTATTATACTTCCGCCGCTTGAGGTTTTCCGCAGCGGCAGCAGCAGTGCCAGCACAGCACGCAGAGCCAGGAAGATGGGATGGCGCAAGAGTATCGACACACGTTGCGTCCCACACTAAAGGCCTTCCCAACTTCCATGGAATATAAAATTGAAATTATGTGTTTTGCCTCAAATGATTTTTGTATGAGTGTAGTCATGAAAAAGCTTCGGCCACACCTGAGCGTCCAACAAGACTACGAAGTGGGAGCGTCAGTCGCGTGGCGGTCGCTGCCCGTGTTATCTTATGGCGCCTTGCAGATCTGCGTGACCGCGACGCGGGAAGACCGCGTTTGCAAAGCGGGACGCTGTCGGACGTACGCGTCTTGTGATCAGACTTCTGTAGAGCTTGTCTGCTCTGAACAAAGTGAGAATTATATGAATAGTGACTATCATTTGTACCATTTATGATGTTACCAATTATTGTCAACCCTCAAATGTCCCACAATTTCCGTGATTAAAATACCCGGCTTTGCAAAAAAAAAAGTGTGTGTCAGCTCCGACGCACGAATGACGAAAAAAAAGAGCGTACAGTCCTTTCGTTAGACGGCTTTTTATTGTTGGACATCAATTTAGGTGTTAAACTGAGCTATAGTCGTTTGGCTTCATGACTATTCACTAAAAATGAGTTCGCGGTTCATGCGGTAGTCGCGCAGGTGTGCACGTAAAAGTTTCGCGTTTTAGACGCTCCCGGTTTGCGTCCCGCGTCCCGCTACTTGACGCTTAGGTCTGGCTGTAGCATAAAAGTATCTCATTTGACAGTTACCCTAAAAGTACTGGTTTTTAAACGAAATGGAATGGAAACATGATGCTTGGAGCGTCTGTATGTTTCTAAATTAGTTAACTTTGAGCCGGAAGATTGTCTTCAAGAAGTCTATATTGATATTATATTGTAGTTTGTTAGATGTTGCTATATACCAAGTTTGTATGTGTGCAAGAATATAAATACAGAAATATTCATACTGGAAATCTATCCTACCTACCTACCTACCTATTCATTTCAATTGAATACACTAATTATTTTATTAAATCAACCATAGCAAAATACAAAATACTTCATTAAAACTTCGCCATTAACATTAAAAACAATAAAAAAATCCAATCAATCACAACAATAAACTTACTTCTTAAGAAACAATCAGAAAATAATATTATTGAAGAAAACTGTTCAAAGATGTTTTCTTTGTACACTTAATTTACATTGTATAAGCAAAAAACTTAAGCGAAGTTGTTCATCAAGATATTTTGCTACGGATCTCGTAGTGGCGTAGTCGTAGCTACAGCGTAGTAGCGCTACGCCGTAGCGGGATGCTACGAGATAAAGTTTGGTTTACACTTTCCGATTTATTGCGACGTTTAAGAAACCTTGTATTTTTGTGTTTGCACCGAGAACTTGCTGTTTCGGGTTTCTAGTCTGCAATTTCAGTTTAAAAGAAATCTAAGCACCTAACTCTCTATTTATTTATAATTATAATTAATTACAACGGCTTGCGCCAATGACAGTAATTAACACGTAAAACTAAACATAAAACTAAACGTATTACATAATTAATATAATAACATAATACAAAAACAAATAACAAGACAGAAATCAAACATACTTAACAATAAATAGAGGAAATAAAATAAAACCGAATATAGTGATAACAACATACTACTTATTTACCTAACAAACATAGCTTTCACAGAACATGAGGCAGTTTGACATGATCACCTTGAGTGTGTCATTAAAGATGTCACATTCCAGGACTGTCTTCATTAAGGAGTTTATAGCACCATGCATGCGACTCAACGGGGATTGCGAAGGCATTATAGTAATTCCGTCTGGTCTCTTCCCATCGTCGCGTGCCAAGCCAATGGGTTCTAAAACAGCTGGCACCCCGGCGGTGACAAGAGCACGACGGATGATGTCATTAATGCTGGCGTGCCGTGCTATCCGGCCTGCGCTCTTACTGCAGGATAGGCCATGATGTCCGAGGCAGTCAACATCTACGCCGCATCGGCAGCGATGCGGAGCCACGCAAGGAGCGCCCAGACGTAGACAGGTAGCGAGCCGGAAGGTGGTGTCACCCAGCATAGTTCCTATGTTGGGTGACGGTAGTGCCTGAAGCCAGAATCCCGACTCCCACTCACCTACAGCCAGCAGGCGGGCACGCTCAGCAGTATTGGTGGACATATTAATAAGACTATTCCGTACCAACCTGCAGAGCAGCTCATCCCACTGCCTCTGGGAAGATGGGTTCACGGGCCGAACTGTATCCGGGCAAGCCACATTCCAGGCGTTCACTGCGTCGGTCAAGTACGGCACTTCAGAGTGAACCAGAGAGGGGGCTAAAATTTTCTCGGTCAACTTTTCAGTGCTGTGGACAGAGGATAGGAACGCCGGTAAGCTAATACTGGTAATTTTGCGGACGCCGTGGCCACCAAAACGGATAGGTAGTGTGGCTTGCAACCACGCCCGGTCGTCCAAGGCCACATTTAAAATGGATGTTAACGTGCTGCGAATAATTTGGTCAATTTTGTCCAAGAGGTGTGGCTGCTTCCATAAAGGGGAAGAACGTAGAGAGTATATAAAATTTGGGCCAAAACAACAGTATCTGGGTGAATGCCGAATGTAAATTAATTTTGGAGAGTCTGTCTGAAATGTCGTTGAATTTTTTTTATTTTTTCGTCAATGAAAGGAGAAAAGCTGTCTTCAAAAATTGGGGAACCTAGGAGGCGTAGTGAACTTTTTTCTAAAATTTTGATTTGTGGGGCTATTGCATTAAATTTCTCTAGGGTCAATTTGTGTCGGTAATGTCAGAAAGGTAAACGTCACACTTTGATGAGTTAAGGTCCAGGCCAATAGATTTAAATTGCTGTTTGAGGAGTTGTAAGTCTTTCAAAACCGTGTCTACATTACCTCCTAGCGTTCCGTCATCTAAATATCACACGTTAAATTTTGAATTTAGTTTCTGGATAATTGGATGAATAGCTAAGCTGAAAATGACTGGCCCGAGAGGGTCACCTTGTTGGCATCCTACTGCAGATTCCAAAACCATTATTTTAAATTAAATTGTTTTAGTTATTTAAGAAAGAAAATAGATGAAAATCTCCGAAACTACTGAGCCTGAAATTTCGAAAAAAATACAGAAAATAGATCTTTACTTGTTAATTACAGAATAATCTATAAAAAGTCTGTGGTCTTAAAATATCATGGCAAATCTCTCAATATTGTGAGTACAAACTTACATTTACAGTTGGAATGTATGGGATCACATGTTTTTCAACTACAATGTTAAGATTGTTTTGGAATAAATTCATCCCCACTACGGAACGCTTCATTGTGCGTTGCCTGACACGCACTTGGGCGGTTTTTTTCTAATCGAGCCAATTTTGATTCGAATTTTTTTTTTTATTTAGGTAAAAAATATTTACGCTATTGTAATCTGATTGTAACAAGTGAGATGATTTTTATGTGTATTTTTTTTAATACTGTCACACAAAAATGTTGCAGTAACAAAATGTATCGCCATTTGTGCTCAACCTTACCTAGCGAGCTCTATATTTCACATAACAAAACTAATAATACAAACACAATCTCAAACAGCACAGTATCACAAATGATATACACACAAATGACAGCAGGCTTACATTTTCAGCAGCTGAAAAATGTTTGTGTAAAAAATAAAAAGTTAAACACAGAAATTGTGCAAAGGATCGTGCATTTTTTGTGCGATGTTCAATCTTTTCTTTTGATAAAAGATTCAAAAGCGAACTGTGTTATTAAATAAAGCTTTTTTCTTATATGTAATTTGTTTTTAAAAGGTATTTGTTGAAATTACTTATGTTTTTATTAATTTAAAATGGTGCTAAGAGCGAAATAGCTACATTGGATTTCTGAGGTAATGGTATCTTTTATGTAATTTCAAATGGTTTCTAAAACAAAGTTTATGAAACGGAGTTATCCAGGATGAAATTTAAAACGTGCACCAAATAGAAATGGGAGATTGTACACATCATTATGAATAACTTTTACTATGGGATCAAACCTGAAATCGCGAAAAAAAAATCAGGTGTTCAGTACATTTATCTACATCAATCTCGTCAAAATGTAGGGATCAGCTAATTTATTTTCACGATTTCAGGTTTGGTCCCATAGTAAAAGTTGTTTATAATGATAAGCACAATCATCCATTTTGATTTGTTTTTCATTTCATCCTTTAAACAATGCTGTTGTGATGTGTGGTCAAAATCATTATATCATCAAAATCATTACTTATAATAGACTAATGGAAAAAGAAACTATATTCCTCAAATTATATTTTGAAATCAGTTAAAAGGCACATGGCCCCTTTCTCTCCATTTTTTTACCAGCATAATAATGAAACGTTTATTATTATAAAACAAAAATATTCCAATTTTTTTCCTTAGAAAAAATAACCCAGAAAATTCTACAAGTTTCTTAAAACCGTTTTAGTTCTTGGTATAGTGCTTCTTGCTTTTGCATTAAAAATTCACTTTCTAATCTTACTGAAAAGCGTAGGAAACACCTTGTTAGCAATAACATACCTTAGCTACAAAAACTGGATGCTATAGCCATTTTCGCATACATTTTTTTAAAACGGTGGAGTGTTTCTCTATATATGGAAGAATAACCCGAAACAATGACAACCAGTCTTACCAAGGGGTAGGGTTACTACCCAATAACTAGCTGGAAATCTTTCCATTGAAAATACTGGTATCAACATCTTTAAGAAAGGTCTAGGCAGATGATGTGTTAATATAAATGAAGAACGGATAACAATAGCCAGCACAATTTTATTTTACGGTCTTTGTCCTGTCCTGTGTTAAGTGGAAATGGTGTAGACAAATGATAAGACGGAAGGACAAATTGAGGAAAATAATTACCCAATGGTACCCAAGAAACGGCCAAAGAAAGAGATGTAGACCACAGAAAAGGTGGGATGACGACTTAAGACAAGTCGCTGGAACGACGTGGAGCAGAGTGGCCAGAGAGAGACAGGAATGGAGAAGGTTGGAGGAAGCCTTTGCCGACTGACAAACGACAAATAAACAAATGCCAAATACGTAACTGAAAACTACAACTTATTTGTCCGATTAAGGGCAAATTTTGCAATCACCTGATAACTTTTATTTATGGAATAAATATAGCGGTTCGACAGCTTTTGTATAGAAAATATATCAAACTGTCACATTTATTCTTGAGGTAAAAGTTATCTGACTATTGAAAAATCAGCCCTAAAAGGCTAATAAATAAATACACACATCAAAAGTGTCTAGGGATCAAGCATTTTTATGCGGATTTCTTGAGATTGAGATGTGGCTTTGTAATAAATTTATGATTTTATAAATTTATATGGATCCTTTTTGGTGCATTTCATAATTTGAATCAGGAACTGTGAATCAAATTCGAGTAAAAGATGAAAATCAGCTGTCAATATTTTCCCTATAAAAACATACAACGCATTGAAGACATTATTAGTGCTACTGTTTCCCTACTACTGATTAAAACCAACGTTATTATGGAGCGGCGACGTCATTTAAGCAGGGAAGAAATGCTCAGAGCCGTGGGAATGATAGAAGCTGGTTCCCGGCAACGTACTGTGGCTTTAGCTCTGAATACAAGTCAGAGTGTTATCAGTCGACTTTGGACACGTTACCGAAGCACTGGTACCGTGGCTGAGCGCCATGGAGGACGGTATCGCTGCACCACACGGAGACAAGACCGATACATTCAAATCTTAACTCGAAGAGCTCCAACTATAACCGCCATGATGTTAGCCGTGAGGCTTCATCACTCTTCAGGGAACTTAATTAGCGACCAAACAGTCAGAAACCGCTTGCATGAAGTGAACCTTCATTCCCGAAGACCGCTACGGGTACCACCTATAGCAATGCACAATCGTAGGATTCGATATCAATGGGCTCTTGAACACAGAAATTGGGCAGAAGAACAATGGCGTTTCGTGTGCTTTTCTGATGAGTCTCGTTTTGGTATGAGACCGGATACAAGACGTATACGACACTGGAGAACCCCTGGACGCCAACAGCGATTAAAATCCTGCCAGGAAGTCCATCCTTATAGTGGTGGAACCATCATGGTATGGGCGGGTATTTGGATCGGCGGAAGAACTGAGTTGATTTGGATCAGAGGCAACCTCAACGCTCAAATTTATGCTGAGACGATTGTATCAGACGTCATCGTTCCTCTACAAGTGCAAATCGGTCCCTTATTTCAGTTAATGCATGATAATGCACGACCGCACACCGCAAGAGTTGTAAGACAGACTCTCGCCGCAAGCTAACATCAATGTCCTGCCCTGGCCTGCTCAGTCGCCAGACTTGAACCCGATTGAGCATGCATGGGATATGCTACAGAGAAGAGCTCTGCCGAATATGGAGGGTATCCAGTCGCAAGAAGACCTTTTTTTGTTGTTGCAACGAACATGGGCGGCCATTCCACAGCGTGATTTGGATGAACTCATTTTGAGTATGCCAAACCGATGTTCTTGTGTTGTTAGTGTTCGCGGTAGAAACACGGATTATTAATTGTTTAAGTTACCCAATAAAATTTTAAAGAAAACTGTTATTTCAGTCTTTTTTTCGAACTTTAATGTTAGTGGTTCAAATGTCAAAAATCCCTTTATTAGGAAAATGGCAAATTTCTTTATTAATGCAAAGGTGACTTGGTTTATCGTTACTGTGACAAACGAAAACACTTTATTTGATGAATCCTTAAAGAAAATTTTAATTAATATCAATCAGGAGAAAAGTTATTGCAAAAATATATGTTGATCCCTAGACACTTTTGATGTGTGTATAAATAATTTCCTGTCCCGCATTGGACTGCAATAGGTTGATGATGATTGAGATATTATTAAACTAACATCTGCATGTAATCTGAATTAAGATGTAGCATATAGTAATATGCAGCTGCAGAAATTTGAATTATACCGTCATATGAAATAGAGTTCAACTTTGTTTTTAATACCTATTGCACCCTCCATCAGGGTAATGGACAATACCAGGATTAGTTTTCAGTCCATCTGAAAACTTGTTTTCGCAAAACGTCCGAATAAACAAACGAATAAAATATCCGTTTTTGTTGTATTTACCCAGCATTCACCGTTTGCAATGAAAGTGAATGTCTTTCTCTGTGAGAAAGCTGATTTTTCGTGTAGGTATTTTCGGAAAATAATAAGGTACTTTTGTTATTTTCATAATAATATGCAACGTGTCGTTTTGCATCTTCGTCAAATTTCAGGGTGTGATACAGAACATTGAACCGAATAACTTTCTCCATGGGACCAACAACGTAATCGCGAAAAAATAACCAGCCGTCCCATACATTTGCGTCGAGTAGGTTTTGAAGTTTGACGAGATTGCAAAATGACACGGTGTATAACCATTTACATTTTGGTTTAGTATCATTCAAAATGTGACATGGAACAGATTTTACCAATGTCAGATGTCTCTTATTCCGATATTAGACGAATTTTGTATAGAAAACTTGCAAAATTCAATTTTATTTCTAGAACAGCCCGACGCTCGAAGTCCTAGGACTGTCTCGTTGGTCTAGTGGTCGCAAGAGCTAGTGATGAGTAGGAAGTCCTGGGTTCGATTCCCAGGTAGGATTAAGCTTTATTGGGTTTTTTCCTTAGAAATTTCTCAGTAGCAGCCCGGAACTTGGATTTATGTCCGGTTGATGGCAATAGGCTCGCCCCCTATTACATATTATGAGACTTAAACATAAGTGGCAAAATGAATACTTAGCAGTTAAGGGAGTACTAAGGGTTGCGCAAGTTCTTTGCTTATAATTATTAATATTAACTGCGATGATAGTACGTTTACAAGTCACAATTTGAATTATGGGGCGTCTATCCTCCTAGGGCAACTATCCCACTTTTTAACCGACTTCAAAAAGGAGGAGGTTCTCAATTCGTTTTTTTTTACTTTGCTGTGGTAGTTTTTGAGTTAGCTTCAATAATACGTATTTTTTTCCCACTTTTATATGGATGATGTTCTAGTTTGTTTTGCAGATAGTGGTATTAGAATTTGTGTGGGGTAGGTACACAACTAAAAAGTGAAAAATAAAAACTTTTTTACAAAAAAATACAACCGACTTCCAAAAACAACACTACAAAGTGAAAAATAACTTTAATTTCGGAAGTCGGTGGCAAAAAACGAAAATACATTTAACACCGACACCGACACCGACTTCCGAAATTAAAGTTATTTTTCACTTTGTAGTGTTGTTTTTGGAAGTCGGTTGTATTTTTTTGTAAAAAAGTTTTTTACTCTATAGGTACCTACACCTTTGCCTTACCCTTTGCGGATTACAGGTGTGATGTTATGTTAACCAACGACAGAATGTAAACTCTTAATGAATTGCTTTAATGACATAGTAAGTACACAAAACACTTGTTTTTAATTCAACTAACACATTTTGTTAACAACATTCTATTAAAACCTAATTATCGTTCACGTAACATTAATTTAATTGAAACACAAAATCCTATAAAAATTATCAAATGTGAAAGTTTGTATGTTCGTTACTCCATCGCGCTTTCAGGGCTGAACGGATTTATGATATTTAGCATGAGATAAAAAGAGAAGTCCAGACTGACTGACTAACTGATTGACTGACTCATCAACGCCCAGCCCAAACCCTTGGACCTAGAAAGCTGAAATTTTACACAAAGCTTCCCTTTATTATGAAGACAAGGATTAAGGAAGGAATTCCTGGTAGCACGTTCCCGTGGGATATTTTCCGATATACTGATTATTTCCTCCAGGCACAGTCGACTTACACAAACCTTAAACCATACTTAGAACGTTGTCATATTACACCATGCAAATGGTGAAGTCAAAAATGTGACGTATTTTATCAATTGCCAAGTAAAAAACTGTTTTACAAAAAAAAAATACAACCGACTTCCAAAAACAACACTACAAAGTGAAAAATAACTTTAATTTCGGAAGTCGGTGTCTAGTTAAATGTATTTTCGTTTTTTGCCACCGACTTCCGAAATTAAAGTTATTTTTCACTTTGTAGTGTTGTTATTGGAAGTCGGTTGTATTTTTTTGTAAAAAAGTTTTTATTTTTCACTTTTTAGTTGTGTACCTACCCCACACAAATTCTAATACCACTATATGCAAAACAAACTAGAACATCATCCATATAAAAGTGTGGGAAAAATACGTATTATTGAAGCTAACTCAAAAACTACCCAAGCAAAGTTAATCAATTTAATATGGGACCAACTGTGATGTATACCCTCTCGAATAAAACAAAAAAAATCCAAATCGGTCTAGCCATCTTCGAGTAATCGGGGAACATACATAAAAAAAAAAAAAAAAAAAAGGTTCCGACGGATTGAGAACCTCCTCCTTTTTGAAGTCGGTTAAAAAAAGAATGAAAAAGAAAGAAGTTTAATGTGACAAAAACGTTTCTTAAGGTGATCTACTATTCACTTTCTAACAACAATCTCCTTTATGGCATTATGATGTGGTCCCATAAGCCCGTCAACTTCTATCCCTTGAGTGTCGTGCTTGCTTCTAATGGTCTTAACTCAAATGGACATCCGACATTCTATTTACCTACTTCAGTTTTTACTGTCCGAAACCACGGGCTATAGCTAGTCTTTATCAGCTTAATTTTCAGTACACCCGTTTAAAATCCATTACGATTCTATACACCGCTGAAACAAGGCCTTATGACAGTAATTACTGTTTGCTAATTGAATTTCAGTGACACGCGTTTGCTGTCATATACAGGATGCTTGTAATTAGCGGCAACTGTCGACCGATATATGGGAATATGGGATGTTTGATTGTTTTGTGCGCCTTTTGTCTGTGGGTGACAGCAGAGAGCGAACAGTCTGTTTTTAGGGTTCCGTACTTCAAAAAGGAAAAAACGGAATCTTTATAGGATCAATTCGTTGTCCGTCTGTGTATCTGTCAAGACTATACCTAGGTCTATGGTCTCTTGGAGTTCTGAAAAAATCAAGCTTTTAAGCCCACGCAGTTAAAAAATACGGCCATTTATGCGACATATTTTGTTACTCGCAAGTAAATCAAAACCTATAGGGTCCCGTTGACCTAGAATCCTGTTTGGCAAGAAGCAAGGTCTCACAGCACAAGTAAAGAATAAAGTTTGTAAATTGTTAATTTGTAATTTTATTGCATAATTTTTTTTTTGTGATTTTTAGATTTTCAACTACAATGTTAAGTTTGTTTTTTTTCAACTACGGAAACCTTGATTATGCGTGATCCGACATGCACTTAGCCGATTTTTTCTTTTCGCGAATATCAACATCTAAGTCGTCTGAACTAAAATGAGTTTTATTGTGAATTATTTTCTCGACCTGCAAAAAAACAACCTATGCTAATTTTTATTACTTTCATTCAATACTCTCATAAGTATTTTTCGTGACCCAATTTGTTTCGATATCATTGCTTAGATTCACAAAAAAAAAATGTTTCATGTAAACATTATTATTGTAATGTAAAAACCTTTTCAAACTTTCATCAAAACATCATCTGGGGTTGGCAAAGGTATCCCTATTCAGTCCAATAGTAACAGAGTTAACAAGCTGTTCCCAACGAAACCTTACAATAAAAGTCCACCGTTAATGTTGCCATCATTTTGTTATACTTCAAAATGTGGCCTTAGTAACCCCATCTATACATACCCCGTCACTGAACTTTCAACCTTATCTTGCGAAAAATTAAGTTCAATTTACAACTGTCATTTATTACAACACCAATTTATTTCGAAAGCTGCGGTATTGCAATTTCAACTCTATCTCTTTAAGTTAAGGTTGGATAAAGTTGCAAGGATAAGTTTGTTCGTTTCTACTATAATAATAATAATAATAATAATAATAATAATTCTTTATTCAACCGAAAGCCATCACAGTACAAGAATCAAGTAAGAGCATAATTATGATCTAAGGCTTAAAACTAGGTCACAAAAATTTAATTCCCTGACTCCTAAACTAGGTGTATGTGCCTGTGTCTTAGGAGTCAGTGATTCTCCGTAACAAACAAGGAAGCCATAGTATAATAAATCGGGACGTTACAACACTAAGCAAATGGCGTAAAATAAAACAGGATATAAACTGTGCAGAAAACACAAAATCGAAAACGTTTAACTGTGTGGTGAGGTGAATAAAATGAATGTATTGTGTGTGTATGTGTGTGTCTGTGGTGTGTGTGTGTGTGTGGTAAGTGTAAGATTTATGGTTAGATTTAGACTAGTAATTATATATATATATATATATATATATGTATGTAGTATATGTAAAGTACCTTATCATTGTAAATTATTATAAATTACCATGAAGAAGATCCTCAGTTTCATCATAACTTAGAGTTTGGAGATAGTCTCTAAGTAAGTTTTTGCATTTATATTTAGGGCACGAATAAATTTTAAACTTTTTATTTAAGAGGTTGTACATATTAATGCTATTAACGTAGAATTGTCGTTTGGCAAAGGCAGTTCTATACCGAAATCGTAGCGATCATTACAGCTTTTGTAAAGTTGATTCATTTTTTGCTGCATTTTCGTATTTTATCTTCAATTCTAGGCAAAAAAGAAAGTCTTTGCGTCTGAAATAATGATCGTTTATTTGCATAACGAGCACAAAGAAAAAGGATTAAAAGTTCAGTGCAGATTTTTAGGAAAAATGATTATTGAACAAGGCAGAGGTGAAGTGAAACAATCAATTTGCCTGGCCTTTTTCCCAACTATGTTGGGGTCGGCTTCCAGTTTAACCAAATGCAGCTGAATACTAGTATTTTACATGGAGCGACTGCCTATCTGACCTCCACAACCCATTAACTGGGTAATACGATACCCCTTGATAAGACTGGTTGTCAGACCTTCGGGCTTCTGTCAAAGTTCCATGAATGACAGTCGGGACCCGAAGCACGGAGGAGTCTCGGTATGTAAAGATGGTCACCCATCCACGGACCGACCCCGGCAAGCGTAGCTTAACCTGATGTATCGACCCGTACGGCTGTTATTACTGAGCTACGAGCTCCTCTAAACTACATACAACACATCGTATAAATTACCTGCCTGATTGCTCTAGAAACAACAAGATTAGACAATTATACACGTGGCATCAAACATGATCATAATTTATATGACTAAGAGATTGAGTGCTAGCGTAAGATAACAAATTAATAGTTATCTATCTAGTGTATTGGTCTGTTATCGTTAATTTGCTGGCTAAAGGCTAAATGCGTAGATCTAAATGGTAATTGCTTGATTTTGGTGATTAGGGTTGGTATTGGATTGTATCATTGACCTTACGAAGTCTGTATTAAAAAGCTACGCCAGAAGCAGGCTGCTGGCGTCAAACATTACTGTCCAGAGGATGCGCTGTGGTAGCCCGCGAAATTATTTTTTTTTTTTGGGTTTTTTGCAATTCGCAGGTCCGTGTCAGGCTTTATATTGATTAAAATATGATACGCGGGAATAAAACATGTGTATTTATAAAATTTTAACCATGAAAATCATCAAATACATCTCTCTAAGTTAGATTTCGTGCAGATTCGTCGAGCGAACAAAATCTAACGACTCTGCACATAATCTTAGAGAGATGTATTGATGATTTTTATGATTAAAATTATGTAATAAATACATAAGTTTTATTGCCGCGTATCATATTTTGATCAAGATACAACCTGACACGGACCTGCAAATTGCATAAAACGCAAGAAAATTTGTTTTTCGGTGGATGGGTTCATGGATGGATGAAAGTCAAAGTCAAATCATTTGTTTTAAATAGTCACATAAAAGGCACTTGTTCAAAAGTGCCTTTTATGTCTTCCAAAAGGCGGAAATCCATTACATATCGAGACCCCTCCGTGCCTCGGAAAGCATCTCATAGATCTTTGACAGTCGTTACGGTTAGTCAATAGCCCAGTCTGACAACCAGCCTTGCCAAAGGGCATACCCGTCATACTGAGTCGTGGAGGTCAGATAGGCTGTCGTTCCATGTTAATTACTGGTATTCAGCTGCATCCGTTTAGACTGAAAGCTGGCCCCAACACAGTTGGGAAAAGGCTAGGCAGATTTTTTGTTGAAAAACATTACTCTCTAAATAAATAAGAAGTTGCCTATTAAAAGTACTATCGACAAACGCAAGGCATTTCCAATTTCAAAACAATTTTGTTTGCAAGCTGTAATTGTAGGACAAACAAAGGATCATAGGGGCAGCGTAAATTATTGTATACAAAAAGGAACTATAAGGTGTAAAGACGTCCATTTTATCGATAGTAATTAATTATTACAGCCGCATTGGGCCGCAAAAAGTGCAATGGTTCATACAACATGTACTAAAGTGTTGTAAGAGGATTTTTTCATTACAGTTTATTCATTACAACCGTTTTGGAACTAACAATAACACCATCAACAAAGGCCGCGCTGTTGCATTGTACACAAACTTGGAATGATAGTTTTATGAGATATTTCAATAAATAAATCTATTTATCACTCTTCTTGTCACGATTCGTGGAATTTTGACAATCGTTACGGGTCATCAGAAGCCTGAAAGTCTACCAGTCTTACTAAAGGGTGTCGTGTTTACCCAGTAACTGGGTTGTGGAGGTCAGATGGTATTCAGCTGCATCCGGTTAGACTGGAAGCCGACCCCAACATAGTTGAGAAAAGGCTAGGCAAGAAAAGTTGTCACGATAGACCTTCAAAACTTCAGATTTGAGAGAGAAAAATGAAAGTAAAAAAAATATTATGTATGTTTTTAGAGTGCTCAGTGTTCAGTTGTTTTGACGGTTTTTTTGAAATTTGTATGACATCGAAGTTGCGAGATAAAAATCACTTAGCACCAAAAATGTAAGCCGGAACGACTTTCATTGTCACAGTAATTTATAAAACTTAAACAATACTACCTCATTCCCATTAAAATCTGGCCAAAATTCTCATTCTCCGCTCGCAATTATTCGTAACATTCCATTATAATAAGATCCCAAACCGTTTCATTTGAAGTCAGCACTAACTGTACCTACCTCCATATAGAACGAAATACCGCGCAATTATGACATGCGCCAAAGACAGGACCCGTATTTTGTAGCGTAAGAGAGCGTTTAGACTTGACGGGCGACAAAGGACAACTGTCAAAGGTTCTGTCACGGCGAGCGTTTACTCAAGAATGACAAGCGTTCTTGTATCGCAAGTTTATCTTTTAGGATTGCTTTGATTTAAGCTGATATCGGATGATCGCATGGTCCATTCGAGTGAACGTTCATGTTTGTTTGGTTCAACGTTCATACACCACAAAATTAGACAGGATTGAACGTTCATGTGCTCTTTTCATTTAATTGTCCGTTCATTCTTAGGTGAGTGAAACGGCATCTTTCACTCAGTGCCAAAATCCAACATCATTGGATCGGTTGCTAGTGAATAAATTTTTCACTTTTGATTCATTGTGTATTTTGTGATTCCGAATGAAAGACAAAAAAAAATTGGCCAAGTGCGTGTCGGATCACGCAGAATGAAGGGCTCCATAGTTGTAAAGAATTTATCCCAAAAACAAACTTAATATTAAAATCCCAAATAAAATTTTTTAAGTGACAAAATTACAAATTAACAATTTTCGGACTTTTTCCTTTAATTAAAATCGGATCGGATCGGATCGAATCGGAATCGGATTTTTCTTTTAATTGTTCTATGAGGCCTTGCTTCTTGCCAAACTTGATTATTCTAGGTCAACGGGAAGTACACTATAGCTTTTGATTTACTTTCAAGAATCAAACTATTTCGCTTAAATGGCCGTATTTTTTTAATGCATTGACATAGAAACTTGTTTTTTTTAGATCTCCATGGGACCAGGAACTTACGTATTTGATATTAATTTCAACTTGATACCTCCACGCGTTCCTGAGAAAAAGGGTCTTGACAGACTGATAGACAGACGGACAACGAAGTGATCCTATAAGGGTTCCGTTTTTTCCTTTTAAGGTACGGAATCCTAAAAATGTACAAAAAGTGAAGCGTCTGATTACTGCTTGAGACATGTTCTCGTCTATCTTGCACTCTGCACTTTGACAGTGGTGCGATAGTGACGGGTATAACACTTAGCCAAAGTACGTTTTACGTTTGTAGATCTCGACCTGAGTGTTGCAAACTTATTTATTCACGATCAAATTAAGCTTGTGTTCTCGGAACGATTATCCTCATCTTTATGTGTTTGATTTGACAATGCTGTAAAAATAATTGAAGATTTTACTCAAGTTATAGCCTGTACAGTGTACACAACTCCAATCTAATAGGAGTACATAAGACATTTTCTGTTGTATTTAGCAATTCTCTTGCGTCATTATTTTGTCTGAAGCAATACAAAAGCTGTTAAAAAATGCACAAAGTTTCCTCTCTTCCAAAAACCAAGCAGTTGATCAAACTAACGGTGACGAAAACTACATTTTAAGCATACAAAACCTACAGCATAATAAAAACAGCTGTTGCTAAAACCGTGCCTCCAGTCATCCAGTGTGAAACCCCCCTACATTATATAGAGAAGGGTTCGCACAAACGACATGTTGTAATGACGGGAAGCCGTATGCCCGCTTCCGATGTAACAGATAGCGTAATGATACCCACAACGAATAGAAAGGAAACATATTTTTGTATGGAAAACGCTGCGTTGTAAATGTTTGTGTGTGAGTGTTTTAATGGCTGTTTTTTTGTTGAGTCAAAGATTTAGGAAGACTGTTTTATGTGTACTTTCTTTTGGTTTTGGCAAAGTTCGTGCTATTTTTTTTTTTTAGTGTTCCGTACGTAAAAGGAAGTAACGAACCCTTTATAGGATCATTCGTGTGTCTGTCTGTCTATCTGTTTGTCTGTCCGTCTGTCACAGCCAATTTGCTCCGAATCTAATGGACCGATTAAGTTGAAATTTGGTATACATATGAATTTTTGTGACCCAAACACGGTCGAGTAAAGTAAATAAATGAATTTTGAATATGGGGTCACTTTTGGGGAGCAAATAAGAAAATAAAAAAAAAAGTTTTGCCAACTATTCCGTGTGATATTTCAAATGAAAGGGCTTACTATGAGGGTCTGAAATACATATTTTTTTATAATTTTAAAATAAATTGTTTTAAAGTTATTTAAGAGAATAGGCGAAAATTGACCATTCCCCCCTTATCTCCGAAACTACTGAGCGTAAAATGTTGAAAAAAAAAAATACAAGAAATAGTTCTTTACCTGTAGATTACAGAAAAACCTATAAGAAGTCTGTAGTCTTAAATTAACAAAGTAAATCTCGCAATATTGTGAGTACAAACTTACATTTACAGTTGGAATGTATGGGAGAACATGTTTTTCAACTACAATGTTAAGTTTGTTCTTGGGATAAATTCATCCCAACTACGGAACCCTTCATTGTGCGTGGTCCGACACGCCATTGGCCGGTTTTAAACTTTCGCGGTAATATCTTGTATCCAAATGAGTGCTTTGGAAACTCTTACATTTGTTTCTCCTGTAAGTATTCATGTCAAGACCGCATCATTTCTGTTAACGTACAACGGACTAAAAGAGAATCTAAGTGCAGAAAAGGGAGTCCACTTACTCGTATATACAACATACATTCATTCATATATTGCTGTTAAAATTGTAAAGGAGTAGTGATAGTATGGTGAACGCAAGTCTTAAGGAGCACTTCAACTAAGAAAGCTGCTCATTCAGATATGAAATAAAGATGCTGTTAAAGTCTGTTGGACGTTCAATTGACTGTCCAAATTTCACGTCTCATCAAATCTTAAAAACAAAATACCAACTCTATAACCAAATCTAAAAAATAAGCCCTTTTTAAAGACTTAAAAAGATGCTCTCATTTTTTTTAAGTCTCAGAATTTTTAGATTTTTTTAAAGATTTATTTGATAAAACGCCCAAACTTAACGAAAGCGTAGTGTTATTCGTAAGTAGGGATGTAGAAGAAGCGCATTAAATTCCCTCCTTTAATAATCAACTGTAGTGTTTTAAATACAGGTATGACAACATTCTTGCCAAAAATGTAAATCCTATTGTAAACACAGAATTACAAGCTTTAACGACTTTCAAAATTTGATTTATCTACAACCAATAAATAAATGACTTGCAAAATTACGTCCTCAAAAAATTTACATAGTAACCAATTTTTGGGGCAACCATCAACACACTTTCACATAGCAACAATACTTAATTATGCACCATGGAGCCGAAAAACAGATAAGTACAGAAGGTCGGCTCGTTACAACGAGTGTAAATGCAAGCACTCATAGACTCGCTTCTCGTACAGCAAGTGTAAGCCACTCGCAACTGCCACCGCCAAATTCATAATTTTCTTACGATATTTGCAATTCGCAGTTCACTGGCAGATTGTATTATATGTTGATCATCTTCTTATTTATAAAAATCAATAGCTGTTCCTTAGTCTCGCTTAAACTCAAAAACGGTTTGACTGATTCAAAATTTTTTTTGTTTTGTTTGTCAGAAAAGAAAAAAAAAGGAAAAAAAAGAAATTGAAATTTTGTCAGGACAACGTCTGAGGGGTCAGCTAGTCTTATATATAAAATTCTCGTGTCACAATGTTCGTTCCCGTACTCCTCCGAAACGGCTTGACCGATTCTCATGAAATTTTGTGAGCATATTGAGTATATACCATTTTTACCGTCTTGAAAAAAATAGTTCGGTGAACGGAGTAGAAGCCTATGGCATAATCAAAATTCAAATCATAATGCAGGTTGCATATTTCGATTGAATTTCGATGTTTTTAAAGGATTTATTATTTTTCTTCAAAATTTATGTTTTATTGTTCTAAAATGAAAAGTTTACAACGAATTTGTAGTTTTTATTGATACTTAGATATTTTTTTCTGACTAAGCTATTGAAAAAAAAAAACTAGGTATGCCATACGCTTCTACTCCGT
Organism: Cosmia pyralina; assembly: GCA_946251885.1. Lineage (NCBI taxonomy): Eukaryota > Metazoa > Arthropoda > Insecta > Lepidoptera > Noctuidae > Cosmia > Cosmia pyralina. The sequence goes on from OX276365.1 coordinate 5,980,307, forward strand.
TCACCTAATATACCCTATTTTTTTCAAGACGGTAAAAAAAGTCATCCGGTATAATAGAGGTATGTTCGTGATTTTATTCTGTCGTATTAAATAAGTTGTATTATGTTTTCAACACACTATCTAACTATCAAATATCCTGAAGTATATTATATATTTTTCTGGTTTTGTTTTCTGCAGTAGATATACACTTTTAGGTATTATAAAACTTCCGTTTACGTCCTGTAGTCCACTTAAGACGTGATGGTCTGTGCGTGCGCCTGCTTTCGTTTCATGGAGGTAACCTTCTGCAGTTGTCTATTCTGTGGCTGGCAGTTTCCAAAATTTTAATTACTACGACGCTGAGCAGGAACCGAGCGTTAATTATTCAACAATGCGAGGCCCGCTGGCAATTGTTTTTCGTGAATTGCTATTATATTGCATAATATCGGTTTATTCTTTATTTATGACTGCGTCTGGCCATAATTTCGGCCTGTCAGTCTGGCAAATGAGATGGGCTTCAGGCAATGTTTGGAGTTCGTCAGGAAAGTTTGAAACGGAGATAGGTTTGAAAGTTGAATGATTGTGACGTTTATTTATAACTGTTTTTGACGGTTTTACAGATAAGTTTTGTATAAATCTTGTTTAGAAATAGCTTGTCCGGAAAAATTCTTTATCGAAACATTATATTACGAGTATATTTTGTCGAGATTTGAAAGGTAGATTTGTGCGGGTAAAAGTAAATGTGGGGCTCTTGAGTCTTTCGACTTTACTAAAGTTGCCTTAACGTTACATGTGTTTCAAGTACAAGCATTGCAAATTTACCACAAAACAGATCATTTTCAGGTATCTGGCGAGCTGTCTCCCTCGTGGTTAAAAGATTAACAACCCAAGGTTGATAGCGAGGCTAACTACTCAGAGCAAGCCAGACGTAATTAAGTATCATCATTGTGGATATTCTTATATGGCACGCTAATCCCCAAAAATAGTACTCACTACTCTCAATCTTATGTAGAAACTGTTCATCTGAAAAACTAAAGCTTGGCACACTGTGGTTTTTTTGTGTTCGTCACGGAAAATTCATTAATTTATTTTAGTATGAATCTGTCAATAGTAAATTAGTAGTTCTGCGAACTGAGGCCTTAGTGCGAGTTTTTATAGTATCTCGATTACGTTAACGTAAACTTCAATTTGTACTGAAACTAAATAAGCGCCGTCTGGCGACTATAATGGGAAACACAATTATTCCATACAAATTGACGTAAGGTAACATTAACGTAAACGGGATCGATTAAGTATAAAAACTTGGCACTAAGGCCTCTGTAGACCTCGCGAGCAACAATTAATATACCACTAAAGTTATTTCAATGGGATATTTACCATGTTTTTATTTCAAAAAACATAAATATCCCGTTTTAAATAACTTCAGTAATATGACGGTCAAAAACGTCGCATTTGTTATGCCATCTCCTGGAGATGACGCGGCCCCTGACGTATATGTAGACACGTGGATAGCTTTATCAGAGTCACTCATCTTAAAGTGGATAATCGCGCGATATATTTTAGAAATAAGTAGACAGGTCTTCGATCAGCGGCCTTGTAACCAGGATTTCAATTTAAATTACAAAAATATCACAATTAAACTCGGATGAAAATGGATTAAGATTCAGCACGTTAGCGATCCGTCGTGACCGTCTAGTCATCGCCATCGTTCGCTTCAAACTGCACGAATCAGATAGCTGCCTGACGTTCTTGACGTTCCACTAGAGCGACACCACCGTTGCCACTCTCGTCCGCACAATGTTCATTCATTCAATCAATCAATGTCAATGTCAAAATAAGGTCTTCAATTAATCCAACTAGATGGCGTTAGGGCCGCGCCTTCATATATATTGACCGTTTTTGTTGTATTCATAAACTGTATCTATACTGCTCTAAACTTAGAGCAAACGTCGACGTAGACTTGAAATTTGAAGTCTCTAAAACACATCAAAAACGTTAATAGAATTTTCTAAAGTTGCCTACTGCTAGTCGTTTTCCTTTTGGTTTTTAACACCTCGTTTTAGAGAATTCTGATAATTGTTTTCAGAATTCTCTAGTTTTGTGATGAGAAAATGGTCTCAGGTGCTCCATCAATCCCTACCTAGTAGTTAAAGGGCCGATTCTTTTGGTACAAATCTAAAAATGAACAATTTATTGCATTTTCACGCTGAAGATCCGCATCCAACCTTCAACAATTTTTTGTGAAACCAAATTAAATTAATACATTTCAAATAAAAAACGAATCATTGAAATTCGATCTCATAAAGCGGAGATATCCAGTAGCCCTCTTTATTCTTTTTGGAGGAAGTATACCCCTCCAATTTTTAGTCTGTGCTAAATAAAGATATTTTATTTATTTTTCTTTCAATCAGAAATCCCCGACGACAAAAAAATTCATAAAACCCGTATACCAAGTTTCCTCGAGATCGGATTTAAAATTCGACTTGTAGAGAGAGTATTACAAAGTGACTGATGAAAGAAAATTTTGCCGGACTTGAAGCAGAGACGCTTCGCTTGCTGCGCTCGCTCGATCAATTATAGAAAATTTAAAAGCAAAAGATGATGCCATAACCCGCCTCAACGCACTACATCACAAAGATGTCAACCTAGCCCTAACCAAAATAAGAGCCAAATAAAAACAAAACAAACACAAAACTAAATTAGAATATTCTAATCGATAAATTCGAACTCACTTAACAAATCAAATGCAACAAAAACAAGCATCAAATGCGTGCCAATACAAAACAAAACAACATCTACTAGTACGAAGCACCGTCACTAAATACAGGTAGCTACAGAAGGTCGGCTCCAAACAACGAGCAAAAAGAAACGCACGCCTTAATAAACGCGTACGTACGGTGATCTCAAACAAATACCTGTCGCAAACACTCGCTGCACGTACCAAAAGTCAAATCAATATCCCTAGCCTTTTTCCAACTATTTTGGGCTCGGCTTACAGTCTAACCGGATGCAGCTGAATACCAGTATTTTATATAGAGCGATAGAGCGATTGCCTACCAGACCTCCACTATCCAGTAACTGAGTAATACGATACCCTTTGTTAAGTCTGGTTGTCAGACTTTCGGGCTTCTGACGACCCGTAACGACTGTCAAAGATCCACGAATGACAGCCGGGACCAACGGCTTAACGTGCTTTCCGAGACACGGAGGAGTCTCGGTGTGTAAAGATGGTCACCTATCCACAAACCAACCCTGGGAAGCGCAGCTTAACCTGATGAATGGACCCGATCCGATTGATCCGATCCGGTCCGGTCGGGTCCAGGTCCGATTTAGTCACGAGCTCCTCCTTACGCAATCACTCATCAAACGAAAATTAGTAACACATTCATTAGAATTTAGAAAATCTCAAATTAATATCTCACCACTTTTTTCAATAATAATATTATTGGATGGACAACATTATTGAATTGTAATAGAAAATTGTCGACAAAAGTTGGGGTTATAAAATTGAGGTATTCCTCAAAGGGCAACCATCTAAATGCAACTAAATTGTTCCTCAAAACGCAACCATCTAAACGCAACTAATTTGTTCCTCAAAACGCAACCATCTAAGCGCAACTAAATTATTCCTCAAAGCGCAACCATGATGAAATGTAGAGAGGGGCATAGCCTCAACAATTTGTCCATTATAAAACTTCTTTATGCTGATTTAAAATTAGAATTTTGGGGTTAAATATTCGAATAACTAAATCAAAGCACTCAATTTGCAAGTACACACAACCACAACACAACCACATATATGTACGTTTTCTGATTTATTTGTTTATTGTCATTTATGTCAGTCAGACGGGTTATTCCCAAAGTACTCTAAAAAGAGTTCCCAAACTACTCCATGAAAAATATAATATATTTAATTAGGTTTAAATTGATTTTGTTTTTGAGTATTGGAAAAACTAAGTCATTCATCTATTTGTTCTAAAACAAAATTTGTAATCTAGCGTAGTCTGTCTACTTTAAAAAACAGTAATTAGTTTACTATCAGTTCATAGAAATATTTTGCATAAAAGCTGTGTATAAATGCGCATGCGCACCGTTGCGCGCCGACAAAAAAATTTCGACATCGTGTTAGGGGGCATCGCGCTGGTATGTTCCGCTGACGACACGCTGGTCCTGGCGCAGGGGAGGTCGCGCCAGACGGCGGCCGAAATAGCGACACGCAGGGTTGCGACAATTGTTGAGAGGATCCGGCAGTTGGGTCTCGAGGTGGCCCTGCACAAGTCCGAGGTTATGTGTTTTCATGGTCTTCGGAACGTGCCACCGTCGGGTTCCCAAATAATGGTAGGAGGGGTTCACATCGAATTCGAGTCGACGATTAAGTACCTGGGACACGTCTTCGACAGCCGGTGGAACTTCATGGAGCATTTCCGATGATTGGCTCCCAGACTGGAGCGGGCCGGGGCTGCCTTGACGCGGCTCCTACCCAATCTAGGGGGTCTAAACGCCTCCTGCCGGAGGCTTTACGCGGGTATCATGCGTTCCATGGCCCTTTACGGGACTCTGGTGTGGGCGCGTTCCTTGAGGCTGCGACCAGCCCGCCTGTTGAACGCGTCCCAAAGGGTTATGGCCATCTGGCTAGTCCGGGGATACCGCACGGTCTCCGGTGAGGCGGCGAGCCTCCTTGCCAGATTGCCGCCCTGGGATCTGGAGGCAAAGGTCCTCGCACACGTGTGGGAGTGGCGCGAGGAGGTAAAACGCCGGGGCTTAACTCCGATGCCGCGAGTAATCACGGTACAGCGGACAGAGCTCCGGCAGGATCTCATGGTGACATGGAGAGTGCGATTGTCGCAACCCAGCGCTGGGCATGCTACAATTGCGGCGGTAAGTCCCCTCTTTGAGGAGTGATTGGAGAGGCGCAACGGCGTCCTCACCTTCCGCCTGACGCAGGTCCTCACCGGACACAGTTGTTTCGGGAGGTTCCTGTTCCGGATAGGGCGGGAGGAAACGCCCGGATGTCACCATTGTGTGGATTGCCCGGAGGACACAGTGGAGCATATAATGGAGGTCTGCCCGGCTTGGGCGGAGCACCGCCGTGTCCTTGTGGAGGCGATCGGTGGCGGCGATTTCTCGCGGCTGAACCTGGTCCAGGCCAAGGTACGGAGCGAGAGTGCATGGGAAGCCGTTACCTCCTTTTGCGAAGCAGTAATGCTCGCGAAGGAGGAGGCGGAACGCGTGAGAGAGAGGCAACTGTCGCGCCCTCGCGCCCCTAGTCTCCGCAGGAGACGCCCTGGGTGGCGGGAATCCATAGCCGATTCCCAGCCACCGTAGGCGCGGGCTTGCGGACGGCGAGCTATGGGTAGCTCGCCGGCCGGTAAGGACTAGGCCTGGGTCGACGGCGCGTCGTGTTCCACGCGCACCTCTAAGAGATGTCAGCAGTGACGGGGTCCGATAGAGCCGATGCCGCCGGGGTCGCGGGTTGTTTGAAAGAGATACCGTGGCCCTGGCACAGGCAAATTGAAGGAACACGGGTGGCTTTTAGTCCCTCCCGCTCCGCCCAGAGCGAGAGAAGTCATTTGATGATTCCCATCCACAAAATAAAAAAAGGGATGCGTCGCGCAGTGGAGGGCTGCGCGTGAGTGTGAAGTGTCGAGTTTATCCGATAGATGACGCACAAAAAATATTATGATCTAAAATAGGATTTAATCTCACTATGCTATGATTACAAATTGTTTGAGAACTAGGGATTATCGTAAAAAGCCTACAATTTTAAATATGCATTGACGTTTTAACTAAATGCTAAACTTGAATCTTTCTTTTATGAATTTTTGTGACTGACTGTACGAGTAATGAAATATATGTATTAGCGAGGTAATTATGTAGTTAGAGTACTTTGAGAATTATTCTAGATAACTATGGAGCAGAATGGGAACAAAATAATAAGTATTTTTAAATAATAATAATTCCTTGGAGTAACTTGGGAATTAATGTATGAGATTCTTATCTTTTTAGAACAAAAGAATGGAATACTTTGGGAATAACCCAGCCAGACCATAGAAACATGTCTATGTGTGCGTGCATTTTATCTCGTTGTAAGGAGTTGACTTTCTGTACCTATCTATTTTGTGGCACTATTTTGTACAGAATTTATGGGTACACAAAAGGGGCGGTCATTTAGAGAGATATATATTCACAATTCATTAGTGCTTCAGTAAGAGAACTAGAGGATAATGGTTCATTGTTTTAGGTGAAGCATTTTGTATTTCTATTCAAAGGATATTTCATTACATGTGATTGTATTTAGAGCCTTGTTGCTATTGCAACACATTTATTTGTATAATATATTCTGTACAGGCTAAAAGCACAAGGCATATACATGACGTCAAACATTAGTGGCAACTAAATTTATTATGAGAAACTTAAAGTCTTTGCCAATATTCGTACGGTTCTGACCAGAATCCACGATCAATGCTGCAAAAAAAGAGAAACACACGATCATTGTCAAAAACACACGAAAAATGCCGAAAAACACACGATCATTGCCCGAAATACATAATCAGTGGCAAAAAACTTTGACAAAAAAATCACCATAAATTAAATCGTAGAATAAAATTTGCAATATTAGTTCAGCAGTTAAGTTGAAAACGTTTACAAGTATGAGGAAAAAACTGGCCAAGTGCATGTCCGACCACGCAAAATGAAAGGTTCTGTAGTTGAGATGAATTTATCCCAAAAACAAACTTAACATTGTAGTTGAAAAACATGTTCTCCCATACATTGATATACGTCACGGTCAATTCTCCAACTGCCATTTAAGTTTGTAGTCCCAAAAAAAATTTTTTGTGTGATTAAATTACAAATTAACTATTTTCAGACTTTTTCCTTTACTTGTGCTGTTAGACCTTGCTACTTGCTAAATTTTATGGTTCTAGGTCAAGGAGAAGGACCCTATAGGTTTTGATTTACTTGCGAGAGTCAAAATATGTGCCATATAAGGCCGTATTTTTTTATTGCGTTGACGTAGAAGCTTGATACTTTTAGAGCTTCAAGGGACTATAGATCTACGTATTTCATATTTATTTCAACTTGATACCTCCACTCGTCCCTGACAAAAAGGGTCTTGATAGACTGACAGACAGACAGACGGACAACGAAGTGATCCTATAAGGGTTCCATTTTTTCCTTTTGAGGTAGGTACGGAACCCTAAAAATAACCCACTCGCATCCCACGGGTGGAACTACGCTAGAATTTTAAATGTACATACATTTATGATTTTACTCCGTGTAAGTTAGATAATTTGCTGTCTCAAGAGAACTAGGTATGCGAGCTTTTATGGACTGGATTGGCTTAAATTTTAATTTTCTGGCTGATATGGAAATTTTAGTACGTAAGTAATGTATGCGGATAGTGGTTGGTTTTATTTCCCTTACGATTGTGTGTAGGAGTGATCGAAAAAATCGTGTTTGATAGTTTTCTCTAGAGGCTTATGTAATGAATTACGTGCATGGAAACAAAATTTATATCTTTTATTGTACTTACACCAGCGTTACGGCCTTTATAGCAAGCACGCGAACTACAATGACTTTTAAAGAAGAATTGTTTGTTTAAACTAATATTATAAAGAAGAAATATGTTTTGTTTGTTTGTACCGAATAAGTTCCGAAACTTCTGAACCGATTTTAACCATTTTTTCACCAATAGAAAGCTAAATTATGAGGAAGTTACATTTATTTTTATAAAATCTTAGGAGTTGAGTAAAAATAAAATAAAAAGGCAAAAAAACGCTAAGTGAAAACAATGTAACGTGACACAAGGTATAGGATATATTTTATGTTAAAACAAGAAATATTACGCGAACGAAGTCACGGGCTGAAGCTAGTAATAATAACATCATGCTTGGTCTTGCGGGGCAAAATCATTATTATTTTACCAGGATCTACAAAGAACAATCTTTCGAAATGACCGGTACTTTCAGTACCTATACGAGTGAATGATTAACTCGAGTGAATATTCATTTTGTTTTATTCCATTGTCACACGACACCGAAAACAATACATAGGAATGAACGTTCATCTGCTCATGTCATTTCAGTTTCGATCGAGTGAAAAATGCCAAGTTCAAAATCCAACATCGTTGGATTATCAGGGCAACTAAGTTTGTACATTGTTACTAAAAACTTAAAATCATTACCAATAACCGTAGGATTCTGGCCGAAATTCACGATCATTACTGCAGCAAACACAGTCTTTGCGAGGAACACACCAAAATTGCCGAAAAACAAAGGATCGTAATTGCTGAATAATTCATGATATACAACATAAAAAAAAAAAAAAAATATATATATATATATTTTATTGATATAAAAAATGGAGACATTTTCAATTGAAGCCCTAACTCCTGTGCTAGGTGGTACCTGTGTTACAGGAGTCAGTGTCTTCACCCGATTTTGAAACATTAACAAATTATGCAACAAAAATTAAAATTAAAATATATCATAAAACGTACATGCATGCTCTTGAGTGGTATGTATGTGTGTGTGTTTGTTGTGTTTTGTGTGTATGTTTAATGTGTTGTATTATGCGTGTGTGACGTGGGGTGTGTGTGTGTGTGTGTGTGTGTGTGTGTGTGTGTGTGTGAGTGGTTGTGCTTCGTAACTGGACTTTGGGTTAGATATCTGATTTTGATTGCCTACATTATTATTTAATTATCACGTGTATTGTTCTCTAAGTAAGTTTTCCGTCTGTTGGTAATCTAGTGTTTGAAGCCATGTGTTTAGTTTTATCTTAGTTTTATTTTTTGTTAGTGGGTTGAAGTTGAGGATTCTGTTAACTTTATTATAAATATAAGTAGCTAGATATAGGCGTTGACGTCGAGCGGATGCGGTATTACATTTGACAGCGCGACAAACATTCATTACAGTTCTCTTATGTTTGGTTGCGTGATTTACTGGAGTGATTTCATGCTGTTTTATTATGAGATTGATAATATAAAGTTGTCTCACTGTAAGTACTTGACAGAACATCACGCCTAGAATCCTCGAAGGTTTAAGCAGAGGGGTACCTAATAGTACACGTGCAATGTTCAAACTCAAATTCTAAACATTTATTTCAAATAAACCAATTATCAAGGGGTCGGGGTCGGTCAGTCAGAAAAATGAAGCTAGTTGCCCATTCCAAAGCGTAGTAGGTACAATGAAGAAGAACGGGCAAGAAACTCCACGGACATCTTTTAAATCAAACTATTGTTACAAAATATTGGTTACATTTACATCATTCAAGTTGAAAATATACATGTGAGAACAATGTAGAAAGACGTGCACGTTAAAAGTGTCCGTAATAAAAAGATAAAAACTAAAAACAAATAAATTAAAATAAGCCATTTTACAAGTTATGTTTAAGTGTAACATAATAGTACATTTTGATACAAGTGGAGAATGTTTGTTATTGCATTCGAGGCGGAATTAACACCCGAGCCGTAGGCGAGGTTGTTTTTGAGCCGAAAACTGCAATAACAAATGTCCACGTGTATCAAACGACGTTTTTCAATACACTTTTGAAAAAATAAAATAAAATAACGAAAAATATTTCTGTCATGAATTATTAGGAAACTATGATTTAAATTTTCTGTTTTTTTCCGAGCTTTGCTTTCGCCGGGTTGAAGAAGCAAAGGTATAAAGCCGATAAACAGCAACAACAAACAAAAAACAACAAACAAACAAAAAACAAATAAAAAATTCAAATATTTTTGAGTTTAGAACACAAATAAATGCTAATTTGAACATAAACGTTTTTTTAATTGTAATAATCATGGTTATTGATGATATTCTATTTATATACATTATTTAAATATTCAAAAAATATTAACGCCGTAAAGACGCATATCTCTTTGCCGAAGTTAAAAAAAAAAAACATTCACCGCCGCAAAGAGAGGACCGTCTTGCATCAGTTTCATTTTGGCACATAGCACCAGCAAGTGCTAAAATGAAACTGACGCGAGACGGTGTAAATAGAGGTATTGAAACAATTTGGACTAAGTATAGGTATAAGTTATCTGTGGCAATTTTTATCCCCGCACACGTGTTGGAAAATGAAAAATCGCACGCGTGAAATACATTGCATTGTGAACTTAATCGTAGTGCGATATGAACCAGTTTTCGAGGAAGTGTATTGTAAAATAATTGAAAAACAAAAACTAATACACCCCAGCTTCAGTATGCTACCTTCTGACCCACTTGTTGAACTTCTATAAAATATTTATAGAATAGTATGGTGCACTAGTCCAGTATTCATTCCATTCATATTGGATCCCTCGCTTATTGCTCGTGCATATTTTAAAGGTTCGATCGGTTGGGAGAGCTGCATTTTTCTTGTAGGCTCTTTTCTGATATGGGTAGTTTTAATAGTTGATGTGGAATCTATGTGCTAGTTATGGTATTGGGTTACTAGTGTGAGTTTAGCCTGCACCCTTATTGCGTAACACACTTTTTTTTTTTTTTTTTGTGGATGGGAAATCATCAAATGACTTCTCCCGCTCCGGCGGGCAGAGCGGGAGGGCGTGTCAGACTTTTACTGACTAAAACCCACCCGTGTTCCTTCAGTTGCCCGTGCCAGGGCCACGGTATCTCTTTCGAACTACCCACGACCCCGGCGGCTTCGGCCCTATTGGACCCCGTCACTGCTGACATCTCTTTAAGGCGCGCGTGGAACACAACGCGCCGTCGACCCGGGCCTGGTCCTTACCGGACGGCGAGCTGCCCATTACTCGTCGTCCGCAAGCCCGCGCCTACGGTGGCCGGGAATCGGCGATAGATTCCCGCCGCCCAGGGCGTCTCCTGCGGCGGCTAGGGGCGCGAGGGCGCGGCTGTTGCCTCTCCCTCTCGCGTTCCGCCTCCTCCTTTGCGAGCATTACTGCTTCGCAGAAGGAGGTGACGGCCTCCCATGCACTCTCGCTCCGCACCATGGCCTGGACCAAGTTTGGACGCGAGAGATCGCCGTCGCCGATCGCCTCCGTGAGAATACGGCGGTTCTCCGCCCAAGCGCGCGTAACACACTTTAAATCATAATTCGAACGTTTTTAAAGGAAATTTCTAATCCATACCTTTATAATTATGTTTGAAAAACTTGTCTTCTCCACAACTTAAATAACGGAATGAATGTTTTTGAACTTCTGAATGAAAGGCCATGAAAAGTGTGTTTGGGGTCCTGAGTTGAGACCATATAATCACTTTTCAAATCTTTTGGTTAGTCCTTGAAATTAAGTTAGCTTATTCGAGCTGGAAGACTTCATATTAATTTCGTACGAGAGTAAAACATGTTAAAAAAATCGGCCAAGTGCGAGTCGGACTTGCACACGACGGGTTCCGTACCATCGTACAATATTTTTTATACCTAATTAAAGCCCCCGCTTTACTTTTTAAGAAAATACTAAATGAAGAATTTTTTTCATTTTAAATTTAAAAGATAATATTGTATCTACTATATTTCATAGTGACACTATGATGTTATTTTTTGTATTAAAACAAAATACCTTATGAATCGGCGTTTTTATTCAGAACTTGTTTAGTTGTCGGGATAGAGCTCGTACAAAAATGGTCTAATTCTGACAACTTTTACGGCCCCGTATTTTTTAATTTTTAAGATACTTACAAAAAAATAACAATTATATTTGTACTTTACTCAATGAATTCTAGACAGTGACACCCCACAAGCTAGGGTATTCCGTTTGGCACCCTTTGTGTACAGAACCCTAAAACGAGCGTGCTTGCGCGTACTTTCTGAATGCACACACATTATAAACGAGCATACTCAACGGGCTTATGGTTCCTGAAAATACGCCTAATCTGTAATGACCCTAAATGTTTCGGCATACCTACACTGTTTTTAAACATTCATACAACGCGTGTTTTGCGAACGAAAAGTTTCACAGAGAAGATTGTTCGCGTTTGCATCGACAAAAACTGTTGCTGCAAACTGAGATCAATTTGTAGGATATCTGAAATGTTTGTGGGGAGCTAGTGGCTAAGTGATAACAGCCGCACGGGTTGATCCATCAGGTAAAGTTCCCTTGCCGGGGTTGGTCCGTGGATGGGTGACCATCTTTACATAACGAGACTCCTCCGTGCCTCGAAAAGCACGTTAAGCCGTTGGTCATTCGCTGGCTGTCATTCGCGGATCTTTGACAGTCGTTACGGGTCGTCAGAAGCCCGAAAGTCTGACAACCAGTCTTACCAAGGGGTATCGTGTTACCCAGTTACTGGATTGTAGACATCAGGTAGGCAGTCGCTCCATGTAAAATACCAGTATTCAGCTGCATCCGGTTAGACTGGAAGCCGACTCCAACATAGTTGGGAAAAGGCTAGGCAGATTGTTTGTTACCTTTTCACGCCGATACCATTGAACCGATCGTTCTGTTTGCATATACGATGTTTGCATATTCATACATTGTCAGGTGTACAGAAACGGACCTTTCATCCTGAAAAAAAGTACAGCAATGCTATTTTGTAATCATCTCACTGTGAAAACATAAGTGAAGTGAGCGTGGAGTGAGCTGTCAGTGTCATTCCATCTGATGTTAGGGATGGACCAAGCACAGTTTTACAGTCATAATCGAGATTTTAATAATATTTTTTACGCTATTCTAGGGACCATTTTATATTATTTCAAAGCTAGAATTTAAGTTAAGTACTAAACATTACTTTTTCGGGGGTTTTTAAATAAAATTGCAAAACAGAAATTCAGTCACAAACTCAATTTCGTTTTTTTTATTTTTTTTCAAGACTAGTATAGTAGTTGGGAAAAGGATTAGATTGATTATTATGAACAGCTTACTTAGCAAATTAAAGTCAAAGTGCGTTCTATGAATCTCGCCCTAACGTAAACCAGTTATTCAGGGCCCTCAATGCGACCCATATTAGGTACACGCATGATACACATTTATAACGCGCTTAAATTTTTAAGCGCGTAAGGATTTCCTTATATCTCCAAGTGAACATAGTATGAATAGAGGAGCAAAACACATCCCCTTAAAGCTCTGATCAGACTGAAGCGAACGAAAGAGCGCGATTCGGGACACGACTGCTTTAATAATACGCACCTTCGTTAAGACAAGGGAACAACTGCACTTTTCGTGATTTTACAGTGAAGCCATATTAAGATTTTTTTACATTCAATGCCATATTATGCTGCTCCTATCACCTTGAAGTGTTTGATTTTTGCATGAAATTAGCCCTAAACTTTTGTGATTAGGTGCGTGTACTTTATGGCTCTCCTGTTAAAACACAAAAAGTGCAGTTGTGCCCTTGTCTTACCGAAGGTGTGCGAATATGACGTCATTGTTTGTGAAGAGAAAATAAATTATTTGAATTTGGACTGCGCGTGTCGATTGTTTTAATGACAAGGAAGTCACGCGACTTTTCACGCCATTTTTAACCGACTTCAAAAAGGAGGAGGTTCTCAATTCGTCGGAACCATTTTTTTTTTATGTATGTTCCCCGATTACTCGAAGATGGCTGGACCGATTTGGATTTTTTTTTGTTTTATTCGAGAGGGTATACATCACAGTTGGTCCCATATAAAATTGATTAACTTTGCTTGCGTAGTTTTTGAGTTAGCTTCAATAATACGTATTTTTCTCCACTTTTATATGGATGATGTTCTAGTTTGTTTTGCAGGTAGTGGCATTAGAATTTGTGTGGGGTAGGTACCACAACTAAAAAGTGAAAAATAAAAACTTTTTTACAAAAAAATACAACCGACTTCCAAAAACAACACTACAAAGTGAAAAATAACTTTAATTTCGGAAGTCGGTGGCAAAAAACGAAAATACATTTAACCAGACACCGACTTCCGAAATTAAAGTTATTTTTCACTTTGTAGTGTTGTTTTTGGAAGTCGGTTGTATTTTTTTGTAAAAAAGTTTTGAACACATAAGCTACTTGACACAATCGGTGCTAGCGAAATTCGTTCCGTAACCCCCTTGCTCGCTCGCTCGCTTAGCCAGAGCTTTACGACTAGAAAAGAGATATATAACCGAAACTTTTATATCTTTTCCGTCGATTCACAGAGTTTCGCGGAAATCCTAAAGTCTTGGAACAAAAAAAAAGGAATAAATGTTCGGGTCTGTGAGCTTCGCTTGATAAAGGGTGAGTGACGGCCAATGGGTAGTGTGCTGTGACCATCGTTTTGCTGGTTAGTATGGGAAGATTCATAACTCAAGTAGCAGATGTTAGAGAAAAAATAGCCAGGCTGAAGTGGGAGTCGGTCGGGCACATCGCACGAATGTACCCGGAGAGATGGGCAAAGATCGTCACTCACTGGACGCCTAAGGGAGGACATCACCGTCGAGGCAGGCCATGGCGAAGGTGGTGTGACGATCTGATAAGGTGTGCAGGGCCAACATGGCCAGAGATCGCACAAGACAGGGAGGTTTGGAATAAAAAGAGGAGGCCTTTGCCCAGCAGTGGCATATGCCTGTACTTACACCGGTAGGTATGGGGGTGAAGGTAGGTATGGGGATACCTACCCTTCACAATAGGATGATGATGATGGAATGGGATTGGCGTCAGAAGTATGCTCGTAGAATTTCCCGGTATGAATTCTTCACAAGAAACTCTAAAACTACCATACCACTCAATAAAAACATATTTTTGTCAATACACCGGTATGTCTTGAAGAAAAAACAAAAATGCCTGTGGATCTCATACACGCGCAGACTATACAAAGCCTTGTGTGCAATACATTAATTGATTCAGGATGCTGATGAGGCTGCCGCAATTCTGCAGCGCATCCGGGATGTTCGCCGAGTCGTAAGTAGACTGTTTCTATTCTACAATGTAAGAACGATGCACATCCCTGGTGCGCAGAGTTCGGGCTAGTAGTGCTATTCTGTAAATATGTCACCGTGAAAACTTAGGTGAAGTGAGCTTAAAGTGAGCTGTCACTAGCGTCAATCCCTAGCATCGGGTGGAATGACAGCTCACTTCACTTAATTTATCACGGTGAGATGTTTACAGAATACCATTGTAGCTCGAGCGGCATCCTGAGGGCGTTCGCGCAGAGTTTCGATTGTCAGTACCTGAACCTTTGCTGTTTGATTCACATACTGAGCAACCGAAGTCCTATTATGTATATGTGGTATTTTCAATTGCATATTTTTTCTGTAATTTTTGTGCCTATGATCCTTTGTTGGTCGAAATAAAAGTAATATTGTATACTCCCAGCCTCCTTCCATAAATAATATCGTACTCGTGCCCAACTACGACCCAATAAATGCACCAACACCCCCACACAGTATCTAGGGCAAGGCGCAGCCACCATCGGCCACAATAGTCGATTCACACTACTATCAATATTAACAGGTTCAGAGTACATAATATACTATATTGGTCTCGTGTGGCTCTTGAAAATAACATTAAACATTACAACCTGAGGCTGGTTACTGATCGTGCTATTATTGTATTATATGAGGAGGTTAGGAACAGAAAGTGACATTTACACTTTTTAATTATATGAATAAATTAAGAAAATAAATATTTTTGTTGAACTTTATGTGTTTTGTTTTTTTTTTGTTTTTAATATTATGGGTTAATAAGACATAGATTACAAGGTATTAAAAGTTTTCATGTATGTTTTAAAATTTACACAAAATTAAATAAAGAACAAATCAGATGTCACCTTTTGATCAAGTCACAAGTAAATGTCACCATTTGATTCAATAGTTTTGTAAAATGTTACCTTTTGAAACTTACTGTCTGAAAAATGTCACTATTAGAAACAAAAACAAATCAATATCCATACAAAAAATGTGTTTATTATTATTTTAAATTCTTATACATGAAGTTCTCCACAATCAGGTTCTAAGCAGTCACATCCATTTTCATCATTTTCATTGTCATTTTCACTTATATTATTTTCATACAAGATATCACAATACCATTTTAAAGAAGGATCATTTTTCCAGTTTTCTCCAAACTGTTTAGTTAATAAACTTTCTACATCCTTTTTCTTTGCACCTTTTATGAAATGTCCCAGTTCTTTCTCAACAAGTTTGATACTCAACAGGTTTGTATTTCTCTTTAAAGGATTTATTCCTTTTGATTCTCCAGCATTTTCAAATCTGAAGTTTCTGAAACATTTAACTATTGCCTCAGTTCTAAATAAATCCTGCTGCACAGAAAGAAAATCGAAAAGGCGCGCAACCAAATCGTCATGTCACCAGTCACTCTGTCTGTCAGTGTTTTGTTTGACAACTGACAGGACAGACAGCGCCATCAAGGAGCACCACAAAAGTAAAAAAAAATGTTGCCACCATATAATAAGGTTATTCGATTAAACATATCGATTCGACCTGTCGTCATAATTTATTTTGGGCAAATCGTTATTTTTTAAGAAATAATGTACCCGTTTTGATCCGACCTTAAAAGCCTCAGAAATATTTACAAAGGAAATGACACTTTTTGATTATTATGTACAAATCACTATTGAGATTGAATTAAAATGTAACTTTTTGTTTCAAAAGCAGTAGTTCAAGTTGATTTTTCTATGAAATTAAGCACCTTCAGAACCAATGTCTTGCAGATAATGATAGAATTTATCCTTCCAAGTAAGAAAAAAAACATAAAAAAAAATGAAGCTGATACGTAAATGTCACCTTTTGTTCCTAACCTCCTCATATAATAAGTAAAGACTTAAGATACTCTTTAAATGTAAAACTTACAAACTTACCGTCTAAATTTGTCTATTAGTACTTACCTTTATTTATTTTTTTTGTTTTCGGGGGGAAACCTTCAAAAGGCGCCCGGGCTTTGGGGAAAAGACCGGGCAGTGTGGGATTTTTACCTCACTAAAACCACCCCGGTGGTCATCATCTGCATATGGAAGGGGCACCGTTACCTCTCAAAAGATCAATCCGGAACCCCCTCTGTGCAACGCCTGTTAGGGCACATCTCTGGGGAGACTGTAAAGGGATCTCCCCGAAACCTGACTATGCAGATGAGCAAGGCAGCACGTGACCACTGTGCGCCGTCTTCCCTGAGGTCACTCAATGGACGGACAGAGTCCCCACTCTGAGCACCCGTGACTCCAAATTCCCGCCTGCCTTAAAGGATGCAGGTGGGGTTTCGGCGTGTTAGGCATCGAGGCGGTTGCCTCCCCAACGCCTTCTCCTCCGAGCGGGATCAGCCCTCTCACGATCCCTTAGTACTTACCTACCTAAATTAGATATATATTTTCGAACTCACTAGCCATTTGAAGGCTTTTATATAAAAGCCTTCAAAGGCTTCTGTTTTTAGCATATAGGTAATGATTTAAACATTGCGATATACATTTTGAACATTAATAAAAAAAATAAAAAAATACTCTGCTAGGAATAAAGAGGCGACTATTAATATTCCTGATGCATTAAACTCTTAAAATGTCGATTGTACACCATGTGTACAGATAACAATAGAATTTCAATTGTGTCTGCTAATTGGCGCGCGACGGGTTAATTATACTCTTCCAAAAAAAACACAAATCCAGAGAAGAAAGTTTATGAAGAAAGGGATGCATTGAAAGCTCGAAGATTAGTGATGATTAACTCCAGAACTGGGCTCACCTAGCTGATCTTTTCTTATGACGAGAAGATAGCGCAAAATCCCTCCTCCTTGTCTACATTTTTGCATCAATACAACTAGAATGAATAAGTCATTATTCTGAATCACCGTATGCTATTTAAAAACAAAACTGAGAACGGGTCTTCTCGCGATATTCCTTTTTATGAGGTAAACAGGTACTTGATTCCCGACTTTTCGACCGCCTTGCAGCGATCGTGGTCACGGGAAGACTGATGACAGCTCAGCAACGTCTTCGTAGGTACCTGTTTACCTCGTAAAAAGGAATATCGCGAGAAGACCCGTTCTCAGTTTTGTTTATAATGTGTACAAATCGCGAAAGTTTAAAAAGTTTAAACAGCTTACTTTATAAGAAAAGCCCTCTTCCTCTCTCCTGCATTGCTGTACCAGACAGGGTCCACAATTTTCATGTCTTTCTAAAACCTACCACCTACTCGTAAGTTCACATTGTGAAATGTACATAAATATTGAGTATTGAAAAGGCTTCCAAGAAGCCTCAGAATTTCTCTATCACAACTACCTACTCGTAACTATACTCACAACGAGTTTGTATTCAATAAACATTAGAGAGAGCACATTGAAAACCACTTCCAACCAGCAGTAACTATTTACACTACACTAAACAGAAAATAGTTCCTAGAATGTCCTACAAACAGTGTACGAATGGCCACCCGTCTTGGTAGGCATTGCAAAATGTATGAGCCCGCTCCTATCGTGTAATGACGTAAATAGCTCCCGGCAAATCGCTTTGTAGCTAGCAATTCATGGTCACTTTACCTTGTATCGTGTTCATGTTTTTTTGATACCACCAAAACAATGTTTCGAGCTCTAAGTGAAAGAAAGAAGGGAAGGCTTTATCGACTGTTGTACGGAATAAATGGTTGGGGAGATAAGAATGAGTGATTGTACAAGGAAGGAAGAGGGTGAAATTAGAAATTGTGGGTTTTTGTGGAAGATTCAAGCTTGGTAGTTAGGTAGGTACTGAAGAGTATGGAACAAAGAATGCTAAGGCAAAGAGTTTTGTGGAGTCCTGCGTAAGGCTTTTGTGGGGAATAACAGAGTTGCTTGGATTGTGAAGAGGTAATGTCTGGAAGTACCTACTGATTCGAGAAACCTCAACACAACACGCTCTCAATCGACTTCCAAGCCGCGTCCGGTCTGCACCAAGTGCAAAGGGCAACTGATAACAATCCACCGACTGACGAAATACGAAGTTTGCCGAGGGACATTAGGTCGACGTTCGCACGGACGTAAAAATATCGCAGCGATTTAGTTTCTGCGCACTGGAATTTCAACGCTCTGCTTAGCGCCGAGAGTTGAAAATCCAACAGTGTGTTTTTCGACGCGCTGGGATGCACTCTGTTGTTGTTAGGTTGGATTCACAATGCTCGGCTCAACACCGAGGATTGAAAATCCAGTGCGCGATAAAATTCCGCCGCGATATTTTTACGTCCGTGCCGACGACGACTAAGAAAATAGTTGTGACGAAAAACATGAAAATTGTTGTGGACGAAACGCATCTGACTAAAAAAGTAATGAATATACATGTTGATGGATGGAGAGGCAGAGGAAATCTAAAGAAAAGAAGGATGGATTGTGTGAGGAATGATATGAAAGAGAAGGGAGTGAATGATAGCGTGACGGTTGACAGGGGAGAATGGAAGAAGAAAACGTGTTGCGCCGAGCCCAAGTAATATGGGATAAGGGCAGGAAGATGAAACAAACATCCTGCCTATTAGTTATTAGTAGCTATCCAAGATATCTTTACAATCTATACGTATTTGGACACAGATCAATAATGACGGCTTGTAAAAAAATGTTTTTGGAAAATTATCAATTAGAGCTGTTCAAACTCAAACTTAAAATAAATATTTCAATTAAACAGCTCTTTGGAATTTTCAAGGAGTCGGTCAGTCACAAAGATGAAACTAGTTGCCCATAGTACGTATGAATTTTCATATAAAATAATCACAGTCCGGAGTTACAAGTCGTGATAAAGTTGTATACACCCGTATACAAGTCCAAATAGTGACGTCAAAAAGTAACATCTGAATTCCTTATAGCCTGGGGTATTCGAAAATACCCCATAAATGTTTCAGATTTTTTGAAGTTTTCGAGTTATTTTTGTTTTTGTAATTGTTTACAGTTTTCTGCCGGCGGAGCTTCAAAAATTCATAGGTAGGTACCTTATTTTGTAGCATGTAGTATTTTTAAGATTTTTTTTGTGACATTGTCGTCTTGAATGATACTTACATGTCGACACCTGATAAGAACAACATTGTAACTCATTTTGCAATGTTTTTTATGTATATCGGAAATTAATTAATAGAAAAAAAAGGTATATTTCAGTCCGGGAGCCATTTGTCACAAGAAAAAAACTGTAAAATACACAATACAAAAAAAGATATGAATTTTTGAAGTTTCATTAGTACTATGCTCATTCCAAAGCGAAGTAAGTTCGTAGGGAGAAGAACGGGCAAGAACCTCCAAGGACACTTTTCTAAACCAAAGGATTGGGTACATCATTCAAGTTAAAATACATAATTAGGAATAACATTCTTAAGGGAAGCGTAACTATTATGTACGCACGGCTACAGATCAAGCTATACATTTCCAGTATAAGCTGATCTCGCATTGTATAGGATTTCCTTACAATGAGAGGTCAGTGCACATTGTACATATTTAAACCGCAAAGTCAGAATTGTCGAAAAAAATGCGTACCTATACTTTTGATTGACAATATTTATTCAGATCAAATAGTACGGTGTACGTCACACTCCTTTTATTTTCTTGTATCTACACCTACACCATAAGATGCAATGAAAATCAAAGCCATCCTGCGATTTCACACATACACAATATATATTTTCCAAGATATACAAAATTAAACAAGCCAAAAACATCCTATATTCCAACCACGAAAAATCTTAAAAAACTTAAAATTTTCACCAAACTGCTAAGCATTTTCCGTGCAATTTGATATGCAAGTGTTGTCGCCTGATAAATATTTATGAGATCTGGCAACACCCGACACCCAGACGTCGCGGGCGCCTCAAGTACTTTGTAAACTGCTTTTCATTATCATACTTTAAGCTGTTGTTTAGTTTTTAAACTTGTTATAACATGGATCTTTACTGTAGTCGTTAAGGAAGATACATTATTTTTGTAATACAGTCGATATTATACATAGAAAGTCGTTTACTCAACGTTTTTTGGACTTTGTCTGATGTCAGTCTGAAATTCTTTACGAAATAAACAAAAATTTTTGGCATACCTATACTCCGTTTACAATAAGATTAGAAATTTCAACAAACCTTTTTTACAGTCCGTTCAACCGATTTTGACTTCTATTACGTTGGTGGCATGACAAATGGCAGCTGCAGTAAACAGTTGGTATTGTAACCACTTTTTTGCTTTTAATGCCATCCTTAAGCCTACGGAATAGAAGTTAAAATCGGTTGAACGGATTGTAAAAAAGGTTTGTTTAAATATCTCATTATGAATGGAGTATAGAGCTTGTAACACCATTTTTGCCATACCGCTAAATTTAAAGGAGGCTCATCATCATTTCAGCCGAAAGACGTCCATTGCTGGACATAGGCCTCCCCCAAGCACCACCACTTCGACCGGTTCAGTGCATCTCGCATCCAGCGGATTCCTGCGGCCTTTAACAAGGTCATCGGTCCACCTTGTGGGAGGCCTTCCAACGGTTGTTCTGGAGTTTCTGGAGGTTCTGGAGTGGCGACCGCGTACGGGAAGACGTAATCCCGTACGCGGTCGCCACTCCAGCACCTTTCGGCCCCATCGGCCATCGTTCTGCAAGCAATGTGCCCTGCCCACTGCCACTGCTTAAAGGTGGCTACTATAATGTATTTACAATACATGATGTCAATTTCGCTGCCTCCAATGATATACCAGAGAACTGGATAATTGATAAATAAATAAATACATACCTACATAAACTCACGCCATCTTCTCATGGGGGTAGGCAGAAACTACAGAACGCCACCTGCTACACTTACATACTCCTTGATTAATTGATAAATATTTGAGAATAAGATATAAATGCCTGTACAAGCATAAGCATAGCGTTAGCAGCCTATGAAGTTCCCACTGCGGAGACACAGAAAGAAAAGAAAGAATAAAGATTATTTGACACAGTTGGTGAAACACAAAAAAACAAAATAACAAACAAAAAACCAGTCAAGTGCGTGTCGGACCACGCACAATGAAGGGTTCCGTAGTTGGTATGAATTTATGCCAATAACAAACTTAATATTGTTATTGAAAAACATGTTCTGTGTAAATGTAAGTTTGTACTCACAATATTGAGAGATTTACCATGTTATTTCAGACTTCTTCAGACCTCTTAGGACCCTCCCCCCTCATCCCTCCTCCCCCCTCCACCTCCTCCCTTTCATTTGATATGTCACACGGTACAGTTTGCAAAACTTTTTTTTTTAATTTTCTTATTTGTCCCCCAAAAGTGACCTCCATATTCAAAATTCATTTATTTACTTTACCCGTCTGTGTTTGGGTCACAGAAGTTCATATGTGTATCAAATTTTAACTAATCGGTCCATTCGTTTCGGAGCAAATTGGCTGTGACCGACGGATAGACAGACACACGAGTGATCCTATAAACTATAAGGCTTCCGTATTTTCCATTTGAGGTACGGAACCCGAAAAAGTGAAAATAATGTTATAAAACAATAGTGTGTGCCTCACGGTTATGCCAAAAATGTTCATTTCAGCATTAATGACAGACAGATGCTGCCTGATGCTGGTTTTCTAATGAACCTTTAGGGACAAGAGACACAGCTCACCTCTCTGTGAGAGGAAGTGGGCCATAATCCACTTGGCGGGTCCAGTGCGGTGGATGGATGCCTTATAGGTAGTTAGTATTTAAATATTAGGTCTTTACCTATGAAATTGCCGTTCTGCAGTACTGGCCATTTCAAATCAAAATAATTTTTGTTTGGCTAAGAATTCTAATTTCAAATTAATTTTATTTTAAAAACATGGATTTTTCTTTCCAAAAGTAGTCATTTGTTTATTGATTAGTGTTACATTTTCTTCGCATTTCAATCTTTTTCGTCATCATGGATACGTTAGAAATTCGAGTAATTACGGAATATGAGTACCGTCGTGGCAGCAACGCGGCACAAGCGGCACGCAACATCAACGACGTTTACGGAGCTAACACTACAAACCAACGCACCACTTGTTTGGTTTGCTCGCTTCCGTTCTGGAAATTTCGACCTGAAAAATGAACCTCGCGGTCGTCCGAAGACTTTGGTCGACAATGACGAATTAAAGGCGATTGTGGAAGCTGATGATACACAATCTACGGCTGAATTAGCAGCAGCTTTCGACGTTAGCGTCAAAAAAATATTGGTCCATTTGCGTCAAATTGGCAAGGTAAAAAAGCTTGACAAATGGGTGCCCCACGAACTCAATGATCGCCAGCGCGAAGTACGCGTCGAGAGGTGCCTTGCACTGCTCAACAGACACACAAATGAAGGAATTTTGAACCGCATTGTAACCTGCGAAGAAAAATGGATTCTGTTTGATAACCGCAAGCGCTCAGCAAGTTGGTTGGATCCTGGTTCAGCACCTAAACAATGCCCTAAACGAAAACTTACCCCTAGAAAAGTGATGGTCACTGTTTGGTGGTCTAGCGCCGGTGTGATTCATCACAGCTTCTTACCAAACGGGGTGAGCATTACTTCAGATGTGTACTGTGAAGAACTGAACACAATGATGGAGAAGCTGGCACATCTCCAACCAGCATTGGTCAATCGCTCGTCTCTGCTGCTCCTGCACGACAACGCGCGACCTCATACTGCACAGCAGACGGTCTCCAAGTTGCAAGAACTGGGGTTGGAAGCTCTCCGTCATCCGCCCTACTCACCAGACCTTGTGCCTACAGACTACTACTTTTTCCAGAATTTGGATAACTTCTTGGCGGGAAAAAAATTCAATACCCGAGAGGCAGTACAAAATGCCTTTGAAGAATTTGTTGCCTCCCGTCCAGCTGATTTCTTTAAGAAGGGCATCAATAAACTGCCACTGCGTTGGCAAAGATGTATTGATTGCATGGGTGATTACTTCGATTTAATACAAATAAAAAATGCATGAAAAAAAATCGTTTAAATTTTTCATACAAAACGGCAATTTCTTAGGTAAAGACCTATTATGAACATTGTCAAATTATATGGATCAAAATCAAAACGAATGTGGTTCAAAACGTAGCAGAGATTTATTTATTTATTTATTTATTTATTTATTTATAGTTAATTAAAACGGTTATACACCAATTACAATAATTAACCTAGAAACACAATACTAATATTGTAATATCTACTACATACTTAATAAATAACAGTGGAAATTCTCTCATACTTTCTCTCGCAAAACTTTAGACACACTCGCTTTATCTCTCTCCATTCATCGGCAAACAGATCACAATCAGGATTGACTGCCAGGAGGGCATTGAGGGCTTCCAGAGTCCGAC
Organism: Cosmia pyralina; assembly: GCA_946251885.1. NCBI lineage: Eukaryota > Metazoa > Arthropoda > Insecta > Lepidoptera > Noctuidae > Cosmia > Cosmia pyralina. The sequence continues at coordinate 6,004,406 of OX276365.1, forward strand.
ACACCGGCGACTCTGCTCTAGCGACCGTACGACATGCTGGCCGAGCAAACAATTTGTGCCTCTTACTGTGGCGGTGACCTATATAGTTGCCAGGCACATATAATTGACAAAATAGGTTATGTAGCTCAGGACAGTCGATAAGCCCTCTGAGGGTTTTGCAGGCTACCGCAATCTGATTCAAACCTCGTCTAACTTCCAAGGAATTGTAACCCAACATCCCAAAAAGGTAATTCGTTGGGTACATGTACGGAAAATACTTGTGCACTTTTTTAAACAAGAACCTAAGGAAGGTTTTTTGGACCTTCTCCAGCATCAACGTTTGAGTTGCAGTGTAGGGATTCCACACACATGCACCTGCTTCTAATTTAGATCGAACCAGAGTATTATAAAGCAGTTTGATAACATGTGGGCTGTCAAAGTCACGGGCATTGCGCAGGACGAACCCTAAACGCCTGAAGGATTCCTTTGCAAGGGCGGAAATATGGTCTCTGAAAGTCAGGCCTTTGTCGAAGGTTATTCCCAAGTCCTTAATGTTAGTGACGCGAGTAATTTGTTGACCGTCTAATGTGTAGCCATGACAGATTTGAAGCAACCGTCGAGAGTATGACATGACGTAACACTTATCAGTATTGAAATAGAGCTTGTTCTTAATGCTCCAACGGTGGATAGAGTCAATGTCGCTCTGCAGGCGTCTACAATCATCGTCCGTCTTCACTTCCATTATTAATTTCAAGTCATCTGCATATAAAAGATATTTTGCGAAATAGATTTCCTTTGCTAGATCGTTGATCATGATCAGAAACAGAAGTGGACCCAATACTGAACCCTGGCTGACACCTGAACGCGTATTATAAGTCTCCGACTCGAAACAGCCGTGTCTGACAAATTGTTTGCGGTCGCGCAGGTAATCGGCGAAGAAGTTAAGAAAGCCTGGGGATAAACCAATGGCACATAGTTTAGTCAAAAGCACATCATTGTCGACCCGATCGAAAGCCTTGCGAAAATCGAAATAGACGACGTCAACTTGTTTACCGGAATCTAACCCTTTGGAGATGAGGTCCACATGGATCATTAGGTTAGTATCGACAGAGCGTCCGGGTCGAAAGCCGTGCTGAGCATCTGAAAGATACACATTTATCTGTTTGAGAATAATGGAATGAAGGCTGTGCTCAAAAACTTTGGCAATTGTAGGAAGAACTGCAACGGGCCTATGATTTTCTACTGAAGCTTTGTCACTAGATTTGGGTATAGGAGTAACACGTGATACTTTAAGTTGCTTAGGGTAAACACCGGATCGTAAAGCTAAGTTAAAAATGTGACAAAGGGGAGTTGCCAAGATTCGTTTGCATCCCTTCAGAACATAATTAGGAATGTTGTCAGGGCCGATCGAGGCATTAGGGTTAAGTTTTTCAATACTCTTTTCTACATTTAAAGGAGTCAGGGAGGGAAGAGGAATATAATTGCCTTCGTCGGCGGTCAGGTTTAAGCTACTTGGGTCCAGTTTTGGCATATCAGGTAGAAATACCCCGGCAAAATATTGAGCAAATGTATCAGCCACTCTGATACCCGATATAGACTCTCCCTTATACGTTACATTAGGTTCAAAACCTCCCTTAGATCTCATATTAGAAATGTAATTCCAGAATTGTTGTGGGTTCTTCCTTATATTTTTTTCAACGAGGTGAGAGTATGATTTATAAGCCTCCTGAGTTCTGAGTTTTAGATCCGATCGTAAGGCATTGAATTTTGCATATGTACGTTCACAGGAAGTACGTTTCCATTTATTGTGGAGTTTGATTTTTTTGCTTTAGGTTGGTAATTAGATCTTTGGTAAACCAGACCGGGAACCTTCTATTATCCGCGTTTAGCCTTTTTTTCTTAGGTATTGTGGAGTTAAATAGATCATACATTATATTATAAAACTTATCAGTAGCAGAAGAAGCATCATTACAGCTAAGAACCTCGTGCCAATGGGCCGAGTGTATATAATCATACAAAAGTGTATAATCTCCTTTTTTAAAATTCCAGTCGCGACTTTGATCTATGTTACTGGGGTCTAACTTTTCATCGTCTCCTTTATGTAGTGCTATTGGTATTGCTATATCCAAGGGTGGATGATATAGATCGATTGGAACCAACTCAGTCCCTTCGACATACTCACAATCTACCTTAGTACCTTCCCAGGTCAACACCACATCTAACTTGCTCCCGCGCATATTCATCACACCATTCATATCAGCTAAGTTACAGAAATTCAAGAAATAACAGTAATAATTATTAATATTTACAGATGCACTTTTAAAGTTAAGGTCTCCTAATACTATTACAGTACATTTAAAATTAGAGATAATGTTCTCAACCTTGCAGAACCACGTCATGTAGTCATCATCAGTAGCAGACGGTTTCACGTACACGACACATACATATACATTGCGACCGTTATTTTTGAGAGACACCCACATATCCTCGCCATTGTCCGTCTCGAGTTCACGCCGTCTTCTCAGGGTGATACCTGGCCGAGCTGCCAACAATACCCCGCCACCCGCAGTTCCTCTGTCTCTACGTAGGATACTCCAACCTACCGATATCTCAAAGTCTTCTACAGAATCGTCTAGATTCGTCTCTGTCACAGCTACTAAGTGGTGTTCTGTGAGTATTAAGCTTGATTTCCATGTTAATAATTTGGTTTTTAAACCACGTACATTCTGATACAAGATACGTAGGTGGTCATTACGCGCGCTGGAGACAGGTGGAGTGTGGTGGAATGGGTTAAGGGGCTTAACTTTCAATAATTTTGGCACGAAAATTACGACGCCACGGCTTCACGCAGATATCCTCAGCCCAGTTATGAGCCGACATGACACACTCCGCTAAACGCGTTGGCACCGCTAGCTTAAAAGAGGCATAATTCCCACGAGCCTTGAGTACCTCAACAGTACAAACATCCAATCCACAAATGTTCGCTAAATGTTCGCGTACCTGATTATCGGTAGTACCTTGCTTTACATAGTAAAGATGTAGATATTTCCATCGTTCTGACGCCTCCAGTTTGGTTTCACCAGGTGCTGCAGTGCCACGCAGGACGGAATTGATTGTATCACGATGGCGGCTTCGGCGGACTTTGATCCAACCAGCATCGTCTATATCAACCTTCTCAACTGCTTCAGTATGTTCCTGCAGAGAGGCACTGGTTCCAACCACCGATGGTAGGTTGAAAACATCACACTGCTGGGTGGCAGATGATTCTGGACATTTTGGTGGCCATAGAACTGATGCAATAGGCTCCTGTAGAGTGGCGCTAGTTCTAATTGCAGGTGGTAGGTCGGTGACCTTACCCTTCTGAATGACTGGTGGTACAATATGTTTGGGTGGCACTTGAACTGCTGTAATCGGTGCCGCCAAATGACTAGAAGATAGGGATGGTGCAACGTCTTTAGCCAGAGTCGTGGGCTTCTGAGTGCTCGAACGCGTTAGTTGTTTTGCAGTTGGCTGAGCCCGCAATGTATTTGCATTTGTAGATGCAGCAACCAGGGTCAAAGAGTCCAGCTTCCTGTTTGCAGCGTCTAGTCCTTGGCTCAGTGCCTTTAGAGATTGCATAAACTTGCTGTTTAGGTTATCCAGTAGCTGGTCTATAATTTTAGGAAGCCGGTCCGCAATTTCCTTTTCTACCTCTTCACGAATAATTATTTCAATGTCATCATTTGAAGAGCTCTTATCTGCTTGTCGTCCACGCCGGGCTCCACCACGGATGGTGTTGACGTTTTCCGAGCCAATAGACGAAATAATGGTGGGCGCCGTAGCAGGCGTCACGGGGGTATTCGAATTGTCGCCTCTAGGAATTTTTGAACGGCATCCCAAGCATAGCCAGGACGAAATATACTCCGGTGTTAAAGTCATAAATGCCTCTTTAGTGATGTTAGCACACAGAAGATCGTAGGTGCTGCCACACTTAGAGCAATCAATTTTTCCATCCTCTATAGCGTTACCGCAACCCGTACAAACTTGGGTTGGGTTGGGTGGTTGGGAATTCATCATGATAGCAGTACGGGTTGCCCTAGGTCAGGGACAATGTTCGTTAAAGTTTTTCACTGATTACTCACGATACCGGTGGAGTCCAGATGCGATCTATATACCATTATTTAGCCCGTTTCATAAGCTTCACTATGATATATAGCACTAACGAGATAAGCAACTTTTTACCACTTTTTCTAATATTTTATGCACACAATACAAATACGGTGTTAATTCTTTGAATCTCCAACTACCTCTCTCAATGTATACATAGACATGAATATTTATTTTGTAAAATATTATATTATTTTAAATGTGAAGACATTGACATTGACAAGTTGACATACATAATATTCTAAAGAGATAAATTAACTACGAAATAATTATAATTATAGGCAGTTCCACAAAAACATAAACATGCAATATAATGTAAATCTGAAACCTAAAGCTTGGTACAGACTGCTGTAACGTAACATGCAATGTAACATGAAAGGAGCATTTCATAAGTGTGAACTCAGCGCGCGCAAGAACCAAGCTTGTACCTACTCGCATCTGTTTCATGCGCGCGCGGCGTCTTTTTCAGTCTGCCTCAGTTCTCCATTGTTCGCGCGCGTTCCGCAGTACACACACACACAGCCCGTCCACACTGCGCACCCCCTTGTGTTAGGCGAAAAAACCGACAAATGGCGGACCACGGCGCGCACGAGTTAAAATGCTCTGTTCGTGCGCGCAAGACGTCCACATTGGGAATTCTGTTACGTGGACGGCAATTTTTTTCATTGCGAGCTACTATGCATGTTTCATTTCGTAAGTCTGTACCCGGCTTAACACAAAACGAAATAACCAGAAAATTGCCTACCAATCAAATCAAAACTGCATCAACCGAATTACTACATTTTCATCGAACAACATAATTTATTACTATCGACATTATCGTAACTACAATACAGTGATGTTTCAAACCCACTGTAATTGAATAGTTTTCATTGGATCGTCATAATGTGGCTCGAGAGGTAATATATTGTGATAGCCCCATGATTAAGAGCAGCTGCGCACACAAATTATGTCCGAAATTTCGATATAATGTATGGTCAGTACTATGCTATGATCGGAATTGTTTATGTTATACATTTTTGTGAATGTCCTTCTGAGCGATATTATGTATAGTTGCACATTGTGGTTTTTGTAAGTATTTACAAACCTAAGCGGTTTATCTTTAGACCTAGGTTGAAAGCATCTACCAAATCAATCTGCCTAGCTTTTTCCCAACTATGTTGCTTCCAGTCTAACCGGATGCAGCTGAATACCAGTATTTTACATGGAGCGACTGCCTATCTGACCTCCACAACCCATTAACTGGGTAATACGATACCCCTTGGTAAGACCGGTTGTCAAACTTTCGGGCTTCTGACGGTGCGTAACAACTGTCAAAAATCCACGAATGACAGCCGGGACCAACGGCTAACGAGATTTCCGAGGTACGGAGCAGTTCCGGTTTGTAAAGATGGTCACCCATCCATGGATCAACCCCGGCAAGCATAGCTTAGCCTGATGGATCGACCCATGCGGCTGTTATTACTTAGCCATGAGCTTCTCAGCAACTAAAAGCATCTAAAAGAAAAGCATGTTGAAAGTATCTAACCATTTATGAATTTCGAACTTTAAACCGACAGTGTTAAAGTCCTTATTACAAAACCTGACTTTATACACGAGTCTAAGTTGTTAATTTTGTATTAAGAACTTTACATTTATCGGATTTAAGTTCAAAATACAATAACTGGCTCCAAGGTTTGGACTTGGATTAAAGTTAGAATTCGTTTTGTAATGAGACGAAATATCGCTATCTAAAACCTAAAATCTTATATTGTTGACTTCCAAACAAATTCAGAAATACATTTTGATGGAAAAAAAAATAGAAAACAATTTCAAAACATTCCAAAATGAAATAAAAACAAAACTTAAACCTTTGAGCCACAAAATATGCAAAGGCCACATCTTATTCAGCCTCGTCGTGTTATGATAATGTTACGCAACTGCGGCCCGCATTCCTTAACTCCCAGATGTTTACGTTCAAAAAAGTTTTTATTTATAAATCAAACGAAGATGTATACAGCCTCCTTAGTTATTTTGTATACAGGCTGGAATTCAAAGTGGATTTGAAAGGGTTCTCTATTTAAAACATTGTTTACTTAAGGACGCTGTTACAAATGGGTAGTCAAATCATTACGTTTTTACACAAAAGTATGTTTATTATATAAAATGCTTTTCATTATTAAAATGTTTTTTTGACCAAATTGTTGATAGATGTGCATGGTACGATTCTGAACTATAAATATAATTTTAGACAGGTACAGTTTCTCAATAAATGTACCGGAGTGAAAATTTTTACATCGGTACATTTATTGAGAAAATGTACCTACCTATTAAAAATTATATTTATAGTTCAGAATCGTACCATGCATATCTATCAACAATTTAGCCCAAATACATTATAAGAATGCAAAGCATTTTATTTAATAAACATACTTTTGTGTAAAAAAGTAATGATTTGACTACCCATTTGTAACAGCGTCCTTAAGGCGAAAGCGCCAGGGTAGCCCGCGAAATTCAAAATTTCTTACGTTTTTTGCAATTTGCAAGTCAGTATTAGGTTTTATGTTGATCAAAATTTGATTCGCGACCGTAACAAGTATGTATTTACAGAATTATAATCATTAAATACATCAATACAACTCTTTAAGACCAGGTAATCCTGTTGAATGACTATTTCATGAAATCTTGACATTTGAGGATTGTACTAACTTAGGAGTTGGATTACTGATTCTAATGAATATTTGTTACGGTAGCGAATCATACTTTAATCAACATACAACCTAATACTGACTTGCAAATTGCAAGAAACGTAAGAAATTTTGAATTTCGCGGGCTGTCCTGGCGCTTAAGAACTAAAATTTGTAGCTGGACTGCTTTGGAAATTAAAGAATAATACATTGTAGGTGCCTACTCTTTAATTGTTTTGTTTTTGAGATTAGTCTTAATTTTTGCTAGTTAGATTAATTAGGAAATTCATTTTGTTGCTATGTTTACATTTTCCCTACAAGTTACAAAAATATAGATTTAATAATAAATTTACTTTAAAAAAAGTAAAAAACGACTTCATAACCAAAAAGGAATAAGATAAATTTCATAAAACACAACAGCTTCTGAAGTCGGTGTCAAGCTAAAGTGGCATTGAAGAATTGAAGACACCGACTTCAGAAGCTGTTAAGTATTTTATGAAAGTTATTTTATTAGTTTTGAAGTCGGTTTTTACTTTTTTATAGTAAATTTATTTTACCATTTTTAGTTGAATATACAATTACATAAGTAGGTAAGCCCAAGTCGAACTAAAAGAAGAATCATCAAAATCCGCTTAGAAATGCCGGAGATACAGTGCATTTATGCATATAACTTCGTACATAAGAATAATTGCATAATGTATTATATATCAAAACCTTCCTGAAAATATGTTGTTTACGTTAGATAAAGAATCATCAAAATTGGTTTATTATTTTTTGAGAAAGTCGCGGACAAACAAACATACATACATACATACGGGTCGAATACAGAACACCCTAAAAGAGTTTTTAATGCAACAAAAACAAACAGATTAGTCTTCTACACTCAAGTTATGACAGTAAACAATAACACATCAAGCTCTGTATTCTGTAATAACAGAATTCTGTTATGTTCAGTTCAGTTCTAAACACGGCTAGTTACCGCTTTGTACCATAAACCTATATTGGAAACGAAAAGGTTTTATTGAAAAAACTAAACCATTAAGTGTAAAAAGCAGTATTAATGTCTGATGCACTCTAGAAACCAAGTTTTCACGCTCAAATTACCCCTGACGCTATAAACACTTTCAATATACGACACTAAACTAAACTAAAACACAACACGCTTTAAATTCCACACATAACAGTGTCCTGAACACGGCTAGTTACCGCTTTGTTCATTAGACCTATTATTGCTCTATACGTCATTAACGTCACTAAAAAAAGAGTATTCGAAACGCAAAAAACGCAGTTTTCAACTTATTTTTTTAGTTTTTGACGGATGTATTGGTTTATATTAAAACTAGCTGCGCCCCGCGGTTTCACCCGCTTAGACCGGGATAAAAATTAGCCTATGCGATAATCCAGGGTATAACGTATCTACATACCAAATTTCATCCAATTCGGTCCAGCCGTTTGAGCGTTAAGAAGTAACAAACATACAAACACTCACATACCCACTCACAAACTTTCGCCTTTATAATATTACTGAGATACACCAGTCACCAGTCTTTCACACTCAATTTACTACACTGAAGCCAAACTACAACTAAACTTAAACACATCACGCTCTATATTCCACACATATCAGTGTCCTGAACACGGCTAGTTACCGCTTTGTTCATTAGACCTATTATTGCACTATACGTCATTAACGTCACTAAAAAAAAAAGAGTATTCGAAACGCAAAAAACGCAGTTTTCAACTTATTTTTTTAGTTTTTGACTGATGTATTGGTTTATATTAAAACTAGCTGCGCCCCGCGGTTTCACCCGCTTAGACCGGGATAAAAAGTAGCCTATGCGATAATCCAGGGTATGACGTATCTACATACCAAATTTCATTCAAGTCGGTCCAGCCGTTTGAGCGTTAAGATGTAACAAAAACACACTCACCCACTCTCAAACTTTCGCCTTTATAATATTACTGAGATACACAACAGTCTTTCACACTCAATTTACTACACTGAAGCCAAACTACAACTAAACTAAAACACATCACGCTCTATATTCCACACATAACACTGTTCTGAATACGGCTAGTTACGTCTCTGTTCATTAGACTTATATTGTGCACCGCGATATTGAGTTACCGGAGCTACGGGAAATACGACACGATGTATGATACAGTTTTCTTATGTTGGTTCACCTGGCTTTATTATGAAGCTTTTTTGGTGAGAAGAAATGGGTTGATTGTATTTTGGATAGAAGGTTTCTAATTTTAATTGGTTGGTTGGATGGGTGACCATATTAACATACCGAGACTCCTCCGTGTCTCGGAAAGCACGTTAAGCGGTTGGTCCCGGCTGTCATTCTTGGATCTTTGACAGTTACAGGTCATCAGAAGCCCGAAAGTCTGACAACCAGTCTTACCAAGGGGTATCGTTTTACCCAGTTACTGAGTTGTGAAGGTTAGATAGGCAGTCGCTCCATGTAAAATACTGGTATTCAGCTGCATCCGATTAGACTGGAAGCCGACCCCATCATAGTTGGGAAAAGGCTAGGCAGATGATGGTTTCAATTTTAATTAAAACGATTCCAAGCATTTTTTTTTTGCAACAATTGGGTATTATAGATCGAAAAAGCAAGCTTCCCAGTTGGAAATAATATAGTAATCAGTACCTATTCATTCCGTCATTGATTTGTATAGATAGCTTCAGCTATTTACTATGTAAACATATTTATTTGCATTTGACATAAATCTCGGGACCCTGGGGTCCCGGACCTTAGGATGGCGTACGAGGGGCCGAAGCCGACTCGCACAGGCCCCTTAGAGGAGGCACCAGCCGACGATTATCCCTATATGAACTATGCAAGTGCACCCAAGGATAACCCCCGGTTGGTGCAGGACTATTGCAGAACATGGAAGCAAAACATATGGAGCTATGGGTTTGGGTGGCTATAGTGGATTGGGTACCTTGAACTATGGAAGAACTATGTCCCCTGCCTGACCAATGTTATATAATATACACAGATAAATTGGCAGGGGGTGACTTGCACACTTAATAATGGGCCCCCGGAAATAACCATTTTATTATTAGCAACACTCATCATTTCAATGAGGAGCTCGTGGCTAAGTAATAACAGCCGCACGGGTCGATCCATCAGGTTAACTCCATTATCCATTAGGTTACTCCTGGTACTCTCCTTACGTAACAGCTGATTTCAAGGGAAAATGGCTTACACATAGTATCGGATATTGCATTATTGACTTGTACTATAAACTTGGTTACCGTTCGATTGAAGGGTTTGTGCGATTTTGCTTTGAGTATGTTATTAACTATTAAAGGCTCAATGGATTCGAGCGGTTATTATTCATTTAACCACGAACCATTTGACCGACCAGCCACAACTTTGAAGTAAACTATTTACATTTCTAAATGCACTCAATACAGCGATGTTGTATTTATTTACTCTATACGAGTAGATCCAAAATATAATCTACTAGAAAATTTTGGGAAAAATAGTCGACATGTACGCCAAATCAATGATTGCACTACTAATTAACTAATTGAATATCAAAACTTGTACAAATAATATTCATTATAAATACATAATTTTTTGTCCAGTCACAATAAAAATATAAATTTTCTGTTCATCAAAAATATTAAATGCGCATCTAATAAACTAATTTGTGCACTACTAGTTAACTAATTGAATATCAAAACTTGTGCAAATTATAATTATTGGGCACCCCGAGGTTCGGTTTCGTTAGGTTCTTTTAAACCCTGCAGAGAGAAATAGGAGCCCCGCCCAGAGGGGCTCCGTCGACCTAACGTTAAGTTTAATTTATTTAGACATGCAAATTTTGGTGTGCAAACAGTATTTTTATGTACAGTGGGCTGCATCAATTGGGTATCCCAGTTATATTAAAATTTTAATAAATTTTAATACAACCCAATTATTGTAGCCCAACTGTACGTATTCTGTAGGGAAAAATTGGTGATTTTTGATGTGCGTTTAAATACGAGTACTACCCGAAAATTTTGTTCCTTCGGATCCCAAATGTAGTATTCTACATGTAGAATATCTAGCTAAAGTTCTCAATGGAGCTGTAATCGCCAGCATGTACAACACGAATACAGTTTCGACATCGTTAGCTTTCACTGTTTCTTGTACTTCAGGCTTCAGGGAAATGAACAGAAATCCACAAAGCAGTATTAATTTTTTAGATACTAGCGTGTGGTATATTTACTAGGAGTAACACGTTGTAATTATAATCCTATTCCTGTGATGACTCAGTAGTTTCTTTGGCTTTTTCTTCAATAAACACTTTTTTTTTTTTTTTTTATTATTTTTTATTTATTTATTTCCTTTGGAAGGCTTACAGCTAAACAAAATTGACTAACCCGGTTTCTGGGGTTTTTAGACGGAAATATCCATTCGATAGTAATTATTGGTTCGATATCGTGTTTATGAACACTTCTTTAAGAAAGAATTTAGCTTAAAAGACGAGTGAATTACTATCGAGGGTTTATCTGAGGACTTCAAAAACCGAGCATAAGGAAGGAATTCGCTTAAATAGATAATTTTGTCGAATCAATGGCTATTAAGAGTTTAAACTCCGTTTAAGAATTCTTCAAAAACTGGGCATTAGAGATTGAAAATGTGACTGATAGCCAATTACAAGTATTCAAAATAAAAATCAAAATATTTTACTTCACATAAACCTACATGGGCACTTATGAAACGTCAGAAGCTAGGTGCACGGTTCCAAATTGGTCGTTTCTTATGGAGAAGAGCCGGCAAAAAACTCCACTCCACTCTATTCACATATTTATAATAATACTAGCTTTTTCCCGCGGCTTCACCCGCGTGGATGTCGGAAAATATCCCACGGGCACGTACTATCGGGAATTCCTTCCTCATTCCGTGTCTACATTATAAAGGGAACCTCTGTACAAAATTTCAGCTTTCTAAGTCCAGGGTTTGGGCTGGGCGTTGATCAGTCAGTCAGTCAGTCAGTCAGGACTTCTTTTTTAACCGACTTCAAAAAGGAGGAGGTTCTCAATTCGTCGGAACCTTTATGTTCCCCGATTACTCGAAGATGGCTTGACCGATTTGGATTTTTTTTGTTTTATTCGAGAGGGTATACATCACAGTTGGTCCCATATAAATTTGATTAACTTTGCTGCGGTAGTTTTTGAGTTAGCTTCAATAATACGTATTTTTTCCACACTTTTATATGGATGATGTTCTAGTTTGTTTTGCAGGTAGTGGTATTAGAATTTGTGTGGGGTAGGCACACAACTAAAAAGTGAAAAATAAAAACTTTTTTACAAAAAAATACAACCGACTTGCAAAAACAACACTACAAAGTGAAAAATAACTTTAATTTCGGATGTCGGTGACAAAAAACGAAAATACAAAACTAAAGACACCTACTTCCGAAATTAAAGTTATTTTTCACTTTGTAGTGTTGTTTTTGGAAGTCGGTTGTATTTTTTTGTAAAAAAGTTTTTATTTATATATATTATTTTTTATGTAGCGGTTAATGGTAGACCCTGAATACATAGTTGATGTTTGAACTCTGCTGATGATTATATTGAGGACAATTTTTGATAGTACAAGTGCAGCCCAAGTGCACAGTCCTGGTCGCTCACACTGAGTCGTAAACGGTCCGCTTTGGGGTTTGCCAAAAAACAAAGGAGCGTAGTTCTGGAAAAGAATACGTGGATGAATTTAAGGGAGGCCTATGCACAATAAGTGTGGGAGAGAGTCGGCTGAAAAAAAAGTGCCGCCCTCTTTGTCTAACATTTTTCAATAAAAAAAAAAAAAAAAAATCTAATATATTGATCACTAGCCATTGCCCGCGGCTTTGCCCGCGTGGATGTCGGAAATTATCCCACGGGAACCTACTACCGGGATAAAAGTATTATATGTGTCAATCCAGGTTATAAACTATCTGTGTGCCAAATTTCATCCAAATCCGTTCAGCCGTTTTTGCGTGATTGAGTAACAAACATCCAAATATCTTCACTAACTTTCACATTTATAATATTAGTAGGATTATCAATCATATCAGTATTAATACCGTACCAATATTCAATATAATTTGTTAATTTTAAACCTCTTGACGTGTCAAGATTTGATAATAATAAAGAGCAAAGCTGTTGTGCTTTTTTGTTTTGCCTCTTTAATTTAGTCTGTGCTAAATAAATGTGTTTTCTTTCTTTCTTTTCTTTCTGTTTGTTATTTAAAATACTCGGAAATCGACTAATCATGATTGATACAAAGCTTTTACGGCACACTGACTTCAAACTGTCATGGACTTAATTTTAAAATAACATCGCGGCGCTACCTGCCTTAATAATTAAAGAAATTGGAATCTTACGTATAATAAAAACCAAAATATTTAAATGCATATTCGATGCAATTTGAAAGAATCAATCTCTCCATACAATATTTGTTGTAATTTCAATCTTGAAAACTTTCTTGGCAAACAATATAGCATGACGTACTCGTATCAAGCTTAAATATTAAGAGAACATAATTATATCATACTAGCTTTTGCCCGCGGCTTCGCCCGCATGGAAATCGGAAAATATCCCATGGGAACGTACTACCTGGAATGTCTTCCGTATTCCTTGTCTACATTATAAAGGGAACCTTTATGCAAAATTTCAGCTTTCTAGGTCCAAGGGTTTGGGCTGGGCGTTGATGAGTCAGTCAATCAGTCAGTCAGTCAGTCAGGACTTTTCTTTTTATTTATTTAGATAGATTTATCTTTAGCATCAATACAATTAATGAGCATTCATTAAAAGTCAAAAATAAACATAAAACACACAACCAAAATCACAGATAAAACCTTAACCACGTACAATTTGTGAAACGCGTCATAGATGGCGCCAGCTTCGTTAGGCCCTTTTGTTACCCAACCGTCGCGTCGCTTGCCGCGCAGTTCCGACAAATTGCAGTTCTATACACGTAACATCGACGTGTGGAGGGTTAAGCAATCATCATGATACCCGTATTAGTATTCGGAGACGAATTTGCTTTTCTGTGGTTCATTATTTTGGGGAGTCATTTATTATTTAGGTTTTGAATAGAGTTCGGTTCATCAATCCTGTACGTGACCTTAAGTCATGTCTGTGTCTACTTCTCGTTTCTTGCCCCTGCTTTGCACGGATTTTACGACATGACAAACATAAGTACAGACGCCAGCACATCAAGCTACCACAATCTGTCAAATATCTTTGATAGATTTTCAACTTTACTGCAAAGGAATAAGGTTCATATTCAATTGGGAAAATTTGACAGATTCGGGTAGCTTGATGTGCTGGCCTCTGTATATTAATGTAATAGCCGGAATACTCAAACGTTCTATAATCCATTTACTATAAGATTGGACATTTAAACAAACCCTTTTACAGTCCGTTCAACCGATTTTGACTTCTATACCGTAGGCTTAAGGATGACATTAAAGGCAAAAAAGTGGTTACAACACCAACTGTTTACTGCAGCTGCCATTTGTCATGCCACCAACGCAATAGAAGTCAAAATCGGTTGAACGGACTGTAAAAAAGGTTTGTTTAAATGTCTAATCTTATTGCAAATGGAGTATAAGTGATATTGAAAACTGCATCAAAATCATTTGTCAATTTTAAAAGATCTAGGCGGTCACATAGACAAACACGAAAAGCGACATTAATGTCTAATATTATGTTGAGATGTAACAGTAACCTATTAAAAAATAATTTACGTACTGCGGCCTAATTTTCTGTACCCAGGGTTTTAGATTTTTGTGAAGCCATTGATTATTGATAACAATGGATTATTAAACATACCATAATTATACAGTGCTAAAGTTTAAAATAATAAACCGATACAAACACACATGCTTGATGCTGCTGTAGGCCTTGACAAATGGCATTCGCTTCGGAGCAATTCTATTTCTACAATCGCTATTGACGCATCTCTATGGAAGTTTCGTTGGCGTTGACTTATGATCACGTGACATTTCGATAGCTTATGTCAACCTCATACATTTCTTGGCTTTTTAACCAACTTCAAAAAGGAGGAGGTTCTCAATTCGTCGGAAGCTTTTTTTGGAACGAAGTTCCTTATCGCGCGTTGTGAAAGGGGGCTAGACGGAAAAAATTCTCACGAAAAGTTGTAACGACACTTTTTGCTATAGTAAGCTATTGTAAGCTGTGCGACGTGCGCATATTTCTCTGTCTGTCTCTCTCTCTCTGTCTTATAGAAAGATTAAGTTTATATTACATTATATTTGTTAATAATAAAAAAAATATTAAGTATTATAATTTAAAAAAAAAAAATATTACAATTCCTTCACTAATTAATCGAAAGGAACTTCGTTCCATCCGGGTGTCCCTTGACACCTCTCAACTTTTTTTATTTTTTTTTTTTATGTATGTTCCCCGATTACTCGAAGATAGCGAGACCGATTTGTTTTTTTTTTTTGTTTTATTCGAGAGGGTATACATCAAAGTTGGTCCCATATAAAATTAATTAACTTTGCTTCTGTAGTTTTTAAGTTAGCTTCAATAATAAATTTTTTCCCCCACTATTATATGGATGAAGTTCTAGTTTGTTTTGCAGGTAGTGGTATTAGAATTTGTGTGGGGTAGGTACCACAACTAAAAAGTGAAAAATAAAAACTTTTTTACAAAAAAATACAACCGACTTCCAAAACAACACTACAAAGTGAAAAATAACTTTAATTTCGGAAGTCGGTGGCAAAAAACGAAAATACATTTAACCAGACACCGACTTTCGAAATTAAAGTTATTTTTCACTTTGTAGTGTTGTTTTTGGAAGTCGGTTGTATTTTTTTGTAAAAAAGTTTTTTCTACAAGCGTCATCGCTCATCGAATGTTACATTGTCTAGGCCCGCTGATGTATGTATACTGTAGAGTGAATAAATGAAACAAACATTTTCAATACTCGACTCCCTGAAAGATTATTCACTATCGACATGATCCACTGCCGGGCATAGGCCTCTCTTATCTTGTGCCAATCCCCACGCTCCTGTGCCAGCCACCACGAATAAAAATTATTACCTTACTAGCTGTGCCTCGCGGTTTCACCAGCGTAGGTCGGGATAAAAAGTAGCCTATGTGTTAATCCAGGGTATCAGCTATCAACACACCAAATTTCATCCAAATCAGTCCAGCCGTTTGAGCGTGAAGAAGTAACAAACACACACACTCACAAACTTTCGAAAAAAAAAACTTTCGAATTACCAAAGCAAATATTCCTCTATTACAATGTAACCATTATTATCAGTAATCAATGTACAAAAGGACCAATTTCAACTTCCACTTTTAGTAAGCACTTACAAATACAATAACAAATACAATTGAATATAAATATTTAATAATGTAATAAAATTCTAGACTTAATGTAAACATTTATATTTAATAATGTTCTAGTTAATAATGTTACAGAAACAATATTCTAGTTTTAAGTTGTCTTGCCGCGCCCCAACGGGGTCATGTACTCATTAGTTGTAAGCAAAGCCTGTAACTGTGTGTACATTGTGCAATAAATAAATAAATAAGCGTCTTATGCAAATCTTGGTCAATTCATAAAACTCCTTCTCTCCAAGAAACTGTTCCAATCCGTTTGCGGTGCAAACTCAGTCAGTTCCTTGTACTAACATATTCTGCGCCATCTTGGGCAGCCGCGGTAATTACCCAGTTACTGGAACACTTCATTAGTCTGTTCGAGAAAGTTCTATAACTTGTTACACTTTGATGTGGTTTTATATTGAATTTGTCGAATTATATACTGGGTGAAAGAGACAGCCCGCCGCCAGACTGATGGGGTGATTTAATAATCTGAGGACTAAACAAAAGGCTTTCGTTTTCGTGAGGATTCTGGAAAAGAATTTGAATCGAAGGTTCAATATATTAGAACTTTGTTACATAGCAGCCTGTGGAACTCAGGAATACCTAGAGAATAATCGATACGTTGACTCATGCTCACTCAAATGTGTCGATGGTGGTGGCGTGTGTGTTGCATCATTAAATTCCCTTCAAAATGGTTTAGCAACTTGGTGCTGATCCATGCGTCATGTTCGTGAACGGGCGCCGTCAGTTGGGACTGGTCGTCTCTTAGCTGCCATGGCTTATTTTTAATTTAGTTGTTTTAGTTTTTCGTCTTTTTATTACGGACGCTTTTTAACGTGCACGTCTTTCTACATTGTTCTCACATGTATATTATTAACATGAACGATGTTACCAATATTTTGTAATAATATTTTTATTTAAAAGGTCAGATAGGCAGTCGCTGCATATAAAATACTGGTATTCATCTGCATCCAGTTAGACTAGAAGCCGACCCTAACATAGTTGGGAAAAGGCTAGGCAGATGATGATGATTTTGATTTAAAAGAGTGTCTGTGGAGTTTCGTTCTTCTCCGTAGGAACCTATTTGCTACGCTTTGGAATGGGCAATTAGCTTATCTTTCTGACTGACCGACCCCTTGACAATTCAAAAGTGCCTGTAATTGGTTTATTTGAAATAAATGCTTTGAGTTTGAGTTTGACGATCTACAGGAAACAATTGGTATATCAAATATGCCTATAATCGAAAGGTAATTTAAAAAAAAAAAACAATATTTTGTAATACTAACCTGCAGCTCTAGGTAACAACTCACAAAGGCATTGCAACAAGAAACTCTTTAATACTACCACTAGTGATATAAATAATCATTAAGTCATCCCAGACAAATCAAATAATTAAAACACGTTAAAACTTCCCCTGTTTACAAATATCCTCTTACACAACAAAGTTATCGAAGTAGATTTACAGTATGAACCACAACACGAACATACATTGTGTATTGATCAGCTGGTGTTTGTCGCACTAACTTAGTTCGTAACTTGTTACTATGTGACGCGGTTTTATATTGAATTTGTCAAATTCAAATTTGAAGCAAACGCAATCAATGCTCTCACATTGATTGCGTTTGCTTTTATAAGATGCGAAAAGTTTGGGTGGATTTTGAAAGTGTTGGTTTAAGTTGTGGAGGAAAAAATGGTGGGCGTTGAGTATTGTAGTTATTTGTGACAGTCCACGACAAAAAGTACCATACGGTCGTTCCTAGTTTCGACGATATTTAATGTTTTGTGAAAACGTGCAAAAATATATTTTTCAATACACTTCCTCGAGAACTGGTTCATATCGCACTACGATTAGGTTCACAATGCAATATATTTCACACGCATGCGATTTTTCCAACACGTGTCTGAGAATAAAAATTGCCACAAAAAACTTATACCTTTACTTAGTCCAAATTGGTTCAATGGATCCATTCACGTCTCTATTCGGAGATGAACGTTTTTTTTAATCTCGGCAAATCTTTACGGCGTTAATTATTTTTTGAATATTTAAATAATGTCTATAAATAGAATATCATCAAAAAATATGATTATTACAATAAAAAAACGTTTATGAATAAATAAACATTTATTTGTGTTATAAACTCAAAAAAAATTAGAATTTTCTATTTTTCGTAATAGGCTGTTTATCGGCTTTATATCTTTGCTCCTCCTTCAACCAGGCGAAAGCAAAGCGCGGAAAAAAAAGAAAATTTAAATTACATTACATAGTTTCCGAATAATTCATGACAAAAATATTTTTCGTTATTTTATTTTATTTCTTCAAAAGTGTATTGAAAAACGTCGTTTGATGCACGTGGACATTTATTATTGCAGTTCTCGGCTCAAAAACAACCTTGCCTACGGCTCGGGTGTTATTTCCGCCTCGATTGCAATAGCAAAAATTCTCCACTTGTATCAAAATGTACTACTTTTTTTTTGCTTTTTTGTAAATGTTTGAAAGTTTATATATTTTTATACTTTGTTCCGTAGAAGCTTGAAAGCTCAAACCGTGGTCTTAAAGTTTAATAGAAAAGGTAGTTAGTTAAGAAAGGTAAAGATAAGTGCAAAATTTAGATTCATCATCATCATCTGCCTTGCCTTTTCCCAACTGTTGGGGTCGGCTTCCAGTCTAACTAGATGCAGCTGAATACCAGTAGTTTACATGGAGTGACTGCCTATCCACAACCAAGTTACTGGGTAATACGATACCCTTGGTAAGAGTGGTTGTCAGACTTTCGGGCTTCTGACGACCCGTAACGACTGTCAAAGATCCACGAATGACAGCCGGGACCAACGGCTTAACGTGCTTTCTGAGGCACGGATAAGTTCCGATATGTAAAGATGGTCACCCATCCACGGACCAATCGCGGTAAGCGTAGCTTATTACTTAGCCACGAGCTCCTCGGCAGGTACCATAACTAAAAATGAAAAATAACTTTAAGTCAATGGCAAAAAACTAAAATACAGATCCAAATACACCGACTTTCGAAATTAAAGTAATTTTTCACTTTGTAGTGTTTTTTGTTGGAATTTTTATCATACGTAAAATATTACACTCTTTAATTTACACTCTCGTTTTATAATTAATGTAGACTACAGTAACTTATAATACAACTAGTACCCCACCTCAAAGGGCCAACAAGTTTTGTTTTATTATTATGACGAAAACTTTAAGCACGAGTAGGTATAATTATTATGAAGTAACATAATTAATTTTACTGTGTTAATTTTACGATGGTTTGCATAACAGCTCATAAAAACAAAGTTTTACACTATATTAACAGAAAACATTTCTTATGAAAAAGGCTGATTCTCCTAATTGCACAGTTTGCAATCAAATCGAGGACGTGCAACATTTGCTGATGGAGTGTGCTCGAAACGGAGTAGAACGCGAGTTGTTCGTGAAGGATTTTAAAATAAATAAATTAGATGTAGGCATAATCCAATCCATCTTATCTGTACCATCTTCAGAGATTATTAAAAAGTTGTGCCATTTAATTACGGTCCTCGACGAATAACTCTAATTCATTAGCGATTAATAATATTATAAACTAATACTGTTTTGTAAGCCAAATAATGTAAAAGGGTACGATGGGGCTGACATATCTTTGATAAAAGCCCCTAAACAAAAATAGATTAAAAAAAAAAAAAAATAACAGAAAAATCAATCCACCTAGTCTTTTCCCAATTATGTTGGAGTCAGCTTCCAGTTTAAACGGATGCAGCTGTATATCAGTATTTTACATGGAGCGACTGCGTACTGACCTCCACAACTCAGTTGCTGGATAACACGATACCCCTTGATAAGACTGGTTGTCAGGCTTTTGGGCTAAAACTACCCGTAACGACTGTCAAAGATCTAAGAACGACAGCTGGGACCAACGGCTTAACGTGCTTTCCAAGGCACGGAGGATAATATTAGTTTAGATAATAAGAACTATAATATACGATAGTACCTCGCCTCGTTTGTCTAGTGGTCACAAACGCTACTGCTGAGCAAGAAGTCTTGGGTTCGTTTCCCAGG
Organism: Cosmia pyralina; assembly: GCA_946251885.1. Lineage (NCBI taxonomy): Eukaryota > Metazoa > Arthropoda > Insecta > Lepidoptera > Noctuidae > Cosmia > Cosmia pyralina. The sequence continues at coordinate 6,024,606 of OX276365.1, forward strand.
TGGGGCAAAGTGTTATATGGTTATTCCATCTGGAATTTCTCGGATCATAGTCTGAATTTGTGCCCGGCTGATGGCAATAGGCCCCTATTACAGGGACCTAAAAATAACTGGAAAAATGTGGGTGTACTATACAACGTGTCGTTTTGCATTCTCGTCAAATTTCAGGGTGTTATACAGAACATCAAACCGAACAACTTTCTCCATGGTACCAACATCGTAATCGCAAAAAAAATTTCAACTGTCCCATACAAAATTTCAATACCTACTCGACGCAAATGTATGGGACGGCTGATTATTTTTTTCGCGATTACGATGTTGGTGCCATGGAAAAAGTTGTTAGGTTTGATGGTTTAGACCAGGGATTCCCAAAGTGGTCGATATCGATCCCTTGGGGTCGATATCGGTTTCCTAGGGGTCGACATAAACGAAAACTTATTGTGGGGGTCAAGGAGGTCTAAAAATCGACCCCTATTAGATTAACACAAGTTAAATTTTGATGAGAAAATGAAGTCAACTTTACTCACTTAACCAAGTGCAAAGTTTTCCAATTGGTACCTTAGTACTTTGTATCAATAGGAAAAAACTAAAGATAGGCCCCCTTATTCATAATAGTCTGCTAACTTAAAGCATTGCTAATTCTCACTCTGTTTTCTTCTATTGACCTAAGTCAGAATAAAAATAACACTCTGTAGCAGCTGTTTTAAGTTAGCGGACCATTATGAAAAAAGGGGGTTGACCTTAAAAGTAGGTAATTTGGCCATGGGGGTCTGAGGTAACAATTCGTTTTGGAAAAGGGGTCACTTGTCCAAAATAGTTTGGGGATCCCTGGTTTAGACCATACCCTTAAATTTGACGAGGATACAAAACGATACGTTGTATACACCTCTGCAAACCCTTCGGAGAAAACCGGCGTTATGTTATTAAAACTTTTTAAATGAAACTAAAAACTAACCACAGTGTTTTGTTTCAAACAAAACATTTTGAATATAGAAATCTCGATCCTAGTCCCGAAGAAAAATGTAAATACTGGCCGTTACAGCTTTATCTCTTTTACTTTTTTTACTTGAACCAGATATACTCATGCATAATTTCCAAATAACTCGCCTCTGAATTTCAATATGACATCAGACCTTATTCCAAGGAAAAATAATAACAAGACATTTTAATAATGTACTATTGTAATGTACAGTGTGTTTTATTAAATTGGGGGAGTAGGGGGGGATATTTTGACATAATATAATAGGACCTTTTGCAATAAAAGAGCGATGGATATTTCACAATAAATTGTTTTTTTCTGTTACGTTATTTTACGTTGAAGATGTATCTGAGATTCGGAGCAGATTGGAGAAATGGCAACAGAAACTGGAGAATGTTGGCTTGAAAATCAGCAGAACCAAAACTGAATATTCTACGATTTCGGCGGTATCTCCCCAGTTCTGGAGCCATAGCGCTTGATGGTGCGCTTCTCCCAGTCTGCTCCGACTTTCGGTATCTCGGTTTACTCCTGCAAAGCGATGGCGAAGTAGATGGGACGGTTAAGCATAGCATTAACACTGGATGGATGAAATGGCGGCAGGTCACGGGAACAATCTGCGACTCCCGCATTCCCCTTAAACTTAAGGGGAAATATTCAGTTTTTATGAATGTACAAGTTTAAAGTGAGCATTCAGGAATAGTGTAAACAGAAACAATAGAAACATTGGTTTATTTTGTTTAATCAAAACCCAAAATAACACTGTTTAGGTAAATTTACACAAAATAAAACAAAAACATAATCTTGTAAAACACAACTATTCTGGAAAAAAATATGGGGCTTGTTGTTTTTTAATAAAGAGTGGGCCCTCCTCTGCTCCGTATGCACTCTCTGAGCCTATCTGGGACACTTTCAATCAAGTGGATCACGTTTACTTCCGGTATTTGTTCCCAACAGACTTTCAGGGCGTTAATGAGTTCCTGCTGGCTATTCACATCACTGTAATTTTCTTTCAGGCGTCTTTTGAGCTGATCCCATAAATGTTCGATGGGGTTGAGGTCGGGACTCATGGCTGGCTATGGTAAGATGGTGATATTGGCTTCAGAGAGTGCTCTTTGTGTAACGCGCGCTGTGTGTGCGCGAGCATTATCATGCATAAAGACAAAGTTATTGCCCATTCTTTGTGAAAATGGGATGACATGAGGCCGGATTACTTGCTCGATGTAACTGGCGGCGGTTACAGTACCTTCATTTAAAATTACCAGCTCTGTTTTGCCATATAAGCTAATTCCACCCCATACCATAACAGTGGGACCCCCAAATCGGTCTGTTCCATGGATGCACGGTTCAGAAAAACGTTCCCCTTCTCTTCTCAACACGCGTATCCGCCTGTCGTCACTATAAAACTTCACTTTACACTCGTCCGTAAAAAGCACGTTCCTCCAGTTATCCATGGTCCATTCCAAATGCTCGCGGGCGTATCTTAAGCGTGCCGCACGATGAGCCCTCGTCAGTTTCAGTCGAATAACACGTACTCTGGAGCGTTGTCCATCTTCGTGAAGCCGATTCCGAATGGTTTGATCGCTGACTCTAGTTCCTGTGGATTGCCGTAGTCGAGTTTGTAAGGTCCGAGCGGTTACAGTACGCTCCCGACGTGCAGTTAACCTCAGGTATCGGTCTTCCTGGGCAGTTGTAGCCCTAACTCTTCCTGTGCCCGGTCTCCTAGCTACACTTCCGGTCTCCTGATACCGTTCCCAAACGTTTCGGATGGCTCGTCGTGATACACCGAGGTGCATAGCCACAGATCTCTGAGACTGTCCCTCCTGAAGCAAAGCTACTGCTCTTGCAGCGGTTTCCATGTCCATATGTCGGCGAGAACCAGGCATATTGATAACAATGAATACAGGAATGAAACAAAATCGTTAAAAACGTGAGTGTTCCACAACAGCGTTTAGTGTAGATTGGAAACATAAGTGACTGAGAATTTGTGCAATCGATGTTTTTTCGAGTACTTCAGTTTTTTAGCTACCCTCTTGAAAACAATATGAAAGCTGTCGGAATAAACATTGATAAACGCTCCTAAACATGTCAGCTTGACGGTTAAATGCATAACTTTGTCAACAACTACTTAAATAATTATATTTAGAACAAAATAGGGACTAATTTGAGGTGGGCCCTATTTTGTTTTGAGTAGTTTATAAAACAATGGTTAGACCTGCTGTCTTGTATGGATCAGAATGTTGGGCCACAAAAGGGATGAATGAAAAGCAATTGCATGCAGCTGAGATGAGAATGCTAAGAGGGATGTGTGGTGTTACACGAATGGATAGAATAAGAATTGAGTACATAAGAGGAAGTCTGAAAGAGGCACCGGTCACTGAAAAGTTGTGCGGAAATCGGTTGTCATGGTATGGGCATGTGATGCGGAGGAGTGGGGAAAATGTCGTGAGGACAGTTTTGAGTATGGGTTTCGATGGCTATAAGAGTAGGGGAAGACCAAAGAAACGATGGATGGATTGTGTGGCTAGTAAGGGGGTGACTACCGAGATGACGAGTAATAGAGAAGTATGGAAAAAAGGACATGTTGCGCCGACCCCAAATAGATTGGGATAAGGGCAGGAGAATGATGACGTTATTTTACGTTGTGCAGGTCACATAGGCAATCGGTCCATGTAAAATATTGAGCTGTATCCGGTTAGACTAGAAGCCGACCTCAACGTAGTTGGGAAAAAACTAGGCAGAAACGTTAAAATATTTTCCGTTTTTTTTTTATCACGTCTCGAGTGAAAAAAAAAACAGTGGAAAACCTACTTTGACGGTAAGTGTTTTCATAATAAATTGTAGGCACTGCAATCGTTTAAAGTTGTACAAAAATCAAGTGTCGATTCTTTTGGCACTATTTGTTTTCAAATTCCTTTCAATTTATTCAATCCATCAATCAATCAACTTTATTTTCTCACCACAATTTGTATATATATTACAGTACACTGATCTGATTCGTCACTGAATACACAATTCAAATAAGTTGGTATGCAATATTGTGGGAGGCTGGTGCCTAAGCTAGGCTCGTGGCCTGTGTTTCAGGACACCAGGTTCCCAACCCTTTACATTTTCATTTTGTTAATTTATACTTTCCAAGCGCGCTGACAGAATGTAATAAGGAATCAAACAATATTTATTTTGATTAATATCTATAGGTTAAGAATGCGAGACGAATGTTAGTAGATGTGTAGTATGGTGAATGCGTGGGTGTGTGAGTGTGTGGGTGTGAGTGGTGGTATTGTCCAACATTTAAGGCGCTACCCTAACCGGGACACCATGTTACGTCTACTTTTTCGTCTGCTGCAACTGTATTGCTACAAGCCCAAAAAAATATAGTTTATAGTCAAGTGTATAAAAAATGACTACAAAGATATCTTATAGAAACGATCTAGTATCTAGAAAACAAAATCGCAAAAAAAGATGGGAAAAAACGTTTTCGTCTCGAAATGCTCAATATTTTGAGCTACATCTATTAATTAAAAAACCGGTCAAGAGCGAGTCGGACTCGCGCACCGAGGGTTCCGTTCCGATTTCTGAAAAAGTGTGCTATTGAGAGACATCGTTTTATTTTTCCTGTAATATTTACATAAATTACTATCATATGGAATAATTTCAGATTTTTCTCTACGCAAACTTCGGAGATAAGGGTTTCCCCCTTATCGGTATTTTTTTTTTTACATTTTTCATCAAAAGTCGAAAACTATGCGGCCTAACAAAAAATAACAAATGTTTGAGAATGTGCAAACAGCGCTCTTTCACATGATACCCCACATGCCCTAGTAACCCCACTTTGAATTTTTAAGACCCCCTTTTAGTCATTGTTGCAAAAAAATTTTTTTTATTTCTTTCTTATTTGCAAAATAGTTGGGTAAATATGTCATCTAAAACTGTTCCAAATTTCAAGTTGATAGCATTAGTAGTTCTTGAGATATCCAGCTGTGACAGACAGACAGACTGAGTAAAAAGGAACCCTTATGGTGCTCCATAAGGGTTTCTTTTTACCATTTTGGTACGGAATCCTAAAAAGGAAATTTAATCAACTAGAGAAGTATGTAAAAAAGTTTTTACTTATTCGTGTATTTTTTTATAAATTAAATTACAATATTGGCGGACACGAGATTCAACTAAAATCAATTTTCAACCGTATTTTTATTCCTTTACTATCTAACCTTAAAGATTTGCGTCTTACCGCGCCTTAAAAATCTGAACTGACTTTTGATCAATCCAAATCTCCCCTTACCTTCAACCCTATCCCCCTTTACATTGACATCGCAACCAGCTTGTATATTCAGCTTAATAAATAGCTCTGTTTGTCTGTCTGTATGTTTCCTTTTCAGGCGTCTTAACGACTGAAATTTATGAAATTTGGCGCACAGGTGGACCGGGACATGGGTCATCAAATACTCTTTATACCCGTAGTTAGTTCCTATGGTATAATTTCCAATCTCCACCTCCATCTCCGGGCAAAGCCACGGGCAAAAGCTAATTCAGAATATAATATACATTATGAAGAGCATCATGTTCCATATCGGGAACACGCTTCGGGCGAAACACGGCCTTTCATCCTAGTGCTGTAATAACGTAAGTTTTGTGAGTTGTATGGTGGAGTAATAGTTTCTATGTTTTGCCTTTGGCCAGGAAAAGGACGCACCCTTTGTTCTCTTGTTAAAGGAAGATCAGTCTTTCAAGTATTCTCATTGATTTTATGATGGCAGGAAGATGAACTCAAACTCAAAGCATTTATTTCAATTAAACCAATTACAGGCACTTTTGAATTGTCAAGGGTTCGGTCAGTCAGAAAGATGAAGCTAGGCGCCCATTCCAAAGCATAGTAGGTACCTATGGAGAAGAACGGGCAAGAAACTCCACGGACACTCTTTTAAATCAAGATATGGTTACAAAATAATGGTTACATCATTCATGTTGAAATTTTACACGTGAGAACGATGCAGAACGTTAAAAGCGTCCTTAAAAAAAAAAAACAATTCAAATATTTAAATTAAATTAAAATATGCCGTGGCCGCTAAGGTATGCCCAGCCTTCACTGAGAGCGCTTGTTCACGAACCTGACGCATGGATTAGCTAAATGATCCAACACTGAGATTTTGCATTCTCGGTACCTATAGGAATTATATAACATCAAGCAGAGGTGATCTATAGTACACCCACACTTCGCTAGTCATGTTTAAGTCCTATGTAACAAGGGGACAAGCCCATTGCCTTCAACCGAGCACAAATCCAGAATTCCAGACTCCAGGCTGCTACTGAAATTCCAGATGAAAAAACGCAATAACACTGCACGACTCGGGAATCGAACCCAGGACCTCATGCTCAACAGTTGCGCTTGCGACACTAGACCAATAAGGTAGTACAGAATCAGCCTATAATCTTCCCACTGCTGGGCTATCCCAGAGGAGGTCTCTATAGACCTCCTCTCTTCGAGAGGGAGTGGTGGTGGTGGAGGGAGTGGTGGTGGTGGTGGGAGTGGTGTGTAATAAGGTAGTATTGGAGGTGTTTAGTCAAAAGGACCTAAGAGAGACAGATCACATAATTAAGGGTGAAGGATAATAAATATAGTATATTCAAATCTTTGTTTCCTATTGACATTATTTCTACTTAGACGAATATCAGCTTTATGTTAGTGTACATTAAGTTGATACTTGTAAGAAAGATTCGTCCAAAACCGGGTATGGCATAAAACCAGGACAAAACCGGGACCGGGATAAAATTGGGACATGGCAGTGTAGACGCTTACATGTTTCACATTAACGCGAGAGTTTGCTCCCTGTGGCTAGCCACCCTGATTAGTTTGTCAACAAACTTTCAATGGTGTCGGTGCACCCTCGAAGAATATAAATTAATGTCTTGAAAGCGCTATGATTTTAGCTTTTTTCTTTTCATGTCTCTCTAAAGTGCGTTTGGGACAAAACCGTACGCGGTAATATTGGGTAGTATCTAGTACGTTTATTATTATTTTGTTTGAAACATACGTGAAGAATTTGATGAATTCCATTATTGCATAATGTTTGGGTATACCTGGTTTTGGACTAGACACGTGGCAAAACAGTAAAAATATAACTTTTATGTAATGATTAATTTTTGTTATTTAGAATAAAGAAAAAAGTTATAGCAAGTACAAAATATGTAATTTATTAAACAAACTAAAGATACCTAAATAAATTTGATTTATAAAATTCTTTCAAACTAATTATAAATTTGTATTAGCGTCCCAAAATTACCCCACTTGCCCGTAATAATATAAAAGACATGTTTGTTAAATTTGCAGCGAAATTGAACCTTAGGTCATAGTTATTTTCCAAATGCACATTATTTGTTAAAATTTCTGGAAACAAAATTGCAAAAGCATTGCAGAATAAATCAGCAACGCACAAGATCATGAGTGATAATTAAAGCTCGTTCAGCTCTAAAAAAAGGATAATTTATTACTAAAACATAACCTAGACACATGATAATTTATTGTTAAATAGTAGAAGATTATTTGATAAACGATTAAAATAAATTTCCAAACGTTACTATCAATATTTTTTACTCTTGTCAAAATAAATGTTCTTAAGTTGGTCCTTGTGTGCGGTTACAGAAAATTAGTACTCGATGTAATACATACATACATCTATGAATATATATTATATACACACGAGTAATGTGGTTTGACTCTGTAGCGTGTGAACTGAATCTGCCCCAAACCTCAATGTACTCGTAAGTACTACATACATCTGTTAGTTAATATTGATGTTAAGTACCAAATAGCAAAACCTCAATGTTCTCGTACTGTACCTCTGTTAGTTAGGTAATATTGATTCTAAGAACCGAATAGCAAAACCAATAACTCATTTCTATGAGAAATTCCGAAATTAAATTCTTGTTCAAATCAGAACTCATTTCCTTCTCTAACAATTGACAAGTTCTCATTATCCCGTAAAATAATTTCACGTTCAATCCTAAGAAAATTAAAGCAAGAATTTTTCCAATACAGACTTTATGAATAAAAAAAAAAACAATAAAAAAACAAAACAAAACGGTATTAATTAAAAATGACTGCACAGACAATATTAGCTGAACTAAATTAACTTCGATAGAACGAATGACTGAATGAAAGAAACGAATGGAATTAATGAGTCTTGCAATCAATGTAAGAGTTCAATTCTTATTTTAAATTCCAAAGTAATTTGTTCGAGAATTGATATTTCAATTCCTTTAAGGTTGTGGACATAAAGGTAGTAGCGATGGTAATCACGGAATATTATTTCTCAATATTTATATTAGGTACAGAACATTACTTCGTCTTTGGAATTTATTTTGCTGCAAGTCACAAAAATATTGTATTGAATATTATTCAGCAATATTATTAAAATACGTGTTTTGAAAGGTAACAAAACTTATACCGAATTTGTCTGATACAGGGTAGAAAATCACAGCCAATCCTTCCCCCCACAGACGGCTAAAAATTTGAAAGAAAGAAAGAACTGTTTAATTGTAAGAATAAAGTACAATAAGATGTTGCGATTGTCATGGTCTCATACATTCTACCATTTCTGGTATACAAATATTTTCTTATAGCTATGTTATAATTCTTTATTAGTCAGGAACTTGTTTGTTGAGTAATAGCATTCATTCAGTAATAAATCAAAGAGTTTGCGCTTAAACGTGCTTAAATTACCATTGCCCACTTTATTAATACCATCTTCTTTTCTTTCTTTCTTTCTTTCACTTCTTCAGCTACTTTTTGTTATGGTATATAGTTTAATATATAATGAGGAGCTCGTGGCTAAGTAATAACAGCCGCACGGGTTGATCCATTAAGTTAAGCTACGCTTGCCGGGGTTGCTCAGTGGATGGGTGACTATCTTTACATACCGAGACTCCTCCGTGCCTCGGAAAGCACGTTAAGCCGTTGGTCCCGGCTGACATTCGTGGATCTTTGACAGTCGTTACGGGTCGTCAGAAGCCCGAAAGTCTTACAACCAGTCTTACCAAGGGGTATCGTATTACCCAGTTACTGGGTTGTGAAGGTCAGATAGGCAGTCGCTCCATGTAAAATACTGGTATTCAGCTGCATCCTGTTAGACTGGAAGCCGACCCCAACATAGTTGGGAAAAGGCTAGGCAGATTGATTGATAGTTTAATATACAGGGTGTTAGTGTAAACACCGTTGTCCTTGAAACCAGTGGTTTGGTTTCACTTATAGAACGTAAATTCAATGAAAAATAACAACATTTTTTTTTTAAAGAAAAATCTCCATATTTCCCCGAAAGTTTCTCACCCTATGCGCAAGGCCACAGATTGTAGCGCGGGGAATACCCAACCGGCCACGTGCGCGACGCGGCCGGCGGCGCGCGCGCGACCCCTCTCTCCTCGCTCACCTCAGTCTGTCAGCTGTCTCGCTATCGAGTGCACGTAACGCTTAGACTCACAGCGCGAGCGCAACGCCCGCGCCGCCCGCGTCGCCGCGCCGCGCCTCCCGCTCATCGCGTGTGTGTTAACTTGTTAAGATAGTTAGTGATAATGACAGTTAGTGACATAACAGATATGCTCAGACACGACGAAAAAAGGTATAAATACTATAAACTGCAAAAGCAAACGAAAGAAAAGGATTTCAAGAAGCTTGGTTCGTCAAACGAATGAGCTATTTAATACCAGCTACGTGGATCTTGGGATCAATGAGAGTACTGAAGTAACAACAGATGGCACCACTAGCTCACAAACCACTCAACCCACACTACCGGTTAAAATTAGCGGGGTCAGCGCTGCGTGCAATAACATTATAGACAACAACCAGCAACTAGATGGCGTTACCAGTACCTTATTAGAACGACACCAGGAAAAACAACAGCAAAGAATTTGTATAATAAGTAGTAACAACACAAATAAAGTACTATCTATGGCACAAAGTACATTCCCACATCATAATATATGTCATTACATCTTCACAAATTGTGGGATTATCCAGTTGCTCGCTAACTTAGACCAAAAATTGTTAAACTACACAAAACAAGACTATTGTCTTATTTTCATAGGTGAACAAGATTTTAGAAAAACTGACAACTATTTTAATTTAGTTACTAGTTTAAGGAACATATTAATGTCAATTCAACACACTAACATCTTGCTCTGTTTACCTACATATAAATTTAATGGATATTCTTCTATGTTTAACTCCAGAATAGAAACATTTAACAATTTAATCTACCGTGACAACTGTACTCATGATTATGCGATGATATTTGACTCTAATCTAAATCTGACATATAATGAAACAATGTTTTATAGACGCCGTGGAGTCCTCAATAACTATGGCATGAAGAATATTTTTGACAATCTGAAGAGCTATCTTGACATGTATATTCAACAAAATTGCCTCGAAATTGATGAGGAAACAAATTCAGAGAACTGTACAACTTTAAAAATGGATAAGTTTTTTCGTCCCTAGTATAGTTAATAAGCGGGAACAGAATGCTAAAGTTGAATCTTGTAACATACGACTACTGCACCAAAATATTGCAGGGTTATTGAATAAACTTCCTTTGGTAGAAATATGTTTATCGGAGTTTAATGATAGGCATAAAGATATTCATGTACTCTGTTTTTCAGAAACATTTGTTAGTGCTAATAACGAAATAAACATATGTATTAATGACTTTACACTGGCAACTTCATACTCTCGAAATAAGGAAAACAGGGGTGGGGTATGTATTTTAATAAAGCATTTCTTAGATTATAAAATACTACAATTATGCAAAGAAATGGCCGTGGAGAAAGTATTCGAATGCTGTGGCATAGAAATACCACTTTATAATTGTACTATTGTATGTGTCTATAGAACACCCAATTCGAACATAGCAATATTTTTTAATAAATTAGAGCTACTATTACATAAACTAAGCGAAAGGAAAAACAACAAAATTATTCTTGTCGGAGATCTAAACATAAATACCCTCACCACGAATAAAAATGCCACTTTATTAAATGATATTCTTAGAAATTATAACTTAACTTTAAAAATAAAAACTCCAACCCGGCTTAACGCTTGCATAGATCACATTATTACCAATATACCTGACTCTTCTGGTGAAACATGTGAACTACATCTCTCGGACCATAACACTGCCCAGATATTAACATTCCCATCAAATGCCTCATTGAATAGGCCTGCTCCATCGCATTGTTTTATATATAGGAGGAATTATAGTCAGGAACATATCGATAAATTTAAAGAGTGCCTCTTGAGCCTTACGTTTCAGGATGTTTATGACGAAATGGATCCAAATACAGCTTTTAATAAGTTTCATGAAATTTTTAGTCTATTCTATAAATTAAATTTTCCCTTGCAAAAAGTTAAAGTAAATTATCAAACACCTACTTTGAAATGGATTACTAAAGGTATTAAAAAATCATGCCTCTCTAAAAGATACCTTAAATTCAACTATCATAAAAATAAATCCCTAGAAAATAAATTAAAATATAACAAATATGCTAAACTGTTAAAAAAATGCATTAATGTATCTAGGAAACAAACGTCCGACAACTTTATTATGAAAGCAAAAAATAAATGTAAAGCTACTTGGAAATTGATTAAAAATAAACCAGTCAGGTTTATTTTAGTAGAGACTCACAATATATAGACGCTATTAAACTAAACGATACTTTAATAAGAGATCCTGAACAAATAGCTGAGGCTTTTAATAATTATTTTATTGATTCTACAAACATTGACAGAACAAATAGTAGTAAAAATAGATCCACGATAAATACTAATAACGAAGGTAATACTATATATGTAGAACCCTGTACGCCAAATGAAATTAGCAAAATAATTGCATCATTAAATAATACTGGCGCTGTGGGATATGATGAGATTTCGACACAAATTATAAAATCTTGTGCTGATATACTGTCACCTATTTTATCTCATCTGATTAATTTAAGTTTCTTTGAAGAAAAGTATCCTGACAAATTGAAGTTTTCAGTAGTAAAGCCTTTGTATAAAAAATACAACAAATATGATTTAAATAATTACCGACCAGTTACATTAATTCCGGTAATTTCAAAAATTTATGAAAAAGCTATGTGTAATAGGATTGTCTCATTTATATATAAACATAGTATAATAAGTCCGGAACAAAATGGCTTTCAAAGAAGGAAGTCAACTACACTAGCTTGCTATCAACTCATTAAATTAATTACCGAGAATATAGATAAGAAAATACCGGTTACTGCTATATTTTTTGACATGAGCAAAGCGTTTGACTCTGTAAAACATGATATACTGTTAAAAAAATGTGAGAGCTGCGGAATAAGAGGTAAAGCGTTAAATTGGATTAAAGACTACCTAAGTAACAGACAACAACGTGTTGAAGTTTTAGGTATGAACAAAGAAAGAGAAGTATTAAATTATAAATCTCAGTTTAGGACCAATACATATGGCGTGCCTCAAGGTAGCATTTTGGGACCATTGCTCTTTCTTCTGTATGTGAACGATTTGCCTAAAGTTACACAGGATAAATGCGTGTTATTTGCAGATGACATTTCATTAGTAGTAAATAATGAAAATAAAAATGAACAGCATGAGGATAAAATAAATACTGCCGTAGAAAGCATACTAGATTGGTTCGAACAAAATAACTTATGTGTAAATATTTCCAAGACAAAATATATTAATTTCTGTAATTACAAGATGACAAATAAAATAATGAAAATTATTGGGCGTAATAATGACATTGAAGAAGTTAGTGATACAAAATTTTTAGGCATAGTAATTGATAAGAATTGCAATTGGAAAAAACATATAGATAGCATATGCCACAGGCTAAACAGCTTTGCATTTGCATTAAGAAATCTAAGGAAAACTGTTGGAGTAAATGCCGCTCTAATGGCTTACCATGGTTACGTCTCATCAGTGCTTAGATACGGATTAATAATATGGGGCAATTCTACGGACAGTGACAAGGCTTTTATTGTTCAAAAAAAGTGCTTACGAGCTGTGTTTGGTGCAGGTCCGTTGGATTCATGTAGACCAATATTAAAAGAGCATAAATTATTATCACTGGCATGCTTATACATATTAGAAATGGGAGTGTTTGTAAAAAAACACCCTAACCTATTTAGTAAAGCCGATAGTGTAAACATTTATAAAATAGGTAAACACTCAAGGGATCCAACCAAATTGGCTATGCCTAGGTGTAGAACAGCATTTTGCCATAAAAACACCAGTCGAATGGCAATAAAGGTATATAATAAGATACCTAAGATAATTAGAGAACTGCCAACGAATCTATTTCAAAAAAGACTCCGAACATGGCTTATTGAAAACTGTTTCTATTCTATTAATGAATTTATGAATTATAATACGAAGAGGAATTGATTACAGACATGATTATTGTAATTAAATTAACTTTGACATTCCTGTTGCTTATTTTGGACATTGTAATTTTTATAGTTCTAACATTAGTATTTTTAGAGTTTGACATTTGTAATTTTCATAGTTTGACATTTGTAATATTCATAGTTTGACATTTGTATTTTAATTTCTTGACATTTTCCCATCGTAACATAATTTAATTATTACAATTATTATTATTTAAGTCATTAAAATTATGGCACAATCTAAATTTGCATGCTGAATTTAGTAAGCGGAATATGAAGTACTATGTATATATATATTAATATATCATTTTATTCATCATAAAGTTTGACAGATTTGGATTTTTTTGGATTTCCTCATTTTTGCAGAGCAAATAAATAATAATAATAATAATAACGCCATACTACAATTTATGTTGCGATTTTTTTTATTGTGAGTTGGCTGAAGAAACTTACGTCCGGCTTCTGAAAAGCTAATATCAAGCTAAGGATTTCAGTCATACTAGCATTTCTGGCGATTGCTGATCCAAGTGGACTTTTTAAGATTCAAAGATTGACTAACCATGGAAAATTAATACTTAATAATACTAAAATCGACCATATTTATTCGACGACGCTGTCTCACGGCAACGGTTGCCTGGGCTGCGCCAACTTGACATACGGCGGCGCGGCGCCCCAGGCCCCCAGCGCGACTGCGCCGCTGTCATCGGACAAACTGTCAATTCTTTTTTATGTGTCTTTTTGTTGTTGTTATTTTATTTTAGTTTCTATTTATATTATGTGCTATTTTTAAGGAAAAATCGTGTAAGTTTTTACAATTTTTTCTATGTTAAACAATGACGACAGTAGTGACGCTGTACGAAGCGCCAGTCAACCTGCCACGTCGCTGGATGTCCTAGTGAGATGCCCTCATTGTCCCCAAGCACGCTTTTTTAAGGGTGAACGAGGCTTGAAGGTACATTTTGGTAAGAAACACAAATCCCACAATGTGCCTTCATCATGCCCTACCATACCCACTTCCCTAACACCTGTTTCCCCCTCTCAACCCTTTTGGAAAACGCTTGCAAAATTGAAAACTTCAACTCCAGTCTTAAAGAGAGTTCCTCGTGGCGCGAGACCATCCGTAGCTTTAAGTTTAGCGCGTTGTATCCGCCTCGCCGCCAGAGAGAACTCTCAGAGTGCTTGGGAGCAATTACTAACCTTCCCGTTTAGGATTCTACATGTGCAAAAGAATTTGGCAAATAAAAAAACTTTAACATCACAAATCAAGGATAATTGCAACATTTCGGCTCAAAGTTTCGACCCTAAATTAACAGCACACCTTCCCCAAAGAGGTTTATTGCACTATGTGGAGTCTAAACTAGGCGACGGTGATATCAGAGGTGCAGCTAGGATCATCTTTAGTAGCGATGTGGTTGCGCCGTACTCTCCAGAGACACTTACAGCTCTGGAGAGCAAACACCCTGCCCCGGCAGATGATCTCTCCTTTCCTGACCCACCCGATCTGGAATCCAACTCACTTGTAATTACAGCACAACAAGTGTATGCGGCCGTGTGCTCCTTTCGAAGTGGCTCCGCCGGCGGCCTCGACGGCCTGACACCTCAACACCTGAAGGACTTAATGTGTTCAGGCGCCGGGGGGGCTGGTGAGTCCCTTTTGGAGGAGCTAACGCCCCTCATTAATCTCATGCTCTCCGGCAATGTGAACGAAGCCGTCATTGATATCTTGTATGGGGCAAATCTATGTGCCCTGCGCAAGAAGGATGGCGGCATTCGTCCCATTGCGGTAGGGCTCACTTATCGTCGTATCGCAGCCAAAATTTGCTGTGCTTTCTACAGCGAAACACTGGCCAGCAAATTCCAGCCCCTACAGCTGGGCTTCGGGTCTAAAGGGGGCTGTGAGGCTGCGGTACATGCATTATCCACTTACATCAATAGCGGTAAAGGTGAGGTCATCCTTAAGGTTGACATTAAGAACGCTTTCAATTCCGTAAACAGGGACACCTTGTTGACAGAAGTTCAAAAAGAAATACCCAAAATTTACAGTTTTCTTTATCAATGTTATAAGCACCCCTCTAAATTACTTTATAAAGACAACCTTTTGAAATCAGCCGTTGGATGTCAACAGGGCGACCCTCTTGGGCCAGTCATTTTTAGTTTGGCAATAAATCCAATTATTCGTCAATTAAATTCTAAATTCAACGTTTGGTATTTGGATGACGGAACCCTAGGAGGTGATGTAGACACAGTCTTAAAAGATTTAGTTTTTTTAAAAGAAAAATTCAGTTCCATTGGCCTAGACCTTAACCTCTCAAAATGTGAAATTTATCTTCCCCAAACCACTGACAGACAGACTACCATATCAAAATTTAATACAATAGCACCAAATATCAAAATTATGGAAAGAAACTCTCTTCACCTCCTGGGATCCCCAATTTTTGACGAATCCTTTCCAACGTTTATTGAGGAGAAAATACAAAATTTTCATGATGTCTCGGAACGACTTTACAAAATTAATATTCATTCGGCCTTCACACTCATTCGATACTGTTGCTTTGGACCAAAATTCACATATAGCCTTCGCTCCTCCCATCTTTGGAAGCATCCACAACTTTTAGAAAAAGTAGACCAAATTATTAGAAACACACTAACTTCTATCCTAAATGTGACCCTGGACGACCGAGCGTGGCAGCAAGCTACTCTTCCCATCCGCCTGGGTGGTCTCGGCGTCCGCAAAATTTCAAGTATTAGTTTACCGGCGTTCCTCTCCTCGGTCCACAGTACCGATAAATTAACAAGGAAAATTTTATCTTCCTCACTGGTCGATTTTGAGGTACCGTTTTTGACCGATGCGTTGAACGCTTGGAAAATGGCTTGTCCCAATACGGATTTGCCCGACAACCAGTCCTCCCAGAAACTGTGGGACGTGCCGCTCTGCAGTATTATACGGAATACCCTATTAAACACGTCTTTTAATACTGTTGAGCGTGCCCGTCTGCTGGCTGTGGGAGAATGGGAGTCAGGCTTGTGGCTTCAGGCGCTCCCGTCATCCACCATAGGTACTATGATGGATGACTCATCGTTTCGGCTCGCTACGTGTCTCCGCTTGGGCGCACCTTGTGTTGCTCCGTATCGGTGTCACTGCGGTGAAGCTGTCGACAGTCTCGGGCACCATGGCTTGTCCTGCTACAGGAGCGCAGGTCGCATAGCACGGCACGCCAGCATCAACGACATTATTCGTCGAGCTCTTGTTACCGCCGGCGTACCAGCGGTATTAGAACCAAACGGCTTGGTACGTGACGATGGGAAGAGACCAGATGGCATGACATTGTTGCCTTGGAAGATGGGTAGGCCTCTGGTGTGGGACGCAACCTGTGTCGATACCCTTGCGCCATCTCATGTTCCAAGCACGACGTGCTGTGCCGGCGCCGCTGCTGCGGCTGCTGAGACCCTCAAGCGGCGCAAATACTGTAACCTTATAGGTAACTACAGTTTTGAGCCGTTTGGGGTCGAAACGCTCGGGTCATGGGGCCCGAGTGCGCGTCTACTTTTTGAGGAAATTTCTCGCCGACTGGTCGAGGCTTCACGTGACCAGAGGGCTGGCTCGTTCTTTGGCCAAAGAATTAGCATTGCCATTCAACGTGGCAATGCTGCCAGTCTTCTGGGCACGTTTCCGGATGACATCGATGCGGACGAGTACTTCGACGCCTAAGTGTCCTTTTGTTTTGTATTTATTTGTATAGTTAGTTAGTTAGTCATTTACGTTAAAAAATATTTCTACTATGTATTGTATTATGAGATCTGTAAGCACCATATTTCATGCAAATAAATGATATTATTATTATGTCGTTTATTCATTTTATTTCTTATCTATTTACATTTTTAAATATTTCTTAAAAAAAGGATATAAAAAAACATTTAAAAATATAAAAAAATAGAGGTCCGCCGGTGTCGGGAGCAGGGTCCAAGCTACCGGTGGTTAGGGCTGCAGAGACAGGAACCTTCTCACAATGCGAGCCGTATCAAGGAGTACTGCCTTCTGAATCAGGCCCTTGATCCAACCGCCTAATGATAGCCTCGAGAGATGTTGTTCGAGGCTTTCGGCCATCAGGCCATTGGCCGTTACGACAATCGGCACAATGACAGCCGAGCTCACATTCCACATATCAACAACCTCGTGAGCTAAGTCGAGATATTTTATTTGTTTCTCTTTCTCAGCTTTCACGAGGTTCTCGTCATGTGGAATGGTAACATCGACTATCATTGCGTGGCGCACTAACCGATCTATCACTACTATATCAGGCTTATTGGCGACAATAGTCCTGTCAGTAATGATAGACCGATCCCAGTACAAAGTGACATGGTCATTTTCGAGAACTGGGTCGGGCACATACTTGTAGTATGGTACCTCAGAATCGACTAGTTTATATTTCAAAGCAAGTTGCTGGTGGATAATCCTAGCTACTTGGTTATGCCTGTGCAAGTACTCGCCGTTAGCCAGACGAGAACAACCGGAGATAATATGTCTGATGGACTCACCCGGACGGTGGCATGCCCGACACACGTCAACCGTCCCGTCCTTCATAATATGTTTCCGATAGTTATTCGTCAAGATAACTTCGTCCATAATTGCACAGACGAAACCTTCAGTTTCCCCGAAAAGGTCACCGAAACGTAGCCAGGATACGGACGCTAAGAAATCTACACCGGGCTCATGAAGAGCCCGATAGAAGCGCCCGTGGAGCTCCTTGCTTTGCCATACCTTCTTGCGGTCATCGGTAGTAAGTACTACAGGTTTGCGCCAGTTCTCTTTAGCCATGGACAGCGGGGTGAGCCCCTTGTCCACTGCAACCACATCACGGTGCATACCCACTTCGACTTTTAAAAAATATTCTCTGAGGCTGCACACCTCGCGGTTGTGGAGGGTCTTCGCATTTAAAAAGCCTCGACCCCCGCACTTCCGCGGGATGTACAGTCTCATCACCGATGATCGTGGGTGATGCATCCTGTTTGCAGTCAGCAGTGTATTATATTATATTATTATTATTATTATTATTATTATTATTATTATTATTAATGTCGTACACAAATGTACAGTGGACCGAAATGGTACGGGTTTACGCCGCAGCGGGTGATAACCTGAACGCGGCTCGGAGAATGTACGCAGAGTTATTCCCCGGACAACCTGTGCCAAATCGTGAAACGATGTTGGCGGCTACTCAAAGGTTACGTACCTACGGCCAGTTCACAGTGCCGGCCCATGCTCAGGGGCGTGGAAACCAGCAGCTGCCAACTGACCTCCAGGAGCGCATACTGGAATTCTTCGCGGATAACCCAGACGAGAGTACCAGGCGGGCGGCCTGTATTTTTGATGTTTCGCACTGGACAATATGGAAAATTCTCCATATTGACCGTCAACATCCTTATCATTATCAGCCGGTTCAAGAATTGAACGAAAACGACAACATACCGCGGGTGGTGTTTTCACAATGGTTACTAGAAAATTTTGACAACGTTTCCATTTTATTTACGGACGAAGCGATGTTTACTAGGTCGGGCATTTACAATGTTCATAATGAACATTACTGGAGCCGGGTAAATGAACACCGAATACGGCAAGACAGTTACCAGCATCGCTTTTCCGTAAACGTGTGGGCGGGAATTCTGGATGGCAAACTAATCGGACCGTATTTTATTGACGGCCATTTAAATGCACAGTCGTACATGGAAATTTTAAGACATGTATTCGACAGAATGTTGAATAATGTGCCTCTTCGTTCCCTAAGAAACTTGTATAACCAACATGACGGTGCCCCTGCACATTTTCAGCTGCAAATCAGGGCTATGCTGGATGAGGAGTTTCCTGGGCGATGGATTGGCCGTGGAGGACCAGTCGCGTGGCCCGCGCGCTCGCCAGACCTTTCACCTCTGGACTTTTATCTTTGGGGGGAAGCGAAGCGCCGGGTGTATGCTACTGAGTTCCACACTAGATCGGAACTCAAAAGGCGAATTCGTAGTGCGTTCAGAGACCTTAAAAATGACACTCTTGTGCTTCCTAGAGTGAGAAACAATTTAAGAAAACGTGCGGAGGCATGCGTGGCCGTAAATGGATCGCATTTTGAACAACTTTTACGATTAATGTAAGTGTAAATAATAAGTGTAGATACCTATTCAATCAAGTGTAAATTTAGCAAGTAATTTTTAATTAAACTGTACATAACTGTGATTAACTTTTTAAATACGCCAAAAATACCTACCTAGTGTTTGTTTATTTTTCATTTTCTTTGTTGTTGAATCTAACTTACATTTGGACTGGTCACGCAACACATAAGGTAGGTATTTTTGCCTGTCCTAAGCCAGGGAAGTATGAAGGGAAAGTTACATCGCAGGTTGCATGTACGTATTGTTATTATCGGAATGTAGGAAAAAAAATAGGACGGGTGGCGGCCGGCAAGGGCGGCGACCTTTGCAGTGATCACGTGACTCGGGCGCAGTTATCCATGAATTTAAGGACGGTGTCAGACAGAAACTTTTTGAAATTTTTGAATGAAAATGACGTTTATTGTTTTTTAAATTCGGATAAATATTTTTATATTTAGGCCAACTACCTATGGTTTTAGTGACAACGGTGTTTACCCTTACACCCTGTATATTTAATCAGATCTTTTACTTTGCACCTAGCTTCTGATGTTTCATAAGTGTCCATGTTATGTTTATGTGCAATAAAATGTTTCGAATTTAAATTTTCAACCCAATCATTTTTAAAAGTACAGCTATTTTCAATTCTGCTCCAGTCAATCATTTTATTTTTAGCTTACTGTATCCGCTGTTTTCGTAGACACATTTTGAATTGTTTGTATCCCTTCGAGTCGGGAGTCAATTATCTTGGTACGTATCACTTCATAGCCAAATCAATTTATTGTTTATTCAGGATAAGGTTTGAGCTACTTGTTTTGAAGTGTTTATTGTTTATTGATTGTCTTGCTTTTCACACTCATCTAAAATTTTTGCCAAATTGGCTTGCTATTCTACTTTGCTCCTGTAGTACAGTCAACAAAAGAGATATCTAGGCAGGGTATACTAACATATTTGTATGTGAATTGCTTCATATTCAATTTCGTGAAAATATACAATTTTGTGTTGGTGTGTTACAATGTAGGAGTGTTGCAAAAACAAAGTAATAATAATATATCACCAACTAAACTAAAATCACAATAATAAAAGTTTGAAAACAAAAAAACAAAAATAAATAATAACACCATCACACTTAATAACATTATAAAGGCGAAAGTTTGTGAGTAGTTGTGTGTGTGTGAGTGGTTGTGTGTGTGTGAATGTGTGTGTGTGTATGTTTGTTACTTCTTCACGCTCAAACAGCTGGACCGATTTGGATGAAATCCGGTATGTAGACAGCTTATACCCAGCATAAAGACATAGGCTACTTTTTATCCCGAAAAAAATGTAGTGCCCCCGTGGGATGAGCAAGGAATTCAAATATATTTGTTACTCCTTCAAACTTAAACGGCTCAGCCGATTTTGATAAAATTTAGTGTGGAAGTAGCAGACATCCTGTATACACATAGCACACATAGGCTACTTTACATCCTGAAAAAATGTAGTGTTCCCGTGGGATGAGCAATTTGTTTGTGAATACTTTTCTCATCGATTAAATAATACACGTTTTAGTGTACCTCATAAACCGCGGGTAACACCGCGTGGCGCAGCTAGTAATATATATAAACTTGAACATGAAGCAATTCACATACAAATATGTTAGTATACCCTGCCTAGATATCTGTTTTGTTGATTGTACATCTAGTAATTCTTAATTATCATTATTTAGTCCAAGTACTAAATTAGCAACTAATCGGAAAACACCTGCACTATAATTGCGTAACACATTATCAATCGGAGTTGGTTTTATTTTGACAGTTCAACAATATTTATTGCGTTATTTACGTTGTGAGCAGACAAATTTTTCGAACATATGAAGCAATGGATTAGCAATTTGTTTCAAAATGAAACCAACTCCGATCGATAGTGTATTACGCAATTAGGGTGCCGCTCACCAAACTACACAAAAAGTATGTAAGCAACAATTTCTATCAACATAATATTTATATTTTCCATAACTCCCAAAAGAAAATTGGTCCTAGATTTCAAATTTTCTAGATCAAAGGACCAAATTAAAATATCAAATAACTAGTCCATAATACGATATTTTACCAAAATAAAAGCATTTTCTCTTAATTGGATGTCCATGCCAGACGATCAGTATAAGGACTGGAATTTCTTTACTAGTTTCAATTTCTTTCTGAATTTGCTGCTGAAATTAGGGCTGGCTATTTAGTAATAAGAAAAACTTTTTGAAATTTAATAGGGATCTGTGAAATATTGGCTTAGTTACTGTACGTACACTAATTAAACATCATGATAAAAAATTAAGTTGATTATTACGGTTACAAAATTAAAAAAAAAAAATAATACAACGTTATCATTACCTATTTTATCATAGAACTGCATTATTAAAATTACATTTATTTATTTGAAACTATATTAAAGTCCTTAATTGTTAGTAACAAATGTCTTAAAGCCATGTTAGTATTGCATTACCTATTCATAAAAATAAAATTAATTCAAAATACAAATAATAAAATCACTCGTGTCAAAAATAATTATTATGGAGTAGGTACTGAAAAAAACTATTTTTGTTACAATCTGAAATAATATAATTTTATAAAATAATTTAATACATCAAAATAAAATATTTTACTATCACAAATATTTTATTTTTCCATATTCGTCGGCAGTACCCTGAATTCCAGAATAAAATAGGTTTTTTGTGTGAAATTGGGTTCAATTTGTTTTCGAACAAAACTTATCACCTTATAAATCATAGGTACTTGTGGATCAAAATACAAAAACCTTATAAAATATGTACTTTACAGATACAGCCCTACCCTTTTAGGGTCACCCAAATCCCAAACATAGCACAAATTCTTTACCACCGTGCTATGTTACAAAAATTTCGTTCTCATTACAACATTTTTTATGCGAACTGAACTCAAAGAGTGAATGAAAGACCGAGTGACTGAGTGAACGAATGAATGGAAGTAACTGAGCGTGTCCGTGAAGTTCGTGATTATTTCGCGGAGTTGTGTGTAGAAAAAATAAAACAATGGCCAGCTTTGTTTTGGTGTTCGAAAATTCTGTTTGTGAGAAGTTTAGTGACGTATAGGTGCAGCGACAATAGGGATGATGCCTGGGTAAAAACGAAAAAAAAACTATTTAGTCCGTCAGTCAGATAGTAAAAAATTATTAGACACGTATTTTATGCTTTATCATATTACCAAAAAATTACTTAGATAGAACGCATTAAAGATAGGGAGTGGGGGCTACGTCACAACTATAACATGTAGATAGTGCAATCGATAGTGCAAGCTTCCGCCAATGTTTGAGTGTTATCGGTACACACTAATTACCGTGTACTAACTATAGTGTGTACCAAAAACACTCAAACATTGTTAGTTAGTTAGTTAGAAATGGCATCTCGCAGTTGACCACTGAGGGTCGAGACTGCTTAACCGAGCGATTCCTGTGGGTGCTTTAAGCGAACTTAAAGCCTCCGGCCAGGCTTAAAAACTAAGGTAAAATATTAGACGACTGAGCGTCGCTAATAATAGAGCAGCCAGACGGGGCAGGCTGGATCATGACGGGAAATCAAACATTGGCGGAAGCTTGCGCACATATACTACGAGTATAAACGGTTAGGACGAATAGTGGGGCGCGGCTTAGTGGATTGCACTACCTATACATATAAAACCTAGCAAGGAGTGTCGTCATGCCACATTTTAACTCAATGTATCGCCGTAATCTTTTGTTTACCTAAAAAAAAAAAATACGTGTCCAATATTTTTTAATAATCTATCAATATGACGGACAAAAAAATTTTAGTCATCATCACTATTTTTTTAAAGTGATGGTGAACTGGTGACTGTTTGTAGTTAACGAGTTTATTATTGAGCATGTTGCTATTTTATTGACAGTGACGGGCTTTAAATTTGTTTTTGTTGTTTAAGTCATTGTTGGCTAGTTGTTGTTCTAAGTTGCTGTCGCATTATTTTACTAATTTCACGTCACTACTGTGTCTATGGGAAACTGCACGGAAATCACTAATTGACCGCTGCGATTGGCCGAGCTGCGATGACGCGCCGGCTACTCGGCCATTCAGAGGACAACAATGTTTTGTGGTCTGCGAGTGGATGCTATGACAGAGAGTGACGCTTACGAACTCAAACAAACTGAATGGATATACTTAATCTGAGCTTACGAACTGAATAACAAGTCACAACAGTACGTGCTCGTTCTAAAATTTTGGATAAACTCAATGCTGTAATTTTTAACCGACGAAAAAAAAGGAGGAGGTTCTCAATTCGACACGTATGTTTTTTTTACATAACATAACACCAACGCATAACATTTTACAGTCATTCGAAAATTTTGAAATTTTTTTATTTTATTCGAGAGGGTATACGAGTACATCAAAGTTGGTCCCATATAAAATTGATTACCTGGGGTAGTTTTTGAGTTAGCTTTAATAATACGTATTTTTTCCCCACTTTTATATGGATGATGTTCTAGTTTGTTTTGCAGGTAGTGGTATTACAATTTGTGTGGGGTAGGTAACACAACTAAAAAGTGAAAAATAAAAACTTTTTTACAAAAAAATACAACCGACTTCCAAAAAGAACACTACAAAGTGAAAAATAACTTTAATTTCGGAAGTCGGTGGCAAAATACGAAAATACATTTAACCAGACACAAACATCCGAAATTAAAGTTATTTGTCACTTTGTAGTGTTGTTTTTGGAAGTCGGTTGTATTTTTTTGTAAAAAAGTTTTTAGCAATACACTAATGTCATCATTCTCCTGCCCTTATCCCAATCTATTTGGGGTCGGCGCAACATGTCCTTTTTTTCCATACTTCTCTATTATTCGTCATCTCGGTAGTCACCCCCTTTCTAGCCATGTCATCTTTCACACAATCCATCCATCGTTTCTTTGGTCTTCCCCTACTCTTATAGCCATCGACATTCATACTCAAAACTTTCCTCACGACATTTTCCTCACACTAATGTGTGTTATCAAAATCATATCAAGTTATTTCACTGGTCTCAATACTCTAACAGTAGCATCTACAGTCATGTTTGTAATACTTAATCATTTGGTAGCATAAAAATGGATAAACTATGTCATTATGCTTTGATATATTGCATGTGTATATATTCAACACAATGTAAATGGTTTTATGAATAAATGAAATGATACATTCGTCAAAATTCTTAAAAGATTTCTGGGAATTCAAATATCAGTCATCAATATCAAAGGTTTCGTACCCTTTGGCAAATATTGAACAACCTGAAAACTACTGAAACAGAAGTAAGGGACACAAATGAGTAAAAAATTCAATACAAGGTTAAGGGGTTTAATACAAGACCTAAACGCAACTAAACGCAAGTTTTATAATGCTTAAAATTATTATTTTTGGTAAACAAGTTTTGTTTCTTAGCTATTTGGCTAGTTTAAGCTACATTAACGGGCCCAAGCCAAGTCAATGTAGCGTGTGTGGTGAATTTTTTATTACGAAGAATGAGTATTATGAGGAGATATTTCGTTTTCTTCAATTTGCATGAACTTTCTCACTATTCTGCAGGTATTTAAGATTGCGGCTTTTTGAAGAGTAATGTAAATTGAGTCTTTCAAGTCTATTAGTTTAAGGCTATGGTGGAGGTGATTGGGTATAACACCCGTAGTGGAGATAACAATGGGTACTATGTACACTTTTTCCTGACTCCAAATTCTGGTAACTTCTTCCTTCAATTCAGCGTATTTACTGATTTTCTCACCTATTGTTTTTTGTAAATTATGTGTATTAGGGACTGCAATATCTATAAGGTATGTGACTTTATTAACTTTATCTTTAAGGGTTATATCTGGTATATTGTAGTGAACAGTCATTATTATTATTATTATCTTTGGCTTATCTCGGGTTATTATTAAAAGTGTATATTATGATCTACTGCATTAAACAAAATCAGAAAATATATAATGATATTCTTTAGGATATATGCTAGTTAGATAGTATTATACGTTGAAAATATAATACAACTAATTTAATACGATAGAGTAAAATCACAAATGTATTTATAATGTATTTTAACGTTTAAAAATCATACTAATATTCATTCGATCATTATGATTTTTTGACAGATTATTCTAACGTGTTTTGATTTTTTAGTCCAATGAATAATAATTTTTTTGTAAATAGATGATGGGATATTACACCCATTTTTGAAAAGTGTCTTAATTAGATTCTATAATGCTAATAAGCCACTAAAAAAAACACAATCTTTTTATTCAATCGATAAGTGCCATAAAAATGTATTTAAATTTTCAAATTTCGCGCGAAAACGCTGGACGCAGTGGACGCCATATTGATCTGCGGTCATGACGTCAGTTCGCTGAGTAAACAAACACTTTTTATTATACGCTGACCAGTTGACAGTTGACACTTTTTAATTTATACAGCCGTAATGACGTAATAGCATGGCGGCTACTTTCATGGTGTTAGAAAACAGAAAAAGCTGAAAACTTTGAACTAAAACTAACATTTTCCGTCTGCTATTTGCCCAAGCTATCTAAGTAAATAATATAATTTTAGATTTTTTCTCATATAGAGTAAAATACCGTATTGCTACATATTTTGCAATAAATTACCAGTGTTGTGTCAACGAGCTTCTTTTTCTTTTCATGCAGTCCGACAGTGACCGCGCTTTAGGTCCTATAGTCCCCTGTATAAACAATAATGATCAAAGCTAAGTACTTACAAGAATAAATTGAAACTGCAACAGCGAAGTAAATCCATAAGTGGTACATCTTTAGTAAGGACCTGAAACAAAAGAATAGTGTTATAAAAAAACTTCTCTGCAGCATTTTTATTTACAATTTTATAAGTCTTAGGGTGGGTTGCAACAAGGGCTACGTTAGTTTCCGTCAAAGTTAATATCAGCATAGAATAACAAGAGGAGCTAGAGGAGCTCGTGGCTAAGTAATAACAGCCGCGCGTGTCGATCCATCAGGTTAAGCTACGCTTGCCGGGGTTGGTCAGTGCATGGATGACCATCTTCACATACTGAGAATCCTCCGTGCCTCGGAAAGCATGTTAAGCTGTTGGTCCCGGCTGTCATTCGTGGATCTTTGACAGTAGTTACGGATCGTCAGAAGCTCGAAAGTCTGACAACCAGTCTTACCAAGGGGTATCGTGTTACCCAGTAACTGGGTTGAGGAGGTCAGATAGGTAGTCGCTCCATGTAAAATACTGAATAGCTGACTGGAAGCCGACCCCAACATAGATGGAAAAAGGCTGGGCAGATTGATTTTTGAACGACTACCTGCTGTTGCACCGTGATGTCAAATGTAAAAGATAAAGTTCGGATCAGGGACATGACATTCGACGCGTCTGACAGAAGTGACAGATATTTAACAATAACTTTAAAGTTATGACGTCAGCTAACAAATTGTCAAATGGAGCAACCTATTTTTTGTCTAACAGGAACTTTAACAAGGGTGGGTTGCATCATCTTACTTTAACAAACATCGAACTGAAGGTACGATGTTTGTTATTGTTAAAGTAAGATGGTGCAACCTACCTTAAGACAATGTAAACTATGTGACTTTAGTTAGGTAGGTAGGTGTACTGGACGGGCGTGATCGTCGGACGCGGTGTGTTGAAGGAGTGTGTAATGCCTATCCAGGTGTATCCCTGCTTGAGGTTAGGCCTCCTAGTCCAAACGGCGCTGACGTCCTGTACCTATAGGCTCAGGATAACTGCAGACTGGCGACCAGTAGCTATGTGTGAAGTCTTGACGGGGAAGGGTTTCTTGAAGATGAAATAATAACAGCGATTTTGATAAGTCTTCAGGAGATTTCAGGAGACGATTTGCGTAACTCTTCAGGAACAGAACGATGAATAGGTACCATGCCGATGGCTACGAGTCTGTGTTTTCGCTTGCGCGCTAAGGTACCTCGAAACTTTACCTTAACGAGAACCGCGAACCGTCTCCTGATTTCGAGTTTATTTTTATTTCAAAAATTTTACAAAAGTGCTTATTAGCAGCTGAAAAATGGCTATAATAACATCATATTATACACCGTTACAATTGTCATTAAATTGTCCAGCGATTGAGACACCTGCATTTCCTGTAACTATATTCGCTGAAAAGATTTCAGCGTGTAAATACAAAATGTTAATTGTTTTGATTTAAAACTATTTTTCAAACTATTTTATTAGATAACCAAAGAAGATATTTTAACGGGGTAAGCAGGTATCTCAAGCTGGTCTAATGACCTAAAAAACTATGAAAAATTCATGATTACAACTATATTTTTCAGGGCGTGACAGGCCCTGAAAACCTAAATTGCTAGAACGAGTCACCAAAAAACAGCAAATTAAAGTTTCCGACCCCTATAAATCCAATCAAGTAGGCTTTTCAGGACTATAATGGTACGTCCAGGGCTAGGTCTCGGTCTAGGGTACCTGGACGCACCAATTAAACTACAATTTCAGCTATGTAGCCCACTTAATTGGAGTTTACAGGGGTGGTACTCACGTTTTCCTTAGGAAACACTATTTTTCACTGTTTTTCAACTATAAAACACTATTTAAACTGATTTTACTGTTATTCTTAATAAATTAAACTATAAACAACTGTTTGGTGACGCATCGTAGCGAACAAAAACGTAGCTCATTCGCGACTCGGTACGTTATACGATGGCGGTCCCTCCGCTACTTGCGCTAGCGTGCGCCAGATAGGGTCTCGCAGCTGACACTATGGAAACGCCTAACTTTTCATGTTTTTGATGATGCGTTGTCGCGAACAGTAGGTATGAAGGAATAATTACAATAACATTATTCTGCTTGAGCTGTAAGTAGGTACACTAGTTACCAGTTCCCTGCCTAATCAGCCTAAATGTTCCCACTGCTGGTGTACAGGCTGTCTCTTTGTGGGAGGGAGAGGGCCGTACTCCACCATGCGGGTGCAACGTTTCTTAAAATTTTTGGCTGTAGGACATGCTGGTTACCTTACGATGTTTTCCTGCGCCGTTTTGAGAGCAGTGGTGGTGAAATAATTTAAGTACTGAAAGTAGTGACTGCTTTTTTTTTTTGTTTTGTGGGTAGGAAATCATCAAATGAGTTCTCCCGTTCTGGGCGGAGCGGGAGTGTCAGACTCACTAAGTCAGACTGACTAAAGCCCACCCGTGTTCCTTCAGTTGCCTGTGCCAGGGCCACGGTATCTGTTTCGAACAAACCGCGACCCCAGCGGCAAGTAGTGACTGCTTCAGTTCGAACCTACTACACAACTCGGTAAGTCGCGGCCATTTCCACTGGGCCATCACTACTCATAAATTTTCTAAATAAAATTCACTTATTGAAAACACCATCTTTCCAACATACTATGAGATCATTTTTTTAAAGAACTAGCTGACCCGACAGACGTTGCCCTGGAAAATATTTTTTTTTCTTTTTTTTTTGTGAATTTTTCCTATGTTTTAACAGTTATTCTGCTTTTCGGGGTGAAGACAAATCCAACAAATCAAACATCATAAAAATCGGTTGAGCCGTTCTTGACCTAAAAACGGTGTAAAAAACCCGACTTTGTTTTATATATAGGGTGACTGGTAATTAGTGACCGAAACCTAAACACATAATTGTGCTCATTATAACAAACAACTTTTACTATGGGGCCAAACCTGAAATCGCGAAAAAAAAATCAGCTGTTCCCTACATTTTGACGAATTATGCGAGCATAAATGTACTGAACAGCTGATTTTTTTCGCGATATTATGTTTGGTCCATAGTAAAAGTTGTTCATAATGATGAGTACAATGACCTCCTAAGATATTGTCACACTTACACCCTGTATAGATTCACTTGACAGGAACTGCTAAAGTATCTGATGCCGCTGCAAGTGGCGCCATCTAGTTTTGTAACTGGAATCACCGAAAAGGTCGCATATGAGTGATATTGGCTGGTGACAGTCACTCTAGCAGAGCGTCGCATGGATAGTTGCATTGCGGCTGTCTTCTGATGACAGAGAAAGATATCAAGAGGAGGTCGTACCACGTCCACGTCGAACTGCTATATTCCGGCACAATCCTGATGGTATTGAAGCTGGTGAACCACTAATACCATGACAATTTCAGGTAAAGGCGCTGTCAGATAAATGACTGTGAAACGAAATAAAATCCTTTAAAAACAAAACGATTTATTCTCCCCAAAACCGGCTTAAACAGTGAAGCACACTTAGCTTTATATATATACATATAATATATATGTAAAAACAGCTCCTGCAATAGCGTTGTTCCAGGGATTGAAAAGCATAGTTTATTTTGTACAATTCCTCTGCACTGCAACGTGGCTTTTTCAGGATTTCGGGCTGTTCAAAATTACTTACATATGGCTTTGGCTACACTGTTTTCCGGACTGGAATAAGTAACATTTTGCATACTATTAGGGATATTTAATTTGATAGTATATTTGATAGTAGAATAGAATATATTTATTTATTTATTTATTTATATATACTTTATTGTACACCACAAAAATACATAACAAAAAAAAAGACACAAACTACAAAATATACAATGGGCGGCCTTATCACTTTCTGCAATCTCTTCCAGGCAACCATAGAATGGACAGTGATTTGCCTGGATATGAAATGGGGCTGTAATATAGTTATACCCGCGACTTCGTCCGCATGAAATTTCTTATTCCTTCGACCCACCCTGTCACATCGCATCAGTTCTTTCTTTTTTTTTAGGGTTTCATACCTCAAAAGGAAAAAACGGAACCCTTATAAAAAAAGTAAAAAGTTTATTGATAACATAAACATGTTTACATTAGATTGGTATGACACTGCACTAGGATACCCTGTGTCGCAGGATCCAGTAGGATCACTCGTGTGTCTGTCTGTCCATCTGTCACAGCCAATTTGATCCGAATCTAATGGAAAAATCAAGTCGAAATTTGGTACACATGAATTTCTGTGACCTAAACACGGACGGTTAAGGTAAATAAATTAATTTTGAATATGGGGGTCACTTTTGGGGGCAAATAATAAAATTAAAAAATAAAGTTTTGCAAACTATACCGTGTAACATATTAAATGAAAGGACTATGAGGGTCTCAAATATATATATTTTTTTATAAATTTGAAATATATTGCTTTAAAGTTATACGAAAATTGACCATTCCTTACCCTTATCTCCGAAACTACTAAGTCTACTAAGGTGTATTTTCTGTTTTGTTTTTTACAAATTTTATTTTGAAAAAAATACTGAAAATACACGTTTAGGTACCTGTAGATTACAGGAAAATCTATAAGAAGTCAGTGATCTTAAAATAACATTGTAAATTTCTCAATATTGTCAGTACAAACTTACATTTACAGTTGGAATGTATGGGAGAACATGTTTTTCAACTACAATGTTAAGTTTGTCCTTGGGATAAATTCATCCTAACTACGGAACCGTTCATTGTGCGTGGTCCGACACGCACTTGGCCGGTTTTTTCTTTTTTCTCGGCTCCTAATGGTAGGACAAAAAACCATAGTATAAATGGGCTTACAAACACTACAATAATTTTTTACAAATTTTATTTTGAAAAAAATACTGAAAATACACGTTAAGGTACCTGTAGATTACAGGAAAATCTATAAGAAGTCAGTGATCTTAAAATAACATTGTAAATTTCTCAATATTGTCAGTACAAACTTACATTTACAGATGGAATGTATGGGAGAACATGTTTTTCAACTACAATGTTAATTTGTCCTTGGGACAAATTCATCCTAACTACGGAACCGTTCATTGTGCGTGGTCCGACACGCACTTGGCCGGTTTTTTCTTTTTTCTCGGCTCCTAATGGTAGGACAAAAAACCATAGTATAAATGGGCTTACAAACACTACAATAATTTTTCGATTCGAACCAGCAGTTCCTGAGATTACCGCGTTCAACCAAACAAACAAACCAACTCTTCAGCTTTATAATATTAGTAATATTGACATACTCTCATTAAAATGTTACAACAAAGCTATTTGATCACCACTAGCCATTTGGCCAAACATGTGGCTAACTATAATTTAGTTAATTCATTTACCGATGACTATGTAAATTCATTTGCTTAATTTTTAAACTAAATTTTGATGGCACATGATTTGATGTCCCTTTTAAATCAAAAGACCATCAACGTATTTGCCGATCATGGTGTTACAAAGCTCAAATACATTCTGTATTAAGACTAATTCAATTCTTCTTCTTATCACGGCATAAAATCATCATGAAGCCTTTACCAAATTATGTTGGGATCAGCTTCCAATCTTAGAACCGGATGCAGCTGAATACAAGTATTTTACATGGAAAGACTGCCTATCTGACCTCCACAACCCAGATACTGGGTAATAAGATACTCGTTGAGAGCAGTGGTGGCCCAGTGGTATCGGCTGCTTACGAGTTGTAGGTCGTAGGTTCGAACCCAGACAGGCGCTTTATTTTGTGTAAATTATTTCATCACCATTGCTCTCAAAACGGTGAAGGAAAACATCGTGAAGAAACCGGCCTAGAACCAAAAACTCGATGACATGCGACATCTGCAACCCGCACTGGTCCCGTGTGATAGATTCCGGCCCATTCCATCTCACCGAGAGGAGTCCTGTGTCCCAGCAGAGGGAACATTATAAGTAGGCTGATTATGCTAACACGCGTTCGTAAAACTGGTTGTCAGACTTTCGGTTTTCTGACTACCCATAACGACTGTCAAAGATCCACGAATGACAGCCGGGACCAACGGCTTAACGTGCTCTCCGAGGCACGGAGGGCTCTCGGTTGAAACCACCCATCCACGGACACTTATTCACGGACCGAACGCGGGAAGCGTACCTTAACCCGAGTGATTGAGCCGTGTGGCTGTTATTACTTAGCCACGAGCCCTTCAGCCACAGCACAAGCTATACGAGAATAATTGGCATACATAAGTTGTTTTCATTCACACGTAGTAAAAAGATTAGTCATTGAACAAGGTTAATACTAAGGCTGGCTGTCATAGGGTGTGCCATACGTAGGTATGTAAGAGGAGGCTTTTCTTAGCCAGGTTCATAGCGGAGCTGACAGCATAGGATTCGAAGGACTTACTCCAGTACCATGAATGGTAGAGGATGTTGTATTGTTTTGATTGGATTTTTTTTTTTTGCTGTAATTCCAATTAAACGCATTTTTCTTCTTTCTTCTTTCTATATTTTAACTCCGATAAGACACAATTTGTTTTAAATTAATTCAGTGCATTTGGCTATACGTATTTTATAAATATAAAGCTCCTTCGTCAAGCTTTGGTTGAATAATAAAAACACCAACATCGAACCTCCTTTCCCATCAGCTCCAAACCTTTTATTTTTCACTAAAAGGTGACATTAAAATTATTAATTAAATATCCCTGTTCAAAAGAAAAGCTAAATATAGCATCGAATATCCATTCCGTTCACTGATCAAAGAGCTGCTCCCTAATAGGTTGCCAACAATTAACTTAATTTTTTAAAAGCATTTTGTTTACGATGTCGGTAATAAGGGGGTAATATTACTCGAGGAGGCAACACTGTGTGATGATGTTAAAGAACATATTCATTTTGTATCTTTACAACCCTCCCGTATAATTTTGCACGGATAGCGGATGAAATAGCGAAATGTCAAAATATTGATATCTATTATTTTTTTTAAACATTTATACAGTTTTGAGTTTGAGAGATGCACCTATTGAAGAAAATATGCAGCGCTCACTCAAAATAAATTGGCAGAAGGCAGCAGGGTCATAATAATTATGATTTATTGTTTAGAGACACGATCAGAATTTAATTAAAAAAATAATTTTATAAGTAAAAATTTACGGTAGGAGCAAATGCGCATTTATGACGTAATATAGCTATTAAATTCTGCTTTTCAGAAAAAAGTGACCATTGTATTTATAACTAGGTATTATACGAAACAAAAAACTTGAAACTACGACAGTGAATTGTGATAAAATCTTTTCAAACGTCAACCCGTAAACCAAATTCTCTAGAACTGGCAAGGTAGTGTCGAATTTGAACATGAATGGTTCTCTTCGATCTTCTCTTGTTTTGGTACGAAGCATAGCTACAAGAATCTTATGAAATCTTGCCGTGATGACTTTGTGAGACTCATCAATGGGATCGCCGAGTGCGCCCGGCGTCATCAGAACTAATAAAATTCGTGGCGCAACTCACGAGTGTCACGTATCGGCTTAAAAGCTTTCAGTTTCTATACGTCATTTTTGTTACGTAGCGTAGTGCGAGTAAAGGCTCCCGCAGACCGGTGCGACGCGATTCAAATAGAGCAATTTCCATGAAGTTTTCATAGAAGTTGTTCTACTAGAGTCGCGTTGCGCCCGCCTGTGGGAACCTTAAATAAACACGCTTGGTTTAGCACAAACTCAGAAATCTCGAAAAAAAAAATGCGTACTGTTTTTTATACGAGTATTGGGTCTTTTTATTCCAGTAATTGCCGAAACTTCACAGACATGGTGATGGGCCCAACCGCAGCAATAAAACTTTCGTATAAATAAAACAATCGACGTCGTCATTGCTTGACTTAAACAACTACCTAAAAGTAAAGAAAAAAAAAAAACGACAACCAACTTCCAAAAAAAACATTTCAAAGTGTAAAGTAAAAACACTACAAACACACCGGTAAAAGGAAACTTGAGCGAAAGACACTTGCGCGAACCCACTTGCGCGAAAGAACATTTCTGCGAATAGACTTTTCCGCGAATAGATTTTTGAGCGCATGGACATTCACGCGAAAGATACTTGCGTGATTGACACTTGTGCGAATCCACTTGCGCGAAAGACATTTGTCCTTTTTAATTTTGACCCCAGTTTTGTTATCAGCAGTCTCGAAAACCATGATAATGACATATGTCGAAAATAAATTAAAAAAAAAGACACATTCGAATCGAGCGATGCAAATGTTTTGCGAATTTGAATGTGTCAGTGCCGTGTGATGATGTGTCTCACCGGGCGGGCGGCTGGCCGCGCGGTTCGTTGATCCACGCATGCGCAGAGCGCGCACACAAGCATCACGTCACATGTTTCATTGGACCAATAGAAAGCGTTTCTTTCTCGCTAATTGCTGTGATTGTTTGTTAGTTTGGCTTGTTTTGTTTTAATCAGTCAGTTGCAATTAATCACTACATATTATAAAACAAAGTCGCCCCGCCGCGTCTGTCTGTCTGAATGCGATAAACACAAAAACTACTGAACGGATTTTCATACGGTTTTCACCAATGAACGGAGTGTTTCATGAGGAAGGTTTAGGTGTATAATTCATTAGGTTTTTGTATAAATTGGCTGAAATATGACGATGATTGTTGAAAATGTCGGAAAAAATCATGACTACTGGGCGCTTTACTGGCGTACGCCTCGTAAACCAGATGAAGATAATATATTACAGAATTAATACATTGTTTACCCGGATTAACACATAGGGTACTTTTAATCCCGGTGGTAAGTTCCCCGTGGGATATTTTCCGACATTCACGCGGGAGAAGCCACGGGCAAAAGCTATTCATTACGTAAATAAGCAAGTAGTTTCCGAGTCTAGAATTGTGTTGAGCTATTTTAACAGTTTTTCCCATGGCACCGGGAAATAAAAGTGAAATAATTACGAGATCACGCGAAATGCCACTACCTTGGCATTGCGAACAGATTAATTGAAAACCGTTCATTCCAAAGAAAGAAAGTTATTCTTAAACATTCGCATTCACATTCGCGAATGTTAAAAATATGACATTCGTAACATCCCTAGTCGGTGTAATGATAAGATCGTATAGAAAAGTAAAACGAAGCCATAAAAAGAAAACGTTTTGTGAGGTCTAACAGAAAACTTTACGGAATCCTTATACGAGTAAGATTAGTTTCTATTGAAATTTTTAATAAATTATACTATTGTACTAGCTGTTCTCACATTATTCTTGTATGAAATAAATTATTTTGACTTTTGGTTTTTGTAATGATACTTATTTTAATTAAATAAATAGAAATATTATTTTATATTTTAAGTAATACCTTTTTATTTATTTAGATTATTTAATCATTTTAGATTATTTTCCCCAGGCTTGGTTACCACCTTTTTTGTTTTTTAGGGTTCCGTACCGCAAAAGAATAAAACGGAACCCTTATAGGATCACTCGTGTGTTTGTCTGTCTGTCTGTCTGGCTGGCTGTATGTCTGTCTGTCTGCCTGTCTATCCGTCTGTCACAGCCAATTTGCTCCGAATCTAATGGACCGATTAAGTTGAAATTTGGTACACATATGAATTTCTGTGACCCAAACACGAACAGGTAAAGTGAATAAATGAATTTTGAACATGGGGGTCACTTTTGAGGGGCAAATAAGAAAACTAAAAAAAAAAGTTTTGCAACCGTGTTACATATCAAATGAAAGGACTTACTATGAGGGTCTCAAATATATATTTTTTATAATTTTAAATTAAATTGTTTTAAAGTTATTTAAGAAAATAGACGAAAATTGACCGGATGGTCAATTTTCGTCTATTTTCTTAGTAGTTTCGGAGATAAGGGGGGGGGGGGGGGCATCCCCCCCTTATCTCCGAAACTACTGGGCCTAAAACTTTGAAAAAAATACAGAAAATAGATCTTTATCTGTAGATTACAGGAAAACCTATAGGAAGTCTGTGGTCTTAAAATAACATGGTAAATCTATCAATATTGTGAGTACAAACTTACATTTACAATTGGAATGTATGGGAGAACATGTTTTTCAACTACAACATTAAGTTTGTTCTTAAGATAAATTCATCCCAACTACGGAACCCTTCATTGTGCGTGGTCCGACATGCACTTGGCCGGTTTTTTTTTTGTGGATGGGAAATCATCAAATGACTTCTCCCGCTCTGAGCGGAGCGGGAGGGCGTGTCAGAATTTTACTGACTAAAATCCACCCGTGTTCCTTCAGTTGCCTGTGCCAGGGCCACGGTATCTCTTTCGAACCCGCGACCCCGGTGGCATCGGCCCTATCGGATCCCATCACTTCTGACATCTCTTTGAGTCCTTACCGGACGGCGAGCTACCCATTGCTCGCCGTCCGCAAGCCCGCGCCTACGGTGGCCGGAAATCGGCTATAGATTCCCGCCGCCCAGAGCGTCACCTACGGTGACTAGCGGCGGTGGCGCGACAGTTGCCTCTCCCTCACGCGTTCCGCCTCCTCCTTCCCTAGCATTACTGCTTTGCAGAAGGAGGTGACGGCACCACCATGCACTCTCGCTGCGTACCATGGCCTGGACCAGGTTTGGACGCGAGAGATCGCCGCCGCTGATCGCCTCCGCGAGAACACGGCGGTGCTCCGCCCAGGCCGGGCAGACCTCCACTGTATGCTCCACTGTGTCCTCCGAGCTATCCACATAATGGTGACACCCAGGCGTTTCCTCCCACCCTATCTAGAACAGGAACCTCCCGAAACAAGGACCTGCGTCAGGCGGAAGGTGAAGGCGCCGTGGCGCTTTTCCAACCATTCCTGAAAGAGGGGGCTTACCGCCGCAATTATGACGTGCTCAGTCTACCTAACAACGTAACTTCAGTATGATCATTAGTGTCGTATAATTATTATGACAAGAAAATAGTAATTAAGTATCCTAGGTACATTACCATTTCAAACGTCACTTGTGTATGTGTGTGCGTGTGTGTGTTTGCCGTTAGCGGCAAAGAGGACACCGTGGAGTTTTAGTGGGTCAGAGTCCCACATAACTGCACTATTTCCCCATGGTAGTGCATAAATCATGAGCATTCATCCACAATTAAAAAAATAAGACGTCACGTGTGGAGAAGGGGGTACTTTCTTTAGAGTGAACAATAATATTTAGTCAATAGCTTCTGCCGGCGACTTTGCCCTCGTCAAATTTTTTGTTTGAATAATGCTTTGAAAGACACTATACGGCTAAGCCAAGTTCAAGAAAAAAGAACTGGCGACGCAGCAGCCGTGTGTACACGAACCATTTGGAGCCACTTTTGACCCCTTAAGAACTCAAAATCTTTTTAACGTAAACACATGAAGTTTGTTTCTTTTATTAAAACCCCGATGGGAATTAGATGGCCAAAAGATTCTGGAGTAGCGGCCGCGTACCGGAAGACGTAACGTTGGAAGGCCTCCCACAAGGTGGACCGATGACCTTGTAAAGGTCGCAGGAATCCGCTGGATACGAGAAGCACAGAACCGGTCGAAGTGGCGGTGCTATGGGGACGTCTATGGCTGTCCAGCAGTGGACGTCTTTAGGTTGAAACGATGATTGAACCCCTTAAAATACCCCTTAATATCTAAATACTGCTCAAACGGTTATTGAGATATCTATTAACGTAAAATCGGCATTTTTATCACTGACAGACAGATAAAGATCAGAAACCAAACCGACTTCCAGATGACCTAGAAAGTTGAAATTTGGCGTCCAGCTGAGTAACTGTGCGTATACATAGGAACAAATCAGAAAACAGTGAATTTTTACGATTTGAAATATTTTTAAGAATTTTTTTTTACAAAAAAATACAACTGATTTCCAAAACAACACTACTTACTTTTCACTTTGTAGTGTTGTTTTTGGACGTCGGTTGTATTTTTTTGTCAAACAAAAATTTTTTTTTCACTTTTTAGTTGTACGAGTACTTACTCCACACAAATTCTAATAACACTGTCTGCAAAAGAAACTAGAACATCATCCACATATAAAGTGGGGAAAAATACGTAATAAAAAATAATTTTATGCATAAAAAAACTATTCGTCTGTGATTTGAACTCGGTTGAAAATGAATAATTATTAATAAAAAATATTTCTGTGAACTTAAAAAAGTAAAGTACTACCAAAACCAGATTACAAAATTATTTATGCTAGGTAACAGTTCCGTAACCGCAGTGTTAATATTGGACGCGACACAAATTGTTTTCCAACCTGCCAGTTTTAATTTAATAATTTGTTAAAAATGACGCTCTTGTTTTTTTTTTTAAGTTGAATAATTGTACAAAATACGTTATTGTTATGTTTTATTTCTAGCCTTACTTATGCGGTTTCCTGCTCATAAGAGTTTATATAAAGAGGTGTATTCTTTGATGCGAACATTTGTCAGTGAATATTAATGCTTGACGTAAGTGCCTAGGTTAACTTTGAATAGTGGTGATCTTGAAAAAATACTGTGTTAGATTGTTTCGTAAGTTGAGCTAGTTTTTATTTTTTTATTTTTCATTTAAGTAACAAGACAAGACTGGTGGAAAAGACTGGAGACCGTTGGCCTGAGAGTAAGTCGGACCAAAACAGAGTATTTGTTTTGTGATTTTGGTGGTCTCTCCGGTCCTGCGCCCATATCTCTTGCTGGAACGCCTATACCGATCTGCTCCGACTTTCGGTACCTCGGGTCGCCTGTCCAAGGGGATGGCGAAGTAGACCGAGACATAACGCACCGAATTAACTCAGGATGGATGAAATGGCGACAGGTTACAGGAACAACTTGTGACCCACGGATGCCCCTCAAGTAGAAGGGGAAAATTTACAAGTCCGTGATAAGGCCTGTCATACTTTTTGGATCGGAATGCTGGGCAGTGAAGAAGACGGATGAAAAAAAATTGCATGCAGCGGAGATGAGAATGTTGAGATGGATGTGTGGAGTGACGAGAATGGATGAAGTGAGAAATGAGTATATAAGAGGAAGATTGAAAGTGGCGTCGTGACAGAAAAGTTGAAAGGAAATCGTTTGTCTTGGTATGGGCATGTAATTAGGAGAGATGAAACGCATGTGGCTAAAAGAGTTATAAATATATATGTTGATGAATGGAGAGGCAGAGGAAGGCCAAAGAAAAGATGGATGGATTGTGTGAGGAATGATATGAAAGAGAAGGGAGTGAATGATAGCGTGACGGTTGACAGGGGAGAATGGAAGAAGAAAACGTGTTGCGCCGACCCCAAGTAATATGGGATAAGGGCAGAAAGATGGATGATGATGATTTAAGTAACAAGACAACATTAAAAATAAAGGTGTCCTAAGGCCGGGTCAGCGAGGATAGAAGCCTCGCGTGGAGCAAAAAGGCAAAAGCTGGCTTGATCCAGATGTTCAGGACGCCTAGCCTAGGACTATGAAAGCACGGCCATGTTTTCAACACCATAACCATAACCAGCCTATAATGATCCCACTGCTGGGACATAGGCCTCCTCTTTGTGAGAAGGAGTGGGCCGTAATGGATTACGGCCCACGCGGGCCCAGTGCGTTTTCAACAACTGTGTCGATAGTGGTTTGATATTATTTATAAAGTCAATATTACTTGTTATACTAGGTAGTTGGTTGGTAAAGCTGCAATTTAACTAATTTAGGGTTCCGTACCTCAAAAGGAAAAAACGGAACCTTATAGGATCACTCGTGTGTCTGTCTGTCCGTCTGTCAAAGCCAATTTGCTCCGAATCTAATAGACCGATTAAGTTTTTGGTACACTTAAGAATTTATGTGACCCAAACACGGACGTGTAACGTAAACAAATGAATTTTGATTATGGGACTTTTGGGGGGTAAATAAGAAAATTTTAGAAAAGTTTTGCAAACTGTACCGTAAGATATATCAAATGAAAGGGCTTACTGTGAAGGTAAATATTTTTTGTTTAAAATTTTAAAACAATCTGTTTTAAAATTATTTAAGAAAATAGACGAAAATTTACAATTTCCTATTTACAAAAATTGTTTTTAGTCGAGTTACAAAATTTGCCTCATCTCCGAAACTCGGCCTAAAATTTAGAAAAAAAAAATACAGAAAATAGTTGTCTAACTAAAGATTACAGAAAAACTTATCAAAAGTCTGTGGTCTTAAAATAACATGGTAAATCTCTCAACATTGTCCGTACAAACTTACATTTGCAGTTGGAATGTATGGGCCAATATGTTTTTCAACTACAATGTTAACTTTGTTCTTGGGATAAATTCATTCTAACTATAGAACCCTTCATTGTGCGTGGTCCGACAAGCACTTGTCCAATTTTCAAGATTTCTAGAAGATTCAAGAAATTGAACAGCTTACACAGACAACACCCCCACACACACACATACACAAACACTCACCCACACTTCCACTCCACATCAGCGCTGGGTAGGTACTTTATAACTTATAATGATTTTTTCTTTTGTAATTTTTAATTTATTAAGAGTTCATTAATTATGTGAAAGTATGGAACAAAAATGTCTTCCTTGTACTTTGTGTTGGGCGTTGATAGCTGCGCCACAGTATTTTACTTTTGCAGCTATCTTCGTGTCAATTGTTATGTTTAATACCTAAAAATTGTTCCTAATAAACTTTATTTTATTTTATTTTATTTAGATATATTTTTACAAAAATCGATTGCCGTGAGTTAACTAAAAATCTTCACACATACATACACTGGGTGAAGTTATGCCACACTTAAACCTCAAAAACGCATCTACTGGTGTTACTTTACTTCTGGTTTATCAACTAAACTTAATTTCGGGCCCATTTCCAGTGCCACATGAAAATAATCTTAATTAAAAAAATAAAGAAGCTCCAAAACTTTCCGAGACCGAACCGTACTTACTTAATAACACAAAACCAAAGAACAAGACAATATCAAGTTCAAAGTTTAATTAATCATCAATAGATCGAGTAACGTCCTTGTTCCAAACAAGAAAAGCGACACCCGGATGCCTTTTGATTCAAAATTAGGGCAAGTCCGGGACGACCCAATCCCCTCTCTATTATCAAAACAATAACATGATAATTATTTACCTACAGGTATTGGTTATAATGAAGATGGCTACAGCATAGACACAGAGGATTGTAAGCTAGACATCGTCAAGGATAATGAAAAGGATATCTTTGTTATAGTTGAAGAATTAGATAGTCATGATGACTCTGTCACCGCTAGCGAGGCAAGTAAGTGATGATAATTTTTTTTCTAACTTACTATGCTAAGATATTAAAAGGAAAAGTTATGAATCCTACGCACTATGTAATATTTGAGAGGTATTTTGGTACCTTGTACATCCTAAATGTGGTATTGAATCGTTTAAGATTTGTTTTAATAATTATATGAAGACACTCGAAATTCAATATGGCGGATTGTGGTTCTATTTTCTGTCTCTTGGTTCATTTTATCTCATTCAGGACCTATTTTTGTACCTTCCTCTTTGTCTAATAATTACCTATCGTGACGTACACTACAACGTCTTTGTACCTTTCCCTCTCAGATGTTCTTTACTTGTTTACATAAGCAAAATTAGCCTGTAACCTTCCCACTGTTGTGATATAGGACTCCTCTCCTTGAGAGGGAGTGAGCTGTAATCTACCACGCGGGCCATAGCGTGTTAGTAGATATCACATATCTTCGAATTTTTAGTTCTAGAACACGCACGATGTTTTCCTTCACCGTTTTGAGAGCAGTGGTGAAGAAATTAATTAGACAAAGTAAAGCGCCTACTTAAGGTTCGAACCCACGATCTACAGCTCGTAAGTGGGGGCCGTTACCGTTGGGCCACCACTGCTCACTTTTACTACAAGACAGTGTCACTTTTATTAGATAACGTTATTTTATTCAAATTTTAATATTATACAAAGAGGTCTTTCTCTATCTCTCTAAATAGGGCAACTGTTTCTTATGGACGTCGTAATAGATTGTATCTTGAATCAAGAATCCTTCCACTTAGATTAACAATAATCCTATTGTAATCAAGATTACTTGTATTTTACCAAGACCATTACTTTATATTGTACGAGTATCACTGCTCTTGGTACCTAATTGTGCTTTCTTAAGTAGAGCGTCTTTGATTTCAAATGTTACAACATAATTTTTAGTATATCCGCTCACGCGAGCGCGGTGTGAATCGGGTCCGTGGAGTCATTTTACCTAATATTGTACGTGGTGTGAGTTCTATACCAAGAAAATATTTTTTTATTATTAACGTTGTTCCATCACTATTAAGTAATGGATATGCGAAACCTGAATATAGTTTGTTCAGAATAAATAACTGAATCGATTCCAATAATTTTTTTACCGTGTTATATTTTGCCCCTAAAATCTTTAAAAAAGGTTACAATATTGATATCACGCGACGAACACAAGTCACTGCAGGTCATAGCGGCACTAGGCACGGGCGCACAGCGGGCGCCGCGTGGTGATCATGTTTTTGTACGGACAACCAGGTAACATAACAAGCTTATAACTTTGTGATTTTTCATGACACGTGTTTCGGGTTTCGCATATACTAAAACTATTGTATAATCTAAAATCTACCTATGTGTTTTTTTTTTTAGACTTATGCCCGGTTTCTGAGGTATATAAATGGAGTTAGTCCATTCAATCAATCTGCCTAGCCTTTTCCCAACTATGTTGGGGTCGGCTTCCAGTGTAACCGGGTGCAGCTGAATACCAGTATTTTATATAGAACAACTGCCTATCTGACCTCCACAACCCAATTACTGGGTAATACGTTACCCCTTAGTAAGACTGGTTGTCAGACTTTCGGGCTTCTGACGACCCGTAACGACTGTCAAAGATCCACAAATGACAGCCGGGACCAACGGCTTAACGTGCTTTCCGAGGCACGGAGGAGTCTCGGTATGTAAAGATGGTCACCCATCCACTGACCAACCTCGGCAAGCGTAGCTAATCGGAGTTTATCCATTCGATAGTGATTATTTGTTCGATATCGTGTTTCTGAACTAAACGCTAAGGAAGGTGAATTACTATCGAGGGTTTATCTGACGACCTCAAAAACCGAGCTTTAGGAAAAAATTCGCATAAATAAATAGATCATTTTGTCGAATCAATAGCTATTAAGAGTTTAAACTCCGTTTAAAAAT
Source organism: Cosmia pyralina (assembly GCA_946251885.1). Classification (NCBI taxonomy): domain Eukaryota; kingdom Metazoa; phylum Arthropoda; class Insecta; order Lepidoptera; family Noctuidae; genus Cosmia; species Cosmia pyralina. The sequence goes on from OX276365.1 coordinate 6,067,978, forward strand.
TCTTCAGAACAGCTAAGAAATCATATTTTATTTTAGCCATGGTAAACTTGCTTCCGCCCGTGGTTTCACCCGCGTAGACCGAGATAAAAAGTGGCCTGTGTGTGTGCTGTGTATTTAGGGTATAAGCAGCTACTATCTACATACCAAATTTCATCCGAATCGGTCCAGCCGTTTGAGCGTAAGGAAGTAACAAACATACAAACACACACACACACAAACCTTCGCCTGTATAATATTAGTGTGATTGATGTGATTTGCTCTAAAGTAATGCAGTTGTTCTAATTACATATTCAACTTAATCAAGTTTCAGCCGTGTGATTCTGTAAGACCTCATTCTAAACTTCGAATCTGAATCCGCTGTTAGTTTCTTGATTGGCATTCTAAAAACTCGGTTGATAATTCGAATGTACACTAGCGCTACCCTTGCGAGCGTATCAGCGAGTTGAACTAAATTGACCGTAAGATTTTGACAAGATAAAGTATGAGTGACGTAAGAAGTGGCATTCAGTAAGGTCACTTCGACGCTCACTTCGCACTCGAACCCGATTCAAAGTGTCAAATAAAAAGCATCTATTTTACGAGTGAGAGTGAATAGCGATGTGAGATGCGAGTTGTTGTTCGAATTTTACAGTATTGACGTACTGATCAGTATCAGAGACTTGATCATGCTTATATGCGGGTGTCTCAATTATCTAAGTCACCGCTACTGTCAATCTATCGATGCTTTTACTCAAAAACAGTGAGAAGCTTATAGAAAGATGACGTAGCAGCCAAAAATCTGCATGGCCCTCATGTGATCTCATCAAGATAATGTATGGACTTTAGAAGAGAATGTGACCTCAGAAAAGTCGGATAGTAGACCTCGTCTAGTTACAAATATTTTTTTTAGTCGTAAAAATGTTTGATAAAACCAATGTACAGAAATAAATAAAAATAATATAATTAAGAAAAAAATGAAGCTTTGAAATACGATAGCCCACTCTTTTACGGGTACGTATGTAACGTTTGAAATAATAACAAAAAGTTCATTAGAACTTTTTGTAAAAAAAAAAAAAAATAAAAAAAAAAAATATAGAAATAAAAAATAAAATTAGGTCTTATGATCATTAGATCATAAGACCTAATTTTATTTTTTATTTATTTTTTAATATAGCTATCAAATGATATAATTAATTATGGATATAATTTTATTTTACCTAATTTTATAATTATGGTATAGTGAACATTTTTACGAGGAGCTCGTGGCTAAGTAATAACAGCCGCATGGGTCGATCGACCAGGTTAAGCTACGCTTGCCGGGGTTGGTCCGTGGATGGGTGATCATCTTTACATACCGAGACTCCTCCGTGCCTCGGAAAGCACGTTAAGCCGTTGGTCCCGGCTGTCATTCGTGGATCTTTGACAGTCGTTACGGGTCGTCAGAAACCCGAAAGTCTGACAACCAGTCGTACCAAGGGGTATCGTATTACCCAGTTACTGGGTTGTGGAGGTCAGATAGGCAGTCGCTCCATGTAAAATACTGGTATTCAGCTTCATCCGGTTAGACTGGAAGCCAACCCCAACATAATTGGGAAAAGGCTAGGCAGATGATGATGGTATAGTGAACATTTTATAAAAGTAATGCACATTTGAAATAATAATTCAATTAGTATAATATCCAGTTAGTATAATATTCAACTTAGTTATGTATATTTTTGCAAAAACTGATTAGATTTTAAACGACTGCCATTTACATGCTAGCGAACATAAGCACCACATCGATGTTATTAGTTTGCTTAAGCGGGTAGACTCAAAGTCAAACTCAAATTCAAAGCATTTATTTCAAATAAACCAATAACCACTTTTGAATTGTCAATAAAAATGAAAAATGATGATGATGATGATGAATGATGTGGGTCAGTCAGAAAGATGAAGCTATCCGCCTATTCCAAAGCGTAATAGGTACCTATGGAGAAGAACGGGCAAGAAACTCCACGGACACTCTTATATATCAAGATATGGTTACAAAACAACGGTCACATCATTCATGTTGAAATTATACATGTGAGAACGATGCAGAACGTACAAAACGTCCTAAAAAAAAACAATTCAAATATTTAAATTAAATAAAACAAAGCCGTGGCAGCTAAGATATGACCAGACGGGTGGACGGATATTTTTTATTTTTCTTTTTGTCATACAGGTAAAATATTTATTATATGTCTTGACTATTGCGATCTCAATATTTGTTTTGGCAATTAAACTTTTTTTTTGAACGATAAAGTTTATTGGATATGTGAACGACAACGTGCGGAAAAATTTTAGTGTCGTGCCGTAAAAATAATAAACATGGAGACGCAGTTATATACTGTGGTTAAATATGATGAGAACCACAACCATGATCCCATACCAGCACGGCTCTCCGTTGCGTCTATAACTGATAAAATCAAAACAGATTCCTGTCATAATACCGGTACGAAGACATGCCAAATTTTACAAACCGCAAAATCTAGTAGTAATGAAATGGTTTTGAGTGAATTACATTCCACTTCTGCGTTAAGACAGGTTTTTATGGCACCAACGGATATTTTCTTCTAAATTCATCATGAAGATTTACAAACACAAAATAACAATGTTGTAATATGTGATGAAATATTTAATGATAACAAAAGGATAAAAAAATTTTCTTGTCAAAGAATTATGGATTTATTTGGGAGATCTAAACTGATATTATTGGATGGAACATTCTACGTTGCGGCAGACAACTTTTTGCAACTGTATGTTTACATGGAAATATCTCTAAGGAAAACAGACACACATATCCTCTTTTGTTTGCACTATGTACAGTCAACAAAAGAGATATCTAAGCAGGGTATACTAACATATTTGTATGTGAATTCCTTCATGTTCAATTTCGTGAAAATATACAATTTTGTGATGGTGTGTTACAATGTATTGCAAAAACAAAGTAATATATATAAAATTGAACATGAAGCAATTCACATACAAATATGTTAGTATACCCTGCCTAGATATCTCTTTTGCTGCTCACAAAGATAAAAAACATTATAATAAATTATTCGATTTAATTTTTACCTACTGTAATTAACATGAGATTACAATTACGGTGTAAAAGAATGTAATTAAGGACTTTGTACTTGTTGCAATGAAATGTGTTGAACAAAATTTTGACTATTATTAATGGCTGTTTTTTTCATGTTGCTCAATCTATATAAAGAAGAATACAAAGAGCTGGGAAAATGGTTATTTAGGGAACTAATTATAATTTTTCAATTGAAATGAAGTGTTTGCTAGCATTTGCATTTTTAGATAAAAAAGAAATACCCCACTATTTCATGAAGTTGCAAGAATTTGTTTCATCAGAAAGCATTGACATTGTTCAAATAATGGAAAAGATTATGTTTTAGGTAACGACAAAAATTATCCTTGTTATCCTCCAGAATTATGGAGTATTGCAAGCTTACACGCCAAGGGTGCCAGGATCAATCAAATTATAGACAAAAAAAAAAACCTGGGTTTTATTGCCTAGCCCATGAGTTGCTTCTAGAAACCAAAGTAATATTGGAACATGATCTCAAAACTGTTTTGTGCGCTTGTCTTCACTTTTGTGAGAGCACATAAATTTAAAACTTGTGTTTTGTTTATAATATCTTTGTTCTATTTTTTTTTTTTTTTGTCTTTTTTATGATTATGTTATATTTACTGTATGTGTTAATGTAATTGGTCCACAAACCGTATTAACATAAATAAATAAATAATAAATAAATTGGGTCAAATAGATTGTCTTCTTAATGGGCAGTCACCACCAAAAAAGAAAAAATGCTCTTTAAAGCAAAAGGAACAAATTGATAATATCTTAAAAAAATAAAGAGGAATACACTGAAATTGAATTCCTTCGTGGTTTGGCCTCTAACTTAAAACTGATAAGGTTAGTCAATCATAATATAAATTTCAGTAGTTATAACATTAATAAATAAATACATATATTTTTTTTTGTGTTTTCTTCTTCTCCTTATAATTATAGTCGTGGCCAGATCGTAGAATTGGTCATTTCATGATATGGCAAGGATAGTACGAAAAAAGAATTTCAAAAAATCTACGTTATGGCGACAACATTATACACCGGTTTGTCGAATCTGTTCCAAAACCGAATCAAGACACCCCGACTCCACGTAATCTTTTGGCTGTTACCCCTAGAGTGTATAAAAACCGGAGACGCGGAGGGAAAGCAACCCCCGCCCTAACAAAGCATAGGCATCCGTGTGAGCCTTAGTGGCTCAGGCTGGTCGCCAGAGGTGACCAGCAAACCGAAGCTGCGGAGGTGAGCATGGGTGCCCATCCTTTGTTACGTAAAGGCGAAGGAGTTGCACTTCCCGCAGCGCCGGAGACGATGCAGAAGCAACTTTATTTTTTTTTTCGAGGTTAGGTGACAATATAATTTGTTTTTCTCAAAAACGGAGCGTTACCTTAGAAAATGAGTTAATATGAAAATTAGGTCAAATGAACGTTATATAAAAACATAACCCATCCTTGGCAGTCGGGTAAAAAGAGCATTATACAAATTGAAAATTATATGAAATGAATGTTATACTAAATGTAATTAGAGAAAATAAAGGTTACATGAAATATAATATTAGATCACATGAAATTAGGTTATTTGTTTTTAGCATATGAAAATTATATCACAATATTAACGTTATTTCAAGTGATATATACTATCTGTTATTATACCATACATTACACACCCCTTTTACCGATAGTCTAACTTCTCTGACACTGTTTCCAGTTTCTGGTGGCCGGTTCAACACACTTGGCAGCACTATCAGCTGGTGGAGTGGTAGCATACCCCAGCGTGTTGCTAGAACAGCTCAAGTCAAATGACACCATCATACAAATAGACTTAGATAGAGGATCATGGATCGGTAAGTTACAACAAACAAATGGGTATTGTGTTACCCAGTAACTGGGTTGTGGACGTCAGGCAGTCACTCCATGTAAAATGGTAGTACTCAGCTGCATACGGTTAGATTGGAAGCCAACCCCCAAATTATCGGAAAAAGCCTAGGCAGATGATGATGGATTGGTGCGTTGCAGTTTGATCATTTTTAGAAAATGACTGAAATAATACACCTGTCAGTGTTATCGGCAGTCTTAAGTAGAAAGCATAACGTTAGGAAGACTGTTTTTGATAATTTAAGTTATCCAAATAATTTTAAGACATTCGTTTTACTTATACCAGAACGTTATATAATTCTAAGAAACGAAAAAAGTATAAAACATTAAACGCCCCTTGATAAATAACCATGACCTTTATGGTTACCGTTAATAATATTTCTCAGCGGGCATTTAAATCGGCTTGATAAATACCGCCACTGAAAATAGGTTAGCGACTCAACAAAACCCACCATCTGCCTAGCCTTACACCATCTATTTTGGGGTCAGTTTTTCAGTGGCTTACCGAATGCAGCTGAATACCAGTATTCAACTTGTAGCGACCGCCATCTCACCGCCACAACTGAGTAACATGCGATTAACTACATAAAATTTCTGTCTATTCCAGGTTCCGTTAATGGCATTGCTGGTATACCAAGCATCCTTCTACCTTTTATCATGCAGTACAGAGGCAGGAAATTCGCCTTCGTTCTAAGCTGTATCTTCCTAATCACCGGCTGGATGTTAACGTACTTAGCACAGAATATTACGACGTTAATTATTGGGGAGTGCTTCCATGGTCTCGGCACCAACTGTCTCATATTTGTCAGTTTCCTAAGCGTCTCCGAAATGGTACGACCCAAATATCGAAATACGTGCTCACTAATGTATGGGACATTCCAAGTTTTAGGCATTTCTGCGGTAGGAATTTTAGGCCGCTATGTGCATTGGAAGACTGTTGGATTAATCATGTGCTGCCCAGTTTTTATAGCACTATCTTTAGGATTTGATTGGCCTGAGTCACCTTCATGGTTGGCTTGTAAAGGCAAATTTAGTGAATGTGAACAAAGTTTCGTTAGACTGAGGGGGACTGATGAAGAATCGAAGAAAGAACTGAAAGCAATTGTCAATTCACAGAAAGAGAACTTGAAGATAAAATCAGCAACGACGTTGCAAGATTTCAGGAACACGTTATCTAGTAGAGACTTCTATTTGCCAACGTTGCATACTTTTGTCTTAATCAATGTTCTGTATTGGGGTGGAGGGTTGCCCGTCATAATTTACTCTAACGATATGATCTTCAAAATATCTGGAAAATTCAACGAGAATGCAAAACTAGCCATGGACGTTTTACTTTTCACCGGCTACAACATAGCAACAGTCTTGGTCCGGTACTGTAGCAGCAAAAAGGTCATGTTGTTCAGCATGTCCGGGTCAGCTGTTTTTATGACAGCTACTGCCATTATGACGTATTTACAAAGTGTAGGGACTGTGCCAAAGGACTTAGGGGTATATTGTTTAGTAGGTTTCATAGCGTTCTTTAGTTTGGGTTCGACTGCTATAGGCTTTTCTATATCAAGCGAGATAATGCCAGTGAAACACAGAGGCGTAGGTGGATGTTTGCAAGTTATTTATACGTGTGTGCTCCATACTTCGTCTTTGAAAGCGTACCCTTATCTAAGCGTGTATATAAATGTGTGGGGTGTATTTTTACTTTACGCGATTTATGCAACATTGTCGATTTTATTCATTTGGAAGTATGTGCCAGAAACAAGGAACAGGACGTTACAAGAAATTGAGGAGTTCTATAATAATGGTTATTTTAAAGATGTTGATGAAGATGGGGCTGTTGATGTGCCTTTTATTAAGTCTGAAAATTATTAAAATATATTTATACTTGTAACAATAATGTTGTTTGCATTTGTCCTTTCAACCCTACCTGTTATGAGCATAATGTAATTCTATGGACACATATTTTTTGTTAATCTAATATTCCGGGAAAGTAAAGCCTTTACTTGAAAATAATGAATTACTAGAAAAATATAGCCACAGGTGCTTGTTAAAATTTTTGCATGTAAATTAGTTTCGTATAAAAATGTGTAAACGCTATTTTTCAATTTACGCTATTTTTCTTTGAAAATTTGGCGCGTTTGTTAAAATTATTTACTTCAGGAAAGTATTTTAACATATTGTGTTGCTTGTTTTGGAATTCAAAGGGTAACATAAGGAAGTAGTAGGCAATTCTGTTGCCTACCTCTTTCTTATTCTCGGCTTATGATTACTTCTGTGATAGCTTTTGTGTCATACCGTCATATTTTTTCTTCAGATAAAAGTTAAATCTGACTAATGAAAAATCAGCCCTAAGTTAAATACAAAATGACAATAAGATATTATATGAAATTAGAAGGCGACTGTTAGAAACTGGTACCTTTTAAGTGTCCAGGACGGTGATTTAGGCCAACCTATTACCTAATAAGGCTATGAGTACAGGGCCACATATGACCATTGCTAAAGTTTGCCAATTTAAAACTTTGCCTAATGTCATGACTAACTAGCATCTGTCTTACAGTTTGATTTATAATTAGCATTAGTACCATTGATGCTGATATGTATTTTGGAGCTAACATTTCACTGGACTGTAAGGAGGAGTACTGGAGTACTGGAGGGGCTCGTGGCTAAGTAATATCAGCCGCACGGATCGATCCATCAGGTTAAGCTACGCTTGCCGGGGTTGGTCAGTGGATGGGTGACCATCTTTACATACCGAGACTCCTCCGTGCCTCGGAAAGCACGTTAAGCCGTTGGTCCCGGCTGTCATTCGTGGATCTTTGACAGTCGTTACGGGTCGTCAGAAGCCCGAAAGTCTGACAACCAGTCTTACCAAGGGGTATCGTATTACCCAGTTAGAGGTCAGATAGGCAGTCGCTCCATGTAAAATAATGGTATTCAGCTACATCCGGTTAGACTGGAAGCCGACCCCAACATAGATGGGAAAAGGCTAGGCAGATTGATTGATTTCACTGGACTGTAACGCGGTTAATTATTGTTATGCAGTTGCTGGAGTAACAGTGAAATATTGGTGTTATAAGGACAGTTACGAGTCCTGTGTGGGTTGTGTGTTGCATCCTTTGCTGTAAATGCTTGCACCCAACCGAATAAGAAAAAAAAGGAACTGCCAATGACCTAAAAGTACCAACAAATTATGTATACTAAGTTTACGAAACTACCGAATTACTTTGCGGGCTGGCAAAAATGGTCACAACATAACAAAACAAAACAAAACGAAAAAAAAAAAAACAACGAAAACACAAAAAAATACGAGTACTTACATTTAATTTAAAAAAAAATGTTTTTCTTAAACATTACGAAAATCGTAGTTTGTGACTAAGTTCGTTAAAATACCGATGACTTTGAGTGTCGAGAGTTCGAGACTACCAAATAACGTTACATCCGGACCGTTAGGACTTAGCGACCGAATTCAGTCGTATAGCGATCGCTACATGTCCTAGAATTGATGGCACAACCGCTTAAGGGGTAATTGTACTCATCATTATGAACATCTTTTACTATGGTTAGGTTTGGTCCTATAGTAAAAGTTATTCATATTGATGAGTACAATGACCCCTTAAGCAGTTCTGCAGGCCCTGGCCTAGCATCAGGAATTTAAAATAGAATAAGAGGCCAGCTTATGCTGGTTGTTACCACTAATATGTGGTTTGCTTGTAGGTACCTAATCTATTTGTATAAAGAAGGATATCTAGTCTTATGAAACACACAAGAGAGAGCAGTATGCCGTAACTTGAAACCTAGAATACATTTGCTAAGGCCAAAATAATCACATGACTATTTACCCTCTTATTCATAAAAAACTAAAACGCTTTACAAACCTATTTTAGTTAAAATTGTGTTTTGTCTTCTTCTTTCAAACTCAAATCATAATTCGAATGAAATTGACGAAACACTATTTTAACTAAACTATATTCCATTTACAATAACATTAGATACTTAAACAAACCTTTTTTACAGTCTTTCAACCGACTTTGACTTTTATTCCGTAGGCTTAAGGATAGCATTGACGGCAAAAAAGTGATTACAATACGAACTGTTTACTGCAGCTGCCATTTGTCATACTACCAACGCAACAGAAGCCAAAATCGGTTGAACGGACTGTGAAAAAGGTTTTTTTAAAAGTCTTCTCTTATTGTAAATGGAGCTTAGGTTTATAGATCGTTTTATTTTTTTAATGAATAATCGTCTAGATTACCTACTAAGCATTGTTTTTATGATTGACTGTTAAAATGACCCAGAAAATAATGAGATGAAAAAGAAAAAGCCAAGAAAGTGTTAATGACTTTTCATTAATACATAATGTCTTTTTTATCGAAGCAACAACGTAAACATTCCATCAATATCGTTTTGATAACAGTAGGTACAATAGCATCAACCAACAATTCAGCTTCAATGAGTTTGCACGGCTTTGTTGCGTCTCAACACAAAATAACAACGACTTTTTCATTCAGGAATCAATTTGAATCGGAACTCCAAACTTTATGGAGTTTTCAATCAAAATGTTTTGGATGAAGAGATTTTTTAGAACAACCAGTATGTTTTGTGTGACCCCGAAACTGCTTTATGAAAAACTAGGCGTTAATTTAGAATTAGACAGGCAATTCGGGTTGTACCCTGCTTGTGAATAATAATATAACTCAATCATAATAAGACTAAAGACACGTGGCGCCATCTTTTATCATAAGAACGTTATAGTTGTCTTAGTCGGAAACAGTACTTTTTTCAGGATGAAAGGTACCTTATGTCCGTTTCTGTACAGCTGACAACGTATATGCAAACAGGACGATCGGTTCAATGGTATCGGCGTGAAAAGGTAACAAACAATCTGCGTAGCCTTTTCCCAACTATGTTGAGGTCGGCTTCCAGTCTAACCGGATGCAGCTGAATACCAGTATTTTACATGGAGCGACTGCCTATCTGACCTCAACAATCCAGTAACTGGGTAGCATGATACCCCTAGGTAAGACTGGTTGTCAGACAAAGATCCACGAATATCAGCCGGGACCAACGGCTTAGCGTGCTTTCGGAGGCCCGGAGGAGTCTCGGTATATAAAGATGATCACCCATCCACCATACCCCGGCAAGCGTAGCTTAACCTGACGGATCAACCCGTGCGGCTGTTATTACTTAGCCATGAGCTCCTCTCTTACTTCTGCATTTATAATATAAGATAGGATATTCGGGTGTTTTCGTGGAGTTCTCGCGTATTCGTTTCGTTTTTGTGTTTAAAAATTGTATTCTTTTGGACTAATTTGAGGAATGTTCTTTTCAGTGATGCCTTTGTCAATGCGTTTCTCTTTGAGTCAAAGGTATTTTATAAACAATTATTTAGTTTCATGTCGTAGGCAGGTATGCCTATGAATAATATGATGGTTTTCGCTAATTTTGTACCTACTACATCCACTGTTTGTATAAACACTTTGAAACTTTGATACTCGATCTTATAATATCTACATCTATGTGATAGCTTAATGATCAATTCGGTAGTAGTCTTCGCATGAGGGCACTCATTAAAATGTACTGATATCGTCTTGAATAAATCTCTCGTCTCTATCTCTCTCGTCTTGTCTTAAATTTGGTAGCAAAACGTTAGTAATACGATTTTCTACAGTCAGTCTACCTAGCCTTTTTCCTAACTATGTTGGGGTTGGCTTCCAGTCTAACCGGATGCAGCTGAATACCAGTGTTTTACATGGAGCGACTGCCTATCTGACCTCCACAACCCAGTTATGGGGTAATACGATACCCCTTGGTAAGACTGGTTGTCAGACTTTCGTGCTTCTGGCGACCCGTAAATGATTTTCTACAGTATTTTAATAAAATTGTATACAAGTTAGACTGCCTGTATGCAATGAATTTTATGAAAGGCAAAAAACAAAATTTAAATCCACGATGCGTTCACATAAACACGCATCATTCACAAATATTTACGAAACTTTAGTTAATAAAGGCTTTCGCTTTTCTTTATTAACTTCATACATTATTTAACATACTTACATAAAGGCACATATTTGTAAACTTTTGAAAAGGCAATACGTATACAAATGATATTACGGGACATTTATGGCAAACCTTTTATCGATTTTACTGCTTCAAAAAACATAAAATCCAGCAATTTATTCGTGGTACGATTTTGCGGCGTATATGACATTATCATTGTGTTGAAGTTAAACAGGCTGTTGGGATGTGCCTCGTTTATTTTTACATTGTTTGGATTTATTTTGAAATCGTTTTTAGAATGACTTACATTTTGTATCAAGATTTTTTTATGGTTTCGTATCGAATTATTCCTTAGTAGATTCTTTGGATTCCTCGAGTTTTGTGAACAATATATGTAATTCAGCGTTCCAAATAAGCACCTATTGTTAAGGGGGATGCGCTAAGGTCGCGAAATTCAAATTCTCTTACGTTTTTTGCAATTTGCAGGTCAGTGTCAGGTTGTATATTGATTAAAATATGATTCGCGGCCGTAACTAATATAGCTTTACAGAATCATAATCATTAGAATCAGCAATACAACGCCATGGGTCAGATTTGACCTCAAACCTCATGATTTCATGAAAACGCGGGATTTGAGGTCAATTCTAACGTATGGAGTTGTATTGCTGATTCTAATGATTATAATTCTGTAATGTCATATCAGTTACGGCCGCGAATCATATTTTAATCAACATACAAGCTGACACTGACCTGCAAATTGCAAAAAACGTAAGAAAATTTGAATTTCGCGAGCTACCTTAGCGCGTCCCCCAATACAGAATAATAATAATAATCGCAATACAGAAGGATTTGCACAGTTTAGCGTCTGTGCAAATCCTTCTGTATTGCGATTATGAGATATATAATAATATCCCTAAAAGCTCCAGGCTCTGCAACTGACTAAGGTTTATTGGCACAGTTTTGGCAGCACGTCTTTAAAGCAATAGATTAAAAAAGTAGCCTACATACCTAACGCATAAAGGTTAAAAAATTATTAAAATTAAATGAACCGACGGAAGAATAATGACTTACGATAAAACAAAAATGGGTCTAATTAGTGAAAAGTTACAATGCTTAACCATTTCTCGTAACTTGAACTTTCAATAAACCAAAATTCGAAAATAAATACAACCGACTTCCAAAAACAACACTACAAAGTGAAAAATAACTTTAATTTCGGAAGTCGGTGTCTAGTTAAATGTATTTTCGTTTTATTCCACCGACTTCCGAAATTAAAGTTATTTTTAACCGACTTCAAAAAGGAGGAGGTTCTCAATTCGTCGGAACCTTTTTTTTTATTTTTTTTTTTTATGTATGTTCCCCGATTACTCGAAGATGGCTGGACCGATTTGGATTATTTTTTTTTTGCTTGAAGGGTATACTTCCTAGGTGGTCCCATGATCATCAAGTCAGGATCTGATGATGGGATCCTGGAGAAATAGAGAGAACTCTTCCAATTTTATAGGCACACTTGAAGCGATTTGGATAGTTTTTGGAAGAGTACTTTCTTGGAGTAGTCCCATTTCAATTTGGTGAAGATCTGATGAAGAACTTCTAAGATAGGCAACGGAACTCCTCAATAAATGATAGCAAATGGACTGGGATTGCTGAAATCTCATGTCTGTTTGTTGTTTACACCAGTTCATAACATAACATCACGCCAGTACGCTGTGAAGGGGTAAGCACATGTGAACCACTAAAAAGTGAAAAATAAAAACTTTTTTACAAAAAAAAAAAAAACAACCGACTTCCAAAAACAACACTAAAAAGTGAAAAATAACTTTAATTTCGGAAGTCGGTGGCAAAAACGAAAATACATTTAATCAGACACCGACTTCCGAAATTAAAGTTATTTGTCACTTTGTAGTGTTGTTTTTGGAAGTCGGTTGTATTTTTTTGTAAAAAAGTTTTTTTCACTTTGTGGTGTTGTTTTTGGAAGTCGGTTGTATTTTTTTTGTAAAAAAGTTTTTATTTTTCACTTTTTAGTTGTGTACCTACCCCACACAAATTCTAATACCACTATCTGCAAAACAAACTAGAACATCATCCATATAAAAGTGGGGAAAAAATAAGTATTATTGAAGCTAACTCAAAAACAACGCAAGCAAAGTTAATCAATGTTATATGGGACCAACTGTGATGTATACCCTCTCGAAGAAAACAAAAAAAAATCCAAATCGGTCTATCCATCTTCGAGTAATCAGGGAACATACATAAAAAAATAAATAAAAAGGTTCCGACGAATTGAGAACCTCCTCCTTTTTGAAGTCGGTTAAAAAGAATCGCCAGAATTAAAAGTCAAATTGGTTACAGTACGACACAACTTAGATGTAGCATAAAGGAGATGGCCAAAAATACCTTTGTTAGGACCTGTGCCCCAGAATGTACAGAGATGAAATCTATGTCGTTCAATAGGACAGATCTTCAATAATTAAGAATAATATAACTTAAATATACCTATGAAGTCGTGGATTATAGAGAAAGTTTGAAAAAGTTGATTTTTTTCACTCAGTTTTAATCATGATTTTACATTTTTTTCATAAAATTAGTAATAATCATATTATATAAGTGGTATAATAGTGGTTATTATTATTAATGGTAATTTGCATTCATTAATTCACAATTTTATGAATGTATGGGTTATATGACTTTAAAAGTTGTTGAGTTTGCGTAACGTTTATTTTCGCCTAAAACAGTTATAAAGATTGGTGATTTTGAAGATGAGCTTGTGGCTAAGTAATAACAACCGCACGGGTCGATCCATCAGGTTAAGCTACGCTTGCCGGGGTTGGTCCGTGGATGGGTGACCATCTTTACATACCGAGACTCCTCCGCGCCTCGGAAAGCACGTTAAGCCGTTGGCCCGGCTGTCATTCGTGGATCTTTGACAGTCGTTACGGGTCGTCAGAAGCCCGAAAGTCTGACAACCAGTCTTACCAAGGGGTATCGTATTACCCAGTTAATGGGTTGTGGAGGTCAGATAGGCAGTCGCCCCATGTAAAACGCTGGTATTCAGCTGCATCCGGTTAGACTGGAAGCCGACCCTAACATAGCGGGCAAAAGGCTAGGCAGATTGATTGATTTTGAAGGCGCACTCAGTTCTAATGGTGATCGGTTTTACGAAATTTGCCGATGTTACATCTAAGTTGTGTCGTACTGTACCACAACGTCAGAATTGCTTATCCTAAAGACTCGCACCAAACACTTAAATCAACCAGAAAACGTCACTATCACCTAACAAAACGAATCCAACCAAATAAATCAACCAGAAAACGTCCTCAAACGTCCAAGTACTACACAAAATCTACAATTACACTTCGGGCCACCATTTTAGTGCCCACAGCAGCGTTGTCGGCGCGTAGCCGCAGTAAACACGGTAATAAAACCACAAGGGACCTATCTGGAACGCGATCAGCGACTCATGAATAAATTTATGCCACTTTTTTTAAGACATACTGTAGTAATAGGTTGGTGGAGGCGGCCGTTTTTTATGTCATTAGGCGGTGAAAGTTTTTAATGTTGAGATATGCGTATTTACGGTTCGCTATAGGATAAATTGGTCGTCTGATCTCGTCTTATTTTTAACCGACTTCAAAAAGGAGGAGGTTCTCAATTCGTCGGAACCTTTTTTTATTATGTATTTTCCCCGATTACTCAAAGATGGCAGGACCGATTTGGATTTTTTTTTTGTTTTATTCGAGAGGGTATACATCACAGTTGGTCCCATATAAAATTGATTAACTTTGCTTCGGTAGTTTTTGAGTCAGCTTCAATAATACGTAATTTTTCCCCACTTTTATATGGATGATGTTCTAGTTTGTTTTGCAGATAGTGGTATTAGAATTTGTGCGGGGTAGGTACACAACTAAAAGTGAAAAAAAAACTGAAAAATAAAAACTTTTTACAAAAAAATACAACTGACTTCCAAAAACAACACTACAAAGTGAAAAATAACTTTAATTTCGGAAGTTGGTGGCAAAAAACGAAAATACATTTAACTAGACACCGACTTCCGAAATTAAAGTTATTTTTCACTTTGTAGTGTTGTTTTTGGAAGTCCGTTGTATTTTTTTGTAAAAAAGTTTTTTCACATAATTTCTTCAACACCTTTGTTGAAGAGATTATGTGAAAATGGAATAAATATACTGACATTCTTTGAAGGGGTTAGGCCGAGGTGACAGTGGTGCACTGTCAATGGGCCGGTTTTGTTCAAGTCTGATGTAATAGGGAGCAAGCCTATTGTCATTAAACTTTAGTCAAAGATTTTTGATTTGATTGATTTTGAACCAAGTACAAATACAGACTTCGAGCCGCGTCTAAATAAAAATCCAGATACAAAAATAACCCTTTGCCCATTCTAGGATCAAACCCAAGACCGCTCGTGCGGCTGTTCAGCGAGGGCTGTTCAGTCACACCACTAGACCAACCAAGCGTTCACCAAAAGCCCCAAAATAGAACAACTTCCTTTTTAGAACACAGCTAACCTTCTGACATTATTAGAATATAATATCCTACAAGATTCATTGTACGTATCCAAATGGACTATAACGAAGTTAATTTACGCTGTACGGACACAGTATCTAATTATGTGAGTCGAGAATTCGATTTACTTAGTGTTGCCCAAATTCAGTCTTGGTCTTGCAGTCTTGGTCTTGTTCTTGCGTTTTTGCAAGACCAAGACCAAGAACAAGACCGCGTATTTTTAGCAAGACCAAGACCAAGACTGACCGTGCAAGACTTGAGCAAGAACAAGACATAGCCTGCAAGACTCTTGCGTCTTGCAGCTAGGACTTAGCGCTATTTCACTGAGTAGTTGGGTGTAACAGTTCGGTGTATAGGTAGGTACGCTTAGGAATTCTATGAGACGCAAAAAACTGTATCAAAGAATATGAAAAACTGGACCTATGCGCATTACGACTAATACCATAAACATAGCGAATAAAAAAATATCTATTAAAATCAAACTGAGTGCATGCATAGTTATGTTTTAACCATCGGCACTTTGATAATGCGGCATCAAAGGTTTTGTACTTACTTCTCAAAGAAATTTGCCGCTTTTCGGAAGTACATGGTCATGATACACGCGCCGGCGGCTTCTTTTGAAATCTAAAACAATCGTTGCCGCCACGCCGAAATCATAACATTTGACACTATTTGATTGCCGCCATAGGGCGTATGTATACTCATGCAAAATAATTTCCTAGTAGAGTACCTACAGGTGTTCCAAAGAATAAATAAGTTTCAGAGTGCTTAGAATGAAAATGAATACATTATACTGATCACGCAAGTAGTATTATGATTAGAATAAAATGGTAAGGATAGGTAGTAGATGTCATATTAATTCATTCTAGTAAGTATATATTATAATATTGATTACTTATATGGTTTTAAACTAATTACTTAGGTACTATTATTGTACATTTAGTCATTATATTTCTTAAGTTTTTACAAGAAAAAATAGCAAAAAAGTGTTCAAATATCACCCGTTTAATAAATATTGTAGCCACTTTTAAATATACTTAAAACGTGTAAAAAAAATCTACAAAACTAATAAAATAATATGAAAAGCGTAGGTACTTACCTACTAATAAAATAAAAAGCCTGCGATAAGAGTTTTGTATTACTTACCAGCCCGAATATCTCTGAGAGAGATGATGAGAGTAAGTATTTACTGGCTGTGCCCGCGATTTCGTCCACGAGGAATAGTAACTTTGGAGGTATAGTGACGTTCAGGACTTATTTATTTATTTTAAAACTTCTGTCATCAAACATACAAACGAACTCTTCAGCTTTATAATATTAGTATAGATGTACGCCAAAACATTCACTTATATGTAAAGAATAGTGATTGGCACTAATTCTATTTTATTCACGCGTCGTGTCTGTACAAGTAGGTAATATTTAGTGTGTGTTTGTACGCCGCACGCGGCATTGTTTGATTTGCGGCGGCATCCTTTTCATAGAGCCGGCACGTAAATAAATGATAAATCGTAAAACTCTTTTATTAAATTTCTTATAAGTTGAGGGTTCAATCTCTTTCTAGACAGATAAGTATTGTTCTTTAAAATACAGTCAAGTTATTGTAATTAATTTGTTTTTTTACATGTTTTAGCAAATGTAAGCTTATAAATCATAAATGTTTATTAAGAAACAGTTACTTCCATGGAAAACGACATATAGGTCAGTTGATTTTTCGAATTTCTTATCAAATCTTCAGTTATTTATTAATCTGCTTGATCTTTACTATGGCTATGTTAATTCAAGCTCACAATGTTCCAATTCTAATACGTTTTTCTAAGATTTAAAGTAAACTTTAATAAATAGTAATAGACTAATAGGTAATTGCAAGACTTGCAAGACTCTTGCTGCAAGACCAAGACCAAGACCAAGACTGGGAGCGCAAGACCAAGACCAAGACCAAGACCAGGTGTATTGGCGCAAGACCAAGACCAAGACTGGCTAAGTCTCGTCTTGTTCTTGCATTTGGGCAACACTAGATTTACTGCCTTAAAGCATTAATTATTGCCATCCTAATTGCAGGGGGATTCATTTTATTGAGATCATCGAGCGTTTTGAGGGGAGATAATAGGGAATAATGATTTTGGATTCAAAATAGTCCCATTATGTAAACAAAAGTTCTTACGAGGCTTTGACTGAAAGATATCGCTTTGGCAAGCAATGTACAGACAGAAAAAATTATTGTTTATCAAATTGACCTGCGACAATTTGCCGTGTTGTAGCCATTTCATAATAATAGCAGTGTTAGTAGTGATTATTAGTAGTGTTAGTAGTTTTGATGATTGGATTTTTGTTTTTGTTGATTTATATTTTGTTTCGATATTATTACTTATTATTTTATTTTATTTTATTGATCTCACACTGATGATTTTATTTTGCAATGTATATTTAAGTGAAAGAAAGAAGAAAGAAAATACGTTTATTTGCGGTAAACATGACTCAAAAAAATATTACACAAAAAAAAAATAATGAAAGGAACAAGTTGGGCGAAAATATGCGTTTCTGTGTTAATAAATTATTGTTTTTGTGTCAATCAAAATTTTAAGTGATTTATTATTGTTTTTGTGTTTTAATAAATCAAAATTCTAAGTGTTTTATTTTTATTTATTATTTTTATTTTCACAGATTCTAGTTTAGCTTAATTTTAGCATGTATACTACTATGAAAATGTCTCAAATCTGACCTCCAAGATGCCTAGTTTGAGGGTCACCGTCCAATCTGTTCTTGTACAACCTCATTATTTTAATAAATAAATTTGAAATTTGAATATATGTACTTGCTGACAATATTTTAAGTCGGTAGGTAGTCAATTTGCTGAATAATTAATTTCCCTGACTTTACTAACAGTATGATTAGCATTTGCACTGCTATCGAGCATTTATTGACTGGCAGATCAATAGTTAAGCCAAGAATCATTTGCACTGCTATCGAGTATTTATTGACTGGCAGATCAATAGTTAAGCCAAGAATCATTTGCACTGCTATCGAGTATTTATTGACTGGCAGATCAATAGTTAAGCCAAGAATACACATGTCAGTAATTTGCACCTATCTATAATTATTGTGCAAGCTACGGGCTTGTGTGTTCCCGGCGTTAGTTACTACTCGGTAACTAACAAAAGGAAATTGTGTAAACGCAAGTAGCAAAATAACTATAATAGCTACAATGTAATAAGCTAGTCAATTATGCAATATGCCACATGATGTACAAAATAAAATGTTTCTGCAATGAATTCCTCCAGAGAAAAGTCACTTACAACAGCTAAATGAATACAAGACTCCACTGAAAGATTGATACAAGAATAATATCATGAACTAGTGTGTACTTCACTCTGGGGACTCTAACAATTTCACTCCGAAAACGCAATATTCGTTCTCTATTCATAAAACAAGAACAAGAAAGCTTCGCTACGGACTTATTCATATAACAACCGACTTCACCCACATCAAAAATGATGACAACTGACGTTCTGCAAAATAATAGTCTGTCACAGCCCTTATTATTTGTATCTTGCCACTGTAACGAGACGTCCAGCGCCTGACAAAAAAATCATAGCAACGTGTTTCTTTTAGAAATGTTTTTGCTATGTCTTTTACTTGAGGATTGGTGCTTCATCATTCTAATGATGTTAGGGAAAGAAAAATAAATTCATCGTGACTTTATTCCAATATAAATAGATGCATTATGTAAGTATCAAATCGGACGCTCTATTCCATTGAATTAGAGGAAGATATGTTACGCGCTGACATCGCAATCACTAAACCTGGACTAGGCGCACGACTACATGCACCGAAACTCGCACATCTGTGATCACAGTCGCAAACCTACAGTTACCAATAGACAAGGACAGAGATAGGAGCTGGTGCTGTCGTGTAAGCGAAATCGCGTTAACCGCCGAATTCTTACGATTATGAATGACATTGCATGTCTATCTCGTTCTCACACACATGGCGAAGCAAACACTAAATATTATTATAATTTTCAACAAATTAATCTCTTTGGCTGTACTTACGAGTGAAAAGTAATCCCGCGGAACTTGTTTTAGGTTTTTGAACTATTTGTGCACATTTTGACAATAAATAAAAGCATTGTTGCTGCTTATTTAGACGATTACGGTAATTTTACTTAACGTGCTACACAAACTCCAGTTCAATTGTGACTAAGGTCAATTGTGTGCGGTTAACTCAATTTATGCAATCCACGTCGAGGAGCGCGAACCTTATCTTACTAATATACATCAATGCTCTATTCCAATTCCATAAGTCATTGCGCACAACCTAATAAGAACGTTAAAGTTTTATTCTGCTAAATATACCTAATAACAGTGTTGTTGCGAGTGTGCGCGCCATTATAAATTTCATAGAGCATTTTGATAATACACTTTTATATGAAAGACAATCCCTTAATTTTAAAAGCGTTTACATTGGAATCTAGTATCACAATCTGTCTAAAATTATGAGGTTTGTCAAATCAAATCATTTATAATTTATATATTTGGTTGAATATGGGAATTCAACATCGCTGTGATGAGATCGCGAAGTGGCCTTCAGGTTTGCACAGTTGCAGAGAACCTAAGCCTAGGTTCACACGGGTGATTTTGTTTTGCGCACTGGATTTTCAACGCGTTGCATAATGATAATCCAACACTGGGTTTTTTTGAGGTATCGTGCAAACGTGGGCTAACCCTGACATAAATAAACAAAACACACAAGCTAGGAGTCCCGTCCGTCACTTCGTCCACACAACATCCTGTGACAGACAGACTGACATGACGAAATGACAAGGGTTCATTGTTACCCAAACGTAGGTAGGTACGTGCATAACAATGTTAAATACGGATCCCTAAAAAGTTGGACGTACTTACTTAGAAATCTCGACAGCTGCTGACGATCTAACGAAATAATTAACTGTCATAAATATTACTTGTTACATTATTCTGGAGACGTGAAGATGTTGTTATCTCCTTTTTTATTACCAACATTTTTTTTATGATCTTGTATTGTAATAAAATCTAGAAATAAAGCAGCTTTAAGATAACATTTCCTGTACCTAGATATATATCATAGTCAGTGCTAACAATAGTTTACATAATGACAGGTTATAGGAGTTCCAAAAATTGTTTATTTTATTTGAGAAATAATATAATTTAATGTTTTGTCTGGCGTAAATTATTTTGCATACTATTATTATAGAATAAAGTTCTTCTAACTGAACAGACAGCTGTGCTGCTGGGGAGTTTCTTCCCAGCTAAAGCACTAGGAAGTGGTGAAGGGCGGGCGTTTTGTGGGGACTCTCTTATGTAATTTTGACGTTCAGTTCAGAAAGTGCTGATTCTCAGCCTAATTTGAATAAATGACTTTTGATTTTGATTTTGAGTCCCAGTGTAGGACAAAACATCTTTTCACATGTACAGAAACTTAACATATCAAAACATCACGGATTCACGACTTAATTCCCCAAAGGGTTCGGCAGAGGTGTACCTATACTGCCCACCTGAGCCTAAGATGCAGTAATAGAAATTTTGGTAGGTTTTGAGTTAAATATTATTCTGAATCCTTTTTTTATTTTATAGTTTCTTTATAAAAAAAAAAAAACCATATAATAATGTATGTGTGTGTGTGTGTGTGTGTGTATGTGCGTGTGTGTGTGTTTGCGTGTGTGTGTGTGTGTGTGTAATAGTAATGTTTAGTATTTTAGTGTTGTACTTATCCTTTCACCTTGCATTCAAAGTTTTATCGAAAATTCTTTTTCTCGAATTCGTGTTTTTGCTGTTATTGCACTTTAGGGTCGAGAGGGCAGTATGGTGCACCCACATTTCGCCAGTTATGTTTAAGTTACCATGGGAACGAACCTATTGCCATCAACCGGGCACAAATCCAGACTCCGGGCTCCTACTAAAAATCCAGATAGAAAAACCCTTGCCCGACTTGGGAACCGAACCCAGGACCTCATGATCAGCTACAGAAAGTCATTGCTTATTGCACGTTAGTGATTTCAGAACTTAGTCAGTAGGTCTGTCATAGTATTTTGAAAGTATCTAGGTAGATGATTACATAACACGAGAAGGCAGGATTAACTCACGGCGCGGCGGCGTGGGGAAAATATTATATAATAGATATTAGTCAGCAAGGTTCGAAGCTGGGCAACCACCAGAGGGGAAATTTGCGTAGGTACCTATTTTTAATAACGTCCGCATTCCAATTACAGAAAAAAATATTAAAGAGAAAACCTTTTTTTACAAAAAAAAAAACAACCGAATTCCAAATGTAAAAAATTACTTTAATTTCGGAAGTCTTTGTATCTGTACTTTAGTTTTTTGCCATCGACTTCCGACATTAAAGTTATTTTTCACTGAGTAGTGTTTTTTTGATTAGTCGATTGTTTTTATTTTTTACCAGTCTTACCAAGGGGTATCGTATTACCCAGTTACCGGGTTGTGGAGGTTAAATAGGCAGTCGCTCCATGTAAAATACTGGTATTCAGCTGCATCCAGTTAGACTGGAAGCCGACCCCAACATAGTTGGGAAAAGACTAGGCAGATTGATTGATTGATTGTTTTTATTTTTTTGTACAAAAGCTTTTTATTTTTCACTTTTTAGTTATTATACACTTGCTATGTAAACAACAGTGACAGAAAATATTAGATCAAGATACACAAAGTGGATTAAAAATTAAAAACTACCCAAGCAAAAATACAATTTCTATGGGACCACCTCTGAAGTGACCTACAAAAAAAAAAAAAAGAATCATCAAAATCAATTCATAATAAATTGGCGGAGTAATCGCGTAATACAGTCGAATTGAGAACCTCCTCCTTTTTGGAAGTCGGTTAGTTAAGAAACTGAGATTTAGATATTATAATTTTTTTTATTATATATTTTTTTTTTTTTTTTTTATTTATCTTTTACAAGTTTCAAATCAAATCAAATAATTTATTTGCATAATACACGTTATAAAGGTGTTACAGGTATAAGAAGTACATTGTATTATGACCTACTGAGGTGTGCAAATTAATTTATTAGGTTACTTAGCAACATTAAATAAATATACTGAATAAGTTTTTGACGTTAGTTGTCGCTGAGATAAGAATGTGACTACATTTTCAATTTAAACGTTTTGTATTACAGGAATTGGTCTTCAGGATTACGTACATATAGGTAGGTACACCTACGTAAAGGCATCGACATTCGTAAAGGCTCTTTTAATGCGACTCCATAATGAAAACTTAATTGGTTCAAAGTTACACAGACATAATGACTTCCAAGCTAGCGATACGTAGCAATAGGCGTCCTACCTAAAGGCGTGTACGCACGAGCGAACAAAACTTGGTGAACACGAACATCGAACACGGATCATTTGAAGAAACTCAGGACCCTGTTGAACATAAAGTGTTCGATGTTCGTGTTCACCATGTTGTTGTTCGTTCGTGCGTACACGGCTTTACGTTTGCTGATTCGCGTTCTCCACTCAAGAACACTTCTACCCCAACGGTAATAGGGTCTATGGCTGAGATTCACACGTTAATCACGGAACGCCACGACAAAATTGAAGCCCAAATAGCATAGTCGGGCTCTATCGTTCCCAGTTCCCACTGCTGTGACACAAGCCTCCTTTCTGTAAGTGAGAGCGGGCCATAATCCACCATGCCGGCGTAGTGTGGGTTGATAGAAGTCAAATCAAATCAAATTAAATCAGTTTATTGCAAACATGTTGTACAGAGGTTGGAATAAGATAAAAACAAGTATCAAACATGCACCCTGTAAGGGCACTGCAAAACAAAACATAATGAATAAACATACAATTTCAAATCATGTGACGTTTTACAAAAATCAAAACAATAAAATGGAATAGACATAATTATTATTGTTTAATGTCGCTGTTGTTATATAATTATATTATTATTATTATAAGTATTAAAATAAGTTTAGGTTTAGTCAAAATAAAATTAGGTAAGTAATTCAAATAAATAAAATAAAATAAATCAATTCAAATAAATTAAATAAGTAATAATGGTCAGCTATTTATTCCATTACTTTTAATTTACTGCTTTTCTTCAAAAAACTCTTGCAATGTGTAGTTAGCACTTCTGGTTCAAATAAGTGAACAATCATGTTTTAAATAAATTGTTACTTTTTAAATCTTTTAATAATTTCGGGATTTTATTACAGATCTTTATACACATTGCATACGGGCCTGAATGGAAAATGGAAGTCACAAGTCTTAGATTTTCTTGATCTAGGACACATTGCAGTTTCACATATATTATTACTAGCTGCGCCTTGCGGTTTTACCAGCGTAGACAAAAAGTAGCCTATGTGTTATCCAGGGTATAAGCTATCTACATACCAAATTTTATACAAATCAGTCAAGCCGTTTGAGCGTGAAGAAGTAACAAACACACACACAAACTTTCGCCTTTAGGTCTTTACCTATGAAATTGCCGTTCTGTAGTACTGGCCATTTCAAATCAAAATAATTTTTGTTTGGCTAAGAATTCTAATTTCAAATTAATTTTATTTTAAAAACATGGATTTTTTTTTCCAAAAGTAGTCATTTGTTTATTGATTAGTGTTACATTTTCATCGCATTTCAATCTTTTTCGTCATCATGGATACGTTAAAAATTCGAGTAATTATGGAATATGAGTACCGTCGTGGCAGCAACGCGGCACAAGCGGCACGCAACATCAACGACGATTACGGAGCTAACACTACAAACCAACGCACCACTTGTTATTGGTTTGCTCGCTTCCGTTCTGGAAATTTCGACCTGAAAAATGAACCTCGCGGTCGTCCGAAGACTTTGGTCGACAATGACGAATTAAAGGCGATTGTGGAAGCTGATGATACACAATCTACGGCTGAATTAGCAGCAGCTTTCGACGTTAGCGTCAAAACAATATTGGTCCATTTGCGTCAAATTGGCAAGGTAAAAAAGCTTGACAAATGGGTGCCCCACGAACTCAATGATCGCCAGCGCGAAGTACGCGTCGAGACGTGCCTTGCACTGCTCAACAGACACACAAATGAAGGAATTTTGAACCGCATTGTTACCTGCGATGAAAAATGGATTCTGTTTGATAACCGCAAGCGCTCAGCAAGTTGGTTGGATCCTGGTTCAGCACCTAAACAATGCCCTAAACGAAAACTTACCCCTAGAAAAGTGATGGTCACTGTTTGGTGGTCTAGCGCCGGTGTGATTCATCACAGCTTCTTACCAAACGGGGTGAGCATTACTTCAGATGTGTACTGTGAAGAACTGAACACAATGATGGAGAAGCTGGCACATCTCCAACCAGCATTGGTCAATCGCTCGTCTCCGCTGCTCCTGCACGACAACGCGCGACCTCATACTGCACAGCAGACGGTCTCCAAGTTGCAAGAACTGGGGTTGGAAGCTCTCCGTCATCCGCCCTACTCACCAGACCTTGCGCCCACAGACTACTACTTTTTCCAGAATTTGGATAACTTCTTGGCGGGAAAAAAATTCAATACCCGAGAGGCAGTACAAAATGCCTTTGAAGAATTTGTTGCCTCCCGTCCAGCCGATTTCTTTAAGAAGGGCATCAATAAACTGCCACTGCATTGGCAAAGATGCATTGATTGCATGGGTGATTACTTCGATTAATACAAATAAAAAATGCATGAAAAAAATTCGTTAAAATTTTTTCATACAAAACGGCAATTTCATAGGTAAAGACCTATTATTAATATTTTAATTTTTAAACCTAACAGCAAAATCAAAGTCCACAATAATGACGATAATCTAGATCCCTGCTTTTCCACTGGCGAACTTACATTCAGATAGATACAGATAAAGCCAGTAACACAAAGGATCACACTAGACCGGTATTGGAAGCCAACCCTAGGGAAATTATTGGCTGCGTACTAAATATGGCACATGATTTATAGTATGTGCCAGCCTTAATTCTGTTTAAATTTCATTGATGCGAATATTTTGCGGAGCACATTATGGTTTGGTTACTGAAACCGTTATAAATGGGCTATCGTAGCCTCTTTAACGAATATTCAGGGATGTTAGAATAAAAATATTGAATACACGACAAATGTTAAATTTAGGTGTGAAGAAAAGCTCTCTTTGCCAAAGAGCTCGTTCAGTAAGACAATCTCACCTTACCGTAACTATTTCTATCAACAAACAAACCGTTTTTCTGTTTGCGGTTTAAATTACCTACCTAGACTGTATGGATGCTGGTAAAATTAAAAAAAAATGAACCTTTAGAACTTATTGTTGATTATGAAAACAGCAATCTTCTTGGTATAACAAGTGCATTTGCAAGTGATGGTAACCACAATATGGATGTTTCCTGGGTAAAAAAAAAGAAATTCGATTTAGTCCGTCAGTAAGATAATAAAAAAATAAAAAAACACGTATTTTTTGCTTTATCATATACTTAAAAAAATACTTAGATAACACGCATTAAAGCTGGGGAGTGGGGGCTCGCTACGTCACTTCTTGCCATATTTTAAGTCAATGTATCGTCGTAATCTTTTGATTTAAGTAAAAAAAGAAAAAATACGTGTCCAGTATTTTTTATTAATCTACCTACATGGACAATGTTGGCGCCATGACTCGCCAACTGTCATCTGTCATCTGTAATTGTCATCTGTCATCTGTAACTGTCATCTGTCACTGTCATCTGTCACTGTCATCTGTCATCTGTCACTGTCATCTGTCATCTGTCGAGCGACGGCCGGCTGTTTTTTCCTCTCGTTCACTTCCGCAAGAACTTTGACACGCGTTACCTTGTGTTATTGCAATATTGTATTTTATTCATTACAAAACCAATTAAATACCGATGAAATCATCAAGCAACAGTTAAAAAAAGGAGTACGTTATTTCATCTCCCCAACATTGGACCTTCATCACCGGATGATTACTGCAAAACAAAATCAATCCAAGCGGCCACGTTGCAACGCATGTACTCGTTCCTACTCGCCGAAGACATTTTCAAATTGAGAACAAAGGAATCAACACGAAATATAGTAAGAGGTTAGCGTGTGCGTGGATAAGGGATAAGTTCAAAGTGTATTAATATCGTGTCTTTGTATTTTAGTGTGCGTATGAGCTACCGGTGCACAATCTGAGCGACATCATACTCGGTGCTACTTGTAAGTACTCTTTTCTGTTTCCTACATAGCCATCACAATGACTTCACCTCGTTCCAATGTCGACGATCTCGATATTCGTGATTTAATTAGAAAACGGGGTACTTTACGCGGTAGAATCACACTCTTTGGTAAATACATTAAATCGTTAGACAGCAATTCATTAGATGATCAACAAATTGTCGAGATACAGTTACGAATATCTAATACTGAACAAGTTTTCCATGAATTCCAAAATGTTCAATCTAGAATCGAGAATATTACCGACGAAGAAGAACTGGATCCACAATTGGAGATCAGAGAATTGGTTGAAACACAGTATTTCAAAATAGTTTCTTTAGCTAAATGTATTTTTAACAAATACCAGGAGAGAATTGTGACCAACAAATTATGTTCTCATAGTGGCAATGCAAATAATAATACAGTTAAATTACCAACCATATTGTTACCGACCTTTGATGGATCATATGAGAACTGGCTAGAGTATCGTGACACATACATATCGTTAATCCATAATGCACAAGAAATTAATCCAATTCAGAAATTCCATTATCTACGTTCAACATTAAAAGGTACAGCGTTACAAGTAATAAAATCTTTAGAATTTACTTCAGACAACTATCAAGTTGCATGGGATCTGTTGACAAATACATTTGATAATAATAGGTTACTAATAAGCAATCACGTTAAAGCTTTGTTTTCTTTACAAGCCATTACAAAGGAATCTCCCATTCAAATAAGAAAGTTAATTGACACAGTGTTAAAAAACTTAAGATCATTAAAAATTATGGATGAGCCCACTGAACATTGGGACACTTTAGTCATTTATTTAGTTGTTACCAAGCTTGATCCAGTTACAAATAAAGAATGGGAAAATATAAAAAGTTCCATTTGTAAAGGTTCCGAGAAAGTAAAACTAGATGACTTAATACAGTTTTTAAGAGACCGTTCTGATGTACTCGATATGATACACAGCGGTCACAAACAGACTAGTGAATTATCAAAAAAGTCAACTAATCATAATAATAATTTACAATCTTCCACGCAACTTCGTTCTTTTGTTTCAAATAACAAACAACCGTCTCGGTCAGGTAAGTCTGCAACAAAGCCAGCGAGCACTTATAAGTGTCTTATGTGCGAAGCAAATCATGCGTTATACTCGTGCTTTCGTTTTCTTAATTTACCTGTCCAAGATAGGTACAAATTCGTTTCTGAAAAAGACATATGTAGTAACTGTTTACGTTCTAGTCATACCATTGAGGAATGTCAGTACGGTCCATGTAAACAATGTTCACAAAAACATAACAGTCTTATTCACATAGATAGCAACGCAAGTTGCAATACTATTAGTTGTGTTCCTGCTTATACGCACACTGACGCGGCCGCTAGCGTGAATGGCGCGTTGGATGGTGCTTGCGCAGATTCACACTCGTTAAACGCACATACAAATTACTTGAAACAAGCCGTGCAGTCTATCCCATTAGAACAGGTTTTGCTTTCAACTGCGGTTGTTGAAGTATGTCATAACAACGCACACATCGTTGCGCGCGCCCTTCTCGATAGTGGCAGCCAGCGAAGTTTCATTACCGAATCACTTTGTAAACAATTACGTTTAAAACCAATACAGTCCACACTCACCATCACTGGGGTAGGAAACACTGTTACTCGTTCACAACAGTCTTGTGACCTCCTCATGCGATCGAAGATTAGTAATTTTAGCACTCGTTTAAATTGTTCCGTTTTACCTAAGATTACTTATTGTCTCCCGAACTCAATCATAGATGTTCACTCGTTACAAATACCACAAAACGTTACACTTGCAGATCCGAACTATCACATACCATCAAATATAGATTTGCTCATTGGTGCTGATGTGTTTTGGAGCTTGCTACAGGAAGGTCGGATGCGTTTATCCAAAGGGCCTTACCTACAAAATACCCACTTAGGCTGGATTATTTCTGGCACGTTACCCCGTAATATTCCAACTAGTGTAAGTAACATGGTTTGCTGTACACTCACAAACTCACTAGATGACCAATTAAAGCGTTTTTGGGAACTAGAGGAGGTTGATAACGGCAAATTAACACATAATATTCTTACAGCTGATGAAAAGGTTTGTGAGGAACTTTTCACTTCAACCACCACTCGCGATAGTGACGGTAGGTTTGCGGTACAAATACCTTTGTGTGAATCAGCTGATTCGCTCGGCGATTCATACGAGCTAGCAAAAAACAGGTTCTTATCATTAGAAAGAAAGCTGGATCGTTCGCCAGAAATAAAACGTATGTACTCAGATTTCTTAAATGAATATTTAGCGTTAGGTCATATGAGCCGTCTCGAAACATACAATTCACCGTATTATTTTTTACCCCATCATTGTGTACAGCGTGAAAGTACGACAACTAAGTTGCGAGTTGTATTTGATGCGGGTGCAAAAACAACTACAGGTAAATCGTTTAATGATATACAGTTAATCGGTCCTCCGTTATTAAACGATTTAGTGGGTATACTTTTGCGTTTTAGACAATTCGCGTTCGTTGCTTGTGCGGATGTAGAAAAAATGTACCGACAAGTTTTAGTACAGCCTGACCACCGTACATTACAATTAATTCTATGGCGGGAAAGTAAACGTGACTCATTACAAGTTTATCAACTGAACACCGTCACGTATGGTACTGCTTCAGCCCCGTACCTAGCTATGAGATGTTTACGACAATTAGCGTTAGATTGTCCTAATGAGCAAATATCTCAAATAATATTAACTTCGTTCTACGTTGATGATTTAATATTCTCTCATAATAACAAACAGGAACTATTGTCACTTTGTGAAACCATTAGTAACGTTTTAAATTCCGGTTGTTTTCCGTTACGGAAATGGGCATTTAATTTCGATAGTTCATCAAATAATGCAACAAAATCATTGTCACTCGATAAAACTGCCCAACATAAAACACTTGGTTTAGGTTGGTGTAATAACAGTGATGAATTAAAATTTAATACTAAAATAAATTCTGAAATTGATGTTTCGCAAATAACAAAACGAAAAATACTTTCTATCATATCACAGGTTTATGACCCATTAGGGTTATTAGCGCCTATTATTATTGTTACTAAAATACTCATACAAAAGCTTTGGCTTTGTAAAGTCGGATGGGATGACCCTGTTCCTAGTGATATCGCAAACACATTTATTCGAATATTAAACTCATTACAACATTTACATAAAATTCGTATTCCGCGACATGTCACCACGCAGTACGCAGATCAGTTGCAACTACACATTTTCACAGATGCCTCTCAGGAAGCCTACGGTGCCTGCGCGTACGTACGAAGCGTTTGCGAGCATTCTAAAGAGGTCACTGTAAAATTATTATGTGCAAAAAGTAAGGTTGCGCCCTTAAAGCCGGTAAGCATTCCGCGGCTTGAGCTGTGCGGAGCGTTAGTGGGTGCGCGTCTTTATAAAAAGATCATAGACTCAATGAATTTAAGATTCGAAAGGGTATTATTTTGGACTGACTCAACTATAGTCTTGGGGTGGTTACGCACTCATCCAACGTTAATAAAAACTTTCGTTCAAAATAGAGTTGTCGAAATCAATGATTTAACTAGTAACTGCGTTTGGTCACACGTGCAGGGCGTTAATAATCCAGCTGACTTGTTATCACGTGGTGTCAGCCTACCTGAGCTACTTCATAGCGATTTGTGGTGGGTTGGGCCTAGGTTCATTGGTGAGTCATCTGCTATTGAAAGCAATCAACTTGAGGTACCGTCTGTTTTACCCGAATTAAGATCACATGTTGTGTCAGATTCGTCATGTAGCGTGTTTCCGTTAGAACGATTTTCATCATTCAATAAAATGATAAGAACAGCTGCTTACGTTAGGCGATTTATTCATAACATTCGACATAAAGCAGAACGTAAACACGGGCCGCTGTCCTCAAATGAATTACATGAGTCAATTATCGCACTCGCACGGTTGTCTCAAATGGAATCATTCCCTCTTGAATACAATTATTTATCAAAACAGTCCTCAAATATAAAATATTCACGGAATATGTCAGGACTCAACCTATTCTTTTGTAAAAAATCATTAATTAGAGTGGGAGGTAGGTTGAATAATAGTAACGATTTCAGTTACGACAAAAAACATCCTATACTGCTTTGTAGTATACACAGATTTACTTATCTTTTATTCCAGCATAAACATACGCAGCTATGTCATGCTGGCCCTCAATTATTACTTTCAACCATTCGTGATGAATGGTGGCCACTACGTGGTAGAAATTTAGCACGCTCAGTCGTTCATAAGTGTGTCAGATGCGTTAGATTGAGTGGAAAAACGTTTAGCCCAATAATGGGCAACCTACCAACTGAAAGATTATCATCAGGGTTTCCGTTTCAACGAACAGGTACTGACTACTGTGGCCCAGTTTTCATTTTGAGCCGTCAAGGGAGAGGCTCAAGGTTATTAAAATGTTATATTTGCGTGTTTATTTGTTTTGCGACTCGAGCAGTGCATCTTGAGTTGGTCACAGATCTCACCACGAACGGTTATCTTCTTTGTTTAAAAAGGTTTATATCTCGAAGGGGAAAACCTTTAGAGATATATTCCGATAATGGAAAAAATTATGTAGGAGCTGCTAACGAATTAAATAATTTCTTAACAAAATTTTCATACGATATTATCGAGAAAGTCGCTATGGAAAACATTAATTTTAAATTTATTCCCCCATATTCTCCTCATTTTGGTGGCTTGTGGGAGGCAGGAGTGAGGTCTTGCAAGTATCACTTGAGACGCGTCGTAGGGAACTCTAATCTCACGTTTGAAGAGTTTAACACGGTATTGATACAAGTTGAGGCTGTCTTGAACTCTCGCCCGCTAACACCTCTTTCTTCAGACCCGAATGACCTCCAAGCATTAACACCGGGGCATTTCCTGATTGGGCGTCCGCTCACAGCACCGGCCTGCGACGACATCACCACCGCTGCTACCCATCGTTTACCTCGTTACGACCGCATCGAGCAAATGCGTCAACATTTTTGGCAACGTTGGTCAAAGGAGTATGTCAGCGAGCTCCAGACTAGAACAAAATGGAAATCTAACAAGAGTGAAGTCACTATGAATCAACTCGTCCTCATAAAAGAAGACAATGTGCCACCATTGAAGTGGCGCCTCGGGCGAATCATCCGAGTCTATACTGGAAGGGATGGAGTTGCACGCGTTGCCACCATCCGAACAGCCACCGGAGACGTGCAGCGTTCCTTCTCAAAGATAGACAAACTAAATCGTAAATTAAATATCGACGAGTAGGTGCCTTCTCTGTTATTGACTAGACAAAAGTTTACTATTACGGTTAATTCGTTCAATGAAAAGTGAGCTTCAATTTGGCAAAGATATCTGTTTACTGTCTGCCATAAAATTATATCGCTCTTTCGGGAATTATTCGAGGTAAAGGTTATTTCAAGGTTGAAATAATAGCTACTGATTTGGTATTATAATTGTCAGTAAAGATAGGGGTAGATGTAATATAAGTTTGCCCTTGGGTGTTAAAATAGCTATATTACTTTTAGTTGTTTCCGTTCAGAGTTCAAAACCGAGAAGAGTGAGCTGACTCAATTAACTCGCGGTCTGACAGGTCACGCCAGGCGTTGCTACGCGCTGTCGAGGCCTGTCACAGCCCATGCTGAGCATTCTCACCACAGGTCTCATCGGATGCGACGGTTCCCATGGCTTATCGGCCTGGCCTGGCGCGATCTGAGCAGTGAGAAAGCGGGCCGTGGGACCACAGCATAATAATAACGTTTCCATGGCAACCAAGTCAAGTCACTTCGTATTGTGTGTGTCAGAGGTGTCAAAACGAAACAGAAACGCAACCATCTTTTGACGCGGTACGGCGAATCTATCGATTTAAATCCTTGGCCCGACTGTTTGATTTTCTTCTGTAAAAATGGCGAAGTGAAAACTTAGGTGAAGTGAGCTGTCAATTATGTCAATACTCAATCTCTAGCATCAGAATGACAAGTACACTTTATCACAAGTTTTCAGTGAGATTTTGACAGAATAGACGGGCTGGCTTGAACATTTTGAAAAATCTTTCCTAAAGAATTGTTATAATTTTTGCGCTCTACCATGGTGCAGGTGACACATGTCACCGATTATTCCCGATGTCCACCACTTGTCTGGCCACCACTGGGGGACAGCGAGACAACTTTAAAACATTATTCTCGTTGTCCACCACTGGGGGACAGCGTCACAATTTTGTAAAGTATTTCCATTCGCCACCACTGGTGGACAGCGACACGGATTTTTTAACATTCCCTATGGCCGCCGTTGGGGGACAATGGCACAATGGCACTGGCCATCAATTTAAATTATTTAATCTAGAGACCGGTAAAGGATAGCTTAATATACTTACGGATTTGATTTTTACCAGGGCTAAAGGTGAGACTAATTTAAATATTTCTAAATTATATGGTAGGTAAATAATAGTCATATTCTTGAATCAACTTTTATTAAATGTTTCACTCAAGTATTAAAAAATGATCCTACTACTTAGTATAGCTTTGATTGCTTATTTTTTATTGAAGTGGGTAATTAACCGACATACTTTCCACAGCTGGTTAGGTATTTTCAGCATAAAACCAAATCGTCTCTAGATAAAATAATTTAAATTGATGGCCAGTGGGAATTGGATCAAAAGAGTTGTGCCACTCTCCCCCAACGGCGGCCATAGGGAATGTTAAAAAATCCGTGTCGCTGTCCACCAGTGGTGGCGAATGGAAATACTTTACAAAATTGTGACGCCGTCCCCCAGTGGTGGACAACGAGAATAATGTTTTAAAGTTGTCTCGCTGTCCCCCAGTGGTGGCCAGACAACTGGTGGACATCGGGAATAATCGCATGTCACTATGGCATGACTAGGTCAGTAACTACATGCACAACTCAATTTTATCGATAACGATTCTTGCAGCAAAAATCTCGTTCTCCTAATAATTTTAAAACCGTCTTTGATATATTATATTATTATTAAATGTATTTTTAAATATGTATTTAATACAAAACATTAAAAAATCACATTCAAAGCACTACGATATTTATTTAATTTTTTTTTCATGGTATCATTTTTTCGGCTAATTTAACTCTATAGATGTCTAACAACAAAAAATTAAAAATAGATAGAGTAAACTTCTTTTTCTATAAAAAGTATCGACTATCGATAAAAACCCATAATAGCAATACATCCCATCACTAAACATGTCTATGGCGTTACGTTACACGCCTATCACTTTGCTTAATTTTTCTTTAAATTTGATTTTATTTATAGATAATAACATTTTGGCAGGATGATTTATTTAATTTACTACAGTTATTATTGAATCCGTATTTTTTTTCCGATATTTAGGGTGCAGCTAAAATATTAAATCATGATTGTAAATCGCGATAACGTTCAACGAGTGAAAAGGAACAGTTCGTCAAATATCACCCGCACCATGCTAGAGCGCAAAAATTATAATGACTGAAACACTAAAAGACCTTATATCAAAATGGAATCGAATGTAGATATCAAGTAGGAGTAATTTTATAAATCCATCAGTAGCTACACATACACCCTTTACACACCACCCCCACCCCCACCCCCTTGACTTTACATTTGAACAAGATCTTTCGATGAATAACAGGGCCAAAGCAAAAATGTCTAATACGAGTATATGCAAACGACCAAAAAGCAGCAACTTCAAAGTGCGTGTTTGACTAAAGTTGCGCGTCCACCCGATCAGTATCGGTCCATCCGAACCGTACGGTGTGTCCAGATTTACAAAATGCCGATAGGGTGCGTCCACTGCACTCGGATTTTGCATCGGCAATATCAACCAGTGTTTCCACTTTAAACACATACCTAAATCTTCCGGAATATAATTATTCTCTAAATGATGGTGACCACCGTAATAAAAAGCATTGTGTAGTTTAGAAGAACACATACATAAAAATTGACTTTGTTTTTATTTTTAACCGACTTCAAAAAGGAGGAGGTTCTCAATTCGTCGGAACCTTTTCCCCGATTACTCGAAGATGGCTGGACCGATTTGGATTTTTCTTGTTTTATTCGAGAGGTTATACATCACAGTTAGTCCCATATAAAATTGATTAACTTTGCTTGGGTAGTTTTTGAGTTAGCTTCAATAATACGTATTTTTTCCCCACTTTTATATGGATGATGTTCTAGTTTGTTTTGCAGGTAGTGGTATTAGAATTTGTGTTTGGGGTAGGTACACAACTAAAAAGTGAAAAATAACTTTAATTTCGGAAGTCGGTGGCAAAAAACGAAAATACATTTAACTAGACACCGACTTCCGAAATTAAAGTTATTTTTCACTTTATAGTGTTGTTTTTGGAAGTCGGTTGTAATTTTTTGTAAAAAAGTTTTTATTAAATATTAATAGGATACAGTGAACGTTGATTGTACCTAATTTTTTTAAACATAAGCGGAGATTTAAAAATCCAGTCAAGGCACAAACATCATTTAGGTTCTTAAAAAAAATAAAATAAAAATAATTTATTTCAGACATTTCGTCCATATGATGTTAGTTATACACACTACTTATAAACTATGTTAGTAAATTAGTGACAAATCTTAGACATTATTATTAATTCATGTATCTGTTGCGCTCACCTGACGCACCAGGCACATGCACATGTACATGTACCCAATGCGCCCTAATGGCGCAACAGGGCTTCTCACAGATGACCTTCAGAATGCCGTTGACGCTCCCACACACTCTGTGCATCATGAACGCAATCCTTTTTCGCAGGATGGTATTAAAACCATCAGTATGAGCTTCGGCAAACATTCCTGATGCACTGCAGTAACGTGGAAGCCCCAACAACATTCTGAAGGCGTTATTATATTGCACTCTGAGGGCGTTGTATGCCCTTTGCGTATATCGAACCCACAGGGTGCACGTGTACAATGATTGGCAAAATGCCTTAAAAAGAGTAACCTTGACCTGTGGTGTACAACGTGCAAAAAGCTTGCGGAACTTTCTATAAAATATAAGCTAGGTATCCAAGGATCTCATTATTCATTCCCATGCCAGTAGAATTTACTGGCAAGTAAAGTACTCCTGTCTATAGTATATTATCCCGTTATATCTCTTAGAAAAATTACACAAAATGCCCAAACCACGTAAACCAAGACTTCACCACCGCAAAACCGTACAACACATCACAAATTCCGTACCTAACCCTAAAATGTAACCAAAAGAAAAAATCCTAAAAATTCTATTTGCTCCTTCATATTTTATTCAGCACTTTTATAGACCCCGCCGGAAGGGTCGAAGTCCAGAGTCCGAATTCTATAATTACATCCTAAAGGGCCCAAGTCCATAGGCCCCTCTTTTTACATATTCATAGGGGAAATTGACTTCCGTTTTGGGGCAAAAAGAAGTCGGTCAACAAATCCAGTAAAAAGTTTTGTAACCTTTTGTGTTTTGAAGGTAGGAGTGCTTACGTACTATTGATCTTTATATTTGTACTTTTTATCTGCGAGTTTTTTGTGAGATTATAAAGAGTAGATAGATTTATTTATACCTAAGTGTTAATTGTGTTGACAGATGTAAAGGTACCTTTAATAAAAGTTTTTTAAAATTTATTTCGTTCATTCATTAATCAATCATAATATGTAAAGTTTTTTCTTTTTAACGTTGTTTATACCCACCTAAGTGTTAATTGTGTTGACAGATCTAAAGATACCTTTAATAAATGTTTTTTTTTTAATTTATTTCGTTAATTCATTAATCAATCATAATCTATATATAAAAATCAATTGCTGTTCGTTTGTCTCGTTAAAACTCGAGAACGGCTGGGCCGAACTGAATATTTTTTTATTTTATTCTCCTCTTTACTGGGATATGAAAAAAAAAAATATTACATACTAGCTGACCTGGCGGGTCAGCTAGTATGTAATATTTTTTCTTTTTAACGTTGTTTTTATAGTCAGTGAGGCTCGTATAGTAGCTTTGTCACGCAAGTGGCAACACGGTAACTGTTCAGTGCAAAATAAACGATCATACAGTGAAGACGTCTTGTGTTTTTTTCTAAGAAGTCTAACAACCGAATGTGAACCTTAATTACAACAACATATGGTCCAAACGAACCGGATCTTTAAGAAAATAGATAAGAATGACCGGCGATCGGAGAACAATAGGCCGCATTCCTGAGCTGTTTTTTGTGCAAGTCATTAGTGTTAGGTTATGAGTTTATGAGCCTACGTGCGAATGCGATCTATCTAATAAACAAGTGAATGTTTGACTATAAAAGTGAATAACGGATTGTGACGAAGAATACAAAAGTGATGGTTCGGTGTATTAAAATAGTGTGTTTTTAAATAACGAGATGCTGTTTTAACGCGAACTGTAAACGTTTTGATGCACAAATCTCAGTCTACCTACGTGATAAAATAAAGTTAAAGTTTTCGTCGTAGTTTGCGTCTTTATACATTTTTATTGGAAAATCATAAAGGGTAAAGAATGGAGAACATAGAAAAGCGAATGTTGCTTCAAGCTGATGTGTTTGAAAAAGTGCAGAAAGCCTATACGAATTACAAAAAGACGCCCAAGGACAGAATAACCGAGGGTTATTTACAAACTAGGATGGATACTTTGGAAATGTATTGGAAGGAATTTAAAAGTGTTCACGAGAAATTGGTAACGGATGTTTATAAGAAAGACAGACAGCAGTTCGCGTATTTTGCAGAAGATAAATGCGATAATTTTGAAGAGTTGTATTTTACTTATAAAGGAGAAATGAAAACTGCATTAAACAAGTTGATGTCTGAGTCTGACTTGAAAAAATCGGATAAACTGGAGAAATTAGACGAGACTAAACAAACAGCTTCTAGTAGTGATATTAAATTGCCACAAATTTCAATCCCTATTTTCGAGGGAAATTACACGGAATGGAGATCGTTTCACGACCTGTTTATTGCATTGATACACAAAAATAAGTCATTAGAAGATGTACAAAAACTTCATTACCTTAAGAGTAGCTTGAAAGGAGACGCAGAAGTTCTTCTGCGGCAGTTTGCTATCACGGGTGAAAATTATGCCGATGCGTGGTCAATTTTGAAAAAACGGTATGATAACAAAAGGTACATTGCTAATTGTATATTTAAAAAGTTTTTTGGTCAAAAAACAATTTCTCAAGAGTCAGCTTTCTCCTTGAAAAACTTGTTAGATACGTCGGTCGAGTGTATGAATTCTATGAAAGACCTTGGCTTACCGACAGCGCAGTGGGATGCAATTGTGAACTATGTGGTTGTTTCAAAGCTGGATCCTGTAACACACAAACAATGGGAGCTTATTATTAGTGAAGATAGTTCTGATGACTTACCTGGTTTTGAAAGGCTGAAGTCTTTCTTGGAGACTCGGTTTCGTACGTTAGAAATGGTCGAACCTGAAAATAAAGTTAACAAATCAATTAAGCCGAAGACACATCACGCGACAGCCACTAGTGGAGAGAAGCACTGTCCTTTCTGCAAAGAAGACCATTATATTTTTAACTGTAAAGAATTCGCAAAGCAACCGATAGAAGAAAGATACAGTTTCGTAAAGAAAAACAACTTATGTTTTAACTGTCTCATTCCAAATCATTCCGTATTTAAATGTAGACAATCAAATACATGTAAAATATGCAAAAGGCGGCATCATTCCTTATTACATCGCGATCGAGAGTCGACGAAACAAGCAGATGACACAATGTCAACTAAAGAAGAATCTACAACAAATAAGCAAGAGGTTAGCAAGGTAACAGCACATGTGTCAAGAGGAGAACAACCTGGTCAACACATCTTGTTGGCAACAGCATTGATAGACGTGACCTCGAGGACTGGACAATCACACGTCTTCCGTGCTCTGATTGATCAGGGCTCAGAGGCTTCGTTCGTGACGGCGAGAGCAGTCGAGTTATTGGGTCTGAAGAAGACTCAAATCAGCGGTGAGGTCTCTGGTGTTGGTGGAGGTAACAAACTTTGTATTAATCATTCAGTAGGCTTACATATTAAGTCGAGGTATGAAAGTAATTTTTTTATTGATGTTAAGGCGTATGTATTAAAGTCATTGACTTGTAGGCTACCGTCTAGACAAATGAGAGGTTATGACTGGCCTCAACTTAAAAATATGAAATTGGCTGATCCTACTTTTAATGTTCAGTGTAGAATTGATATCCTTCTCGGAGCTGATGTTTTTGGCACAATAATATCATCTGGTTTGTTAAGAGGACCGGGCAGTATAATTGCTCAGCATACACACCTAGGTTGGATATTGTCAGGGGATATGTACTCAAATCCTAGTTGTGCACAAAACATTATTAGTTTACATGTTACCAGACTCGTAGAAGAAGACAACAACCTTTTGAGAAAATTCTGGGAAATAGAAACAGATGACTACACAACCAAGAAAGCATGGACAAAGGAAGAAGAAAAATGTGAAGAACACTACATAAAGACAACAACAAGAGATGCATCAGGAAGATATGTAGTACACTTACCTTTGAAACAAAGTATTGTAGAGACCGTGAAGGCGTGCGGTGAGACTAAACAACAAGCTACAATAAGATTTAAACAACTGGAAAGGAAATTTGCAAAACATGAAGATTTGAGATCAGAATACAAGAAGGTCATACAAGAGTACTTAAAGATGGGTCATATGAAGAAGGTTGAAATAGAGGATAGAAGTGAAGCAATTTACTTAGCACATCATGCTGTCATAAGGGAGGATAAGGATACAACAAAGTTAAGAGTTGTTTTAGATGCTTCAGCCAAGGGATCGAATGGGCAATCCTTAAACGACACCATGATGGTCGGCCCTACGCTACAACCTGATCTTCGTGTTCTTATCATGCGCTGGAGGTCAACATAAAATCTGTGTTGTCGGCGATATTAGAAAAATGTATCGTCAAGTAAGAATGACAAACAAACACACAGATTTACAACGCATCTTATGGCGAGATAATACGTGTGAAAACAAAGAAAGTTATCAACTACTTACCGTAACGTTTGGGACAGCAGCGGCACCTTATCTTGCGGTACGATCATTGAACCAACTAGCTGATGATGAAGTGGAAAGATACCCTAGAGGAGCTGCTGTCGTTAAGAGTTCGTATTACGTGGACGATCTGATGACTGGACATGAAGATCTATCTGAAATAAAACAAGTTTGTGAGGAAGTAAACAATCTATTGAAGGCAGGCGGTTTTCAAATGCAGAAGTGGTCCAGTAACTCTGATGAAGTCTTGAAGTTTTTACAGGGAGACGAGGAAACTCCGGAATCTGTGAACAAAATAGAAATCAAATTAGATAAGCTCATAAAGATACTTGGACTTACCTGGAACAGGAAAAATGACACGTTCCAAGTTACAGTTAATCTACAGGAAACCAGGATTCCTGTAACAAAAAGGATAATATTATCTGATGTGGCGAGTCTCTTTGACCCGTTTGGTTGGCTCTCGCCAGTAGTTTTCACAGCCAAGATTATGATACAGAGATTGTGGCTTAGCAATCTCGGCTGGGATGACGAATTGCCCTCAGATCTAGTAGCCGAATGGCTTAACTACAGAGAGGAACTTAAAGAGTTACACACCATTGAAATCCCACGCTGGATAAAGAGGACATCGCACTGTAAAGAAGTTCAGTTACACGGGTTTGCAGATGCCTCTTCGGTTGCATATGCAGCAGTAGTTTATATAAAGGTATTAGATGAAAATGATGTTGTTCATGTCACAATAGTAGCATCTAAGACCAAGGTTGCGCCACTGAAACAACTGACAATTCCAAGATTAGAGCTTTGCGCTGCGGTGTTGTTGGCAAAGCTATTGCACGAGGTATCTAGCTTATGGGATATAAGTATGCAACAAGTGTATGCCTGGACCGATTCCATGGTGGTTCTGTTCTGGTTACAGGCTCAACCAAGTCGATGGCAAGTGTTTGTCGGCAACCGGGTGTCTGATATAATTCAATTAATAGACAATGATAGATGGAACCATGTTCAATCAGCCGACAACCCCGCTGATCTTGCGTCAAGAGGTGTAGCGCCGAGTGAATTGGCAAATAATGATATGTGGTGGACTGGACCCAAGTGGCTGAAAAATAAACAAATAGATTTTACAAAAAGTTCTATTCCTCAAACAGATTTAGAGATCAAGAAATCATTTAATGTTACATTAGAAGAAAAACCTGTTTGGGAAAGGTTTTCATCCATGTCCAGAATGAAGAGAGTTTTAGCACAATGTTTAAGATTTTTAAACCAAAGGAAGAAAAAGAGAAATATTTAACAGTTAAGGAAATTAATGAAGTTGAAGAAAGGTGTGTAAAATATTACCAAAACTTAATATATGAAAACGAAATAAAAGATCTGAAGATGAACGGAAAGGTTAAGAATAGAAGTTCTATAATTAGTCTTACACCTTTCTTGGATAAGAAAGAGCTGCTGAGAGTTGGAGGGCGACTGAGTAAAGCCAATATACCAGAAGATGCGAAACATCCGATTATTATACCTTGTAAACAACATGTTACTCTACTAATAATAAATGAAGTCCACACAAGAACTTTCATCCCGGTACTGATCAACTAGTTCGAGTGGTATCAGTACAATGCAAAGGAGATAACATTCTTAAGAGACCGTTATCTAAGTTAATATTACTGCCCATGCCCAAGGCATCAGAGGGTAACTAAATAGTTAGCGTGGTGGTCAGCTAATGTCATGTTTGTTTTAAATTGTGTGGTATAATAGGTAGATCTGCAGTATTTACTTTGATACATTACCTATATCTTGAAAAGGCACTACATTCTTATCACCGTAAATGAGTTATGCTAAAATAAATGTTGAACATGTGTATTTTCTAAGTTCATGATAATTTACTTGTGTTAACGCACTTGTGTAGGTATAAGATAATAATCATTGTTGTCGTCAACGTTTGTATTAAATTAATGAAATTGAACCCTTTAGTATTTATGTTCATTTTACTTGTTACTTCCTATAAGACGATAAAACGTCTAATATTTTTATCATACAGTCCACTTAGCTATTACCTAAATGAATACGAGATGTTATTATTTTCTAGTTTGTCGTAGGTAGGAGGTATCTGATAAAGCTTATTGATAGGTACCCGGTGATTATACGCAATCTAAAACGACGCGTAATTTTCTTTGTGAATGTAAGGTATGCCTATACTATTGTACTATTATTGTTATGTGTTTGTATACTTTGCGCAATCTTCTTACAACTAATAATATGTTTAATATAATAGTAGGTAGTTTAAACGAGTTAAGCGCAGATGTTTTTATAAACGAAGCAATGTAACGGGTATCGACTATACATAATGATAGCCACCTAGTGGTTTCATAGGCTCATTAAGTAATTGGTGTAAGTTGTTTTGCGATGTATTTCCATTTTTATTGTTTCAACAAGTTAGATAAATCTTAGTCTAACTACTGTCATTTAATAAATTAGTAAAAAACTGTTGTTTTTGGAGGGCGGTATGTTCAGTGCAAAATAAACGATCATACAGTGAAGACGTCTTGTGTTTTTTTCTAAGAAGTCTAACAACCGAATGTGAACCTTAATTACAACAACAGTAACTTTGATTAAAGGCATCTTTAGATCTGTCAACATCACCTATTACGAGTATTATCACGTATATATTCTCCGACGATTAGGTGTGTATGGTAGACCCACATGTGCCTACATATTGCCATTTTTGTTTAGTCGCACCTATAGTCCAGCCATTGCGAGAGTGCGTTTCTGACACCTGTCAGTTGGACAATTTCTAGTAGTAATATGGATCAAATTCGCAACACACACAGTTGCTAGTTGAAACTGATAGGTATCAAGAACGTATTCTATCGACAGGGAGCGATCGGACTGTAATAGTACAGTCTATACATCATACAGTCGTCCGACGAAGCCCGAGCTGCATACGAAGTTCGCCGAACTACGTAAGCAGCTCGGGCTTCGTCGGACAACAGTATGATGTATAGACTGTGGCAATAGGGAGCGAGAATTTTGACGTTCAAAAGTGCCTTGTAAGCGCCTATTTGAAATAAATTATTTGACTTTCACTTTAGCGTATTGCGTATGGGAGCAGTGGTGGCCCAGTGGTAACGGTCGCGACTTACGAGTTGTAGGTCGTAGGTTCGAACCCAGGCAGGCGCTTTACTTTGTGTAAACTATTTCATCACCACTGCTCTCAAAACGGTGAAGGAAAACATCGTGAGGAAACCGGCATGTCCTAGAATCAAAAATTCGAAGACTTGTGACATCTGCCAACCCGCACTGGGCACGCGTGGTGGATTACGGCCCACTCCCTCTCACAGAGAGGAGGCCTGTGTCCCAGCAGTGGGAACGTTATAGGCTGATTATGTGTGTATTATGTATTGCGATCAACCGGTACTGATCCAGACTTCAGGCTGCTAGACTGAGAAAATTCTAATGAAAAAACCCTTTAATACTTGGTAAGTATAAGTAATGCTTGACCGGGGACTGAACCCAAGACCCTTTGCTTATCAATCGCACTCACAAGGACTAGAGAAACGAGGCAGCACAACTATGAAAATTTCAGAATATTAAGTTCCGGTTTGGACACCATGATTTCTTTACCGTAAAGTCTGTATTGTCTAAAGCCAAGTCAGATTTATTTATTTATGTTTCTTTATTTATAAAAAAAATTGCTAAAAAAATTAAATTAAATTATAAAATTAGAGGAGCTCGTGGCTAAGTAATAACAGCTGCACGGGTCAATCCATCAGGTTAAGCTAGGTACGCTTGCCGGGGTTGGTCCGTGGATGGGTGACCATCTTTACATACCGAGACTTCTCCGTGCCTCGGAAAGCACGTGAAGCCGTTGGTCCCGG
Organism: Cosmia pyralina; assembly: GCA_946251885.1. Taxonomy (NCBI): domain Eukaryota; kingdom Metazoa; phylum Arthropoda; class Insecta; order Lepidoptera; family Noctuidae; genus Cosmia; species Cosmia pyralina. The sequence continues at coordinate 6,111,510 of OX276365.1, forward strand.
CTGTCATTCGTGGATCTTTAGCAGTTGTTACGGGTCGTCAGAATCCGGAAAGTCTGACTATCTGATATATGAAGGGTTATCGTATTACTCAGTAACTGGGTTGTGGAGGTCAGATACGCAGTCACTCCATGTAAAATACTGGTATTCAGCTGCATCCGGTTAGACTGAAAGCCGACCCCAACATAGTTGAGAAAAGGCTAGCAGATGATATTTATAAAAAAATTAAAATCAATCTGCCTAGCCTTTTCCCAACTATGTTGGGGTCGGCTTCCAGTGTAACCGGATGCACATCAGTACCAGTATTTTACATGGAGCGACTGCCTATCTGACCTCCACAACCTAGTTGCTGGGTAACACGATACCCCTTGGCAAGGCTGATTTTTAAACTTTAGGGCTTCAGACTTCGGGACCAACGGCTTAACGTGCTTTCCGAGGCACGGGGAGGTCTCTTTATGTAATGGATGATCACCCATCAGGAACCGACCACGGCAAGCGTAGCCCTCGATTGACCCGTGCGGCTGTTCAAATTTAGACACGAGCCTCCCCATAAACTTAAAACTATTCCCCGAAAAACCGTGATTTCATAAGAAGCAAATCCCAAACGAGCACCACGACTCTTATGAGCTCCAATAAATCACTCATAGCAAAATCAAGTCCATTATTTGTATTACATCTTAGAATCTTACATCCCGTCTATCAAACAAAAGTGACGCCGGTACCATCTCAAGAGAGCAACCTTATCAACACGGTCATATTGTAGGAAGAATTCCATGGAGATTTGTAATGGTTATGCTGTGGTTTAAAGGGGCATTAGTGCTACTAATTATTTGCTCCTGTAAAATAGATGAAATTAAGCTAACTCTGATGCTACTCAATTTATCTTTTCCCTTCATCGAAATGTCAAAACAACTGACTTTCGGTACACCTCGAACATATTATTACGTAGGTATAGTTTGGTCAATAGAAGTCCGATTTGACATGAAGGTGTCCCTCTTTATCCCGCTATGTTTGTCTCTCTTTGGCATATGAAACGATATGGGCTGTAAAAAAGGACCTATTATTTTGTGGCGAGTTTAGTAGCGTCCCGCCCCTACTTCGCACGAGAGCAATCTTCTGATGTGGCGACATGTCATGACGTCGAGATTTCTATGCTACAATATAATATGTAAGTTAATATATATGTAACTACTAGCTCCTGCCCGCGACTTCGTCTGAATGAAATTTCTTGTTCGCCCAAACCACCCCGTCGCATCGCATCGTCTGCCCGCGCTATTACTTCGTTTTCGCTTAGCGTTCTTCCTGACTTTTTTTCATTTGGCTTGGCTCCTAAAGGTTGTAGCGTAATGATAAATAGCCTACAGCCTTCCTCAAAAATTGGGCTATCAAATGCAAAAAGAATTTTTCAAATCCGACTGGCAGTTCCAGGGATTAGCGCGTTCAAACATACAAACAAAAAAACAAACTTTTCAGTTTTATTATTAGTTTAAAGCTTACTAGTTTTTGCCCGCGGCTTCGCCCGCGTGGATGTCGGATATAATCCCAAAGAAACGTGCGCGTTACAAGTAATGCGCAGTGCGCAAGCCAGTAACGCTCCCAGTCAGCATGATTTTTTTCGACATCTTCAACAATCATAGTCATATTTCAACCAATTTACAAAAATAGTGAATTATACACATAAACCTTCCTCGTGAATCACTCCGTCCACTGGTGAAAACCGTATGAAAACCCGTTAATTAGTTTTGAGATCATCGCAAACATACATACATACTGACAGACAGACGTGGCGGGGCCCTTTGTTTTATAATATACGAAGTGATATGCATAAACCTTCTGGAATCAATTTGCCTAGCCTTTTCCCAACTATGTTGGGGTCGGCTTCCAGTCTAACCGGATGCAGCTGAATACCAGTATTTTATATGGAGCGACTGCCTATCTGATCTCCACAATCCAGTAACTGGGTAACACGACACCCCTTGGTAAGACTGATTGTCAGACTTTCGGGCTTCTGACGACCCGTAACGACTGTCAAAGATCCACGAATGACAGCCGGGACCGACGGCTTAACGTGCTTTCCGATGCACGGAGGAGTCTCGTTATGTAAAGATGGTGAGCATGTCAGATGTAAAGAGCATTAACCTTCTGGAATAAATGCTCTAAATAATGGTGATAAAGGCATCAAAATCTATTGTGATATTTAGAAAAAGTATACTTAAGTAGAATAAGTATAGTTATCATGTTTAAGTGGAAACTGCAATAGCCATAATCTGCTGTCAACTGATAAATAATTGGTTGACAAAAATAAATAACAATAACCAATTACTTAACTGTTGACGTGTTATTTATCAACAGATTAAATAGAATTATTTAAAAAAATGTCACACCTTTTTTCTTATTAACCGACTTCAAAGAGGAGGAGGTTCTCAATTCGTCGGAAACTTTCTTTTTTTTTTTATTCGAGAGGGTTGTTCCCATATAAAATTGATTAACTTTGCTTTGGTAGTTTTTGAGTTAGCTTCAATAATACGTATTTTTTTCCCCACTTTTATATGGATGATGTTCTAGTTTGATTAGCAGGTAGTGGTATTAGAATGTGTGTGGGGTAGGTACCACAACTGAAAAGTGAAAAATAAAAACTTTTTTACAAAAAAATACAACCGACTTCCAAAAACAACACTACAAAGTGAAAAATAACTTTAATTTCGGAAGTCGGTGGCAAAAAACGGAAATACATTTAAATAGACACCGACTTCCGAAATGAAAGTTATTTTTCACTTTGTAGTGTTGTTTTTGGAAGTCGGTTGTATTTTTTTGAAAAAAAGTTTTTTTTTTATTGTCAGAACAGCAATCAACTCCTGTCAGCGACATTAAGATTTGTAAAGGTACATAAAAATAAAGTAGTAATATCAAAACTACTCATTTCTGTAGGTTTAATTAATTTATTATTAAACTGCTGGGTCTAGAAGCATGAAATTGTGCGCAAGAGTTTCTTATTGTTATTATGGCCAAGGTCAGCACTAAGGAAGGTTTTTTTCAATTCCACCCATAAAGGGGCAAAATACGTTAAATTATGTTTTAAAATTAGTTTGACGAGTTCACTTTGATCTTGTTTTAAGACATAATTTATTTTTGACGTGTTACAGTATTTGTTTAAACAATTTACAAGAACAATCTTTTACAATTTCAAAGTCAAATCATATATTATATTTCAAAAATGGGCCTATTTTTAGCCCAAAGGATTAGCATTGCCATCTAACGTGGCAATGCTGCCAGCTTTTTGGGCACTTTTCCCATTGACAGCGATGCGGACGAATTTTTTGATGCCTAATGAGCTCTTCCTCTTTTTATTTTTATTATTATATACTGGTACATAATATATATATATATTTGAGTGTTATCATGTAAATTGTAATTAAGATTTGCTTACAATAATTATAGCTAATAGTTTTCTTAATATATATATATAGCTAATAAACGTAATAGGTTGGGGAAAAAGTTTCTTCGCATTTTTTAAGAAAATTCAAAACATTTTTTAATATACATTATTTTCATTTATCTAAAGTATGTAGGTACCATTTTGTTCGGTAACTTTCTGCCATCTTGTAGGTAGGGACATGATCCCATTGCTATAGAAATTTTGGGACTTCTGATCAAAATACCGTGACAAGTGGTTTTGGCAGTCCTCTCGTGATGTTAACCTGACACTGCCTAAAGAATCTGAAGAGACCGAAACAGGTGGAAATCTGAAGGTGCAAGGTCAGGACTATACGGCGGATGCATTAACACCTCCCAGCCAAACTCTCTTAATTTTTGCTGAGTGGCTAAAGATGTGTGAGGTCTAGCGTTATCATGATGAAAAACCACACCCCTTCTGTTGATTAATTCCGGCAGCTTTCTCTCAACTTCTTGCTTTAATCTCATCAGTTGTTCGCAGTAGAGTTCAGAATCGATAGTCCTGCCTGGTGGTAACAGCTCATAATCAATAATGCCTTTCCAATCCCACCACACACACAGCATCACCTTGTTGCGAGTGAACCCGGGTTTCGCCACAGTCTGTGAAGCCTGACCGGCCTTTGACCACGACCTTTTTCGCACGTTCTTGTCGTACGTGATCCACTTTTCATCTCCAGTTAGTAGCTTCTTCAAAAATGGTTCGGTTTCATTACGTCGTAACAAAGAATCATAAATGAGTACACGGTTCATTAGGTTTCTTTCAGTGAGCTCGTGAGGTACCCAAATATCGAGCTTTTTTGTGTACCCAGTTTTTTTCAAATGAGCCAAAACTGTTTTGTGGTCAATTCCCAGTTCTTCAGCTACGTTGTAACTACTGATATGCCGATCTTGCTCCACTTTTTCAAAAATGGCATCCATTTTATCTGTGATAGGGCGACCAGAGCGTCGTGCATCTTTGGCATCAAAATTTCCGGATTGAAAACGCTTAAAACAAATTTGTGCTACTCTCACAGACACTGCACTGGGTCCATAAACATCGCAAATTTTTTTCGCGGCTTGCGTTGCATTTTTACCTTTTTTGTAGTAAACTTTTAAAACGTATCGAATTTCTTCATTAGATTCACTCATCTTGACAGTACGAAAAACAAATGAAAATCACACTTTTTCCTAATTTGAATTTGGAATTATGTTCTTTAAAATTTAAACTTTCAATGATACCAAAACCAGCCAGATACAAATAGTATAACCAAAGATATTTTATTTTAAGTTCATACATACTATAATGCGAAAAGACTTTTTCCCCAACCTATATATTTTCTTTCTTTTCTTCTTTTTTTCACTACATATTGCCGTCTATGTTATGAGAGGAGCTCGTGGCTAAATAATAACAGCCGCACGGTTCGATCCATCAGGTTAATCTACGCTTGCTGGGGTTGGTCCGTGGATGGGTGGCCATCTTTACATATCGAGACTCCTCCGTGCCGTTAAGCCGTTGGTCCCGGCTGTCATTTGTGGATCTTTTACAGTCGTTACGGGTCTTCAGAAGCCCGAAAATCTGACAACCAGTCTTACCAAGGGGTATCTTATTACCCAGTTACTGGGTTGTGGTGGTCAGACAGGCAGTCGCTCCATGTAAAATACTGGTATTCAGCTGCATCCGGCCAAACTCCACAGGCCAAAAGCTTCGCGTTGCGTGTCCAATTCTCGTATGGGCCCATTATTACGCCTGCTGTTCAACAATTTCTGGAGATAAACTACTTAAGTATAGTTTTCTACTAGATAAATAAAACAATGCAACAGAATATGAATTTATCTGCCATATAAGTTTACAGGAACTTATCAGGAGTTATAAACACGCTATAATATTTATATTTAACACGCACGCTATATTGTTTATTGAGAGCAGTGATGGCCCAGTGATAATAGCCCCGACTTATGAGTTGTAAGGTCGTGGGTTGGAACCCAGGCAGGCGCTTTACTTTGTGTAAATAATTTCCAACCAATGCTCTCAAAACGGTGAAGGAAAACATCGTGAGGAAACCGGCATGTCCTAGAACCAAAAATTCGAAGACATGTGGCATCTACAAACCCGCACCGCGGCGGGCCCGCGTTACAGATTGAGGTCTGTGTCCCAGCAGTGGGAACATTATAGGCTGATTATTATATTATCTAGTGGCTAAGTAATAACAGCCGCACGGGTCGATCCATCAGGTTAAGCTACGCTTGCCGGGGTTGGTCCGTGAATGGGTGACCATCTTTACATACCGAGACTCCTCCGTGCCTCGGAAAACACGTTAAGCCGTTGGTCCCGGCTGTCATTCGTGGATCTTTGACAGTCGTCAGAAGCCCGAAAGTCTGACAATCAGTCTTACCAAGGGGTATCGTATTACCCAGTTAATGGGTTGTGGAAGTCAGACAGGCAGTCGCTCCATGTAAAATAATGGTATTCAGCTGCATCCGGTTAGACTGGAAGCCGACCCCAACATAGTTGGGAAAAGGCTAGGCAGATTTTATTATATTATCTAATTCTAATATTTCTTCGATTCCCGTGCCGCTGCTCTCAAAAGACATGTTTGTACTCTTTCTTTTTAATCTTGTTTAATCTTGTAATGTTTTAATGTTGTTTTCTTCTAATAATGTAACTTTGTGTCTATTATGTAATGTACTTTACCTGGTGTGTTTGGTCTCCTAAACATTACATGTCTGAGTTGGAGCGTGTCGGATGGCAAATGACCTTGTAGCTGTAATTTGTGAACTAAGGTGTAATTGTCATTAATTATTTATTGGTGTTGCTGGCCATGTTGTGCGATTACACTTTGGGTGATAATCAGGTCGAAACCTATAATGTGTATTTAGTTATATACCTACTGTAATTGTTACCTGTTGTAGTTGCCTTATGAATAAAATAAAATAAAAATAAAATTTATATTACCATTTACTGGGTACGTCTTTAATTGAATTGAATGTGCCGAGGAGGTTGAGAGTACGTCACGCTCACTCTAATGTCTCGCTGATGGTGGCGCTTGTGCTGCATGGCTCATTTAGCTTCCTTCAATTCTTATTCTCATATCCTTCTCACATTATGTATAATTTCAACTTGAATGATGTACTATGGGCCAAAGTTCCGCATGATCACCTCAAAGGCGATAATCGCATAGCACGGCTCACGACTCGATCGCACAATGTTCGTTTGTCACTAGCTGCGCTCTCACGGGAATATTTTCTTAAGTGAGCAAGCTTAAGTTTTATCCATAGTACCTAATATTTTGTAACCATATTTTGGTCTAAAAGAGTGTCCATGGAGTTTCTTCCCCGATCTTTATAGGTACCTACTATGCTTTGGAATTTGCGTCTTCATCTTTCTGACTAACCGACCCCTTGAGAATTCAAAAGTGCTTGTAATTTGTTTATTTAAAATAAATGCAATTAAATTACCTCTTCCTACTCTGCTGATTAAATCAGTACGATCAGATAAAATGAAAATCTTCAAAATTGAATACTTCAAAATTATACTATTTGAAAACAAGGCGTGTGCCTGATGTGATGCCCCATCCGCAAAAATGACGCACTTTCATACACACTTTCATCCCCCATTTAACCCCTTTAGGAGATTAATGTTCCTTTGTGCTCACCATCGTTAGTTAAATATGTGTAAGAAACTCTTGCGCACAATTTCATATTTCTAGACCCAACGCTTTAGGCTGTGCGTTCTGTCAGTGAATTAATATTATTAAGTAGATGAGAACATAGACGAGTGTTAAAAACCTACAAAATGCTTCAGTATTATTTAAAAATAAATAAATGTAAAATGAAGTAGGTACAAGAAATGTATCTAGTTTCCTAGATAATTTTCTTGGTATTTTGCCTTTTTTTAAGCCGTGATCCCACGGCCCGTTAACTAACAAGAGGCCTGTCGCGGTTGCGCCTAGCATTCCGACGACAGGCCACCGCAGGCCTGATTAGATGCGATGGTTCCTACAGCCTGTCGGCCTGGCCTGGTGCAATCTGGCCTATGAGAAAGCAAGCCGTGGGACCGCAACGTTACACGAGTTTCAGATAATGACGATTTGTAAAAAGTTGGATAACAAGTTTTAATACTTAAGGGATGCTAAACACTTGTTCGGGTCGGCATTGAAGGCGGGCGGCAAAATTGATTGTATGTAGTTAATGAATGCTCAAGAAGAGCCACTAGTCTTAGCTCGAATTGTGCTGAGCCGACCCGAGCATGATTCAGCGAGGGCAGCTATGTTGGCATTAATCGGCACAGCCGAGCAGTAAAATCGAATATATTAATTATGTATATGAATGTTCGGGGAAAATGCCGCTCGGCTTTCGCTTGGTCGAACCGACAATGCCTGCCGGCCCGCTTATATGTGTAGCAACCTTCACCAGAGCACGTGTGTAGGGAAAATTATTGCAGCTGCAGTCAGCTACAATCATTTTAGGTGTCGTAGTGATCTTAAAATTGAACTGGTGATTAAAGTGACAGACAAAATCGCAATAAAAAAACACGAGTCATTGTTATTTTATCCGAATTCCTCTCCAAATTGAATATAAAAAACTCGAAAAAAAAATATAATTTATTTAACCAGAATTTAAGTAAAAATTATTAATATTTTTGTATTGTAATTTCCCGGAATTATTTTTAACTCGGTTGCAGCGTGTTTTTTCAAGTTCCTGGTTTTCAAGAAAACTTCTATAATGTCTGGTTTCTATCTGTAGAAATACATGTTTCATTAATTACATAAACAATAATCCTACCAATATTATAAAGGCGAAAGTTTGTGAGTGTGTATGTTTGTTACTTCTTCACGCTCAAACGGCTCAACCGATTTGGATGAAATATGTTATATAGATAGCTTATACCCTGGATTAACACACAGGCTACCTTTTATGCTTGCCGGGGTCGGTACGTGGATGGGTGACCATCTTTACATACCGAGATTCCTCCGTGCCTCGGAAAGCACGTTAAGCCGTTGGTCCCGGCTGTCATTCGTGGAGCTTTGACAGTCGTTACTGATTGTCAGAAGCTCGAAAGTCTGACAACCAGTTTTACCAAGGGGTATCGTAATACCCAGTTAATGGGTTGTGGAGGTCAGATAGGCAGTCGCTCCATGGAAAATACTGGTATTCAGCTGCATCCGGTTAGACTGGAAGCCGACCCCAACATAGTTGGGAAACGGCTAGGCAGATTGATTTTGATGGCATACCTACATATTTCCCCGCCAATTGGATATATTGGAAAAGCCAAGTTGATTTGCTTAAAATATTCATAAGATCCATCCTCCATCCTTTGTTTATGCAAGACAAATAATAGCATCTTCCACATGCAATAGTTTACATTAACTTTGAGCATGAGTATGAACACGTACTTTATAGCAAACTAGGTACCAACTACGTTATCGATATTAGCAACTCTTGGAAGACAGAAGTCTCAGTTATTTGACTACTCCATACGCCACTAAACAAAACTAATACTAGAACCACTTCCAGATAACTTTGAGTAATTTATCGAGCAGATAATTTCGTACCAATTCAGTTCCACATTTTTAAAGAGCCTCAAAATTAAATACAATAGAAATAAATACTCTTTTATTATGCACAGCATTCAAATTACAGCTATCAATGTTGAAATTTTACATAGGTTGACACAATGGGCGGTCTTATCGCTAAAAGCGATCTTTTACAGACAACTTTTGGATGGAGTATGGGGACAAGGAGAGACAGTTCCGTAGGTAGTCAGTGGTGTACCATATACATATACAACATTTACATACAATTATATATTATATATAATATATATACTACTTATACAATAATAAACATGAAACAAGAGCAAGAAACTATACGTGTAATAATGATGTTTAAGAGAGAGGACGTGTTTTTTTACCAGAATTTTAAAAGTGGACAAAGTTTGAGCACGCCTTATCGACACGGGTAAGGCATTCCATAATCGTATTGCTTGAACTGTGAAAGACTTGTCATAAAAGCTGGTGGAATGCATCGGCATCTCAAGTCTCAAGTTTTCCGATGACCTCAGATATATATTATGTGTGTAAATTAAATAATTTTATTCAATTCTAAAAGTAGGTATAATGTTAATCTTAACACTAAGCTGTATCTGACCTTAAATGTTGAAAATTCTCAAAAAATTCACTCTTAACATTAATAATTAAGGGATGAAACCACATCGAATCAACCCTCCTCCTTAAAATTCAATACAGATTGTTATCATGTAATTAATACGCCACAAACAAAAGTTGACAACAAACACTAAGAACTCAGGAAGTCGTCAAGAAACTTAGATTGCTATTCAACAAACTTAAATTACTCCTTCAGTACTTACCAAAAAGGTTTTACACTCCGCCTGTCATCACCAACAATGAGGCTGAAACACAAAATGTTCGATACGGAAAAAAAATCACTCCGGAAATAAAATACTTTTTTCGGGCGTTCGAAAAAAGAAGTGTCACAATTTTCCCGCCAAGATAAGGGAAGGACGCGACCTCCCTCTTCCGTAGTTTGAGAGCTACTGGCTGTGCGGTTAGGCGCTGCAAATGATGTTCGGAGTTTGAAAAGTTAGGGTAGCTCTCCTGTGTTGAGGGTTGAGGGTGGTTTAGCGAAATTGAGGCTTTATTTTTTGTCACTTATCGAGATCAAAGCGTCGATCAAAGAGATCTTTATTAACGCTGTTTAGTTTTAGGCTCTCTGAAAAGTCAGATATGAAACACAAGATTACTTTTGGAATTGTTTCCCTAAATTTTTAAGAGATATGAATGGTTGTGTTTTTCAAGTTTAATTAATTAAAATCTGATAACAAACTGTAAGTTGCGTAATTAACCACAATACTGTAAAATGAATGTCATAGAAGTTATTCTTTGTTTACCTCATGTTCCGTTTTGTGACGTAATAACTAGAAGTCAGGTAGAGTCCTTTTAGCCCATTATTAATCTTGCTGCCTGATAAATCAATCAGCCAAAAGCGATTTCTATAAGACCTAGTCCGTTCCGACACTTTATAAGAAGGAATTGTGCAAGTATATTTCTTTCCAATCTACTTATTTTAAAAGTCCATGAAACTAGCTGAACTGTAGATATTCTGAAACATTCTAGAGGTAAATCCAAAATTGTATTTACCTACCTAAAACTTCTAGCTTGTTTAAACCTAGAACCAAACTAGCACAACCAATAAAATTGTACCTACTCTAAAACATTTGAAGTTGAAATAGTTCGAATTTTGAATGAGGTGTTCCAGAATATTTCATCCCGCTCCGCTCCCTCTTTAGTGTACCGACCCTTACAGCACGTGACCGCATTTTCGCGCGCGCGGTAACTCATTGAGTTAAGAATTTTGGACACAATTTATTCCCGATCACATTTATTATTGCACATTTTAATATTATATACCTACTAAAATTTGTGAATTCAAAAGCGTGCCCACCTGAAAACTGAGATCATTGAAAACGTTTTCAGAGAATTCAGTATATTCCATGTAGATACAGTCAGCGTTAAAATCTGAATATTATGAATATTGAGATTGACGAAAAAGTAAATTGTTTTTAACAGTTCTCGAAAGAAGATATGGTCAGTTCCGCGACAATTGAGTTGTTGATAGTATATTCTGGGATACTTCATGTTTTATAAAAACCATTAATAATAATAATAATGCACTCAGTCCATTAATGAAAATGTGATGCGCGCATATTATGGGGCTAGGTACAGAGGGAGGAATTAACCTTACAGCGTACCGAGGACGGATGCTCTCTTTGTTTCAGGTGCTTGAACCTGACAGAACCTGCCGTCAACGTCTCGGCCCAACGATTGTCGGATCAGGTGCGGGTCATCCAGCGTAATCATAATTATGTTGGATGACACTGTACTTGATCGCCTGCGAAGTGAAATGCAGAGTAGCCATGTTATCGCCCCCCTGACGCAAACTGTTTTTGTACCACCACAGTGCAACACAAGTCAAGCTGACGAGGGGAGTGACGACAGGGCTACAAACGTAAGTACCCAGTGCAGTGAGGAATTGAGGAGTGCTTTGGAGGGTGCGATTCGGGAATATCGGTTCATTTCACCCGAACTTAGACCACGCTTACCGCGTTTGCCCATGCATAACAAAAATAGGGCGCTGGTGGCGGCTCAGGATTCGCAGTTGTCAAACTATTTTGATGACTGCGAAGACCTCACCGATACTCATTCGATTCTGTACTTCGCGGCTGTAGCGGCATGTCGTGTAGCTCACGTCAAATTATTTAATGACTCTAGGGCTACACGATCGAAACCAGCCATACCAGCTTGGCAGTGCAGAATTGAGCGCCGTATTGGTGGGGCCAGAGTGCTCATCGGCAAACTAATCTGCTTCAGGGAGGGCAATACTCGCCCCAGAGTGATGCGCTTTGTGAGGCGGGCATTCTCAGGGACTGATGTTAGCCCTCAGGATTATATGTTCCGTGTCACAGAGCGCATGGATTTCCTGAAGCAGAAAGTGTATGCATGGGTAAACCGTATCCGTAGGTATAAGCGGCGAGTAGACCGATACACTCAGAACCGCACCTTCCAGTGTGATGAAAGGTGGGTGTATAGGGCTTGGGAGCGACCGGACCAAGGTGTGGCTGACACGCCCCTGCCGGATGATGATGCTATGTGCTCGTTCTGGCGAAGCATCTGGTCGGTGCCTGTCAATCACACCGAAGGTGATTGGACTGGGAAGATCGAGTAAACGTGCGATCAAATACCACAAATGGGGGCAATTACCATCAGCCCCCAAGATGTAGCTTGTGCAGTCCGTCCGTTACCTAACTGGAAATCTCCAGGACCGGACTGACTGCACAACTTTTGGATAAAGTGGTTCCAAAGGTCGCTCGCCCGCTTGGCATCCCAGTTCCAGTCAGCCTTACAGTCAGGGTCGCTGCCCCAGTTCCAAACGACAGGAATAACCCACCTGCTCCATAAATCAGGTAGTACTGCGGAGCCCAAGAGTTATAGACCGATCACTTGTCTACCGACGGTCTATAAAGTTCTTACATCCATTTTGAGAGCTGAGCGAAGAGCTCGTGGCTAAGTAATAACAGCCGCATGGGTCGATCCATCAGGTTAAGCTACGCTTGCTGGGGTTGGTCAGTGGATGGGTGACCATCTTTACATACCGAGACTCCTCCGTGCCTCGGAAAGCACGTTAAGCCGTTGGTCCCGGCTGTCATTCGTGGATCTTTGACAGTCGTTACGGGTCGTCAGAAGCCCGAAAGTCTGACAACCAGTCTTACCAAGGGGTATCGTATTACCCAGTTACTGGGTTGTGGAGGTCAGATAGGCAGTCGCTCCATGTAAAATAATGGTATTCAACTGCATCCGGTTAGACTGGAAGCCGACCCCAACATGGTTGGGAAAAGGCTAGGCAGATTGATTTTGATCCATTTTGAGAGCTAAAATTAACGAACATATAGACACCAACTCCATCATGTCTGCCTCTCAAAATGGATGTAGGAATGGGTCCCGTGGTACTAAGGAGCTACTCCTCATTGATATGGCCATTAGCCAACAGGTTCGTCGTTCCCGAAAGGATCTGTCGACATGTTGGATAGACTATAAGAAGGCCTATGACTCGGTGCCACATACATGGCTCATGAGGGTGCTGGAGTTGTATAAAGTATATGCAACTCTGCGCACCTTCCTGATGCCGTGCATGGGGCAATGAAGGACGGTCCTTCGCTATCCAGGCTGTCGAAATATCCAGAGGAACAGCGATCCGATAAGGATCGAGCGAGGCATATTTCAGGCCGATAGTTTGAATCCGCTTTGGTTCTGCTTAGCCTTGAATCCTCTAAGCACACTGCTGAAAGATTCAGGTCTAGGCTATCGGCTGAGGAGAGGTGGTCAGGTTATATCCCATCTCCTCTACATGGATGACCTAAAACTCTTTGCCCCCAACAATTTGCAACTGATGTAGCTACTTAAAGTAACAGAAACTTTCAGTAGCACCATCGGGATGGAATTTGTTGTGGACAAATGTGCGGTCTTGCATGTAAAGCGAGGGGAGATTGTGGAATCCGTGGAAACCGAACTCTCGGATTCCATAAACCTTAGAGCCCTCTCCGCATCCGAAACCTATAAGTATTTGGGTGTGTAGGAAGCGTTGGGCATCAATGTTACTGACATGAAGCAATCGTTGATGGAGCGCTTCTTTGGCCGCCTGAAGAAAGTATTTAACAGTCTTCTATCAGGCGGAAACAAGGTGCGTGCCTTCAACGGTTGGGTCATGCCGGTTTTGATGTACTCTTTCGGCGTACTCAAATGGACTCAGACTGAACTCGACGCCCTGGATCGGAGGGTCCGTACGCTGTTGACTGCATATCGAATGCATCACCCACAGTCATCGGTAATGAGACTGTATATCCCGCGAAAGTGTGGAGGCCGAGGCTTTTTAAACGCTAAGACTCTCCACAACCGCGAGATATGCAGTCTCAGGGAATATTTCCTAGGAACCGACGTGGGGATGCATCAAGATGTGGTCGCGGTGGACAAGGGCCTCACCCCGCTCTCCTTGGCTAAAGAGAACTGGCGCAAACCTGTAGTGCTTGACACTAACGATCGCATGGAGGTATGGCAGAGTAAGGAGCTTCACGGACGCTTTTTCTGGGCACTACATGGACTCGATGTAGACTTACTAGCGTCCGTAGCCTGGCTGCGTTTCGGTGACCTCTTTGGGGAAACCGAAGGTTTTGTCTGTGCAATTATGGACGAAGTTATCATGACGAACAATTACCGGAGATTTATTGTGAAGGACGGCACGGTTGACATTTGTCGGGCATGCCACCGTTCAGGAGAATCAATCCGACACATTATCTCCGGCTGTTCTCGTCTTGCTAACGAAGAGTACTTGCATAGACACAACCTTGAAGCCAGGATTATCCATCAGCAACTTGCGCTGAAATACAGCCTTGCGGAATCGGAAGTACCATACTATAGGTATGTGCCCGACCCAGTTCTCGAAAATGGAAATATCACATTGTACTGGGATCGATCCATCATCACTGACAGGACTATTGTTGCCAATAAGCCTGATATAGTGAAAGTAAAGTAGTAAAGATAAACAAATCAAATATCTTGACTTGGCTCGCGAGGTTGTCGACATGTGGGATGTGGACTCAGCAATCATTGTGCCGATAGTCGTATCAGCCAATGGCTTAATTGCCAAGAGCCTCGACCAACATATATGGAGGCTCTCGTTGGGCGGCTGGATTAAGGGCCTGATTCACAAAGCGGTACTTCTAGACACGGCGCGCATTGTTAGGAGGTTCCTCTCTCTGGAGCCCTGACCGCCGGTAGCTTGGACCCTGTTCCCGATACCGGTGGGCTACTATGTTTTATATTTTTATATTCTAATATTTAAAAATGTAATTTGTATGTATATATAATATTAAAGAAATAAAGGCAATAATAATGCAATTTTAATATTGTTAAATGTTTTTTATTTTATTTTATGTTTTTATAAAAATATTTAAAAATGTAAATGATACCATCATCATTCATCGTCCATTATTAATGCATCATTGAGGAAACCGGCATGTTCTAGAACTGAAAACTCGAAGTTATTGTGTCATCCACCAACCCATTAAAGGCTGATTATGTTATTTAGGTACCTAGGTATCTTATTTTATATATTATACATACTCGTACATCCCTATGTAGTTTCTTTGAAAGCTCTAAACATTATGGATGAACAAGATACCAGCTGTCAAATCAGCTCCCTTCAAATTACAGAGAACTAAAGTTCCCAGAATTGTATAACAAGACCTAAACCTAGACTTCAGCCAGTAAGTTTTGCTATCATTAGAATTAATGAACTTGGAAAATATGATTGGAACAGACCATAACATAAACAAAATCAAATCAGAACATATTGATTATTCAATAAAAGATGATCAATCAATCTGCCTAGTCTCTTCCCAACTATGTTGGGGTCGGCTTCCAGTCTAACCGGCAGCTGAATACCAGGTTTTTTACATGGAGCGACTGTTTATCTGACCTCTACAACCCAGTAACTGGGTAATACGATACCCCTTGGTAAGACTGGTTGTCAGAATTTCGGGCTTCTGACGACCCGTAACGACTGTCAAAGATCCACGAATGACAGCCGGGACCAACGGCTTAACATGCTTTCCGAGGCACGGAGGACACTCGGTATGTAAAGATGGTCACCCATACACGGACCAACCCCGGCAAGCGTAGCTTAACTTGATGGATCGACCCGTGCCGCTGTTATTACTTAGCCACGAGCTCCTTGTTTACTTAAGTCGTTTAGTTAATTCAATAAAAGATGATATTGATATTTGCATATTGACACTTCCACTAATGCACCCGAGAGATGGTGAAAGATCGTCACTCACTGGACGCCTGAGGGAGGACATCGCCGTCGAGACAGGCCACGGCGAAGGTGGTGTGACCATCTGATAAGGTTTGCAGGGCCAACATGGCTAGAGATCGCAAAAGACAGGGAGGTTTGGAAGGAAAAAGGGGAGGCCTTTGCCCAGCAGTGGGACACAATTAAGGCTAACAAGAAAAAAAAAAATGGATATTTAATCAGCACGAATTTTCGGATGGCAAAAAACCTTAGAATAGCTATTGCTTTTCATCTTTTACCCAAAAGGGCCAGAGCCATAATCATTTGCAAGGCAAGTTAAATAGGTAATAATAATTGCATCGCATATGGTCCAAAATCGCTTGACACTTAAGGCGCTACCCCGAGCAAAACCTTGCGATAGTGCGTTTTTCAGAGGCATTAACTCATTAATTAAGAGTCATAAACTACATCTAAAAGCACGTTATTAATTTTCGATATCCTATCATCATATTCCACGTTCATAATTGTTTTTGAGTGTTATAAATACATTTAAAATCTCCTTGTAAAAATGTGACTAAAATTAATTGATTGCTTGCATTATTTGCTAAAGTGGACGTTCTAATAATTTAAGGATTACACTAATTGACAGATAATTTAAAAAATCTAAACATTTCACGTTTTATTTTATTTCAAAATATTATGTTTTTATTAAAATAACTTCAAAAATATTGCGCATTCTATGATAATGGAGCGTGTGCAAGGACCGAAACAGAGCGTGACTGAGTGGTGTGACCGAGAAGGACCGAACGCTCGAGGTCGTTTGATCGGAGAAGCGCCTTAAGTTTTTGTCAAAAATGTTGTGCATAGTAACTACCAGTATTTTGTGTTTTATTTTGTGTAGTAGTAGTGTATGGGTTTTGTTTGTTTTGTATCTACTACTAAGATATAATTACAAGATCAAATAGCTACGGGTAGGTCAGATCATCCAACAGTTTCTAGTCTTAGCAAGGTCTCAAAGTCTCAGTATCACCTTTACTTGTTGAGAATATAACTAAACGTGAACAGCACAAGTAACTTAGTTTTCAAAGCAGTGATAATTCTATCAGTGGAGTTAGAAATTCAAGTTTCATGCGGGCAAACTTGAAGCAAGAGTTAGGGGCTGTATGTAGGTAAATGTTGTTGTGTCCCGAGATTTAATAGAACTCAAGGGATTTTTGTAGCCTGCCATGGGTCTCTAGTAGATTATAAAGTTTCATTTCTCTTGAAGTAAGACGGTCACGCGATCAGATGACTGTAATATTTAAAATTCTTAGGGGGATTATTGATGTTCCTGATCTCCATAATGAAATCTGCAATCTATTTGTCCCAAACAATTATTGTCGTAGCAGAAAACACCGCTTACTGGCTGTTCCAACTTGTCCTACTGTTGCACGCTCCAAGTCACCTATTCCTCGGACATTAGCCGCTGTTAACGCTCTCCTGAACTCAAACACAGATCTTGATGTGTTTGTGACTGAATGGAAGATGATTCTGTCAGAGTGCTTGAATTTTTGTGAGAAGAATGCATGACTGTGTTAAATAAATTATATATTATGTAGTGTAAGTAATTATATTTAAATAGGGTAATTGGTTTCGGCCGTTCTATTTAAAATAAAAATAAATGAATAAATAATGAGTGTGATAGTAATTACAAAAGAATATAAAATAAGATGACGACTGCTGTTATATGAAACTATACTTATATCTTAAATCAAACATCATCATTAAATGATTCTGCTGCACTAGCATTTCCTTTTCGCCTTGCATGTCCTATATCATCCTTCAACCGTTTGTAGGGTTCCGTACCTCAAAACGAAAAAACGGATTCCTTATAGGATCACTTCGCTGTCCGTCTGTCTGTTTGTCAGTCTGTCAAGACCCTTTTTCTCAGGAACGTGTGGAGATATTAAGTTGAAATTAATATCAAATACGTAAGTCTACAGTCTCTTGGAGTCCTAAAAAACTCAAGCTTCTAAGTCAACGCAATAAAAACATACGGCCATTTATGCGATAAATTTTGATACTCGCAAGTAAATCGAAACGTTACGGTTCTTCCCGTTATCCTATAATCATGAAAGTTGCCCTAAAATCAAGAAGCAAACTCTCACAGTAAAAATTAAGGAAAAACTCTGAAAATTGTTAACTTGTAATTCTATCATATAAAAAAAAATCAACTTGGTCAGTCTGTCATGACCCTTTTTCTCAGTGACGCTTGGAGATATCAAGTTGAAATTAATAGCGAATACGTATGTCTATGGTCCCATAATGTTCTAAAAAAATCAAGCTTCTAAATCAACGCAATAAAAAAATACGGCCATTTTGCGACATATTTTGATACTCGCAACTGTTGCAAGTAAATCAAAACGTATAGGGTACTTGCCGTTGACCTAGAATACTGAAATTTGGCAAGAAGTAAGGTCTCCCAGCACAAGTAAAGGACAAAGTCCGAAAATTGTTAATTTGTAGTTTTATGACATAAAAAAAAAATTTTTGGGATCCATTGTTAAGTGTGTTTTTGGGATAAATTCTTTTGAACTACGGAACCCTTTATTGTGCGTGTTCCGACACGCACTTGATCGGTTTTTTTATCAAACTTCAGACAATTCATTTGCCGTTTATCAAAACAAGACATAAATATGTATAGAAAAACGCAAGAAGAAAATAATCCTGTGTCCCTAACCCAACAAGAGATCCAAATTCAAAACAAAGAAGGAATTAAACTGAACCTAAAACCTCTAAACGATAAAGAGTCTCACGCATAATATCTAGATCATTGAAACGCTGAAGACTTCGTCTTATGAAGCGGATCTCCTTGCGGCATTACCACAAGATGCATATGTATGAACTGACACGCTACGAGCTCCGGGCTATACGTCGAGATAACGTGGATGGTGCTACAATAACAATTCGGTATAATATTGACGGGTTTGTAGTTTATCTTTTAATATGTGCTGTTTCTCATCGAGTAATATTATTTCTATGATAACTATGTATATAACTTCTCCAGTTCGTCTTGAAGAGTTTTAATTAAACAATTTGTATTTTACTGTATTGCGGAGCTATAGTGGCTAAGTAATAACAGCCGCACGGGTCGATCCATCAGGTTAAGCTACCCTTGTCGGGGTTGGTCCGTGGATGGGTGACCATCTTTACATATCGAGACTCCTCCGTGCCTCGGTAAGCACGTTAAGCCGTTGGTCCCGGCTGTCATTCGTGGATCTTTGACTGTCGTTACGGGTCGTCAGAAGCCCGAAAGTCTGACAATCAATCTTACCAAGGGGTATTACCCAGTTAATGGGTTGTGAAGGTCAGAAAGGCAGTCGCTCCATGTAAAATAATGGTATTCAGCTGCATCCGGTTAGACTGGAAGCCGACCTTAACATGGTAGGGAAATGGCTAGGCAGATTGTATTTTACTGTATGAATTTATGTTGTTGTGTTTTGATCAAGGTGCAAAATTGCATAACTAAATACCAATTTTGATAAATGTTCCCGGGCGTGAGAAGGGGTGTCGCGCGGGGGCGTGTGGGTGGTTATTATGTGTTATCTACATAACTCAATGACAATCTGGTTCCATGGAAAATATTAAATCTCTCTCTTGGTTACTTCGCAAGTTAGTTCGGTGGTTAGTTTGTATCTATCTCAATCATAAAAGGATTGGTGTGACTAGAATTTTCTCTAGGTACAGCTTGACGTTATTCTGTGGCACTTATGTTCATAATTAATTAATAACGTCACGTTATTAATTAATTATGAACATAAGTGCCATAGAGTATCATGACCTTGGATTCCGCAGAACAATGTTGAGGTATATCCATAACACCCCAAAAAGATTGATGAAGAAGCGATGACAGAGCATTTTCAGAATACAGCTCCCTTAAGGGCACATTCCAAAATGTGCTAGAGCGAAATAGTATTTAAATTGTAACAAAATCACTGAAAATATATAATAATATAATAAAACTCTTTTGTACAAAAACTTTTCCGAAAAAAAACCTGATAGACTTTTAACCTTCAAGCGGTCGCGCGGCGTCGAATCGACCGCACTCGATACATTTTCGTTTATAATATCGTTACTTCTTATCGCATGTATTTCCTATTCCTAGTAGCCTGTCATTGTTTCATTGTGCACGAAATAAACATTTTACCTCCCTTCCCCGTGCCCCCTGGAGTGCACAGATCACATTTGCTTTTGTCGCGGCGCAGGCGTCGAAAGCACGCCACGCGCCTGTCGTCGAAAAAGTTACGCGCGACGTTCTACGCGAGATATTATTTTATGGAATATCATCGAATTAAGTTTGTAATAGTGTTTTTTTATATAAAAATGGCTCGTAGGCCACTAAATAGTAGTGCAATACTTGCGCAAATACAACGAGAAGATGACGAGAGTGAATCGGAGCTCAGTGACCAAGGTTCAGAAGCTTCCGACCACCTTCTAGTTCCAGAGGAAACTCAATCTGTTGAAGAATCAAGCAGCTCAGATTCAGATGAAGAGGATGTGCCTCTTTCAGATATAAGTACATATTTTACGGGGCGTGATAAGGTAACAAAGTGGCAAAAATCTAATAATAACAGAGTGAGGCGCCAAGTTCAAAATGTTCTTACAGAAAATTCGGGTACTCGGAGAAATGGCGTGGGGGTGACAACGTTTGTGGATGCCTGGAATTTATTCATTACTGAGTATATTATTGAAAAAATTGTCATACACACCAATGAATTTATACTAAAGAAGGCGCCATCGTATGACAGACCCCGTGACTGCAAACCGACTGATGCTGTAGAAATTCGAGCATTATTTGGATTACTGTATATTGCAGGTACCTTGCGGGTGTCACACGCGAATTTAGAGGATTTATATGCAACTGATGGCACAGGCGTACCTATTTTTCCCACTACGATGTCACTGAAAAGAACAAAATTTCTACTAAATTCGTTGCGGTTTGATGAGGCATCCACACGAGCATCTCGTCGTAGTCTGGATAAAGCTGCACCAATAAGGGGTATTTTGGAAACGTTTACACAAAACTGCCTTTTACCTTATTCTGTGGGACAGAACGTTGTTATTGATGAGATGATGGCAGGTTTTCGAGGAAAATGTCCTTTCAGACAGTACATAAAATCAAAACCCGATAAATACGGAATAAAACTTTATCCGCTTGTAGACGCTGCTACGTTTTATGTCCTCAACATTGAGCTTTATGCCGGCAAGCAGCCAGAAGGCCCGTATCAGTTGAGTAATGCTGCAGCAGACGTAGTGAAGAGGCTAATTACACCAATTTCTGGTACCGGACGGAACCTAACAATCGACAATTGGTACACAAGTGTACCTTTGGCAGACGATTTAGCCGTAAATCATAAGATTTCTGTTGTGGGTACCATGCGTAAAAACAAGAAAGAAATACCTCCTTGTTTTACAGATAAAAACAGACCTGAATTTTCAAGTCAATTTGGATTTTCTGACAGGGCTACGCTAGTCTCGTACGTGCCCAAAAAAAAAAGATTTGTGGTTTTATTATCATCACTTCATTCTGCTGCTGAAATTGATGAAAGTAGTAATGAAAAGCGCAAGCCAAGCATCATAACTTTTTACAATAAAACGAAAGGCGGTGTCGATGAAGTCGACAAAAAGGTGAAGATGTATTCGACGTCAAGGAAGAATAATAGATGGCCATTGACACTCTTCTTTCGTCTTCTGGATATTGCTGGAATAAATGCCATGGTAATATTGAGGGCAAATCAAGTGGTTATACAGAAAAGGCGAAAATATTTACGTGAATTAGGCATTGAACTGACAAAAGAGTACGTTCAAAGAAGGGCTACAATCGTGAACCTTCCAAGAAAACTCAAAAGAAACATAAGAGAGCATTTGAATATGAATGTTGAAGACGCTGGTTATGAACCAAGCAGTAGTTCCAGCACATGCAGAGGAAGCTGCAAAATATGCCCTGCAAAAAAAAGGAGGCAATCAAAGACACAATGCACATCATGTCTGAGAAATATTTGCAGGTCCCACACTACATTCATTTGCAATGAATGTTATCAAGTCAAAGAAACTGATTCTGAAGAAAACTAGACCCAAGTTCATGATAAATACTTTGATTTTAATTATTTGATCTCATGCAGCCAACTTATTTTGTTATTTTGATTGTTTTTTTATTATGTAAAGCTAGTTAGACGTATATAAGAAGATTTTGTGTTGAGAAATTGCTTTTTCAATCCAAAGAAAATTTAAGTTTTTTATTTGATTTTATAATTTTGTTTTTAGCTGATTTTAAGTTTATTTTTTTCGTAAAATTGAGTCCTAATATAATGATAACATGTCTAAATAAGAAATAATAAATGATTATTAATTAATTCGTATTTTAAATCCCTATAATATCCAATAGGTCTTTTAGGTTACGCGCGACCGCTGCCGTTACAAATGACCGCGCGCCCGCTTGAAGGTTAAGTAACTCTCAAAAGAAAAAAAAACGAATTCTCTTTCACGATGTGGCCAGTAAATCTTCTCACTTAAAAACAGACAAAAAAATAACCTAAAAGACGTTTAACAAATTGTCATTGGGCCCAAACTTCGTAGATGTCAGATTACAAACAAAATTAACGTTGCAGTTAATTAAGCGTCAATTATAAATGAGAAGGACTTTATTATCAAGAACGTAGAACTCAAATTCGAGTGTGTAAATAGTTATCAAGCTGTAAATTGAAGTTTGCGTGAAACTACAAGGGAAGTCGATTTAAGTTTGGCGGGAAGTTCATAATGATTTCATGAATTACAAATCAAAGTTGAGGGCGCAACGTTTCGCTGACATGTCTCTGGTGCTAGCTTGAGATTTATAGCGAGTTTCTTTTGCTTGTAAACTTTGACATTCGGATTTTTTGTGATCTTTCTGATCGATAGACGTGTATACAGTGTTGGCAGTTATGTCTTAAGGGATTTATTTATTTATTGCATTCATGTTGTTTACAAGATGTAAGGTACAGTCGGCAAGAAAAGTCCATTAACACTTGTGTTTTCTAAATCTTAATTATTGAGAAAAAAACTTCATTAAAATCGGAACAGAATGTAAATTTTAAAGAAAATTAACTCTTAACTAATAAATGAAATACTAAAAAGCAGGATAACGTATCATTTTGTGTTAATTTAGATGATATCAAAAAGTAGCAGTGTTAACAGACTTCTGTTGCTAACCGTACATGGTTTATGTTTCAAACATGAACCCTCCTAGAGCACAGCAACATATTTGCAGATAGGTACAGCTCGATCTATAACTATTGCATGCATACACACAACATTAAACATTAAATTAACTTACATTATTAATTACATAAACATTAACCCCCTTATTCATGAAACTAAAATGCTCTATAAACCTATTTTAGATAATGAAGTGTTTTGTCAATTTCTTTCGAATTTTGATTTGAGTTTGAAAGAAGAAGACAAAACACTTCCATAATTAAAACTTTTTTACAAAAAAATACAACCGACTTCCAAAAACAACACTACAAAGTGAAAAATAACTTTAATTTCGGATGTCGGTGTCTAGTTAAATGTATTTTCGTTTTTTGCCACCGACTTCCGAAATTAAAGTTATTTTTCACTTTGTAGTGTTGTTTTTGGAAGTCGGTTGTATTTTTTTGTAAAAAAGTTTTTATTTTTCACTTTTTAGTTGTGTACCTACCCCACACAAATTCTAATACCACTACCTGCAAAACAAACTAGAACATCATCCATATAAAATATGATGAAATACCTAAAAAGTGGGGAAAAAATACATATTATTGAAGCTAACTCAAAAACTACCCAAGCAAAGTCAATCAATTTTATATGGGACCAACTGTGATGTATACCCTCTCGAATAAAATAAAAAAAATCCAAATCGGTCCAGCCATCTTCGAGTAATCGAGGAACATACATAAATAAAAAAAAAAAAAAAAAAAAAAGGTTCCGACGAATTGAGAACCTCCTCCTTTTGAAATCGGTTAAAAATAGGTTTTTAGAGCCTTTTATTTTTTTTTTTAATAAGAGGGTAAATTATTATTTAATGGAAATTTCACATTGAGTCAATACATTATATTTTACCTATTATTAAATCAGTTTATTGCATTATATTATTATTAAATCAGTAGTACCATAATAGATGATTTTAGGTGGAAGGTAGCAGAATATCAGTGATGAATTAGAGATCGGATAATCGGATGCATATTTACCAATAGTTAATTTTTGGCTAAGAAACTATGGGAGCGGCTTCTTAAATATATTTTTTCTTAATATAAATCCCGGGATTCATGAAAATCCGGGAATGCCTAATTACTCGGATACTATGGTATGAAAACGACTTCTTTAAAACAACATTAGTTTTAGTATATGCGAAAACCGAAACCCACATGTCTAGTATTGTTATGTCAGAATCTATGTATACATAATTTCAAAACTGTATCATGTAAAATCACAAAGTTGCTTGTTATGTTACCTGGTTGTCCGTACAAAAACATGATCCCCACGCGGCGCCCGCTGTGCGCCCGTGCCTAGTTAGACCTAGACCTGCCGTGACTTGTGTTCGTTGCTCGGTGTCCATATTGTAACCTTTTTTAAAGATTTTTGGGGCAAAATATAACACCGTATAAAAATTATTGGAATCGATTCACTTATTTATTCTGAACAAACTATATTCAGGTTTCGCATATACTAAAAATAATGTTGTATAAGGTATTATATATTTAAAAAATATCGGGACTCTCACATAACGGGTTCTGTTCGTATGCTTATTTACTTGAAATTCATTTTTAACATTACATAACCTGATGTTTGGTATGTCAGTTTGACAACCTACTTTACAACATAAGCTAGCATTCAATTCTATAGTCAAAAAGTACAAAATTTATCAATTACGGAATCGTGAGATTTTCACGATCGATACAAAAGTGCATTCCATAATAACCAATACCTCAACTTTAATGCATCCAAATAGCCGTCTATCCGAATATTTGAATATCGGTCTATAGTGATGATACAAGTAATTGGCAGATGTATGTTGGTCGATACATTCAAGAATCCCATTTTTGTGTAATAACTATACAAGATAATATTAATCTATATTTTTAGGGTTCTGTAGGTACTTCAAAGGAAAAAACAGAACCCTTGTGGGTTCACTTCGTTGTCCATCTGTCTGTCTGTCTGTCAAGACCCTTTTTCTCAGGAACGCGTGGTGGTATACAGTTAAAATTAATAGCAAATACGTAGGTATATGTTCCCTTAGAGTTCTGAAAAAATCAAGCTTCTAAGTCAGCGCAATAAAAATATACGGCCATTTATGCAACATATATTGATACTCGCAAGGAAATCAAAACCCATAGGGTACTTTTCGTTGTACTAGAATCATGAAATTTGGCAAGAAGCAAGGTCTCACAGCACAAGTTAAGGAAAAAGTCCAAAAATGGTTAAATTGTAATTTAATCACATATTTTTTTTTTTTTTTTTTGGGATTACAATGTTGTTTGTTTTTGGGGTAATATGAGACGTATTCTTGCAAGGTAAGTTTGCACAATTTTCTCTTCGTGACGCTCTAACTATTTAACATAATAATTATATTAATTAACTTATTATTTTTTTATTTTTTATTAAATAGGAACAACGAACAGCTACATCTATATAATTAAAAAGAGAAGTCCTGACTGACTGACTAACTGATTGACAGACTCATCAACACCCAGCCCAAACCCTTTGAACCTAGAAAGCTGAAATTTCGCACACAGTTTTCCTTTATAATGTAGACAAGGAATAAGGAAGGATTTTTGTTCCCGTGGGATATTTTCGACATAAACATGGGCGAAGCCGCGCAGGAAGTGCTAGTTATGCAATATTACAAACAGAAAAACACAAACATTTAATCTAATCACAAAAATTCAGGAGCAGAAGCAGTGATGGCCCAGTGGTTACGGCCGCGACTTACAAGTTATAGGACGTACGTCTTCGTAAGTAGGCACTTTACTTTGTGTAAATTATTTCATCAGCACTGCTCTTAAAACGGTGAAGGAAAACATCGTGAGAAAACCAGCATGTCTTAGAATCAAAATCTACTTTGATTGGTTGATTTCTACAATTTGTATATTCGTTCTTTTCTTGGTATATTTCTGATGAAAATATCCATTTTTTGTTCAAGTTGACCGACTGCCGTAGCCAGGATAGTATTCATATGAGGGAACTCTTTAATCGGTTACTGATACTAAGACGCACATATGTATGCCAACGCAACAGTCTTGAGTGGTTAACTTGCGGGTTCTGCTCTGAGCTCACGCAACGCCTCGTACGTCCACCCAGTAATAGGACTCGCCCATCAAGGAGCGCTGTGACGCTGTCCCAAATTAGACGCATTATTAATTTATTATACATAAAACAAAAGGTAAACAAAGGTATTAAAACACGTATATTAAAATAGAAATAATTAAATTATCTTTAAAATAGTGAAGGTTTCATAAAAATACGTTTGATAGTTTTTGTGTGATTCTCAGTGTTTATCCGCATTAGACATAATTATCTTTACAAATTAATTACAACATTACCTAATATAAACATAATCTAGAATATTCACGTATTAAGTTATTAAGAAAATGCTCTAATTTGACACGTATTTTTCCAAACTACTACTCGTTTAGGCGTAATCTTCAGTTTAAAATCATTAAAAGTCGTTTATCGTCGCCTTAAACGTAACACCGGAACATATTCCTCTAAAATCGTTTTCAATAAATTAGTTTTCTTTGTAGAAACTCACATTAGTAATACTCAGTCGTTGAGCTCCTTAAGTTCTGAGTTGAGTTATATGATTACTGACAAATGCGTGCACTGACTGCATGTACAGCTCCAATCAAATCCGTGTAATTAATTTCCCAAAATGCCATTTCCGACTTTAATCCATATACTCCTCATGTGGCCTGACCAAGGACTGGACTGAACTGAGACTGTGTCGATTGAGTTTGTTTTGGTCTTTATTAGTACAGTTGTCGGATCGGGAACACCGAACTCATCTAGTTTCGATCTTTCTTAGCAGAGTCGTCGGATCGGGACACCGAACTAATCCAGTTTCGATCTTTCTTAGCAAAGTTGTTGGATCGGGAACACCGAATTCATCTAGTTTCGATCTTTCTTAGCAGTTGTCGGATCGGAAACACCGAACTCGTATAGTTTCGATCTTTCTTAGCAGAGTTGTCGGATCGGGAACACCGAACTCATCTAGTTTCGATCTATCTTAGCAGAGTAGTCGGATCGGGAACACCGAACTCATTTAGTTTCGATCTTTCTTAGCAGAGTTGTTGGATCGGGAACACCAAACTCATCTAGTTTCGGTTTTTCTTCTCAGAGTTGTCGAATCGGGAATACCGAACTCATTTAGTTTTTAAAAATAATTTATTTTTGACGTGTTTGACACGTCAAAAATAAATTACGTGTTATTTTTATCCGATTTACAGAAATAAATATAACTTTTTATTTATTCGCAACCCAAAATCCTTATTAAAATCACCATCAATATTCGACACAATATTTACAAACTACACGTCGTAATATTTCACTCGACTATGTCTGTTTGTATGTCTGTACGTTGAGATCCGTCTTAACTTAATATTTGATTTGCGACGAGATGAGATTTAACTCGCTCTCGAATTATTAAAGTCTGGTACACACCATGTGGATAAAATAAGGAGGTTTACAGATTTAAGTGAAATTAATATTTTTGAGATTTGGATGTTAGTCGGAATGACATTCTAGGTTTTATAAATCGTTGTATGGTCACTAAAATATGTACCATTTTTCTTATAATCCGTATATTTTATCATCCTTCTTACATTTTCTCCACTTATTTGAGTCAAACTAGAGCGAAGACTGCAAGTCACTGTTGTAATTTTCTTCCAGAAGAAGACCAGTAGGTAAGGTACCTATCAGTTATACTTATAACCTTCTGACTTTCGGCTATGATTGGCATATACAGGGTGACTGGTAATTAGTGACCGATACTTAAACACATGATTGTTCTCATGATAACAATCAAGTTTTACTATGGAACCAAATCTGAAATCGCCAAAAAAAAATCAGCTGTTCCCTACATTTATGTTGGCACTACTCGTCAAAATGTAGGGAGCATCTTATTTTCCTTCGCGATTTCAGGTTTGGTCCCTTAGTACAAGTTGTTTGTTATCATGTGTTTTAGTATCGGTCACTATTTACCAGTCACCCTCTAAAATGCACGAATACGGTTTCATTCAACTTGTTCTTTCATCCTTCTGCACGCTTCTGCCATCGCTGTTATGGTCATTGATCGAATAAATGTTGATTTTAATAAAAAATTAAAAGACTTCACTATGTTAGGCATTGTTATGACGTTCAGCAGACCATAAATAATAATAAAGTTGAAGAGTTTTTTTTTTTGTTTGAATGTTTGAACGCGCTAATCTCTGGAGCTGCTAGTCGAATTTGATTTTTTTTTTGTATTTTTTTGTTCAATTCTTGAGGAAGGCTATTTAACATGTCTTGAGGAGCCAAGCAAAAAGACAAAAAGTGAAAAAGAACGCTAAGCAAAAACAAAGCAGGAATAGCGTGGGCAGGCTATGCGGTGCGACGGGGAGGGTCGGGGGGGCCAGAAATTTCACGCGGACGAATCCGCGGGCAGAAGCTCTAGCTTTTTTCCTTCTAATGTATATAATATAATTCGTCGCTGTTAGAATTTCTACTTCTTTCCGTTAACTTTTTAGGGTTCCGTGCCAAAATGGTAAAAAGGAACCCTTATGGTGTGACTCAGTCTGTCTTTCTGTGACAGCTAGATAACTCAAGAACTACTGATGCTATCAACTTGAAATTTAGAACAGTTTTAGATGACGTTTGCCCAACTATTTTGCAAATAAGAAAGAAATAAAAATATATACGTTTTTTTTTGCAACAGGGACTGAAAGGGGGTCTTAAAAAAATAAGTGGGGCTACCAAGGCATGTGGGATATCATATGAAAGAACGCCGTTTGCACATTCCCAAAAATTTTTTTTTTTTTTTTCTATTTTTGATGAAAATGTTACCGTTCCCCTGTTATCTCTGAAGTTTGCATAGAGAAAAATCTGAAATTATTCTATGTGATAGAAGTTACATTTATAAATTACAGGAAAAGTAAAACGATGTCTCTAAATAGCACAGTTTTTCAGAAATCATCAACAAATATTACATACAAAATGATGGTACGAAACCTTCGGTGCGCAGTTCCGACTCGCTCTTGACTGGTTTCTTTTGTAAGCCTGCGCTTTCCATCTCCTGGGCAAAGGCCTCCCTCCACTCCTTCTATTTTTGCTGGAATCTGTCCAGTTCATTCCACCATCTCCTACGTGGCCGTTCACTTGCAATTTCAAAAATTATGCCTTTTCATACTAATCTGCAATCTCCCTAACCTCTGAGGAGTGTCGACGTTACATTATTACATATCCAATTTTAGCAGATCGAGATGACAGATTTTAGTTTGATTTGCTTACGACTGGTTAATTTACACGATAGACGTTATTAAATACATGTCTGCAATATATAAACGGGATAATATTGCAATATTTTGGTAGCGAATATTGTGGAGCAATCTTCCGGGAATTATAATGGAAATGTTATGTGCAGATGAATTCTGAAAATCTGAGTAATACAAATACAAATAAATCAAATTGAAGTGTCTGTTTATAATGTCAAACTGACAGTACTCATACCAAAAAAAAAAACAGTTCTTAATTTTTTTTGTCTGTCTGTCTGTTTGTTCTGGCTAATCTCTGAAACGGCTGGACCAATTTTGACGGGACTTTCACAGACAGGTGGTTGATATTATAAGGAATAGCTTGTTTACTTACTTTTAATTTGGAAAAATTATTAGGGTTCCGCGCAAAAAAACAAAACCTTGGTATTGTGAACAAAAAGTCGGATTTGAAAAATTCTTTTTGCATTTGGTAGCCCAATTCTCGAGGAAGGTTATAGGCTATTTAACATCACGCTACGACTCTTAGGAACCGAGCAAAGAGAAAAAAAGGCTGAAAGAACGATAAGCGAATACGAAGCAGTAACGCGGGCGGGCGAGGACGAGGAAGTTATTAAAATGTGGCTGTTATTTTAGTGTGTTGTGTATCTTACGACTTCCACGCGAACGAAGTCGCGGGGCACAGCTAGTTAACAATATAATTGAACGGTTAACGGTTAAGGGTAACGGTTTTGCGGGGCATAGTTCTTAGCTTAAGGTTTTGTTTGCAAAATGTTATAATAACATAATAAATAATAATAATAACATTAGCACGCCTGTATTTTTTGCACACTTATTTGTGTACCAGACATAGATCCGAGGTCCGGATGCTACTGAGAAGTTGTTGATGAAAAAACCAAGTAACACTTTACCAGACCTGCCGGTCGATTCTGTAAAAATCTCACCGTGAAAACTTAGATGAAGTGATTTTGTTTTTACTAGGAATTTACAATATTGACAGCTCATTTCACCTAAGTTTTCACGATGAGATGGTTACAGAATCGCACTGCTGGGAGTCAAACCCCGATCCCATGCTTAACAACCGCACTTACCACCATCAAACCAACGATTTTGAACACTTTAATAATTCTTTGTTTTGTAATTAGGTTTCCGTAGCCAAATGGCAAAAAACGGAACCCTTATAGATTCGTCATGTCTGTCTGTCTGTCCGTCCGTATGTCACAGCCACTTTTTTCCGAAACTATAAGAACTGTACTGTTGAAACTTGGTAAGTATATATTCTGTGAACTGCATTAAAATTTTCACACAAAAATAGAAAAAAAAAACAATATTTTTTGGGGGTTCCCCATACTTAGAACTGAAACTAAAAATTTTTTTTTCATCAAACCCATACGTGTGGGGGGTATATATGGATAGGTTTTCAAAAATGATATTGAGGTTTCTAATATAATTTTTTTCTAAACTGAATAGTTTGCGCGAGAGACACTTCCAAAATGGTTAAATGTGTGTCCCCCCTGTAACTTCTAAAATAAGAGAATTATAAAACTAAAAAAAATGTATGATGTACATTACCATGTAAACTTCCACCGAAAATTGGTTTGAACGAGACCTAAGTAGTTTTTTTTTTTAATAAGTACGTCATAAATCGTAAACCGCAATTTACCTTTCATTCAATTAATTATGAAAAAATCAATCAAAGTTACAACGACCTACAAAAACTTTTATATTATGTTACTTGCTGCTACGGAACCCTTCATCGGCGAGTCCGACTCGCACTTGGCCGCTTTTTTAATATTTATGCAGCCAGCCACCTTTGCTAAAACTTATAGAGATTTATTAGTTAACATAATAGTACAATAATCCTTCTGCCAACATCAACAGTAGAATATATTTTAATTAAGAAAACCGAAGTGAAAGTCTTAATTAGTTACAGCATAAATCCTTGCGCAAGCAATCTTTTTCCTTCCATTCCGCAGCTAAAAAAATCAGCCGGACCCAGACTTATGGAAGCGGCACAAATGCAAAAGATTCCGTACCGGAAATCTAGTAATAAGCTACGAGAAAACTCAATTTAACTTTGCCATGATCTTGTTAATAAAATTCATGAATTACAAATCAAAGTTTGTTTCGTTGGCGAGATAAAAAATAAGTGTCTACTCGGGATTGGCCGCAGATTCCCGTAAATCCTTCGACTATACTGGATGACTTTTTTTACCGTCTTGAAAAAAATAGGGTATATTCGGTGAACGGAGTAGAAGCGTATGGCATACCTAGTTTTTTTTTTTTAATAGCTTAGAAAAAATATCTAAGTATCAATAAATACTACAAATTCCATGTAAACTTTTCATTTTAAAACAATAAAATCATAAATTAAAAAAAAAAATCCTTTAAAAATATCGAAATTCAAATCATAATTATGGAACCTGCATTATGATTTGAATTTTAATTTTCTTAAAAAAAAAAAAAAAAAAAACTGGATATGCTGCATGCAGTTTTTTCAGTTTACAGGGTTATTTGGTTACTAAACTGTAGGTATAGAACCACGAACAACGTTTACTGAACAATTAAGACGTTTTGGGTATTTTTTTAATTACCCTGTGTTTTTGGTTGGTGTGTAAGTAACATATAGAAGGAATTGTAGTGCTATTCTGTAAACATCTCACCGTGAAAACATAAGTAAAGTGATCTTAAAGTGAGCTGTCAATAGTGTCAACCCCTAACATTATGTGGAATGACAGCTCACTTCACGCTCACTTCAGCTGAGTTATCATGGTGAGATATTTACAGAATAGCACTACTGATGCTAGGGGTTGACACTATTGACAGCTCACTTTAAGATCACTTGACTCATGTTTTCACGGTGAGATATTTACAGAATAGCACTACTGATGCTAGGGGTTGACACTATTGACAGCTCACTTTAAGATCACTTCACTCATGTTTTCACGGTGAGATATTTACAGAATAGCACTATAGTGCCTTTATGATAAAGCAAGATCTCTCTTTGTGTTTAAACTGTCAACAACTATGCAAGCGTATAATAAAATACAAAATGCCTTCATTGTTACTAAAGCTTTTTATAAAAAAAATACAACCGACTTCCAAAACCAACACTACAAAGTGAAAAATAACTTTAATTTCGGATGTCGGTGTCTAGTTAAAATGTATTTTCGTTTTTTGCCACCGACTTCCGAAATTAAAGTTATTTTTCACTTTGTAGTGTTGGTTTTGGAAGTCGGTTGTATTTTTTTGTAAAAAAGTTTTTATTTTTCACGTTTTAGTCGTGTACCTACCCCACACAAATTCTAATACCACTACCTGCAAAACAAACTAGAACATCATCCATATAAAAGTGGGGAAAAAATAAGTATTATTGAAACTAACTCAAAAACTACCCAAGCAAAGTTAATTAATTTTATATGGGACCAACTGTGTGTGTGTGTGTGTGTGGTATACCCTCTCGAACAAAAGAAAAAAATCCAAATCGGTCCAGCCATCTTCGAGTAATCGGGGAACCTACATAAAAAAAAAAATAAAAAGAAAAAAAAAGTTCTGACGAATTGAGAACCTCCTCCTTTTTGTAGTCGGTTAAAAACTATTTGTTAAACTGAATCTAAATTTATTAATTCAGTAAAAACCAAGAAATCAACCTTCCAACAAAAAAAAGAAGGAAAGAGTACAAATATACGTAGATAAACAGGTACAGGTAGATAGGTAGTTACATAGATATTAACATGGCTTCTACGAATGCTTTGCATTTCCTCATTCGCAATGAAGGAAATATTTTTATATTGGACATTTTTATCATGTAGGTAAGTAAAAAATGCAAGCAAATTATTATATACTAGCGGTTATGAGTATGCAGCATAATTCTTAATTACAGTAGTTGAAGCGCAGAGCGGTGGGAGTGCCTTTAATCTTGGTCAGATCATATGAGACTCATGTAGATTAGCGATGGTATTTTGAGGAATTAAGAATCACACAGATTTAAATGGACGAGTTCAGTCAGTGTACGTATTTATCAGTAATCGATAGAGCACAACACAATTCTCAATGCTCAATTGAGTGTCTGGGTTGAGCTTAACTCAATACCTAAGGATTTTAACGACTCGACGAACAATATCAAAGAAATTCAAATTCAAATTCAAATTCATTTAATCATTTTGTGCACATAGAGTAAAATTATACAGATGTTATATAAAAATAAAAATGTTGGTCCATGCTATGTCCCGCCAGAAGGCATACAAAATGGAATGTCACATTCAAAGAAATACAATAAAATAAAATCAATATGTTAGCAAATGTCACAATTTCATGCCAAACACTATTAATTAATAATAATATGTCAATAAAATAAGACGGTACATAAACAAATAGCTAGTATTTAGTCACAATTTCGTATACAATAAATAAAATAGAAAATGTCAGTAAAAAATATAATTATGTTATGGGAACTACTTTTTGAATATTATTGCAATTTGTCATTAAGATATTCTTTGACAGAATAATACGCCTTGTTAATCAATAATTTAAATAGCTTACGTTTAAACTCATTCATGTTGCTGCTTGATACAATTTGATCAGGTAATTTGTTATAAAGTTTTGGAGCCATTGCATAAATACTATTATATAGAAATTGTGTTTTAGTGCTTAATGTGTGCAATTTTTTTGAGCGCCGTTGACTTTCGACAGATTTATATAAAGACATGTTGTTTTTTACAAATATACAGGCTTCATAAATATAATGTGATGGTACAGTCAATATTTTTAAGTTTTGGAAATGTGGCTTGCAAGAATCCGTTCGTTTTATTTTACATATAGCTCGAACACATTTTTTCTGAGCTATTAATACTTCCTCAACCTTAGTAGCATTGCCCCAAAATATAAGGCCATATCGCAAAGTAGAGGCCACATAACCATGATAAGCTGCCAGGAGCGCTGTCTTATTCACAATTTTACCTAGCATATAAAGAGCATAGGAAAACTTACTGAGCTTCCCACACACATTATCTATTTGAGTCCTCCATGACATATCGCTATCAATATTTTTTTTTTTTTTTTATAGAAAGGACATTGGTGTAAGCATAAAGTACTAAAACTGCCAAACTATATTAGTACCGAGTTTTGAGTTTATCTGACACCGTGTTAAAAATTTTTCCTTACTAACTTTGACACTCTTGTGAGGGGTTGCTTTAAAAAACTAAAATATATTACGCCAAGTTGTTTATGTAGTAGAGGATAAATATTGAATAGTTGGTACATAACAATTTCAGATAAGAACATTTTCTTGTTTCATACTTTTTAGAGCGTGATTTTTCGGTAGTCGGGTTTTAGTTTTTGAACTTATTCTTTATTTAAATTATTTTGGGGTATTTCATGATAAAGTATTGGCAGAGACGCTATACATTTTTTTTGTTTATGATTTATTATTTTACATTTAACTAGGTACTAGACCAAACTTACACATGTTTTTCTTACGAAATTTGAAAGACTTCTTAACCTTTCCAATTCCTCAAGAGATTGTGAGTCATGAGGATTTTCAGCAATTTGTTATGATCCAAGGAACAAATAAATAATCCGTCTAAGGAACTGAGTCTGCTGAGAGTCACATAGGCCTGTCCCTTAGTAAATAGTGACTTCCCTAAATCAATAACTGCTTTATCTAGAGTGCACTTTTGGAATTTGTGCACAGTAAGTAACTATGCGTTTGCACTGGCGAAACATTCACAAAAAAACATGGTGAAATCTCCGTTTCCATAGTTTCCAGTCAATGTATCAACTCGCGTTCGCATTGTCATACAACTTGTTGACGCGAAATTTGTTTGACGTTTCATATCACAACATGTTTCCACCACATTTTCACAACAAATCTTGATCATCTGTCTTACGACTTACTCATATTTCGTACAGTGCGAACGCAAATTCAACAAAACAAATTGTGAGATTTGTTTGACATGACAAGTATCGAAACATCTCATGTTGAATATTTTCTAGTGCAAACGCATAGTAGGAATGAGCGGTAACATGTTTCGTTAAATTTTTCCTCATCCTCTTAATCGTCAAATTCAGTCAGTCAAGGTTCAACTCTAACAAGCCCATCTTCATCTGCATTTATAGTGAAATCATCGAATTGTATTTGAACTGCGCTTAGCTGTTCTCCATACTCCAGCTGGTCACAATGAAGAGCAGGCCATGTCAAGTTCCTCACCACTGCCATTCTCACTAAGCCTCGATTAATGTACAAATTCCTGCGTAGCATTACACGGGAGCCAATACCGATACCGATACTGCTTATAATAACTTCTGTTCGGTTGGGATCGTTGTTCTTGTTTTGAAACTTTACCATAATATATTTTAGATTCATTAGATGTATCTATATTTCTTTTATAGTATACATTTTAGTTCGCAATGCCAACCGTTCCGACATTTTTGTGTTATATTCATATACCTGTTTTGTGTCATTGAAAATTCTTCTGATATCTAATATTGCTAGTCGTTCCATTGTTAACTTCCTCACTCGGATGCTGTTTAACAGATCGACAAAACTGTTGTCAGTAGCCTGAAGCATATTTTGACTCAATTAACAGAAGCTGAACATTCTCCTTAGATCTATTTATTTAAGCGAACGTAATAGAAAAAAAGGTCTCATAAATTAAATGAAGAATTAAAAATATTGTTGGTGACTTTACAAAAGGCGAGAAGAGAGAGACGGATCCGAATCCATTCGAACATAAATAGAAAGATGTTAAAAATAATACATTAAATTGAAATCAGAGATTAATATATTTTATATACCTATTTTACGTTAAAAAATACAAACAGAAGTTTGGTTTTTAGTAAGGTTAGGTATTCCATTACAGCAGGATAAATTATCCACATTTGTTTATTTAACACATAAAAAGTTTTTCTCTCGCTTTTACCAAACTGACGAATCGACGAAAATTAGCAAACACTGGAAACTGTCGAGTTAACGCAACTGTATAATCGGTAAACTGACCAATCGGTGAAACTAAGTACCTAATCAATGAAACTGACGAATTAAATAAGCTGACGACTGAGAGCATTGAGAATCCAACCTAACAACAACAGAGTGCATTCTA
Source organism: Cosmia pyralina (assembly GCA_946251885.1). Taxonomy (NCBI): domain Eukaryota; kingdom Metazoa; phylum Arthropoda; class Insecta; order Lepidoptera; family Noctuidae; genus Cosmia; species Cosmia pyralina. The sequence goes on from OX276365.1 coordinate 6,147,922, forward strand.
GCGCATCGAAAAAACACTGTTGGATTTTCAACTCTCGGCGCCAAGCAGAGCGTTGAAAATCCAGTGCGCGAAACCAAATCGCCGCGATATTTTTTCTTCCGTGCGAACGTCGACTCACACATAGCTGTTTTTAGAGTTTCGTACCGAAAAAGGGTGCCACTGGGACCTGTTACTAATTCTCCGCCGTCCGTCCGTCCGTAAGTCTGTTTATCACAGGGCTGTATCGTTTGAATTGTAATAGGTAGACACTTGAAATTTTCACAGGTGTGTAGTAACACTCACTCACTATGGCCTCTCTTATATCTATGGGTGGCACGGAATTCTTCGTGTGACAGTCCGACTCGTACTTGGCCGCTTTTTTTCTTGTTTTAAATGCGTCATTCAAAAATTGTTTACGTGAGTACCTACGTCAGTAACAAATACTAGTTTTAGGATTTCGCCAAATAGGTAGGTATCAAATGATCTATTCACCGGAATGCTAACTAATCTATTAGGTCTTTACTTATGAAATTGCCGTTCTGCAGTACTGGCCATTTCAAATCAAAATAATTTTTGTTTGGCTAAGAATTCTAATTTCAAATTAATTTTATTTTAAAAACATGGATTTTTTTTTTCCAAAAGTAGTCATTTGTTTATTGATTAGTGTTACATTTTCATCGCATTTCAATCTTTTTCATCATCATGGATACGTTAAAAATTCGAGTAATTGTGGAATATGAGTACCGTCGTGGCAGCAACGCGGCACAAGCGGCACGCAACATCAACGACGTTTACGGAGCTAACACTACAAACCAACGCACCACTTGTTATTGGTTTGCTCGCTTCCGTTCTGGAAATTTCGACCTGAAAAATGAACCTCGCGGTCGTCCGAAGACTTTGGTCGACAATGACGAATTAAAGCCGATTGTGGAAGCTGATGATACACAATCTACGGCTGAATTAGCAGCAGCTTTCGACGTTAGCGTCAAAACAATATTGGTCCATTTGTGTCAAATTGGCAAGGTAAAAAAGCTTGACAAATGGGTGCCCCACGAAGTCAATGATCGCCAGCGCGAAGTACGCGTCGAGACGTGCCTTGCACTGCTCAACAGACACACAAATGAAGGACTTTTGAACCGCATTGTTACCTGCGATGAAAAATGGATTCTGTTTGATAACCGCAAGCGCTCAGCAAGTTGGTTGGATCCTGGTTCAGTACCTAAACAATGCCCTAAACGAAAACTTACCCCTAGAAAAGTGATGGTCACTGTTTGGTGGTCTAGCGCCGGTGTGATTCATCACAGCTTCTTACCAAACGGGGTGAGCATTACTTCAGATGTGTACTGTGAAGAACTGAACACAATGATGGAGAAGCTGGCACATCTCCAACCAGCATTGGTCAATCGCTCGTCTCCGCTGCTCCTGCACGACAACGCGCAACCTCATACTGCACAGCAGACGGTCTCCAAGTTGCAAGAACTGGGGTTGGAAGCTCACCGTCATCCGCCCAACTCACCAGACCTTGCGCCTACAGACTACTACTTTTTCCAGAATTTGGATAACTTCTTGGCGGGAAAAAAAATCAATACCCGAGAGGCAGTACAAAATGCCATGCCATTTCATATCCAGGCAAATCACTGTCCATTCTAAGGTTGCCTGGAAGAGTTTGCAGAAAGCGATAAGGCCGCCCATTGTATATTTTGTAGTGTTTGATTATGTCTTTTTTTGTTATGTATTTTTGTGGTGTACAATAAAGTATCTATAAATAAATAAATAAATGCCTTTGAAGAATTTGTTGCCTTTGAAGAATTTGGATAACTTCTTGGCGGGAAAAAAATTCAATACCCGAGAGGCAGTACAAAATGCCTTTGAAGAATTTGTTGCCTCCCGTCCAGCTGATTTCTTTAAGAAGGGCATCAATAAACTGCCACTGCGTTGGCAAAGATGCATTGATTGCATGGGTGATTACTTCGACTAATACAAATAAAAAATGCATGAAACAAATTCGTTTAAATTTTTTCATACAAAACGGCAATTTCATAGGTAAAGACCAATTATATAATTATATAAAAATGAATGCCTATTTCCTTTGGTCATCGCATCACGCGTGAACGGATGGAACAATTTCGCTAATTCTTTTTTTGTTGTGTTTATGATTGTCAGGAGAAGGTTCTTATAAAAAAAAAAATTAAGAGAATTTCGCAGAAAATTGGAAAATTTCAGAAAAAACATTTTAACTTCACGCGTTTACATTAGAATATTCATAGCCAAGATAGGACAACGCCTGTGGGGTCAGCTAGTAATTTATATGCGAAAGTTAGTTTGATTGTTTGTTTGTTACTCTTTCACGCTAAAACGGCTGAACGGATTTGAATGACATTTGGCACATGGGTAAACCCTGATCTGAATTGGGACATAGGATACGTATTATCTCGTTCCCGTGGGAAAGTTTCCGACCTCCACAGGGACGAAACCGCGACTATTAGCTAGTAGTTTATAAGTTACTAGGTTCACCCGTGGCTTCTACCGCGCAGTACCAGTATCTCAATAAAAAGTAATGATTAACCCTAGAAGGTCCCCCCTGACTGCTGCAAACGCAGACCTACGCGTGGCACAATAGATTTTTAATTGTTTCTGTAATTACGGCATTCAAACGGTTTAATCATACGCTAATTATATAATTATTTTGCATAGCGTAATGACGCTATGTTCTAGGTTAAATTATAAATTGTTATCAATTGTTTTCGTCCTTGCTAGATTTACAATGAGCAACGAGGACGTCAATTTCGATTAACTATTTAACAAAGCCAGTATTGTCTAATACATTATTATGACGCACTCTTGCTTCTTGATGCGTAGGTACCATAAGTACGGAGTTGAAGCTTTTCTCACGGATCAATGTTATTTATTTATTTAATTCTGACACGGAGATCCATATTTATGTTAGCAGGTATACTTAAAACACTATGTTAGCAACCAAAGATAATATAACTAAAATACAAAAACACAAAACACTTACTTTTACAAACAAACAAACAACAACAAAAATACTAAAGTAGGTCCTGGACATAAAATCAAATTGTAAAATAGATTATTTTTTTTTTAAATATTTTAAAAATTATAATAGATTTAAAATTCACAGTATTTTTTTAAAAGTCATTAAAATTAATATGAAAAAAAAAATGAAAAATAAAATATTATTAATAATTAAATAAACAAAAATTGCAAAATGGAAATTCAATTTAAATGACCTCCAGAGCGGGGATGAGATCCTGTCAGCTAAAGTCTTCAAATATAAATGCATGTTATAAACAAAATTGAGAACGGGTCTCAAACTCAAACTCAAAGCATTTATTTCAATTAAACCAATTACAGGCACTTTTGAATTATTATTGTCAAGGGGTCGGTCAGTCAGAAAGATGAAGCTAGGCGCCCATTCCAAAGCATAGCAGGTACCTATGCAGTAGAACGAGCAAGAAACTCCACGGACACTCTTTTAAATCAAGATATGGTTACAAAATAATGGTTACATAAATAATAATGGTTACAGGCAGACAGACGGACAACGAAGTGATCCTATAAAGGTTCCGTTTTTTCTTTTGGGTACGGAACCCTAAAAAGAAGATGGCGGCGTTAGTTCGGATTTTTGTCACGTGCCAAAAGGTCCTTGTACCTACAACTTTAAAATATTTTAGGATACCTAGTTGGTAAGCAAATGAAAATGATCAAACTTTCCTATGGTCTAAACACAATTGCGCAAGGCACAAAGTCGGAAATCTCGAAAAAAACTTTACGTACTGTTTTTACATCGGGTCTTTTCATTTCAGTAATTGCCGAAACTTCACAGACATGGTGATGGGCCTATCCGTAGCAATAAAACTTTCTTGTAAATAAAACAGTCGACGTCGTAATTTTACATAAAAAAATATTTTACAAAAAAAAAACACTACCCAAGTTCAAAATGAAAAATACAAAGTAAAAATATAACAGAAAACTTTACGGAATCCTTTAAAAATAAAAAGATTTTATATAAAACATTAGTTTCTATCAAATGTTTATTTTACTATTGTACCAGATTTTTTCTCACATGATTCTTGTTGGCAATAGGTAATTTATTTTGATATCTTTACGTAGGTACTGTTATTGAAATAGACATACGAGTAAATTTCATATTTTAATACCTTTTCATGATTTTTGGCGTTCCGTAGTCAACAAGGAACCCTTATAGTTTCGCTATGTCCGTCCGTCCGCAGCTTAGCTCAGAGGCTCTTAGTACTAGAAAGTTATAATTTGGCATGGATACACATATTCATCACGCCGACAGAGTGGTTACAAAAAAATCATGAAAAAAAATTTTTTTAGGGTACCTTCTGTACACGTAAAGTTGGGATGTTTTTTTTTTTCTCGTCTACTTCATAGTGTGGGGTATTGTTGGATAGGTCTTTCAAAAATATTGCGGGTTTGTGAAAACAAGTTTTCGATTTAGGGATGCGTTTCTGAAATATTAAGCTTTAAAAGCTAATTTTTGATACAGTCGAGTGTCCCCCCCCCCTGCCAGCTAAACGGTTAGTTCTGGATGGGTGAAAAAAATCACGGTAGTAGTAGTATATATAACAAAATCAAAAGGAAAACTATCACAGCTAAGTTGGCTTTTCAAGTTTACAAGTAATAGTCAACCAACTCGTAAAATGTACAGTAAAAATTTCGTACAAATTCCATTAAAAATTACTTACATAAAGTTGTTCGTTGTGTAAAACAGGTAGTAAATATAAGTTCATGAACCATGTAAAAATATACAAAAATAAAATCATAACAATGTGATTAATAATGATTTCTAAATTAATAATATTTAAGCTCGAATAACGACGGGCGGAGGCGTGGAACCATATTACTGCGCGTGTCCCGACACGCACTTGGCCGGTTTTTTTTATATTATTATTCCCAGAACTGTTTACCACATATTAACTTTATTATGATCATTAGTATCATATAATTATTATGACAAGAAAATGGTAATCTAAAGTACAAGTATTCCTACATCATCATTCCAGACGTCACGTATGGAGAAGGGGTCCTTTCTTTAGATTGAACAATAATATTGTGTTCAGTTCTTCACAGTACACATCTGAAGTAATGCTCACCCCGTTTGGTATGAAGCTGTGATGAATCACACCGGCGCTAGACCACCAAACAGTGACCATCACTTTTCTAGGGGTAAGTTTTCGATTAGGGCATTGTTTAGGTGCTGAACCAGGATCCAACCAACTTGCTGAGCGCTTGCGGTTATCAAACAGAATCCATTTTTCATCGCAGGTAACAATGCGGTTCAAAATTCCTTCATTTGTGTGTCTGTTGAGCAGTGCAAGGCACGTCTCGACGCGTACTTCGCGCTGGCGATCATTGAGTTCGTGGGGCACCCATTTGTCAAGCTTTTTTACCTTGCCAATTTGACGCAAATGGACCAATATTGTTTTGACGCTAACGTCGAAAGCTGCTGCTAATTCAGCCGTAGATTGTGTATCATCAGCTTCCACAATCGCCTTTAATTCGTCATTGTCGACCAAAGTCTTCGGACGACCGCGAGGTTCATTTTTCAGGTCGAAATTTCCAGAACGGAAGCGAGCAAACCAATAACAAGTGGTGCGTTGGTTTGTAGTGTTAGCTCCGTAAACGTCGTTGATGTTGCGTGCCGCTTCTGCCGCGTTGCTGCCACGACGGTACTCATATTCCATAATTACTCGAATTTTTAACGTATCCATGATGACGAAAAAGATTGAAATGCGATGAAAATGTAACACTAATCAATAAACAAATGACTACTTTTGGAAAACAAAATCCATGTTTTTAAAATAAAATTAATTTGAAATTAGAATTCTTAGCCAAACAAAAATTATTTTGATTTGAAATGGCCTGTACTGCAGAACGGCAATTTCATAGGTAAAGACCTATTATTATTCAATAGCTTCTGCTGTCGACTTCGTCCACGTGAAATTTCTTGTTTTAACGTATCATACGCCCGCCCTCGGTCTTCGAGCCACCGCGTCGCATCCATCGCGCATCACGTTCATTCTAACTTTTCTTTCTTTCTGGTCTACTCCTAAGGGCCGTAGCGTGATGTTAAATTAAAAGACTATACCTTCATCAACAATTGGACTATTAAATACAAAAATAGTTTTTCAAATCCGACGGTTATTTCCAGAGATATGAGCACTTTCAAACAAAAAAACAAACTCGTCTGCCTTATTATATTTTAGAAAAAAAGAAAGAAAGAAAAAGTATTTATTTTGACTCGCACAGGAAGATCACCAACTAAACTAAAACACAATAATAAAAGTTTGAAAACAAACACAATTTTTTTTTTAATTTTTATTTTAGTAGTACAGGTATTCGTATACCTTTCTCTATACATCTATCTGAAAGCCAATGTAATATCTACTTTTAGTTGAAACGTAAAGTGTTTGACGTAAGAGTACCCGTATACCTACGTCGTTACATGTGTATAATTGCCGGCACCAGTCGTGAGCACAAATTCCTTCTTAACTTTAACTGCCCTCGTCAGCGTGCTCTTGTATTCTGATTTCTATCTGTATATAAATATGCTTGATAATATATTCATTTCATTTCTCCCGCAAGTTGCACCCTGCCGTGATAGGAAATAAGATTCGTTAGGTTTAAGAGTAGAGTTTGTGCTCACGACTCGTGCCGGCAACTAGAATCAGCTACTATAGGGAATTCCCTATAGTAGCTGATTCTAGTTGCCGCTATGATAATTATCATAGCGGCAATCTTACATAAATGTTAATAATCATGAACTATGATGATCCTTTACACTTAAACCATGAATTCTTTCACTGACAGACAACGCACAGCCGAGATTGCTGGATCTAGAAGCATGAAATTTCGCACAATTTCCTTGTAAGGTTTTCCTTGTGTTCTCAGGGGATACTACTTGACAAATGTTATTGCAGTGTGGATGAATATTTAAATGATGATTTTTTTCGTATGAATTATTCAGATTTTTTATTTTTTATGACTAATAATTTATATTTGATTTTTTTTTCTATAATTTCTAATTTTACTGGCATTTTGTATGTGTAATATTTTTATTTTTGTTGACATTTTAAATTTGTAATTTTTATTCGCTTTTTAGATTTTAATTTGTATCTCAGTAATGACCAAACATAGCAAGAACCTTTACTACTTAGAAAATCCTTAATGTTGATACCTATGTTTAACAAAAAATGGTTCTGATAACGAAGCAGCATTAGGAAGAATTTTTGAAAATCCATCACTTACTTATATGGATTTATTAGAACATGAAAATTTACAAGATATTTCGTCATGTTTATCGCTTGTAGAAACTGTATTCTTAATTCAACATTAATTTGACTGCCTCGTTGGTCTAGCGGTCGCAGTCGCTACTGCTGACCAACAAGGTCCTGGGTTCGATTCTGGGTCGAGCAAAGTGTTATTGGGATTTCCCATCTGGAATTTCTCAGTAGCAATCTAGATTTGTGCCCGGTTGATGGCAATTGGCTCGCCCTCTGTTACATGGGACATAAGTGGCGAAATGTGGGTGTACTATGATACTGCCCTGCATAACCCTTCGGGAAATACAGGCGTGATGTTATATTATATTTGACACTATGATTGCATTTAGGTTCATGGCTGAACTCCAGCTGAATGAAACGAAATTTAAATCTTGTATAAAACGCACACTATGCAGCCAGGCATATTATAAGTTGGGGGATTACATCGCTGACAAAAATGCTTGGCTGAATGCTTGTCCTGCTCCACAAGGACGCATTAACTAATTGATTAGCATTCGGATATATTGTTGGAGCTGCTGAAGATTAAGATGAGAGAAAACTTTCTTTGCATTGTTTAGATTCAATCTCTTAGTATTATATAATTGCATAGCACATGTGTAAGCACTATGTAGCTACTATTAAGCTACCTTTTACTGGGTACGTCTTTCACTGACTTGAGTGTGCCCTGGCGGTTGAGAGTATGTCATGCTCACTCAAATGTCTCGCTGGTGGTGGCGTGTGTGTTGAATCATTAAGTTCCCTTCAAAATGGTTGAGCTAATTGGTGCTGATCCATGCGTCATGTTCGTGAACGGGCGCCGTCAGTTGGGACTGGTCGTCTCTTAGCTGCCATGGCTTATTTTTAATTTTAACATTTAATTTAGTTGTTTTAGTTTTTTCTTTTTATTACGGACGCTTTTTAACGTGCACGTCTTTCTACATTGTTCTCACATGTATATTTTCAACATGAACGATGTAACCAATATTTTGTAAAAATATTATGATTTAAAAGAGTGTCCGTGGAGTTTCTTGCCCGTTCTTCTCCATAGGGATCTACTACGCTTTGGAATGGGCAACTAGCTTCATCTTTCTGACTGACCGACCCATTGACAATTCAAAAGTGCCTGTAATTGGTTTATTTGAAATAAATGCTTTGAGTTTGAGTTTGAATATTCAGTATGCATGAGCATATTGAATGTTAAGCACGTTCAAGAACATGAACAAACTTTATCACATAGAAATTAACTTGCAATGCTATTTAAAAACTTAACTATTTCTTTCAATACAGTTCTTAAGATTATTTTAGTGTTCCCATGGTTTAGTTTTATGACAGGGGCCTGTTTTACCACCTACGATTAAGTTCCTATTAACTTACTTGGCAGCTAATTTCATAAAAATTCTGTTCCATTTTTGAATGTATTCGGTAGTGGCTATTCGGACATCGTGAAATAGGCCCTAAGTTGACATAAAAATAAAACGTTACAGGCACTAAACTTAAATTATTGGGAATTATCTTATGGTGTTCCACAGGGGTGTATTCTGAGACCAAATATTTTTAAATAATCTGTCTGTTTCCTTTTCACATCGAAACCCTAAACTAATCGTTATGAAATTTAACAGAAAGGTAGCATGGGACCTGCAGAAGGATAAAGGCTACTTTTCATCCTGGAAATTTTGTATTAAAAATTATGAAATATAATATACACACAGATGAAGTCGTGGGCGACAGCTTGTTTTACAATTATTCTAAAACTACAAAGTATAGGTATGTATTGATTCTTTCGCCCCACTCTGGATATCGTGACCACCGCAATGAGAATAATAGGTACTGTTACATGTTTAAAGATAAAAACCGGTCGAGATTATACCGTTATCACTTCTTACGCGTGGAATATCCTTACTGGCAATTATTGATATTGACCGTGACTTGAAGGCTTGAATGTATGTCAGTCAGTGTGAGTGTACAGTCGACCAATGAGATTAGTATACAACAACTAACATGCAATAACTTTAAACAATGTTGTATTTCAATCACTCATAAAAGTATGTCACCACTCGTAGAAAGCTATAACGCACACTAGGTATAAAAACCGTTAAAAACAAAAAAAAAGATAACTATCCGACTTCATAAAAAGCGACTCATCATTCTCCTGCCCTTATATCAATTTATTTGAGGACAGCGCAACATGTCTTTTTTTTTTTCATACTTCTCTATGAGTCGTCATCTCAGTAGTCAGACTGACTACCAAGTGAAAAAAAAAATACATGCAAAAAAAACTGGTCCTCCATGTTTTGAAGACGGTTAAAAATGAATATTGTCAAAGTACTGGAATAGTGAATTAATATTTGTGCCTGTATACGAAACTCTTTTTGCGACTGTACACTTAAAAAGTAAAGTACGACCAAAACCAGATTACAAAATGATTTAAGTTTGGTAACAGTGGTAACAGTTCGGTAACCGCAGTGTTAATATTGGACGCGACACAAATTGTTTTCCAACCTGCCAGTTTTAATTTTATAATATTTTGTTAAAAATGACGCTCTTGTTTTTTTTTTAAGTTGATTAATTGTACAAATTGCGATAATGTAATATTTTAGTTCTAGCCTTACTTTTGCGGTTTCCTGCTCATAAGAGTTTATATAAAGAGGTGTATTCTTTGATGCTATCATTTCTCAGTGAATGTTAATGCTTGACGTAAGTGCCTAGGTTAAATTTGAATAGTGGTGATCTTGAAAAAATATTGTGTTAGATTGAGTGTTTCGTAAGTTGAATTAGTTTTTTTTCATTATTCATTCATGTAACAAGACAAAATTAAAAATAATTATAAAGTTTTCAAACAACTGTTTCAATATGTTTGATATTATTTATATAATTAATGCCATCTGTTCTAGTAAGTATGCAGTTGGTAGAGCTGTAATTTTACCAATTAATAACCCGGGAATAAAAATTGATATTAATTTTATTTGATTGAAACTGAAGTTTGCACTGACTTGAATTTGACACGTTATTAATCTATTTAATATTCAAGGAATCTATCTATTTAAATAAAAAATAAAAATCAATTGGCTTGCTGACACACGGCAATTGATTTTTATATAAGTAATGTCTCGCAAAAACTTGAAAACGGGTAAACTGATTTGATTTTTTTATTTTGTTTGCCTCGTTACTGGAGTGATTTAGGAATAAAGAAAATTAGGAAAAACCCAAAGGACCAGCCGGAAAGTAGAATAAATTGAAATTTTGTATGGGAATGCGGCCAATATTATCGATCTCAAGTGGTAAAAAGTTTACCAGGTTATCTACTCGTAGTACCCGATAAAATTCTTTCGATTGAAAAAGCAAATAGTTAAAAATCTTCATACATACATAAACCCTATAATAAACCCCGGAAAACCTAATGCCAAACTTAAACATCGAAAAACGTACAATAAATATAAACGTAATAAGAGGACAGTAAGTACCTACTTAATAATATTTGTCAACTAAACTTAATTTCGGACCCATTTCCAGTGCCACATCAAAATAATCTTAAAGCAGCTCAAAACAGCATCAAAATAAAAACAAAAGCAGCTCCAAAACTTTCCGAGACCGAACCGAACTTAATTAATAACAAAACCAAAGAACATAACAACATCAAATTCAAAGATTTGATAAAATTATCATCGAGCAACCGCCTTGTTCCAAACAACAAAAGATACACCCGGACGCCTTTTGATTCAAAATTAGAACAAATCCGGGACGACCTGAACCCCTCTCTATTATGAAAACAATAACTTGATAATTATTTACTTACAGGTATTCGTTATAGTGACGATGGCCACAGCATAGACACAGACGATTATAAGCTAGACAACGTCAAGGATAATGAAAAGGATATCTTTGTTATAGTTGAAGAATTAGATAGTCATGATGACTCTGTCACCGCTAGCGAGGCAAGTAAGTGCTGATCAGTTATTTTAACTTACTATGATAAGATATTATAAGGAAAAGTTATGAATCCCACGCACTATGTAATATTTGAGAGGTATTTTGGTACCTTGTACATCCTAAATGTGGTATTGAATCGTTTTAAAGAATTAAGATTTGTTTTAATAATTATATGAAGACACTCGAAATTCAATATGGCGGATTGTGGTTCTATTTTCTGTCTCTTGGTTCATTTTATCTCATTCAGGACCTATTTTTGTACCTTCCTCTTTGTCTAATAATTACCTATCGTGACGCACACTACAACGTCTTTCTACCTTTCCCTCTCAGATGATCTTTACTTGTTTACATAAGCAAAATTAGCCTGTAACCTTCCCACTGTTGTGACATAGGTCTCCTCTCTTTGAGAGGGAGTGAGCTATAATCTACCACGCGGGCCCAAAGCGTGTTGGTTTAAGTGCTGATCAGTTATTTTAACTTACTATGATAAGATATTATAAGGAAAAGTTATGAATCCCACGCACTAAGTAATATTTGAGAGGTATTTTGGTACCTTGTACAGCCTAAATTTGGTATTGAATCATTTTTAAGAGTTAAGTTTTGTTATAATAGTTACTATGAAGATACTCAAAATTCAATATGGCGGATTGTGGTTCTATTTTCTGTCCAAGATAATCGCAGCCACCACGATACCGCTTTAATACATTTAACAACAAATATAAAATAAAACCCGTAACTAGTAGTTCGGACCCGATACATAGCCATGAGCCCCTCTTGACGAGCAGTGACCAATGTTTGGTTTGAAGTTGTTCTAATTAATTCATAAAGTCAACTCTTAAACATTGTTGACCGAGCGAGCAAAGCGTCCTCCGTTCAAGTCTGTCAAGATTTGCTTTCATCTGTCAGTTAGTTGCTACTCCTCTACAGGTCGTATTTTACAACCGATCTGGACGATACTTGGTAAACAGGTTTTACAATTTTATAAAAAAAAAACTGTCGCCGGGGATTTTTGATTGGAGGGCTACTTCTTCCAAAAAGGGGGCTACTGGATATCTCCGCCTTATGAGGTCCGATTTCGATGGTTCTTTTCTTATTTGAAAATTAGCAACTTTAAGTTGGCCTCCTAAAAATTTTGTGAAGATCTGATGAGGATCTTAGGAATGATGAGTTGAAGAGCTCCTCGTTTGAGGAGCTCTTCAACTACCGCAGTTTTGCGGTAAATTGCTTTACCAGTGATTTCTACCGGTGGAATCGGCCCTTTAAATACTAGTTAGGGATTGATGGAGCACCTAGGACCACCTTCTCAACACAAAACTAAAGAATTCTGAAAATAATTATCAGAATTCTCTTAAACTAGACTTTAAAAACCAATATTAATTTTATAGTAAGGTTACTAAATGGCGCTTTTTAGTAACCTACAGCCGCAGTCAGGTTTTTTTTTTTTTAATTGAATAAATTGAAAAAAAAGTATTTTAAACTGACATGGTTATTTTTACTACTAAAGTTAATTAAAATGGGATATTTACCATGTTTTTAAAAACAAAAAACATGTTTGATATCCCGTTTTAAATAACTTTAGTGGTACGTATTTTTGCAAAAAAGTTTGTGCTCGCGAGGTCTACTGTTCGCAGAACTACTAGTATACTTGTTTAGTATACTCGTATATACCTATTTTAGTGTTACCTTATATATATTTTTTTCAGTTTAAAGTCAATTTAATCAAGTTTTAATCAGTATCAGTTTTTTTTTATTTTTTTATTATATTAGTATTAGCAAACCAATGTACAGAAATAAATAAAAATAATATAATTAAAAAAAAACAAAAGCTTCGAAAAAAGATAGCTACATTTTTTTATCGATAGTCTAACTTCTTTATCACTGTTTCCAGTTTCTGGTGGCCGGTTCAACACACTTGGCAGCACTATCAGCTGGTGGAGTGATAGCATACCCCAGCGTGTTGCTAGAACAGCTCAAGTCAAATGACACCATCATACAATTAGACTTAGATAAAGGATCATGGATCGGTAAGAGGGGTATCGTGTTACCGAGGTTTTAAGGCTCTCCGCCTTAAACTTTAATGACTTGCAACGTTTGTTTGTAATGTATCATTCGAGGCGAGCTTGATTGCAAAACGACGATACACTAAACGTGGCGAACGCTCGCTTCGAGCACTTGACTCAAGCGTGCGAGCTCCAATTTTATTTAGAATGGCGGACGTAGAGGTTGTGCTTCATTAATTTTATTTAGTTATTGTTATTGGAAGAAGAAGAAAAAACTGCACTTTTTTTTTTTTTAATTTATTTACTGAAATAACAATACAGCGATGTTTCTTAAATATAAACTCGCCAAACTTTTACGTTTGATGGCGAGACGCGCTCTTTTACATTAATCAAAAAAAAAAACAATGAACCACCTTACGTACACACAGCAGCAGGTCAAGCTACTACAAACTATCAAATTTTCTCATTCGACTTTGAATTTAACTATCAACATTTTAAGCTTTAAAATCATTTAGAGAAATTCGACAGCTCGGCACTACCCGATGTGCCGCTGTCTGTACATACCTACTACTTATATAATTATCCTTTTATAGCTTAATCAATACAATGTTTTAGTTCTGTTTACTATCCTGTATAATGTTTTTTAATTTTGGTCACTGCACTGCACTGACTTGTTTGCAAACATGCGCTTGCAATGCTCGCTTCGAGCAAGCGGCTCGGCTCGCTGCACTGACTACTGTAACGCGTTACATAAACTCGATACATTACAAACAAACGTTACAAGTCAGTCTCCGACTCTAGAAAGACTGTTTTTAGTAATTTTAGTTATCCAAATAATTTTAGACTTTCGTCTTTTACTGATACTTTATTTGGTTCTAAGAAATGATTAATAGTTAAATACATTAAACACCCCTTGAAAAACAACCCTCTCACATACTAGTGTATTTTACTTGTAGTGACTGCTATCTGACCTCCACAGCTAAGTAGCTGGCGATTAACAAAACTATATAAATATCTGTCTTTTCAGGTTCCGTCCACGGCATAGCTGGTATACCAAGCATCCTTCTACCTTTCATCATGCAGAACAGAGGCAGAAAATTCGCCTTCGTGCTAAGCTGTATCTTCCTAATCACCGGTTGGATATTAACGTACTGCGCACAGAATATAATGACGTTAATTATTGGGGAGTGCTTCCATGGTCTCGGCACCAACAGTCTTATAACTGTCAGTTTCCTAAGCGTCTCCGAAATGGTTCGACCGAAATATCGAAATACATGTCTTTTAATGTATGGAACTGCACAAGCTCTAGGTATTTCTTCGGTAGGAATTATAGGCCGGTATGTACATTGGAAGGCTGTTGGATTAATCATGTGCTGCCCAGTTTTTATAGCACTGCCTTTATGCTTTGCTTGGCCTGAGTCACCTTCATGGTTGGCTTATAGAGGCAGATTTAGTGAATGTGAACAAAGTTTTGTTAAACTGAGGGGGACCGATATAGAATCGAAGGAAGAATTGAAAGCGATTGTTAATTCACAGAAAGAGAATGTGAAGATAAAATCAGCAACAACTTTGCAAGATTTCAAGAACACGGTAAATAGCAGAGATTTCTATTTGCCAACGTTGCATACTTTTGTTTTAATCAATGTTCTATATTGGGGTGGAGGCATGCCCATTATAATTTACTCCAACGATATGATCTTCAAAATATCTGGCAAATACAACGAGCATGCAAAACTAGTAATGGACGTTTTACTTTTCACCGGCTACAACATAGCAACATTCTTGGTCCGGTACTGTAGCAGCAAAAAGGTCATGTTGTTCAGCATGTCCGGGTCAGCTGTTTTTATGACAGCTACTGCCATTATGACGTATTTACAAAGTGTAGGGACCGTCCCAAATTACTTAGGAGTGTATTGTTTAGTAGGTTTCATGGCGTTCTTGAGTTTGGGTTCGAGTTGTATAGGCTTTTCTATATCAAGCGAGATAATGCCAGTGAAACACAGAGGCGTAGGCGGATGTTTGTATGTTATTTATACGTGTGTGCTCCATTCTTCGTCGTTGAAAGCGTACCCTTACCTAAGCGTGTATATAAATGAGTGGGGTGTATTTTTACTTTACGCGGTTTATGCAACATTGTCGATTTTATTCATTTGGAAGTATGTGCCAGAAACAAGGAACAGGACGTTGCAAGAAATTGAGGAGTTCTATAATAATGGTTATTTTAAAGATGTTGATAAAGAAGGGGCTGTTGATGTGCCTTTTATTAAGTCTGAAATTAGTTAAAATATACATAAATTAGTAAAAATAATGTTGTTTTTATTTGTCCTTTCAACACTACCTATCAGCATAATTTAATTCTATAGACATCTGTCTTCCCGCAGTTAAGTAATAATCCGGGAAAGTAATGTCTTTACTTGAAATAATGAACTAGTAGAAAAATAAAGCCATCTTTCAGGTGCTTGTTTAAATTTTTGTATGGAAATTTGTTTCGTATAAAAATATGAAAACGCAATTTTTTCTCGGAAATTTGTTGGCGCGTTTGTTAAAAATATTTACCTACTTCAGGAAAGTATTTGTTGCTTGTTTTGAAATCAAACGGAGATAAGAGTCAAGAATGTAGTACTAAATTTCAACTGAATGAAACGAACTATAAATCTTGTATAAAACCCACGCTATGCAACCAAGCATATTATAAGTTGGAGATTACATCGCTCAACGCTGGTCCTGCTCCATAAGGACGCGTACTAACTAAACTAAACTAATTAATTAGCATTTGAAAATACTGTTGGAACTGCTAAAGATTTTAAAAACTATCTTTGTATTGTATAAATTCAATCTCTTAAAATTGTATTGCATGTACTGATACTGACTGAGATTTCGAGACGCGTCGTTTCAGCCGTTTTCTGTGAAGATAAACTACTGTACGAGTTATTATACTGTAACTGTAGTAACGAAGAACTCGCAAAAGGATAAGGAACTAGTAGTTTAAGCTTATAAGGCTTATGACTGAGATTTCGAGACGCGTCGTTTCAGCCGTTTTCTGTGAAGATAAACTACTGTACGAGTTATTATGCTGTGACTGTAGTAACGAAGAACTCGCAAAAGGATAAGGAACTAGTGGTTTAGGCTTATAAGGCTTATGATTGAGATTTCGAGACACGTCGTTTCAGCCGTTTTCTGTGAAGATAAACTACTGTACGAGTTATTATACTGTGACTGTAGTAACGAAGAACTCGCAAAAGGATAAGAAACTAGTGGTTTATCAATGAATACAATCAGTTCTAAGAAAAAGCTTCAAAAAATCTAAAAAAAACTATATCGACTGTTTGAAATAGTTCTGTTATTTTCCGGGTTGAAAGGTATAAATAGTTGCTGTAGGTAAAATAACAGGCATATTATGTAACAATTTCAACTTTATTTCCAAGGTTTAAAATGAATTGGTAAACCCCTTCATTCAAGAGCATTCAACTCTGGGTGCATGTTTCCTCACGATGTTTTCCTTCATCGTTTCTGCAATACGAAAAAAACAAGGAAGAAGGACCAAGGAGGAAAAGTTGTGTTGTAAATGAAAGTCTACTATAAAATAATGATTATTATTATTACGTGACAAACCGTGTCCGATGGGATTTCCCGCCGGCAAAAATTATGTTTACCGCAAATAAACGTATTTTCTTTCTTTCTTCTTCTTTCTTTCATGTACAATACAACTATTTTCTTAATGTCCCTCGGCAAACTTCGTGTTTTGTCAGTCGTCAGATTTCTATCTGTTGCCCTTTGCATTTGGTGCAGACCTGACGCTCTCAATCGACTTGGAAGTACCTGTATAGAGTTGTTAATACTCTTTTAACTTAATGTCATTTATTTTAAGAACCCCATTTTTAAAATAAATTACATTAAGTTAAAAGAAGGAAAGCTGCTAAAGTCTGACGAAAAACGGAAACCGTACATTTTACCAGGATAAAAAGTAGCTTATGTGCTATTCCAGATATTCTGTGTCAAATTTCATCCAGATCCATGCAGCCGTTCTGGTGTGATTGAGTAACAAACATCCATCCATCCAAACTTTCGCATTTATAATGATAGTAAGATAAGATAGTGATTAAAATCATACAATTCTAAGTTGAATGACTATTTCATGTAATGTTGATACTAGGATTGTACTTACTTAAGGAGTTGTATTACTGATTTTAATGATTAAAGGATTATAATACATATTATAATATAAGGATGTTTGGTGCATCATTGGACAAATGGAAACGGCAGATAGGAGGGGTCATATGCTATCCCTGAGGCCCCAAAAAAAATTGTTGGCCCCATGGGAATTTTTATGTATTTTTTTATTATTATTTTTAAAAAATCCCAAAAATCAGCCTTTGAACTTCAATTTAAAAAAAATATTAGTATACCCGGTTGTACCGGTTTTATCAAAATCAAAATTACTTGGAAGTATTTTTTTTATTTTTATAGACTCACATAGGTTTTTCAAGAAATAAAAATTAAGTTAAAGGTCAACTATGAATTGCAATAAAAAAAAAAAACTAAAAGAGATCATGTTCTCCGTACTTTTTTAAAAAGTTCTCTAATCTGTCTTCTTTCTAATATTATGCACTAATGCCATAAAAACCTTTTACTGACGTCACTAATTTGCTCATTTATGTATTTACGCATTAGGCTGACATTCGGATTGCAGGATAAAACTTGTTTTTTGTAAATAATACGCGCAAAGCAGATAAACACTGTTATTTCCTTCTTACACAGTAGAAGTGTATCATATGTCACTCTCTTTCATCAGGTAAACGGCAAACCGGCTAAGTAAGTTCCGTTTTTTAGTCGAGATTTGATTGGCGCGTTTGTTACTCCATCACAGCGCCGCAAATCTTTTAACTCAGATACTATAATTGAATAGTCAAACGAACTTACCTGTAAGTGAAGATCGACGGTAATTATACTCGTTGCTGTCTCGTTCTCAATGATGATTGAATACAATGGTAGTAGGCGTTTAGTCGAGTCACTCGTCACATAATTTTGAAGAAATAACTAAAAAATGAACGCGTCCTAACGCGTGCTGTCACCCGCGGCTGCAACTATATTCATTAAGTTCATAGCGATTTATTGGTTTTACAACACAGGGCCCATGCTCATATCATATACCTAGGTATATAATAGCATGGAATGTTTGGGTTGGGTGGGACTCATCATCTTCGAACGAGACAGCAACGAGTATAATTACCGTCGAACTTCACTTACAGGTAAGTTCGTTTGACTATTCAATTATACTCGTTGCTGTCTCGTTCTCAATGATGATTGAATACAATGGTAGATGTTCAAAGACTAGTTGTAAAAACAATAAATCTTAATAAAAAGTACCTAATAAAAAAAAATAACAAGAATTTGTTACTTTTATTAAAGGTATTTGCATTCAAGGTATGTACTATGGACAAAACTTAAGCATGCTCACTTAAGAAAATATTCCTGTGAGAGCGCAGCTAGTGACAAACGAACATTGTGCGATCGAGTCGTGAGCCGTGCATGCGATTATCGCCTTTGAGGTGATCATGCGGAACTTTGGCCCATAGTACTTGTACGGGCATTAATTCCTTATCATTAGTTACATAAGGAACCAAATATATAACTACCTAAGTACCTACTTAATTCAAGTTGCACTAAATCATTTTAGTAAGCAGTAAAAAATGGCTTCAGAAAAGTTTCCGTTGTTGATTATGGATATTATGATCAACAACAATAGCAGCTTTATAGTTTTATTATACAACAAAATTTGTTGATAATTATCAACAGTAAACCATAAGTAAGTCATCAGCTGTAGAGTAACTAAACATTTATAATTAAAGTTAGATTTGATTTAATGGAATTTTAGCTTCTACAGGAAATTCCTTCTTAAAAATCCGAGTGAAAATATTATCTAATATTGGTAATGGTAGTTTTAAAATACTTGTATTTTATAAATTACAGTAAGTATGTTCCATGCTACAAATGTAGGTAGGTACTTTCAGATGCTAATTTATTCATAATTTCAATATTCTACTGTCAATTTCTGGTGAAAAATAGGTATAATAAACTGTTGCTCTGTCTATAATTATCTTTTATAGTTGGTTCTATTTTTGTATGGCTTGTATGGTTTCTTTGGTTTAGAGAACCATAGAGAATAGAGGGAAAAATATAAAATAGATGATAATATTGAGCCCTACTCGTACACAATGTAAACTACTCACTGCCACAACCCCTGGATCTGGGTTCCACATTGGCACTATGTGTCGATCTGTGATTTAAATAAATCAATTTTAGTTTCACCAATTAAAGAAGTATCTAATCTTTTGATAATGTTTATCATTCGTCTCCAATTCTTCATGGCTAAAGCCTGCTATCACCCCTCCTTGTAGCTCTTTTTAGACTTACCAAACCATTAACACACGTTATTTTTAGTATACCTATGTCATCATCATCATTCTCCTGTCCCTACCCCAATTTATTTGGGGTCGGCGCAACATGTCTTTTCTTCCATACTTCTCTATTAGGTACCAAAATAATAGAAATTTCTTGATTCTCACCATTGTTGCATGATACTGCAGTAATAGATATTGAAAAAAAAAAAAAAATACTAAACTAGATTCCACAACCTCATAAAAATCTTTCAGAACATTTTTATCCCAGGAAAGCAATTAATAACAGGGAATAAATGTGAAGCTGAGCTTCCTTCTCAGTCCACTGCTGATGTGCAGCCTGAGAGCTACATGATGTTCCCAACCCTGTGAGGAGGCATCTGTAGATCTCTAACTTGAAATAGGTATATTCTTTCTAAAAGAATTTTCCCGATGTGGCCAAGTTTATTGACCACCATTGAAGATTGTGTATGTGTACAGGATTCAATATACCTAGCGTTTATATCATATTGTCATCATTAATTTCTTTACTTGTAATAATTGGATATTAAATTATATATAGTATATTATATTAGAATTACAATAACCTGAACATGAAATCTAAACACCTAATTCCATTTTACCCAAACGTTTTTATCAATACCTAAGGCTAAAAAATTATATGTTTATTAACATATAGCTGTTTTGGTATAAAATCTAATTTTTCCAGTATATTATAAAAAGGTAGTACTATCCAAACAATGTAGGTAAGTAGGTACCTATGTGAATGTTTTATATTCAAAGAAGACCATCTTAAATATACTTATGTCTGATAATAAAGTCTCTTTCTTTGAAGCTATAACAGGTTTTCATAGTTTATCATGTAAATGTTACTGAAGCCAAAACAAAGGGTAAATATGAAATTGATACCTACTAATTAGTATTTTTCTTAGGAAAATAAAAAAACACACCATGTAAGTATTTCCGATTATGTATGTTAATGTAGGTCATGTAATTGCATCTTGTACAAGAAAGTAAATTTATGTAAAGCTTTCTACTGTTTGGTAGGTAGTTTTTCCCAATCTGACATGTAAGTACCTATTATCTTAACAATAGTGTCATCTCCCAATTCAAAGTAAGAAGTAATTAACAAACTTGTTAAGAATAGTTTGAAAAATAACAATTGTAAGTACCTTTATACACAGGTCATCCATTAATTTCAAACAAGTGTTACCTGTAGCTAAGGACTCTAAAGAATTTGTCATTCAGTAGAGTTTAATCTTATTCTGGTGTCACTTATGTGAATGGGTTTGTATACCGTACTAAGCGATCAGGAATACAAGATCTGTGGTGATTAGTTACAAATCACAAAACTATGAGAATTAAATGTGCCCACCTGTGGTTCACTTGCGATGTTGATGGTTCCTCCTATCCTGCGCTTCCGATGGTGCTCCAGGAGACGCCTTCCCCCCCCCCCCCCCTCTTTTTCGCTTCTGCGCGAGGAGGGCCCCGCCAGTTTTAAGTTTTATTTAAATAAAAAATGTTTGATCTAAGCAATGAACTTGCAGTGCTTATTTTAGCAGAGATTTTCAATGAAGAGCTAAGTTTCTGACTCCGTTTCTGTACCAGAAAACTGTTTTATGAATGACAGATAGTAGGAGTGATCAATGTCCCCTTGGATTCAGTGACACCATAACTGTGAATAATTCAGTCTTTAAATTAAAAAAATATCATCTGGCTTTAAATGTCCTTCAGGCACAGCTGGAGACCCGAGCCCGGGCATGATAGTGCTGTGTAATTTGCTGCTGCCTTAAATGTGTTATCTAGTCTCACTTTCTTGATATTTCCTGAACTGTCACGCTAACTTTTGTTTGATTCAGATTATAACATTAACTGCTCGGTTACTAAGCTTTTTGAAGTATAATGTCCCATCTTTAGGCATCTGTTTAAGCAGGTCTTCTCAAACTCTCTCTGTTTTCAATCTGGTTGAATTATTTTTGATGGACATTCTCATTACTATCATGTGTGTCAGATGAGTTGTTTATTGAGGTATATCTGGAAAAAATATATACTTTATGCATGCCGTAAGGGCAGCACACATTGTATCAAATAACCATGTAAGTTCCCGCAGAACTTCCCTTTAAGGTTATATAGACAAAAAAGTCAATCATAGGTTGCTTAGCTCACAAGCACCACACACAGCCATTGTAAACCACATGCGCTCCCGCAGAGCGCCCCAGGGTCAGGCAAATCGCTCACATTTTAGCCATTTCGAACCACGTGTGTCCCCGCAGAACACCCCACTGGTCAGGCAGAGCTTCAGTTCCAGTTATAAAAAAGTCAACCACGTAAGTTCCTTAGGAACATCCCACAGGTTGTTTAGCTCACAACATAGCCATTTTTAGCCACGTGCGCTCCCACAGAGCGCCCCACAGGCTAGGCATATTGCCATTTGAGGCTAAAAATGTTATTTCTTGATTGCAACCATGTGCAAAGCCGCATGACACAAAACACAATTATCACTCATGTTTTGGATAAGGTAGCATTATACCTACTCTTGAAGGTCCTTAGACCTTTGATATATTTATAAACACCAGTGCCCTAAACTATAAGCAAGTAATAACAGAAAAGATCACACCATGCGGTAAATTTTTTACCTCCGCCTTTCGAATTGAAAATTCAAGTTTCTTTACGTTTTTCGAGTGTTTTAATCTTCCTCCGTAAGTGTGATCTTTTTGTTTTCCTTTCTGACTTCCTCTTTTCCATTTTTATGTGAAATTAAACATTTTTTACACAAAATGATAAAAAAATGCGGAAATATGTGACGCTGTTACTTGACATAAAAACCGAATGAATATAGTTGCAGCCGCGGGTGACAGCACGCGTTAGGACGCGTTCATTTTTTAGTTATTTCTTCAAAATTATGTGACGAGTGACTCGACTAAACGCCTACTACTACCATTGTATTCAATCATCATTGAGAACGAGACAGCAACGAGTATAATTCATTTTGTATGATATATGTCACTCTCTTTCATCAGGTAAACGGCAAACCGGCTCAGCAGGCGCGCTCCGTAAGATCTGTTTTTTAGTCGAGATTTAATTGGCGCGTTTGTTACTCAATCATAGCGCTGCTTTAATTCAGATACCATAATTGATTTTGTAGGAACCAAGAGGGATTGTGATGCTACACAATGTTGAAGCAGATTTTTGTCGCATCACAATCGCTCTTGGTGCTTACAAAACAAATCACATAAACTTAATGATCAGACGTTTGGAAGACAGCGTTTATTATCTCCGTGCATAAAAAGGCCCCACAGATAATGTAGAAAACAACAGGCGAATATCTAAGCTTTCCTTTTATGCAAAGGTTTTTGGAAAAAATTGTTTATTCTTCAGTTTATAGTGCTATTAAACAGTCTCTTCATACTATCAACATGGCTTAAAAAAAAGGTCTACTGTGTCAAATTTGCTTATTTGTTCCGACTACTTATCCTACACAATATCTAAACCCTCTCCAGTGGATGTGGTCTACACTGATTACAGCAAGGCATTTGATCGTAGGTATATACAACATCAGTTTTAGTATAATATATGCGAAACCCGAAACACGTGTCCTAGTATTTTTATGTAAAGAATCTATGTACAAAGTTTCAAAACTGTATCATGAAAAATCACAAAGTTATAAGTTTGTTATGTTACCTGGTTGTCCGTACAAAAACATGATCACCACGCGGCGCCACTGTGCGCCCGTGCCTAGTGTCGCTATGACCTGCAGTGACTTGTGTTCGTCGCGCGGTGTGCATATTGTAAACTTTATAATTATAAGATTTTTGGGGCAAAATATAACACGGTATAAAAATTATTGGAATCGATTCAGTTATTTATTCTGAACAAACTATATTCAGGTTTCGCATATACTAAAAATAATGTTGTATATTTGTAATTACGTTCTCAGAAGCAGCTCTAACGATTACGATGAATGTTGCAATATAGGGGCTTACGGGGGCGAAAATCGATCTAGCTTGGTCTCATATCTGGGAAAATTAATTTTCTCTGATTTCACCGGAGCAGAACGCGTTCGACCAGGTACTGTAAAGACTTATTCATGAAACAGACATACCTTCGATAATGCTAGAGAAGATTTGGGAGCAAATCTTAGAATAATTCCGATTTCTGAAACGTTATCAAAAGGTATTAAGCAAACGCTTTCAGTTTATCTCGCCAATCGGCCCGTCGGATCCTTCTTAAACTAAGATGTTGTAAAAAAGAGAGATGTGGCATCTAGTAGTAGCAAAGAAAAGCTATTTCTTTTGTTGTAAAAAATCTTTGAGGAAATCGGTTGGTTAGTTAGTAGAGTTGCCGGCACGAGTCGTGAGCACATACTCTACTCTTAAACCTAAAAAATCTTATTTCCTATCACGACAGGTTGCACACGAGTGGGAGCAATGTAATCAATATTATTATCAAGCATATTGAGATACAGAAAGAAAACAAAATACAAGAGCACGCTGACGAGGGCAGTTACAGTTAAGGTGGAATTTGTGCTCACGACTTGTGCCGGCAATTAAATGTTGATAGCAGATAAATCTTGTGGCACAGCTTTTAAGACTTGCAAGCATCTTACAAGTAATCTTAAAGAAGCAGCTGATGAAATAGAGCAAATAGATGCATTACTTAGGAAGTTAATAAATCTTATTTGCCTAAAATCGTAACTTGTTTTTTTGATTGAAACATAAAAGCAAGACAGAACGTTAATTCATAAGTGTAATCATGAACAAACCTAAGACAAAATGATGGACTATGCCTATGCAAGCACATTTTCTTTACAGAACCAAAAATGATATTTCACTTGTTAAATAAGCCAAATGAAGTAAACAAAATATGTAAACATAATGTATTATGTACCTACTTACTGTGCTAGAGGAACTAGAGGAGAGAGAGGAACTAGAGGAGCTCGTGGCTAAGCAATAACAGCTGCACGGCTCGATCCATCACGTTAAGCTACGCTTATCGGGGTTGGTCCGTGGATGTGAGACCATCTTTACATACCAGGACTCCTCCGTGCCTCGGAACGCACGTTAAGCCGTTGGTCCCGGCTGTCATTCATGGATCTTTGACAGTCTTTACTGGTCGTCAGAATCCTGACAGTCCGACAACCAGTCTCACCAAGGGGTATCGTATTACCCAGTCACTGAGTTGTGGAGGTCAGATAGGCAGTCGCTCCATTTAAAATACTGGTATTCAGCTGCATCCGGTTAAACTGGAAGCCGACCCCAACATAGTCGGGAAAAGGTTAGGCAGATGGATTGACCTACTTACTGTGCTAACAATATTAAGTAATGCCTTCTCCTTAGAATTAATGCCAAACTACGATCAAAGATGAACGTAGCCTGGATCGATTTCAAAGTTCTACTCGAAATATCAAAGCTTCTAATAATATTGAGGACCACAAGAGAGGATTTTTCTTTCATGCTTTGAATTTGTTGATATTATCGTAACTTTCTTAATTTTTCTTACATTTTTTATTGATTTTTGAATATTTTTCATGTCTGATTAAGGATTCACATAATTATGTACATATGCATCCATATCTATTCCTAAAAACTGAACTTTGGAACCGCGGGAAGGACCAGTCTAGTCTTCAGTTTCTTTTCAACACTTACAAATGGAACAGAGTAGTTTGGTACTCATGCGGACACTACTATCAACATTGCACTTAGTTAGTAGGTAATCCACAGATTTAAAGTAGGCTAGATACCGCAAGCCATCCGACCAAGCGTGCCCGGCATGTTTGTGTTGTGCACAAACTTGACGCGCTACTATTCTAATTTGTGTCCGATCGTGCCAGTGGCGAGTTGTGTCGTCGAGGATATAAAAAGTCTGTTAGCTCACTGACGCTTAGCGATTGAAACGATTCTGTTTACGTTGAGCACATCACTAAATGGCTGGGGTGATGTTTTTGTAGGTAAAAAAAGATGACACGCTCGGTTTTCATACTATCTAATGAACATGCGGTATCTAGCCTAGTCTAAATCTGTGAGGTAATCACTAAAATAACACCAAAAAAACAGCTAACTTGTAGTACAGGTTTATATTATTTGAAATCACTTTTCTGATATGAAACGGAAAACAGTAATATCATTTATTTACTGACTTTCTTTATTTCGCAAATTTTTCACAAAATGTTGATTCGGAAGACATTTTGTATTTACTTAAATTCTATTCCCTTAACAATAGGCATATTTACTTCAGCGTCTTCTAAGTCGCTAATTCTAACAAACCTACCATAGTTATAATAATCCTCAATTTCTTGCAATGTCCTATTTTTAGTTTCTGGCACATAAATCCAAATCAATATTGTACAAATCAAGCAAGAAATACCTAATAAAAAGAAAGTCCATGAAATGTTAATACATAAGATTATGTATGGTAAAGATTTTACTGTGATTACATAGAATAAGCAGGTTAAAATATTAAATAATGCACCACCAATACCTCTATTCTTTACAGGCATTAAATCAATAGCTAATGCATACGTAATAGGGTTGAATCCAGAATTACAAAATATCATGTATCCTAAGAAAAAGTAAAGAAACATAATTGAATCTTTTGCAACAAATCCAATACTTTGCAAATACGAAACCAAAGAACAACCTAACAAAGAAACAATACATCCCAAAGAAGTAGATAACACAGTTTTAGTTTTAAAATATCTAATAAGAACTAAAGAAATTAAAGATCCAGTTAGTAAAGTACAAACAGTGACAACATAACCAATAACAGCGATTTTAGGATCTCCTATGGCTGTTTCTAGGATATCTTTGCTATATATAAACAAAGGTAAAGCTCCACTGATGTAAAAATTCACTAGTATCAATAACATGTACAAGCTTGGTAAATAAAAGTCCCTCCTTTTCATTTTCTGCCACGTTTCCTGAATTTTCGTTTTCTTTGAAATGCTTCTTCTGGACTCCTTCTGGGCTGCTATCAACGCCTTTAGCTCTTTTATCGCTTCATCATCTGTCCCTCTTAACCATATAAAAGCTTTTTCACTGGCTTCGAATTTCTCTTTATAAGCCAGCCAGGACGGTGATTCAGGCCAAACTATTACCATTAATACGGCTATGAGTACAGGGCCACACATGACTACTGCTATAGTTTGCCAATTTAGAACAGTGCCTAATGTAGTGACTAGTACCTGCCCTAAGGTTTGATTTATAATTAGCAGTACCATCGATGCAGATCTGTATTTTGGGGCTAACATTTCACTGACAGTAACGAGGTTGATTATAGTTATACAATTGCTGGAAAAACCGTGGAATATTGCCGATAAAAGGACTGTCAATACATCCTTTGCTGCAAATGCTAGGATCCAGCCGATTAGGAGAAGAAGGGAACTGCCAATGAAGGTGTATTTTCTTCCTTTTAATTGCATTATGGTTGGCATTATTGTGGCTCCTATCCCGGCGACACCATGCATTGATGCTAGAACAAAAAAAAAACTCAGTTTATTTGCTAGATATTGCTGAGCCAGTAGTTTTAACGAAGGATTACCGTGAAAGGAATTATTAATATGTGTTGTTGAGGCAGAGGCATTGGTAGTGGAAGACAGTTTAATAGGAATTGACATCATTATCTGACATAATTTCAGATAGTACAAGTATGTTAAGGGCTATCTCCAAAAATCTCCGAGATTAACAAACACAGTTCAAATGCTTCACTACTTACCGATCCAAGTTAGTGTATCTAAGTCTGTATGTATAGTGGTGTCATTAGATTGGAACTGCTGTAGCAAAACGCAGGGATATCCCAAGGAGGCACCCATAGAAACCGCAGCTAGTTGCGGTGCTGTCGCCACAAACATCTGCAAAAAATAAAAATTGATTGTGAATATTCCATTAGTAGGTCAATAGGTCGTGGACGTTCAAGCCCAGGCAGACACTTTATGTAGTTTGTGTATTTTTTTTTCATTACCATTAATCTCAAAACGGTGAAGGAAAACATCGTAAGGAAACTGGCCATGACCTAGAACAAATTTCTCTCACAGAGAGGCCTGGTGACCGGCATTGGAAACATTTTTAGCTGATTATGTTTATGCTGTTGCAGTATATTGTTTTTTTTTTCATTACCATTAATCTCAAAACGGTAAAGGAAAACATCGTAAGGAAACTGGCCATGACCTAGAACAAATTTCTCTCACAGAGAGACCTGGTGACCGGCATTGGAAACATTTTTAGCTGATTATGTTTATGCTGTTGCAGTATATTGTTTCTTTTTTCATTACCATTAATCTCAAAACGGTGAAGGAAAACATCGTAAGGAAACTGGCCATGATCTAGAACAAGTTTCTCTCACAGAGAGGCCTGGTGACCGGCATTGGAAACATTTTTAGCTGATTATGTTTATGCTGTTGCAGTATATTGTTTCTTTTTTCATTACCATTAATCTCAAAACGGTGAAGGAAAACATCGTAAGGAAACTGGCCATGACCTAGAACAAATTTCTCTCACAGAGAGGCCTGGTGATCGACATTGGAAACATTTTTAGCTGATTATGTTTATGCTGTTGCAGTATATTGTTTTCTTTTCTTTTTCAAGACCCAATATTTCATTGGTAACGGTTACTGAGTAATATGGCAAACCTAACCATCTACGGATATATTATATATATACTCGTATTTTTAATGTTCTTAAATCGTCGAAAAAATTATTGCTTTTAGCGAGAAGAACGCTGATTGTTCCGATCTTGGTCATGGGAATTTCTTATTGTACCTACTTCAGCTTAGATTACAATCTATAAACATAATAAAAAAGTGGTCAAGTGCGAGTCGGACTCGCACACGAAGGATTCCATACCACCCCTTAACTACACAATATTTAAAAAAAAAACTTCAATTAAAAAAAAACACATTTCTTGTATGCGGGGACCGACCCCGTTTAAGTTTTAACTTTATTTTATTTTTAAGAAAATACTTAACAAAGAATATTTTTCATCTTACATTTTAACAATCGCAAAGATAACTTTGCATTTCAATTTTAATGATATTGTGAATTACAAATTTATTTCTGCAGTTGCTAAAAATCGCCCATAATTATTTAAACAAAATACCTTATGAATCGGCGTTTTAAGTATTTGTTGATTAAATACATCAGTAATACACTGTACTGACATGATATACAGAAGTTCATGCCGACATCGTTGCTGGTCTTCTGTAGTTGACTGTGTGGCTTAACAGAGTGTAGACGCGTTTTTATAATGGAGGAATTCGAAGAAATTTATCTTTTAGAAAATTCGTATCATAATTTAATACCGTCCGTTTCGTATCGGAATTTTTCAATATCCATAGTCGTTTAGGTAGATAACAATACTGGCAGAAACACAACAGAATAAAGACAGAATGATTAGATTAAACTATAAATAGGTACACTCAATTTGCGCTTTAGACGCCGGCAGACCGGCAGACTGGCGAGAAATCCCAACAAGTTCGGATTGATCGGCCGTTTTCGGGCGTCATCGGACGATGGCGGTAGTAGTAGTGTAACCGCTCCCTTTCATTTACATACGTTTGATTTGATCGGCCGAGTTCGGTCGAAGACGTCCTAGTAAAGATCGGCCGATATCGGGTTAGGTGTACGCGTACCGTTAGGTTCAAAGTTGATTGGGAAAATTAGACAGTTTCGGACTGGATGAGTTCTAGACAGTAACACCCCACATGCCAGGGTAAAAAAAATGTTTTTAAAAATCAAAAGTTTATTGTAACAGTAGGTATATTAATTTTTAACTTTATTTTATTTTTACGGTTCCGTTAGTTACCTCATAAGGAAAAAACGGAACCCTTACATAGGCAACACATCACACATCGTTGTCGGTCTATCTGTCTGTCAGTCTGTCAAGACCCTTGTCTCAGGAACGAAAGAAGTTGAAATTAATATCAAATACGTACGTCTACGGTCCCTTGAAGCTCTAAAAAAAGTAAGTTTCTAAGTAAAAAAATGCGGTACATTATGCTACATATTTTGATACTCGCAAATAAATAAAAACCTACGGTGCTTCCCGTTGACCTAGAATCATGAAATTTGGCAAAAAGCAAGGTCTCACAGCATAAATAAAGAAAAAAGTCCGAAAATCGTTAATTTGTAGTTTTATCACACAATTTTATTTTTTGCAATTACAAACTTACATGATTGCAGTTGGAGAATTGACCGTGACGTCTAATGATGTACGGGAGAACATGATTTTCAACTATAATGTTAAGTTTGTTTTTGAGATAAATTCATCCCAACTACGGAACCCTTTATTGTGCGTGGTCTGACACGCGCGTGGCCGGTTTTTACCAAGTTTTTATTATTATGTGTTATACGGCAATACGGCGATTATACGGCAATAGAAACAGTTACACAATCTGTGAAAATTGCAACTGTCTCTACCTATTACGGTTCATGAGACATGAGGAGAAAACAAAACAAAAAAGAAGTTGTTCATGAAAATTAACAACTTTTGCCATGGAACTATAACCCTGAAATAAAAAAAAAAAAAACAAAAAAAAAATTGATAAAAAAAAAATCTGCTGTCTCGTACATTTTGATCGCGTAGGCTTTGCACTTTGTAGAGAACAGCTGATTTTCTTTTTCATATTTCAGGGTTAGTTCTATGGAAAAAGTTTTTCATTTTCATGAGTACTACACTCCGTTAAAGTACGTCCCTCGTTTAGCTTATCACCCTGTTTAGATGTCTATTAAAGTATGTTTTTTACCTCAAGACGGTACCTATAGAAAGTTATTCGCACTATTGTATCGTTGAGATGTGAAAAAGTCGCATCATGTAAGTCGTTTAATCTATGGGCACGCCACAATTGCGGCGATAAGTCCCCTCTTTGAGGAGTGGTTGGAGAGGCGCCACGGCGTCTTCATTTTCCACCTGACGCAGGTCCTCACCAGACACGGTTGTTTCGGGAGGTTCCTGTTTCGGATAAATAAATAAATAAATAAACTATTTATTTCAGGCGACACTGGCCCATAGATAAATACCTTAACCTAAACATACATATTTGAATATACTCGTAAACAAAATTTGTGTTAATAAAATAGGCTTAACACTATGTTAGTAGCACTCCTCTTTGCACTAGCTTGACTTTAAGTGCTGCCCTGTGGAACTTGTCCGCGGAAGCGACGGAACACCACGTCCTGCGGCCAAAAGTCTTCCTCCATGACGAGGGGCAGGTAACAGTTCGGTACCTACACGCACCACAAACGCCTTGAAGTTGACGTTGCGGCGCGAATCCAGTAACTGCACCCTCGGCGTGTACCTAGTCTTCTGGCACACGTACTCCACGATGTCCACCGCCTTAGTGGTGTAGTGCAGGCGGGAAATGTACATCGGTGTATTCGGCTTTGCGGCACGCAAGCTCACTTCGGGCTCCGTAGGAGCTTTGCCGCAACGGTTCTTATTAATTCGCAGACGGCACTTCCTCCTGTGCACTATCACGAAACCCTCATCATTATCATTATCAGCCTTGTTCGACGCCTTTCCAGGCATAGGCTTCATCCTTGGAGCGCCAGGGACGCTCGCGGTGACGCTGGCGAAATTCTGTGGAAGGGGTTTCGCTAGGGCTGCAGACACTGGCAGCGGGACGGGGCGAGGAGCTCGGGCGGCGCTGCGCGGAAGAGCCGCGGCGACGGGCACGGGGCTACGAGGCGCGAGGGCGGGGTGCACTGCAGGCTCAGCAATCGACGGTTGCGCTGGCGACGAAACTGCTGACGCGGAATCACACGACGATAAATCGAGGCCGGCGCCGCGACAAGTGTTTAAATTAGACGCATCGACAGCTGACCTAATTACCGTCACACTGTTGCGCAACTCGCTAACTTCTTTGCGCAAATCGGCGGTGGTGTTTTGAAAGGCATCTAATTTCGTTAGCACATCCGCGAGACTGGCCTTCAGAAAGACAATGTCCTTCAGAACAAGAGAGAGGATAAGGCGGGAGGAAACGCCCGGGTGTCACCATTGTATGGATCGCCCGAAGAACACGGTGGAGTATACAGTGGAGGTCTGCCCGGCTTGGGCGGAGCACCGCCGTGTTCTCACGGAGGCGATCGGCGGCGGCGATCTCTCGCGTCCAAACCTGGTCCAGGCCATGGTGTGGAGCGAGAGTGCATGGGAGGCCGTCACCTCCATCTGCGAAGCAGTAATGCTCGCGAAGGAGGAGGCGGAAGGCGTGAGGGAGAGGCAACAGCCGCGCCCTCGCGCCCCTAGCCGCCGCAGGAGACGCCCTGGGCGGCGGGAATCTATCGCCGATTCCCGGCCACCGTAGGTGCGGGCTTGCGGACGACGAGTAATGGGCAGCTCGCCGTCCGGTAAGGACCAGGCCCAGGTCGATGGCGCGTTGTGTTCCACGCGCCCCTCAAAGAGATGTCAGCAGTGATGGGGTCCAATAGGGCCGATGCCGCCGGGGTCGCGGGTAGTTCGAAAGAGATACCGTGGCGCTGGCACGGGCAACTGAAGGAACACGGGTGGGTTTTAGTCAGTAAAAGTCTGACACGCCCTCCCGCTCCGCCCAGAGCGGGAGAAGTCATTAACCCGTCGCGCGCTAATTAGCAGACACAATTGAAATTCTATTGTTATCTGTACACATGGTGTGCAATCGACATTTTAAGAGTTAAATGACTTCCCATCCACAAAAAAAAAAGTCGTTTAATCTAAGACATTTTGGTTTATATTTTTCTGCTCGATAGTAGGCCAACCTGCAGAGTTTTTGTTGTTGGTACAGGCCACAATGATGCCAAGAGAGGATAACAGAATTTATACTAAACAATAATTATAAATAAGTAATATTAAAATGTTTCATAATGTTTGGTCACATGCTGCTTGTATCCTGTTGAGATAATAGCGTGATAATAGAAGTTATAACTTTCATAATTATAACATTATTTAAGACGTAATACTAGTAAGTGCATATCGCACACCTGCATGGTATCTGTTACAAGGTTGTTTATAAGCAAATTCTTAGTGACACATGTATTGTTGTTAATCGGAAATGTGTTTTAACCGACTTCAAAAAGGAGGAGGTTCTCAATTCGTCGGAACCTTTTTTTTTATGTATACATGTTCCCCGATTACTCCAAGATGGCTAGACCGATTTGGATTTTCTTTTGTTTTATTTGAGAGGGTATACATCACAGTTGGTCCCATATAAAATTGATTAACTTTGCTTGAGCAGTTTTTGAGTTAGCTTCAATAATACGTATTTTTTCTCCACTTTTATATGGATGATGTTCTAGTTTGTTTTGCAGGTAGTGGTATTAGAATTTGTGAGGGGTAGGTACCAGAACTAAAAAGTGAAAAATAAAAACTTTTTTCCAAAATAATCCAACCGACTTCCAAAAACAACACTACAAAGTGAAAAATAACTTTAATTTCGGAAGTCGGTGGCAAAAACGAAAATACATTCAACCAGACACCGACTTCCGAAATTAAAGTTATTTTTCACTTTGTAGTGTTGTTTTTGGAAGTCGGTTGTATTTTTTTGTAAAAAAGTTTTTTATTACGTTTTATTTAGGGTTTAGATTATTGAAACGATATTGTGAAATAATGTTTTATTTTTTTTATTTTAAAAAGGGGGGAATTGTGTAAGGACATACACAGTTGTATCAAGGTATTTCACTAACGATTAAGTTCCTATTAACTTACTTGGCAGATAATTTCATACAAATTCTGTTCCATTTAGCCGAGCTCTAATCCTGCCGACAAACTGTCTTGCAGAAGTGTTTGTTCCAAATAAATGTTTTTTTTTTTTAGTTATAGGTAGCTATTCGGACATCGTGAAATAGGCCCTAAGTACGAAAAGCCAGTCCAATATACGCGCTCGCTGCAATACACATACTCAGTGATAAATATAATAGTGTATCATACCGATACTGTTTCATTTATTGAGTCCCTAACATATTCCTAAAAGCATTAACATCGTCGTCATCTGAAACATTATGTAATGTACGAATGCCAGCACACGAAGCTGCTACAATCTGTCTTTCTTTATTAGATTTTCATCTTTATCGCTAAAGCATTACGTTCAAGGTTGATTGGGAAAATTTGACAGTTTCGGGTGGCTTGACCTGCTGGCGTCTGTACTAATTAATATTAACGAAGCAAGTCAGAAAATTTTACTATGATTGTAATGTGTATGACTGACGAATGATATTGATGTAATTTAATGATATTAAAGCCCTGCCCTGTTATTTAAGACCTGCTTGAAATATTTGCACGACTGATAAGTCGAATACAGTGAGACCAAAATAATTTAACGACTCATCATTCTCCTGCCCTTATCCCAATCTATTTGGGGTCGGCGCAACATGTCCTTTTTTTCCATACTTCTCTATTATTCGTCATCTCGGTAGTCACCCCCTTTCTAGCCATGTCATCTTTCACACAATCCATCCATCGTTTCTTTGGTCTTCCCCTACTCTTATAGCCATTGACATTCATACTCAAAACTTTCCTCACGACATTTTCCTCACTCCTCCGCATCACATGCCCATACCATGACAGCCGATTTCCGCACAACTTTTCAGTCACCGGTGCCACTTTCAGACTTCCTCTTATGTACTCATTTCTTATTCTATCCATTCGTGTAACACCACACATCCCTCTTAGCATTCTCATCTCAGCTGCATGCAACTGCTTTTCATTTATCCCTTTTATGTTGGGCCACAAAAGAGATAAATGAAAAGCAGTTGCATGCAGCTGAGATGAGAATGCTAAGAGGGATGTGTCGTGTTACACGAATGGATAGAATAAATAATTTAACGAGTCTCATTATATAAGTACCTATATTCTGGCAAATAAATAAATTTCATTTCATTTCAAACACTTATTTTATTTTGTACTCATCTACTATTAGTAAAAGGTACATTCAACCTTACATCAGTAGTACTTGGACTACCAAAATCCCCCTTATTTCTACGACATAAAGGCGCTGTCAATATCAAATTGTTACCTCTGATGTGCGGTTAACTATACCTATCAATTACATTTGCACAGTACATTTGCTGGTAAATAATTATCTTGTAATCAAGTGTTCTGCTATAATTACATCGGTATTTTGTTGACATTAAGAACAATGATCAGTTAACGAGAATATTTGCTTTGTATCTTCGAGCTATCTCATTTAGGGAGTAGGTAGAAATGTTTGGTTTAAAGTTAAAGGGATACCGGTGTATTTTGCACCCCGACAATGTTCGTAATATTGTTTTTATTTTATTTTATCCTAGACGTTGTCTTATGACATCAAGCCCACTAAACAAATATTTATAAATAATACTGAACCAAAAGGTAAATCCTTTTTAAGACGCAGTATATGCCAATTTTTAAGACTTCAGTGGTTAGCTTGCGTGTTCTGCGCCGAGCTCACGCAACGTATCGTACGTCCACCCAGTAATAGGACTCGCCCATCAAGGAGCGCTGTCCCAAATTAGACGCATTATTAATTTATACATCTATCATCTTTAAATATAAAAATCAATTGCTGTTCGTTTGTCTCGCTAAAGCTCGAGAACGGCTGGGCCGATTTGAATTTTTTTTTTTGTTTTATTCTCCTCTACTCAATCTGCCTAGCCTTTTCCCAACTATGTTGGGGTCGGCTTCCAGTCTAACCAGTTGCAGTTGAATACCAGTATTTAACATGGAGTGATTGCCTATCTGACCTCTACAACCCAGTAACTGGGTAACACGATACCCCTTGGTAAGACTGGTTGTCAGACTTTCGGGCTTCTGACGACCCGTAACGACTGTCAAAGATCCACAAATGACAGCCGGGACCAACAGCTTAACGTGCTTTCCGAGGCACGGAGGAGTCTCATGTAAAAGAAAAAAAAATTGACAGGACAATGTCTGGCGGGTCAGCTAGTTAGGTATACATAAAAAAGGTATTATAATTTAATATGTATACTAAAAGATAAATATTTAATTATCTTTAAAATGATGAAGGTTTCATAAAAAATACGCTTGACAGTTTTTGCGTGATTCTCCGTTTTTTTATCCGCGTTAGATATACCTATAATCTAAAATATTTATATAATTATTATTATATTAAGAAAATGCAAGACACAAGGGCTGGCTTTTACCTTGGCCAGAGGCTTAGTATTGCCATACAACGTGGCAATGCCGCCAGTCTCTTGGGTACTTTACCAGTCGACAGCGATGCGGAGGAATTTTTCGAGGCCATATTTTAGTTTTTTAATAGTTATGTTAGTATATAATTTTGTTATTTTTAGGTTATGTTTACAGTTAAATGTAAATGATGTGTATACTATTTAATATCAATCTGCCTAGCCTTTTCCCAACTATGTTGGGGTCGGCTTCCAGTCTAACCGGACGCAGCTGAATACCAGTATTTTACATGGAGCGACTGCCTATCTGACCTCCACAA
The DNA here is from genome assembly GCA_946251885.1 of Cosmia pyralina. Lineage (NCBI taxonomy): Eukaryota > Metazoa > Arthropoda > Insecta > Lepidoptera > Noctuidae > Cosmia > Cosmia pyralina. The sequence continues at coordinate 6,183,941 of OX276365.1, forward strand.
CCCAATAACTGGGTAATACGATACCCCTTAGTAAGACTGGTTGTCAGACTTTCGGGCTTCTGACGACCCGTAACGACTGTCAAAGATCCACGAATGACAGTGTGTACTACTAACGATTGTGTGACATGTATACTATTTAATAAAGAAACAATTTATTTTAAAATATTTATAAAAGAAAATGCACACGAAATATAATATTAATATATCATACATAAATGCGGGCCCAGTGCAGGTTGGTAGATGTCACATGTCTTCGAATTTTTGATTCTAGGACATGCCGGTTTCCTCACGATGTGTTCCTTCACCGTTTTGAGAGCAGTGGTGATGAAATATTTTACTCAAAGTAAAGCGCCTGTCTGGGCTCGAACCTACGACCTACAACTTGTAAGTCGCAGCCGTTACCTCTGGGCCATGACCACTCTCAGTATTATATTATTTAGCAACTTAACATATATTTTTTCCAAATCATTAACACTCTCATTTAGACGTGATCTTCAGTTTAAAATCATTAAAAGTCAGTTATCATTACCTTAAACTACACAACAGCTGCGTATAGTTACAGCCTAGCTGCTATAACTAGCCACGGGTCATTTAATAAACACCTCTTTGTCTTAAGAGTCACAGACAGTCCGCTGTGCAGGGCCTGCATGGAGGACGGTGAGACAGCAGCTCATGTGCTTCTAAACTGCGCGGTGGTCGCCGCATACAGGGCAAAGTACTTCGGTAACCCAGGTACCCTCCAGGAGGTTGTCAGTAATATCAAGGTTCTGCTGGCCTTCTTTGAGGAGCTGGGGTGGATCGAATAATCGATTTTCCCACCCATACGCTAAATACGCGCATTGACGTGGAGTTGCGGATACTAGCCCGTATTACCTATCGTCACCTTAAAGTACATTTGGTACAAAAAAACCTTCTCTTATTATTTACCTACTAGCGACCCACCTCTGCATCGCACAGTTTTTACGACTTGAGAAAACATCGAGATTTCTTTATTATGATAGTAAGCTTAATTGATGTGGTCAGTATAAATAAAAATATTAATTTAAATAAACCTTTCGAAAATAAATTCAAATTGTTGAAAACCGCATCAAAATCCATTGCTTAGTTTAGAAGAACAACGCGGTCACACAGACGGACACAAAGAACGATTTTGTTTTATACTATTTACTAGCTGACCCGACAGAGGTTGTACTGTCCAAATTTAAATAATTCAACCGAAAAAGGATGTTCAGTTTTTCCCGAATTTGAAAATTTCCCGGGAAACATTTTTCTTTCCAGAACTTTATTCGGATTTATCAAACATTTTAAATGACAAATAGCCATATCAATCCAGCGGTTCTCAAGTGATGCGCTTACCAACGAACATCGTTTAATTTTTAACCGACTTCAAAAAGGAGGAGGTTCTCAATTCGTCGTCAATTATGTTCCCCGATTACTCGAAGATGGCTGGACCGATTTGATTTTTTTTTTGTTTTATTCGAGAGGTTATACATCACAGTTGGTCCCATATAAAATTGATTAACTTTGCTTGGGTAGTTTTTGAGTTAGCTTCAATAATACGTATTTTTTCCACACTTTTATATGGATGATGTTCTAGTTTGTTTTGCAGGTAGTGGTATTAGAATTTGTGTGGGGTAGGTATACAACTAAAAAGTGAAAAATAAAAACTTTTTTACAAAAAAATACAACTGACTTCCAAAGACAACACTACAAAGTGAAAAATAACTTTAATTTCGGAAGTCGGTGGCAAAAAACGAAAATACATTTAACTAGACGCTGACTTCCGAAATTAAAGTTATTTTTCACTTTGTAGTGTTGTTTTTGGAAGTCGGTTGTATTTTTGTGTAAAAAAGTTTTTATTATACCGGATGACTTTTTTTACCGTCTTGAAAAAATAGGGATAATAGGTGAACGGAGGAGAAGCTTAAGGCAGACCTAGTTATCTAAGTATCAATAAATACTACAAATTCGATGTAACTTTTTCATTTCAGAACAATAAAAACAGAAATTAAAAAAAAAAAATCGTTTAAGAATATCGAAATTCAAATCATGTGCAATCCTGCATATGATTTTAATTTTGATATTTTTTTTTAAAAAGAAAAGAAAAAAAAGGTTAGCATAGCCATAGGCTTCTACTCCGTTCACCTATTATACAACCAATTTTTTTCAAGACGGTAAAAAAATCAGCCAGTATAGATAACAGATATTAAATAAGACCTAAATTTATTGGTTTGCTTTCACGGCCACGACTTACGAGTTGTAGGTCGTAGGATCAAAACCCAGACAGGCGCTTTACTTTGTGCAAATTATTTCATCACTACTGCTCTCAAAACGGTGAAGGAAAACATCGTGAGGAAACCAAAAAAACCAAAAACCAACCTAGAAACAAAAATTCGAAGACATGTGACATCTACCAACCCGCACTGGGCCCGCGTGGTGGATTGCAGCCCATTCCCTCTCACAGAAAGGAGGCCTGTATCCCAGCAGTGGAGCAGTGGGACAGTGGGTGGGTTGGGGCAGTGATGGCAGTGGGTTATAGGCTGATTATGGTCTGCTTTCAAACACAAATTAGTTCAAACTAACGTGTTTACTTTGAAATTCATGAATATCCGATAGTTCCGGTCAAAGGCACACAATATGAACAGTCTATGAGTCTACATTAAAATGTATTATGTGGGGAATCTTGTCAAATATTTTTGGTTATTTGATTTTGGTTGTTTTCTCTTTTGAATGTATTTTCTATGATTTTGTACCTTTTGAAAGAAAATCATGTGGAATTTAAAAGTCACAAATAATTTTGTACATTAAAAAAATAATGATTTCAGTGTAAATAGGAAAAGTTTTTTTACTGGGCAATAAATAACATTCTTAAATTGTTTTCCATAGAACTGAAATCAGGGATATATGTTAGAAGAATAAAACTTTTTTACAAAATAAAAAAAACAACCGACTCCAAAAAAAACAAAAACGCTGCAAAGTGAAGAATAAATTTTAGTCGGTCTTTGGTTTTGAATTTTCGTTGTGTTGCCACTGACTTCCGAAATTAAAGATATTTTTCAATTCGCAGTGTTTTTTTTGGGCGTGTCGGTTGTTTTTTCTTTTGTAATATTTTTTTAGGGTTCCGTACCCAAAGGGAGAAACGGGATCCTATTACTAAGACTCTGTTGTCTGTCCGTCTGTCTGTCCGTCTTCACCAGGCTGTATCTCATGAACCGTGATAGTTTAAATTTTCACATATGATGTTTTTCTGTTGCCCATATAACAGCAAATACTAAAAAACAGATAAAATAAATATTTACGGGGGCTCCCATACAACAAACGTGATTTTTTTGCTCGTTTTTGCTCGATATTGATAACGGCAACAGGTAGACGCTTGAAATATTCACAGAATATTTAGTTATGTATTCACTTTAAAAATAAATAATTAAAATAAAATAACACAAATATTTAAGGGGGCTCCCATACAACAAACTTGATTTTTTTGCCGTTTTTATAGATAATGGTACGGAACCCTTCGTGCGCGAGTCCGACTCGCACTTGGGCAGTTTTTATTTTTCACTATTTAGTTACCTCTACCCCACATAAATTCAAATACATTATATAAATTACAGTGACAGGAAGATATTATAACATCATCAACATACACTAAGTGGGAAAAATACGTAAAAAAACATGACCAAATTTATATAGAACAGCCTCACGATTATACCCTTTCAAAAAAAATTTGTTTAATTAAAATCGGTTCATAAATAACCAAGTTTGACGAATTTCTGAGGTACCTAACAAACAAACATAAAAAAAATACAACCTAATTACGAACCTCCTCCTTTTTTCGAAGTTGGTTGAAAAAGTACTAATAAAATAAAAATATAAGTATCAGACTACATAAATAATATAAACACAAATAAGCGCTCTTCCTTCTGTCTCTTTTCTACTATGCTGTGCCCATAGAAATATTTCTTAAATCTGACAGGGTCCATAATTGTTTCACTAATTTTAAACCTACTAACTGTTTTTACCAAGATGAATGCAATAAATAAATGAGAATTGGGATATTTATTTTATTTGTAAGAAGTTAGTTAGGTAGGTAAGGTTTGTACTTACTTTGAATATCAGTACAAAGTACACAATGTTAGTATTATGTTGTACTCGTAGGTACCTACTTAATTGTTACAATTTTTTTTTGAGTTATTAAAAACTTTTTAGAAAAGAAAGAAAAATGCGTTTAATTGGCATTACAGCAAAAAATAAATACACCTTAAAAATATAAAATATAAAACAAAGATTGTAATGCCAAAAGGGCCTCAGCTCAGCATATTGTCAGATGACAACACAAGGTGTACCACCTGACACTGATTTTCAGCTGCAATCTACGAGTGCCATACGCTAGAATCGAAGGTTAGAATAATCTGAACAATTAACACAAGGAGAGAATAGATTTAAGAGAATTAATTAAAAATGAAATGATGTGACATGCATGCGTGTGTGTGTTGTATTGTGATTAATTAAAAACTAAAATAAACACCCAATATCAATATTACCACATTAAAATAATAATAAATTTTTATTCAATAAATATTAAGCACCTACGTAGCAAAATCATGAGACTTCATTACATTCTTATAAACTACCAAACGTATTTTGATGTGGTTTTATTAAGATTTAGAACACAAGACAATAATAACTGAATAAAATAAAAATTAATCTGATAAAATTGCTAAAACTGCTATCTATAAAATTGATAAAAAATGATAAAATAATAAATTACATTATATGGCAGATATGTCGGCTCGGACATTTTCAAAATCTTTTTGATGGTTTAATAAAAATTTAACACTTACCTGTTTGACAAAAGGTGAAAAGTTCATGGTTGCAACTTCAATAATCCGTCTGAATTTATTACGCAGTTTCGCAGAATAGTGACGTTTATGGAAGTATTTATTTCGTATATTTATGGATTATGTTTTCCTTTTAAATATATTTCAATATTTTTGCAAAGAAAAAAAACCTACTACACGGAATAAAGTCAATATTAATAGTAATGACCTTATGACGTAGGTATTCTTCTCAAAGTGTACTTTATAATTATTAAAACACGTTCTGTAAAAACACAATCGATGTTTGAATTTTATATCACCCATAAAATAGATTTACGTATGTTTGTATTTTTCTCACATAAATCTGTACTTTTATAGACCAATTGTTTTACATTTTTTGTTGACACTTAAATGTCTGTATTATTCTGTAAATTAATAGGCTAAAGCGCTTTAGGTACTATGTGCTCTTTGTTTTAACAAACTTACTAGTGAATACTTTAGTTGAATGTCAACGCTTTATAAAAAGTAAGTTGATCTTTTTTGGGGTTCCTTTTACCTCTATTTAAAACCTCCTTCCTTGCTTATTATAAAACGCATGGTCTCTCGAGAGCCACATTAGAAATTGGGATATAATAGGTTGCGGAAAAAGTTTCTTCGCATTTTTTAAGAAAATTCAAAACATTTTTTAATAAACATTATTTACATTTATCTAAAGGATGTAGGTACCATTTTTACCATCTTGTAGGTAGCGACATGATCCCATTGCTATAGAAATTTTGGCACTTCTGATCAAAATACCGCGAGAAGTGGTTTTGGAAGTCCTCTCGTGATGTTAACCTGACACTGCCTAAAGAATTTTGAAGAGTCCGAAACAGGTGGAAATCTAAAGTTGCAAGGTCAGGACTATAAGGCGGATGCATTAACACCTCCCAGCCAAACTCTCTTAATTTTTGCTGAGTGGCTATAGATGTGTGAGGTCTAGCGTTGTCATGATGAAAAACCACACCCCTTCTGTTGATTAATTCCGGCCGCTTTCTCTTAACTTCTTGCTTTAATCTCATCAGTTGTTCGCAGTAGAGTTCAGAATCGATGGTCCTGCCTGGTCGTAACAGCTCATAATGAATAATGCCCTTCCAATCCCATCACACACACAGCATCACCTTGTTGCGAGTTAACCCGGGTTTCGCCACAGTCTGTGAAGCCTGACCGGCCTTTGACCACGACCTTCTTCGCACGTTCTTGTCGTACGTGATCCACTTTTCATCACCAGTTATCAGCTTCTTCAAAAATGGTTCGGTTTCATTACGTCGCAATAAAGAATCACAAATGAGTACACGGTTCATTAGGTTTCTTTCAGTGAGCTCGTGAGGTACCCAAATATCGAGCTTTTTTGTGTACCCAGTTTTTTTTTAAATGCGCCAAAACTGTTTTGTGGTCAATTCCCAGTTCTTCAGCTACGTCGTAACTACTGATATGCCGATCTTGCTCCACTTTTTCAAAAATGGCATCCATTTTATCCGTAATAGGGCGACCAGAGCGACGTGCATCTTTGACATCAAAATTTCCGGATTGAAAACCCTTAAACCAAATTTGTGCAACTCTCACAGACACTGCACTGGGTCCATAAACATCGCAAATTTTTTTCGCGGCTTGCGTTGCATTTTTACCTTTTTGTAGTAAAATTTTAAAATGTATCGAATTTCTTCATTAGATTCACTCATCTTGACAGTACGAAAAACAAATGAAAATCACACATTTTCCTAATTTGAATTTGGAATTATGTTCTTTAAAATTTAAACTTTCAATGATACCGAAACCAGCCAGATACAAATAGTATAGCCAAAGAGATTTTATTTTAAGTTCATACATAATATAATGCGAAAAGACTTTTTCCCCAACCTAATATGTATTTAACTGATCCTCGAAAATCTTTTACAATAGGGATCCATCATCTAGATTATTAAAAAATATTGGACACGTATTTTTTCTTTTTTTACGTAATCAAAAGATTACTGCGATACATTGCTAGATTTACGATAGACGTAGTTGTGACGTAGCGGGGCCCCACTCCACAACTTTAATGCGTTTTATATAAGCCATTTTTTATTAACATAATAAAGCAAAACATACGTGTTTAATATTTTTTTAATATCTGACTGAAGGCCTAAACAGAATTTCCTTTTTTTTACCTAGGTATCATCCCTTTCCCCAGTAAGAGGAGCTTGACTAGACCATGATCATCTGAGTATGACACTAATCTGCAAGGTCCTCATTATGATCTGATCAACGTATGTCTGAACTTTAAAAGAGACTGCGATCTTTGAGTATGTTTCGGTATTTCTTCTCAGAGTAAGGCAGCTAGGAAAAACCGAACTCATCTAGTTTGAAAATATTATCGATTTTATGTGTAAGTGTTTCTTAAGGTGGTGGTGGTGGTGATCCTGCCATTTTTTTCTCTGCACCACCCTAAGGTTGACTGGTAGAAAATGCCTCAGGCATTAAGTACGCCTTTGTACGGTATTTTTTTACTTGTGCATAAAGTTTTAATAAATAAATAAACTAGTTGATAACTTATCCATACAAATTTCGGGAGGGCATGACTCCACTGTTTGATATTGTGCATTAAAAGTTAAACATGGTATCGTTTTGTCTAATTATTAATGATGTCTGTGCGGAAACAGAATAGTAAAATAAAAAGCCATTAAAAAGTTATGAGCAAACAAAGATTCGTTTTTCTTGCTAATTTAACGCAACTTTGCGCCAAAATAAGTAACAAAAGCAGCGTTAACTATTTATTATTTTACTAGCGTCTAACTGCTCATCAATGATACTACTATCTCTGTTGGACACGATGCTAGGTAAAACAACGTGCTTTTTGGCCAACCCCACCAGTGAGTTCGAGCCCGCGACTAGTTCAAACTTAAAACCAATTTACAGACACAAAATTTATCATTGATCATTCAAAATTATTTATGGTGTTAAAATTAACACCAAAAACTTTAAAGAGAGCTTTAGACCATGAAACTGAATAACTTTTACTTTGGGACCAAACTTGAAATCGCGAAAAACAAAATCTGCTGCTGCCTAATTTATGTTTGCCTAACAACTCATCAAAATGTACGGAACAGTTGATTTTTTTCGCAATTTCAAAGTTGGTCCCATATTAAAAGTTTTCAGTTCGATGGTCTAAAGCACTCCTTAAAGTGTATAGAGTTAATTTTTTAACACCTTATAATAATATATGTATTATGTACCTAATGAACCCAAATGATAATCCAACAAATTAAATTAAAAGTGCGAACTTTACACAAGTAAGTACATAAAAGTCACGTCATTGAATGAGATATGAATCATACAAAACGTTTTGACGTATTTTTTTAATGTCGTTTGCTTCGTTTTTAGGATTCCGTACCTCAAAAGGAAAAAACGGAACCCTTATAGGATCACTTCGTTGTCCGTCTGTTTGTCTGTCTGCCTGTCTGTCAGTCTGTCAAGACCCTTTTTCTCATGAACGCGTGAAGGTATCAAGTTGAAATTAATATACAATACGTAAGTCTATGTTCTTTTGGAGTCCTAAAAAACTCAAGCTTCTAAGTCAACGCAATAAAAACATACGGCCATTTATGCGACATATTTTGATACTCGCAAGTAAATCAAAACCTATAGGGTACTTCCCGTTGACCTAGAATAATGAAATTTGGCAAGAAGCAAGGTCTTACTGCACAAGTAAAGGAAAAAGTCTGTAAAAGGTTAATTTGTAATTCTATCGCATAAAAAAAAAATAAGTTTGTCTTGGTATGGGCATGTAATGAGGAGAGACGAAACGCATGTGACTAAAAGAGTGATGATGGATGGAGAGGCAGAGAAAAGAAAAGATGGATGGATTGTGTGAGGAATGATATGAAAGAGAAACGAGTGAATGATAGCGTGACGGTTGACAGGGGAGAATGGAAGAAGAAAACGTGTTGCGCCGACCCCAAGTAGGTTATATGGGATAAGGGCAGGAAGGTGATGATATCTGTTTATTTTGGAAGATACATCACACATCATGATAACGGTTTTTTTTTTTTTTTTGTATCTGGGACATACAATTAAGCGAAAGAACAGTATTGAATGATAATCGAATTACCAGTTTTATCCTGTCAACTTTAATAATCAAAATAAACAACCAACTTACCAAATATAAACATCCATACGTGCAAATAAATAAAATAGAAGTGTCCGTTTGTAATATCAAAATAACAGCTTTTTAATAAATGAGTATTATGAAAGTAGGTATATATATAACAAAAAAAAAACAATTTTTAAAATATTTGTCTGTCTGTCTATTTCTTCCGGCTAATCTCCGAAACGGGTGGACCGATTTTGAGGGGACTTTCACTGGAAAAAAAATAAAACCCATGAAATTATGAACAAAATCCGATTCAAATGGGGAAGTATTTATTTCGGCCATTTATTATCCACACGGCCGAAGCCGTAGGCAGGCAACAAGCTAATCCTTTATTAAGATTAATCAGACGTCAGAAGCCAGAAGGTCTAATAAGCAGTCTTAATAAGGAGATCGTATTACCTAGTAACTGGGTTGTGGAAGTCAGATAGGCAGTCACTCCATGTAAAATACTGGTATTCAGCTGCATCCGGTTAGACTGGAAGCTGAGCCCTATATAGTTACTCGCAACGATACTTCTACACAACTTTTGTAAAACCTCTAAGCGATTCCAATATTTCTTGTCTATTCCTATTTTGTGTCAAGTGTATTCATGAGAACGGGATCCATAGCGTGAACACTAATTACTACACGATTCCACTTCGTTCCGATAAATGGTTCTTGCATGGACACTCTCGTCATCTCGTTGTCAGAACGTATCATAAAACATTTTTTTATAGGTGCGTATCAATCAATCTACCTAAACTTTTCCCAACTATGTTGGGGTCGGCTTTCTGTCTAACCAGATGCAGCTGAATACCAGTATTTTACATGGAGCGACTGCCTATCTGACCTCCACAACCCACTAACTGGGTAATACGATACTCCTTGGTAAGGCTGGTAGTCAGACTTTCGCGCTTCTGACGACCCGTAACGACTGTCAAAGATCCACGAATTACAGCCACGACCAACGGCTTAACATGCTTTCCGAGGCACGCACGGAGGAGTCTCTGTATGTAAAGATGGTCACCCATCCACGGACCGACTCCGGCAAGCGTAGCTTAACCTGATGGATCGACCCGTGCAGCTGTTGTTACTGCGTATAAACATAATTATTACTATTATTTTAAGAAAAACATTTTATAATTTAAGAGTATTAATTTATGTAGTAAGGATATATTTCGCAGTAAATAACTCCTTGCGTGTCGACTGTACACATGGGTGTGCATAAGGAAAAATCCGTTAAATAATAGGTATATAAGCTTATATCATATATAATATATAAACGTAAAAAAACATCATGCGATGGAAAAAAATCATCATCAGTAGTTGTAAACCTATGGGGTTCGCAACTAACTCCCCTCCCACCCCCCCCTCCTGCCCCTGGTTTTGGGTTCATAAATTTGTACATAATTTACATCTAAAGGGATAAAAACCGTAGTGTCATAAAAAAATAGTATTAATTATATCAGTACTTATAGCTGTTTTAAGTGGGAACCGAGCCTAATTCGTAGAAGTACAAAACAATTCGTACAAAACCATTGATATGCAAATTATCTCTCGTTAAGGTTCTTTTGATGCCCCAAAGTTAATAATAGTAATGTCATTGTTTAATTAAAGTCAACATCCGCCTAGTTTTTTCTCACACTTTTTTTGCGAACACACGTCTTGTGCCCTATAATATCTCCTGCATGCCTATTTAGCTAATCTCCTTGAGATTCGTTCTCGGCGGCGGGAATCTATTGCCGATTCCCGATCACCGTAGGCGCGGGCTTGCGAACGACGAGTAATGAGCAGCTCCGCCGTCCGGTAAGGACCAGGCCCGGGTCGACGGCGCGTTGTGTTCCACGCGCGCCTCAAAGAGATGTCAGCAGTGACAGGGTCCAATAGGGCCGATGCCACTGGGGTCGCGGTTAGTTCGAAAGAGATACCGTGGCCCTGGCACGGGCAACTGAAGGAACACGGGTGGGTTTTAGTCAGTAAAAGTCTGACACGCCCTCCCGCTCCGCACAGAAAACAAAAAAAAAAAAAAGATGGCCTCCACGGCCGAAATTCGGTCGGGAGGATGTTATTATTAGTCTTTTCCCAACTATGTTGCGGACGGCTTCCAGTCTAGCCGGACACAGCCTAATACCAGTATTTTACATGGAGCGACTGCCTATCTGACCTCCACATCCCAGGGTCACATTACTGGGTAACAAGTTTGGTTATCAGACCTTATTTTATTTATTTTTAAATAAAGTATAGGAGAAAGGGCCCTTTGCCCATTGCACACGATGCAGGCTAGCAAAAAAAAAAAGTTTGTAGTGTAGTTAAATTTTAAAAAGTAGGTAGGTATTATTAAAGGTAGTAGGACACTTGCGCGAACCCACTTACGCGAAGAGACATTTGCGCGAATAGACTTTTGCGCAAACTGACTTTTGCGCGAAGGGACACTTGCGCGAAAGACAGTTTCGCGAAAAGACATTTCCGCGACTGGACTTTTGCGCGAATGGACTTTTGCGCGCATGGACATTTGCGCGAAAGACGCTTGCGCGAAAGACACTTGCGTGAAAGGATAGTTGCACGAAAAAAAGGGGACGAAAACAAAGGCCTTGTTTTCGTCTGCAACAATAGAAAACGCCTGACGAAACAAAGGACCTTGGATTTAGGCAGACGAAAACCATTCCTCCTGTCCGACGACGACGAAGACGAGGGACGAAAACAATGAACCAAGACCTTAGGTCCTTTGTTTTAGTCTTAAACATTAATAATGGGCTTTTAAATGTAGTTTATTACTCTTTTAATTATTATTAATGAGTTAATCGGGGTTATCTCGGGGTAGCGCCTTAAAAACTGGCGTGCTTGAACACAGGTCAATAAACAACTTACAAACAAGAATGTTAAAAAATATATGGGACTGGCTAGCTAAAATCATTTAAAACACGCGTAGAGATATGTAGTACCTTATTTTACTACTGTTGATAATGAATGCCAATATAATTGACACATCAACAATACAAATCAGGAAACAATTGGAAAATCCGGGAACACAGAAAATAGTGCACGTAGCATGAATTATTTTGTTGTGCGTTGATGTTTATTGTGATAATAATAATAATAGATAATTATATTAAGGCGCGGACTGACTACGATTTTAAACGGCACACCTTCGATTAATCTATTGTCACCGTTAGCTGGCTTGAAAGAAGGTTGAAAATTAAAAATAATATTTGTGTTGCCGAGATGTGAATAAGCTGCGAATGTGCATTTATTTTCCGGGTTTTCTTTAGATTATTCAGAATATACACAATAAATTAAATAATTGTCCAGTTAAAATTAAAAAAAAAATGCTAATTCTATTACATTCTTAAAAAAAAGAATTTCGTAATCGATGAAAATACAGAGATGTTCGACACCAAAGTTTATTTTTATGGAGCAACTTCCAAATGTTTTATTGGTAATATCGAACAAATTTTTACCATTCTATTCAGTTAAAATTTTTCTTTAAACCCTTCTCTGTCCACTGTATTTTTTGCGTCGGATAGTTTCATTGCATTACGTCATACTCGACAATCCAAGAAACAAATTTTTGTGAATATTGAGCTAATACCGCGCCTTAACGTTTATACAAGCGGTGCTGTGCAATTAAAACAATGAAACGTCATAACATCACGCCTTGTCTCCCCAAAGGGCTGGGCAGAGTGTACTTATTAGTACACCCGATGGGTGTTGGGATTAAGTCCCAAGTAATAGGAGGCGAGCCTATAGCCATCAACCGGGCACAAATCCAGACTCCAGGCTGCTTCTGACAAATTCCAGATAGAAAAACGCAATAAAATTTTGCGACCACTAGACCAACGAGACAGTCAATTAAAATAAAATGATGATAATTATTGTGTTCTTATTATAAACTTATGCAAAAAAAAAACATTGATAGTAAAATACCATAAGATTGTGGCGGCATCTACAACGGTACATACAAACTACGCATCATTGACCAAATCCTGCATCGCGCAAGCAGAGTTTACCGCGTGACTGGCATAATTTATACGGGCTTAAACAACAACATCTCGACTTCAATCGTTGGGCAGTAGCCCACTAGACATAACACCCGTCGGAGGTTCCTCCATTTTCTATGGATGATGAGTGAAGTTTGTACCCTGTTCCTCATGTCTCTTTATGATCTTTAATTATCATTTTTAGCAGACATATTTTATGGGCATTTTTTACTAGAGAGTAGTATCAGTAAAAATTCAAAATAACGTACAGTGCGGAGCAACGTTTAAATAACTCACTGCTGGGTCTCGGGACTTTTTATTCACCACGCGGGCCCAGTACAGTTTGGTGAATGTCTTTATCTTCGATTTTAATTTTAGGACTTGCCAGTTTCCTCACGTTGTTTTCCATGACCAAGTTAGTCAACACGTAAGACCAAATAGGTCACCACTGTGAAAAGTCACACTCTTACAAAATCGAGTCAAAAAAAAACTCAAAGCATTTATTTCAACTAAACCAATTACGGGCACTTTTGAATTGTCAAAGAGTCGGTCAGTTAGTCAGAAAGTTGAAGCTAGATGCCCATTCCAAAACGTAGATCTCAATGGAGAAGAACGGGCAAGAAACTCCACGGACACTCTTTTAAATCAAGATATGTAATACAACATCCTGGGTAGATTATTTTTGTTGCTTCTACATATGAGAACAATGTAAAAAATACTTAAAAACAAGCCAAAATATAAAATTTAAAATAAGCCCTGGCAGATAAGAGATGACCAGTCTCAACTGAAGGCGCTCGTTCACGAACATGACGCGAAAATTAGCACTACCCACATAACTAGATAGTTGACGACGATCCACAAACCACAATTAGGACTGGGCGCACCACAAAACACGATGACGGAATAAATCACCAATTTCAATACCAAGCTAACTCGTCGCGATAAATTGTCGCGAGTTACCGTCGAATTACTGGATGTTGTGCACTCGCCTATTTACCCGAAATTCCGTTTCGCGGCGCAAATTATGACGATTACAGTTATTTCGATTGCGCAAGGAGGTGGTGATTACTGGAAGTGACTTTTTGAAGTGAAAACTTCTTTAGGCATACTTCTCGCTCTTTCTTAACAGTGAACGAAACTGAGCCCTCACGCTCACGGTGAATAATGAGTAACTCACCGTACGGTAGGACCAGGCCCGGGTCAACGGCGCGTTGTGTTCCACGCGCGCCTTAAAGAGATGTCAGCAGTGACGGGGTCCAATAGGGCCGATGCCGCCGGGGTCGCGGGTTGTTTGAAAGAGATACCGTGGCCCTGGCACAGGCAACTGATGTAACACGGGTGGGTTTTAGTCAGTAAAAGTCTGACACGCCCTCCCGCTCCGCCCAGAGCGGGAGAAGTCATTTCATGATTTCTCATCCACAAAAAAAATCCTCACGTTCGGGTCGGTGACGCTGAATAGGGCGGCTCCGCTCGGCCATAATCAGCCTATAATGCTCCCACTGCTGGGACACAGGCCTCCACTCTTCGAGAGGGAGTGGGCTGTAATCTACCACACGGGCCCAGTGCGGGTTGGTAGACGTCTTCGAATTTTTGGTTTCCTCACGATGTTTTCTTTCGCTTGCCGGGGTTGGTCAGTGGATGGGTGACCATTCTTTACATACCGAGACTCCTCCGTGCCTCGGAAAGCACGTTAAGCCGTTGGTCCCGGCTGTCATTCGTGGATCTTTGACAGTCGTTACGGGTCGTCTTCTGACGACCCCCGAAAGTCCCCAGAAACCCGACCGAAAGAAGCCCGAAAGTCTGACAACCAGTCTTACCAAGGGGTATCGTTATTACCCAGTAACTGGGTTGTGGAGGTCAGATAGGCAGTCGCTCCATGTAAAATACTGGTATTCAGCTGCATCCGGTTAGACTGGAAGCCGACCCCAACATAGTTGGAAAAAGGCTAAGCAGATGATGATGATGTTTTCTTTCACCGAATTCAGAGTATAGTATAAAGTGGTGATGAAATTATTGACTTAAAGTACCTGCCTGGGTTCGAAACCACGATCTACAACTCGTAAGTCGGGGCTGTTACCACTGGACCACCACTGCTCACTCAGGCTCCAGTCGGTCAGTGACGCTGAATCGTGTATACCTGGCGCTTAATCGCATAAACTCGGCGCTGAATCACGTATACATGGCGCTGAATGACATAGGTATATTCGGCTTTTAAGGAGGATGGTCTAAGGTAGCCCGGAAAAGTCAAATTTTCTTATGTTTTTTGCAATTTGCAGATCAGTGTCAGGTTGTATGTTGATTAAAATATGATTCGCGACCGTAACTAATACGGTTTTACAGAATTATTATCATTAAAATCAGCAATACAACTCCATAAGTTAGAATTGACCTCAAACCTCATGATTTCATGAAATCGCTAGATTAGATGTCAATTCTAACTTGAGTTGTATTGCTGATTCTAATGATTATAATCCTGTAAAGCCATATTAGGTACGGCCGCGAATAATATTTTAATCAAAATACAACCTGACACTGATCTGCAAATTGCAAAAAACGTAAGAAAATTTGAATTTCGCGGGCTACCTAAGCGCATCCCCCTTAATCACGTATAAGTGGCTCCAGTTGTAAGTTTTCACATCTATCGTGTGGTCATAAGCACACATTTTAAACAAACGAGAACCTGCTCGAAGTAGCTCCTTACTTTCGTAGAAATTATGAGTTTTATAAATTATTTTTTATTATTACACCATTATTATTTACCACCCAAGAACATGAAACTTATTGTTTATCTATAAGGAAAATTCACACAATACCTAATTTTTTTTTTTTTTTGTTATAATTAGGTACAATTATGGAAATTTATTCTACAACTACGTTTTTTAATTATGTTTCGAGCCGTAAGTAGTAATTAAGATCCTGGTATTACGCATGAGCACTGGTATAATTATTTAAAATAAAACTAGCTTTTTCCCGCAGCTTCGCCCGCGTGGAGGGCGGCAGTCATCTAATACTGCCGCGATAAAAAGTATTTTATGTGTTAATTCAGGTTAACTATCTGTGTGCCAAATTTCATTCAAATCCGTTGAGCCGTTTTTGCGTGTTTAAGTAACCAACATCCAAACGTACAAACTTTAACTTTTATAATATTATTTTATAAGTAAGATGTGAAGGGGCTCATGGCTAAGTAATAACAGCCGCACGGGTTGATCCAGCATAAGTTACGGTTGCCGGGGTTGGTCCGTGAACGGGTCGTATCTTTACATACCAAGACCCTTCCGTGCCTCGGAAAGCACGTTAAGCCATTTGGTCCCGGCTGTCATTCATGGATCTTTGACAGTCGTTACTGGTCGTCAAAAGTCCGAAAGTCTGACAACCAGTCTTAGCAAGTGGTATCGTATTACCTAGTAAGATACAGGGTTGTGGAAATCAGAAGACTGCCTATCTGATCTCCACAACCCTGTTACATGTAAAATACTGGTATTCAACTGCATCTGGTTAGACTGGAAGCTGACTCCAACATAGTTGGGAAAAGACTAGGCAGATGTTGGTTTCAGTAAGATGTTCCCACTCACAATTTTGTATTGCACCCAAAAAACCTGTTTTTATGAAAAAACATCGTGTTCCATTTCAACTCTTAGAGGCATTTTTTTCGCATTTCTTTTTAACATCCGTCTAAGTTCCGCTGTTTAAAAAATCAAAACCAAAACAAATACCTGATTCATTCATTCTAAAATCTTCACCTGAACCAACATTATTTTCTGTTAACCCTTGTCCCTGTGTGTCATCAAACCTTACACCAACACCTTAAGGTTCAAATTCGTCTGTGTCAAAGACAGTAACTAAAAATTCAGCTCATACAAGTCGTTTATCACCGGTACACCTAGTAGCTTGTGGTTTAGCTCTAAGTTTACCTTGGTTGCGGCAAGTTAGAGAGAAAACTGAATCATGAGGAGCATAACAATTAGCTTGACGTACAAAATATGAATTGCTTGGTTACGACGCCTTGGTGCTAACTTATATTTTAGAATGGAAACAGTATTTTCCTCGTTTATTGTGGTGTAAGTTGAAATATTTAATGGTTTTCTTCAGCTTTTTTGTTTAAAATCTAAGTAGTGGTTTTTGTACGCTTAGTGAAGTATTAATCGGAAAATTGGCTGAGGAGCTCGTGACTAAGTAATAACAGCTGTACGGGTCGATCCATTAGGTTAAGCTACGCTTGCCGGAGTTGGCCCGTGGATGGGTGACCATCTTTACTCCTCCGTGCTCGGAAAGCATGTAAAGCCGATGGTCCCGGCTGTCATTCGTGGATCTTTGACAGTCGTTACGGGTCGTCAGAAGCCCGAAAGTCTGACAACCAATCTTACCAAGGGGTATCGTATTACCCAGTTACTGGGTTGTGGAGGTCAGATAGGCAGTCGCTCCATATAATATACTGGTATTCAGCTGCGTCCGGTTAGACTGGAAGCCGACCCCAACATAGTTGGGAAAAGGCTAGGCAGATTGAATCGGAAAATTGGCTGTTCAATATCAAGTCAGTCTTAGTGATTGTTGACCAAAATAAAAACGAAATTAGGTAGAAACAAGGGTCTATAAAGATGAAGAAAAGTATCAGGAAAAGTGCAAAAGCCTTCCAGAAAATTTAACATTATAAGTAAGTACTTTAAGGCTTGTCCTACCAAAATATGGCGAAACTAAGTAACTTTATGTCCACCTTTTACAGTAACTATAGCAACTTTTTGATAGGCAAAAATACAAAGCAATCTACAATACAAAAGAAGTTATTTCATTAGTCCTGAAATCTATTTTAGTTTATAGAACTAAAGAAAAAAAAAATAAATCCAGGTCTATTTTTTCTATTTTTTACCAAATTACTCCGACAATCTTCATTAAAAGTATTCATAAATTTATACAGTTCTTAACAAAATAATAAGGAATGATTTCATGTACATTACTTTTTTAGTCTAATTAATTGATTTTTTTTAAATACATTATTGCTTCACGTTTTACAATAAATTATCGGCATTGCCATCGTCCTCCTATTTCTTTTGTATGCAGTCTGACAGTGACAACGATTTTCCGGGAGGACAAGCTTTATATCCAGGTAAAGCGAGTGAGCACGGCTATATTCTTAACCAACTAACGTGGAAATTCCAATGCAACAATGGGCAATCCCAACAAATGAGAGCTACAAAATTTTGGAATGTGTCACTTCCGATAATAACACATCTGTGTTCCAGTGAAGTGCAAATTGAAAATTAATGGTTCGCCATTTTGTAGGTTCTGGTGCAACAATTTCAATTATTCTGTGTTCAAATATTATGTATTTGAATAAAACAGAATTTAATGTTTTGATAATAATTGGGCCGTGTGGTAATTTGCTGTAAATATTACCATTAACTTAATAAAACGAAACAACAACATAGGCTTAATCTACATTATTCAGGCAGACAACCAAAACTAATAAAAACTTTTTACAAAAAAATACAACCGACTTCCTACAACAACACTACAAAGTGAAAAATAACTTTAATTTCGGAAGTCGGTGTCTGGTTAAATGTATTTTCGTTTTTTGCCACCGACTTCCGAAATTAAAGTTATTTTTCACTTTGTAGTGTTGTTTTTGGAAGTCAGTTGTATTTTTTTTATAAAAAAAAAAATATTTTTCACTTTTTAGCTGTGTTACCTACCTCACACAAATTCTAATACCACCACCTGCAAAACAAACTAGAACATCATCCATATAAAAGTGGGGATAAAATACGTATTATTGAAGCTAACTCAAAAACTACCCAAGCAAAGTTAATCAATTTTATAAGAAAACAACTTTGAGGTATCCCTCTGGAATAGAACAAAAAAAAATCAAATTGGACGACTCTGTAAAAAGTTATGCGTGGTCATACATAAAAAAAAACATACATGTCGAATTGAGAACCTCCTCCTTTTTTTTCTTCGGTTAAAAACGACGGACTGACTTGGCCACGAAAAATCTCATAGATTTTGAAGCCAAAACATCCAGTCTCTCAGTGAATGAATTTAAGAATTTTAATGACACAGTAAAATATAATGAAATTATAAGGCAGTGAGATTGGAAACCTGATACTTTACAAAACATGCTACAGTATCGTCATGCATAGTGGCTTTTTATCGAAACACTAAACGATCATATTAACATGCACATTCCACACGATTGAGTCCTATTCAGTAAGCTAGCACATTAACCCCATAACAGTAATAAAAGCTTTTAAGCAAATTAAGATCAAACCGACCGAAGATCTTTGGGGAATGTCTATTAAAGTCTGTACCTCCATAATTGAGACTATAGCGCCTTACTTAGCCTTAATATTTAATTTGTGTGTGGATCAGGGAGTTTTCCCGGATTTAATGAAATACAGTAAGGTAATACCACTTTTTAAATCCGGGGACAGTAAGGACACAAATAATTATAGACCCGTATCCGTGTTGCCAGTTTTCAGCAAGGTTTTTGAAAAAGTAATGCTTAATCAAATGCTCAATCATTTTAACACGAATAAAATACTTCACGATCAACAGTTTGGTTTCACCAAAGGACGTTGTACGACCGACGCCGGTGTAACCTTATTAAAACACATTTTTAACGCGTGGGAAGAGGCCCAAGACGCCATAGGAATTTTTTGTGACCTCTCCAAGGCATTTGATTGCGTTGATCACGAAACCCTACTCTTGAAACTTGAGCATTACGGACTTGGAAAACTTGCACTCAGTTTAGTAAAATCTTATTTAAATGATAGACAACAGCAAGTTCAAATAAATGGTATCACTTCACTTGGTTTAAATGTAAAAATGGGTGTTCCACAAGGCTCAATATTGGGTCCTTTCCTCTTTTTAGTGTATATTAATGATTTACTCCATTTATTAAAAAATCAACCACAAATGGTGTTATTTGCTGACGATACTTCCTTGATTTTTAAGGTAGGTAGACGTGATACAAATTTTGACGAAGTTAATAACGCCCTACTGCAGGTCCAAAATTGGTTCACTGCTAATAATTTAGTATTAAATGGGAAAAAAACTAAGTGCATTAGATTTTCTTTACCAAATGTAAAAAGTAGTGATTGTGAGATAGTATTGAATCAAGAGAAACTAGAATTCGTCGATAAAACCGTTTTCTTGGGGATCACGCTCGACTCTAGGCTACAATGGGGTCCTCATTTAACATCACTTGCAGGACGGCTAAGTTCAGCAGCATATGCTGTCAGAAAAATCCGTCAATTTACTGATGTAGATACTGCGCGGCTAGTCTATTTTAGTTACTTTCATAGTATCATGTCTTACGGTATTTTACTTTGGGGACGGGCTGCAGACATCGAGTCAATTTTTATTCTGCAGAAAAGAGCCATTAGAGCCATATATAATCTCCGCAAGCGCGATTCTCTAAGGGAACTGTTTAAGGAAATTAACATCATGACGGTACCTTGTCAATATATCTACGAAAATATCATGTACGTAAGGAAAAATTTACATCTTTTTAGTAAAAGAGGTGAAAGGCATAATTATAGTACTAGAAAAAGGGACCTATTAGCTCAATCAGGTTTCAGACTAGCTAAAGTAGACTCGTCGTTCATGGGATACTGTTTAAAATGTTACAATAAAATACCTCCACACATACTTCAGCTCAATGAGACTAAATTCAAAACTTGTATAAAACGCACACTATGCAGGCAGGCATATTATAAGTTTGGGGATTACATAACCGATAAAAATGCTTGGCTCAATGCTGGTCCTGCTCCACAACCACAACTAATTAATTAACATTTGAAGATACTGTTGGAGATGCTGAAGATTGTAAGACTATCATTGCATTGTATAGACTCAATCTCCTTTGTATTATATAATTGCATAGCACATGTGTGAGTACTATGTACATACTCTAAAGCTACCATTTACTGGGTACGTCTTTGTTTGACTTGAATGTGCCCTGGCGACTGAGAGTATGTGACGCTCACACTAATGTCTAGCTGATGGTGGCGCGTGTTGGATCATTTAGCCAATCCATGCGTCAGGTTCGTGAATAAGCGCTGTCAGTGAAGGCTGGGCATACCTTAGCGGTCAGGGTTTATTTTAATTTAATTTAAATATTTGAATTGTTTTTTTTTAAGGACGCTTTTAACGTTCTGCATCGTTCTCACATATGAAATTTCAACATGAATGATGTAACCATTATTTTGTAACCATATCTTGATTTAAAAGAGTGTCCGTGGAGTTTCTTGCCCGTTCTTCTCCATAGGTACCTACTATGCTTTGGAATGGGCGCCTAGCTTCATCTTTCTGACTGACCGACCCCTTGACAATTCAAAAGTGCCTGTAATTGGTTTAATTGAAATAAATGCTTTGAGTTTGAGTTTGAGTTTTTGCTGTGCTGAACTAAGTAAATACAGCAGGTTCCACAGAATAGAAAGATAAAGCCTAGCTTTGAAACCTGTCGCCCGACTTATCTGCACGTTTTCAACTGTCTAAACTTGCTCATGTCACAGATTAATACAGATGGGACACTCCGCAAAATCATTTAAATAAAAAGCTACTCTTGTTACGACACAATAAAGTGCAATTCAGGTTGCACAACGCTTCATTACCTACAGCTATATTCACCTATAAGTTGCCTCTCTTTCTATCGCGTAACTCTTATCCCTTCTGACTCGTAAGAATTCTCTTCTTTTACGACGCGGCGCGTGAGTGAGTATCGAAATAACGTGCGAGCCGGCCGGTGCGCGGCAGCCCACACTGAATTGACCTAGTGAGATGAGCCCGCCGCGTACTTGTAGCTTCATACCTAAACTGCGGAGTGTCCCATCTATATTAATCTGTGTCGATGTCCTCCACCATTGATATTATTGGAAAATGTTCATCGACTAGTTTTGTTTGTACGAGTTTATTTGACGAGTGAGTTGGTGTTTTGTCCACTTGCATTTACTGTAGCAGAATAAGTATCGAAGCTTTAACACAGACTTCGACAAATATTACAATGAAAGAATATCTAGTCCAGAGTGTAAATCGGGGGCTGTAAAATTAGAAACAAAAATATCCCGAGGTCTTCTAGGGATATTTTTGAAGTACCTAACTAATGCCTTTTTACACAACTGCTCAAAAAGGAGTGTAAGGTTTTCACGGTTGCTGTTTGTTTGTATGTACGTGAGTGAGTTTATATATTCCATCATAACTTTTTTAAATTAAATCATAACATGATTTTGAAGTTCAAAAATATGAACTGAATACTTATAGCATTTTTGAAAACTGTGTGCGTGAAGTAGAACGTTACTCAGAAAATAATTATGGATTTTTTGAAAATTGATCCTTTGTCAGGGAAGGGACGCCCTAGGACGCATAGTGACCTTAATGGTGATATTTTTCGGAAAGGGTCAGGGTCCTATAAGGGTTCCGTTTAGGGTTAGGTTAAGGTGCTGCCTCGGTACTGCAGTGCGTCGGGGATGTTCGCTGAGTCGCGCATTGACTGCTTCTATGCGACGATGCGGAAACGGTGCACATCCTTGGTGCGCAGGGTCCACGCCAGCTCCAACACCATCTTGAGGACGATACATTAACCATTGCTGTATGCTTAATGTAGTGACAATAACAATAAAATGATTTGTTTGTGTTATGTCTTATTTTTATTTTATTTGTTGGCGCTTCCGCTTTTCTAGTCCGTCAATTGACATCTCGTACAAATGTCAACGTCAAAAACGAACACCGGGCACTGGTGAGGCGGCCAGCTGGTAAAAACAGGCAGTGAACTTCGGATCGCAGAAGAGTGCGCACGCAACCACGTGCTCGGTGGACGTTATATTTTAAGCGTATCTCTCTTATCTAAGCGATCTACAGTTTATTTTATTTTATTTTATTTTATTTGGGAAACAAACAGATACAATAATATAAGAAAACGGTACAAAATAGCAATACATAATCCAAAATAGTTTCCACACATTATTAATACAAATTTTGTTAATTTAGAAGGTACAACGGCCGCTATCAAAAGGAAAAAATACATATCAAAATGATTAAACAATGAAAATGAAAAGAACAACAATAATATTAAAAATATCAAAAAAACAAATCATAATTTTGCTGCAAGAACGTCTCGAACAGACTTCTTGAATTTTGAGAGGGAAACGTGAAAAATATCCAAACAATCACATTCACTAGTAGCCGTTAGTTTGTTATAAGAACGACAAGATCATCAGTTATTCAGTTATTTTGTAAAGTGTTTGATTGAATAAGCGAAGTGATTGTGACAAGTGTTATTTTACTGAAATCCTTCTAAACCCGATAATCCACGCCTACCTGAACATGGAGAACGTATTAGATGATAGTCGAAAGACTTCATATTTGTTTTTCTAATATATTTTTATTTATTTTTTTATTTAATGTACCGAATGTTATTATAGTATCCACTTGCGCGACCGCGGAAACTTTGTTCCCAAACAGTAGGTTGTCCGTGGGAATAAAGTTCCCAAGACAATCTTTTTTTATTTTTAACCTTGTTCCACTACTATTAAGTAGGAATATCCAATTCCATGCATTTACTGTGATAGATTATCTGTGTCCGAACCTTTTGAGATATGACAACACTCACTGAACTAGTCTATGACATTAAAAAAAAAAAATATTTTCGCTGTCATAAAATCTAAAGTAAACAATAACAAGTTTTTGTCTCAACTTCGGAAGCTTGTAAATAATGAATATTGTAGTGGTTTTATTTATGTTTCACGTTAAGAGTTAACACAACATGCCTTTTAAACCATAAACAATATAGGGCATCGCTTGTTTTTTCTTTGTAGAAAATCTAGAATCTAGAAATCTGAAACTATTGTATTTGCTATTTAACTATCTATTTTTGTGAATTTTATACGATCATACATTCAAACGAAACATACATTAATATAGAGTCCAGTTCTCTGGCATCCATAAAAACATTCGAACGTTACAAGATTCCAAGAATCTTCGTCACTTCGCCATTGTTTGTAAACACGTGTGAAGTGCCTGCTGACGTCACGGTGCGCGTACGCATGACTGTATGATGAACTGTTTTTTTGTGTAGAGCCGATTTCGTTCTAGTGGCTATGATCCAATGATGATTGAAATAAAGGAATTGAATTAAATTATGCGACACATTCACTTTGACAAATTTCGCAAATCTGAATAAATAAATTGCAACTTATCGAAGTTCGAAATATAGAGATTCCACTTCATAATGAACGCTTTATCGTCAGTGACAATTTCTACCAGCTAACTCCTACTGCAAGCCACGTTTAAAGAACTTCGTTCCATAAAAATTAGTAATATCACATAAACCATAAATTCGAATTACTCTACTACATTCCTACCAAGGCCAACCAAGGTGCCATAAACTAACAATTTAAAGGGAGAGCACAAAGACAAAAGCGTAGATCCTTTTTACCCAAATTGCGTGCGATTTGCACTAAGTAGGACGGACTGGACGCATTGCGAGGCCGAGTGTAGGTAACCGTTTATGATGGCATGAAGACACTACAAAAGAAATTCAACCCTGCATTGAAATGTCTAGAGTTGAAATTTGAATGGGTTGGGAGACAAGATACTGTAGTTTCTACATCATGATGGTGTGACAACACTAAAAGGGAATTTCATCTCTCTTTTTGAAAGATGAGGGTTGAAATTTCAACGAGTTTGGGGGACATAAGATAGCGTGGTTTCCTCGGTTGTGATGCCATGACGATTCTGGAATTTCAACTCTGTTTTAATAGTGGTAGTGTGTCTTTTTGAATGGGTTTAGATACAAGATGGTGTGGCTTCCCGTAGTCTAACTGAGTCTTTGCGTTTAAGAGGAATATCGTGTCGTTTGAGTCGGAATACAATGTTTTCTAATGTTTCAGGCGTTTGTAGATCTTTTGGTTTAACTTTGTTAGGTTATAAAAGATTATAGAAGTGATACTTTTGGTTGTTATTGTTACTCAATCTATTTAGAAAAGCGGTTAGTTCTTTTTGGTATGATAATCGTCTAAACTCGGTGGAGCACTTTTTGAACAGATCTAAAAGGCATATTAATAAAAATGAAGATCCAACTTTTAAAATTCTCATTCTGTTAGTTGTTATCCTGTTTAATTGTAGCTTTATGGTTTTACTAGCTTATGCCAGCAGCTTCGCCCGCATGTGTGTCGGAAATTATCCCACAGGAACCTTCTACCGGGATGAAAAGTATCCTATGTCTTAATCCAGGTTATAAACTATCTGTATACCAAATTTCATTCTAATACGTTCAGCTGTTTTTGCGTGATTGAGTAACGAACGACGAGTAATGAGCAGCTCGCCGTCCGGTAAGGACCAGGACCGGGTCGACGGCGTGTTGTGTTCCACGCGCGCCTCAAAGAGATGTCAGCAGTGACGGGGTCAATTGGGCCGATGCCGCCGGGGTCGCGGGTAGTTCGAAAGAGATACCGTGGCCCTGGCACGGGCAACTGAAGGAACATGGGTGGGTTTTAGTCAGTAAAAGTCTGACACGCCCTTCCGCTCTGCCCAGAGCGGGAGAAGTCATATTTGATGATTTCCCATCCACAAAAAAAAAAAAAAAAAAAAGTAGGATTTCAGCTCTAGCTTCGTTAATTTCGCAGTTTTAATCAGTATTTTTTAGCGTGATTAAAAAAGGAATGATTGTTTCTATTGCTGCTTAAAAACTATTCCTTTATCAATCGATAAATCTTTAGATTGCACCATATTTATATTTCAATGAATAGGCTAGTTCTCATTAATAAAACACTTAAAACTTTCACCATTCATCACTATTTTTTGAACCACAAAAACAAAAGAATAACCCTCAAACGGTGCATTTCTTTTTAATCCTAGAATTTAAAACCTTTTTATAAACGTGGTCATTTTCAAACTATTTTCTTTAGCGCTCTGCTATTAGCCGTACAAGGGGGTTGAAAAACAATAGTTATTTGTTTGCGGGGCCCAAGTTTCATCCCTTACACAATATAGCTCTTACTGCGTTCGTTCGTTCACTCATTCATTCATTCAACCCCCTTAGCGGTAAGCTTTATTGTTCGTTCGCGAAATGAGAGTGAATTGTTTTTCATTTTTGTTTCTTATTTATAATTATGTGGTTGCGCGTTGTAAGCTTTTCATAATTAAGATTTATGTTAAGTTCGTCAGTTGTATATTATGAAAGTTCCCCTTTAATACTATAAACAAATTAAGCCACCATTATATCCCATTTAACAGTCCAGACTTTAGACAGAGTAAGAGAGTTGGAGTTTGCAACAGCTTACAGTTTCATTCTTGTTAGTAACAGTTATCTAGAAAGAATAGCAAAAGAGAATAGAAGAAAGAAAATTTGTTTATTCTGTGCAAATAAAACGCACATTGCAAAAATTTTACACCGTAATACTAAAGCCAATATTAAACACGATAATTATACTAAAGCTAAAGCCCAGTATTCGAAACTCAAACTAAAATCATTTATTTTAATTAGGGTTTTCTGAAATGACGTTCAGAGGTGGCAGCACTGAGATGTCAGGTCCGGGCACCTGTCAAAAGTGTCAAAGCGCCTATATTTTCTTTAGCCGTGACTGAATGATGAACGAATGAATGAAACGAATGATGAACGTCATCGTATATTTTATATTCATTGTCAAAACCTGTGGTCAAAACGGAAGACCTCTTGTTAAAACTTTTTTACAAAAAAATACAACCGACTTCCAAAAACAACACTACAAAGTGAAAAATAACTTTAATTTCGGAAGTCGGTGGCAAAAACCGAAGATACATTTAACTAGACACCGACTTCCGAAATTAAAGTTATATTTCACTTTGTACTGCTGTTTTTGGAAGTCGGTTGTATTTTTTTGTAAAAAAGTTTTTTTTATCTAATCGTACGGGTTCATTTGTTCGAAACAAAAATATTGCATCTCCTACAGCCGTATGCACTATCAACGTAGATGCATTAAGAGGTATCAGAGATGAGACAATGGCTTTTGTTGTTGCTGTGGTTACCTTATATTGGATCACTCGCTTTGACGGGGTAGGCAGAACAGATGGTGGTCGGAAACGATTTGGAGTGATTACATTTCGAAATGAAGACATTATTTTTCTAGTTTTTAATACCACCTCTTTTTAAGGTTCCGTACCCGATGAGTCCAAATGGAGCCTGTTGCTGTCACTCACGTGTCCGTCTGTCCGTCGTCTGTCACACAGGTTTTACAGCCAAACGGTTGGAGCTACAGTCTAAAAAATTTCACAGTACTTATCACCTTGTTGACCCAAAGCTATACAAATATTTTAAGGGGGCTCACATACACTACTATTTTTTAATTAGTACAAATAAAAATGTAGCTCTATCCGTACCCGTTACTGATCATATTTGTGTAGTCAAAAATC
The DNA here is from genome assembly GCA_946251885.1 of Cosmia pyralina. Lineage (NCBI taxonomy): Eukaryota > Metazoa > Arthropoda > Insecta > Lepidoptera > Noctuidae > Cosmia > Cosmia pyralina. The sequence continues at coordinate 6,211,267 of OX276365.1, forward strand.
AAAAAAATGAAATCCTAAAATTGTCCACGAAAATTTATCATAATTGGTAAATTCATAAATTTCATAATTGAATCAATCATTCATAACAATTGCTACTAGAAAATACTACGCGCAGTGCTTTTCCATGATTAATGAATACTACTATGAAGTCTGTACAATATTTCCATAAACTGAGTGACATTTTGGGATATAAACAAACGCTAATAACTTTCCAGTTTATGAATATTATTTATTGAGACTTTACATATATAATAACAAGACCTTCTCTAATAAGCCCTTTAAGTATTTGTACTAATTAAAAATTAGTGGTGTAAGCTAAAGGGGGGCGCGAACAAAAAAATTTGAAAAACTCCATCGAGTAGACTATCGTGATTTTGAGCTCGGCAAGTAGTTATATACTGTATTTTTTGTTTTAAAAAATATTGGAAATCAAAGGAAAGGGAAGCCACAGTCAGCCTTGTATTACAAAATATTGTTCCGAAATTTTTTTTAACTTCCCATTGACCTATGAATTTGAAATTTGATTTTTAATTACGTTTATTTTACTAACAATTACCAATATATTGAGAAATAAGATTTGATAAGGAACCCTCAATGTGCGAAGTCCGACACGCGCTTGGCCGGTTTTTTCTTTCACCACCTCTGCATATATTCCGGTTACTATCTGATTGATTATAATCATCTGTAGTTTCTGCCTACCCCCATTGGAAGAAGGCGTGAATTTATGTATGTATGATCATCTTTCTAAAAATATTCCGTCGTTGCCCATTGCCACATGGAGACTTGAACACACAGCTATATTTCTAACAGATTTTAGTCATTGGCTTAACTTAAACTTTGCTTAAATTGACACTTACAAAAAGATTAGAAAAGAAACTCTCGGAATATCCCGATCTTTCACAGCTATGTTCTTAACAAACCCTGAGATTTGATTAACTTCTGGAGGGAGGTGGGCTGGTTGGAATAAACCCCCGACGGCCGCCATGGCCCACGCACAATGGTCCACATGAAGGACCAAGTGCGGAAACCAAATCCTTGAACATAGAACATAGAACAGAGACACTTACAAAGTTGGGCTCATCCCAAACTTATGTTGCACCAACTTTCGGTACAGCAAGTTTTGCAAATGATGTTGAAATTTATGCCATGCCTTAATTTGGCTTTTCTTAATTAATATTTAGGTAGGTAGCTAGACTAATGCAAGTGCGCTTAGATTTAATAGGTCCATAGAAATATAAATCTTTCATATATCTATGAATAGGTCTAAATATAAATATCAATAGGTCAAAAAAGGGTCATAACGTTTCTATGCTATCATCAAAAAGTACCGTATCATTCGGTAAACTATTTTAATCTATGTAAAAAATTTCATTTATTACCTTTAATCAACCGCCGCGAGATCTCTGACTGTGTGTGTTTGTTGAAAATCTTCAACAATACTATAGACTGTCCCGATATTTTGGCAAGATTCTATTTCAACACTCCCATGATGTCTAAGCGATACAATCCACCTTTGCGAGTGCCGTTTGCTTCAACTAATTATAGGCAGAATTCGTGCGTTGTGCGTGCAAGCAAAAATTTTAATAAGCTTTGTAAACAGTATGATATAGATCCGTTCCTGACTAGTCTAGAGTGTCGTCAGCCAGGAAGTGGTTAAGCCGTAACTTTTTTAACTAAAAAATGTTATGATGGTTGTTTGCGAGCAGCATAGCAATTATGCTGTTTACTTAGTAACTGGGTGTGAATGTCCTTAGAATTTAGATTCTTTTTTTTTCTGTTTTTTAAAAGTGGAGACCTGTTATTGGCTTTCTGATTAATGTACTGTCCTTGATCTGTTTGTTTTAGCTGTAAGTCTCCCATATTATTTAAATAAATAAATAAATATGCTTCTTCCAGGGTCAATGTAATTCTGCCCTCAAGTAACATTTGCAGAATAAAAAAAAAAATCCTTATTGATTGAGTTTGAACACACACTGATAAGCCCCTGAATTGCATCAAAAACCAAACAGCCTTTTGCTATTGCTAAATGGGCCTGCTCTGAAGGTTCCTTTAAAGGCACCGCTCGTTGCGCGACACGCGGTGCCTTTGTGTTACGTGCGATTCAAGTCGCGTGACGCGCCTGTTTGTACGAGCCTTTAACCTCGATCACGCCTGATGGAAAACAATGGACGAGGTCTATGATGAAAGAGAACGTGCCTGTTAGCCGACGTTCGCACGGACGTAAAAATATCGCGGCGGCATTTTATTGCGCACTGGATTTTCAACTCTCGGTGTTGAGCCGAGAAATGAGACCATAACCTAACCTAACAACAACAGAGTGTATCACAGCGCGTCGAAAAAACACACTGTTGGATTTTCAACTCTCGGCGCTAAGCGGAGTGTTGAAAATCCAGTGCGCGAAAAAAAATCGTCGCGAAATTTTTACGTCCGTGCGAACGTCGTCGGCTTGCTCACCCACCCAACAACTCAACCGTACTAAACTCTCTTTCAACTCTTGCATTACCCATCTTTCGTCGAGTAGACGTCATTGCTAACCTACTCGTTTGTAAACAATTAAATAGAAAAAGTTTATCGTAGGAAAATCGGGAACTTTACGCGCGAATATTTTGCTTTAACAATTTTGCTTCACGAAAAGAAAAATGCAAAAATCAACACGACCCTTCCAAAGTACCTTTAGAAAAACTAGTTGTGAATCGGTAGATTTAAGGCAAAAGTCACGTGGAAGAAACGAAACGTGAGGTGAGAAAGAAATATAAAAGATTCAAAGGTGAAAAAGAGATGGAAGATGACGCCGTCACCATACAAATTGCCATTGAAAGCTAAAGTTTGGGAGATGAAAGAAATGTATTTGTGTGTAGTCTACTGTTTTCCCTTTGACATATTTCTATGCGCTTAAGATTTTTGTGAAGGAGTAGATAACTTTTACTGAAAGCCTGGTATCAAGGAAGCATTTATAAACCTCTGGCGTTGTAAAATATGACGTCATCTATGAAACAGTTTTGTCAAAAGATTTAGGAAAAGTTTCGTTTGGTTCCTAACAAAAATTATCAAAGGATGCCATCTTGGATAAATCGTAGAATATTAAAAAAGTACGTGCAGCAGCGTTTGCTTGTCCTCATAATCAACTTACTTGCTGCGATCACCAACTCCCGTGGCAAATATAGTGACAGTGCAGGCTTCGATAAAAACACTCACTTGATACCTTCACGCGTTCCTGAGGAAAAGGGTCTTGACAGACTGACATACTTGAAAACATTTTTTTATGTGATAAAATTACAGATAGTACAGCGTCACAGAATAAATAATAGTATTAACATATTTTTTCGTGAGACAAAGAGTCTTGTCAGAGTGACAGACGGACAACGAAGTGATCCTATAAGGGTTCCATTTTTTCCTGTTGAGGTACGGAACCCTAAAAAATTAGACAGAAGTAAACATATACGAGTAATAGGGATGATGACTAAAACATTTTTTTTTTTGTCCGTCATGTAGATTATTAGAAAATATTGGACACGTATTTTTTCTTTTTTTACAAAATCAAAAAATTACGGCGGTACATTCAGTTAAAACATCGCGTGACGTCACGCCTAGCTAGATTTTATACGTACAAGTGACGTAGCGAGCCCCCACTTTATTGCGTGTCATATAAGTCATTTTCTATTAATATGATAAAGCAAAAAATACGTGTCTAATATTTTTTTATTATCTGACTGGCGGACTAAAGAGAATTTCGTTTATTTTCCCATCCCTATTATATATTAGTGGTGGAAGTCTTGGACGAGACTTGCACAAACCAAGGAAGCATGGCACAAAAGGCAGGAAGCTCATACTGAGCAATGGATGGAACAAGGCTGCTAGTGATGACAACGATGATGAATTAGTGCCAATAGATCCTAGTAACAGAGTGTGTTTCACTGCATTTCAAGTTGAAAACTGAAGTAGGTAAACAGAATGTCGGATGTCCATTTGAGTTAAGACCATTAGAAGCAAGCACGATACTCAAGGGATAGAAGTTGACGGGCTTGTGGGACCACATCATAATGCTATAAAAGAGATTGTTGTTAAAACTATGTGAAAAGCCATGATTTGAATTTCCATGGTGTTTCTTTGACATAAATTAAGTGTACCTTATATAAATAAACGTCAAAAATATGAAACGTAGTGGGAATTATTTTATTGCAGCTCATCAGGTATACAGGGTGTAAGGTACAGCCCTCCGCAAACTAACAGGGTGCATTTAGCTCCTTATTTTGAATCATATTCCACCGGAAAATTGCTCAGGATTTTTTTTTTAATAGTTTTTTCAGTTAAGTACTATTCCTATAGTTCAATGTAAAATTACATTCCCTGCACTCCGCACTCCATTTATGTAAATAAAACAGCTAATATCAAAAAATCTGCAATGAATGTTGAGATACTCTAACGAACGACGCGTGAAATGGCGCGGAAGGCGCGCTGCGCTGCCGTTCGCTACGTGCGTTTTGCCACGGTAACGATATAGCTTTATTGGATACCGATAACGTTCCTGAAATAATTTAATGTACCGGTCATCTTAATATGATAATTATACTGAATTCACGCCATCAGTCTGCGGAGGGCTGTCCCTGACACCCTGTATATTATTTCCTACAGGAACCTAAATACCTACAGAAACCTATTGGGAGCCTCACTTTACGTATTTATTGCTTTTATTTGGAAGTACATAGAAAGAATCCAACCACCTATCCTGATTCTCTCTGGGCCGAGGGTATCAACGTGTGAATTTCTAAACAAAATATGTAATCATCCGAAAAATAGCAGTGCTAAGATGACACGAATCACCGTCTTCCTGTTGCTAAGCAATTCAATCCACATAACAGTCCCCATCATTGAGTACACTAGTGACTAGATAATTTACTGCCAACAAAGTGAAACGCCGCTTAAACTTCTCCCCGCAACTTTAAACAGTTGTGAAACTAAATCGAACACGTTAACCTGCTTTGGTAACTTTTATGCGATTCACTGTTTACGTTTGTTTTTGTTGTATTTAAAACTAGTTGCGTTTGCTTGTTGGAGCAACGAATTAAAAGCTACTATAGCGGTTCTCAAAGCGGCGCCGAGTGCACACAATAGGTACATCTATGATCTATGTAGTACTAGACTGAAAGACAAGTATTAACAATATGTTATTGTTATTTCAATAAATAAATAAATAAAAGGTTTATTCACAATAAAGATACAGAAACACACTTAAAATGTACATTACATCTGTATAAAAGCATATAAACCCTGTCTCATAGACTAGGATAGCCTGTATTCTAAAAGACAGTGTTCGGCCAAATAATTGTTTTTAAATAATTAATACAAGAAATGAACGGTGTTGATGCTAATAAGCTTCTGTAATTTTGTTATGTGTAGTGAAAGAAAAGTTATGTATGTATGGTGTGTGTTATGTTATGTATGATGTGTGTAATGTTATGTATGTATGATCTGTGTTATGTATGTATGAGTTAAATGGAATGTAGTGTTACGTTTGAGTTTATAATTGGGGAATATAAGTGCCTAACTGTGTACGTTTTAGAGTAAAGGCTGTAAGACTGCTACTGCCTAGGTGTTGGATTGCTAGGTGATGTATGTAAGCAAAGACTCCGTGTAGGCAGTCCTTTTGTAGTAGCCACTCTGTTACTACGAATTTTATTTTGTATGTGTTTAATTTTAAAATATTTAATAGCGAATTTACACTGTGATATACGTGTGTACCTAATATGTAGAATTGGCGTTCTGCGAAGGTGGTTTTGTGTTGGGTTCTTGGAAGGAGATTTACTCGCTTATTTGGGATTGGCGGAGGCAGACCGATATGTGCTCTAAGAATTGATCGGAGCACAAAGAGTTGCCGTACTGTGAGAACTTTACAGACAGCGTACAGTTACAGTACCTACTAGTATGTCACTCAATACTTGTATGTTATTATATCTGGAGAAACATTGGCTCCTAAAACACAGGTTTTTGGCCTGATTTAGGACTGTAAGGGAGATGGCGCTCGAGAACCGACATGAAGTTGACAACTGCGAAGATAGCAAAGCGCGGGCGGCGCGCCTAGCTGGGATAGCGCATCGAGGCGTTCGTCCCTTTTTCCTTGCGGACACCGACGGCTTAACATCTATCTAACATCTTGTTGTACTGCGTAATGTGTATTTTTAATTAAATATTTTATTAATCTTTTACCTTGTTTTTTCTGGGCGCTTATAGGACGCATCAGTTCGCCCTATAATGTGTGTCTAATGTACAACTTTCTTTAGTCCTTATGTACTTATGTATGTTACTATAATGTACAAATAAAAAAAAACATAAAAATTTAAAAAAAATATTAGAGAAATTAACAGTTAGTTATTTAAACCACTTTGACAATTCTCTGACTGCATCAGTCGTTTGTTTATTATTGTATTCTATTCTTTGTGGTCTAATATCTGAAAGAAGAGGAGAATTTTCAAGTAGGACGATTTTTTTCTGCCTCTGCACATAAAAACCGCCGAAATCCAAAGGAATCTTTTCATTTTCATTTTATTTATTAAGGCAACCAACAGCGATACATGTAGTATGTAACAGAGTATGTGAATTAATATTGTATGGCTTCAAAAGGTGCAATTTAAAGTAAATTACTTACAGCTAAGTTTAAATTTTAAAGAAAAAAAAAATTGATTATTATGAATAAAAAGTTTGAATATTATGAATAAAAAGTTTGAATATTACAATAATGACAAACTCTGTCACGCTGGCCAATGATTCTGACTTCTATTGTGTGATTTTATAATTTCCTACGTCACTATGACTACATTGCCACGGACGTCCACAATAACACAGGGATGTAAAATGAATGGAAACTCAAAACTCAAAAAACTCAAAGCATTTATTTCAAATAAACCAATTACAGGCACTTTTGAATTGTCAATGGGTCGGTCAGTCAGAAAGATGAAGCTAGTTGCCCATTCCAAAGCGTAGTAGATCCCTATGGAGAAGAACGGGCAAGAAACTCCACGGACACTCTTTTAAATCATAATATTTTTACAAAATATTGGTTACATCGTTCAAGTTGAAAATATACATGTGAGAACAATGTAGAAAGACGTGCACGTTAAAAAGCGTCCGTAATAAAAAGATAATAACTAAAACAACTAAATTAAATATTAAAATTAAAAATAAGCCATGGCAGCTAAGAGACGACCAGTCCCAACTGACGGCGCCCGTTCACGAACAACATTATGAAACATTATGAAGACGCTTTTAAACCGCCCACGATAACGTTATAACGTGAACGTATTACAATATATTTTAGAGAAATGGACGTGGACGTGCACGATAATATTGTCACGTTGGAAATTATATTTGTTAAGGGCATAATTTAATCAAAGAAAATAAAACTAACAACCCAATACACCATAACAAACCCACTCAATCCAATCAAAAATCAATCTGCCTAGCCTTTTCCCAATTGTGTTGGGGTCGGCTTCCAGTCTAACCGGATGCAGCTGAATACCAGTATTTTACATGGAGTGACTGCCTATCTGACCTCCACAACCCAGTAACTCGGTAATACGATACCCCTTGGTAAGACTGGTTGTCAAACTTTCGGGCTTCTGACGACCCGAAGCGACTGTCAAAGATCCACGAATGACAGCCGGGACCAATGGCTTAACGTGCTTTCCGAGGCACGGAGGAGTCTCGGTATGTAAAGATGGTGAACCATCCACGGACCAACCCCGGCAAGCGTAGCTTAACCTGATGGATCGACCCGTGCGGTTGTTATTACTTAGCCACGAGCACTCCTACTCAATTCTATCAAACTCATATGCATAAAACTGAACTTGGTCCTTATTAACCACAACCTAAGCAGTACTAGCTACATACTGGATAGTTCGCTTTTAAATCGGAATTGAATTCGAATTGGAACGTCTCTGTATTCGGGTGAGGCGTCTGCCGCTTATTCGATTTGTTGCTAGTACGAGATTTGAGTTTGTAAGACTTTGTGGATATAATGTGGGAAGGATGGACGTGGTAGTATGTTTTTTTTTTCGAGGAAAATTATTTCAATTTCAATCTTTTATTTCGGAAATCATCCATATTGTATTTGGTTAGTATTAGAACTTACAAACTATGTTAGTGTTAAAATCAAAGTTAAAACTTAAAATCAAAATTAAAATCAATCAATCCACTTAGCCTTTTCCCAACTATGTTGGGGTCGGCTTCCAGTCTAACCGTATGCAGCTGAATACCATTATTTTACATAGAGCGACTGCCTATCTGACCTCCACAACACATTAACTGGGTAATACGATACCCCTTGGTAAGACTGATTGTCAGACTTTCGGGCTTCTGACGACCCGTAACGACTGTCAAAGATCCACGAATGACAGCTGGGACCAAAGGCTTAACGTGCTTTCCGAGGCACGGAGGACTCTCGGTATGTAAAGATGGTCACCCATCCACGGACAAACACCGGCAAGCGTAGCTTATTCTGATGGTCTGATGGATCGACCCGTGCGGCTGTTATTACTTAGCCACGAGCTCCTCCAAAATTAAAATTAATATTAAAATCAAAATCATAATCACAATCAAAAATCAATCAAAAAAAATTTAAATCAAATCAAAGTTAAATTAAAATTAAAATAAACCAAATCAAAAATTAAACCAAAACTAAATTAAAAATAAACTTATACATGTCCATAACCTCTACACATAATATTAATTTAAATATCTTATATTATAGGTAATAATTATTAATTGTCGTAACTCTGACGCTAATTTCATCATCATCACTGTCCACTGCCCTTTTCATTCTTCTATTGGCTATGTTATCTGCAGGGCATAAACAAGTGACGATCGCTATTTGTGTTTCGTATTTCTAAGAACCGGTCAAGTACGAGTCGGACTCGCGCACGAAGGGTTCCGTGCCATTACCATAAAAACGGCAAAAAATCATGTCTGTTGTATGGAGGCCCCTTAAATATTTATTTTATTCCGTTTTTTTTAGTATTTGTAGTTAAGTGGCAACACAAATAAATCATCTGTGAGAATTTCAACTGTCTAACTATCACGGTTCATGAGATACAGCTTGGTGACAGACGGACGGACGGCCAGCGGAGGCTTAGTAATAGGGTCCCGTTTTACCCTTTGGGTACGGAACCCTAAAAAGGACTTTCAAAAGAATAATTATGCTTTTCGGTAGCTTATACCAATCCAATACATTTTTGACATTTCCATCATCGTAATCGCTGTCATAACGCCACTTGGCCTGGCCCTCAGGTTTTCCCGATAAACTTATAACTTCGTCTATTCCATCTGGCCATCAGTGTGCCACGGTTGACATTATACATACCTACTATTGTCACGAGTTTGTAATGAGTTGTGAAGTCATGGCTAGGGCACAATGCATCAGTTTCAGATTGTAGAATTTAAAGCTGGGATTGACTTGCTAGTGAGGTATATAATTTTATTATTAATCATTTTAAGTATGGCAAGTTACACAAGACGAAGTGGGCGCTCCTTGCGTGCACAGACGAAGCTTGCGTGGCTCCGCATCGCTGCCGATGCAGCGTAGGTATCGACTGCTTCGGACATCATAGCCTATCCTGCAGTAAGAGCACAGGCCGGATAGCACGGCACGCCAGCATTAATGACATTATCCGTCGTGCTCTTATGCCAACTGTTTTAGAACCCATTGGCTTGGCACGCGACGATGGGAAGAGACCAGACGGAATGACCATAATGCCTTGGAAGGTAGGTAGGTAGACCTTTGGTGTGGGATTATTTATTTATTTATTTATTTATTAAAACTTTATGCACAAGTAAAAAAAATACCGTACAAAGGCGGACTTAATGCCTGAGGCATTTTCTACCAGCCAACCTTAGGGTGGTGCAGAGAGAAGACATGGCAGGTGCAACAAGGATAGATAACAAGAAAATAACTATAAAATATAAGAATAAATACATAGATATTATATAATTACACAAATACATACATATATATATATATATATTTATATATATATATATATATATATATATAAACGGAATAAACTTTGTAAGGAGAAATAACGATCGGTAGAGGAGAAACAACGATCAGTAGAGGAGAAAATGAAGCCAGCAAATCAGCACTGGGATGCTTCTGCCAACTTATTACGTATATACTCACGTGTCATCACTTTAAAAGACAACCGATTGGTTGCCATCCTGATGTTCAGAGGGAGCGCGTTCCAAAGAAAGACCGCCTGGACAAAGAAAGATGAGTGAATGAATCCAGAGCGATGAGAAGGACATCGTAGAAGACGATTATTGGAGGACCTAAGGTTTTTACTATGGGCAGAGCATAAGTATTGAATATGGGAAGTCAGATAAGAAGGAGAAGTGGGACTGTCGAGAATAGAAAACAACATAGACAGAGCCCTCAGCTCTCTGCGTTGACGAATGGGTAACCATTTTAACAGCAATCGGTGCGCAGATACATGGTCATACTTACGAAGATTGAAGACGAATCGAATGCAATTATTGAGAAGGCGGTCAAGTTTATTGAGGAGATCTGCATTCAGGTCATAGTAACACACATCACCATAGTCAATTATAGGAAAGATTAGGGACTGTACAAGCATTGCCTTTATGTATGATGGGAGAAGGTTTTTCAACCGATAGAGCGACCGCAACGTTCCGGTGACTTTTTTACTAACAGTAGTGACCTGCTTTCGCCAGTCAAGACGAGTGTCGACATGCAGACCAAGATCCTTAACATCGGAGCTAAACGGAATGATAGAGCCGTCAAAGATTATAGGTGGTACAGTTAAGTCATCCAGCTTTCTTATACTGTAGGGGCTCCCTATTATAATAGCCTGACACTTGGTAGGGTTAACCGCCACTCCAAATCGGTCAGACCAGTCCTTAACCACACCCAAACTCCGGTTTAACTCCTCAATCGCATCTGAAATGTTATCAACACTTGTCTGGCTGTAAAGCTGCAAATCGTCGGCATAAAGATGATACGCAGTGCGAAGCACAGTAGTTATGAGATTAATAAAAATGGAAAACAAAAGAGGAGACAGTATACCGCCTTGAGGGACGCCAGCTACAAGATCACACCAACTTGACGAAGAGTCCCCAGCATGAACAGACTGCTGACGCCCTCGAAGATAAGAGGAAAACCATTGTAATACCTCCGGAGAGACCATAAGATAGGAAAGGATGGACAAAAGGACTTCGTGACTGACGGTATTAAAAGCAAAGGAGAAGTCAATTAACACTAAGACTGTAACTTTAGTGTCTTCCATTCCCCGCCTTATATCGTCAGTCACTTTAAGGAGAGCTGAAACGGTACTGTGCCCGGGCCTGAAACCGGATTGAAAGGGACTAATGAGGGAATTGTGGTGAATAAAGTGGGAGAATTGTTTATGAACACAGGCCTCGAGCACTTTAGACAAAAAGGGAAGGATGGAAATTGGGCGAAAGTGACTAGGAAGAGAGCAGGTGGGTATCTTAGGCAGGGGCCGAACAAGGGCTTTTCGCCACAGGGAGGGGAAAACACCGGTGTAAAGGGAGAAGTTTATTATGTGGGAGATTGCAGGAAGTAGTTGGTCAAGAGCCGTGACGATCATATGGCGGCTGATATTATCGCAGCCAACGGCTTTTGATTTAATGGAAAGGATAATCTTTCTGATCTCGCCTGGGTCGACTGGGGTGAAGACAAAGGGGTTAATTTTGGGACGCGTCAGACCAGCAAGGTAGTCGAGGGTTTGACATTGGGTTAGACTATCTAGAGTGGGAACAGTGGAGAAATGGCGATTTAGATCGTCCAAGCCAATTGTGTTAGGAAGGTCCAAATGTCGCGATTTGCCGATACCTAAAGTTCCAAGGAACTTCCAAACATCGGCAGGAGAAGAAGAAGTGATATTATTTAAGATGTGGCGGCGTTTAGCGTTGCGTACCATCTGATTACACCGGGATGCCACGTGTGTTGACAGCCTTGCGCCATCCCATCTTCCTAGAACGGTGGGGTGTCCTGGGGCAGCTGCTGCGGGTGCGGAAAACCTCAAACGGCGCAAATACTTCAATCTTATTGGGACTTATATATTCGAGCCGTTTGGGGTTGGCCATGGGGTCCGAGTGCCCTCTTAGTTTTTCGGGACATCGCCAAGAGGTTGATCGACTCTACACGTGACCAAAGGGCTGGCCTATTTTTTAGCCAAAGAATTAGCATTGCCATACAACGTCGCAATGCTGCCAGCCTTTTGGGCACTTTTCCTGTCGACAGCGATGCGGACGAATTTTTTGATGCCCTATGATTATTTTCCCTTGTACGAGCAAACCCGTAGTATTTCTTTTATGCTGACATCGACGCGCAGCGAATGAATAAAATGCATGTATTGGAGTAAGCAATCAGTAGTCGCATAGCATCGTTCGGGCTATCATCAAAAGGACTCATTCGCCGCGGGTTGATCAGTTATCAGTTTTGGGTGTATTTTTGTGTGAATATCAATACACAAGTTGAACTCCTATATCAGACTATCATTTAAATGTACCTTACCCGTACTCCCCTCCTTTTTTATATACTTGTACATTTTTTTTAAGGCTTAGATTTTAAATTCAGTAAATAAAGATGAAGTTATTTATAAAATAGCTTAAGGCAGTGGGCAAGCCTATTGATCAATGGCAATTATTTTTCCGAATGAGAAGTAGCTCTTACCTTACAGATCAAGGCCTAACATACTCTTTTATACGTATTTTCATATCGCCTACAGATGACTTAAATACCGCATCAAAAGCAAAACTCCCTACAACAATATTCGGCACTGAATGGTCTTGAACAAAATCCTCTCCCGCGGGAGAACTATTGAATAGAAGCGACTTTCAACTAGCTACGAGTATGCGAACGAAAGTGAAGTTGGAAACAACTGTATTCATTGTTAATTTACGAGTATGTGTCGATACACCTGATTGGGATTCTGTTAGTGTAAGAGACGATTATGATATAGAAAAAAACTATTTTACAAAAAAAAAATACAACCGACTTCCAAAAACAACACTACAAAGTGAAAAATAACTTTAATTTCGGAAGTCGGTGTCTAGTTAAATGTATTTTCGTTTTTTGCCACCGACTTCCGAAATTAAAGTTATTTTTCACTTTGTAGTGTTGTTTTTGGAAGTCGGTTGTATTTTTTTGTAAAAAATGTTTTTAGTTTTCACTTTTTAGTTGTGTACCTACCCCACACAAATTCTAATACCACTACCTGCAAAACAAACTAGAACATCATCCATATAAAAGTGTGGAAAAAATACGTATTATTGAAGCTAACTCAAAAACTACCGAAGCAAAGTTAATCAATTTTATATGAGACCAACTGTGATGAATACCCTCTCGAATAAATCAAAAAAAATTCAAATCGGTCCAGCCATCTTCGAGTAATCGGGGAACATACATAAAAAAAAAATTAAAAAAAAAAAAAAAAAAAAAGCTTCCGACGAATTGAGAACCTCCTCCTTTTTGAAGTCGGTTAAAAATTAATGAAAATGGAAAAACCTTAACAAATTAAAATGGTTATAGTCACTACACAAATAATATTGGACGAGAGAGTGGTTATAATATGAGCACAGTAAGTCACAGTAATTCTTGTATAATATAGCACACTAGCACTTCCCGCGCGGCTTCCCCCGCGTGGATGTCAGAAAATATCCCACGGGAGCAAAAATCCTTCCTAATGGGCATTTTCTACGAGGCCAAAAGCTGAGACAATCCAGTAAGCCAAGACAATTTAATCTTTCTGCCTAGCCTATTCCCTACTATGTTGGGGTCGGCTTCTAGTCTAACCGGATGCAGCTGAATACCAGTAATTTAACATGGAGCGATTGCCTATCTGAACTCCACAACCCATTAACTGGGTAATATGATACCCCTTGGTAACACTGGTTGTCAGACTTTCGGGCTTCTGACGACTCGTAACGACTGTCAAAGATCCACGAATGACAGCCGGGACCAATGGCTTAACGTGCTTTCCGATACACGGAGGAGTCTCGGTATGTAAAGATGGTCACCCTTTCACGGACCGACCCCAGCAAGCGTAGCTTAACCTGATGGATCGACCCGTGCGGCTATTTTACTTAGCCACGAGCTCATTACTTACCAGTAAGCCAAGACAATAAGCAAAAATTTCAAATCGTTCTATTTCACTGGCCTTTTTTCTTTTGTGGATGGGAAATCATCAAATGACTTCTCCCGCTCTGGGCAGAGCGGGAGGGCGTGTCAGACTTTTACTGACTAAAACCCACCCATGATCCTTCAGTTGCCCGTGCCAGGGCCACGGTATCTCTTTCGAACTACCCGCGACCCCGGCGGCATCGGCCCAATTGACCCCGTCACTGCTGACATCTCTTTGAGGCGCGCGTGGAACACAACGCGCCGTCGACCCGGGCCTGGTCCTTACCGGACGGCGAGCTGCCCATTACTCGTCGTCCGCAAGCCCGCGCCTACGGTGGCCGGGAATCGGCAATCGATTCCCGCCGCCCAGGGCGTCTCCTACGGCGGCCAGGGGCGCGAGGGCGCGGCTGTTGCCTCTCCCTCACGCGTTCCGCTTCCTCCTTCGCGAGCATTACTGCTTCACAGAAGGAGGTGACGGCTTCCCATGCCTGGCTTGATCATTGTCTTGAGGACGATCCAATGCAGTGGATTGTCTCTATTTAGACGATACTTTTTTATTGGCTTATTGTCTTGGCTTACTGGAATGTCTCAGTTATTGGTCGCGGGTAATAGGCCCATTATTCCTTGTCTATATTATAAAGAAAAAATTCAAAAATGCATGCAAAATTTCAACTTTCTAGGTTCTAGGGTTTGAGCTGGGCGTTGATGAGTCAGTCAGTCAGGACTTCTCTTTTTATTTATATAGATTAACATTAATTTGAATTATTTTTGTTACTTTCAGGCTTAGTGGTTTAATACATGTCTGCAATGAGCATTCTTGCTCCAAATACAAGAAGAAAGAAAGAAAGAAAAATATTTAATTTTGGACTCGCACAGGAAAAGAAACAGTAAAAAAAACCGGCCAAGTGCGTGTCGGACCACACACAATGAAGGATTCCGTAGCTGGGATGAATTTATTCCAAGAACAAACCTATAACTGTAGTAGAAAAACGTTGTCTCCCATACATTCCAACTGCAAATGTAAGTTGGTTGGTTGGTTGTTTATTCGTAAACTTGAAAAGCCTACTTAGCTGTGATAGTTTTCTTTTAACTTCGTCATATTATATACTACTACCGTGAATTTTTTCACCCATCCAAAACTAACCGTTTAGCTGACAGGGGGGATACGACACTGAAGCTTAATATTTCACAAATAGATCCCTAAATCGCAAAATTGTTTTCACAAACCCACAATATTTTTGAAAGGCTCATCCAACAACACCCCATAACATGGGGTCGACGAGAAAAAAAAAACATCCCCACTTTACGTTACAGAAGGTACCTTATTTTTTTTTTTATTTCATGATTTTATTTTACCACTTTGTCGGCGTGATGAATATGTATATTCATGCCAAATTATAGGTTTCTAGTAAAAAAAACGTATTTAAAAATACTGGTATTCGGGTAGGGCCCGAGAAGTGGACTCTATTTTTAACCTATTTAAATATCTTTGATTGTAACTGCTATAGAGAACTATGTTAATCAGTAGGGAATCTTTGAAATCTTTATTTTATGAAAAAAGTGGTTTACACTGCCACAAAAAACACAGTTGATTTTTGAAAGCATAATCAAAAGAAAACTCTTTTAATTTCAAACCGCAGGAGTTGGGGAAATGTATAGACATGCAATGATGCATCCTTTAACAATACGTCTGTCTCCGTCTAACGTACGGACGGACGTGTGAATAAAAGAGACGGAGCACGTTCATAATCTGTCACAAGTACACGCTAATTGCACACTCGGGTAGGTTCGTAGGGTGACAATGAATTGTGAATATATCGTTTTTATTTTCTTTTTGTGTGGAAATCTTTTGTCATAATATGGGCCTTTGAAGCGTAAAGATGAGGATCATGTCGTGAGGAAAGTTTTGAGTATAACTGAGGACAAATCAAAATAACGATGAATAAACTGTATAAATTAAATCAACGATGGTAAAAGTGATATGGCTAGGAAGAAGGTGCCTACACTACTGAGATGATTGCTAATAGACTGTTGGTAGAGGCCATGCTTTTTTTTTTTTTTTTTTTTTTGTGGATGGGAAATCATCAAATGACTTCTCCCGCTCTGGGCAGAGGCGGGAGGGCGTGTCAGACTTTTACTGACTAAAACCCACCCATGTTCCTTCAGCTGCCCGTGCCGGGGCCACGGTATCTCTTTCGAACTACCCGCGACTCCGGCGGCATCGGCCCAATTGACCCCGTCACTGCTGACATCTCTTTGAGGCGCGCGTGGAACACAACGCGCCGTCGACCCGGGCCTGGTCCTTACCGGACGGCGAGCTGCCCATTACTCGTCGTCCGCAAGCCCGCGCCTACTGTGGCCGGGAATCGGCAATCGATTCCCACCGCCCAGGGCGTCTCCTACGGCGGCTAGGGGCGCGAGGGCGCGGCTGTTGCCTCTCCCTCACGCGTTCCGCTTCCTCCTTCGCGAGCATTACTGCTTCGCAGAAGGAGGTGACGGCTTCCCATGCACTCTCGCTCCGCACCATGGCCTGGACCAGGTTTGGACGCGAGAGATCGCCGCCGCCGATCGCCTCCGTGAGAACACGGCGGTGCTCCGCCCAAGCCGGGCAGACCTCCACTGTATGCTCCACCGTGTCCTCCGGGCGATCCACACAATGGTGACACCCGGGCGTTTCCTCCCGCCTTATCCGAAACAGGAACCTCCCGAAACAACCGTGTCCGGTGAGGACCTGCGTCAGGCGGAAGGTGAGGACGCCGTGGCGCCTCTCCAACCACTCCTCAAAGAGGGGACTTATCGCCGCAATTGTGGCGTGCCCAGCGCTGGGTTGCGACAATCGCACTCTCCATGTCGCCATGAGATCCCGCCGGAGCTCTGTCCGCTGTACCGTGATTTCTCGCGGCAGCGGAGTTACGCCCCGGCGTTTCACCTCCTCGCGCCACTCCCACACGTGCGCGAGGACTTTTGCCTCCAGATCCCATGGCGGTAATCCGGCAAGGAGGCACGCCGCCTCACAGGAGACCGTGCGGTATCCCCGGACTAGCCGGATGGCCATGACCCTCTGGGACGCGTTCAACCGGCGGGCTGGTCGCAGCCTCAGGGAACGCGCCCACACCGGTGCCCCGTAAAGGGCCATGGACCGCACGACCCCCGCGTAAAGCCTCCGGCAGGAGGCGTTTAGACCCCCCCAGATTGGGCAGGAGCCGCTTCAAGGCAGCCCCGGCCCGCTCCAGTCTGGGAGCCAAACGTCGGAAGTGCTCCACCAAGTTCCACCGGCTGTCGAGGACGAGTCCCAGGTACTTCATCGTCGGATCGACTCAACCCCGATGTGAACCCCTCCTACCGTTATTTGGGAATCCGACGGTGGCGCGTTCCGAGGACCATGAAAACACATGACCTCGGACTTGTGCAGGGCCACCTCGAGTCCCAACTGCCGGATCCTCTCTACGATTGTCGCAACCCCGCGTGTCGCTAGTTCAGCCGCCGCCTGGTGCGACCTCCCCTGCGCCAGGACCAGCGTGTCGTCAGCGTAACATACAACGCTGACGCCGCTAAGGAGGTCGGCGCGCAGCACCCAGTCGTACCCGATGTCCCACAGATGTGGCCCCAGGACCGATCCCTGTGGGACACCGCACGACATCTCTCGCCGGTTCCACTCTCCCTGATGACCGGGGTAGATGACGGCCCTGTCCGTCAAATAGGCCTCGACCACTCGACGGAGGTGGGTTGGCACCCGGTGATACCGGAGTGCCTCCCTGATGCAACTCCAGGGCAGGGTATTGAAGGCGTTGGCGATGTCTAGAGACACCGCCAAGACGACCCCACCCCGGGCCACAGCATCCCCCGTCGTGAGGGCTCGCACGCGCATGATGGCGTCCACCGTAGAGCGCCCCCTGCGGAAACCAAACTGGCTCTCCGCCAAATCCGGCCCCTCCTGCACCAGCCACCCGACGAGGCGGTCTGCAATGACTCTTTCAAAGAGCTTGCCCACCTCGTCGAGCAGCACGATGGGCCGGTAAGCGGACGGAGAGTCCGCAGGGCGCCCCGGCTTCTTAATGAGGACCAGTTTCCCTGTCTTCCAACGAAGTGGGAACTGGCCCCTCTCCAAGCATGCGCTTAGGAGCCCCCCTAGTCGAGGCCCGAGAGCCCCAAAGGCCAGAACCCAAGCTTTTCCTGGCAAGCCGTCGGGTCCTGGGGCGGTATTTTTGGCACTCAGCCTACGTACCGCCGCTCTCAGCTCTACCTCAGTCACTTCCGGAGCATCGCCGTCGTCGTCGGTGATGTGGTCCGCATCGGGCACCGCAGGAGGCGGAGCCATGGGCGGGGGAGTATGTTCCCCTCGCGAAGGGAACAGAGCGCTCACCACGTCCTCCACGAGCTGCGGCCGGAGACTCTACGTCAGCGGGGGAGCCCATGGGCGGAGTTTATCCCGCACCATTTTATAGGGGCGTTCCCACGGGTCTCTGTTCAGAGTCCCCAGCGACTCCTCGCGAGCCAGACCCCTGGCCCGCGAGATCTCCGCTCGGAGGGCGGTCTTCGCCGCTCTGTACCCCTCGTACAGCTCCGCCTGAATGGCTTCCGTATCCGGTGGGCGAATACGGAGCCTGCGGTGCCTGGTGTACCGGTGCCGCGCAGCAACGCACGCCTCGCGCAGAGCCGTCAGCTCCGGCGACCACCAGTACACCTGGCGCCAAGCACGTCCGGGCTGGACCCGGGGCATTGCCACGTCACATATTTCGGACATGGCCTCCCGGAACCACTCCGCCTCGTCGTTGATGTCAGCAGGCCTGTCCGGTGGTGACACCCAGGCCTGCACGATCGAGGCTTCCAGGAGGAGCTCCCGGTCTAGCTGCTTCAGCGCCCACCGCGGACCACTCGGGGCCTGTCGGACCGGCGCGCTCGAGGTCTGGGCGGAGACATCAAACCGAATGTACCGGTGATCGGAATAGGTCTCCACCCCCTCCATGACGCGCCAGTCAACAACATGCGGCACCAGAGCGGGGCTGGCAAACGAGATGTCCACCACTGATTCGCCCCGCATCCGCACACATGTGGGGACAGAACCCCGGTTTAGGACGACCAGGCCTGTCTCCAGAGCCCAGTCCTCCACCATCCTGCCCCGGATCATAGTAACCCGGTTCTTGGCAGAAAATAATAAAATACATAGATTTCATCTCTTTTGCATGTTAATAACTTTGCAGCAACTTTAGAACTAGAGTTTGCCTAACAATAATAAAAGTTAGTAGTATGCATGTCTATGCAAAACTTTTTGTTGGAAAATAAAACAGTTTGTGTTGAAGAAGATAACAAACTGTTTTTAATTGAGTAAAATAAATCTGGGTTGTTTTATTATTATTAGTAGTATGTACATTCTGGAACGTCCAATCAATCAATCTACCTAGCCTTTTCCCAACTATGTTAGGGTCGGCTTCCAGTCTAACCGGATGCAGCTGAATACCAGTATTTTATATGGAGCGACTGCTTATCTGACCTCTACAACCCAATTACTGGGTAATACGATACCCCTTGGTAAGACTGGTTGTCAGACTTTCGGGCTTCTGACGACCCGTAACGACTGTCAAAGATCCACGAATGGGAGCCGGGACCAACGGCTTAACCTGCTTTCCGAGGCACGGAGGAGTCTCGGTATGTAAAGATGGTCACCCATCCACGGACCAACCCCGGCAAGCGCAGCTTAACCTGATGGATCGACATGTACGGCTGTTATTATTTAGCCACGAGCTCCTCTGGAACGTCCACTGATGTTTTAATTTAAATATTGGAGTTAACAAGTTTTTCGATTGTGATCATTTTTTTATTACAATTGTTCTATAATAATAATAACACATAGTAGGAGGCTATTAACAATATTTGTGCCTGTGGGTGTATGTATTTTGTTGCCAAAAGACGAACACTATTTGTGCTTAAATAGTTTTAAAATTGTTGCGTATTTTAAAACTATTTCATGTCTATTAAATTCATCCAGTATTAGCTACTTAGTTGTGTTATAATAAAAGTTAAATTAAACCGAAAACAAAAAACAACAAAACCAACTAAATAGGTTAAACGGGATTATTTAAATTTTTCCAAGATTTTTCGCAGGACTATCCCGGCTTTTCCTTGCACCACAGTCACTCTATCTCGGCAGTATGAATGCACCTCGTTAATTAGACGGTTTATTAGAGATTCAAGTTTTGTACGCTACAAATATACAAGGAGAAGTTTTATACCTATCTCTTTACGTAGGTACCCTTTTAACCGTTCGTTATTATTCTTTGAGCCTTTTATGTTTTTTTTTCGTTATTATTTAATATGCTTTGTGCATGTGTAGCGTGTTAGGTGTTCTTTTGTTTAAAAGAGAATTTTGTTTTAAAATGTGTGTTAAGTATTTTTTAAATAATAAACACTGCCAACTTATTTGTATTTTTTTATATTCTGTCTCCGTAAGTTTATTATATTAAAAGTACCAGTGCTTTAAATATCACACTAATATTAAAAAGGTAAAAGTTTGTGAGTGTGTGTGTGTTTATTACTTCTTTACGCTCAAACGGCTAGACCGATTTGGCTGAAATTTGGTATATAGATAGCTTATACCCTGGATTAATATATAGGCTATTTTTATCCCGGTCTACGTGAGTGAAACCGCGGGGCACAGCTAGTCTTTCATAAATTGCTTGAATGACCACAACGGGGGCATTTTTGATAAACATTTTGTCCAAACAACAATCGGAAGCTCGTGGCTAAGTAATCACAGCCGCACGGGTCGATCTATCAGGTTAAGCTACGCTTGCCGGGGTTGGTCCGTGGATGGGAGACCATCTTTACATACCGAGACTCCTCCGTGCCTCGGAAAGCACGTTAAGCCGTTGGTCCCGGCTGTCATTCGTGGATCTTTGACAGTCGTTACGGGTCGTCAGAAGCCCGAAAGTCTGACAACCAGTCTTACCAAGGGGTATCGTATTACCCTGTTACCGGGTTGTGGAGGTCAGATAGGCAGTCGCTCCATGTAAAATACTGGTATTCAGCTGCATCCGGTTAAACTGGAAGCCGACCCCAACATAGTTGGGAAAAGGCTAGGCAGATTGAACAATCGTGAGTTTCAATTCTTGCCACGAGCCAAATTAGCCTTGTACACACGGCTACTTAGCAAGCTATAAATTTCCAGTATAAGCTGATCTCGCATTGTATAGGATTTCCGTACAATGAGAGGTCAGCTTATACTGGAATATATAGCTTCATGTGTAGCCGTGTGTACAGTAACTTTAACTTTCGGTTCCGGATTTTGAACTCTCAGTGTTGAGCCGAGTATTTAGAATCCAACAGAACGCATCCCAGCGCGTCGAATAAACACACTGTTGGATCTTCATCTCTTGGTGCTAAGCAGAATGTTGAAAATCTTGTGCGCGAAAAAGTTTAAAAACATTTAGAGAAATTTGACAGTTTGGTATAACTTAATGTGCTGACAAGTGACAAGAAACAGAAACGGGTAGGCCATCCAGAAGATGGGCAGATGATAAATAGAGGCTGTAGCAGGCGCTGCATGGACGAGAGTCGCTAAGGATAGGGAGAAGTGGAGGCATTTGGAGGAGGCCTTTGTCAACAGGGGACATACAGACGGGGATGTCGGGGCAGTTACATCATTCTATACTAAGGGCCTGTTTCATCCCCTACGATTAAGTTCCTATTAACTTACTTGGCAGATAATTTCATACAAATTCTGTTCCAATTTTGAATTTATTCGGTGAGTAGTGGCTATTCGGACATCGTAAAATATAGACCCTAATTCATATTGATATTCCCATTCATATTTATCAAAACGCTAACCCGCTTATTCATAAAAAACTAAAACGAACCTACATTAATTAAAATAGTGTTTTGTCAATTTCTATTGAATTAAAAAAAAATACAAAAAAATACAAAAAGTTTTATTGGCAAAAGAAAAGGTGATGACAGTATACACAAACACAAATTTAACTTTGTACATCACAACAATGCAAGGTTTGACCGTTGACCCACAAACTAAGCAGGGCTTGTATCTTGTGGGTCGGAGTGCGATTGAGCATAAAGAAATAATGTCGGTTTACAAATCTAAGACTAGTTTAGTAAGGCGTGTATTGTGTTGTGTGTGTGTGTGGGTGGGTGTGTGTGTGTGGGTGGGTGTGTGAGTGTGTGTGTGGGTGGGTGTGTGAGTGTGTGTGAGTGACTGAGGGTGAAAGTGTGAGAGAGGGTTATTGATTATGATTTGAGTTTGAAAGAAGAAGACAAAACACTATTGTAACTATAATAGGTTTGTAGATCATTTTAGTTTTTTTATGAATAAACGGGTAATTGTATTCAACTAAACAAATAATGTACCTACTAACTTATACCTGTCTGAATAAAAGCTTATATCTTATAATTAACACTGTCATGTCACGGCATTGTGTGCAATCAAACGAACGGGGTAAGCCAACGTTCGCACGGACGTAAAAATATCGCGGCGGAATTTTATCGCGCACTGGATTTTCAACTCTCGTTGTTGAGCCGAGCATTGAGAATCCAACTTAACAATAACAGAATGCATTCTAGCTCGTCAAAAAAACACACTGTTGGATTTTCAACTCTCGGCGCTAAGCAGAGCGGTGAAAACCCAGTGCGCGAAATAAAATCGCCGCGATATTTTAACAACGAAAACAATTCCTACTTCTACGAAATACCTAAAGATGCCGTCAATATCAAATTGTTACTATAGACGAGTAGCTGACTGCACCATAATAACCAGACTTGGCAAACGACTATTGTATTAAGTAGGCAAGTTCAGATAAACCCCAAAATCCAACCCCGGATCAACTTGAAAACTTAACTGGATGCAGCAGTACCCTCCCGAACACAAGTATCGACATTACAGTTCACCAAGTGGAATAGTTAGCAGCAAAACTTGTGTTGAACACTGTTCCCTCTTCCTTCCTTGAGATTCGGTGGAGCCAATCAGTTGGCTTGAAACTTATAAGTTCTAATTATTTTGAAGGGTAGTTGTAAAGGATTTTGTGCTTTGCTCTGGATGTTTGATTAACAGGAGATTTTAGTTCTTAGAAAGCTCTGCTTCTAGAAATAATCAGCTGTTTATTTTACTGAAGATTTTAGAAATTTTGAGCTGGGATGTTTGAAAAGTTGATTATCTTTTCACTGGAAAGATCTGTGCATATTTTCGCAAATATAATGGAATATAATTGGAATATTTGCCATCAATTAAGTAAATTAAACTTGCCCAAAATAGTTTTCCTTCAGTTTTGGCGTTGCCAATTCAGACCCTAAACCTCATCGTATTCACTTTGAACGTCACAATTCAAAAATAGTACATTTTGATACAAGTGGAGAATTTTTGTTATTGCATTTGAGGCGGAAACCCGAGCTGTAGGCGAGGTTGTTTTTGAGCCGAGAACTGCAATAACAAATGTCCACGTGTATCAAACGATGTTTTTCAATACACTCTTGAAGAAATAAAATAAAATAACGAAAAATATTTTTGTCATGAAATGTTAGGATACTGTGATTTAAATTTTCTTTTTTTTCCGCGCTTTGCTTTCGCCAGGTTGAAGGAGAAGCAAAGGTATAAAGCCGATAAACAGCCTAATATGAAAAATAGAAAATTCAAATATTTTTGAGTTTAGAAAACAAATAAATGTTAATTTGTTCATAAACTAAAAAATATTTATTGCATCAACTTAAATAACTTATTCTAGTTACACTGCTGGGGAGAATCCTTTTAAACAAATAGTTTGCTTGTGTTAGGATGCTCCATCCTTCCCCAGGTTATATATTTAAAAACATATCTTACTACCCTGTTTGGCAGTAGTTTTCTCGGATTTTGTATAAGATGTATGTATGATTTTGTATGGATTAAATATTTGTTTTAACCCCAGAAAATAGATTTCTGTGTACACTAGGCCGCAATTCAGAGGTAGCAAAAGCAGTATAAGGCCTTTGTACCACACACGTTTTTCTTGCCGTGAAAAACTACGGTTTATTCGCCGTGTATACAGGGTGTAAGGGACAGCCCTCCGTAAACTAACAGGATGCATTCAGCTCCCTATTTTGAATCATATTCCACCGAAAAAATCCTCAGGAAAAATTAAATTTTTTTATCGCTTTTTTTTTCAATTACTTATTTATTTCAATGTAAAATTACATTCCCTGCACGCAGCACTCCATTTATGTAAAATAAAATAGCTAAAATAAAAAAATCTGCAATAAATATTGAAATAAGTACGACGCGCTGCGCTGCCGCCATGCCGTTCGACACGTGCGTTTTGTCACGGTAACGATACATTGCGCGTGAGGTAATAAAACAAATCAGGTTTATTGGATACCGATAACGTTCCGGAAAAAAATTTCATGTAGCGGTCATCTTAGTATTATATACTGAATTCATCCCATCAGTCTGCGGAGGGCTGTCCCTTTTATACATCCTGTATTGTAGGTATGGCTATAGTATAGATTCCATAGTGATCTATACAACATTGACGGTGTTGTATGGAAGCTTGTTGACAGACACGTTTTTTCTACGGCGCGGTTTATAGGCCGCCGTGTGTAGGACAGGTCGTCAGTGTTGTAAGGATCACTGTGCAAGCTTGTTGACAGACACGTTTTTTCTACGGCGCAGTTTATAGGCCGCCGTATGTAGGAAAGGTCCTCAGTGTTGTATGGATCACTATGCAAGCTTGTTGACAGACACGTTTTTTCTACGGCGCAGTTTATTGGCCGCCGTATGTATGAAAGGTCCTCAGTGTTGTATGGATCACTATGCAAGCTTGTTGACAGACACGTTTTTTCTACGGCGCAGTTTATAGGCCGCCGTATGTAGGAAAGGTCCTCAGTGTTGTATGGATCACTATGCAAGCTTGTTGACCGACTCGTTTCTTCTACGGCGCGGTTTATAGGCCGCTGTGTGTAGGAAAGGTCGTCAGTGTTGTAAGGATCACTGTGCAAGCTTGTTGACGGACACGTTTTTTCTACGGCGCGTTTTATAGGCTGTGTGTAGGAAAGGTCCTCAGTGTTGTAAGGATCACTGTGCAAGCTTGTTGACCGACTCGTTTCTTCTACGGCGCGGTTTATAGGCCGCTGTGTGTAGGAAAGGTCGTCAGTGTTGTAAGGATCACTGTGCAAGCTTGTTGACAGACACGTTTTTTCTACGGCGCGGTTTATAGGCCGCTGTGTGTAGGAAAGGTCGTCAGTGTTGTAAGGATCACTGTGCAAGCTTGTTGACAGACACGTTTTTTCTACGGCGCGGTTTATAGGCCGCTGTGTGTAGGAAAGGTCGTCAGTGTTGTAAGGATCACTGTGCAAGCTTGTTGACAGACACGTTTTTTCTACGGCGCGGTTTATAGGCCGCTGTGTGTAGGAAAGGTCCTCAGTGTTGTATGGATCACTATGCAAGCTTGTTGACCGACCCCTATCGTAGAGAAACCGTGGCTTGTACAAAGGGCCTTAGCTGGCCTCGTATACTATTGAGTAAAAAACTTTTTTACAAAAAAATACAACCGACTTCCAAAAACAACACTACAAAGTGAAAAATAACTTTAATTTCGGAAGTCGGTGTCTAGTTAAATGTGTTTTCGTTTTTTGCCACCAACTTCCGAAATTAAAGTTATTTTTCACTTTGTAGTGTTGTTTTTGGAAGTCGGTTGTATTTTTTTGTAAAAAAGTTTTTATTTTTTACTTTTTAGTTGTGTACCTACCCCACACAAATTCTTATACCACTATCTGCAAAACAAACTAGAACATCATCCATATAAAAGTGAGGAAAAAATACGTATTATTGAAGCTAACTCAAAAACTACCAAAGCAAATTTATCAATTTTATATGGGACCAACTATGATGTATACCCTCTCGAATGAAACAAAAAAAATCCAAATCGGTCCAGCCATCTTCGCGTAATCGGGGAACATACATAAAAAAAAAAAAAAAAAAAAAGGTTTCGACGAATTGAGAACCTCCTCCTTTTTGAAGTCGGTTAAAAATAACCTCTAATAACAAACTTTCACGTTTCAAAATGCCATAGTAGAGAGTACAAAAACACAAACAAATCAATCTAAGTAGGTATCAACTAGGATTGGAAACGGGGACAGTAAAAAGAGTTATCAAATAAAGAGTCGGCTATTCAATCCAGATAAAAGGTTTCCGATCCAGATGTCTGCATCCATTCTCAATACTACGTATGAATGTCTGGAGCTGTTCAATGTACGAGTAGATGTTGATAGAGGATAGAATTTAACGATGGGAAGGTTTTAAGAGAATGCCTTCATAGCTGAGGTTTTGGGTAAATATTTCGTGGTGTTTTGTGCTTAGTTCGCATGTAAATTTTAGACTGTCTGTCAGTCTGCCTAGCCTTTTCCCAACTATGTTGGGGTCGGCTTCCAGTCTAACCGGATGCAGCTGAATACCAGTATTTTACATGTAGCGACTGCCTATCTGCCCTCCACAACCCAGTAACTGGGTAATACGATACCCCTTGGTAAGACTGATTGTCAGACTTTCAGGCTTCTGACGACCCGTAACGACTATCAAAGGTCCATGAATGGCAGCCGGGACCAACGGCTTAACGTGCTTTCCGAGGCACGGAGGAGTCTCGTTATGTAAAGATGGTCACCCATCCACGGACCAACCCCGGCAAGCGTAGCTTAACCTGATGGATCGACCCGTGCGGCTGTTAGCCTCGTGTCTAAGTAATAACAGCCGCGCGGGTCTACGACTAAACGAATTAAAAAAAAAAAAATAAGAAAAAGCAGAAAGTTCTAGATGATCTCCCACTATTTTAACTAATTCACGAAATGTTTTTTTTTTCTGGATGATTAGGTGCACATAAATCACACATTAAATCATAAGTTGCCGCTCCCACCAACGTCACCAACGTTGCAATTTGTAACTCTGGTTTTATTTCATTTAAGGTTATGAATTCGTGGATCTTTGACAGTCGTTACGAGTCGTCAGAAGCCCGAAAGTCTGACAACCAGTGTTACCAAGGGGTATCATATTACCCAGTTAATGGGTTGTGGAGTTCAGATAGGCAATCGCTCCATGTTAAATTACTGGTATTCAGCTGCATCCGGTTAGACTGGAAGCCGACCCCAACATAGTTGGGAAAAGGCTAGGCAGATTGATTAAATTGTCTTGGCTTACTGGATTGTCTCAGCTTTTGGCCTCGTAGAAAATGCCCATTAGGAAGGATTTTTGCTCCCGTGGGATATTTTCTGACATCCACGCGGGGGAAGCCGCGCGGGAAGTGCTAGTGTGCTATATTATACAAGAATTACTGTGACTTACTGTGCTCATATTATAACCACTCTCTCGTCCAATATTATTTGTGTAGTGACTATAACCATTTTAATTTGTTAAGGTTTTTCCATTTTCATTAATTTTTAACCGACTTCAAAAAGGAGGAGGTTCTCAATTCGTCGGAACCTTTTTTTTTTTTTATTTTTTTTTATGTATGTTCCCCGATTACTCGAAGATGGCTGGACCGATTTGGTTTTTTTTTGTTTTATTCGAGAGGGTATACATCACAGTTGGTCCCATATAAAATTGATTAACTTTGCTTGGGTAGTTTTTGAGTTAACTTCAATAATACGTATCTTTTCCCCACTTTTATATGGATGATGTTCTAGTTTGTTTTGCAGATAGTGGTATTAGAATTTGTGTGGGGTAGGTACACAACTAAAAAGTGAAAAATAAAAACTTTTTTACATAAAAATACAACCGACTTCCAAAAACAACACTACAAAGTGAAAAATAACTTTAATTTCGGAAGTCGGTGGCAAAAAACGAAAATACATTTAACTAGACACCGACTTCCGAAATTAAAGTTATTTTTCACTTTGTAGTGTTGTTTTTGGAAGTCGGTTGTATTTTTTTGCTTGACAGATCAAATTCTTAAATTTTCCCGATAGGCATCTTGGAGTCCAACACTTCAACGATTTAAAACACACGAATTTAATTGATCTCCTCGTCGCCAGTTGTATTTATGCAATATAATAGCAGGAGCGATCAATGAAACTGCGATTTCGAGTGACAAATAGTTTATTTATCCATACCCACATACATCATTTATTAACATACCCTACAAAGCCGATCACAATATTGGAAAAGGCTAGATAGATCAAGACGATGATACTTCCATCCCATTTCAGATTATACCATGGGCAGAACCCCTCTCTAGCTGCCTCAAGTGTCACATCACCCTATTTTTCCCTTAACCATTCTCTTGGGAATAAGACCTACCTCCTACCAACTTCCGATCACGATCGATCCATGTAAATTCTAAACTTTCGCCTAGTTTCAACTAAATATATGCAATACGTGTCTAAGCCCGATGTTAATTAGTTCAACCTCAGGAGTGTGAACCGTCCTTGATTAGTGAAACTCACTGGGATGTCAACATTACACTTGTGGGGTTGGTTTAATGTTTATCTGTTAATTGTCACGTATTTGGCTTCTGAGTGAGCAGAGGCCGATATCTTTATGGTTCTCTTTTTGCATCATATACAGGATGCATTTTTCAAGTTGGCGTGTATGGCCAAATCCGAAATTATGAGGAATAGCGAAAAGTACTGAAAGGAGTCTCGGACCCGATTTTGATGAAAACTAAAACTGCATCATTAGATTTTTGGAAAATCAATATTTCTATTCAGGAATCAAATCCGTTGATTTTGAAAAAAAAAAAAAACACTGTATTATTACACCATTCGATAGTGTCGCTAATATGGATTAAATTCTGGGAAGTAATAACATACGGCAAACTAAATTAAAGAGCTTATTTTTAACAAATACTTTTTTATTTTTCTTATGCTACCTACCTATTAAGCCTTAACTGAATAATTGTTCAAAATGATGACCTTTGTTTTCAATACATCCGATATTCAAGGATTGTAGTGCATTCAGCATTACAATATTCCCCATAGTTTCGAATATGGCCATCCACGCCCACTTGAAAAATTCAGCCTGTATAACGTCATCATCTTCCTTTCCTTCTGTTTTTCTTCTTTTCTCTCCTGACAGCCGTCACGCAATCATTCAATCCCTTTTCTTTCATATCATCCTGAGGGATGATTATTATGAAAGAACAATCCACTCATCTTTTCTTCGATCTTCACACAGTTCATTAATAATTACGTATGTATGTGTACTCGTATATTTATAATGTCGTGAGGAATGTTTTAAGTATGAATATCGATGGCTGTAAGAGTTGGGTAAAACCTAAGAAACGATGGACGGACTGTGTAAAAGATGATATGGCTAGAAAGGGGGTGACTACCGAAATGACGACTAATAGAGAAGTGTGAAAAAAAGGGACATGTTGCGCCGACTCCGAATAGATTGGGATAAGGGCAGGAGAATGGTGATGATTCACAACTCATAATGCGTTAAAATACCTTATTATGTAAACAAAGAAGCCACTGGAACGGCTGATGCAAAATGGGAATATAGGTAACCAACCATAGATTTATGAATGTAACCAACTAAAAGACTTTTGCAATACCGAATCAAATATAAAATCTGGTATCGTGCCTGTAATTTTTCTGGCTTCTACACTTTTCAAACCAATAGGATAGCAATATTACTGGGCGGCTGAAATAGACGTGGTCGTATTTTGCCATATCATCATCATCATCTGGCTATTATCATCCAGTATGGTACTGTAAATCTTCAGTTTTCAGATTCAGACATAGAGTTTAACACATCCTAGGCAAAACCCTAAAAAAAGAATGTGACTCACACCCTTGAAGAAAAACGAGCTTCACTTTTTCTTCAAGAGTAATTCGATGTTTGAATAATAGAATGTCAACCAGCATCATGTTATGGTTTGACCAAAGCATGACACCCCTATAGTACCTGCATGCTACCTATTTACTAGCTGAATCATTTTCCTATTTATGACATTGTTTACAGAAAGTATTATACACAATTTTACAGGACATTGCAGCTGTATATTGTAATTCAGGTGTTCTGATGTCAACAGTGCGATCTTTACGAGTCGAATCGACGAATATTTAACATGTGCAAATATTTTCGTTGCGATTCCGATTAAATCTGTGACGTAGAGTAATGAATACAGAGGCTTTTGAATAAGAAATTACGGTCTATTTTTGTTCCATTCCATTTTCACACGTGTCTCTCGCAAACTAACATTTACTTAGTAAACTTAAGGCGCTATGACCCGACAGAGACCGCGCTTACTAGTTTTTTGAATCCATGGTATACATAAAATACAGTATTATAAAATTCTGTAAAAAAAGATATATCTTATTGAAGGATCTGGCGGATAGCCAATCGCTTTTACTAACACGATTAGTTTTAATTATCCCAAAGGTACGCCTTTTCCTAATGTTTAATCAATCACATAGCTACAAAATAGACGTTTATTTCTTATTTAAAAAAAAAACTAAAAGGTAGTAAGATTTTTTAGCGCAATTCACTGAGTTTGTCGTGGTAAAATGATTAAAATAATTACTATGTTTAAACACCTACCAAATGCGCTAGCAACCACTCGCGAGCCTACTTCAGTTTAGTACGCGGCTCGAGCGCCGGATCATAGGGCCTTAAATGCGTTCATTCCCTGACAGAAAACGCACAGCCTAAATCGTTGGGCCTAGGAGCATAATATTTTGTACAAGCTTCGATAACTAAGGTAAGCACTGATGAGGAAGAATTTTAAAAAATTGAACTTTAAGCTTTAGTTTGTATGGAAATTCGTCACATTTTCCAGTGGGAAATCCCATCGGGCACACGACTCGTTCAGTATTAAGTTTTTATAGTTGTAGCTTGATTGTTGCAGAATGGGCATAATCAGCCTATAATGTTCCCACTGCTGGGACACGCTGGACAGGGCTGTAACCTGACACGCTTGACAGGGCTGTAATCTACCACGCGGGTCCAGTGCGGGTTGGTAGATATCACATGTCTTCGAATTTTTTGTTCTAGAACATGCCGGTTTCCTCACGATGTTTTCGGTCACCATTGTGAGAGCAGTGGTGATGAAAATATTTACACAAAGTAAAGCGCCTGCCTGGGTTCGAACTCAGGACCTACAGCTTGTAAGTCGGGGTCGTTGCCACTGGGCCACCACTGCGCCACCACTGCTCTTGATTGTTGCAGAACGGGTGACTCCCATCAATATCATCAGCCTCTATCAGTCTACTGCTGGGCATAGGAATCTCCAATTATACACCACGATGACTATTATTAGGTATCTCATGAGATCAATGTGCTTGCTTGCCTAGAACCAACCTCTTCACTTCTGACGTAAAGACAGGTTATAGTTATTTCGAAACACTTACTACCATATTCTTACCTACATTTAAATACAGTCAGCAGGAAAAGTCGATTAACACTTGCAGTTTTTTTGATCTTAATTTTTAAGCGAAATATTTAATCCAAATCGGAACAGAAGTACTTAAAATTTTAAGAACATTAACTCTTAACAGTTAAACGAAAAAGAAGCAGTTTATCGAATCATTTTGTTTTAATTTAGATGATGTCAAAAAGTAGCAGTGTTAACCGACTTCTTTTGCTGACCGTACCTTTATGTTGTGACGATCCTTCAGTTTACCTGGCGTAACCTGTAGTGCTATTCTGTAAATATCTCACCGTGAACACTAAGGTGAAGTGAGCTTAAAGTGAGCAGTCAATAGTGTCAATCCCTAGCATCGGGTGGAATGACAGCTCACTTCACGCTCACTTCACTTAAGTTATCACGGTGAGATGTTTACAGAATAGCATGGCTGGGCCGGGCTTGGCTGACTAATCTTTTTATCACGATATGAAGTGCATAATACCGGATGACTTTTTTTACTCTCTTGAAAAATATTGGGTATAAAAAACTTTTTTACAAAAAAATACAACCGACTTCCAAAAACAACACTACAAAGTGAAAAATAACTTTAATTTCGGAAGTCGGTGTCGGTGTCGGTGTTAAATGTATTTTCGTTTTTTGCCACCGACTTCCGAAATTAAAGTTATTTTTCACTTTGTAGTGTTGTTTTTGGAAGTCGGTTGTATTTTTTTGTAAAAAAGTTTTTATTTTTCACTTTTTAGTTGTGTACCTACCCCACACAAATTCTAATACCACTACCTGCAAAACAAACTAGAACATCATCCATATAAAAGTGTGGAAAAAATACGTATTATTGAAGCTAACTCAAAAACTACCAAAGCAAAGTTAATCAATTTTATATGGGACCAACTGTGATGACCCTCTCGAATAAAACAAAAAAAATCCAAATCGGTCCAGCCATCTTCGAGTAATCGGGGAACATAAAAAAAAAAAATAAAGGTTCCGACGAATTGAGAACCTCCTCCTTTTTGAAGTCGGTTAAAAAGGTGAACAGAGTAGAAGCCTATGGCTGTACACGAAACTCCACGTGCACACGTTTTGGTTTGACGTAGTATCTAAAATTCTGGAAACAACCGAAAATACTCGAACGGGGTTTTTTGGATACTGATTTTATAGAAACAGATGAGTAATTTGAAATCACTTGTTTATTTTTATAACGGTTTTGCATGTTTTACAATAACTATTTTCTACGACCAGGCGTCCAGGAATCGGAAGAGAATCGGTGAACGCTAGTGATGCGCAACACCAAATAGTGCCGTCCACAAGTCGGATTTGTATTAACAATGGCATACCTAGTTTTTTATTGAAATTCAAATCATATGCACCCTGCATAATAGGTTGGGGAAAAAGTTTCTTCGTATTTTTTAAGAAAATTCAAAACATTTTTTACTATACATTATTTACATTTATCTAAAGTATGTAGGTATTATTTTGTTCGATAACTTTTTGCCATCTTGTAGGTAGGGACATGATCCCATTGCTATAGAAATTTTGGGACTTCTGATCAAAATACCGCGACAAGTGGTTTTGGCAGTCCTCTCGTGATGTTAACCTGACACTGCCTAAAGAATTCTGAAGAGACCGAAACAGGTGGAAATCTGAAGGTGCAAGGTCAGGACTATACGGCGGATGCATTAACACCTCCCAGCCAAGCTCTCTTAATTTTTGCTGAGTGGCTAAAGATGTGTGAGGTCTAGCGTTATCATGATGAAAAGCCACACCCCTTCTGTTGATAAATTCCGGCCGCTTTCTCTCAACTTCTTGCTTTAATCTCATCAGTTGTTCGCAGTAGAGTTCAGAATCGATGGTCCTGCCTGGTGGTAACAGCTCATAATGAATAATGCCCTTCCAATCCCACCACACACACAGCATCACCTTGTTGCGAGTTAACTCGGGTTTCGCCACAGTCTGTGAAGCCTGACCGGCCTTTGACCACGACCTTTTTCGCACGTTCTTGTCGTACGTGATCCACTTTTCATCTCCAGTTAGTAGCTTCTTCAAAAATGGTTCGGTTTCATTACGTCGTAATAAAGAATCACAAATGAGTACACGGTTCATTAGGTTTCTTTCAGTGAGCTCGTGAGGTACCCAAATATCGAGCTTTTTTGTGTACTTACCTAGTTTTTTTCAAATGCGCCAAAACTGTTTTGTGATCAATTCCCAGTTCTTCAGCTACGTCGTAACTACTGATATGTCGATCTTGCTCCACTTTTTCAAAAATGGCATCCATTTTATCCGTAATAGGGCGACCAGAGCGACTTGCATCTTTGACATCAAAATTTCCGGATTGAAAACGCTTAAACCAAATTTGTGCTACTCTCTCAGACACTGCACTGGGTCCATAAACATCGCAAATTTTTTTCGCGGCTTGCGTTGCATGTTTACCTTTTTTGTAGTAAAATTTTAAAATGAATCTAATTTCTTCATTAGATTCACTCATCTTGACAGTACGAAAAACAAATGAAAATCACACATTTTCCTAATTTGAATTTGGAATTATGTTCTTTAAAATTTAAACTTTCAATGATACCAAAACCAGCCAGATACAAATAGTATAGCCAAAGAGATTTTATTTTAAGTTCATACATACTATAATGCGAAAAGACTTTTTCCCCAACCTAATATAATTTGAATTTCTATTTTTTTCGGTAAAAAAAGTCAGCCCGCCGCCCGCCTACTCTCATGAAAGAAGAAGAAATCCTTAGCTGTGCGCATTATTAATTGTAAGCACGCATACGTTCAACGTATAAATAAAAATGCTTATGTATGACTTAAAAAAATATGCGTTGCAACGTCACTGTCACATTTCCACGCTATAAATACCGAAACGCACGTAGCATTTTTTCCTGAATAATTTAAAACTGATCCTGGCATTGTAAGTCCGTTCTGCTCACAATATGTACACTTGTAATATCCGTTTATCAATCAATTTACATATTGAAGCATTGGCATTAATATTGAACGACATCGAATATGTAATGCGACGGTGTCATGGCTGAAGATGAGTTCGAGTTCAGGTGGGGGAGTTTGATGCTAGAATTTGAATTGTAGGAGAAGTTTTTGGAGTTTTCTTGGTGTATTGCTGATGAGTTTGATTCAGCTGGGTAGTGCGTTGTATTAGATATCACGGTGCAAAAATTTTAAATTTATGACTGTTGTTCTAATGCTTCTAGTAAATGTACGTATGTTGTTTTGTGAAGAGTGGAAACGCGTTATAGCGGCAGATCTAGGTTTTTGAAGTCATCTTCCTGCCCTTATCCCATATTACTTGGGGTCGGCGCAACACGTTTTCTTCTTCCATTCTCCCCTGTCAACCGTCACGCTATCATTCTTTCCCTTCTCTTTGATATCATTCCTCACACAATCCATCCATCTTTTCTTTGGCCTTCCTCTGCCTCTCCATTCATCAACATGTATATTCATCACTCGTTTAGTCACATGCGTTTCGTCTCTCCTCATTACATACCAAGACAAACGATTTCCTTTCAACTTTTCTGTTACTGGCACCACTTTCAAACTTCCTCTTAAATACTCATTTCTTACTTTATCTATTCTCGTCACTCCACACATCCATATCAACATTCTCATTTCCGCTGCATGCAATTTTTTTTCATCAATCTTCTGCACTGCCCAACATTCCGATCCATAAAGTACGGCAGGCCTTATCACGGACTTGTAAATTTTCCCCTTTAACTTGAGGGGCATCCGTGGGTCGCAAGTTGTTCCTCTAACCTGTCGCCATTTCATCCATCCTGAGGTTTTGAAGTCCAAACCGAAAATAAATCAATCTGCCTGCCTAGCCTTTTCCCAACTATGTTGGGGTCGGCTTCCAGTCTAACGGGATG
Organism: Cosmia pyralina; assembly: GCA_946251885.1. NCBI lineage: Eukaryota > Metazoa > Arthropoda > Insecta > Lepidoptera > Noctuidae > Cosmia > Cosmia pyralina. The sequence goes on from OX276365.1 coordinate 6,246,633, forward strand.
CAGCTGAATACCAGTATTTTACATGGAGCGACTGCCTATCTGACCTCCACAACCCATTAACTGGGTAATATTATATGATACCCCTTAGTAAGTCTGATTGTCAGACTTTCGGGCTTCTGGCGACCTGTAACGAATGTCAAAGATCCACGAATGACAGCCGGGACCAACGGCTTAACGTGCTTTCCGAGGCACGGAGGAGTCTCGGTATGTAAAGATGGTCACCCATCCACGGACCAACCCCGGCAAGCGTAGCTTAACCTGATGGATCGACCCGTGCGGCTGTTATTACTTAGCCACGAGCTCCAAACCAAAAATAAATAATACCGAATTTGAAGAACCGGATCTGCCTCTCTTAATATTCCTCGGTCAAGCTAGTTCGACAGAAAAGCAGATTGATCAGCATTATTTTTCATCATTTTCCAGAACAACAAAAGAAACTTCGGAGTCGTGGTGGACTGACAAACTTAAATAAAGAATAGACTTGAATTAGCTAACTGGACAATGCATGCAGCTAAAACAATTTGTACAAGTCTGCAGTCAGTAACTGTATTTTTAACCTACTAAAAAAGGAGGAGATTCTCAATTGAACACTTACTTTTTTTTTATTGAGCTATGTAAAAGATTCTTGTTTTATTCGAGAGGGTAGTTGGTCTTCGTAGTTGGTATTCGTACTTCGTAGTTGGTCCCATGAAAAATTTACTAACTTTTCTTGGGTAGATTTTGAGTTAGCTTCAATAGTACGTATTTTTTCCCCAGATTTTATGTGGGTGATGTTCTAATTTCTTTTGCAGGTAGTGGTATTAAAAAATTTTGTGGGGTAGTACCACAAATGAAAAGTGTAGAATAAAAACTTTTTTACAAAAAAATACAACCGACTTCCAAAATCAACACTACAAAATGTTGTTTCTGGAAGTCGGTTGTATTTTTTTGTAAAAACTTTTTAAATGCTGTATTCTTTTTGCCATGTAAAATAACAAGCACCTAACACATCACCCCTACCGTAACTACAGCCCGACTGTATCTCGGTGAATTACGACGGCTCGTCATTAAGCGATGCGAATTATACGGATTATTCATGAGGCTGCCTCGAGCGAGACTTAAGTGTTGTTTTGACTACACCTACATTAATAACTAGCAAACTAAAACAAGAACAGTGATGGTAGTGTAGGTCGTAGGTTCGAACCCCGACAGGCGCTTTACGTTGTGTAAATTATTTCATCACCACTGCTCTCAAAACGGTGAAGGAAAACTACGTGAGGAAACCGACATGTCCTAAAAAGAAAAAATTCGAAGACTTGTGACATCTGCCAACCCGCACTGAAAGAAAGAAAAATATTTTATTTGGGACACGCACAAGAAATACAGTTAAAAAGGAGCATATAAAAGTAACAAAATAAACATTAAAAAAGGAAAAAAAAAAAAATTCAGACTAAAAAAAAAAGAGACCTGTGCGAAGCCAAAAAGGCTCCTATCTCAGCATAAAGCTGCGATATTTAAAAAATAAATACCGCAACGCTGGTATTCTGATAGGGCCTGTGTGATGCCACGGACATACCCATGGATATCTATTAAAAATCGCAAGGGGAATAAAATCAAATAAAATAAAAATACAAACACTAGAATACCTTTAAAAGAAAAAACAAAAACCATCACCGTCACTGGACCCGCGTAGTGGATTGCGGTCCGCTTCCTCTCACCGAGAGGAGGCCTGTGTCCCAGAAGTGGGAACATTATAGGTTGATTATGTAAACTAAACAGTTTAATTTAATCTTTACCTGAACTAGCGGATGAAATTGATGAACAAGGATAAATTCCACTCAAATACCTACATATTTTTATCTTTCCGAAAATATCCTTCCTAAAATCTAATTAATGTTTATTTTCGTACTTTAAAATGTTAAAAATCTAATTTGGGTCTAATCTCAAGTTACCACGACTGTATGTAGAGGTACTTCGTATACCTAGCCAGACACCAGATGCGTTTAAGCGCCCAAAATTAAAATTCTTTGGAAGATTTTCTACTTCACCAATGGAAATTTTACTTTGTTATTTATTTTTTATGTTGAGGAGCTCGTGGCTAGGTAATAACAGTCACACGGGTCGATCCATCAGGTTAAGCAACGCTTGCCGGGGTTGGTCAGTGGATAGGTATCTTTATATACCGAGACTCATCCGTGCCTCGGAAAGCACGTTAAGCCATTGGTCCTGGCTGTCATTCGTGGATTTTTGACAGTCGTTACGGGTCGTCGGAAGCCCGAAAGTCTGACAACCAGTTTTACCAAGGGGTATCGTATTACCCAGTTACTGGGTTGTAGAGGTCAGATAGGCAGTGGCTCCTTGTAAAATACTGGTATTCAGCTACATCCGGTTAGACTGGAAGCCGACCCCAATATAGTTTGGAAAAAGCTAGGCAGATTTATTGATTTATTGTTTATGTTATCTATGGTAAAACATAATATTCGTCATTATTTAAAACTCAATACCTTACATTATAAACTCCAATTTGTCACCAACTGTATATTCATGTTTTCTCAAATACATTATCTTTCTTGATGCAATATATTATGGCGAGCATATGGCCACTAACCGACACACAAAACTATTCTATCATAAAACACGAAATACAATTCCAAAATGCATTCGGCAATATTTTAGCAACAATTAGTACGAACATTATCTTTTATGAGTCACAAAATCCATTCACCTCTCTGTTACCTCATAATTACACATTAATTCTAAATCCTTAAATTCTTAACCCAGTTTAAGCACTCAAAATTCTCACCAAAACACTGGGTGACAACAACAAAAGCCCCCCCCCCCTCTCAATCACCCAACTTGTATACAAATAGAATCCGCGCTCCTATTAAGGCGAAGCATAATCCCCCAATCTCCCAAAAAGTGGGGGACTGTTAAAGAATTTTAATTTTCCCGAATTAATTCTTATTCATTTTTCAACGAGGGCTCGGGAGAAGGAAGACTTGCCGCAGAACATGATAGAACAGGATAAGGCGGGACAGTTTGCGAAGTTTTGTGTTGAGTAGAGAGGGGACTGGATATGCTGTTGTGTTAAATACAAAATACACATTAAACTTCCTAACTACATACGTGATGGATTTTTGTATGATCCAGCTACGTTTGCGCTCATGGCGACATGGAGAGTGCGATTGTCGCAACCCAGCGCTGGGCACGCCACAATTGTGGCGGTAAGTCCCCTCTTTGAGGAGTGTTTGGCGAGGCGCCACGGCATCCCCACCTTCCGTCTGACGCAGGTCCTCACCGGACACAGTTGTTTCGGAAGATTCCTGTTCCGGATAGGACGGGAGGAAACGCCCGGATGTCACCATTGTGTGGATCGCCCGGAGGACACGGGGAAGCATACAGTGGAAGTCTGCCCGGCTTGGGCAAAGCACCGTCGTGTTCTCGCGGAGGCGATCGGCGGCGGCGATCTCTCGCGTCCGAACCTGGTCCAGGCCATGGTACTTCGGAGCGAGATGGGGACAAGGGAGGTCGTCACCTCCTTCTGCGAAGCAGTATTGCTCGCGAAGGAGGAGACGGAACGTGTGAGGGAGAGACAACTGTCGCGCCCTCACGCCCCTAGTCGCCGCAGGAGACGCCCTGGGCGGCGGGAATCCATAGTCGGTTCCCGGCCACCGTAGGCGCGGGCTTACGGACGGTGAGCAATGGGTAGCTCGCCGTCCGGTAAGGACCAGGCCAGGGTCGACGGCGTGTCGTGTTCCACGAGCGCCTCAAAGTGATGTCCAGCAGTGATGGGGTCCGATAGGGCCGATGCCGCCGGGGTCGCGGGTTGTTCGAAAGAGTTTAGTCAGTAAAAGTCTGACAATTGATGAGAGAAGCCACAAAAAAAAAGCTACGCTCGCGTACGTATTCAGTGATACATATTTACAGATCACACATTGTATATCGTTGTCAATAGTGTCCATATTTAGAAATATACTTAGAATTTCTGGGAAATTGATAACACGTCAACAAAAGAAAAGTACACAAATTGTGAGAAAGGAACATTTTGGTAAAAGTTAAGTAATTAATTAGGGAAAATTAATTACCGCTGCAGGAACACCTTCCATAATTCACATCATATCCAAAGCTTAAGAATCCAAGTAAAATTATAACCGCTACAGAACTCCGCGCAGACGGATTACGGTACCATTTTTATACAGACTAGGATTGTTTCATATTTATGTAGCTCCCAGCGTTTCTGTAACCGAACCCCGAGTTTTATGTACCTTGAATTATATTCCATTGATTGCTGTGTACTTTATTTCCTCTTTCTTCAAGAAAGTGTCGAAGAAGATATTTGAATTTTAAATTGAGAATTTTTATTCTTCAATCTTTTACATTAGTGCTGCTGTATTTACTTTCAAGTTTTTTTTTTTTAAATCTTGATAGATATTTTTGTATAGTAACATAACATAGTTAGTTAGTTAGTTCATTGTTTTATAATATATTTAAATTTTGTTGCACAAATTGTTAATGTTCCAAAATCGGGTGAAGACACCCGACCCCCATCGGATAATACAGGTACCGCCAAGCTCAAGCAAGGCTTCAATTGAAAATGTTACTCCATTTTTAATGTCATCAAATTATTTTTTTTATTTATTTTTTTTAACATTCATTACGCCTGTTTTTACCGAAGGGTAGGCAGAGTTGTACTAGTATACCCACGTTTCGTCATGTTTAAGTCCCATATAATAGGGGGCATACCTATTGTCGTTAACCGGGGACAAATCCAAATTCAGCACCCTAATTGCGAAACACATTATCAATCGGAGTTTGAATCAGTTTGAAACAAATTGCTAATCCATTGTTTCTTAAGTTCGAAAAATTTGTCTGCTCAGCAACGTTGTTTACGTATTACGCAATGAATGTTGTTGAACTGTCAAAATGAAACCAACTCCGATTGATAATATATTACCTACGCAATTAGGGTGCAGGTTAGGTTCGGTTTATCTATTTTAGGTTAGGTTATTGGCTTGTATTACTGGACTGGTGGATATAGAAACTAAAACAATAATAAAGGCAGTTTACTATAAGTCTGTTCGTCAATGTCATTATAATTTATTATAATGTTTCATGCACTTTTAGCCAAGAAACTTACAGCAGATGGTATTTTAAACATCTCAGCAAAGCTTATAAGAATATATCATACAAAAACTAATCAAACCATTTCTAATAGAGAATGATAGAAAAATGCCATTTCGTGATCTGATCTGGACAAGGGTTGAATCCTAGGAAACTCTAAAAAATTCAAGTAAAAGGAAAAAAGAAAATCTACAAGCGATCAATCGGCAAAAACTTCTTGTTATTTCAACAACAACTGTAGCAAGAATTGTCCCGAAGTATTTGTTAAACAAATGAGGCATGCTTAGGGCTGGCGCGACTTAGAATTTTAATGGATAGCTCAAATTATAAAAGGACAAAAAAATATTGTAAGATGGCGGTCGTTGTAGCGTCGAAATGATCTGGAAAAGGTCTTGAGTAGGACTTGGAAAGTATTTACTTAGTTTTTTTTTTTATGTTGTTATTGTGATATGAAAAATAAATAAGTTTGGATGGTAAATATAATCCAACTTATTTACTTAAGTACTTATAATACTTTACTTACCTATTCAGCCTATAATGTTCCCACTGCTGGGACACAGGCCTCCTCTCGGTGAGAGGGAGCGGGCCGTAATCCACCACGCGGGCCCAGTGCACAATTTAGATCTGATAAGAATTGTTAATGAAACTAAATTCACCCGTACCTACATACAATAATATATCTACGAGTATATTATATATACAACGTGTCGTTTTGCATCCTCGTCAAATTTCAGGGTGTGATACAGAACTACAAACCGAACAACTTTCTCCATGGGACCAACAACGTAATCGCGAAAAAAAATACAACCGACTTCCAAAAACAACACTACAAAGTGAAAAATAACTTTAATTTCGGAAGTCGGTGGCAAAAACGAAAATACATTTAACTAGACACCGACTTCCGAAATTAAAATTATTTTTCACTTTATAGTGTTGTTTTTGGAAGTCGGTTGTATTTTTTTGTAAAAAAGTTTTTATTTCTCACTTTTTAGTGGGTCTGTTTATAATTTGTATAAGTTACAATAGTCTAATGTCAATTGCTCATCACATGTTACAAAATATTGCTTTTCCCGATGCTGGGACGTTAATTGTTAAGGAGTTCTGCTGGTAAGAACCAGGAGAACTCCTCAACAACCACATACGCACCACACGCATTGTGTGACGAGCGGAAATTGCTTAACAACCATATTAAAGTAATCGAATCGCAACCCGTGAAATATTTATCATTGAGTAGTTCCGGTAGCCATCTGTGGTCTTCGTCATCAGTTCCACTTCACCAAGTGGTGCTTTCCGAGAGCAAATGCACAAGCTACTATAAAAAATACCCAAATCGCTATAGGTGTGCCTATAATATTTGAAGAGTTCCTTCGATTTCTCCAGGATCCCATCATCAGAACTGGATTTTGACCATTTGGAAAGTATACCCTTTCCAACAAAAAAATATTTTTTTAAATCGGTTGGCAAGCGACGGAGTTATGCGCGAACAAACATAAAAAAAAAAAAAAAAAAAAATACAAACATCCGAATTGAGAACCTCCTCCTTTTTTCGAAGTCGGTTAAAAATACTTTCAACTGTCCCATAGAAAACTTCAATACCTACTCGACGCAAAAGTATGGAACAGCAGATTATTTTTTCGCGATTGCGATGTTGGTGTCATGGAAAAAGTTGTTCGGTTTGATGATCTATACCACACCCTTAAATTTGTCGAGGATGAAAACGACACTTTGTATAAATAAAAAGAGAAGTCCTGACTGACTGACTGACTGATTGACTGACTCATCAACGCCCAGCCCAAACCCTTGGACCTAGAAATTTTGCACAGAGGTTCCCTTTATAATGTAGACAAGGAACAAGGAAAGAATTCTCGTTAGTACGTTCCCGTGGGATATTTTCCGACATAAACGCGGGCGAAGCCGCTAGCAACAGCTAGTAAGTATATAAAACAATGGTTTGAACACTCTTAACTCATAGTTTAATTTGCTTAGCATGTCAATAGAATCATTGTATCTTTAAGTGCAGCAAGTAATGTAACGTATCTAAATTCGACGTTTCTGAAATGAACAATATTAATCACAATGTAACTGCCATTATAATATAACCTCAAAACTCCACAATAATCACAGTACACACGTTGTCCGCTCACACGAGCGCGGTGTGAATCGGGTCCGTGGAGATACAGGGTGTCCCAGAATAATGTGTACAAACTTAAGGATGTGGTACAGACCATCAAACTGAACAACTTTTTCCCGGGGACCAACATCGTAATCGTAAAAAAAAAAAACAGTCGACCTCATACATTTGGTCAAGAAGGTATTGAAATTTTGTAAGGGACGACTGTTTTTTTTTCCACGATTACTATGTTGGTCCCCGGGAAAAAGTTGTTCAGTTTGATGGTCTGTACCACATCCTTAAGTTTGTACACATTATTCTGGGACACCCAGTATAAATCCCTTTGTACCAACTCTGCATGTATTGTTTAGATAATTATTAATATACACAGTAACCATTTTTTTCGGTAAGCTCTTACCAGCTGGTTCGCCCGCGTGGATGTCGGAAATTATCCCACGGAAAAGTACTAACGGGACAAAACAAAAAGTATCCTATGTTTCCAGACTAAAATCTCTGTGCGAAATTTCATTCAGATCCGTTCAACCGTGCTGGCGTGATTGAAAAACACACATCCATCCAAACTTTCGCATTTCTAATATTAGTAAGAAGTAGGATTATATTATACGATATTATTATATAGAACTAGCTGCACCCCGCGGTTTCACCCGCGTAGACCGAAATAAAAAGTAGCCTATATACATACAAAATACATGCCAAATTTCATCCAAATCGGTCCAGCCGTTTGAGCATGAAGAAGTGACAAACATACACACTCACAAACTTTCGCCTTTATAATATTAGTGCGATATTCACCGGTTTTATTCTCAGGTTACCTTCTGCCCCTTTCTTAAGTTTGTGGTCATCCTGTGCGAGTCACAACAAATACATTTTTTTTCTCTCTCTCCATTGAAACGCCATTTGTAAGCGCGCGGGTTTCACGTCTCACACAGTAAAAGAGATTAGTTGAATTATACTTATTAACTTTAATCTCTTGAATTTACATTAATTAGTTTATAACGGTAAAGTTAGGTATCGCGAATGGTGGACACGTAACGAAGCGCACGGGGCTCGGCGCGTGGACGCGTGTGTAGTTCTCGGCGGTCAGCGAAGCAAAGGGCCGAGGGCGCGGCTCGCTCGACGCAGACGCGTTGACGGGGTGTCATGGCGGCGCGGGATGCGCTAGTGATGGGAAGCGCGGCGCAGGCGATTTCTGGTCGCGTAGTGTTGGCGCGAACACCATTTCATAATGTTAGAACCGCCAAAAATCCGCTATCCCATGTTTCACTATTAATATCCTTCGAATCTCTTGCTTATATTTTTATGTTACACTTACACCCTGTATACTTACTTCAATTTACAAGCGGTACTTCTGACACTTCTAAAATCAACAATATTAATCACGATGTAGCGGCCATTATTACCTCAAAACTCCGCACTATTCACAGTGCACACACATTAATTCCCTTTGTGCCAACCCTGCCTGTATTGTTTTGCATCCGCATCCGCGGGGGGAGGCTACTTTTGAATTGTAAATGTGTTTCTGCGTAGTCCACGGTGTAATCATTGTTTGTGATGATTTGAGATTGATGTTTGTAGGTGTTGACTGTTGAGTGCGGTAGCTTGTTTTCGTTGCAAGTTTTGGTAAATAACATCGGTTCTAGTTTCGAGTTTGAGATGCAGCAACTGGATGTTGATGAAGATAGTTACATCGTATCTTCTATTTATGTTGCATACAGCGTTGAAACGTGAATTTACACACGAATAACAAACAAAAAAAGCGGTCAAGAGCGAGTCGAACTCGCACACCGAGGGTTCCGTTCCGATTTCTGAAAAAGTTTGCTATTTAGAGATATCGTTTTATTTTTCCTGTAATCTTTACTTAGGGTGAGTTTCACCAAGGGCTAGGTTATAGTTTCCGTCAAAGTTAAATTGGCCATAGGATGACTCTACCTGCTGTTGCACCGTCATGTCAAATGTAAAAGATAAAGTTCGGAGCAGGGACATGACATTCGACGCGTCTGACAGAAGTGACTGATATTTAACAATAACTTAAACGACGTTATGACGTCAGATACCAAAGTTTCAAATGGAACAACCCATTTTTTGTCTAACAGGAACTTTAACATGGGCATGTTAAAGTTCCTGTTAGACAAAAAATCTTAAAAAATCGAAGTGAGGCTACTAGGGCTAGTAGCCTCACTTCGATTTTTTAAGACTCCCTTTCAGTGGCTATCGAAAAAAAAAAAAATATTTCTTTCTTATTTGCAAAATAGTTAGGCAAACGTCATCTAAAACTGTTCTAAATTTGAAGTTGATAGCATTAATAGTTCTTGAGACATCCAACTGTGACAAACGGACAGGCAGACAGACTGAGTCGCACCATAAAGGTTCATTTTTACCATCTTTGTACGGAACCCTAAAAATGACGAAGCTGAGTACCAAATTCACAATCATAAACGACTGACATAGCTGAAGATAATTATCTTGATATACCACAATGAAAGGAGACAATTTTCATTTCTTTTTCTTGACGTTATCTAAAAGACATTTTGAATACAACCCAATTGCGTAACACACTTTCATTCACAAACTGACGGATTTTGAAGAAAATAGCTAATCCATTGCTTAATGGGTTTAAAGATTTCATCTGCTCGACAACGTAAACCACACAATGAATGTAGTTGAATTCTCAAAATGAAAAGCATTGTTAGTGTGTTGTGCAATTACCTCGCTGGTCTCCAACAAGTATAAACCTAACACTATAATGACTACAGTACAGGACAACGCAAGTAAGAACAAAAAACAAAGTACCAACTTAAAAAAAATATTCTAAAGAATCCAGAAGTTTCGTAAAAAAAGAAATTATCCGTCTGAAACCGCAGCGAAGCAGTCAGAGCGGTGGAATCTACTTTAACGGACGAGTTTCAGCGGTTTCAACTTTTTCAGTAGTAGGTACAGTTAAATGCACGTGCATGGTAACTTTTGGACATTGACAGCGACTTTTATTCGTAGCAGTAAGGGTAGTTTTTGTAGTTAAAGTTTTACTATTGCGTGTGGTTGACCGTACTTGTCTTAACGTCTCGCGTAGTCGAAATATAAGGTGAACGCCTCCTATGTTGTAAATTGTGGTACTACTTTTTTATCTTTAATTTATAACTATGATTTTAGTACCTAAAAAATGCTGCCTCATTGGTCTAGTTACGACTGCTGAGCGTTTGGGGTCCTAGGTTCGATCCTCGGAAAGTGTAATTGGTTTGTTTCCATTAGGATATTCTGAGTAGGTGTCAGGAATCTGAATGGCACCCCTCAATTCATGGCACCTAAAACTAACCTCACAAAATGTGACTTCACCATAAAACACACCTCTGTTTACCCCTCTTAACAATACCAGCGTGACGTCACGTTAATAATATTATTGCTTCATTATCAGATCAACTCTCATAAATTGACAGTTTACAAACACAAGCTAAACTGTCTACAACAGGATCAAAAGCTTTACATCAAAACACAAACAAAACGCGTCTCGGAATATAACCTCATTACACTTCAATCATCGAATTCGGTACAACGCAAAACAAAATAATAGAAATGTTTTGCATTAAAACAAAACAGTTATTATGTTATGAAAAACACAATAATACTCGTAGAAGAAAGCATCTCAATTATTGCCTTATATACTATAAATAGTTAAGATATACGTACTTACATTCCCTTTTAGTTACCAGTGTTCTTTCAACATGTAAGAAATCTTGCGGTGACTATGGTCTTAGCGAGCTAGAGTTGTCACTGTCAAGTGTCATTCATAGAAGTCTTCAAAATTCAACAGCAAGCGCCTTACTCGAGTATTATTGTGTTTTTCATAACATAATAACTGTTTTGTTTTAATGCAAAACATTTCTATTATGTTTCTTTCAAAACACAATAATACTCGTAGAAGACCTGTTTGATATCTGCTGGTGAAAGAATACCTGAAGGATGTAGACGCTATGTGAATTATAATATTATAATGGAATGATCGAATATTTCGGTCTGTAGGTATTCATTAAATATTCAAATAAATAATTAAGAGTTTTCCATCTATTTATCCTAGAAACTGCAAAAATGAACAAATCCCATGAAATGTTATAGAAACGTTCAACTGTCATGCTATGAGACACAATTTAATCACTATATTGTTGTTACCAACCTCTATGAGGTTGGTCGACAGTTGAATCAAATCTATTTAAGTACCTTATTTAAGGTGAACATGAATTATCAAGCTTTAATGATAATCCAAAATCAATAAGATCTAAAACTGAATTAAAATCATAATCTCATTACTAAAGGATAATTGGATCACTCATATACTTAATTAACACAAGTTAGGTAATGTTGGATATGAGTACTTGGAAGTTATGAGATCAATCAACAAATATTTCTGAATCTCATAATTTTATAAAGATGTGGAAAAACAAAATCAATGTCATTCATGCATGACACAGTTAAAATTCCATTCAAACTAAAATATATTTAGGACCCTTCTTTACACTAAGTACTTTGGTCAACAGATTAGTCTAAGTAGTAGACACATGTAAATGATCTAAGAAGGAATTCTAGTATAAGTCTCTTCATTTATCAATTAAAATGTCTTGAAATGTGAATCATGTACCTCTACACAAATATATTTAATAAATATTATAAATATTTTCATAGGGAATTAATAATTATCATAATGATAAACCCTATTCTCTCACAGAGAGGTGACCTTTGTCCCAAAAGTGGGCATCTTATAGGCTGGGCATTCTAAATTATCTTGAGAGGTAACCATCTCCTTTACTACTTTACAAAAGTAATAATTCTGTAAGCCTAGTGGCTCTTCCAGTTTGATTTCATTTGATGAACTATTCTCCAGTCAGCCTCCCGAAGGCTACCACAGACTACTTTATGTACCTCCAGAAGGCTTTTCGTAACTTAGTCTGTTTAAAAATATTTCAAGCAAGCTTAGCCACACACGTTATTGTAAATCAAAATCAACAACGATTATGGTAGATTTTAAGTAAACTTCTTGATTGAACCACACCTTGGTCGCACTGTTATTCAACATTTAAAAGCTGTGACTTACAATATTAGAGTATGTAAAACTCTTCTGGCAGCCTCATCATTCTGGAATTAATTTCATTTCATGACTTTCTGGGTAGTGGTTTAGCTAAGGATAATGCTTTTGAAACAATGGACACAAAACTGTTTAGATCTAACATCTGTTGGTTGGTACCATAATTATGTGCTTTATGCGTAAATATAAATAAATTGGGATCAGATTATTTAGGACTAATGCCATGCACTCTACACTATGACATTCACCTCTGAATAGGAGCTTTATAAGTAATTACTTTAGATTATCTCCAATTACACTTTAGCAAGGTTCTTGTCTACCAAGCCTTGCAACCTGATTGCTCACCTCCCCCCCAACTTTCCAGGGTAGGAGTTGCAGCTTATCAGGTCTTAGACGATCTTACATAGATCTTATACTGGTACTGACTCTCCAAGGCCTCGTCTCCAAATACGGGAGCCAGTCACACTGGGTTCAGTATGGGGCGATTTCTACATAGTACGTCCCCGTCCCATTTCCGAGTTCACATGACTGAGCACTCTCTCTTAAGTCGGGCGAAGAAAAACCCATGCTAGTTGATGCTGTCACCTCTGACTGAAAGCATCGCAGAAGCTTGCCAAGCCATTATTTGAGTCCCATATGACGTACTGTCGCACAAACGGCCGACTTATCTGACGTGAAAACGTCGACGCCGGAGACGCCCCACTTTGTAACATGGCCTCCGAGGCCTGGGGCCTGGAGCAACAGGAGCCACTTCTGCTGGTCTGTTCCTAGATAAGCGGTCGGCTAACCCGTTGTTACACTTTTAACTTCCCCGGGAGGTAAACCGCTAACAGAGTGTTCAGCTAATCTGCTAACTTCCATCTTGCAAATTAGGTTCAGAAACGCTAGGGGACGTATCCCTCGCTCATCTTAAATGTGCGACAAATGGTCTGTTGTCGGATTGAACTCTGAATCTAATATGTGCACTCTGAAAACTGGCTTTTTGGCAATACTGCATATATGGCAAACATCTCTCGCAAGTTCAAGTACAATTTTTTCTGGTTTGGTCAAGTTCCTGACTAGAGTAGGATATAATAGAATATTCTTTATTATGTACACCTTACCACTAGGGTGACACAATGGGCAGTCTTATCACTAAAAGCGATATTTTAAAGACATCCTTTGGACTCCCTTTGCATGAATATATTAGCCCGTTCATGTAGGCTCCTTACCCTTCCTCCACGGAAAGTGTGGACAGGAAGTGGGTTACTCTACCCCTGTGTAAGTGAACTGAGCTGTGGTCTATCAGTAGCCTCTGGCCACCACATTAACTCTATGCAAACCAGCGGGGCAACCTTTTTCCATTTGTCCTGGTCTGCCCTTCTCAAATATTTGTCTGGCAACAAGCATTCCCATACAGGGATAACAACATTTTTGTGTTAATGAACTATGAACTTGTTTCAGGGAACAAAGTGTTGATATTATTATCTTCCTTTCAACCTTGCCTGCAGGCCGGGCCTTGTGATTGGTAGCAGTGCTCAAAAGAAGGCCTACCTATTGTAGCTCCTGATTGAGGTTTAGAATTGACTTAGGAAATTCACTCGTCACCCAAGCTTTGTTAGGACCCAGAGTCTCCGGGACAGAAATCAAAAATGCATCTTTTCCTAGTGGACCAGTAGGAAATTATCTAAACTAAATAAACAAGAATGCAGATACCACAGGCTCTCAAATTCTCTGTCATTCAGTTGCCCACCGCTTCACATAACCAGGGCACTGAAGAAATGTCAAAAGGGTGTTCTGTCAACTCGTGTGAACAATTTCCCTTCATTAACATATCATTGCTTCCGTCTTACTTTTTAGTAATAACAGAGTGTAAACAATAGGCTATTTGATTATGATCATAATCTTAGATTTCTGCATAGACTATTATAGATTTAATTTGTATTAATTATTTTAACTAGTAGCTTTATTACTTAATATATATAGCTCAAAGTAGAATTGTATTGAATGTTAATATTTTCAGTATTTCATTTCCTGTTATGATCTTCAGGAACAGAAACAGGTTTGCAGTCTTTCATTCCCAAGCTTTTACATGGTTCCTTAGGCAGCCTGAATCTTGTCAAAATTATGAATCTTGGCCTAGTTATTGTTGCTATGATCCAATTTATCATGTTTTTAAAATAATCAAAGAACTATTCCTGCTCTAAATAATATCTTGTCAGTTTTAAATTGTTTGGTGGCTGTATTTGTTCCATTTCTAATTTTGATAGAGCACTTATGATCCTGCTCATAATTATAAGATTTCCATAATTATTACAAAATATAGAAAAAATATACAGTATACCATTTTAAATTATATTTTTTTTTTATTTTTTTTATTTAGTACTGCTTATTAGTTAAGTACCTATAAAACTTGATGTAAACTTTATTTAGTAGTATTTTAATGTTCTAATTGCAGATTAGAGTTCATAAGAGGTGCTGAACCTCTTTAATTAATTTATTTATTTATATATAGGTACTCCAACAACTTATGCATTAATAACATATTACAAAAGAACTTTATTTTATTAGTGTGGTGAGTTTGTCACTTAAAAAGTACACAGCTTAACCAGAAATAGTAAATATATACAAATAATTATTTTAAAGTGATTTAAAAAACTAACTTATCTTTTGTTACAATGAAAGTAACAATTGCATACCACCTGCAAGCATAAACAATAAAATTGTAATTTAAATACACTTCTCGATGGGAGTGTTTGGACTTCCGAAAGGGAAAGTAGGATACAATTGTAGTGGGTAGGTTGCTGCCCAAATAACAAGTCCCTGTCAAATTTCAACATTGTAAAATTGTAACAGTAATTTAAATGGTGTGCATAATAAAGAGTATTCTATTCTATTCTATTCCTGTAGACCTTACTTTAGCAGCTAGCTCTGCCTGCTCTAGACCTCCATTAGAAATCCCAGCCAAAACTCCCTCCGCGGGGGCTAAATAGTAGGATTTAGTTTTGTTGAGTGGCATAAGTACTCATTTACTTCTAATGCACTGTGTGAAACACATGGGGTGAGTGAGCATAAATGTAAGGTTTTCTTATAACGGATTATAACTTTTCATGGTTGAATGTCAAAAACTGCTTGAATAGCTTTAGCTCCTCTAGACATTCTGCATTTGCTTTAGGAATTACTACCTAATTATCATAATTTGCACTGAAATCTTTAAGTTGTAATATTTCTGTCTATTTAGTTAGACACAACCGGGTTGTTTAGAAAACAACAATGCGCTTCTAATGTAAATAATAGCAAGAAGCAGGTTAGATGTTTATTGATAATGTGTCTGAGTAAGGTCAGTGGGTCGTCTTAGTAAGGTTTGGTGATATAATGTGGAAATTGTGTCATGTTAGCAGAAACTTAACACTTACTTGGCTACTCTTAGTACTCATTCGGTTGTAGGTAAGTGCATAGAGTAGGTCGGTCTTACAGGAAATCATTTCGATCTCATTACCCTGGTTTTAGCCGGTGGGAAGAGCGTTCTTCCCCATTACAGCACTTAGGAGAATCGAAATACAAACGGTTGCTCTCCAAAGGCACTGGCGACCATGTATATATTTTGAGGTATCGATCTCCACTTCGGCACTTCGCTGACTCACGATCAGCGTAACACTATATATCACCTACCACAAGCACTATTCTTATTTACTTTTAATAAAGTTTTAACTGAAACTTTACTCATTTTCGATAAAAATTATCGAGCGAAAATATTTTACGTATACATTGGCGGCAAAAATTTAGACGCTATGAATGACACTTGACAGTGACAACTCTAGCTCGCTAAGACCATAGTCACCGCAAGATTTCTTACATGTTGAAAGAACACTGGTAACTAAAAGGGAATGTAAGTACGTATATCTTAACTATTTATAGTATATAAGGCAATAATTGAGATGCTTTCTTCTACGAGTATTATTGTGTTTTGAAAGAAACATAATAAACAACTTCAACTCGATGCTCGCTGTAATCGTTTTCAATCGAGTCAGCGTCGCTAAATCGAATTATTCGCGTCCCGGCCGTCCGTCCGCAACTTCGCCTGTGCCTGTTATTTTTTTTTAGAAAACTGTGCTCCTTTTAGAAAACATGGTGTAGTGAGCGTGCGAATTTTTAAATTTCGATTTTCTTATTGGCTGGCTGGTTTGTTTTTTAGCGCGGAATGCAATTTAGTTCTTCTTCGTCAATTCTTGTCAGAACTGCAGTTTTCATTCGTTACTTTTTATTGTTAATTCTTGCAGTTTTCCTTTTGCTCTTTTAATATAGAGGAATTTATTATGACTCTGGTGGCTTTGCCACTATTACATAATAATGTACATAAAATAAGTTTCAAAAATGTTTTTTATTGCGAAGATTAAAACGCCTGCACACCAAATTATAACATAATGGTTGAGATTCTGTTTTCAAATATTTCCCCACAACTGTATTTTTCTGAACATAGGTAATGTGGACACAAACTCACAGACACATAGATTATGAACAATGATAACTTCATAATCGGGTTATAACCCGACTACACCGAAGCAAAAAGGAGGGTCATGATTTTTACCGGTCTGTATATATGTACGTATGTATGTTCATCTGTTCCCTCATAACTTCTAAACTACTTATCATAATTTACCGTTTTTTTTTTTAATTATGCCGTGTGATGTATCAAATGAAAGGGCATAATTCGCACATTTCAAAAAATATATATATTGTTAGCTATTGGTCGCGGCTTTGCTTGCATGCGCCCGATAATTGGGAATAATTTCTATAAATTTACGCCTCAGATTGTGAGCCAAACATATTTTCACACCAAACCTACCCAAAATACATGGATAATAATTATTATTCTTTAAAAATATAAAGTGGCTCCGCAAATACTTTATCACGGAATTATAAGGAACCCCAAAATAATATAAATAAAAAATAAGTTTAAAACTAAAACCCGACTACTGAAAAATCACGCTCTAAAAAGTATGAAACAAGAAAATATCCTCATTTGAAATTAGAACAAGGCAGACAAATTAAAAATCCGGAGTCACACGACATGTTGGGGCATTAATCGAACCGATTACATGTGACTCCGGATTTTTAATTTGTCTGTCCTTTTCTAATTTTAGATGAGAATATTGTCTTGTTTCATACTTTTTAGAGCGTTATTTTTCAGTAGACGGGTTTTAGTTTTAAACTTATTTTTTTTATAGTATAAGCACGTACCAATAAATATTTGCTTCGTTTGGGATTCGAATCGCCATACCGCAGTACAGAAACCAGTCTATGATCCACTGCCTCATTCTATTTTTTTATTCTTTATAAAGACAATTTAAGCTTAGTATTTTTATTCTTTAAAAAGACAATTTAAACTTAGTATTTTTATTCTTAAAAGTTGTTAAAGCATAATTTAAATAAAATCCGTAAGCGTAACATTTTTTCCCGGCTATCTAAAACTTTTACTCAAACTAAAGAAAAGGG
This sequence comes from Cosmia pyralina, assembly GCA_946251885.1. Lineage (NCBI taxonomy): Eukaryota > Metazoa > Arthropoda > Insecta > Lepidoptera > Noctuidae > Cosmia > Cosmia pyralina. Next base: position 6,264,410 of record OX276365.1, read on the forward strand.
GTCAAAGAAAAAAACATTTCTACAAGCATTCTTTTATTCCCGGAATGCCAAAAACGCCTTCACCGCTTTAAAAACAGTTGTGCTAAATTCTTTTGGCCTCTCAAGCGCGGCAAAATGACCGCCTACGTCATAATTTGATGTGCCCAGTAAGTTAGGGTACTTCAAACGGAGAATGAAGTCGGGACTATGAGCTAAATCGTGCTTGAACCGGAGACCCCACGTTGGTACTGATGTTGGTATTCTGGAATAGAAAATGGGGTTTATGTTTTAGATTTGAGAAGCAGAAAAGCTAATTACAGTGGTAAAATAATTATTGCACACATTCGTTCGTACCTCTCCCGTTCTTACTCACACACACATACGCTCTAACCCACCATCACATAATCGCACACATAAACTCACACTCTTTCACAACACATGATCACACATCTTTACACTCACACTCATGCACAACACATGATCACATGTACTTATTCACAAAAGCGTTTTTTCTAGTTTTATAAATTTTATTTTCTATTTAATATGTTTACTTTCACTTTGATTATTGGATTTTTGTTTGGTTTTTTGTAATTTGAAGCAAACCTTTTTTTTTTGTTTTATTACCGAATATGTTTTAAATATGAATGTTTTATGGTAAACTCTCCTTGGTGCCCAAGATACAGGCTTGCTAATGTAAAATCTTTGTTACCTATTTTAGCAATAAAGTTTTTTATTATTATTTATTATTCTTATAGATTTGAGGGTCTTTGAAAAAACAGATTGTTGATAAATCACTGGTCATAAAATAAGAAACAACAATCTAAGGTACACAATATGATAAAATGATTATTAGTTTAAACTCTAAACCAATGATCATTTAGCATATGAGAGTATAGAGTGTCTATATGTACACGATACGTGCAGGTGACCTTGTGCGACAGGGCGGTACGTTTTCGCCTCATGCCGTTCCGTTCGGCTTTTTCGTTCGGATTTTTAGTAAAAATAAATATTCCTTACGAAACAAACCGAAACCAATTACAACTTCACAAGTATACATAAGTAATTTTAAAAATAAGATTGACTGTGATAATTGTGACTAACAAATTCAAAATAAACAATATTCCTCATAGTAATTTGCAATCTTTCGAAGAATATTCTTAATTTCGGTATTAAAAATTTTTAGTAACGAAAATATTAATATTTGAAGAAAATCACAGATATATATAAAGACAATTAAGTAATATGTACGTGCATATGTACACTTCCTAAACATGAAAATATCTCAATTAGTTGGAAAGTAATATCGTTTATATGTTTTGGGTACCTAGACATTACTTCCTGAATTTATTTCATAAAGTATTTTACTACAATATTTAAATATTCACATAAATTATTTGCATTATTTAATGGCGTAGTATCAGATTTAAAAGTCACTAAAATCATATTTATGTCAGAAGTCGCAAGCAGAAGCTTGTAAGTTTTAAATAATAAAGTAACTCAAAACATTTCGTTCCACAGTCCGACGTCCTAATATTTGAGGTTCCCTTAAAACTTGTTGAAGCCTTCAGAAACGGAACTAATTTGTAGTAAGTATTACAAAGTAATCTTTAAACGTCGTCACTGAGAACTCACTTCGAAGTTAAGAGAGGAGCTAGTTTGATCTTGCGTTACAATATGACAAGCCAAACACAACAGCTGTCATGTTTAAACCCACATTACTGTCGTGTATGGATCCAGGCTATGAGGCAGGCGCTACTGCGTATAATCTACAGTTTCTAGCTCATCATAATATTAACATTTATACCGAAAACCAGCAGAACGTTTATTCAAACTCGTGTCCTTCCTCTGTGGTATCGGCACGAACGATATTTTGTTCCCGTTTGTATACTTTATTTGTGCCCACATTTTTTGTAAATTATTAACAACCCGCCCCTGCTTCATACGGTATTTACATCTTGACAAAATATTGAGCTTTATTTATTATAATGTAAGTTTAATATACATAAACCTGGTATAAATTATCTAAACAATGGAAAAACCGCTTCAAAATCCGTTGCGTAGAACAACAGAACTGCGCGAATGTTTATACTTATTATTATTATTTCGTTTGTTTATTTTATTTCTTATCTATTTACATTTTTAAATATTTCTTAAAAAAATATAAAAAAATATTTAAAAATATAAAAAAATAGAGGTCCGCCGGTGTCGGGAGCAGGGTCCAAGCTACCGGTGGTTAGGGCTGCAGAGACAGGAACCTTCTCACAATGCGAGCCGTATCAAGGAGTACTGCCTTCTGAATCAGGTCCTTAATCCAACCGCCTAATGATAGCCTCGAGAGATGTTGGTCGAGGCTTTCGGCCATCAGGCCATTGGCCGTTACGACAATCGGCACAATGACAGCCGAGCTCACATTCCACCTCGTGAGCTAAGTGGAGATATTTTATTTGTTATTATTATTATTATTTTATAAAAAGGAACAGCAAACAAGTTACATTATGAGAACTTACAACTAACACGACTTATCAGAGCTATTGCATAAAATAGACAGTATTACGTCAAAATATTTTTTTCATAAAATAGAAATACTGTTCTCGGGATGAATTAAGCCGACGTTCGCACGGACGTAAAAATATAGCGGCGATTTTTTTTCGAGCTCTGGATTTTGAACACTCTGCTTACCGCCGAGTGTTGAAAATCCAATGCGCGATAAAATCCCGCCGCGATATTTTTACCTCCGTGCGTACGTCGGCTTAGACAGCCTTTAGGAGTGTGGCGGTATTGGACAGTCAGTCCCGCCATCACCTTGGTGATTGGCTATTATTTTGACTACGGCATGATTTATTCTCAATGTGACAATATGAAAGAGTAACTAAGGTACTTACAGAGAAAAAATCCTCTCAACATCCCCGTCGTCAAAAGCCTCCTTATAAATCCTCATAGAACTGGTGATACTTCCACTGATCCAGTACAGCATTATGTTGTCCAGAAGTTTGTCATAGGAATAGTATTTGTCAAGACCTCCTTCTGGATCAAGTTTATTGGCAGGATCGGTGAAGATCATAAATCTATCCAGAATATAGCTTGCAAGGCCTACGGGAGAATCTTCGAGAGCGATTCCTGAAATCAAATTATGAATGGGAAATTAGGAGCGGAAAATATTGCAAGAGGTTATTGAAAATGCTAGCTATGAACATTTTTAACCAGTATCTTTATTCAAAGCCTATTTCATGACCTCTGGAAGTCTGGATACGTTCTGGTTATTTTAATTAGCAGATATTTTTATACGAATTCATAATAATTATTGTATGGTCATAAGTTAACTTTAGTTTAAAATAAAAAACACTTGTTCTCTCTGCAATTCTTTTGTGAATTAAAAGTTGTAAGTAAGTATGTATGGGCTTATAAACACAGCAGCAGGTCAAGTTACTACAAACTGTCAAATTTTCCCATTCGATTGTCAACTTAACCATCAACATTCTAAGGTTTAAAATAATTTGGAGATAATAATGTGCCACTGCCCTTAATACAAGTTATTTTATAATTTAGTATGGGTGCTGATTGTAACACCTACCTGTTTTGTTAACTTGCATAACTCAAGTGTACCGTACAGATGATACTATTGTTAACATTGTTATTTGATTAAATAAATAAATTATTAAAATGAACCTTCAAAACAAGCCGCCCCTACTACGCTTGCACCACAAATTACGTACTAACCGAACTTTAAACATCATCGTTCTATTTCTCTCAATCGTTTGAAGTTAATACAGACAAAATGATGTTTTAAATTGTAAAGTGATTTTATACGCAAGCAGGGCTTAGTTAGTACTTATATGTTTCTAAAAGAAGTTATAATTTTTTTAATTGCATTTTCAAATCACGGACTAGAAAAAAAGAAGGACTCCGCGCCACGCGTATCGAAAGTGAAACACCGTACCGATCTATGTGTGCGTGATTTGACAAAGACGCCGTCGTGTCATGTAATGGCGGCCGGTCGGCATACTATGATGTAAATGTGTGCGTCAGGCGTATTTTTACAAACCGTCCCGGCATACTTACTGTGCTTCACTTTCGATATGCGTGGCGCGGAGTCCTTCTTTTTTTGTCTAGTCCGTGTTTCAAATAGTTACTTTCGGAATATCACTTCACATAAGTTAATCAAACCAGGTTTTCAGTGGCATCAGAAAGCAATAATCTAAGTTTCCATAAAGTCCAGGATTTAATACCAGCACAATGTAGTCCCAAAACCCACTGTCGATGAATTTATAGCACCCACTTAGAAAACTGAGAACAATAGTCAATTTAATTCTGTTTCATTTGGCGTTTTTTCCTCTTTATTCTTTTCATTTTCCACCCTCAAACTTCAGCAAGCTTTGTCCTGGCTATTTTAGTATGTATAACTGTGGGTTGTCAGCTTTGAAGACTTTTTAAATTAGGCGTGAAATAATAGGTCTTTACCTATGAAATTGCCGTTTTGTATGAAAAAATTTAAACGAAATTTTTTCATGCATTTTTTATTTGTATTAATCGAAGTAATTACCCATGCAATCAATGTAACATTGCCAACGCAGTGGCAGTTTATTGATGCCCTTCTTAAAGAAATCAGCTGGACGGGAGGCAACAAATTCTTCAAAGGCATTTTGTACTGCCTCTCGGGTATTGAATTTTTTTCCCGCCAAGAAGTTATCCAAATTCTGGAAAAAGTAGTAGTCTGTAGGCGCAAGGTCTGGTGAGTAGGGCGGATGACGGAGAGCTTCCAACCCCAGTTCTTGCAACTCGGAGACCGTCTGCTGTGCAGTATGAGGTCGCGCGTTGTCGTGCAGGAGCAGCGGAGACGAGCGATTGACCAATGCTGGTTGGAGATGTGCCAGCTTCTCCATCATTGTGTTCAGTTCTTCACAGTACACATCTGAAGTAATGCTCACCCCGTTTGGTAAGAAGCTGTGATGAATCACACCGGCGCTAGACACCAAACAGTGACCATCACTTTTCTAGGGGTAAGTTTTCGTTTAGGGCATTGTTTAGGTGCTGAACCAGGATCCAACCAACTTGCTGAGCGCTTGCGGTTATCAAACAGAATCCATTTTTCATCGCAGGTAACAATACGGTTCAAAATACGAGTATATTAAAATAACTACTTATGATTTCCTCTATCAATCCCATAGATATAAATTTCTATGATCAATCCCAATTAGTTCGCTATTTGAATAGGTACTCGTAGGTACTAGTATTAGAGATGGAATCCAAACCGGTTTTACCAAAAACCGGTTCTTAAAGAAATGAACAACATGAATTATATATTATATTCAAAAATAAAATAGAGGTATATCTTTCATATTGTTAGCAGGGCGCTTAACGGGTCCACTATCGGCTCCAAATTATTTCTCGAAGACTTAGTCCAGTCAATAAAGGAGTTGTTCAGTTCGTGAGCTGAGACCTAAGTGATTCCTTCAAAAACTTGTTCAGGGTGCTTAAGAAGTGAACGTACTAAAAGTCCTGATGTCTAGGAGGCAAGCGCAGGGGGGACCCAAAAGTTCCCACTTTTGGGTTATTGGCTAATATCGCGAAAACGGTGCATCGTAGGGAAAAAACATTTTGCCAAATGTAAGCTCATTCAATTTTATACAACTTTTATTATGTACACTGTTTCCGAATTCGCAGACGATTTCGAGCTACACGCTCCGGAAAGCTAAAAATATTTGAAACAAGTTTTTACCAAATATTCCTTCATATCGTCTAAACTATCATCTATAATACATAATTGTATACTTAATTGTATACATAATTGCCAATTACGTTTTCATCCTCTTAGGCCGTGACGGTCGTAAGGACCAGGCCCGGGTCGACGGCGCATTGTGTTCCACGCGCGCCTCAAAGAGATGTCAGCAGTGACGGGGCCAATTGGGCCGGTGCCGCCGGGGTCACGGGTAGTTCGAAAGAGATACCGTGGCCCTGGCACGGGCAACTAAAGGATCATGGGTGGGTTTTAGTCAGTAAAAGTCTGACACGCCCTCCCGCTCTGCCCAGAGCGGGAGAAGTCATTTGATGATTTCCCATCCACAGAAAAAAAAAAAAAAAAAAAAAAGGCCGTGAGGGTCCTGGCAAAGAGTTCTTTCTCCATGCCATCCATGGAGAAAGAATTTCGAAGAATTAGAAATTTTTCACACTTAACAGGGCCCGATGACAATACAATAATTTAAAAATTTTCTCCCATTATCCTGATCAGGATTGAAAAATAAATTATAGTTTAAAAAACTAAAAAACACGCTTTAATACCATTAAACTGAACTAAAAAGTAAAAAAAAAAATTTTTTTAATATAGGAACAAAGTTAAAAAAAAAAGAAAAAAAAGTCAAAATTAATGTCATTGTAAGAAAAAGCGTGGGGTGCTTTGTACGATATTCTTACACTAACTCTGTAATTTAATGCACCCCAAGCTTTTTTTTACAATGACATTAATTTTCTCGTTAATCACTTTATTCTTATACTAGCTGCACCCCGCGGTTTTACCCGCGTAGACCGGGATAAAAAGTAGCCTATGTGTTAATCCAGGATATAAGCTATCTACACACTAAATTTTATCCAAATCGGTATAGCCGTCTGAACGTCAAGAAGTAACAAACATACACACAAACACACGAGTCACAAACTATCGGCTTTATAATATTAGTGTGATCGAAAAATTTATTTTTTACTGTTTAGTTCAGTTTAATGGTATTAAAGCGTGTTTTCAAGTTTTTTTAACTATAATTTTTATGTATGTATGTTTGTATTATTGTATGTTTGTATGTAACGGAATTTTTGACCTCGATTTTTACCCACTTTAAATGGTCAGATTAATTCGAAATTTTGCACACATAACAGGGCCCAATGACAACACAATAATTTAAAAATTTTGTCTTATTATCTTGATCAGGATCATCAGTATTAACGATTTACCTCTAAAAAATTTAAAATAAATTATAGTTTAAAAAACACGCTAATACCATTAAACTAAACATACAACAAACATAAAACAGTTCTAGCGTGGTTTCATAGATAATGGGCACCTTTTTACTTGGTATGGAATGCAATGAGCGCGTTTTATTCTAAAGTAGGATTTTTTTTGTGAATTTTACGCAAAATCAGTCCCTTTTATCATGTTTATGGCCATAGAAAAACGAAGTAAATGGTACACTTAATTCAAAAAAGGTAAAATTGTCAATGAGCTCCTTTTTAGGGTTCCGTACCTCCAAAAGGAAAAAACGGAACCCTTATAGGATCACTTTGTTGTCCATCTGTCTGTCTGTCAGTCTGTCAAGATCATTTTTCACAGAAACGCGTGGAAGTATCAAGTTGAAATTAATGTCAAATACGTAAGTCTATTGTCTCTTGGAGTCCTAAAAAACTCAAGCTTCTAAGTCAACGCAATAAAAACCTACGGCCATTTATGCGAAATATTTTGATACTCGCAAGTAAATCAAAACCTATAGGGTACTTCCCGTTGTCCTATAATCATGAAATTAAGCGAGAAGCAAGGCTTTACAGCACAAATAAAGAAAAAGTCCGAAAATTGTTAATTTATAATTCTATCATATAAAAAAAAATTCAAGTCTGTCAGTCTGTCAAGACCCTTTTTCTCAGGGGTGCGTGGAGATATCAAATTGAAATTAATATCGAATACGTGTAAGTCTATGATCCCTTAGAGTTGTAAAAAAATCATGTTTCTTAATCAACGCAATAAAAAAATACGGCCATTTTGCGACACATTTTGACACTCGCAAGTAAATCAGCTAAACAGCATTCCTTACACCAAGAACAACAGTGGCTCGGGAATGAGCTCCCCCTTCAGCAAGAACCACTCACCACTGAGGATAAGGATGCCATAGAGAAAGAACCCTTGCTAGAACCCTCATGGCCAAAGAAGACGAAAACGTAATTGCCATATGAATACAATATAAATAATAGTTTAGACGATATGAAGGAATTTTTGGTAAAAATCTTTCTTTTTTTTATATTTTCACTTTTTTTGGAGCGTGTAACTCCAAAACGGTTGAGAATTCCCGGTTAGTCCCTCAATAAGAGTTGTTCATAATGATGAATACAATGACCTCTTTAAACAATGCTTATGAATTCAATTTCATGCTGTATAATAGGATACCTTGAAGTTAACCTATTCACTTAAACAACTAACTTCATAGTGGTTGTGCATTTCCGTTACATGCTGCTTTACTTGTAACCTACCTAACTATTCTCAATGTGTCAAAAGAAATATCACAAATAAAAAAGCACAGTGTTAAGAACCGGTTTTTCACTAGAATCGGTTTTAAACTAGAACCGGTTTTTGACTGATACCGGTTTTCTTAGTCTCATCATATCAAAATACCGGTTTTTGATAAAACCGACTTGTCATGTCATGACTGGGTACATACAAATTATAGTTTCAAAGGCTTTCTCTAATAAACCGGGTCACATTAAATTAGCGAACGAAACTCCGCAGACATGACGGGTATGGATAGATAAACTTGATAAACAATAAATAACTTTTTTACAAAAAAAAAAAAAACAACCGACTTCCAAACAAACACTACTACGTGAAAAATATCTTTAATTTCGGAAGTCGGTGTCTTTGGATCTGTATTTTAGTTTTTTGCCACCGACATCCGAAATTAATGATATTTTTCACTTTGTAGTATTTTTTTCGAAGTCGGTTGGTTTTCTTTGAAAAAAAGTTTTTTATTTTTCACTTTTTAGTGCGTCAATCTGTAATTTATCTAAGTAACAATAGCCTAATGTCAACTGCTCATCACCTTTTACAAAATATTGCTTTTCCCGATACAAGGACGTTAATTGTTGAGGAGTTCTCCCAGTAAAGAAGTAGGAGAACTGGAACTGATGGTGAAGTCACCATCAGCTCCACTTCAATATATATATTGTGACGAGCATAAATTGCTTAGCAATAATCCAATCGCAACCCGTGAAATACGTAATACTGAGTAGTTCCGATGGCCATCTGTGGTCTTTCTCATCAGTTCCACTTCACCAAATAGTGCTTTCCGGGAGCAAATGCATGAGTTACTATAAAAATACCCAAATCGCTATAGGTATGCCTATAAAATTTGAAGGTTCCCCTTGATTTCTCTGGGATGCCATCATCAGATCCTAGTTTTCTTATCATGATACCCTTGAGATATCTCCTTTCCAACAAAAAAAGAATCATCAAAATCGGTTCATAAACGACGAAGTTATCCGTGAACACACATAAAACAAAATATATAAATATACGGTCGAATTGAGAAACCTCCTTTTTTTGAAATAGGTTAAAAAATAAATTTATTTCATGTTTTTTTGCGCAATCATCGACCGCAGCTAGTGTGTAGTTACTTGAAATATCATAATTCATAAAAGTTAATAATCTATGAGTCTATGAGTCTTCAGTTTTAATAAAATATTTTTTTTTTTTGTCGATAAAACAAAAGAAATCAGATTTTCTCAAGACGAAGCCCGAGCTGCATAGGAAGTTCGGCGAACTACGTAAGAGCTCGCGTTCTCGTCGGACGACTCTATGATATATAGACATGCTACAAGCATGCGGTCCTTGACCCTAAAAAAAACATGAAATCTATTTTTTTATATCGTGTTTAGATATCGATTCCGGTCAAGTCTGCAGTTTCGCTAGCTAATTTTTTGACTCTTTACACTTCAATATTCTCGTGAGTAGTCGGCGACAACGAGCGCAAAAAAGTTGTACACGAGTGCTCTCTAAAACGCACTGCGGACGACTAACGGGGTGCGGCGGAAGTGGTGGTAGGGTGATATGGCCGACCCGCGCGTAATATTATTGTACGCTTTTTATAAACATTTCTATTTCAAATTCTGTTTGCTCTGTTTAAAATAAATCCATAATCCTCTAATATATTTAATAGTGAACATGTAGACGAAATTTTATTGAAATTGCTCTAATTACAATTGAATAAAATCGTTTTTTTCTCATAATGGATCTAAATAAAAATGCAAGAGGAAACTGCGATTTTTTTGTATCGAGCCAAATTATGTCAATCGTGTTTTGGCCCCCATAATTTACTAAAGAAAATATTAAATATTTATAATTACGAAAAAAAATAAGGCTAGTTTGTAGTTTTTGAAGATAAAAATTGATTTTGCGTGAAGTCAAAATGTGTCAAAACACCTTCTTTGGGACGCATTTCACCATAATATAACTAGTTTTAAGCCATTTGAATGGCTAATAAGAGTTTTAAGTAATACTTGTTTTAGTGAGGTTCTATAATACTGGCCTAAGAACAGTTTTGAAGAACCCATAGAGCGAGTTTGTCAGTCTCTGGATATAAGGCACTATCCACCAGATAATACTCTGCTAAGCTAGTTAACCGGAACTTACCAGGAAGTGGTGAAACCGACAAGAAGTTGCCTTTTATGGCACCCCTATGTATGCGCATGCACAACAAAATGGTTGATAACAAATACTTTCGCAAGAAAAATTTAAAAAATATCTTACCAATAGAATCCGGCTTAGTCCCCTGCAGATGCATAAACCCGAATTCCTCCAAATAAAACTTAATCTTATCAATCAACGGATACATTCGATCTTCGTAACCATTGGCTACAAACGTTGGCCAAACCGATCCCAACAGCCAAGTCAATTGTGAGTACTTGGACAAGTTAACAGGAAAGTTGGTATGGAAGCCAACAACTTCATCAGGGAATATAGTGGCCATATGAGAGCCAATGATATGTCCAATGTTGCCACCTTGGACGTAATAATGCTTGTGGCCAAGCTTTTGCATTAAATTCCTCATTATTATTGCTATTTGATGCGGAGACAATCCTGGACGAACTGGTGCCTGAAAATAAAGGTTCTTGTGAGATCTTTGACCCGAAAATGGTGGACTGTTTCATCTTACAAAGTAACAATAAAAACTTGGAAATCTTGAAAGGGTGAATGTAAAAAGTAAAGTAAGAATGAAAAGATATTGGTTCAAGTGAGCAAAATAAAAATCGAAACACTGATTAATAATATTATTTCGAACTTAAGGCGCGGTTTTAGCTCAATATTCACACAAATTGGTTTCTTGGATTGTCGAGTATGACGTAACGCAATGAAGCTATCCGATGCAAAAAATACAGTGGACAGAGAAGGGATTAACAAAAAATTTAATCGAATAGAATAGTAAAAAATAGTTTAATATTCCCAATAAAAAACTTGGAAGTTGCTCCACAAAAATAAACTTTGGCGTCGAACTTCTCTGTATTTTCAGAAAACAAAGAAAGAGAAGAAAGAAAGCCGGAAAATTATTTAATTTATTGTGTATATTCTGAATAATCTAAATAAAACCCGGAAAATAAATGCACATTCGCAGCTTACATCTCATCAACACAAATATTATTTTCAACCTTATTTGATGCCAGTTAATGGTGACAATAGATTACGCGGTTGTGTGCCGTTTAAAATCGTAGTCAGTCCGCGCCTTAATCAAAGTTTTAGGTTTCAAGACTACCAAGGTTCTCTTATCTCTTATCCTATCCAAACAGTATAGTAGATTATTTTTAATGGAATGAAATCATTAAAGAATAGAATATAATACTCTTATGCACACCATTAAAATTACAGATATCAATGTTGAAATTTAGAAATAAGAATGAAAAAAAAAATTGAAACACATTGAAATTGATTGATTGATTGAATTTTTTAATTGAAATGTTGAGATTTTTAAAGATAGTGCACACAAAAATACTTACGTCTGAAAATCCAAATCCTGGCAAGCTCGGTACAATAACCTCGAACACAAAGCTGTATCCCGGTCTTTCTGTAGTCAATAAAGGTATAGCTTCATAAAACTCTCTGACAGACCCTGGCCAGCCATGCAGAAGAATTAGAGGAAGAACCTGTGAAAAAAAACAGCATCATCATCTGCCTAGCCTTTTCCCAACTATGTTGAGGTCGGCTTCCAGTATAAAGTAAATTGAATTATTTTGAATTGGCCTATAGGTATGTAGGTGTTGTACTATTAAAGTAATTTACAACAGAATAAATAATAATAATAAATTAATTAAATGTGAAAGAAGGAACGGTTGACATCTGTCGGGTATGCCACCGACCGGGAGAATCAATTCCACACATTATCTCTGGGTGATCTCGTCTTGCTAACGAAGAGTATCTTGTAGCCAGGATTATTCATCAGCAACTTGCTCTTAAATATAGCCTTGTGGAATTGGAAGTGCCTGATATAGTGGTGGTGGATCGAATAGAGCGGCGCGCAATGATTATTGACATAACAGTCCCACATGACGGGAACCTCGTGAAAGCCGAGAAAGATAAACAAATCAAGTATCTTGACTTGGCTCGCGAGGTTGTCGACATGTGGGATGTGGACTCAGCAATCATTGTGCCGATAGTTGTATCAGCCAATGGTTTAATTGCCAAGAGCCTCAACCAACACCTAAGGAGGCTCTCGTTAGGTGGCTGGATCAAGGGCTTGATTCAAAAATCAGTACTTCTAGACACAGCCCGCATTGTTAGGAGGTTCCTCTCTCTGGAGTCCTGACCGCCGGTAGCTTGGACCCTGTTCCTGATACCGGTGGGCTACTATTTTTTATATTTTTAAATGTTTTTTATATATTTTTTAAGAAATATTTAAAAATGTATTTGATAAGAAGAAAAATTAATAAACGAAAAAATATATATACAGGGTTACAGGTTAAGTCGACCTATTCCCTTTAAGGGCATGTTCTTTACATTGTTTCTGATTGATTTGGCTATGAAACACCCTATCCTAAATCTAACCGTTTTCGAGATATTTGAAATTAATTGTTTTTTATAAAAAATACCCGATTTTTGTCTATCAGCTCAGATATTGTGAAACGTGTAAGTCTTATTATTACTGTTATTTATTTTTTACATGTAAAATAAGATGCTTTATGACCTAAATAACCAAGATTGTCCATAAAATTAATAAATAAGTCGTTGTAGATGATTAAACTTTCAAAAAAGTAATTAAAATTTAGAAAGCTTAATTTTTGTTTAAGGATATCTAAAAAAAAAATTATGGCACTTGTTTTGCAGATGAGCTTAAAAATATCTACGTTTCATCAGCTATCCAACGAGGTATGATAATCTAGGGTTAAAAAAAACAGTTATAGAAAAAACTTAGTTGCGAGCCCCCAGGTAGTAGACCCTAGCCTATTGTCCTTTAAGGTTAATGCGGTGAGTGTGAGCGAGATACCTTACTATACGCTTTGTGCAGGTGTGAGTGGGAAACATAACGTGAAGAAACCGGTTTGGTAATACAATGCGCTTTGTGTTTGGTTATCATTATCCAACAATAATCTGTTAGTCTGCTTATGTGATTCGTCCGTGGTAGATGCGATATTATTTTGTTCTCTGTTTTCTATTCGACTTGGCTGTGTTTCTGGACTGTTTCTTCTGATTCCTGACTTACTGTGCGTGTTAACTGGATTCTGATTGTGCTTGTGATACGGAACTGTTCAAGATGGCAGCCTACACGAATGAGGAATATGCTGACATGCTAATTTGCTATGGATACTGCAATTGTGTGTCTGCGCATGCTCGCAATGAGTACATAATACGCTATCCCGACCGTCGAGTGCCGGATGTGAGCGTGTTCAACGGAGTTTATCGAAGACTTCGAGAAACTGGCTCCGTTTCAAGACGACGTACAGACTTGGGAAGACCACGTGTGATTGATGACGACGAAGAACAAAATAATGAGATAGTGGAACAATTTCGATTGGATCCAACCACTTCCACTAATATTGTTGCCCGTGCTCTGGGACTCTCGCAATGGAAGGTATGGTTTACCGTTCACACAGCGGGCCTATACCCTTACCATTATACGCCGGTACATGCTATCGAAGAGGGAGATCCTGCGAGAAGATTGGATTTCTGCAGATTTATGTTAAATGCTGATTTCGAAGACCCGACTTTCCTTAAAAAAATCTTGTGGACAGATGAGTCTAAGTTTGATAAAGATGGGATTACCAATTACCATAACGCTCATTATTGGGCCCCGAAAGAACAGAGAAATCCAAACAAAAAGAGAGTAAAGGGGTCACAACGAAGATTTAGCCTCAACGTGTGGATGGGTATTATTTCAAATAATTTGATTGGGCCTTATTTTCTCCCTGATAATTTAAATGGAGAACACTATGAAAATTTCTTACGAGGAGACTTAAGTGATTTACTAGATGATTTACCACTAAATCTAATAAGAGACATGTGGTATCAGCATGATGGCTGCCCCGCCCATTTCAGGAGAAGTGTCAGAGAATGGCTGGATACAAATTATCCAAATAAGTGGATTGGACGAGGTGGGCCTTTACCCTGGCCAGCTAGAAGTCCTGACATAACCCCCATGGATTTTTACGTATGGGGGCACATGAAGAGTCTTGTATACAGTGACCCCAACCCAGTTTCATCCGTTGAGGTATTGAGAGAAAAAATAATTAATGCGGCGAATGAAATAAGAAGAACTTTAACTACTGGTGTTGTTAAAAGTGGACTTCGAAAAAGAATGCGAAGATGTGTGCAAAATAGAGGCGGACATGTCGAACACGAAATTTAGAAATTTAACAGTTTTAATAGTTTATTAAAAGCATCTTGTACTAAGCGATTGTTTTATTTAGTATTTTTTTTACCTCCCCTGTAGCCAATGAAATTAAGTTTTGCTCTGCATTTTTGATAAAACCCCAGATTATCATACCTCGTTGGATAGCTGATGAAACGTAGATATTTTTAAGCTCATCTGCAAAACAAGTGCCATAATTTTTTTTTTAGATATCCTTAAACAAAAATTAAGGTTTCTAAATTTTAATTACTTTTTTGAAAGTTTAATCATCTACAACGACTTATTTATTAATTTTATGGACAATCTTGGTTATTTAGGTCATAAAGCATCTTATTTTACATGTAAAAAATAAATAACAGTAATAATAAGACTTACACGTTTCACAATATCTGAGCTGATAGACAAAAATCGGGTATTTTTTATAAAAAACAATTAATTTCAAATATCTCGAAAACGGTTAGATTTAGGATAGGGTGTTTCATAGCCAAATCAATCAGAAACAATGTAAAGAACATGCCCTTAAAGGGAATAGGTCGACTTAACCTGTAACCCTGTATAACTATAATATATAAAAAAATAATAAAAATAAATAAATAATAGCTTGGGGAAAAAGGTTCTTCGCATTTTTTAAGAAAATTCAAAACATTTTTTAATATACATTATTTACATTTATCTAAAGTATGTAGGTACCATTTTGTTCGAAAACTTTTTGTAATCTTGTATGTAGGGGCATGATCCTATAGAAATTTTGGGACTTCTGATCAAAATACCGCGACAAGTGGTTTTGGCAGTCCTCTCGTAATGTTAACCTGACACTGCCTAAAGAATTCTGAAGAGACCGAAACAGGTGGAAATCTGAAGGTGCAAAGTCAGGACTATACGGCGGATGCACTAACACCTCCCAGCCAAACTCTCTTAATTTTTGCTGAGTAACTAAAGATGTGTGAGGTCTAGTGTTATCATGATGAAAAACCACACCCTTTCTGTTGATTAATTCCGGCCGCTTTCTCTCAACTTCTTGCTTTAATCTCATCAGTTGTTCGCAGTAGAGTTCAGAATCAATGGTCCTGCCTGGTGGTAACAGCTCATAATGAATAATGCCCTTCCAATCCCACCACGCACACATCATCACCTTGTTGCGAGTTAACCCGGGTTTCGCCACAGTCTGTGAAGCCTGACCGGCCTTTGACCACGACCTTTTTCGCACGTTCTTGTCGTACGTGTTCCACTTTTCATCACCAGTTATCAACTTCTTCAAAAATTGTTCGGTTTCATTACGTCGTAATAAAGAATCACAAATGAGTACACGGTTCATTAGGTTTCTTTCAGTGAGCTCGTGAGGTACCCAAATATCGAGCTTTTTTGTGTACCCAGTTTTTTTCAAATAGGCCAAAACTGTTTTGTGGTCAATTCCCAGACTTCAGCTATGCCGTAACTACTGATATGTCGATCTTGCTCCACTTTTTCAAAAATGGCATCCATTTTATCCGTAATAGGGCGACCAGAGCGACGTGCATCTTTGACATCAAAATTTCCGGATTGAAAACGCTTAAACCAAATTTGTGCTACTCTCGCAGACACTGCACTGGGTCCATAAACATCGCAAATTTTTTTTTTTGGCTTGCGTTGCATTTTTACCTTTTTTGTAGTAAAATTTTAAAATGTATCGAATTTCTTCATTAGATTCACTCATCTTGACAGTACGAAAAACAAATGAAAATCACACATTTTCCTAATTTGAATTTGGAATTATGTTCTTTAAAATTTAAACTTTCAATGATACCAAAACCAGCTAGATAAAAATAGTATAGCCAAAGAGATTTTATTTTATGTTCATACATAAATACTATAATGTGAAAAGACTTTTTCCCCAACCTAATATAATAAAAATAAATATAATATATATGAATATCGCAAGAAGACCCGTTCTCAATGTTGTTTATAATTTACAACAGAACCAAATGCCCTTCAGATAAAAGAGACCTTTTGAAATTTATAGGTTACTGTCCATATTCTAAACGACATTTACTGGGAATGCACTGAACTGTGGATGCAGATAAAACAAGCGCCGAAACGCAACATAGATACATATTTCTATTATAGGTTTTGCTGCTATTAAGGGTTACTATTCATTGAGCCGCACGGTTCGATCGATCAGGTTAAGCTACGCTTGTCGCGGTCGGTCTGTAGATGGGTGACCATCTTTACATCCGCCAAGGCCCCTCCATGCCTCAGAAAGCACGTTAAGCCGTTGCTCCCGCCTGTAATTTGTGGACCATTGACAGTCGTTACAGTCGTCGAAAATTCCGAAAGTCTGACAACCAGTCTTAC
Organism: Cosmia pyralina; assembly: GCA_946251885.1. Taxonomy (NCBI): domain Eukaryota; kingdom Metazoa; phylum Arthropoda; class Insecta; order Lepidoptera; family Noctuidae; genus Cosmia; species Cosmia pyralina. The sequence goes on from OX276365.1 coordinate 6,281,302, forward strand.
CAAGGGGTATCGTTTTACCCAGTTACTGGGCAGTGCAGGTCAGATAGGCAGTCGCTCCATGTAAAATACTGGTATTTAGCTGCATCCGGTTAGACTGGACACCGACCCCAACATGTTGGCAAAAGGCTATGCAGATTGAATGACTGATTCAATGAAGTACTCAAGCTATACACGACGATAAACACTATTAGTCTAATTAATAGAAAAAAAACCGGCCAGGTGCGTGTAAACGTTCCGTAGTTGAAAAGAATTTATCCCGAAAACAACTTCACATAGTAATCCCAAAAAAAAAATTTTTAAGTGATAAAATTACAAATTAACAATTTTCGGACTGTTTCCTTTACTTGTGCTCTGAGACCTTGTTTTTCGTCAAATTTCATTATTCTAGGTCAACGGGAAGTACTCTATAGGTGTTGATTTACTTGCGAGTATCAAAATATGTCGCATAAATGGTCGTATTTTTTATTGCGTTGACTTAGAAGCTTAATTTTTTTAGGACTCTAAGGCACCATAGACTTAATATTAATTGATATTAATTTTAACTTGATTCCTCTACTCGTTCCTGAGAAAAAGGGTCTTGACAGATTGATAGACAGACTGGTAGACGGACAACGAAGTGATCCTATAAGGGTTCCGTTTTTGCCTTTTGAGGTACGAAACCCTAATTACCTAAATAAGGTTGGAATTAAAACATATTATTTTAGCAAATAGGTATGATGTTTTGTCAGTTGACGGTTGCAAGAATCCGCTGAATGCTATCTAATCTGCTAGCATTCATTGTGCCCAAGCTTGTGCATGTTATGTAGTGATAATATGTCCAATGTCCGACCAGTGAACGTCTTTTGGCTGAGAAATGTTGATGATTTTGATCGTAGCGAAAAACAACCGGCTTCTGTATCGTGAATTTTAAATAAATTGTCAAACTCTAGTTTAGCATTATTTAAGGTGACGCTCGCGAAAATCGACATTTTTTTGCAAAAAACGTAAGAAACTTTAAATTTTGCGGGATACATTGAAGGAATCACCTTAAGTAATGCTAAAGGAGAGTTCGAAAAGTTCTCAACGTCAAATTTCCAATTCGAAAACAGGGCGTTAGTCCCCAAGCCAAGAAAAAAATGAACGCCTTCACTTTTCAAGTCACTTTTCTAGTTTACAACAACCAATTTTTAACTTTTATTGAAAAATATAGGTAGATCTGTACATCCCGTTGGCAATCTCAAAATCCCAATATTTTTCACTAACTGAGCGACACATGTAATCAGTTTTACCTGGTTCCAATCCAACTGTATCCCGTATAGAGCGTGCGATTGAACCGACTAAAATCGTTAGCTATCTACTATGTAGCTCTCATTCAACGAAGGAATGTGGAAACTAGAAATTTTCTTTAAAAATTCTGAACGAGTAACCGGATCAAAACGTAATCCTAGATTTGAAATTGAATTCGAAGTTTCTAAAGGTAAATACATAGAAAACGTGATGAAATTCTTAATGCTTTCTTAATGTCAAAGTCTATTATTTTGTAGTTGGCCTTTAAGACTTATTAAAATACACTTTTCAACACTAAAATCACGAAAATAGAATTGGTTGTAGTTGCCCCTTCCAAAATATATTTTCGTTTGGAGGAAAATGAGCAAGAAACTCCATCGTTACTCATTTAAAATGTTTTACAATATTTTGTAATGTCAATTCCCATTACAGTTACAATGAAAAATAAGTCTTCCATTTGCTTCGTTATAATGCATGTATTGTACAACTACATATCAAGCCAAACATTTCCAGTATAAGCTGGCTTCTCATTGTATGGAAATCCTATGCAATGCGAGATCAGCTTATACAGCTTGATATGTAGCCGTGTGTACATGAAAACATGGCTTGACGAATAGAAAAGCTACATCAGTAATTTACATCGCCCATTTTTCGAGGAAACTGATTCTTGAATTTGAGTGGATTCATTTTACCTCAAGTGTGCAGCAAATTGTAGTACCTATTGTATAAAACTCTTGGGCTGCCCACTTCCAGCGGAATCCGGCAACCTTTACTACAGGTCATCGGTCCACCTTATACGGAGCCTCACTACGCTGCACATTCCAGTACGCGGTCTCCGGTAAATTATTAGGAGGAGCTCGTGGGTAAGTAATAACAGCCGCACGGGTCGATCCATCAGATTAAGCTACGCTTGCCGGGGTTGGTCCGTGGATGGGTGACCCTCTTTACATACCGAGACTCCTCCGTGCCTCGAAAAGCACGTTAAGCCGTTGGTCCCAGCTTGATAGCTCGTGGATCTTTGACAGTCGTTACGGGTCGTCAGAAGCCCGAAAGTCTGACAACCAGTCTTGCCAAAGGGTATTGTATTACCCTGTTACTGGGTTGTGGAGGACAGTCAAGCAGTCGCTCCATGTAAAATATTGGTATTCAGCTGCATTAGGTTAGACTGCCAGCCGACCCCAACATAGTTGGGAAAAGACCACAACAGACACAAAAACTACCGATCTATTCTGAAAAGTTTTATCGTGAAAACTTGGATGTAGTCAGCTTGAACCTGTTAATTTCATCAATCCCAAGCATCAGGTGGAATGACAGCTCACAGCAAGTTCACTCCACACGAATTTTCACGGTAGCATTTTTCAGAACCTCCTGATTTCTATCATCACACTAATATTATAAAGGCGAAAGTTTATGAGTGTGTGTGTGCGTGTGTCTGTATGTTTGTTACTTCTTCACGCTCAAACGGCTGGACCGATTTGGATGAAATTTGGTATGTAGATAGCTTATACCTTGGATTAACACATAGGCTACTTTTTATCCCGATCTACGCGGATGAAACCGCGGGGCGCAGCTAGTATATTATATTTGATTATGACTTACCATAACATTTACATCAACTTTCGGCTTCACATGAATATAATGAATATCCAATCCTTGAATATTAGTCCTATAGTGTTCAAACTGATTAAAGAATCTCTCTCTTTCTGGAAAGCTATACTTGAAGATCCAATAATTGAAGATTTTGGAGAAGGCGTCTGAATGTACGCCGTAAGTCCAGGCGGTGTCTTCGAAACTTTTCTTCTTGTTGGGAGCCCGTCTATACATCTCGAAGAGCCATCGGATTTCTGAGTTCATCTAAAAGATAGTGACAAAAACATCAATTAATGGTCTGTCAGAAACTCGTATCAATGTACAGATAACAAAAGAGATATCTAGGCAGGTGATACTAACATATTTGTATATAACATATTTGTATTTGTTTGTATTGCTTTATTAAATAAATTTTATATATATTACTTTGTTTTTGTTTTTACATTGTCACACACTAACAAAAAATCAATCTGTCTAGCCTTTTCCCAACTATGTTGGGGTCGGCTTCCAGTCTAACCGGATGCAGCTGAATACCAGTATTTTACATGGAGCGACTGCCTATCTGATCTCCACACACACTGGGTAATACGATCCCCCTTGGTAAGACTGGTTGTCAGACTTTCGGGCTTCTGACGACCCGTAACGACTGTCAAAGATCCACGAATGACAGCCGGGACCAACAGCTTAACGTGCTTTCCGACGCACGGAGGAGTCTTGTTAGGTAAAGATGGTCATTCATCCACGGACCAACAGCGGCAAGCGTAGCTTAACCTGATGGATCGACCCGTACGGCTGTTATTACTGAGCCACAAGCTTCTCACACAAAATTGTATATTGTCACGAAATTGAGCATGAAGCAATACACATACAAATATGTTAGTATACCCTGCCTAAATATCTCTTTTGTTGTCTGTCCTACGGTGGAAGGGATCCAGCGTGACACAAACTTGTACCATAGGTTCAGTACATGGTTCTAGACTACCCATGCAGCGTTGACAAATTTTGTCGGTTATTAAAAAAAATAGGTATCCCATTGTATGAAACAATAGTTTTTCTTTCAACGTTGGAACGTTTAAAGTTTCGGCACTGGTGGGTCTAGAATCGTTTACTGAATCCTTGGTAAAAGTTTTCGTCACGATGTCTCTTCCACCGTGTATGATAAATCTAAAGTACGTAAATGATGTTTACACGATTATTTTAAAAGCCCTGTTGTTCTAGTATTAGCAAGTGCGACTGCTGAGAGTGTAAGTCTTGGATTGATCTTCGGGTCAGGCAAAATGAAATTCGAGTTTTTTTCCATAAGGAAATTCGCAGCAGCCGCGCGGAAACTGGAGTTTTGCATGGTAAAGGTCAATATGCTCGATCCTTATTACATGGGACTTAAAAAACTTTTTTACAAAAAAATACAACCGACTTCCAAAAACAACACTACAAAGTGAAAAATAACTTTAATTTCGGAAGTCGGTGTCTAGTTAAATGTATTTTCGTTTTTTGCCACCGACTTCCGAAATTAAAGTTATTTTTCACTTTGTAGTGTTGTTTTTGGAAGTCGGTTGTATTTTTTTGTAAAAAAGTTTTTATTTTTCACTTTTTAGTTGTGGTATCTACCCCACACAAATTCTAATACCACTACCTTCAAAACAAACTAGAACATCATCCATATGAGTGGGGAAAAAATACCTATTAATGAAGCTAACTCAAAAACTACCGAAGCAAAGTTAATCAATTTTATATGGGACCATCTGTGATGTATATGTATACCCTCTCGAATAAAACAAAAAAAATCCAAATCGGTCCAGCCATCTTCGAGTAATCGGGGAACATACATAAAAAAAAAGGTTTCGACGAATTGAGAACCTCCTCCTTTTTGAAGTCGGTAAAAAATAACCGATAAAATTTCGGTGTATTTATTTATTGACAGAACGAGCGTATCGAGTGAAGTGTCTCTGCTTCAAGTCTGGCAAAATTTGCTTTCGTCTGTCAGTTTCTTGTTTCTCCTCTACATGTTGTATTTTACAACCGATCTGGACTTTATAGAATTTTTTTGGTCGTCGTGGATTTTTGATTGGAGGGGTATTATTACTTCCTCCAAAAAGGGGGCTACTAAATATCTCCGCCTTATGAGATCCGATTTCGATGGTTTTTTTTTTTATTTGAAAAGTTGTTACTTTAAGTTAGTCTCATAAAAATAACATTGTAAATATCTCTTTTAAATAACTTTAGTGGTATGTATATTAATCGCGAGGTGAGTTCGCAGAACCACTAGTTTTATTTATTTTCCAACCTACATCTATCACAACGGGGTAACCTACTGTATAACTGTCACTGCCCACTTCTTCAGTGAACATGTAATTAAATTAATATTAATACATTAGGGTAGCTACTAAGTAGCATGATGAAAGTTTTTCTAAGAACTACGAAAGTACGCAAGTTATTATAATATAAATTGAATTTACAATTTTCCGGTGAACCGTGTCATTAATAATTTGTTTTCCATCCATAAAACGTCAAAACGTCCGTCCGCCTTTATGTCAGTGTTTTACGCAGTGACAGCTAGGAACAAATTGAACTCTGAGATGACGGCTTAAGACAAGTGTCGAAGAAAAAGTCTTGCTGCGCCGACCTTAAACAAATTGAGACAAATTGGGTGATGACGACCCTAGCAGTTTTCCATGCAATATCAAAAAGGCCGTACTCACCGATTCTGAATACACAATCCTATACGGTCTAATAGATGTATCTGCAGGCTTTGTAGCATTCGGACCCCACCATTTATTCAAATCCAGTTCAGGCATTTCTGGTACAGTCATGACGTCTTGGTACACATTGTAAGCAAGTATGGATATGCCTGTTAGTACTAGAATTGAAATAAGTGATGCTACCTGAAAAATAATTATAATTTTGTGGTTGAAATGATTGTGAATAAAACCCGTTAACACGATGCAAGTTTCTTACCTGTGGCATAAATAAATTTGAATACACAAATGACTAAGTCGACGTTCGCACGGACGTAATAATATCGCGACGATTTTTTTTCGCGCACTGGATTTTCAACGCTCTGCTTAGCGCCGAGAGTGCAAAATCCAACAGTGTGTTTTTTCGACGTGCTAGAATGTACTCTGTTATGCGCGATAAAACCCCGCCGCGATTTTATTACGCCCGTAGGAACGGGAGCTTATTGTCTACAAACACTGTTTACACGGTGCAACTTTAATTTTTGCTACTCGTGTAAATATAGTTTAAATATTTGGTCTTTAAATTAACAAGGAAAGTGCAATAGGTAGACATGTTACTTGATAAGACTGTCTCATCGTTTTGATAAGAGTAGAAAAATAATAATATTGATAAAATCAATCTGTCTAGTCTTTTCCCAACTATGTTGGGGTCGGCTTCCAGTCTAACCGGATGCAGCTGCATACCAGTATTTTACATGGAGCGACTGCCTATCTGACCTCCACAGCCCATTAACTGGGTAATACGATACGCCTTGGTAAGCTGGTTGTCAGACTTTCGGGCTTCTGATGACCCGTAGCGACTGTCAAAGATCCACGAATGACAGCCGGGACCAACAGCTTAACGTGCTTTCCGAGGCACGGAGGAATCTAGGTATGTAAAGATGGTCACCCATCCACGGACCTAATGGATTAACCTGATGAATCGACCCGTGCGGCTGTTATTTTGCCATGAGCTCCTATAAAACTATATAACTAGTAATGATTCGTACTCACATTCAAATTGCTACTTTCTTTCACTTCCTTCTTTTTATCATGATCTATCTTTTCCAATTCTTTCTTCTTAACTTTTTTACCCATTTTGTGTCTATCACTACTAACTATCCAAATGATACTAAACAACATTGCTATGTAATCTTATCAGGCACTGTTATCAATATAAGGATGATGTGTTTATTGGTAATCTGTTTACGTAACTTTTAATCTTTTGATTATGAATTTAGAACACTGATTGGTTTTTAATTTTCGAAATGATATAAATGTTTTTCATTAAAATAAAATGATTACCTACGACGTAAGATATACGTGGGGTCGCTTGGTAACGAGAAGTTGTATCCAATTCAAAACGGTACAGCAGTGCTATTCTGTACAAATCTCACCGTGAAAACCTAGGTGAAGTGAGTTGTCATTATGCCTGATGCTAGGGGATTGACACTATTTAGAGCTCACTCCACGCTCACTTCACCTAAGTTTTCACGGTGAGATTTGTACAGAATAGCACTGCTGATCCATGCGTCATATTCGTGAACGGGCGCTGTCAGTTGGGACTGGTCGTCTCTTAGCTGCCATGGCTTATTTGTATTTAGTTGTTTTAGTTTTTTATCTTTTTATTACGGATGATTTTTAACGTGCACGTCTTTCTACATTGTTCTCTCATGTATATTTTCAACATGAACGATGTAACCAATATTTTGTAAAATATTTTGATTGAGTGTCCGTGGTGTTTCTTGCCCGTTCTTCTCCATAGAGACCTACTACGCTTTGGAATGGGCAACTAGCTTCATCTTTCTGACTGACCGACCCCTTGACAATTCAAAAGTGCCTGTTCTAAACGGCCCATTTCTGTCGCAAAACAGCGTTCCTCTTTTCTGGTTTGAAAGATATGGATGTGATGAAGAAATAGCATAATTATGCATAATCAGCCCATAATAAAGGGTTTTTAAAACAAAATAAAACAAAGAATTTAGATGAAAACGATATTCAAATTTTTATTGTATTAGAAAGTGTAAGGTTTGGCAATTATGAATCAAAATGTTCACACACACACACGCACAAACACTTACGCTCACGTGCACACCTTACACGATGAGATTAATTTAGCATAAATTAATGCTTTACTTTTTTTTTTTTCTAGTAACTTATTAGCCTTATCATTGTTAAGCTGCCACTTAGGGAAGAGTGAGACAGCTCCGACACAAGTACTGTTGTAACTTACTGGGGCTGCCTCAATTTATGTACAACACAATGTTTAGTTCAAATAAATGTTTTTGAATTATTATTTTTTTTGTGTCAAATTTTCAATCACTTTTTGGGAAAATGGCAGGTCTATTTCGTTAATCGCGTCACGGATTTTGAGTTTTAAGGCTGCAATCGATTCGAGTGGCTCCGTATAGACTCTACAATTATATAGTGGTGTTAAATCACACGATCGGGCCGGCCACATAACAGCTGAATTTCGTGAAATTATGCAATTTGTGAGTTGTTTTTGAGCAGAACCACCATTTTCATAGTGGATTTTAATTATTTTATTGAGATTTTCGAGCGAAATTAAATTCATTGTAACAATTGCTTGATATTTTACGTTAAAAAACTAAATGTCAAAACTGTCATGTTGTTGGTATTGAAAAACAAACTTCTTGTTGAAAAACCCTTTATAATGTTCCCAATGCTGGGACACAGGCCTCCTCTCTGTGTGAGGGGGTGGACCATAATCACCGAAAAACTCTTTATCTGTTCTGTGACCATAATCCACCACGCGGGCCCAGTGCGGGTGAGTAGATGTCACACGTCTTCGAATTATTGGTTCTAGGACATGCTGGTTTCCTCACGATGTTTTCCTTCACCGTTTCGAGAGCAGTGGTGATGAAATAATTTACACAAAGCCTGTCAGCTTCAAACCTACGTCCTACAACTTGTAAGTCTCGGCCGTTACCACTGGGCCATCACTGCTCATGACTGATGAAGAAGTAATGAAGTTAGTGTAATGACAAGTAAAACAGACGGACCAGTCACGCCTCTTGCATTGCTGATAACAACAGGCGGCAGCGACCGTAGCATCAGGTGAACATGTACGTTTGCCAATTTAAACCAGTGAAAGTCTAACAGCTAATATACAAAAAAACTTTTTTACAAAAAAATACAACCGACTTCCAAAAACAACACTACAAAGTGCAAAATAACTTTAATTTTGGAAGTCGGTGTCTGATTAAATGTATTTTCGTTTTTGCCACCGACTTCCGAAATTAAAGTTATTTTGCACTTTGTAGTGTTGTTTTTGGAAGTCGGTTGTATTTTTTTGTAAAAAAGTTTTTATTTTTCACTTTTTAGTGGTTCACATGTGCTTACCCCTTCACAGCTTACTGGCGTGATGTTATGTTATGAACTGGTGTGAACAACAAGCAGACATGAGATTTCAGCAATCCCAGTCCATTTGCTATCATTTATTGAGGAGTTCCGTTGCCTATCTCAGAAGTTCTTCATCAGATCTTCACCAAATTGAAATGGAACCACTCCAAGAAAGTACTCTTCCAAAAACTATCCAAATCGCTTCAAGTGTGCCTATAAAATTGGAAGAGTTCTCTCTATTTCTCCAGGATCCCATCATCAGATCCTGACTTGATGATCATGGGACCACCTGGGAAGTATACCCTTTCAAACAAAAAAAAAATAATCCAAATCGGTCCAGCCATCTTCGAGTAATCGGGGAACATACATAAAAAAAAAAAAAAAAAATAAAAAAAAAAAAAAAAAAAAAAAAAAGATTCCGACGAATTGATAACCTCCTCCTTTTTGAAGTCGGTTAAAAAAAGGGTCCACTAAGTATATCTTACTGACATTTGAACTGCAGTGCTTTGTAGTTTGTAATCATCTATTAGTACATACTTAAATGAGTCACTCCAATCGCATTTCATAGCCATTACAAAAAGAAAAAAAAACCGGTCAAGAGCGAATCGGACTAAGAGTTTCCATCCATCTTTTCTTTGGCCTTCCTCTGCCTCTCCATCCATGTATATTCATTACTCTTTTAGTCACATGTGTTTCGTCTCTCCTTATCACATGCCCATACTAAGGCAAACGATTTCCTTTCAACTTTTCTGTCACTAGCGTCACTTTCAAACTTCCTCTTATACTCGTATACTCATTTCTTACTTTATCCATTCTCGTGTAATTTTTGTTGATGATTTTTGAAAAAGTGTGCTATTTAGAGACATCGTTTTATTTTTCTTGTAATCTTTACATAAACTTTCACATAGAATAGCGCTCTTTCATATGCCCCACATGCCCTAGTAGCCCCACTTCGAATTTTTAAAACCCCCTTCAGTCCCTGATGCAAAAAAACAAAACTTTCTTATTTGTAAAATAGTTGGGCAAACGCCATCTAAAACTGTCCCAAATTTCATGTTGATATCATTAGTAGTTCTTGAGATATCCAGCTGAGACAGTCGGACAAACAGACTCAGTCGTACCATAAGGGTTAATTTTTACCATTTTTGTACGGAACCCAAATTCAAACACATAAAGTATCAAATATACATAAATATTCTTGCCCGTTCTCCTCCATAGGGATCTACTACGCTTTGGAATGGGCAACTAGCTTCATCTTTCTGACTGACCGACCCATTGACAATTCAAAAGTGCCTGTAATTGGTTTATTTGAAATAAATGCTTTGAGTTTGAGTGAGTTTGAGTTTAAACGCTACCAAAAATTGTTCCCAAAAATAAAATTCTCAAACACTTGTAAAATTAATAACATTCCGTGGCGGTCCAGTCAACATTAGTTTAAAAGTAAGATATATTCCCAACACATACCTGGTGTATATTGAGAGTGCAGTTTCTGGGTCATTCGCTTCATGTGGCGAAGTGCACTGCCTTCAAAGGCGTAGGGACACCATGTGGCGTTGTTTAGATGGATATTTAGACTCTTTTTGAAGGCTGTTTATAGCAATCTCATTTACGTGCTGTTTTTTTTTTAAAAAAATGGGGTTTTCTCTTGGGATGTTGGTTGGTTTATGCTAACGACTATTTCTTTTCTTCTTTTTTCCATATTATAAATGCCTGTTTTTGTGGAGACACTGGTCTTTGTTGTCTTGTTCTATTATCTACTGTCGACACGAGCCATGTTAAGAAAACAATTGCATGCATGTACGTTTTATGATATATTTTAATTTTAATTTTTGTTGCATAAATTGTTAATGTTTCAAAATCGGGTGAAGACACTGACACAGTAGTTACGGCTTTAATTGAAAACGTCTCCATTTTTTTTTATGTCAATAAAATATTTGTATTATTATTATTATATAATTGCATTTTTTTAAATATTTTTAATGCATTACTTATATTACAATTTAGTATTTTTTTATGTTACGTTTTTTTGATGGAACGAAACGCAAACTCGAAACTCATCGTCTTCGACAATGAGTAGAGTAGTAAGTAAAGTAACAAAAAATAAAATATATTTATTTTTATCGAACTGCTTGAAATCTCACTGAAATGAGCTCATGGCTAAGTAATAACAGTCGCACGGGTCGACCCATTAGGTCAAGCTACGCTTGCCAGGGTTGGTCCGTGGCTGGGTGACCATCATTACATACCGAGACTCCTCCGTGCCTCGGAAAGCACGTTAAGCCGTTGGTCCCGGCTGTCATTCATGGATCTTTGACAGTCGTTACGGGTCGTCAGAAGCCCGAAAGTCTGACAACCAGTCTTACCAAGGGGTATCGTATTACCCAGTAACTGGGTTGTGGAGGTCAGATAGGCAGACGCTCCATATAAAATACTGGTATTCAGCTGCATCCTGTTAGACTGGAAGCCGACCCCAAAATAGTTGGGAAAAGGCTAGGCAGATTGAATTTGCTTGAAATCTCACTATGGTAAGTAAGTGCGATTTCTGCTTTTATAAAATACATAAATAATTTAATCATGTGATTTGGCGCTAAATCGTGGATAATCCCGACACAGTATGGCCGCGACAGTAAGCCGACGTTCGCACGGACGTAAAAATATTGCGGCGGGATTTTATCGCGCACTGGATTTTCAACACTCGTTGTTGAGCCGAGCGTTGAGAATCCGACGTAATAATAATAACAGAGTGCATTCTAGCGCGTTGAAAAAACACACTGTTGTGCAGTGTGCGTAAAAAAATCGCCGCGACATTTTTGCGTCCGTGCAAACGTCGACATAGGGACGTATGAACTGTAGTAGAAAATTTTAGGAGCTATAATTAGCTACTAAAATTTTACAAAAAAAAAAAAAAAAAAAGTAAAAGTTATTACTTTTTAGAGCAACTTTTTAGTAGTTGAATTCGAAGTTCGACCTTTCTTGTTCGTTTTTATTAGGTACTGTTTTTTATTAAGTGAAAAAAAAAATGCATGTACTTTGGCAACTCTTCTCGGGCTTCTGTCCAATCGATTATTGGTAAATCTTTTTTGCATTGAATTTGGTACAGTCTTCCAGTACAATGTTACTTCCAATAAGATGCACAAACAAACTTTTAAACCAATCTCCTGAAGACAGATGGCTACTCGAGATAGAGTTTATTAAATTCCACTCAAATATTTGAATTCGATAGTTTGTTTTTGATAGAAAATCATGTACCTACTTATCATAAAATATTGCTCTTTAAGAATCTGTCTAGACACAGGGTGGCAATCAGATATGGCGAAAAAAATCTAGAGTAGACTTGTGTATAAGTAATAACAGCCGCACGGGTCGATCGATCAGGTTAAGCTTGCCGCGGTTGGTCCTTGGATGGGTGACCATCTTTACATACCAAGACCCTTCCGTGCCTCGGAGAGCACGTTGAGCCGTTGGTTTCGGCTGTCATTTGTGGATCTTTGACAGTCGTTACGGGTCGTCAGAAGCCCGAAAGTCTGAAAACCAGTCTTACCAAGGGGTATCATATTACCCAGTAATTGGGTTGTGGAGGTCAGATAGGCAGTCACTCGCTCCATGTAAAATACTGTTACTCAGTTGCACCCGGTTAGACTGGAAGCCGACCCCAACATAGTTGGGAAAAGGCTAGGCAGATGATGAAACAACAGTAGACAGACTATTTAGATGCTTATAAAGTTTTATAGTAAAAGTATATTATCGAATTATAAAAATTGTTTAGCTAGCTTGCATATTTTTGTACTCGTATTACCACGAATCCATCAAATTTTGTCACCCTATGAGCGTTACGTGTTCACTTACAAGTAATAACGGAATGCTTTCACTTTATTGCTGTTTATGCTCGCATTCTGTTAGCTGTCGCATAACCTTGAGGGATATACGCAAATTGTTGCTTCTGATGTGCCATTACACAAAGAGATGGCTTTGTGTGGGAATGTTACTGAGGAGTGACTTATAAAGTTATTCAAGATTTTTTGAAGAATCCGTCTGCTTGGATGTAATTCTGGTTTAAATAAAATACGGTCTCTATTATTTTTATTTTTATGTGTATAGTATATTTTTTTTTTATTTTTATTTGAAATGAACTTGTTCCTCATAAACTAAAAAAAAAAATTAAAATAAATCATAAAAATTGTGAAAATAATTATTTTTATTAAATTTTTTAAATTATTTTATTTTTGAATATTTATATAATATATTAATCTAAATTTGCAACTTCGAAAAACTTGTGCTCGCAGCGCACCACGCAAAAGACTAACTGGTCCATGCAACATACTAAAAGATCGGAACTAAATCATGCTTTGCGATTTTAGCCTTTCTTAGTGTCGATTTTTACTGGGCTACTAGGCGAAGATACAGTCTCATTACAATATTTTATTTATTGCTCTTGAAACGGAACGCAACCAATAAGGTGCCACACCAGCTGTCACCTGTCACTTTGTCGCTGTCATTATCTTTGATTGATTTATTGTATCACGTTCACGTATCTCTTCTCTAAAACTGTACAAGTTTTATTACAATATGTCTTTATTGTCCAACCCAGTTCCATGTTCTTTATTATTTCATTTCACAATCAGTAAGTTTCCCACAATTGCACCTAGTGTACATTTTCATCAATCGCCAGTAACAAACATACGACTAAGCACAGTCAACAAAAGAGATATCTAGGCAGGGCATACTAACATATTTGTATGTGAATTGCTTCATGTTCAATTTCGTGACAATATACTATTTTGTGTTGGTGTATTACAATGTAATATATATAAAATTGAACATGAAGCAATTCACATACAAATATGTTAGTATACCCTGCCTAGATATCTCTTTTGTTGACTGTACCTACTCGTATGTTCATTACTGGCGATTGATGAAAATGTACACTAGGTGCAATTGTGGGAAACTTACTGATTGTGAAATGAAATAATACAGGACATGGAACTGGGTACCCTGCATAGATATCTCTTTTGTTGACTGTACATTCAGCTTTTTTTAGTCAAAAGATTCACATTGAGATTTATTCCACAAACCAAAAATAGCATCATTATTCCACAAATTGCAACCAAAATTAAATTCACTAAAATACATGAAACCACATTATATATTATGTGGTTTCATGGGCACGCAGCTTTCGCACTAGTAATTAACCGAAATAATAACTAAACTGTTAATGACGTAGGCTGAACATGGAAATGATATAAAATGGTCGCTTTTTGTGTCTGACCGTGTATGACCGCTTCATCATCAACATCATCATTTCAGCCCAGAATCACCCAATGCTGGTTATAGGCCCTTTTTTGTGCCATACTAACCGCAAAATATTAACCGCTTAGTTCTTCTAAACTACACAATGGATTTTGATGTGCCACCATCATTTAATTTTTATTTATATTAGAGTTTATTCTGTAGTATAATACATAATACATAACTTAGATACAACACAAAAAGCTGGCCAAGTGCGTGTCGGCCCACGCACAATGAAGGGTTCAGTAGCTCTATTCTGTAAAAATATCACCGTGAAAAAAAAGTTTTTTGGTGAGGTGAGCCGTCATTCTGGCTGAGCTTGACACTATTGATAGTTCACTGCTTCAAACTCACTTCACTGTTTTAACGGTGTAATTTTTATAGAATGGATCGGCTATAGTTGGGATGAATTTATCCCAAAAACAAACTTAACATTGTATTTGAAATACATGTTCTCCCATACAAACGTCACTGTCAATTCTCCAACTGCAAACTTAAGTTTCTAATCACAAAAAAAAATTGATAAAATTACAAATTAACGATTTTCAGATTATTTCCTTTACTTGAGCTGTAATGATTCTAGGTCAACGACAGGTACCCTATAGGTTTTGATTTACTTGCAAGTATCAAAACATATCGCATATTGGCCATATTTTTTTATTGCTAGAAGCTTGATTTTTTTAGAGCTCCAAGGGACCGTAGACCATACCTCCACGAGTTCCTGAGAAAAAAGGCTCTTGAAAGACTGACAGACAGACACAGACGGACAACGAAGTGATCCTATAAAGGTTCCGTTTTTTTTTTCTTTTTTAGGTTTGGAACCCTAAAAATCTCAATGTTTTAAAATCTGCTATTTCGTAAAAATCTCACCGTCAAATCTGAGCTTCTTGTGAACTGTCATCTCATCTATAGGGATTGACTTCAAGCACACTGTACAGTACATTGCACCCGCACGAAGCAGGGGCGGGTCGCTAGTATAGTAATAAATTAAACTAGAGCAACATCATCAAAATGAAAATTACTAGCACGAATTTCGATTTCGTATTCACTAGAAGTGAAATTGGGTGCGAACTGCAATCACTTGTCAGTCTGTCACAGGCAGCTAACTCTCAAACTGTTTGACGTTCAAACTCGGGGAATTTTGGCACTTGCTTAATCTGCCTATAATGTTCCCACTGCTGGGACACAGGCCTCCTCTCTGTGAGAAAGAGTGGGCCACAATTCACTCCGCGGACCCAATGCGGCTTGGGGGACGTCACATGTCTACGAATTTTTTGTTCTAAGACATTCCTAACGATGTTTTTCTTCGCCGTTTTGAGAGCAGTGTTAATGAACTAGTTTACATAAAGTGCCTGCCTGGGTTCGAATCATCAATTAACATCGTCGTTCAAACACAACACTTTATTCAAACCCTTTGACTGTAAATTATGTACTAATTTATGAACCCAAAACCCCAGGGGAGGGGGGGGGGGGGTTAGTTGCGAACCCCATAGGTTCACAACTACTGATGATGATTTTATTCCATCGCATGATGTTTTTTTACGTTTATATATATATGATATAAGCTTATATACCTATTATATAAAGGATTTTTCCTTATGTACACCCAGGTGTACATTCGACGTGCAAAGGGTTCCTGTGAAAAGGAGATCATTCACCGTCCATATATTTTTGGGCTCAATGTACTCGTAAAAGTGGCCAAACAAAAAAAGCCTATTCTCCGAAAGCATACGTTTTTCTCTATTTATTACTGTTTTTATTTATTTTTTTTACGATTATTCTTTTAACTAATACTGAAAATATGTAGTATTTTTAACCGACTTAAAAAAGGAGGAGGTTCTCAATTCGTCGGAACCTTTTTTTTTTTATCTTTTTTTTTTTATGTATGTTCCCCGATTACTCGAAGATGGCTAAACCGATTTGGTTTTTTTTTTTTTGTTTTATTCGAGTGGATAAACACACAGTTGGTCCCATATAAAATTGATTAACTTTGCTTCGGTAGTTTTTGAGTTAGCTTCAATAATACGTATTTTTCCCCACTTTTATATGGATGATGTTCTTGTTTGTTTTGCAGGTAGTGGTATTAGAATTTGTGTGGGGTAGGTACCACAACTAAAAAGTGAAAAATAAAAACTTTTTTACAAAAAATACAACCTACTTCCAAAAACAACACTACAAAGTGAAAAATAACTTCAATTTCGGAAGTCGGTGACAAAAACGAAAATACATTTAACTAGACACCGACTTCCGAAATTAAAGTTTTTTTTCACTTTGTAGTGTTGTTTTTGAAAGTCGGTTGTATTTTTTCCAAACTCGTATTACAGCGCAAGGCGCTACAGATTTGGTCTCATAGTGAAAAGTGAAGAGAATAACATATTCTAATGGAATATAACTTTTTTTTCTAAGAGCAGCTAGTGGCTAAATAATAACAGCCGCACGGGTCGATCCATCAGGTTAAGCTGCACTTGCCAGGGTTGGTCCGTGGATGGGTGACCATCTTTACATACCGAGACTCCTCCATGCCTCGGAAAGCACGTTAAGCCGTTGGTCCCGGCTGTCACTCGTGAATCTTTGACAGTCGTTACGGGTCGTCAGAAGCCCGAAAGTCTGACAACCAGTCTTACCAAGGGGTATCGTATTATCCAGTTACTGGGTTGTGGAGGTCGCCGCCGGGGTCGCGGGTAGTTCGAAAGAGATACCGTGGCCCTGGCACGGGCAACTGAAGGAACATGGGTGGGTTTTAGTCAGTAAAAGTCTGACACGCCCTCCCGCTCTGCCCAGAGCGGGAGAAGTCATTTGATGATTTCCCATCCACAAAAAAAAAAAAAAAGGGTTGTGGAGGTCAGATAGGCAGTCGCTTCATGTAAAATACTGGGATTCAGCTGCATCCGGTTAGACTGGAGGCCGACAACGTAGTTGGGAAAAGGCTAGGCAGATTGATAAGTGTTATTTTGTTTGGCTTCCATATATTTAGCCCAAAATGAATGATCTCCTTTAATATTTTTAGCTCAGTTACCATTTTGACCCAAAGTATTTCAACAAATAAAAAGGTAAACAACAGGGTATAGCACCGAACACAAGTTCAAATCAAGCAGTCCATATACACCAGTTGAAATATTACGACAAAAACTCAAGCTCATCGATATTCGTGTCCTACTTCTGCGATCGCAACATTCTGAATACCAAAATGGTTGCTTCGACATCGGATTTTAAATTCTTATTAAATTTACACGCTGGGTTGAGAATATTAAGGAATTCTGAACAGCTTTTGCTCCATTGTATCATTTTTTTTTTTTAGTTTAGTATTTAGTTTGGTCGTATCAACACAGCCAATCGCAGTCCACTGCTAGACATAGGCCTCTCCTAGACTGCGCCACAACACCCTGTCCTCCGCCTTCCGCATCCAGTCTGCCCCAGCCACTTTCTTAAGGTCGTCGGTCCACCTGGCTAGGGGACGTCCCACGCTACGCTTACCGATACGCGGTATCCACTCCAGGGCTCGTCTGCTCCACCAGCCATAGGTCCTTTGAAAAACATAGCCAGCCTTGCTTACTCTGCAAGCTACGTCACGTCAGTTCAGTTTGTCCGGTTCGGTTTGGTCGTATACATATTCAAATTAGCACATCCAGTGCAGTACGCAGTCGTTGAAATATATGGTATAATTATATGGTTTTTAGAAAAAAAGTTCGGTTTTGAAGAGGTTCATCACCTTTGTAATTTATAACTACAAAACGATGTGCCAAATAAATGTCTAGGGTAGGTACTTACCTATCTTAATTTTTTTGTTTTTTCAAACCGAATGAATTCGCCTGCCATTTCACAAGCAGTATATTCGCTTCTGCAAGTTTTAAACTAGAAACCATCATCATTCAGCCGAAAGACGTCCACTTCTGGACATAGGCCTTCCCCAAGCACCGCCACTTCGACTGGTTCTGTGGTTCCCGCATCCAGTGGATTCCTGCGGCATTCACATGGTCATCGGTCCACCTTGTGGAAGGCCTTCCAACGCTACGTCTTCCGGTACATGGTCGCTACTACAGAACCTTTCGGTCCTTCAGGCATCTGTTCTAAAGCAATGTGCCCTGCCCACTGCCACTTAAGTTTGGTCATTCTGCAGCCTATGTCGGTTATTTAAGTTCTCCTGCGGATCTCTTCATTTTTGATTTGATCACGTAGGGAAACTCCATGCATAGCCGTCTTCATTATTGCCCTTTCTTTACTTTATTAACCTCTACAACTAGAGATAGCTTATATATCAATCGTCAAACAAGATCCTATAGTATCTTATGCTCCATTTTTATTGTACACTGCTACATATCAAGCTATACATTTCCGGTATAAGCTGACCTGTCATTGTACAAAAATCCTAAACAATGAGAGATCAGCTTATACTGGCAATGGCTGGCTTAATAATGTAGCTATGTGTACGTTCATACAAATTACATTTTAATTTGATGCCAAAAATGCTAAACTTTATATCGAACAGGAAGTTTATTTATACTTCACATTGCTTCGCAAGGTTGCAATATCTACTAAAGTAGTGACATATCAAAACATCGAGATTTCTGTGTTATATCTAAGTTTATTATGAAGTGTTATACACATAGACCTTATGGAATAAATTCTCTACAATTAAATAATGGTGAAACCCGCATCATAATCTATTGCGTTGCTTAAAAGAACTAAACGTGCACAAAAATCGACTTTGTTATAATATGCTACTGATAGAAGATTATTTATAAATACCACTGACAGCTACAAACCTGCAGCTTCCTTCAATTCCTCGTCTAAACAAAACATCAATACTCACCACAATTTTGCCCCAATAATCACTAAACAATTGGATAAAACACCAATTTCTCACAAAGATGAAGCAACGAATGATTGCAAATAAATTGGTACAGGCAAAGCCGCGCTTGTCAACAAATCAAATCAATTGATAATTGAACAAAAATCTTTTACAATTTAACTGAAGATGTTCGAATCTTCATCCATTATGAGGATTAGGGATGTCTGTGTGGATTTGGATGTGGATGTATTGATGGGAGGAAGCGGGTTAAAGTATTAAGGGATTTCGGAGACCCGGTGTGAAAACGGAATTGTGAATACGGAATATTGGGAAAATGGTGTTTGTGTGGGAGTATAATGACGGAGTTAGGAAAGTGTGTTTAGGTGAATAATTTTAGGGATCATATCTGTTTCGAGACTAAAAATTTGATTAAAATTATACCAGGTGTAATTTTAATCATCTTTAGCCTCTTTGACATTGTACTCATAATTATGAACAACTTGTACTATGGGATAAACTTGTTCGAAAGATACATTGTCTATCAGCAGATACCTATTTTTATCATCGTTCTGCAACTATCAACCGTTCTCAGTGCCGACTTCTTTTTTTTTGTCATCCATTTTCCTTTTTTCTTACCTATATAATCCTCACTTTCTTCGCAGTACATTACAAACCCATGACACTGGTTGTTCTGATGCTGCTCTGACGATGAATTCATGCAAGTTTAAAAATCAAGCAAGTATCAAAATGAATGTTGCTGATTGAAATATTCCGAACCAACTTTAAATTACAACGGTACTACGTTAGTACTTATTTATTCTGTGACGGTACCTACATAGATCTTTCGACGTGTGGCAAAAATTGGAACTAACGCTGTCATCTATGGCTTTTCAATACAATTTAAAATGTTTACCAACAATGCCATTCAGTTCGATCAACGTATAGTATCTTTAGCTCAACTAAATTATAGTTTTCCTCCGCTCCGCTCACCACATTGTCCACCATTTATCTCCAACGTCGGCATTATGTAGATTAGACGTCTGCTTGTCTTGTCGGATCGAACGAACGATTCCCGTCCCAGTTGGTGAACGATTCATTTTGATACGCCACGAACTATATTTGTGGAGTATATTTGAATGTTATGAGATACCGGCTGTGGGTAATTTTAGATTTGAAAGTGTAAAATTTAGTTTAGCTTACCATCTTTGTATATTCTAGTATTGGTTTATTCCCGTTGTCCCCGTACGCAGTGTCCCCGTCCTACGGGGACAGCGGTACTTCAATTAAATATTTAAAAATACTTCCCGTTGTAACCCCGTACACTGTCCCCATTAATATAGTTGAATAAAATAAGTAAAAATTATTGCCCACAGTCTCCGTTTTTCTTTTTTGTGTAGTATTATGTGTGAGTCGGCATCTTTTACCCATCAAACAAAGTTTTGTATTTCGTATTTAATCAAATGATTTATTACAGCAAACAATCTTTAGACAATAAACATTTGGTCTTTTTGGTCAAATGATTTGTTATAAATAAATAATAATAAAACTTTATTGATAAAATAGGTAACAAAGATTTAACATTGGTCCCAAACTAGGCAAGCCTGTATCTTGGGCACCAATATGGAGAGTTTACCATAAAAACAAACACATTGAAAACATATTCGGTAATAAAACTATTGCTTCAAATTAAAAAAAACCAAATAAAAATCCTAAAATCAAAGCGAAAGAAAACATAACAAACAAATCAATATTAAATAGAAAATAAAATTTATAAAACTAGAAAAAACGCTTTTGTGAATAAGTGTGTGATCATGTGTTGTGCATGAGTGTGGGTGTAAAGATGTGTGATCATGTGTTATGAATGAGTATGAGTTAATGTGTGCGATTATGTGATGGTGGTTTAGATGGTATGTGTGTGTGAGTAAGAACGGGAGAGATACGAACGAATGTGTGCAATAATTATTTTACCACTGTAATTAGCTTTTCTGCTTCGTCATATGACAAGTTTAGTAGCCAGGATGTTAGTCTATTTTTTATTTGATTGCGAGTGCAATTTCCTAAATTGCAATGTTTGATCACCCCGTTATAGACGTGAACATGAAGAAAATGTGGTAGTCTTTGTGCATAGGCGGATTTTACTGGTGGAGTTGGAACTCTGAATCTACGTTTGCCCTGTAAACTATTTAAATCACTTCTTTTCGAAGTTTTGATGTGGGTCTTTGTTGTTACGTTCAGTAAATACAATTTTCTCACGCTCAGCAGGGAAGCTTCTGCAAACAGAATTTCTGTAGGAAAACGGTAGGGTTTGTGTAACAGAGTTTTGAGGACTGCGCGTTGTGCTCTTTCGAGGGTTATTAGATGAGTTTTTGACGCTCCACCCCAGATTACAATACAATATTGTATCAGCGATTGACATAGAGCTATATAGACCAGTTTTTTTACATCCACAGAAGCACTGTCCCTTATCATTTTCATTAAATAGATTTGCTTCCGAACGCGTTTAACCAGTTCCCTAATTTGGGGTTTGAATGAGAGGTGTTGGTCTATGATGACTCCTAAGTATCTTATTTCATCTACTGTGTCGATGTTATTGCATGAACATTGAGTATCAGCGTTAGTTAATGTGTTAGGGCAATCTTCTCCATGAATCTTTAAATTCCATAATGGTACCTTGGTAGCCCGAGTTTTCCTGAATGTTATGAATTTAGTCTTTTTGACATTTAGCGTAAGCAAATTTGTGTTGAGCCATTTAGCGATCCGGATCATTCCTACTTCTGCTTTCTTGTGTAAGTCTTCCCAATCGGATCCGTGAAATAGTATCACAGTGTCGTCTGCGTAACAAATGAGATCAGCGTTTGGGATGGTAATTTTGAGTATATCATCCATGTATATAGTGAAGAGCGTCGGGCCAAGTATACTCCCCTGCGGGACTCCAAAGCTGATTTCCCGTTCATCGCTGACCAAATTATCAACTCTGACACATTGCCGCCTATTGCTCAGGTAACCACGAAGCCAGTCTAGTGCTGTTCCTCTTATTCCTAACCTTTCGAGTTTCCTTAGAAGGATAGGAATAGAGATGGTGTCAAACGCTTTAGCAAGGTCTAAGAATATTCCAAGACAACGTTCGCCACCATCTATGTGTTTAGATGTTATGTTCGTCAGCAGTTTGACCGCATCAGCTGTAGATTTTCCTTTTTTAAACCCAAATTGCCTTTCTGAGAGAAGGGAGTGGTTTTCAAGGTAACGAACAATACGGTTATTCATTAATTTCTCCAGGACCTTCGAGAATATGCAAAGCAGAGATATAGGTCTGTAATTATCCGGGGAGTTCGTAGGGCCGGCTTTATGAATCGGAGAAACTAGAGCTATCTTCCACTGTTCTGGGAAAACCCCCGACGACATACTCAGATTACAAATGTAAGTGAAAGGTTCCAAAATAATGGTCCTAATCACTTTAATTAGAGACGGTTTAAATCCATCTAAACCGGGTGCACTATCATGTTTGAGGTTTCTTATAATAGCGTCAACCTCATACATATCTGTAGGCGTTGTGAACATTGAATCAACTGGTGAGATGCTTGTGTCGATATCAGCTGATAGTGCTTGTTCAGAAGTTGATAGTCGCTGAAGTATTCGCTCAGACAGGGTTTTGCCCACTGATGTAAAATATTGATTACAGTAGTTAAGCGATTCCTGTGCGGTACTTTTAGCCTTTAGTAGATCAGCAGAGTCATTTCTTTTCCTTCGTATCTCACATATGTCTTTTATTGTGGTCCACAGTTTTTTTGAGTTTCGTCTGTTATCTTCTAAGGCTCTGCTTTCGTAGTCTTTCTTCGCTTTTCTTAGTATATCTATAAAAAAGTTTCTGTATCTAGTATATGAAAGTTTAAGAGTATCATTTTTAGGGTCTATATTTACCCGACGGTGTAAACTATCTTTATGACGCATACATTTCATCAAACCGGGAGTAATCCATGGCTTTAGGTTGTACTTCGAACGGCTACTTTTAACGAAACGAGTGTGATTGTTTACTGCAGAACTGATTATGTTATTAAAACATTCCAACGCCTCATTTACATCACTCTTATTGGTAACGTTTGTCCAATCAACCTTTTGTAGATCAGCAGACACAGATTCGAAATCTGTCTTCAAGATTATCCTATTTTTCCTATTTGGTTTATCCTTTGATGTGTTGAGGCCGACCATAGCAACGTCATGATCTGTTACCGCACATTTACCAACCACACCCACCAATGAATCTTTACTTTTCACAAAAATATGGTCCAAGCAGCTGTGTCCCCTTGTAGGCTTTGTAATGGCGGGAAGTAAGCCATGTTGCGCCAACAAACATTGATACGCTATGTTCTCAGCGTTTGGATTTTCGATAAGTATGTCTATGTTTAGGTCTCCCAGCAGTACTAATCTAGAATTTTCCTTAAGTTTGCTCAAATTTGAGTCGAGAGATACCAAAAATGTATCCAAACTTGCAATAGAAGGGGAGCGATATATTCCGAGAATTTGCATAAAACCGTGTATACTTACCAACAGGCAGTCCGCATCATCTATGACTGGTTCCGATACCGACGCCGTAATAGACTCCCGCACATACATTATTACTCCACTTGCCTTGTTTTTATGGCGAGTAGTGCTATAGACGTTGTAGCCTTCCATTTGTCTGATAACAGAGCTCTCATGCAACCAGCATTCAGTAAGTACAATGACATCGTATTCAATGTCCAAACGTTTTAGCGCTACTAACAAACTGTCAAAGTTACACTGTGCACTTCTTATGTTAAATGTTAGTATTTTAAAGTTGTATTCGCAGTTAAGATGTTTTTTACATAATTCGAGGTAGTCGAGCAAGTGACAATCTATTCTAAGAGTTTCGTCAATACTTTCAAATACTTCTAAGTTATCCACGATAAAGAAAGTAACTTAATATGAGTTGGAGTATGGCTAATATTGTCACTTATTGTTTTGTCTAACTGCGACATAATTTTCTTAATTAGAAAGAATTTTATTAAATTTTGATCTGTGTCTTTAATGGTGTGTCTGCGTGTCAAATAAGAGTTAGGATGTGTGTGCGGTTGAGTGTATTTATTAATGGTTCGAAGTGTTGTGTTAGAATAAGTATATGTGTCAGCGTTTGTTGTAGTGTTATGGAAAGTTGAATGAAGAAGTAACATAATTAATAGACAATAAATAAATCTCGTCTTTCTAATGGAATGATAGGGATATAAAGTTCTATTTATGCTCTTATTTAACGGATTCAAGGGGAACTTTACGGAGAATTCCGGGCTCGGTGCTATTATCTGGTATGTCAGGACCGAGAAACTGGTAGATATTGGCTTTGTTCTGTATTCGAGTTGCTCGCATCCCCTCTTCTTTGCGAAGGAGAATCTGTCCGTTTCTGATCCAACAAAACTTAAATCCTTTTGCCTGCGCTTTTGTTCTCGCTTCACGAAAAAGCTGCCGATTTTGTTTCGTCAGATGCTCGTTGATGAAAACTCTTCCTGGTGGACCTTCTGAGACAATATCCTTGCAATTTAAATTCTTTCTAGTTTTTGCGGCCTTAATAAGTTCATCTCTTTTAGATCGTCGCAAAAGTCGTACTATGATCGGCCGTGGCATTTTCGTGTTGGTATCCGCCGAACCACGTTTCCGAGAAATTCCAGTTCGAGTCACCCAGTCAACATCATCTTCCTTTAAGTTCACCCCTATTTGAGACGCGGTCAGTAGGACCGTATGTTTCAGGTTTTCGTTATCGGATTCGCTTAAGCCCATTATTTCTATCTCATTACATATTGCCACCTGCGCCTGTGTATCTAGCTGGTCTTGAAGCTGAGAGATGGTGTCGTTTAGTTCTAGTATATGGTTATTGCTTTGAGTCTCTAGAGCGGAAATTTTGTGTTCGGACTGGGTGATTCTGTCGTCAAAGCTATCCAGTCTACTGTTACACGTTTTTATGCTTATAGTTAACTCATTCAGCTGAGATTTGATTTGTGACATATCCTGCCTCATCATTCGAATCTCACGGGTCAGAGAGTCAAGGGCCTTTGAATCACTATCAGGAGTAGGAATGGGTGATTCTGAAATTGCACTTCGGGAACGTGGCTTCGTGTTAACATTCATAGTGTCGCCCAGCTTAGTATTAGTCGGTCGCACGGGTAAATTTGTGTTGTCACCTCTAGGAGTTTTTGCTCTGCAAGTGGGGCATGTCCATTTATGAACAATCTGTTGGTAATCATTTTGCAGTACATTCACACATTTCAGATGGAATTCGCCACAGCAGCCAATACACTTAATTGTTTGAGATTCCGATAGTGTTCCGTTACATCCACCACAGATGTGATTCATTTTTAGGCTTTAATATAATCCAAAAGTATGTAAAACAATAATGCCTAAGATGTTTTTAATGTGAAACAGGAACGCTCCGACCTATGCTTAGAATAACGTTAAGCACAGTGTTCTGAAATGGAACGCGCCGTTCTTGTTTTGAAAAAACTTTGCAGTAACGATCACTTTTTATGTTTGGCACTGTTATTGCGTTTATTTGCAATGTTTACTGAGTTTGAAGATCGAAAATAGTCTTACTTGTCTAACACTGACGTTTTTAGTGGATTTTGAGCCACTTAATAGTTTTCACAGAGTTCTTTAGAAAATAACTGAGTCACTCAAATAACAAGGTTTTTAGGTATCACTGAGTTAACATTTCGTTATAAAAACGATAACACTCGACAGTCAGATGTTTGTGATATTAATTATGTAGTATATATGTGAATCACTTCGAATTTGTATTTAATTACAGTATATTTGCAAGAACTGACAAGTAACCGATTTGTTTACTTTGCGATCGCAGCGCCCTCTCCAAATGTTAATGCTGCAAATGTTATGACAAAAAATATATAGGTTAGGTTAGGTTAAAACTTTGACCTTCTACGCACGAGCCGAGCGAACGAAGCGAGCGGTGCCGCGGCAGCGGCCGGCGAGTGCCAGAAACGACTAGATTTTACAGAAAAAAAAATGTGGAAAAAAGAGATTATTTTTAACAGGCTATCAAGAATCGAACTAGTTAGTTAGAGGACAACGACTCGTGAAAAGTTTGCTTCCCGTTGTCCCCGTTAGCCGAATGTACGTTATTGGGACAGCGGGAAATACATTTAATCACGTCCCGCTGTCCCCGTGAAGGGGATATGGCATACGGGGACAACGGGAATAAACGCTAGTATTTCCCAATCAGAAAACTACTGAACTACTACTAGAAAATAAAACGATGGGCCTCTTCTCAATTCATCGGCGTTTGGTTAAGTATGAACTGTGAGGGCTCGAACCTCACCGTAGGAGATTTACTATATTAATAATGAAACGAGAGGGACTCTAGTTAAATGGGGCTGATGCCGCTATATTTTATAAGCTTCAGATAAATTATAATTCACACTCCTTAACTAAATTGGTTTTACGCGGAGTCCTACCAGAATATATCTGTCATCTTAAAAAGAAAAACGTGGTTCATTTTTCTTTCTAGAGCACATTCATTAATTGAATGGTTGAATGTCAGCCAGTATAACATTGTCGAGGCTTGATCAGAGCATCAGACCTCTACAGTACACACGGCTACACATCAAGCTATACATTTCCAGTTTACACTGACCTCTCACTGTCAGAAAATCCTATACAATGCGAGATCAGCTTATACTGGAAATGTTATAGCTGGATCTGTAGCTGTGCGTACACAGATAACCAGTGAAATTTGGAAAACACCAGAGAATGGGTAAATATTACAAAAACTCACTAGTTTAGAAGATAAAGACAATCAGGACAAAAAAAAATCGTAAACAATCTATAAGTAGTATTTTTAGGTAAGTACCTACTGGCAATATGGTACCTAATTAATAGGTTGGGGAAAAAGTTTCTTCGCATTTTTTAAGAAAATTCAAAACATTTTTTAATATACATTTTTTACATTTATCTAAAGTATGTAGGTACCATTTTGTTCGGTAACTTTCTGCCATCTTGTAGGTAGGGACATGATCCCATTGCTATAGAAATTTTGGGACTTCTGATCAAAATACCGCGACAAGTGGTTTTGGCAGTCCTCTCGTGATGTTAACCTGACACTGCCTAAAGAATCTGAAGAGACCGAAACAGGTGGAAATCTGAAGGTGCAAGGTCAGGACTGTACGGCGGATGCATCAACACCTCCCAGCCAAACTCTCTTAATTTTTGCTGAGTGGCTAAAGATGTGTGAGGTCTAGCGTTATCATGATGAAAAACCACACCCCTTCTGTTGATTAATTCCGGCAGCTTTCTCTCAACTTCTTGCTTTAATCTCATCAGTTGTTCGCAGTAGAGTTCAGAATCGATGGTCCTGCCTGGTGGTAACAGCTCATAATCAATAATGCCTTTCCAATCCCACCACACACACAGCATCACCATGTTGCGAGTGAACCCGGGTTTCGCCACAGTCTGTGAAGCCTGACCGGCCTTTGACCACGACTTTTTTCGCACGTTCTTGTCGTACGTGATCCACTTTTCATCTCCAGTTAGTAGCTTCTTCAAAAATGGTTCGGTTTCATTACGTCGTAATAAAGAATCACAAATGAGTACACGGTTCATTAGGTTTCTTTCAGTGAGCTCGTGAGGTACCCAAATATGGAGCTTTTTTGTGTACCTAGTTTTTTTCAAATGAGCCAAAACTGTTTTGTGGTCAATTCCCAGTCCTGCAGCTACGTTGTAATTACTGATATGCCGATCTTGCTCCACTTTTTCAAAAATGGCATCCATTTTTAACCGACTTCAAAAAGGAGGAGGTTATCAATTCGTCGGAACCTTTTTTTTTTTTTTTTTTTTTTTTTTTTTTTTTTTTATGTATGTTCCCCGATTACTCGAAGATGGCTGGACCGATTTGGATTATTTTTTTTTTTGTTTGAAAGGGTATACTTCCCAGGTGGTCCCATGATCATCAAGTCAGGATCTGATGATGGGATCCTGGAGAAATAGAGAAAACTCTTCCAATTTTATAGGCACACTTGAAGCGATTTGGATAGTTTTTGGAAGAGTACTTTCTTGGAGTGGTCCCATTTCAATTTGGTGAAGACCTGATGAAGAACTTCTGAGATAGGCAACGGAACTCCTCAATAAATGATAGCAAATGGACTGGGATTGCTGAAATCTCATGTCTGTTTGTTGTTCACACCAGTTCATAACATAACATCACGCCAGTACGCTGTGAAGGGGTAAGCACATGTGAACCACTAAAAAGTGAAAAATAAAAACTTTTTTACAAAAAAATACAACCGACTTCCAAAAACAACACTACAAAGTGAAAAATAACTTTAATTTCGGAAGTCGGTGGCAAAAACGAAAATACATATAATCAGACACCGACTTCCGAAATTAAAGTTATTTTTCACTTTGTAGTGTTGTTTTTGGAAGTCGGTTGTATTTTTTTGTAAAAAAGTTTTTTATCCGTGATAGGGCGACCAGAGCGTCGTGCATCTTTGGCATCAAAATTTCCGGATTGAAAACGCTTAAAACAAATTTGTGCTACTCTCACAGACACTGTACTGGGTCCATAAACATCGCAAATTTTTTTCGCGGCTTGCGTTGCATTTTTACCTTTTTTGTAGTAAACTTTTAAAACGTATCGAATTTCTTCATTAGATTCACTCATCTTAACAGTACGAAAAACAAATGAAAATCACACTTTTTCCTAATTTGAATTTGGAATTATGTTCTTTCAAATTTAAACTTTCAATGTTACCAAAACCAGCCAGATACAAATAGTATAACCAAAGATATTTTATTTTAAGTTCATACATACTATAATGCGAAAAGACTTTTTCCCCAACCTAATATTACTTATTTTTTTTTTACGAAAGGATAGAACCGATTTTTAAGTTGCATTATCCTAGGTAATCGTATATTTTATAGTTGTCTGAGATCACTTCCGTATGTCGGATCTGACGCTGAATGTGCACTTCGCAAAATGTGCACTGGGCGCAAAAATGTCGTCGTTGCGCTTGCCAAAACCTCTATGTTTTTAATCAAGTTTTCAGGGGAGACAATACATAAACTATTTTATGTAATGATTGATGTACTTATCAATAAATAAAAAATGCAGTATGATGGCAAAAAATATTTATTTATTTTATTTTATTTTATTCATTAGGTACAGATACAGACAACAGATTAATAAAAAACAAAGAATGAGCCTTAACAATAAACAGTGAGTGAACCAGTGAGTGGTGATATGTCATCATCTTCCTGCCCTTATCCCATATTACTTGGGGTCGGCGCAACACGTTTTCTTCTTCCATTCTCCCCTGTCAACCGTCACGCTATCATTCACTCCCTTCTCTTTCATATCATTCCTCACACAATCCATCCATCTTTTCTTTGGCCTTCCTCTGCCTCTCCATCCATCAACATGTATATTCATCACTCTTTTAGTCACATGCGTTTCGTCTCTCCTCATTACATGCCCATACCAAGACAAACGATTTCCTTTCAACTTTTCTGTCACTGGCGCCACTTTCAAACTTCCTCTTATATACTCATTTCTCACTTTATCCATTCTCGTCACTCCACACATCCATCTCAACATTCTCATCTCCGCTGCATGCAATTTTTTTTCATCCGTCTTCTTCACTGCCCAGCATTCCGATCCATAAAGTACGACAGGCCTTATCACGGACTTGTAAATTTTCCCCTTCAACTTGAGGGGCATCCGTGGGTCGCAAGTTGTTCCTGTAACCTGTCGCCATTTCATCCATCCTGAGTTGATCCGGTGCGTTATGTCTCGGTCTACTTCGCCATCCCCTTGGACAAGTGACCCGAGGTACCGAAAGTCGGAGCAGATCGGTAAGGGCGTTCCGGCAAGAGATATGGGCACAGGACCGGAGAGACCGCCAAAATCACAAAACAAATACTCTGTTTTGGTCCGACTTACTCTCAGGCCAACGGTCTCCAGTCTTTTCCACCACACCTCCAATCTGCTCTGGACCTCTAAGCCACTCTCGGCAACCAGCACAATGTCATCGGCGAATAGCATACACATGAGTGGTGATATGTATGAACTGATAAAATGTAGGTACTGTAAGGATTGATGCTATGATCAAGCATCGTTGATATAATGCTGGCTGACATTTAATAATTCAAATATGGAATATCTTCTGACAAGAAAAACAATCCTGTTTTTCTTGATAGGACGACAGATCGAAGAGAAACGGGTCAGGGCTTGGCCCTAGTAGGAGTGCTTTATAATTTATCAGGAGCTTAAATACAAAGAGCTTCAGCCCCTTCTAAATAGTTTCTCTAGTATTATTTTGTAGTTGAGTTAATCTCCTACTGTGAAGCTTGAGGCTTCACAGTACTGTTCATCAACAATACTTTTTATGCCCTTTTGGTGCACGTATCAGAATTGTCTTGCGATAGCCAATAAGAAGAAACTCATAACCAATTTTTCATTGGCAAAAATGAAAATAAGGTGCACTTAAAGATTTTGTCAAATCGATGTCTAGAGGGAAATAACACATAGTTGATTTTGTGAAGAAAAAAAAGCACATAAGGGTTTAGGCAGGTGCACCGACGCGACGATGTATATATTTTTTTAATATTATTATTTTCTTTTGTATAAGGAGGAACTTGTGGCCAAGTAATAACAGCCGCACGGGTCGATCCATCAGGATAAGCTACGCTTGCCGGGGTTGGTCAGTGGATGGGTGACCATCTTTACTTAACGAGACTCCTCCGTGCCTCGGAAAGCACGTTAAGCCGTTGGTCCCGGCTGTCATTCGTGGATCTTTGACAGTCGTTACGAGTCGTCAGAAGCCCGAAAGTCTGACAACCAGTCTTACCAAGGGGTATCGTATTACCCAGTTGGAGGTCAGATAGGCAGTCGCTCCATGTAAAATACTGGTATTCAGCTGCATCCGGTTAGACTGGAAGCCGACCCAAACATAGTTGGGAAAAGGCTAGGCAGATTGATTTTCTTTTGTATAATAATATCTCACATCGATGTACTTCTAATAGCCAAAAACTTATCCATCCATCTATTAGTTTACCTACACCTAAACCACCCATAATCCATTCCACTTGAAGGACTAAGTGCGGAGACCAAATCCTTAACATAGAACATAAAACCACCCATAATCGTCAAACAAACAGCTACGAGTACTAGCCAGTTTAGTTCAAGTTATTCAGTAAAATGTCACAGGAAAATAGTGTTCCTCTCTTATCTGGCGTCCGAAGCGCTAGCGCCAGTATGACGTATTGTGTTTTATAACTGACTACAAAATGGTTGCCACGGGAAAATGGCCGCTGCGATGGTGAAGTTTTTAAAAATGTGTTCGTGAGAATAAAATAGTTATTTAAGCCTGAATGTACTTGTAATTGGTATTTTGTAGATTAGTAGTTAATACAAGCATATTTGAATAAAAACTTATTTACAAAAAAATACAACCGACTTCTAAAAACAACACTACAAAGTGAAAAATAACTTTAATTTCAGAAGTCGGTGGCAAAAACGAAAATACATTTAATCAGACACCGACTTCCAAAATTAAAGTTATTTTTCAATTTGTAGTGTTGTTTTTGGAAGTCGGTTGTATTTTTTTGTAAAAAAGTTTTTTATCATTTGGATTCTGTTGAAAATTGTCGGGTCAAAGGGCGTTTTCGTTTCTATATATGACTGGGTGTTTGTAGAATTGAACGAAAATCAGGATACCGGGAATCCAAAGCTTGTATCGTACCCTCACACAGTTCAACAGTTGTCAAAATGTGAACGTCCGCGTCATCAGAACTTTCAGTGCATGTGTGTGTGATCTTTTAGTTTACATGTTTCAGGCTATGTTATTTTTGTGCAGTAATTTATGTACGCAAGGACGCAGATACATGACACACGAGACACGACTTTTGATCAGATTGATATAAGGCATTATCAATCTGATCAAGTGTCGTGTCTTGTAAATAGAATATTTTAACCTATCCTGGTCTAGCTTATAAATGATATCACAGACAATATAGTCATGAAAAAAGTCAAAAGTTTCTAATTTATATTTCCGTAGTTGCTCTTCCGGAACTTCTTATAAGTTATTTAAACTCCACATTCCAAACAAACATACGTTTTGAAGTTGATTGATTAGTCACCGTATTGTATCCTGTAAATCCTCCTTTTAAGCCTGCTAAGGCTAACATCATCTGCCTAGCCTTTTCCCAACAATATTGGAGTCAGCTTCCAGTCTAACCGGATGCAGATGAATACCAATGGAGCGATGCACGATACCCCCTGGTAAGACTGGTTGTCAGACTTTCGGGCTTCTGACTACCCTTAACGACTGTAAAAGATCTACAAAAAACTTTTTTACAAAAAATACAACCGACTTCCAAAAACAACACTACAAAGTGAAAAATAACTTTAATTTCGGAAGTCGGTGTCTAGTTAAATGTGTTTTCGTTTTTTGCCACCGACTTCCGAAATTAAAGTTATTTTTCACTTTGTAGTGTTGTTTTTGGAAGTCGGTTGTATTTTTTGTAAAAAAGTTTTTATTTTTCACTTTTTAGTTGTGTACCTACCCCACACAAATTCTAATACCACTATCTGCAAAACAAACTAGAACATCATCCATATAAAAAAATGGGAAAAAATACGTATTATTGAAGCTAACTCAAAAACTACCGAAGCAAAGTTAATCAATTTTATATGGGACCAACTGTGATGTATACCCTCTCGAATAAAACAAAAAAAATCCAAATCGGTCCAGCCATCTTCGAGTAATCGGGGAACATACATAAAAAAAAAAAAAAAAAAAAAAAAAAGGTTCCGACGAATTGAGAACCTCCTCCTTTTTGAAGTCGGTTAAAAAAAAAAGAATTTAGTAAGTAATTAGGTTTTGGCGGGACTAGTGCATTTTCGGATTAATATCTTTTCTAGTAGAATGTGTATTTCATTCAGCCTTTAATAATATCGGTCAGTCATTGAAAATCTATGAAAGTAGAATTTCAATCCATGAATTATTCTATTCGAAACACAAAACTTACTTCAAAATGGCGGCCGAACGTCACAGTCACAGCAAATAGCGGCCAGTCCTTATCTAATATCGGGACATGCAGTTTGACGTATTGAGTTTTATAGTCGGCTACTTGAAAACGGTCCGTGGCGAAAAATTACCATGTTTCAGAATTTTTGTACGAAAATATACGAATGTATTGGCAATTGGCTATGAATTAGGTTTTCAAATGCTTTACCTAGTCGTATTTTTGGGAAACATGGATTTATAAAAATGTGAATGTAACTTTTTAAAAATCGAAGTTACCTACGGATTCAAATTATTACTGTTAATGAAGAGCGTGATAAAGAAAACCAGCCAAGTGTGTATCGGACCACGCACAATGAAGATTTCCCTGGTTGATATGAATTTATCGCAAGAACAAACTATACCTTGTAGTTGAAAAACATGTTCTCCGATACATTCCAACTGCAAATGTAAGTTTGTACGCACAATGTCGAGAGATTTACCATTTCATTTTAAGACCATGGACTTCTTATAAATTAAACTTTTTAAACTTTCGCGATTTGTACACATTATAAAAAAAACTGAGAACGGGTCTTCTGGCGATATTCCTTTTTACGAGGTAAACTGTAGTGCTATTCTGTAAATATCTCACCGTGAAAACATGAGTGAAGTCATCTTAAAGTGAGCTGTCAATAGTGTCAACCCCTAGCATCAGGTGGCATGACGGCTCACTTCACGCTCACTTCACCTGAGTTATCACGGTGAGATCTTTACAGAATAGCACTACAGGTACCTACTTGTTTCCCGACGCTATAAATAAATTAAAAAAAAAAAACTATATGGTACAGAACTACTTTCTGTATTCTTTTTTGTATTTTAGGCTAGTAGTCTAGTTTCGGAGATAAGGGTTGTCAATGGTAAATTTTCGTCTATTTTCTTAAATAACTAAAACAATTTATTTTAGATTTATAAAAAAACTATTTGAGACCCTTTCATTAGATATGGTCTTGGTCCACTGTACCTACAGTTTGTAAAACTTTTTTTTTATTTTCTTATTGGTCCTCCAAAAGTGACCCCAATATTCAAAATTCATTCGTTTACGTCAAACGCACAGACGTGTAACGTACATAAATAAAATTGGGTCACAGAAATTCATATGTGTACCAAATTTCAACTTAACGGTCCATTACATTCGGAAAAAGTTGGCTTTGTCAGACGGGCAGACAGACAGAAGACCGACAGAAAAGAAAAATAAATAAAAACTGTTTATTCACACACACAGGCAGACAGGCAGATACACGAGTGATCCTATAAGGGTTCCAATTTTTTCCTTTTAAAGTACGGAACTCTAAAAAACCTGCGGGGTAATCTTGTATCACACTTGAAATGCCAAAGCAATTCATTTTGACAGTTCAGCAATATTCATTGCCTTATTTACGTTGTCGAGCTGATGAATTTTTCAAATATGTTGAAGCAATGGATTAAGAATTTCCTCCATAATAATTCAGATTGTTATTTAAATTGTGTTACACAATAGAGGAGCTCGTGGCTAAGTAATAACAGCCGCACGGGTCGATCCATCAGGTTAAGCTACGCTTGTTGGGGTTGGTCCGTCGATGGGTGATCATCTTTACATACCGAGACTCCTTCGTGCCTCGGAAAGCACGTTAAGTTGTTGGTCCCGGCTGTCACTCGTGGATCTTTGATAGTCGTTACGGGTCTTCAGAAACCCGAAAGTTAAGACTTTACGATACCGCTTGGTAAGCCAAGCGGTATCGTATTACCCAGTTATTGGGTTGTGGAGGTCAGATAGACAGTCACTCCATGTAAAATACTGGTATTATCTGGCTGCATCCGGTTAGACTGGAAGCTGGCCCCAACGTAGTTGGTAAAAGGCTAGGCAGATGAGCAATCGTATAATCACTGTTCATTTATTTTCTTCTCAACAATTAACCTCTTTCGAGTGATGATTCCCAAATACTAGATATCAATCTTATTGGGTTTTTTTTTCTGTTTTCATTAGCTGTTATTGTACAGAGGCGAGCACATCAAGCTACCCCAATCTGTCAAATTTCTTTGATACATTTTCAACTTTACCACATAATGGAATAAGGTTCATATTCAATTGGGAAAATTTTACTGATTGGGGTAGCTTGATGTGCTAGCCTCTGTACATGAACATACATCTCATTCTTTCACAGGGAAAAATTAAACACTGTATTGCTACACTGCACGGCACTGGATTTCATTGTTCATTACTGCTGCAGGCAAAGTTAGGAATGAGATAAGCTTGCAAAACTCATGTCGATACGAGAATCCATTGAAAATCATCTCCTATCAAATAACTTCATACAACAAGCATCGTGCGGATGAAATTTTGCTGAAAATTAGTTCGGCATGCGTCCTCGCCTGTAATCTCGAAACTGAATAGGGGACAATTTGCGATGTCACATGCAGACATTTTCGTTACATGGAGCTACGATGTGTGTGGAAGCGGCATTAGTGGATTTGGATATTTAATGAAAAATGTTGTTGTTTTTTTTTTTTGTGGGATAAAGACATAGACTTGGTTTGCCCAGCCAATTGAGTGGTCCGGTCCTGAAAAAACAATTAGGGTTATTTAGCGGGATACCTGTCGCAAATTATTTGATGGAAATTCGGCCCGTCTACAATGCTTTTTATAGATAAAGGTCAATGATCTTAGGAGAATCGCGAATTATGACCTCACGGTCATAGACCTTAAGCTAAAAGTCAATGACCTTATTTAAAGGTCAGTGACCTTAAAAATCGCTGATTTTGACCTTAGCGTCATTGACCTTCAAAATGTCTTTGACCTCAGAGGTATGAAGGGTCTATTCTTCCAAAAAAAAAAAAATAGATACTGTAAAAAAGAGACTTTTTTTTCTCGGCGACTATTATTTTGCGCACTTTGGGGTTTTCAAAAATACACTAAAAAGGGTCTATTATACCCAAAAAAAATAGCTACTATATAAAAGCGGCGGGTGCTAAAGTACAGTGCTTCCAAACGCACACATAACAGAGCCAAAGGAAGCTATGAATCCGAAAGAATTGAATTTTAGAATTACTTGTATGAAATCCTATGAACCCCCGCACCACTCGTCGTTTTTCTGACTTTTTTAGGGTTCCGTGGTCAACAAGGAACCCTTATAGTTTCGCTATCTCCGTCCGTCTGTCCGTCCACAGCTTAGCTCAAAGACCCCTAGTACTAGAAAGCTATAATTTGGCATGGATATATGTATTCATCACGCCGACAAAGTGGTAAAATAAAATCATGAAAAAAATAATTTTGTGGGTACCTTTTGTACACGTAAAGTGGGGATGTTTTTTTTTCTCGCCTACCCCATAGTGTGGGGTGTTGTTGGATGGGTCTTTCAAAAATATTATGGGTTTGTTAAAACAATTTTTCGATTTAGGGACCCGTTTCTGAAATGTTAAGCTTTAAAGTGCAAAATTTTGTTAGAGTCACAAGTCCTCCCCCCCTGCCAGCTAAACGGTTTTATGGAAAACTATCACGCTAAGTAAACTTTTCAAGTTTACGAGTAATAGTCGACCAACTTACATTTGCAGTTGGAATGTATGGGAGACCATGTTTTACACCTACAGTGTTAAGTTTGTTCTTGGGATAAATTCATCCCAACTACGGAACCCTTTATTGTGCGTGTTCCGATTCGCACTTGGCCGGTTTTTTTTATTTCGCTCGGCTCCTAAGGATCGTAGCGTAATGTTTATACATATACTCTTCCTCAAGAATAGGGCTGTCAAATGCAAAAATAATTTTTCGAATCCCACTGGTAGTTCCAGAGATTAGCGGGTCCAAACCAACAAACAAACAAAAAACAAACTAACTCTTTAGCATCATTAGTAGGTATACATAGTAAAAAGTTGCTTTTTAACCGACTTCTAAAAAAGGAGGAGGTTCTCAATTCGGATGTTTCTATTTTTTTTTTTTTTTTTTTTTTTTTTTTTTTTTTATGTTTGTTCGCGCATAACTCCGTCGCTTGCCAACCGATTTGAAAAAATATTTTTTTGTTGGAAAGGGTATACTTCCCAAATGGTCCCATTTTTGTCAAAATCCAGTTCTGATGATGGGATCCTGGAGAAATCGAAGGAACTCTTCAAATATTATAGGCACACCTATAGCGATTTGGGTATTTTTTATAGTAGCTCGTGCATTTGCTCTCGGAAAGCACCACATGGTGAATTGGAACTGATGATGAAGACCACAGATGGCTACCAGAACTACTCAATGATAAATATTTCACGGATTGCGATTCGATTACTTTAATATGGTTGCTAAGCAATTTCCGCTCGTCACACAATGCGTGTGATGAGTGGTTGTTGAGGAGTTCTCCTGGTTCTTACCAGCAGAACTCCTCAACAATTAACGTCCCAGCATCGGGAAAAGCAATATTTTGTAACATGTGATGAGCAATTGACATTAGACTATTGTAACTTATACAAATTATAAACAGACCCACTAAAAAGTGAAAAATAAAAACTTTTTTACAAAAAAATACAACCGACTTCCAAAAACAACACTACAAAGTGAAAAATAACTTTAATTTCGGAAGTCGGTGGCAAAAACGAAAATACATTTAATCAGACACCGACTTCCCAAATTAAAGTTATTTTTCACTTTGTAGTGTTGTTTTTGGAAGTCGGTTGTATTTTTTTGTAAAAAAGTTTTTATCGTATCTGTTTTTGTGATAGCGTTGTTCTTTTAAACTCCGCAACGGATTTTGATACGGTTTTCAGCATAATATTAAGCATTAATTCCAGAAGATTTTTGTGTACAAATACGTTAAGGGGATACATACAAATGGCGTTATGGCTGTGTTGACGCGCGAGGTAGAAAACTCTCACGCGCACTGGAACTAAACGCGCTTCGTTTAAATGTAGATTAATGACAAAGTGCAATACTTGACTCAATTTTTAGCTTAGTAAGTTCTTAACATATTTAAATACCTTCGATTTAAAGCAAATGTTACTGCACAATAAGAACTGTTTATGTATAATCGTATAAAACAGAAAATAGACGGTGCTACTTCGGAATTTTTTTCAATCGAAAAAATTTCAACTAAACATGTTTCGATTTTAGTACAGCAGCAGACAATATAGTCAAATAACACATATGGAAAATCCAAATGATTTAACCATTATACATTTTTGTTTTGGAATTTCAAAAACACAAAATTTTATCGATGTATCCCCTTAATTTTAAACTTACATAGTTATAATACGAAATCTCGATGAATCTTAATTAAATTAATATAAGCCCGCGCGACCAAACTGCCACATCTAACCGCCCCCTTGCGCTCAGTACGTTGTCTGGTTGAATTCCACACATAATTATTTCTGCCCACAGCGCGATACATCGGGGCTGTAGATGACAATTAATGCCGGGAAATAGGTCAGGAAGATCCCGGTGCAAGTGACAATGTGTCTATACTTTGTATGGAAATTGTATGTACAATGTTCTTTTGTGTTTGTTACCGAAACATTGTACATACACCAAATTATATGGGATATATTAATTTGTATTTCAAATTCACTCACACACTTCAACATTTATTGCAATTATGTGGTACGGTCAGCAACATAAGTCGATTAACAGTGCTGCTTTTTTACACATCATGTAAATGAATACAAAATGATTTGATTATCTCCTTTTTTCCTAAAATACCTAAGAGTCTAGTAGATCTTTAAATTAAACTTCTGTTCCGATTTTAATTAAATATCTTGCTCAATAATTAATATTTCAAAAACTGAAGTGTTAATCGATTTTTGTTTCTGACTGTACATGAACCCTGCAAGGGCTGTAATTTTTAAAATATTAAGGCGCACTTAATATGTGTCGATGTAGGTTAAATTCGTTTAGCGTTAAATGCATTTAAAAACTTGTGGTGTTGGCGGGCTTAGTTGTAAATTACTGAAAACATTATTTTATTTGAGTGCATGGCTTTCATATAATCAGCCTATAATGTTGCGACGACTGGGACCCAGATCTCCTCTCTGTAAAAGGGAATGAGCAGAAATCAACCGCACGGGCCTGCGGTTGTGCATATCATATTAGGTTGGGGAAAAAGTCTTTTCGCATTATAGTATGTATGAACTTAAAATAAAATCTCTTTGGCTATACTATTTGTATCTGGCTGGTTTTGGTATCATTGAAAGTTTAAATTTTAAAGAACATAATTCCAATTTCAAATTAGTTTAATGTGCGATTTTCATTTGTTTTTCGTACTGTCAAGATGAGTGAATCTAATGAAGAAATTCGATACATTTTAAAATTTTACTACAAAAAAGGTAAAAACGCAACGCAAGCCGCTATAAAAATTTGCGATGTTTATGGACCCAGTGCAGTATCTGTGAGAGTAGCACGAATTTGGTTTAAGCGTTTTTAATCCGGAAATTTTGATGTCAAAGATGCACGTCGCTCTGGCTGCATTTTTGAAAAAGGGGAGCAAGATCGGCATAGCAGTAGTTACGACGTAGCTGAAGAACTAGGAATTAACCACAAAACAGTTTTGGCGCATTTGAAAAAACTGGGGACACAAAAATGCTCGATATTTGGGTACCTCACGAGCTCACTGAAAGAAACCTAATGAACCGTGTACTCATTTGTGATTCTTTATTACGACGTAATGAAACCGAACCATTTTTGAAGAAGCTGATAACTGGTGATGAAAAGTGGATTACGTACGACAAGAACGTGCGAAAAATGTCGTGGTCAAAGGCCGGTCAGGCTTCACAGACTGTGGCGAAACCCGGGTTAACTCGCAACAAGGTGATGCTGTGTGTGTGGTGGGATTGGAAAGGTATTATTCATTATGAGCTGTTACCACCAGGCAGGACCATCGATTCTGAACTCTACTGCGAACAACTGATGAGATTAAAGTAAGAAGTTGAGAGAAATCAGCCGGAATTAATCAACAGAAGGGGTGTGGTTTTTCATCATGATAACGCTAGACCTCACACATCTTTAGCCACTCAGCAAAAATTAAGAGAGTTTGGCTGGGAGGTGTTAATGCATCCGCCGTATAGTCCTGACCTTGCACCTTCAAATTTCCACATGTTTCGGTCTCTTCAAAATTCTTTAGGCAGTGTCAGGTTAACATCACGAGAGGACTGCCAAAACCACTTGTCGCGGTATTTTGATCAGAAGTCCCAAAATTTCTATAGCAATGGGTTCATGTCCCTACCTACAAGATGGCAAAAAGTTATCGAACAAAATACTTCAGATAAATGTAAATAATGTATATTAAAAAATGTTTTGAATTTTCTTAAAAAATGCGAAGAAACTTTTTCCCCAACCTATTATATCCTCTAATTTTTGGGTTTTAGGAAATACCGCTTTCTTCTCGATTTTTTCCTTCACAGTTTTAGAGCACAGGGCATCAATTCCGGGCTCGAGCTAGATATCACGACCCTGGAGATTATTCTGGTAGACCATGGAGAAAGATTTACAACGGAGAAAATAATCTCTTCTAAGAGACGTTCCATTTTTATCGATTCACTTTGATTATAATCGATTACGCCACGTTTTTCTTTTTTTAGTAATAATGACGTATGTTTAATTTATCAAATCAAAGCAAACACATTATAAAAGATTATTTTAGTATATTGTGTTTCTATAACTATGTTTTTTTTTATAATTACTGAAAATAATAGGTAATTGCAAAGTAGCGTGATCCGAAACGCATTTCGCATGATTTGTGTTTGTGTTCTTTTTTTAACGTATACTTTGTGTTGTTATTGTTCAAATCAAGTTCATAAAAGTACGACTTTTATAACAGCGCTGTCGTCTGTCGCACGTCTGTACGTGCGATAGGCAGTTCACAGATAAGTTGGTAGGACTGTTCCTACCAACTTATCTGTGAACTGAAAGAGGACGGCACCGTCGATGCGTCGACACAATCGAATGACATGCGTCGGCACAATCGAAGACATTTCAACATGACGGCCATAGTTCCAATTTTCGCCATTTCACAGATAAGTTGGTAGGAGTGATTCTTGCGTGACTGTCTGACTGACTG
This sequence comes from Cosmia pyralina, assembly GCA_946251885.1. Classification (NCBI taxonomy): domain Eukaryota; kingdom Metazoa; phylum Arthropoda; class Insecta; order Lepidoptera; family Noctuidae; genus Cosmia; species Cosmia pyralina. The sequence continues at coordinate 6,322,382 of OX276365.1, forward strand.
GCTGTCACTCACTGTCGTGATAATTAGCTTATAAAAAGTGCCGGAGATTTTACAAAAAGGTTCCCCAAACTTTTGCATTTGTGAATATGGAACCGCGCTCGGAAAAGCTGATTCCTTTGAGAGACGAAAATTCTTTTTGAATTCTGCATCACTCGTCTCAAACGGTTCGACTCACCATGGAGCTCGAGTTCGAGGTGCAGCAACAGCAGCTTCAGCTTCATCCACAAGCTCTGGGATAAAATTAGCCAAGAATTCATCCATAATAATAGTTTATCAAATCGTCGTTATGTAAATTTTACGTTAATTTGTTTGATAATGTCAATTTTGACTGTTGTTCCAACGGAGATTTCATATCTCCATACTTTACGACCAGCCGTAATATCTCGCTGGTTTGCGATCGAAAAATTTATGAATGGAGATCGTTAGAATAGCAATTTTTCGTTTTCGACCGAGATAAGCGGTTTCTCGACTGATATTTCGACCATGGAGATAATTTCCATGCCACCGGAACTCATGCCCTGGTAGTGAAACTTATGACACGTTCATGCCTGCCTGGATTCGAACCCACGAGCACTGCTTTTAGTACCAATATATCTATCAGTGTATTTGTCGAATAAATGCTTTCTAATTTCTACATAATATTTCTATTAAGTTTTTATATTATTTGTTACCTAATATTGTACGTGGTGTGAGTTCTATACCAAGAAAATATTTTTTATTATAACTTAATAGTGATGGAACAACGTTAATAATAAAAAAATATTTTCTTGGTATAGAACTCACACCACGTACAATATTAGGTAAAATGACTCCACGGGCCCGATTCACACCGCGCTCGCGTGAGCGGCTAACAAAAAGAACGAAAAAGTATTTTTTGTGACTCGCACAGGAAGATCACTAACTAAACTAAAAACACAGTGTGTGTTTTTAGTTTAGTTAGTGATCTTCCTGTGCGTACATTTAAAATGAGTAGGTATTACTCATTTTAAATGTCGCAGCATCAACTTTCTCTTTTTATTAATTTTTTTTTAAATGTTTTTAACCTTTTAACACTGTGTTTTTAGTTTAGTTAGTGATCTTCCTGTGCGAGTAATACTATTTGCATATGTTCAAAAGTATAAGTAGGTACAGTTATTATAAATCTATTTAAAATATTTAGGTATTGCAATTATCAATTGTTAGGAATTAACTGGATCTTGTATGTAGACTCGACATATAACTAAATTACCAAATTGATTTTAATGACTTATTAAGCTATTGTTAATCAAGTATAATCAATCTGCCTAGCCTTTTCCCAACTATGTTGGGGTCGGCTTCCAGTCTAACCGGATGCAGCTGAATACCATTATTTTACATGAAGCGACTGCCTATCTGACCTCCACAACCCAATTACTGGGTAATACGATACCCCTTGGTAAGACTGATTGTCAGACTTTCGGGCTTCTGACGATCCGTAACGACTCTCTAAGATCCACAAATGACAGCCGGGACTAACGGCTTAACGTGCTTTCCGAGGCACGGAGGAGTCTCGGTATGTAAAGATGGTCACCCATCCACGAACCAACCCCGGCAAGTGTAGCTTAACCTGATGGATCGACCCGTGCGGCTGTTATTACTTAGCCACGAGCTCCTCCTCCTGTTAATCAAGTATAATATATATAATTTAATTTAATTCTAATTTTAAAATGTCAATGATTCACAATAATTTAATTTTACTTAACATTTGCACAACCGAAAGTTGAATATACTGTATCAAACAAACTATATAACATCTAATGTACATCCTATATTCTAGCCAATAAAGTTATCATTCATTATAAAACAAAGTTTATATGCTAACCATTTTCTATCTTTTAAACAAAATACTGCCACCAGAATTACAATAGGCCCGTTAAAACCAGGTTATACATGAATGAATTCATGTTACCTTCCGTTCCGTGACTCTATTGAGGTGAACCGACGCGACGGGGCGTCTGCTAGTGTAAGCAAATTCAGTGTGGTTGAAAGTGTGAACACGTCAAACGTGGGCCGGTCGTAATTAAACCCGCTTTTGTTATGTTCGAATTCATACATAGGTTCGTGCTAAGCGTAGCTAAACTATTTAAGGTCTGTATTTAAATAAAGTGATTTCAATATGGCTGCTTCGTTAAGAAAGAAAGAAAATAAAAAAGAAAACTTGTTTATTCCTTCCTTGTTTTTTTCTTCCTTGTTTTTCATGGTTCTTGTTTTTCCTTATTCCTTTTTGTTTAAGAGCCTAAGAAACCGTCGAATTGAAACAAACAGCTCACTGAGTTTTGTAGTAGTAGAGTTTTCATACTCACAATGTTAGATAGATACTCGTAACATTATGAGTCATTTAAAAACACCAGCCCGCGTGCACGTTTGCGTTTTAGCTTTTGCCCGCGGCTTCGCCCGTGTGGTTATCTAAAATTATCTCTCGGAAACGTACTACCGGGAGAAAGTAAAGTGCCCTACAAAACATTCCAAACATCCAAATTTGTTCAGCCGTTAAAGACAGACAAAAATACTTTCGCATTTAGAATATAAGGTCGGAGGAGCTCGTGGCTAAGTAATAACAGCCGCACGGGTCAATCCATCAGGTTAAGCTACGCTTGCCGGGGTTGGTCCGTGGATGGGTGACCATCTTTACATACCGAGACTCTTCCGTGCCTCGGAAAGCACGTTAAGCCATTGGTCCCGGCTGTCATTCGTGCATCTTTAACAGTCGTTACGGGTCTACAAAGTCTGACAACCAGTCTTACCAAGGGGCATCGTATTACCCAGTTACTGGGTTGTGGAGGTCAGGTTGGCAGTCGCTCCATGTAAAATACTGGTATTCAGCTGCATCAGGTTAGACTGGAAGCCGACCCAACATAGTTGGGAAAAGGCTAGGCAGATTGATTTATAATATAAGGTATGGATTGAAACCAAAGGAAAATTATGAATTGATTCCTTAATTTGATAAAAACTTTACTTACTTAATTATGACTCCAATTAATTCAAGATTAATCTTCATCTCTATAATTATTTTCTTAATTGTCACTACAATTATTTCAAATCAATCATAATCAATTTCCAAGACATAATTCCAAACCATCAGACAAATAAGCAGACACAAGCATTGATCAGACTTTGATGCAAAAATCTGTCAAGTGTGTAGAAGGCTACGCAAAGTTAGGTTCCGTATCCGTTAAGATTTTAGTTTAGCCTTATTTAAGAGATAAAACACCTTCACACGTCTGCAAAAAATTAAACAAAGCAAAATGATGTCCAATTTTCCATGATTTTTGAAAATGTATCGTCATTGTTATTTAGTAGCTCAAATAACTCCAATCAAGTTATTTCAATCTATTATTTAACACTTCTCAAATTGTGCAAGGCAATTGTGAAAACTAAAATATATCAAATTTAATTATCAATTAGTCTCAAATGGAAAAAAAATAGTTCAAACAATTTGAAAGAAAATTCGCATTGAATTAATTTTACTTTGACATTGACATCCCTGTTACCAAGGTTCTGAAAAAATGTCTATTCACTACAGAACCCTAAAATTCTTCCCATTGATGACAGACAGGTTAATTGGAGAGCTGTATTGGTGTCACTAATGACGTCTACCCCCCCCCCCCCCCCCCCCCTTCACAACCCTTTGCTTCAACCCTTTCAGATAGTATCGAGTTTTTTGTAAAGAACACTTAATGACAAGACTTAAGCTTTCTGAGGGGGTTCTACAGTAATTTTTGTAAAGATAGATATTGAAGAGCTTCTTCGTTAAGACTTAGGTATCTAATCAATCATTGTGATTTTGTCATATTTTTATTGGTAATTAGACATTATCAATGCACCGTTCGCATAGCTGCTCTCGAAACGGTGAAGGAAAACATCATGAGGAAACCGGCATGTCCCAAAACCAAAAATTCGAAGACATGTGAAATCTACCAACCCGCACTGGGCCCGCGTGGTGGATTATGGCCCACTCCCTCTCACTGAAAGGAGGCTCCCAGCAATGGGAACATTATAGGCTGATTATGTTATGTATGTACGAGTATATATGTATGTAGTGCATCGTTCGTGCACGTCCATATATGTACACATCTCGCAACTGCCGCCACTACGATTGATCCTGTGATTCTCGAATCACCGCCTTCACCAAGTTACAAGGCCACCTTATTGAGGGCCTGCTCACGCTGAAACTAGCTTCATCTTTCTGACTTACCGACCCCTTGACAATTCAAAAGCGCTTGTAACGGTAAATACATGCTTCGAGTTTGAGTTTGCACCTTAAAGTTCGTGGTCGGTCGCCACTCCAACACTTTTCAGCCCTATCGGCCATCTATGTTGCAAGCAATGTTACTAAACTTAAATGGTACCTCATTTAAGTTTGGTCATTCTTTGGGCTATGTCAGTTGCCCTGATTCTCTTGAGAGTGTGGTAGTTAACAGTCCGATGTAATACAGGGGCAAATCTACGAGTATTGCCGTCAACCGAGCACAAAACCAGATTCCAGACTAATATTCCTACTTTGTACAAACTTATACATCTTATATATAAAATTCTCGTGTCACAATGTTCGTTCCCGTACTCCTCCGAAACGGCTTGACCGATTCTCATGAAATTTTGTGAGCATATTGAGTAGGTCTGAGAATCGGCTAACATCTATTTTTCATACCCCTTAGTGAACTTAAAAATTATTTATATGGCAAAACAACGTTTGCCGGGTCAGCTAGTCTTATATATAAAATTCTCGTGTCACAATGTTCGTTCCCCTACTCCTCCGAAACGGCTTGACCAATTCTCATGAAATTTTGTGAGCATATTGAGTAGGTCTGAGAATCGGCTAACATCTATTTTTCATACCGCTACTTTTTATCCCGGTCTACGCGGGTGAAACCGCGGGGCGCAGCTAGTTTACTATAAAATTAAAAATCAATCAAAAGTAATTTATTCAAACTTGGCTGAGAATCAGCATTTTTTCAACGTCAAAATTTCATGAGACAATCCCCCAAAACGCCGACGTACGCACGGTCGTAAAAATATCGTGGCGGGATTTTATCGCGCACTGGATTTTCAACTCTCGGTGTTGAGCCGAGCTTCGAGAATCCAACCTAACAACAACAGAGTGCATCCCAGCGCGTCGAAAAAACACACTGTTGTATTTTCAACTCTCGGCGCTAAGCAGAGCGTTGAATATCGATATTTTTACGTCCGTGTAAATGTCGGCTAACTGGGAAGAAGTGGCGCAACAAACTCCTCAGCAGAAAACTTATCTTGTTGATTATTCAAGTTTCAAACTAAGCGTTAACAGAATACCTAGCTTCGTCGTTACTTTAAAATAGAAATTAGTTGGAGGTACAATATTCTCAACACGAAACTCCTAAGAGATACGTATATCTTGTTGCTACCTATTGTCCTGGTGGAGTTTAGACAGCGATAACAATGCAAGAATATATACTTCAGAGATGCGACCCATTGCTACCACCGCATTTGCTTGAAAAGTTATGGTATGAGTATTAGGATTTTTTAATGTTTTTAATTTTATTTTAGATACGTTGTCACTAGTGAATGCAGTTTTAAAAGTGCCCGTGGCCAGAACGAATTTACTGACGAAAGCACCCCTCACCCGAACAATCCGAGTGGTGAACGAAGTCCATGGGAGACTGGATATTTTTTTGTGCTCTTTGAGTGAATTCGCAAGTTTTATTAAATGTAGTTATTTAGAATAGAATAGTAAAGAATAGAATACTCTTTTTTTTTCTTTTCTTTTTTTTTTTTTTTTTTTTTGTTTAATATTATTTGTGGTTAAGGCATATATAAGGTTATAAAAGTTATTTTTTAAATTGATGACTACACTGTCGAATTAGGTTAAGGCCTGTAATGATAGCTGTTAGGATGAAAAATAAATTAATAAAATTAAAAAAAAACTATAAAATTTAATTATGCACTTCCACAAAATACTTCGGTGCAGTTGCTGCGGTGCTGTAGCTCAACAATTGATTATCATAATACCTCTTATTTGTCCTTCCTTAGGCTCGGTTTTTCCATGACCTGCCTACCTAGATGACTACTGAATTTAATTAGTTCAAAAAAAAGTGTGAAATATATTAAGGCGATACCAAAATAAATTGGGGGCTTTTTCGTAATCATTTATTTCACTTTTACAGCATGTATGGATTTAATTTTTGGATATATGTTTATTGACTATTTGATTAAAACTCTGACTGAAGGAACACGCAATTGGGTTAAATTTCCTCGATAGAATTTTATTCCGAAAAGACCTCTACTTTTTTATATTTTTTTCTGTAATTCTAAAACCCCAAGTAATTTCATTGCAACATTGCATTCAAAATAATGTTATGTTATGTTATTTTATGTTTCATGTTACATCGTTTGGTTGACACCTATAATAAACAGTTTGGCTCTACTGACATTGTTTCTCAGCCAAGCTCATAGATATATGAAAGAAGGAGATATGCCCGGTAGTTGAAAATGTATCAGAACCCGATGTCGCTAGGTTGGCCCCACCACCGCGCCACTACTACACATGTAGTTCAATAAAAGCAATAGATACAAAGTCGCGCACACACTTGCAATTCATAAATCAGAACATACTACACAATCAATTATAAACCTTAACTCGTCACACACAGCGTGCATTTACCATGCACCGTACAACTTACTCACACAAAAACATCTGGCGCTATTATTGTGTTGTGCAAAAAGCAATTTATTTTACATATACGCTAGTGATTGACTAAATCGGAAAGTTATCGATACTTCCATTTATTAGTACAAGAAAAATTTGGGGTCCTGAAAATAAAATAAAAAATGATATGTCCAGAAAGTATTATATATTTTAAATTTAAAAAAAATGTATATTAAAAAAAAACACGAATCGATAAATTAAAACAATCCGGTTAAGTTGGTTTAGGCTGTGAAACCATAGGAATTGTTGAACCCTGTTATGATGTGTTTACTGACTAACCTGTAAAGTGGAGGTATTTGTTCAGTACTTGACGTAGGTACTCTTAATTTTGGGATTGCCCATTCAAAAAGCCTGTTTTCTTTAGAGGCTCGAGTTTTCTTAAAGTAAATTGAGCATATGGTGCTATAATTTGTTGGGAACCAGTTAGGTGGCCTTCCTGTGGCATCAATCCATTCTTTTTTTGTATTTGTATCTTTTGGGAAGCTAAAAAGGTACTATAAGAACTTATTTATCATTTACATAATAAGTACCTTAAACTGTAGTCTATAGTCTAGGAACTAGTTGACCGCTGAGACAGGGGTGAGGCGGCGGTTCGCAACGCACGTACTGAGTAATGCGCCCCCGCTCCTCCATCCCACCGCTCACATACCGGCGCGGTCAACTAGTTCCGCGCGGTCTATACTTCTTAACCTCACGATGAGTAAGCAGGTAGCAGGCAACAGGCGAATAGGCTTTTGTTATTAAAAAAAAACCCATAGTTAAGAAATAGTTAAATATATGAAAACAAACACATGCCATACTCATGCATAAGAAATAAACAGCATGAATATGTTGACTTATTTTAAGCAAAAATCACTAATATTTTATCTGAACCATACCGATTACTACAACGCATTCTAATCTTGTGGTGCATAGTTAAAGACTTTAGCGGAAGTAAAATACCAAAACCAAAAAAAAGTAAGGAAATAGCACGAAGATGCGATAATTTAAACCCAAAAACACTCCAAAAAACTAAACTAACTAAAAAAAAACTTTACGACCGTTGGTTATGCATTTCTCAACTAGGTAAAATAATCAAAAACAGTAAAAAAGATTATTTTACATTCTCAAAGGTTTTCCAACCGTACATAAACGTCATCTTTTCAAGTGTTCCAACCGGGCTAAAACGGTTGACAAATTGAAAAATAAACTATAATAGCAATATAATATTCGTTGGGCAATCGACATTATTATCGATAGCCTACTTTAGTGGATCTTAACCTCATCACTATCTCGCCGCAAGACACAGCGGCTGTACTATGCAACGCTCCGCGTAAATGAAGTATCGTTTTGTTATTTTTACATTGCTTGTCCAGTCGCTTAGCGACATACTTAAGGTAGTGGTTAAGGAGCAATGTATTTGCTGCAAAAATAGTACAGCCGCTGCGATATTTGAAAACAAAAATAACGTAGTAAAAGCAAGAAATATTTTACGATTTGTTGTTTTTTACGATTTTAAAGATAAATACAGTAAAATAGTTTTACTTACATATGGTAAGTGATTCCGTGAGATACGAAGTTTTTAATATCACTTCGGTTTTTGCAGCAAACCACTGAACAACACGGCATTTTTATAATTTATCGTGACCACGGTCGAAAGCGTACTAGTTCGCGGAAACGGCCATTTGGCGAGTAAAGGCACAGCGTGCGCATAACGCGTGGACACAGACACGCCTCCATGCCACTTCTCCTGTTTTTTATATTTCTATGGCCAAGCTGTATTTAAGAGTGAAATTATGACTATTTTAAGAGATCATAGCCCTAATATATAGTTAATAAGTAATATAAGTGCTTTTTTAACTTGCTCTGCTAACAGCTAGCTATTCTGTATGGTAATCTGTGGATAACGTCTTGAGTAGTGTATTTGTTACTTTTATTGCAAGTTATATATTGTATGCCTACTGCGTAATATACTGCTGTTTGTTATTCCTATCAAATAAAACAAAATAAAATAAAATGTTCATTAGGTAATTAAAAACTCTGACTGAAAATAATTTTGATAGATAGCTTATTTTATTTTTAAACAATTTTTATTTGATTTGGCGCTTTTATTTTGATTCCAGTGCTTTGTTGCGCTCACTTTTTTTTCAAATGTATAAGTAATTGACTCTGTCACTTTCTTATTCCCGCCCAGTTCGCTTTTTACATATCAACTTAAGTTCGACATACCGTTTAATTTCTGCGCCTTTCAACCAAAGTTAAATAATTTGTTTGAACCGCGTATGATTGCTAAAAGAAAATATTACACATAGCACCATATAGCTTCGCATTTATTACTCACATAGTGCGAAGGGTACTCCGACGTAACATCTCAAACTTATTAGTATTAAGTTATTGTCAAGTGTTGGAGTTTCGTCGCTAAGTTAGAACTTACTAACTGTTCACCGAGTCCGTTTACACTTACATAAATGAAATATGTCTGTTTCTATGTAGGTAATGTTTTGAGTTTAAGTTGGTCTCATGTAGGGAATGCAGTCTCGTACGAGATTTCCGCCTAGCGAGATCTCGCGAGACTCAAAACCCAGTCTCGCGAGATCTCGCAAATTACGGGATCTCGCGAGATTGGGAGAATCGCAATTAAAACATATGCAAATGCTTGTTTTAAGAACTAGTAATTGACATGATATGTAATTAAATAGAAACTGCGTTGCTTAGTTATAAAATAATGTAAGTTTTATTTTAAAAATCAACAGAGTACTTATTATTTTGTCTCTAACTCTAATACCATTTGTTTATGTCTATAATTATTATACCTACTGTAGCTAATCAGTTCAAATTCTTACAATATTAGTAACAAAACAATAATTATCTATATTTAGTCTTTTGTAAATTATTACTTTAGTTTCAATAATTAAGAGTAATAGGAACATTACTTATGGTAAATAAGTACAACAAAACAAAAACATAACTTCACAAGTTCTTAAATAAATATTGTGAGATCGTATTAATCAAATAAAAGAAGTTTAAAGTAGAAGTCAGATGAAGTTATGAAGGTACGGAATGGCAAGTTAGTTTGTCTGAAAATGGCTTCTCAAAAAACACATCATGTCGAGAGTATCATCTGACAGACGACTTCTGATTTTGCATGCCAAATACCCTGCTGCTGAAAAAGCTCGTCACGCTGCATTTGTCGATCTCGTTATCTCGCGAGATCTCGTACGAAATTTGTCGAGATACAATCTCGTAAAATATGGCCGGGATCTCGCGAGATCGGGATCTCGGCGAGACGAGATTGCATTCCCTAGTCTCATGGTACAATTAGAGGTTGAACACTAAAAAAGCTAGATGAATAATGGTAAAATCCTAAGTAAAATTTAAAAGCAATTAATTAAATGATTGCCCAAGAAAAAGAAGTGTTTTTTTTTTCAGTGTTGATGTATTTAGAGATTTAGCAATGCCTATACAAAATATTTGAAAAAAAATATTATATAACTATAACTCACTTTTGATGTGAAACATCTAATGCGGCGGGTCAGACCGGCTGTTGGCGAGTTACGATATTAATTTTGGTAATTAATGTACCAAGATTAATATCGTAACTCGCCAACTCGCCAAACAAATCTGAATATTTTATTTTGACTATGCCATATTTATTTTCTTTAACAAACTATTTTTTTACAAAATAGTTTCGATGTTTCACATCTGACAGGCGTCCTTTTTTTCCTGTTTCAAAGACCCATCTCAAGTACTGGAATCATGAAGCATGGGTACAAGTTTAAAACTCGTGACAAGGCATTAAGATTCATCTATAGTATTAATTATAACAGTAGCTATCTACAGACAATTCTAGAACAAAACAAAATTCCAAAGAACTAAAATTAGAATTGGGTTTCAATGTGAAACAAAATCTTTATTTCTATTATCTGAATTGAACCTCATCCCGAAAAACTTTTAAGATATCTACGTATTAGAGATGAGATGAAGATTCAATGCTAATTCCGAAAACTCCGAATTTCGGCTTTAGGGGCTTCAATTCTTTTTTTGAATTTTCTGAAAAAATATTTTCGGATAATGTTCAAAGTTTCGTTCACATTCAAGTTCGAGTTTTGAATTTTACTTTCTAAAACAACATCAGGATGTACGGTAACCGTAGAACGGGCCCAAAATTGTGTAGCAAAGGATAAGGGCCGGCGCTCACTGCCGGCACGGCATGGCGTGTCATGGCAAAAGATTTTATTACTAATCAAGTTATTATGAATCTTATTTCAATGAGTTCAGAATTCATGTTACTTTATTTCGATACCACGATGCCACGACGCGCCGCGGCATGCTGCAGTATGACGTGTCATGCCGTTTCATCCCACGGGATACCGCGGCGCGCCATTGCATCCCGCGAGACGTAATGGGTCACTTGGTGTCGAGGAATTATGATTGCTAAGTTAGTTGAAATATGGTTGAAACTTGCGCAGCGGTCATCTCGGTTAATGTGGTCCGGTCGGTGCGCGGGGCAAGGGAGGGAGAAGACGCACTTGCGCGCGCGTTTTTTGATGCCACGAGATACCACGAAATACCACGGAATACCACGGCATCCCGCGAGATGCCATGGAATGCCGCGGGATGCCGTAGCGCAACCTGCCGTGCCATGCCGGCAGTGAGCGCCGACCCTTAGGAGGCCTGAGTTTCATTAGAATCAAAGTTGTGAACCCCAAAGCCCACGTGCATTGCTAAGATTTGGAGTTCATATCTTGATAAGTGGAAGCATGAACATGGTCAAGGCCTTGCTCTGAGACTCCAAAGGTTCCAGGAAAATGGCACATGACCTAAGCACTCCTCACCTTTTTAAGCCGATGCGCTCCATTTTAACAGACGAGACTGGAATTAAGAAAAACAAATATCAATATCCGCTTAGTTACATCCCTAGTACCCACTTTCCGTAGTAATAAGAAGCTACAAATTGTATCCTAACAAGAGAGAACAAGCTTATTCCAGGATATTATTAAGTTTCCACTGTTTCTCAATAAATTACCAACTTTTGGGAAGAACCGACAGACTTTTTGAATATCATTAATTTTAACGACGCCTCCAAATCAGTATTAATCAATGTTATAATGATTCTATTTGTAACAAAACTAGGACGGGATTTTGTGGGCAACCATTTTTCATTCAGATATTTAAAAGCGATTTTCTCCTAAAGTAGTGATAGAAATTTTATGAAAGAAAAGAAAGAAAGAAAACGTTTATTTGGACACACTTCGTGAAACACAAGAACAAAAGAAAAAAAAAATGAAAATAATGTTTTAAAACAAAACACGTTTTGGTGTTACGTATGTACAGGGTGTAACTGTAAACACCGTTATCCTTTTAAAGGGTCATTGTACTCATCATTACCCGTATGAACAACTTTTACTATGGGGCCAAAACTTAAATCGCGAAAAAAAAATTTTCCCTACATTTTGAAGAGTTATGCAAACATAAATGTACGGAATCATCAGATTTTGTTTTCGCGATTCCACGTTCATAAGAGCAAGATAGTTGGTAGCAGAACTTTTCAAGACAAACTCTTTATAAGTTACCTATTACAACAAAGAAACCACTCCAACATACATCAAAAACAACTAGATTGTTAACCAGGGATGGCGTCGCATTACTGAAAGTTTTCTGCACAACATCTTTTTGTTTTATCAAATCTTTCTAAAACCTTCATAATACACACATCAAAAGTGTCTAGGGATCAAGCATTTTTATGCGGATTTCTTGAGATTGAGATGTGGCTTTGTAATAAATTTATGATTTTATAAATTTATATGGATCCTTTTTGGTGCATTTCATAATTTGAATCAGGAACTGTGAATCAAATTCGAGTAAAAGATGAAAATCAGCTGTCAATATTTTCCCTATAAAAACATACAACGCATTGAAGACATTATTAGTGCTACTGTTTCCCTACTACTGATTAAAACCAACGTTATTATGGAGCGGCGACGTCATTTAAGCAGGGAAGAAATGCTCAGAGCCGTGGGAATGATAGAAGCTGGTTCCCGGCAACGTACTGTGGCTTTAGCTCTGAATACAAGTCAGAGTGTTATCAGTCGACTTTGGACACGTTACCGAAGCACTGGTACCGTGGCTGAGCGCCATGGAGGACGGTATCGCTGCACCACACGGAGACAAGACCGATACATTCAAATCTTAACTCGAAGAGCTCCAACTATAACCGCCATGATGTTAGCCGTGAGGCTTCATCACTCTTCAGGGAACTTAATTAGCGACCAAACAGTCAGAAACCGCTTGCATGAAGTGAACCTTCATTCCCGAAGACCGCTACGGGTACCACCTATAGCAATGCACAATCGTAGGATTCGATATCAATGGGCTCTTGAACACAGAAATTGGGCAGAAGAACAATGGCGTTTCGTGTGCTTTTCTGATGAGTCTCGTTTTGGTATGAGACCGGATACAAGACGTATACGACACTGGAGAACCCCTGGACGCCAACAGCGATTAAAATCCTGCCAGGAAGTCCATCCTTATAGTGGTGGAACCATCATGGTATGGGCGGGTATTTGGATCGGCGGAAGAACTGAGTTGATTTGGATCAGAGGCAACCTCAACGCTCAAATTTATGCTGAGACGATTGTATCAGACGTCATCGTTCCTCTACAAGTGCAAATCGGTCCCTTATTTCAGTTAATGCATGATAATGCACGACCGCACACCGCAAGAGTTGTAAGACAGACTCTCGCCGCAGCTAACATCAATGTCCTGCCCTGGCCTGCTCAGTCGCCAGACTTGAACCCGATTGAGCATGCATGGGATATGCTACAGAGAAGAGCTTTGCCGAATATGGAGGGTATCCAGTCGCAAGAAGACCTTTTTTTGTTGTTGCAACGAACATGGGCGGCCATTCCACAGCGTGATTTGGATGAACTCATTTTGAGTATGCCAAACCGATGTTCTTGTGTTGTTAGTGTTCGCGGTAGAAACACGGATTATTAATTGTTTAAGTTACCCAATAAAATTTTAAAGAAAACTGTTATTTCAGTCTTTTTTTCGAACTTTAATGTTAGTGGTTCAAATGTCAAAAATCCCTTTATTAGGAAAATGGCAAATTTCTTTATTAATGCAAAGGTGACTTGGTTTATCGTTACTGTGACAAACGAAAACACTTTATTTGATGAATCCTTAAAGAAAATTTTAATTAATATCAATCAGGAGAAAAGTTATTGCAAAAATATATGTTGATCCCTAGACACTTTTGATGTGTGTATATAGTTATCTATTAGTATTAAAGAAAATAAATTTTCTTGATTGATGAGTCATCATCATCCACAGCCCGTAATCCACTGTAGGCTCCTCTTTTTATGTCAACTAGCTGACCCGATAAAAGTTCTCTCCAAAAGTTCCTAAAATAAAGCACTTTCAGTTTTTCCCCAATTTTCCGGGCAAATTTTCTTTATTATTTCCCTTAAATCCTTATTCAAATGACTAAGAACAATAACAAAAAATATACCAAATCGGTCCAGTCGTTCTCAAATTATGAAATTTGTAAATAGACATAAATACGCTATTGTGGTTTTATTTTTCTCAGATTTAGCTGGCACGTCAAAGCCCAAATAATTTTAAGCTAGTTCCATCCACCGTTATCTTAAAAGGTTTGCCATCCCTGTTGTATACTTTGTATACACGAAAGTTTAAACAATAGCCCGCATGTACCCGTGTTCAAGCACATTACCGAACTTGATTCATAATTCAGAAGTTAAACGATTTAGCCTCAAACACTGAGAATTAAACTTGTTCTGTATTTAGTTATTTTCTTTGTTTACATACAATTAACGAGTTATAGGTCACACTTTTCTCCAGGTGGGTTTTAAAAATGTGACTAAGGACTGCTTGCTGGCTAAAATCATTCAAGCATTTAAAATTTTTTTTTAGGGTTCCGTATCTCAAAAGGAAAAAATGGAACCCTTATACCGTTTATAAGGCTTATAGGATCACTTCGTTGTCAGTCTGCCTGTCTGTCAGTTTGTCACGACCCTTTTTTTAGAAACACGTGAAGGTATCAAGTTCAAATTAATAACAAATACGTAGGTTTATGGCCCTTTGGAGTTATAAAAAAAATTAAGCTTCTAAGTCAATGCAATAAAAAATACGGCCATTTATGCGACTTTTGACACTCGCAAGTAAATCGAAACCTATAGGGTACTCCCCGTTGTCCTAGAATCATGAAAGGAGAATGGGCATTTTGGTACTCGCTCCAATAGCAATCATTGTGGTGTCATTGGATAGGTCTTTTAATCAGGAAAAATATTTACTATGGCGACAAGTCCCAAATCCTTGTCTGAAAACCACGGCAAGCCCCCAAAAGTTCCAGTTTTAGTTAATATCATAATTGCAAGTACGATAATATTACATACCTATCATGGTTGAAATACGAAAAAAACAATGTAAAACAACATTATTTAAAACGAGAAATGTATTGTGTTACTCATAGACTCATAAAAAAAGGAGGACTCCGCGCCACGCATATCGAAAGTGAAGCACAGTAAGTATGCCAGGACCGTTTGTACAAACACGCCTCGCGCACACATTTACATCATAGTATGCCAACCGGACGCCATTACGTGACACAAGCGACGGCGTCTTTGCAGGTACTCATATCACGCACACATAGATCGGTACGGTGCTTCACTTTCGATATGCGTAGCGCGGAGTCCTTCTTTTTACGTCTATTGTGTTACTATCCATGCATTATATCGTGATATGATATGATAATGGTGAAGACTTTTAAAATATGTTTTTTTACATAAAAAAGTAGTATTATCTTTAACATTTCTGTTTTTTGTTACAACGGTGACTATAGACCTCGGGGATAGGGAACCAGCCGCGGGGTGGGGTAGGTGGTGCGCTGTGCCAGTGGACAGCCTATTGTGCCGCGACATTCACTAGTCGTTGTATCGTTCTGTGCGTGAAACGACGTTCCGCAGCTGTTTATTCTACCTAGTACTTTGTTATACCGTTTTCATCACTGACCCCGGCGCCCCTTTTGGACATTGTTACCCGCTACAAACGTTTATCTTGGCTAGTGTTGTGGACTATTGTAGTGCTTATCGATTTAGAACATCGTTATGGAAGAAAATTGCAACTGTGTGATGTGTCGGCGAGGCCTACATCATGCTAGATACCAACAGCATGTTTTAACTGATGATCTTCCAAGAATGCACCCCGAGTTTGTGGCTTATATACGAGAACATGCCGTTTTGGAGGTTAGTACATACTTCATTAAACTATTTCGAACTTCACCAGCTTCAGTTTTTCTTTTTAGAAGCGGTTTGTTTATATTATTATTGTCTGTTATATTTTTATACCTGAGCCATTACAAACGTGCGAATTGAGCCCTAAATCATTTTAATCGGACCTCTTGTTCGCACTTACAGGTCTTATTGAACTACTCTAGTGTTGTGTGTAAAAGTGCGTTTCCGAACCGAGCTGCAAACTACCAACTGCACGTGTTTATTTTCTATGTAGCGCGGCTGTATGGTCCGTAGCTAAGGGTGTTCGCTTCATAGAAAAAAAAAAACACGTGCAGTACTAGCTACCTGCTTCCGAGCGGCATCCCTTTATATCAGTAATGACTTGTGCAGCTTTCTCACAATCCTTTAATACTTTTATGACTCAGTTCGCACGTTTATAGTTCTTCTTATTAAAACACTTCTCTGACCACCTATTGTGTGTTTGCTATTGTTATCTATTCACTAAACCGTCACATCGGCTATACATAAGATATATTTTTACTTGCATTACTTAAAATATGAAAACAATACAAGTATGCCATGACTTTAGACCTAAATACCTACATACCGCATTGTTTTAAATGTTTTCATAAAAATACAACATAACATCAGCAAGATCGTATTCTACCATTTTCAGGTAGAGTTCGACAACACACGACGTGTGTGTCACCGGTGTTGGCAGAGAATTGACAACGTTGTAGGAAGACCACCTGTCATACCAGAAGTAGAACAGAATGTACGAGAGCTTCAGGTTCCAGACTACACTCGAGCTCCAAACACTCCAGGGCATTGTATCTTTAACACTTGCCAAAACGCAACCCGCCATCGAATACCAGAGACGATCAAGATTCACATTTTCTGTGAATATAAGTTATAATTCCTGACGGTGCTAGAGTATGTGGACAACACCTTGAGAGCAATGCTTGGGAAGAGCTACCTCAATTCTGCAATGTCACACATAACTTCAATGCGCAACAGTTTAGGGACGTTTGTGACATGTTGAGAATGGCTTTAAATCGTGGACCTAGGCTAGATTTCAACACAAGAGGTGCTTTAAGCAACGAGGATATGTACTTTTGGACAGGACGCAAATGCGAACGGTTTGATTCCATATTAGAACAAACAGCCTCACTAAATGGGAGGTGCAAGGAGCCTCGAACTGCGTTAGGCATTATATCTGACGAAACTACGTACCGGAGACTCAGATGAAAGACTAGCGACGTTATTTAATATGTCACGAAGAAAGCTGGAACGTTTACTAACTATTGTGCGCGAATGCCTCATGAATGAATATGTAATATTACACTTGGGAGTGGACCATATGAATAGAAACGACGTTTTAGAAAAGAACCTCACTATACCAAGAGGGTTATTTGGCAATGAAGAAAACAATAAAGCTATCGTTATATGCGATGGGACTTATATATATATATATCAATAAAAGATCGAACTTTTTGTTCCAGCGTCTATCTTATAGCCTGCATAAGTTCCAGAACTTGCTGAAGCCGTTTTTAATTGTGTGTTCCAATGGCTATATAATCGATGTTTTGGGACCATACGCTGCCACTAAGACTGATGCGAACATCATGAGTGATATAATGAATGATAGAGAAAACCCATTGCATTGCTTTCTTCAACCGAACGATGTCTTCATATTAGATCGCGGCTTCCGGGACAGCTTAGATGCTATCGAAGCATGGGGATATGAATCCTACGTTCCACCATCTAAAAATATTATAATATTTTAATATTAAAAATATTATAATATTTTAATATTAAAAATATTATAATATTTTAATATTAAAAATATTTTAATAAAACACTACCAAAAATGTTCATTGATTTTAAAATCGCCGCAGCTATGTTTAATAACTTCCACATACCCATCGATGACAACATTCATGCAGAGGCCTTCCTAAACATAATCAGGGAGAAAATAGATTCCCCGAATCTACTTTATGATTATGTTGAAAGAAAACATTTGAATAACCGAAGAGCGGATTTTCAAAGAATAGAAAGTCACGAAATACAGAACTTCCCACTACTGACGGAAGAACAGATTATTTTACTTTCATTGGGCACCTATCAACTGAAGCTAGCCCGATCCTACTGCAGCGAGCATTTATCAAATGGACTATACATTCTACAAGTATATAGAGAAAGCGCACTCCAAGATTTAAATGAATATGGTATAAACGAAGATGCCTGGCTTTTACGCGGACGCATACAGTCGCGTCACGTACGGTCAAGAACTTATTATTGTTATGTATTAGTAAAAAACAATGTTAATGAAAACGAAACCAATATCCATAACATTTTATGCAATTATTACTGCACGTGTTTGACCGGACGACGAACAATCGGCACTTGTGCTCATATAGTTTCAATCGTGTGGTATCTAGGATATGCCAGACATGTAGGCTTCACTGCTCCTGCAGCGTTCCTCAACGATGTCATTATTGTTGATAATAATGTTTAAAAAAATAAATAACGTTTATTTAAACAAAAACAAAATAAAAAAAAAAAAAAACTTAACACAAAATAACTCCGTTCCGACAGCAAATGGAGACAAGCGACTCGGTTATCATTAATCCTTGTAAAAAGACCTTTCCAATGATATATATATTATGGCTATTGGACCGAGTACCAGGCTTCATATATTTTTGCCCATGATCCTTTGGCAAGAAGCAAGGTCTTACAGCACAATTAAAGGAACAAGTCCAAAAATTGTTAATTTGTAATTCTATCACATAAAAAAAAAGAATTCAGTCAAGACCCTTTTTCCAGGAACGCGTGGAGGTATAAAAATGAAATTAATATCAAATACGTAAGTATATTCATATATAATATAATATGGGATTACAAATTTTAAGTTTGTTTTTGGGATAAATTCTTTTCAACTACGGAACCCTTCATTATGCGTGGTCCGACACGCTTTTGGCCGCTTTTTTTTATGGCATGATGGCTTTTTTTACGCTATATGTATGCCACTGACTACGGACAAAAAAAAAGAAACCTCTGCACGGTGTGAATTAGATGAATTAAAATAGGGTTACGTTACTACCAAAACGCAAGCACACGCAAGCATGTCAATTGGTGATCAATATAAAATTTCGTGAAAAACCCCATTCAGTTTAACCCAATCAATCTGCCTAGCCTTTTCCCAACTATATTGGGTTCGGTTTCCAGCGGATGCAGCTGAATACCAGTATTTTATATGGAGCAACTGCCTATCTGACCTCCACAACCCAATTACTGGGTAATACGATACCCCTTGGTAAGACTGGTTGTCAGACTTTCGGGCTTCTGACGACCGGTAACGACTGCCAAAGATCCACGAATGACAGCCGGGACCAACGGCTTAATGTGCGTTCCGAGGCACGGAGGAGTCTCGGTATGTAAAGATGGTCACACGTACACGGACCAAGCGCGGCAAGCGCAGCTTTACCTGATGGATCGACCCGTGCGGCTGTTATTATTTAGCCACGAGTTCCTCCCCATACAGTTTATTCAATGGTGATCAGTTCTTTCAATTCGTCTCTTCTCTCAATGAACAGAAACTGTAGCTCTACAGTGCTACTCACAGGCTGGTATTTCCATAATGCTGCTAGGTACTCTTTAGGTCTTCATACTGAAGAATCACTTTTAATTCTTCACGTCTACGCCAGACATTTTCTCGATTTTTCTGTTCGTAAGCCGTCAACAAAAACCATAACAGAGAAATCATCTTCTACCATTTATTTCCACATCACATACGCTTTGTATTACGTCACAGCATCACAATAATCGTGAGGCGTCAATAATATTCAGACCACGTGCACCGCACGGGAATCGAACGGGCGACCCCGAGTTTATTTACCATTTCGGGTATAAGGTTGTGCTATAAATCTAATTTGTTATTATGCTTTTTGATTGTATAGGCAGATTTATACGTAGATGGAAGAAATATAGGAACTTAGGAACGTAGGTGTAGGTATCCGTAGATTATTTGGGTTCCAATGTAGGCCAATGTAGGGTTGGCCGTCCCAATATGTAGGTATCCGTAGATTATTTGCGTTGGACGTCAATGTATGGTTGGCCGTCCAAATATGTGGCTATGCGTAATTTATTAACGTTGGACACCCTATGTTGGTCACCCTAAGTGAAGGAATGAAAGGGACTGCGGGGCTATCGCCAATCCGACCTTCCCTAGCTGTCCAGTTCCTGAAGACTGCGGGGCAATCGAACAGGAACTAGGTTTACTTAGGCAACAGAGAAGGCTGCGGGGCTACCGAACTCTGAACATCTAGCTAGTGAATGACATTTGTTCTTCTCGTAGTGTGACCATGAGAGGTCTCGACTACTTAACCGGACTTTCCTGTGGGTGCCTTTAAGCGAGCTCAAAAGCCTCCAGCCAGGGGCATAAAATACTAACTAAACTTATAAGCTAAACGACTGCGCACTAAGGGCACCCCCTGTGGGGTACGGACCTCGGCTTAGGGAGTCGTTGTCATTCACCATTGATAAACAAGGCAAAGCAATAGGCTGGATCAAGTTAGGAGAATTATTATTATCAGGGGAGTTTAAAGCTACAGGCTCAGCTACGCCACCAGCTGGCTCGATTAAACCGATCAAGGGACATGAATTTACATTTACATTTACGTTAGATGGTCTTAAACGCGGTGGGCCTCGGCGGCGAGGCCGGAATGTAGATTTGTGTTTGTATTTATGGACGGTGCTAGTTTCCCTACTACTTTCCTGGAGGAGGGTGACAGAGTCATCGGGTTCAGTGAGGGCATGTCGCGGGCGGCGGATACTACTGATTCTACTGGGGACATAGCTAGCGGATTCGACAACCAAGGGGTTGCGATGTTTCACGGCGGAATCAAAGAAACGCTTGGAAAGGCGTTTCAAGTACTGACGGATGGTCGGGACTTTAAGATCCAAGTGAAGGTTTTCGTTCCGAACGAACCAAGGGGCTCCCGTTACCTTTCGGAGGAAACGGTTCTGAAGGGTAACAATTTGTTCGAAGACAGCTCTGCTTATAAAGGCGGACAGTTGACATGTGTGTGTACAATATCTACACGTAGCCGTCTGTAGTTGTTATCTTCGAGTCTATGAAGCCGCTCATCGTAGTGCTTTGCATAAATTATACTAGATGGCGCTGTATGTTTGTTGCAAACTCTAATTCTTTATTTGTGCTTTTGCCTTCTTGAAGGATTCTTCCTTGGCTTGTATTGGTAATTAGTCTGCAGACTTGTGGGCTTGCATTCACATTGTCATCATCATCATCATTTTAGCAGAAAGAAATCCACTGCTGGATAAAGGCCTCCCCTAGGCACCGCCACTTCGACCGGTTTTGTGCTTCCCACATCCAGCGGACTCCTGCGGCCTTCACAAGGTCATTGGTCTACCTTGTGCCACCGAACCACCGTCGGCCACCGTAGGCGCGGGCTTGCGGACGACGAGTTCGACGGCGCGTTGTGTTCAGCAGTGACGGGGTCAATTGGGCCGATGCCGCCGGGGTCGCGGGTAGTTCGAAAGAAATACCGTGGCCCTGGCACGGGCAACTGAAGGAAAATGGGTGGGTTTTAGTCAGTAAAAGTCTGACACGCCCTCCCGCTCTGCCCAGAGCGAGAGAAGTCATTTGATAATTTCCCATCCACAAAAAAAAAAGAAAAAAAAAAAACCTTGTGGGAGGCCTTCCAACGTTACGTCTTCCGGTATGCGGTCGCCACTCCAGAACCTTTCGGCTCCACCAGCCATCTGTTCTGCGAGCAATGTTCCCTGCCTACTGCCACTTAAGTTTGGCAATTCTTCGGTCTTTGTCGGTTACCTCTTCCTTCTTCTGCGGATCTCTTCATTTCTGGTTCGATCACGTATGGAACCTCCAAGCATAGTCCACTCTTTTTGAGTGACTTTTAGCTTTCTAATAAGGTCCATTGTAAGCGACCACGTTTCAGTGCCGTAAGTCATCACTGGCAGCACGGACTGGTCAAAGACTATCGTCGAGACACTGCATTGACATTGTGGAATGCAATAATTCAGTTGAGTATAATCTGTGGGCCTAGACACAGATATTTTATTAGCGATAACGATGATACAAAAATCAAAAATGTAGTTATTGAATTGACTCAGGCTACCGAAATGTTAATGTGAATCCTATTGAAAGTTGTAGAAATACAAAACGCTCTGACAGATATTGTCACTGGTCTAAACTCTTAGGTCAATCAATGAACCATCCAATTAAAAAGTTAATACATACATTTTTACCCGAATATATGTACGTATATAAGAATGTATTTACGTGTGTTCTACCGTAGCGCCTAAATTACTGAACCGATTTTAATAAATGAGGTATCAATAGATTTGTAGTAATGGTCCGGGTGACATAGGCTATATTCTCCCTAATTTATTATGGTAGACTTTACACGTAAATTTGTCACCACGAAAAAAAATAAATTGCGATAATAATGGCATCTTTGGTATCAAAAGAAAGGTCTTGACGAGCATATTACAAATATATATATATAAATATTTTGCGCCGACCCCAAATAGATTGGGATAAGGGCAGGAGAATGATGATATATATAAATATTTTATATTGTTTAAGTAAATAAATATGTTTAAATTATTAAAATGAGTAAAAGTGGAGGTAATTAATATTAATTTATTTGGTTACAGACCGACTGCGATGAGCGTGATTTTTCAGTAGTCTGGTTTTAGTTTTTTGAACTTACTTTTTATTCGGCCTAATTTTCTATCCTCTCTTTATACTTTGAGGTAGACCCTACCAGCATAATAATGTATCTTAAAATATCTCTCTGCACACTTTTAAGGCTTTCATGTCCATTTTCATAAAAATTCCACCTAATGTCTATTTTCTTTACATTTGACTTCAATTTCATGCCTGTCCAACGAAGAACTTTCTCTTCTCTCCTAGGACCTCGTAAAAACTAAAAACGAATCAGACTAACTCCTTACAACTTCTCACAGAAATATACTTACAGGGTGGGTTTCTGAAGGGTCAAACCTGAAATTAAGATAAAAGTGGACTAAGATGAGGGTTTTATCGAAATCTTGTGAAGGAATTGTATGTGGGAAATTAAAGGAAACGACTATTTCATAAAGACATAATCAGCCGTTCCCACTGCTGGGACTTATGCGAAGGCTCTGTCAAAGGTATGGGTCCTAATCCACCACGCGGCCCCAATGCGAGTTGAATATGAAAGTCACACGGGTCCAAATTTTTTTCTAGAACATGCCGATTTCATTATGATGTAATTTTTCACCGTTTTTAGTCTATAGCTATAAAATTAAATTCATTTATTTCAGATAACGTGGTCGATACAGTCTAATTTCAATTTAAAAATTAACAATATTAAATTAAATTAAAATCAAAATTAAATTAAAACACATTAAAATAAAACATCAATCAACTCAGCCAATCGCAGTCCACTGCTGGACATAGGCCTCTCCAAGGTTGCGCCACAACACCCTGTCCTCCGCCTTCCGCATCCAGTCTGCCCCAGCCACTTTCTTCAGGTCATCGGTCCATCTAGCTGGGGGGCGTCCCACACTACGCTTACCGATACGCGGTCTCCACTCTAGGACTCGTCTGCTCCACCGGCCATCGGTCCTTCGACAAACATGGGCAGCATATTACAACAATTCTTCACTTTTTTCTTTTCTCATAATTTTCATTTTCACCCAAGCATCTCCTTCTCGAAATCTCATCCTGTATATTGTATTCATAGATACAATGTACCTATGTGTAGTACATTACACACGTCGAGTAGGTCGCATATAATTTCTCGAGGGAGATCCGTCCGCTGGCTTCACTGTATGGCACAGATTACCTGAAAACGGGTCAGTAGTACAATGCTGTCTTGTTCTACTTGATGAATATACATTGTTGCTAGGTAGACTGTGTTAGATAAATATATAAATATAAGATATTTTTCTTTTCGTTCCTTAGACGACGCAGAGGTGCACTATGGAAGCTCTTTCACTAACGTTAGGCAACACCTAAATATGATTACCTGCATTGTTTTAATCAGTATTCCCTTATAACGGGGATCGAAGTTTGAATATTAAGTTGCAGGTTGTAGTTAGTTTACCATAGTAATGGTGGCCCCCAAAGGCTAAGGACCCGCTTTGCAGGATGTACGCACGGCTACAGATCAAGCTTTACATTTCCAGTTTACACTGACCTCTCATTGTAAGGAAATCCTATACCTACAATGCGAGATCAGCTTATACTGGAAATGTATAGCCTGATGTGTAGCCTTGTGTACAAAGTTGCGAGTTCGAAACCTGATAAGTATTACAATAAAGCTTTTTCAATTTCATGTGACTATTGCATAATCAGCCTATCGCGTTCTCACTCTTGGGACACAGGCCTCCTCTCTGTGAGAGGGAATGGGTTATAATCTACCACGCGGGCCCAGTGAGGGATGGGTAGACATCACATGTCATCGATCTTTTGGCTCTAGGACATGCCAGTTTCCTCACGATGTTTTCCTTCACCGTTTCGAGAGCAGTGGTGATGAAAATTATTTACACAAAGTACAGCGCCTACTTGGATTCGAACCTACGACCTACAAAAAACTCCCAACAACCCCTAACTCGTAAGTCGGGGCCGTTACCACTGGGCCACCACTGCTCTGCGTGCTCTGCATGTGACCATTGACTTATACTCCATTTTACAATAAGATAAGATATTCAAAGAAACCTTTTTTACAGTCCGTTCAACAGATTTTGACTTCTATTGCGTTGGTAGCATGACAAATGGCAGCTGCAGTAAACAGTTGGTATTGTAACCACATTTTTGCCTTTAATGCCATTCTTAAGCCTACGGGGTAGAAGTCAAAATCGGTTGAACGGACTGTAAAAAAGGTTTGTTTAAATGTCTAATCTTATTGTATGGAGTATAGGTGAAATAATGGAGTTTAGGTGAATTTAAACAACGTGAGAAAATCTTTGAGTCTAGACTATAGAATGTTACCAAGTAAACTATAAGGGTTCCTTGTTGACTACAGAACCCTAAAAATGTATGGGACTGTTACCAAGTAACATTCTATCAGCGAAAATGACAATGGAAAAGTAAATAAAACCGGCCAAGTGCGTGTCGGACCACGCACAATGAAGGGTTCCGTAGTTGGGATGAACTTATCCCAAAAACAAACTTAACACTTTAGTTGAAAAACATGGTCTCCCATACATTCCAACTGCAGATGTAAGTTGGTTGATTATTACTCGTAAACTTGAAGAGCCTACTTAGCTGTGATAGTTTTCTTTTTAACTTCGTTATATATAATACTACCGTGAATTTGTTCACCCATCTAAAATTAAATGTTTAGCTGGCAGGGGGGGAACACTTGACTCTGACAAAAATTAGCATTTTAAAGCTTAATTTTTCAGAAACGGATCCCTAAATCGAAAAATTGTTTGAACAAACCTGCAATATTTTTGAAAGACCCATCTAACAACACCCCACACCATGGGTTGGACGAGAAAAAAAAAAACATCCCCACTTTACGTGTACAGAAGGTATTTTAGGTAAAAATACTTTTTTTTCCATGATTTTATTTTACCACTTTGTCACCGTGATGAATATGTATATCCATGCCAAATTATAGATTTCTAGTACTAAGAGTCTCTGAGCTAAGCTGCGGACGGACATAGCGAAACTATAAGGGTTCCTTGTTGACTACAGAACCCTAAAAATGTATGGGACTGACATAAGCTACCGAAATACTTATGTCAATCCTGTTGAAACTCGTTGTAGATATACAAAACGCTTTGAAAGCGATTGTCAGTTGTCTGTCTTGTTGTCTTGTCTGGTCAATGTTGCCCAGCAACAACGCTCGTTCCTTCTCGGAATAAGAAAGAGCTTTTGCTCTGCATTTCTCAGTACCAACATCATCATATGCCTAGTCTTTTCCCAAACACGTTGGCGTCGGCTTCCAGTCTAACCGGATGCAGCTAAATACCAGGATTTTTACAAGGAGCGACTGCATATCTGACCTCCACAACCCAGTTACTAGGCTTTCCAGTATATATCCAACTAAAATCATCCAGAATCTTCCAGAATGTTGTTCAAACACAGACAAGGTCGCGGCAGTTCATTAACTTGGTATATATTCGGAAGCACGGGCACATCACCTAATCTTTTTAATACCCAATTTGCGAAGAATTTAATACACTTTCAACTTGCAATGTTTTATACTGAAAATGTGTAAGGAGTCTTAAGAGGCAGAAGCAAAATAGGTAAGCTTTAAAATGGCTTTACGTCCTTTGTGCCCTGGTCGGTCAAAAAGAAGAATCACAATATATATAACTAGCTACGCCCCGCGGTTGCACCCGCAAAAACTGGAATAAAAAGTAGCCTATATGTTAATCACAGTACACACGTTGTATATAATATAATTCCCTTTGTACCAACTCTGCATGTATTGTTTAGATAATTATTAATATACACAGTAACCATTTTTTTCGGTAAGCTCTTACCAGCTGGTTCGCCCGCGTGGATGTCGGAAATTATCCCACGGAAAAGTACTACCGGGACAAAACAAAAAGTATCCTATGTTTCCAGACTAAAATCTCTGTGCGAAATTTCATTCAGATCCGTTCAACCGTGCTGGCGTGATTGAAAAACACACATCCATCCAAACTTTCGCATTTCTAGTATTAGTAAGAAGTAGGATTATATTATACGATATTATTATATAGAACTAGCTGCACCCCGCGGTTTCACCCGCGTAGACCAAAATAAGAAGTAGCCTATGTACAAAATACATGCCAAATTTCATCCAAATCGGTTCAGCCGTTTGAGCGTGAAGAGGTAACAATCATAGAAACACACACACAAACTTTCGCCTTTATAATTAATAGAGTTGCTGTTGGTCTAGTATTCGCAAGCGCTTAGCATGAGGTCATGGGTTCAATTCTCAGGTCTGGTAAAGTGTTATTAGGTTTTTGCATTAGTAATTTTCTTAGTAGCAGCCCAAAGCCTAGATTTGTGCCCTGTTGATGGCAATAGGCTCGCTCCCTATTACATAGGACTTAAAGATAACTGGCGAAATGTAGGTGTAGGTACTATAGGTATATCTCTGCCTTACCCTTTGAGGATTACAGCCATGGTAAAAACAAAAAAAGTTTATTAATGCTTCGTTTCTATAACAGGGTGTTTGGAGCCTCCTTTTAAGCAAACAATGCCTGTGTTAGAAGACACCACGGTGATGTTATGTTATGTTCACTATTTTTATGATTTTTGTGCCGATACCAGAGTGGAAGGAGAGGAGAAGGCCTCTGACCAGCAGTGGACTGCAATAAACTGAGTTGATTGATTAATTGACCAAAGTGCAAGACTGCGACTTACTAATAGCCATGCCTATAACTCCACTGACATTAAAGATCTCCAGATAAGTACGCTTCCACTTAAGGTGGGTTTTAACCAAACAAAAATAGAACCAGAGGAAGAGCATTTTTTTATTGACTTCTTGAATTTCTTATGTAATTAATTATTTTTTTTATCTACATCGCCACATACGAACTACGTATCACACTGACATCACGCAAAATCATGCATCGGGCAATCAGAGTTTACCGCGCAACTAGCATATATAAAACGTCCCGACATCAACCGTCGCCGTCCCTTCTGTAGGAACGTCGAGTCCGTATCTCTGTCGCAGGTCGCCTTCTGCTGGGCTTCCCTCATGTAGGTGGGGGTTCCACCTGGTAGGGGTTGACCGCCTGGATACGGTGAAGAAAGCGGCGCTGATTAGCAGCGTCGTGGCGTGCCTACAGACACAGATATAGCAATCATTCACAGGGACGCGTATATCCGCGTCCCATCATCTTTTAGGCCGCAGTAAGCCGACACAACGAGGGGCCCGTAGTTACGGGTCAACGTTAGCTACCGCGGAGAGGGGGCCACGCCCCGGCACCGCCAGTCGCACCCCCTGACGGGGTGTAGCGATAACCAACTGGTGAACCGTCGCCGTCGGGCAGTTGCCCACCAGACACAACACCCGTCTGGTCGAAGGATCCTCCCTTTTCTATAGAGGACGAGTGAACTTTACACCCTGTTCCTCATGCCACTATAGACAAATAAATTTAAATCTTCTCTGTCCCTGTTTATAAACACAAAAAAAAACATTTAGTAGAGTGGGTTTATAGTATAGACTATAATATTCGCCCATTTGGTCTAAAACCAACCTATAGCTAAACATAATAGAGATTATCCGTAACAACGTCGCCAGTTCCAATATGTTTAGAGAAAAACAGTTTAAAAGACGTTGAGTAAAAGGCAGCAGTGACCAAAGCTCATTAAGTTCTTCTAAATTCAAAGGCACGGGCACATGATCGGATCTCAAAGTGTGGCGTAAGTCCCAATATCTTTACTTTAAAACCTCACTAGCGGTTATGTCGACTCGTTGCGCAGAACAACCAATTTTCAATATTTGTAGGGTTTATGCGAAGCTATTTTAATGTGGGACATTTCTTTTTGAAAGTATCGACACGGAAACCCCCGGTTTCTGGTATAGGTACTGATAAGTGCTCAAGTCTGCCTCGCTAGTCTAGTCGTTGCAACTGCTATTGCTGAGCAAGAGGTGAGCAAGTCGAGCTAAACAAAGAGTTTTTTCTCAGTAGCAACTTGGAGTTGTGCCCTGCATATGACAATAGGCTCGCCCCCTATTACATGGGACTTGAACAATGATTTACACTACATGTTACATCTCCTTATTTTCACGTAAATAATAACA
Source organism: Cosmia pyralina (assembly GCA_946251885.1). NCBI lineage: Eukaryota > Metazoa > Arthropoda > Insecta > Lepidoptera > Noctuidae > Cosmia > Cosmia pyralina. The sequence continues at coordinate 6,351,100 of OX276365.1, forward strand.
TTCTTAGCTCGGCTCTAACCTTTAAACTCAACGATCTTTTGTCCTTCTTAATTCAAACTCGTGGTCCCCCTAAATATCTCGAACGTGACTGCGGGACTCGATATTCAATTTCCTAGTTTGCGATACAACGATAGTATTTTTAAAGTGTTTGTGTTTCGGGGACGTGACGCCAACGTGACGGGCAGATGGCTTGTTTAACTTTAGTCCTATTTTGCGAAAAGTTATTTGATTTCTGTATCGGTTTTAATGGCGGATCTATTGTGGTCGACACGAGCTACTTTATTAACCGACTTCAAAAAGGAGGAGGTTCTCAATTCGCCGGAACCTTCTTTTTTTTTTATGTATGTTCCCCGATTACTCGAAGATGGCTATACCAATTTGGATTTTTGTTGTTTTATTCGAGAGGGTATACATCACAGTTGGTCCCATATAAAATTGATTAACTTTTCTTTGGTAGTTTTTGAGTTAGCTTCAATAATACGTATTTTTCCCCCACTTTTATATGGATGATGTTCTAGTTTGTTTTGCAGATAGTGGTAATAGAATTTGTGTGGGGTAGGTACACAACTTAAAAGTGAAAAATAAAAACTTTTTTACAAAAAAATACAACCGACTTCCAAAAACAACACTACAAAGTGAAAAATAACTTTTTTTTCGGATGTCGGTGGCAAAAAACGAAAATACATTTAACTAGACACCGACTTCCGAAATTAAAGTTATTTTTCACTTTGTAGTGTTGTTTTTGGAAGTCGGTTGGATTTTTTTGTAAAAAAGTTTTTTTATTATTATATTAGTACGTGTAGTGTACTAATTATTAGAAACTATATTGCTTCTAGAGTGTGTATTATATTATTACCTTCACTGGCGACTAAAACAGGACAATGGATGCTAAACTAAGCAGGAAATGAAACACTAAAGCGAGTTTGGTTGCCTGCTCGCCCAGGTTGCGACTGACGTACCTACTTAAGTATCGTCACTCGTAGAGGTTCTATTTTGCCAATCGGTGCAGCCTGATCGGTTCTTTTTAACCGACTTCAAAAAGGAGGAGGTTCTCAATTCGTCGGAACCTTTTTTTTTTATATTTTTTTTTAATGTATGTTCCCCGATTACTCGAAGATGGCTAGACCGATTTGGATTTTTTTTTGTTTTATTCGAGAGGATATACATCACAGTTGGTTCCATATAAAATTGATCAACTTTGCTTCGGTATTTTTTGAGTTAGCTTCAATAATACGTATTTTTTTCCCCACTTTTATATGGAAGATGTTCTAGTTTATTTTGCAGGTGCTGGTATTAGTTTGTGGGGTAGGTACCACAACTAAAAAGTGAAAAATAAAAACTTTTTTACAAAAAAATACAACCGACTTCCAAAAACAACACTACAAAGTGAAAAATAACTTTAATTTCGGAAGTCGGTGGCAAAAAACGAAAATACATTTAACCAGACAACGACTTCCGAAATTAAAGTTATTTTTCACTTTGTAGTGTTGTTTTTGGAAGTCGGTTGTATTTTTTTGTAAAAAAGTTTTTATATATAATTTAAATTAAATACATGTTTGTCAAACTAGCACTCTAATTGCGTAACACACTATCAATCTGAATCATTTTGAAGCAAATTTCTTATCCATTGCTTCATGTGTTCTAAACATTTGTCTGCTCAACAATGTAAATAACGCAATGAATGTTGTTGAACTGTCAAAATGAAACGGATTGCAATTGATAGTGTGTTACGCAATTGCCCCGCTGCTATATTTCTGACGCACAACTGGGTTTATGTTTATTTAAGTAGGCCCTATTGGGCGCCAAAAAAATTACCTCGGTTTAATATCACAATCAGTTCGGTAGTGTTGTAATTGAATATTTTTGTCTATCTCTGTGTAAAATAAATCGTCTTATGAGATGATTTAATGTATTTAATTGTATGCAATGTTTTTTTTGGCGCCCAACAGGGCTTGTATCGAACTCTAAAAAATCTTGTAACTAACTACCTTTCTGTAAAGTATTACAGCTTCAATAGTTGTATCTAGCTCCTTACCGCTAAGCTTTGTTTTGCAAGATATTATTACTGAAGTGTGGAACTAAGCTACTAGGGTACAAGTGATCATTTCCCAGCGGTCTTGTTGTTACAACTGTATTGTAACTCGACTAGTTCTCACGAGTTTGAGATTTAAAGGTGATAGACAATCTTAGTTTTGGTTTCTTTTTAACCGACTTCAAAAAGGAGGAGGTTCTCAATTCGTCGGAACCTTTTTTTTTTATTTTTTTTTTATGTATGTTCCCCGATTACTCGAAGATGGCTGGACCGATTTGGATTTTTTTGTTTTATTCGAGAGGGTATACATCACAGTTGGTCCCATATAAAACTGATTAACTTTGCTTTGGTAGTTTTTGAGTTAGCTTCAAGAATACGTATTTTTTCCCCACTTTTATATGGATGATATTCTAGTTTGTTTTGCAGATAGTGGTATTAGAATTTGTGTGGGGTAGGTACACAACTAAAAAGTGAAAAATAAAAACTTTTTTACAAAAAAATACAACCGACTTCCAAAAACAACACTACAAAGTGAAAAATAACTTTAATTTCGGAAGTCGGTGGCAAAAAACGAAAATACATTTAACACCGACACCGACTTCCGAAATTAAAGTTATTTTTCACTTTGTAGTGTTGTTTTTGGAAGTCGGTTGTATTTTTTTGTAAAAAAGTTTTTTTTATTGACACTAGTTTTAAAAATATTGTAGTGTAAGTAAGTTTACCCTCCGTGTCATTCAATTATATCCTAAAGTATTTTTTTGGCGCCCAACGTGGTTCTAATATCGTATCTTATTGGCCCAGTTGGGCGCCAAAACTACTTATATGCCTTACATTACAGTCAGTCGTTTAGTGTTCTGTAAAGGGTTTTGATTAGCTTCGCAATCACATCTTCCTAGCTCAATACTAATGGGAAGCTGACTTAAATGCGCTGCTCTACAGCAGCCCACGACACACGTGAGCGCTTCGTTTTGTATGAAAATTTAAGCGGGATCATATCCACTTCGACTCACGGCCACTCTACGCACAAATGTGTTGCTGACAAACAAATGAACCGCGTAACTAACGTCGCTAACCTCTTCGTGCGCATCCTACGTAGCAGTGGACGGTTGACTTTACCCTTAGTTTAACAACATAGGTCTATATAAATAGTTAGTATCCCCCGGGTCCTATAATGTAACTAGTAACGAGCCGTCTGCTGCTGGCGTGTAATTCTCACAAGATTGACGTTTTCGGGTCGAATGATCGGACCCACTAATAATTGTGACCCTGATTGTTTTGTGAAACGACTTAACGTCTTATGTTTCGTAATCATTGTTACAGCTATTTGGTTTGGCAAGTTCATTTTGTCTGGTTTGTGAGAATAATTTACTGAATAAGGTTCACTATAGCTACACTTTAGGGCACTAAACACAACCTACAGACAACCCTATAACCATACGGCTGCAGTCTAATTCAAAATCGCTTGAATCTATTGTGGTAACTGCTGATCAGAATTAAGCTTTCACCTTTCAAAGTATTTACATGTTATGATGGTGAGACTCGTAGCTAAATGATAACAGCCGCGCGGGTCAATCGAAGTTTAAGCTATGCTTGCCGCGGCTGGTTCGTGGATGGGTGACCATCCATTACGTATCGAGATTACTCCGTGCCTCGGAAAGCACGTCAAGCCGTTGTTGGTTCCGGCTATCATTCGTAAATCTTTGACAGCCGTTACGGGTAGTTAGAAGCCCAAGAAATTCTGACAAATAGTCTTACCAAAGCGCATCGTGTCACCCAGTATCTGGGTTGTGGAGGTCAAACCATCAAAAGTCATTTATTCAAATTAGGCTGAGAATCAACACTTTTCGAACGTCAAAATTACATATGACATAGGTCAGATAGGCAGTCGCTCCATGTAAAATATTGGTACTCAGCTGTATCCGGTTAGACTTGAAGCCGATCCCAACATTGTTGGGAATAGGCTAGGCAGATGATGATGTTTCATATCCTGATAGAAAGAGGATACCCAAGAAAATACCGGATGCGATGCTGATCTACGGAACAAATATGACGTTTCATGTGCCAGTAAAATCTCCGGCACACGAAAACAGACGAAAATCGACATTCAAAGCGCAAAACTTCAATCCAACCCTTTTACAAAGAACTTTACAACTGCAAAAAAACAAACTTGTTCAATACTTTGCAAAAGAATCTTCGTTTAAAATAAAATCATATTCAAATGAGTTTTAAAAGGGACACCGAAAGGCTATGAGACTACGCTAGAGTGTGGATGAATGCTCTAATAAGCAAGCATACGCCTCGCTTACTCCCTAAGCGGTGTTCTGTGAAAAACGCGGCAACTTTGTATGGAGGTTTGGAATTTTTTACCCGGCAACACTAAAAGTTGCGTTGGCATTCGTAAGTTTATTCGCTTTTTAAAAAAAGTTGGTCTGTTTTTAAAAAAGCCGGTTTAGTTTTGTGTCTGTGTGGATTTACCAGAATTTGATTTTATATCATTGTATTTTTTTAAGATTACTTTGCGAAATAGAATAAATAGAAAGAATAGAAAGGAACTCGTGGCTAACTAATAACAGCCGTATGGGTCGATCCATCAGGTTAAGCTACGCTTGCCGGGGTTGGTCCGTGGATGGGTGACCATACATACCGAGACTCCTCCGTGCCTCGGAAAGCACGTTAACCCGTTGGTCCCGGCTGTCATTCGTGGATCTTTGACAGTCGTTACGGGTCATCAGAAGCCCGAAAGTCTGACAACCAGTCTTACCAAAGGAATCGTAATTACCCAGTAACTGGGTTGTGGAGGTGAGATAGGCAGTCACTCCATATAAAATACTGGTATCCAGCTGCATCCAGTTAGACTGGAAGCTGACCCCAACATAGTTGGGAAAAGGCTAGGCAGATTGATTGACTGCGAAATAGAATAATCATACATAAATAACTGTATTTTTGTAATGTAGAAACAACCAGAATGAAACCGCAGAATCGTTAAAAAAAACCGGCTAAGTTCATGTCGGACCACGCACAATGAAAGGTTCCATAGTTGGGGTGAATTTATCCCATGATCAAACTTAACGTTGTTGTTGAAAAACATGTTCTCCAATACATTCCAACTGTAAATGTAAGTTTGTACTCACAATATTCAGAGATTTCCATGTTATTTTAAGACCACAGACTTCTTATAGGTTTTCCTGTAATCTACAGGTAAAGAACTATTTTATGTATTTTTTTCAATATTTTAGGCTCAGTAGTTTCAGAGATAAGGGTGGCGATGTTCAATTTTCGTCTATTTTCTTAAACTACTTTAAAACAATTTATTTGAAAATTATAAAAAAAATATATTTGAGACCCTCATAGTAAGCCCTCATAGTAAGTTTATTTTATTTTTATCGGTCCATTAGATTCAGAGTAAATTGGCTGCGACAGACGACAAACAGACACACGAGTGATCCTATAAGGGTTCCATTTTTCCTTTTGAGATACGGAACCCTAAAACACGTTTTATTTATGACTGATAATCATTTGATTTTACAGTATAACTACGAGTATTAGTACAAATGCTTTTTTCAGTGAATACGAGTATCTACCAAATAATTACGTGTCGACTTTTTTCAGGAGTGACTGCTTGCCATGAGCTCAAGAATAAGAATGATCTTAGAATGGAATCCGTTCTGCCTGGGCGTAGACTAATCCCCACTACCCTACTAAACCAACGGAACTTCTGACACAGTATTGCCAGTCAAATAATTAATTGTGTATCAAGTCTGTTATAGCCTCAAAGTTTACAGTAATTTAAAACAAAGATTTCTGAAATAATCTGTCACAGAGCGGGTCTTGTTTTTTCAAGAAAAATAAACTTTAACGTTCCTTAAATGTTGTTTTCTAGATACCTAGTTAGATAAAGGACTTACTTACTTACGCATATTCTGTGGATCAAAGTTGACAGCATTATCTCAGGATTATGCCTGCAAAATAAAGCAAAAGTGTCATGTCACAACATGTTCTTAAAGCGAATAGCGTTATAATCAGCGCGGAGCGTTTTATGCGACATATATCACGCTGGATACACAGTCGTACAATGTGTACGGGCATAGAGAAGGCACTGACAGAGACTGCGAAGTTTATACTGAAGTTTTTTAAGGTTCCGTAGTCAACAAGGAACCATAGTTTCGCTATGTCCGTCTGTCCGTCCGCAGCTTAGCTCATAGACTCTTAGTACTAGAAAGCTATAATTTGGCACGGATATACATTTTCTTCACGCTGACAAAATAGTAAAATAAAATCATGAAAAAAACTTTTTTAAGGTACCTTCTGTACACGTAAGGTGGGGGATGTTTTTTTTTTTCTCGTCTACCCCATGGTGTGGGGTGTTATTGTATGGGTATTTCAAAAATATTGTGGGTGTGTTAAAACAATTTTTCGACTTAGTGATCCGTTTGTGAAATATTAAGCTTTAAAGTGCAAATTTTTGTTAGAGTCAAGTGTGTGTGTCCCCCCCCCCCCCCCCCCCCCTCTGCCAGCTAAATGGTTAGTTTTAGACGGAGTATCTATAACGAAGTTAAAAGGAATTCTATCACGCTAAGTAGGCTTTTCAAGTTTACGAGTAATAGTCAACCAACTTACATTTGCAGTTGGAATGTATGGGAGACCATGTTTTTCAACTGGGATCCTGCCGTTTTGCCGAAATGAATTTGACAAAATTTCACTACCCAAACAAATTTTAGCAACTTTTTTATACTAATGCAATATTTGGAATAATTTTAGTACGCACATTTGGTCAAAGTTTTACTTGGCAGACATTGGCTTATATATTACTGCGTATTTATATCAATGTTGGCAGAATATTTCCAAGGATAATGTCATTAAGGCATTTGGTCTTTATTCAAATGATTTATTACAGCAAACAATCTTTAGACAATAAACGTTTGGTCAAATGATTTGTTATGCCAAAAAATATATCGGGTTAGAGATGTCTTTATTATTTCCCATAAGAAATTTCACTTACATGAGAAATATTTAACTATTGTATAAACATAATTGATTTAACGTACAGTTTTGACAAAAAATTACAACATACAAAATGTTCGCGCCAACACTACGCGACACACACGCGCGACACTACGCGAGAAATCGCCTGCGCCGCGCTTCCCATCACTAGCGCATCCCGCGCCGCCATGACACCCCGGCAACGCGTCTGCGTCGAGCGAGCCGCGCCCTCGGCCCTTTGGGCCTTTGCTTTGCTTCGCTGACCGCCGAGAACTATACACGCGTCCACGCGCCGAGCCCCGTGCGCTTCGTAACGTGTCCACCATTCGCGATACCTAACTTTACCGTTATAAACTAATTACTGTAAATTCAAGAGATTAAAGTTAATAAGTATAATTCAACTAATCTCTTTTATTGTGTGAGACGTGAAACCCGCGCGCTTACACAAAATATTCTAAAAGTGTAGGGTAATTGCTAATAATATAACACAGCTAAAATGTAAACATACACGGAACACGCGCAACTGGTGGTGGTATATATAGGTTAGGTTAGGTTAAAACTGTGACCTCCTACGCACGAGCCGAGCGAGCAAAGCGAGCGGTGCCGCGGTAGCGGCCGGCGAGTGGCAGAAACGACTAGACTAAATAGAAAAAAAAGTATGGAATAAAAGAGATTATTTTTAACAGGCTATCAAGAAGCGAACTAGTTAGACGAGGTTAATTATTGAAGAAAAATTTTATAGGTTAGGTTAGGTTAAAACTGTGCGTACGCACGAGCCGAGCGAGCGAAGGGAAAAATAACAAAATAAAAAAAAAAAAATTTTGTCATTGTAATAGACTGAATAGAAATGGTAAATTGAAAACTGACGATACTAATATTTGGCTTATTTTATTATATTTTGCGTAAAATGTGTTATTCCAACTGAAATATTTGACTATATAAAAATTGGTAAAAGTATTAGTTGGTAAACAAGTTATTGTTTAAACGTTCACTTACCAAACATTAGGTTTGCGTTACAATTATTTGTGAAGAGATTTTTTGCTAAGGAATAATTTGGTAAATGAAATTATGCGGAAAATTGTTTGGGAAGTGATAATTTTGTTGTTGAGTCGAACATTGAGAATCTAACCTAACGCGCTAAAATAGCGCGTCGAAAAAACATACTGTTGAAAAATTCAACAGTATGTTTTTCAACTCTTGGCGTTAAGCAAGAGCGTATAAAATCCAGTGCGCGAAACAAAATCGCCGCGATATTTCTACGTCCGTGCGACCGTCGACTCAACTCTTGGCCTTAAGCAGAGCGTTGTAAATTCAGTGCGCAAAACAAAATCACCGCGATGTTTTTACGTCCTGGCGAACTTCGACTAAGGCCTCTGCCTCGAATTTCGCGGGCAGCGGGGCGGCGGCGGCGGCGGCGCGTCTCGCATTGTCCCGCCCCGCTTCCGCGCCGCAGTTTTCGAGGTCCGGTCCATTTGTTTTTATGCATAAAATCCTGCCGCTCCCGCGCCGCCGCCGCTGCCGCCCCGCTGCCCGCGAAATTCAAGGCAGAGGCCTTAGTCTATTATGCGCGATGAAAAAAGCTTAATTTACTTAATGTGTGAGTTCTATCAGTGACCAATTTTAAGAGGAACAATTCCGTCATATGTGATTGTTGCGAACTTTAACCGTTTACGCAGCGCACGCAACAGAAGATCTCAAAAGGAATAAATTATCCCCGTTTTTGCAACATTTTTCATTTATGTTCCGTTCCTATTAGTTGTAGCGTGATGTTATATAGCGTCTTTTTCGATAAATGGGCTTCCAACACTAAAATAATTTTTCAATTCCAACTAGTAGTTCCTGAGATTAGCGCGTAACCAAACAAACAAATTATTAAGCTTTATAATATTAGTATAGATTTGCATTATATTTTTTTTTTGCAGTCTCTGTTTCCATAGACTTCTCTGTATTCCCGCCGGCAGCGATGGCACACAGGAAGAGGCGCGCTTATCTGTACCAGCAACAAATTCGCTGCGTATTTTACATGACGAAATATTAAGAGCAACGGTTACAATGTGCAGCTTCCAAACGGGAGCACTATTTATGTTTGTTTTTTACTAACATACATAACACGTTGTTTGTTTAACGAGTGTTATACGTTTAAAGGATATTTAAGGGCAAAGTCAATACCTAAACCAGTAAAGAATTGAAATTATATAAACCTACTGATAGTAACTGAACCCACGTTTGGCTGTTTATCACCGGTTAGCCACTCGAACTGAAGATAGTACCTACCTACTTATTCGGAATTTTGATGGTGTAGATTCGAAATTCAGATCTCACCATTTGTTGCTCACATTCGGCCAGACAGCAAATAGGTACAGCCAGCGTCAAAAATATCGGGACGAACACACTGTTCAAAATGAAACAACTAAGAAAATTAAACTTTATATCAATTGGGTAAAGTTCTTGTCAGAATGACAGTTGTCGTACTGGCTTCATTCTGAAACATTCCTTGTGTAAAGTCCTTGTGTAGTTAATATTTCATTTTCATAGTTCTATAATATCATTTTGAACAGTCTGTTCGTTACCAGATAATCAAAATTATAAACTGCAACCATCGTTGAGTTGATCACCGTGCGTACTCGTTATATTCAGCCATGATTTCAGATTCAGACCAAGGTTTCATCCGACGTCCCTAGCGGCATCAGCGTTGTATGTTACGCTGACGTCACGCTGGTCCTGGCGCAAGGGAGGTCGCACCAGGCGGCGGCCGAACTAGCGACACGCGGGGTTGCGACAATTGTAGAGAGGATCCGGCAGTTTGGACTCGAGGTGGCCCTGCACAAGTCCGAGGTCATGTGTTTTCATGGTCCTCGGAACGCGCCACCATCGGGTTCCTAAATAACGGTAGGAGGGGTTCACATCGGGGTCGAGTCGACGATGAAGTACCTGGGACTCGTCCTCGACAGCCGGTGGAACTTCGTGGAGCACTTCCGACGTTTGGCTCCCAGACTGGAGCGGGCCGGGGCTGCCTTGAAGCGGCTCCTGCCCAATCTGGGGGGTCCAAACGCCTCCTGCCGGAGGGTTTACGCGGGGGTCGTGCGGTCCATGGCCCTTTACGGGACACCGGTGTGGGCGCGTTCCCTGAGGCTGCGACCAGCCCGCCGGTTGAACGCGTCCCAGAGGGTCATGGCCACAGAACAGATAAAGAGATTAGAAAGGAAATAGTTCCTGATTAGTTCCTAGAACGCGTGTCGCCGCTTGTCCCCCACTCTGTAACTCCACTAAAAGCAAGAGACCAATACGTACGCGCATTACGCACACAAATAAACCACACGCATTTAGATCGCGAGTTTGCTATTGGTTCTCACACTAACGCAAACACTGCGCTTGACGTACTACTGGTATTCAGCTGCATCCGGTTAGACTGGAAGCGGAATCCAACTTGGGAAAAGGCTAGGCAGATTAAATCACTGTTGAATTGTTAAACTCCGTTTTAAAAACCTCTGAAACCGGGCATTAGTCAACAACACACGAGCCTTTAACTTAAACATATCACGGCCTTAGATTAACGAAGAGAAAAAAGGGCAATTGAAAGTTGAAACTAGCTCATTCAAGGTTTGAAAAGCGGATGTGTAAGACTGTTGATAAAATACTAAAATATACATTTTACCATATACATCATCGTTCTAGAAAGTTAATTAAAACACAAGTTTCTTTCATTTCAGAAAGTTTTCCAGTATTTTAATTTAAACTTAGCGAAGTATACTTCAGAAATACGAGAATTTATTTTAAAGACTTGGCTTTCATTGGTGCACGTGCATTTTTTTTTTATTTTTCGCTTAAAACTTATAATTAAATTTTGTGCTGTTGTTCGAAAATTAAAAGCTTGGATAGTATTAAATGCCGTCAGTATTTTGCTCGACATGCAAAAAATTAACAACGTTTCCAATCAACTAAGGCTTTCTACGTTAAAATTCCAGAAAGAAGACTTGTTTATTTATATAGGTATTTGCTTTGAAACAATATACATACGTCTCTTTTTAGGGTTCCGTACCTCAAAAGGAAAAAACGGAACCCTTATAGGATCATTTTGCTGTCCGTCCGTCTGTCTGTAGGTCTATGGTCTCCTGGAGTTTTTAAAAAATCAACCTTCTAAGTCAACGCAAAAAAAAGTACGCCCATTTATGTGACGTGACATATTTTGATATTCGCAAGTAAATCAAAGCTTATAGAGTACTTCCCGTTATCTTAGAGTCATGAAATTTGTAAAGAAGCAAGGTCTTACAGCACAAGCAAAGAAAAAGTCCGAAAATTGTTAATTTATAATTTATTCACATAAAAATTTTTTTTTTTTGGGTTTACAATGTTAAGTTTGTTGTTGGGATAAATTCTTTTCAACCACGGAACCCTTCATTGTGTACGCACAATGAAGGGTTCCGTGGTTGAAAAGACACGCACTTGGCCAGTTTTTTTTTTAGTTGTCGTTAGAAGCAGATTTAAAATATCGAGACATTTTTAAAAACTCAACACTTATAATTTCGTCATGTCTGTCACACAGCCATTTTACTTAGAGACTATGTTTTACACAGTATCTATGAAAAATGGAAAGAAGGTTGTTTAGATTCAGAATCAAAAACTTCTTCGTGCAACTTATTGAAATGAACATTTCATCAGGCGTTTGTTTTGTGACGGTGAATTAATTTTAAGTCTACCTTACATGTCGCTCTTGTGCTTTTTTGTTCTTCGGAATACATACCTGTGCATTTTTAACCGACTTCAAAAAGGAGGAGGTTTTCAATTCGTCGGAACCTTTTATGTATGTTCCCCGCTTACTCGAAGATGGCTGGACCGATTTGGATTTTTTTTGTTTTGTTCGAGAGTGTATACATCAAAGTTGGTCCCATATAAAATTGATTAACTTTGCTTCGGTAGTTTTTGAGTTTGCTTCAATAATACGTATTTTTTCCCCACTTTTATATGGATGAGGTTCTAGTTTGTTTTGCAGGTAGTGTATATGAATTTGTGTGGGGTAGGTACACAACTAAAAAGTGAAAAATAAAAACTTTTTTACAAAAAAATACAACCGACTTCCAAAAACAACACTACAAAGTGAAAAATAACTTTAATTTCGGAAGTCGGTGGCAAAAAACGAAAATACATATAACTAGACACCGACTTCCGAAATTAAAGTTATTTTTCACTTTGTAGTGTTGTTTTTGGAAGTCGGTTGTATTTTTTTGTAAAAAAGTTTTTTACAACTCCTGTCTATAATTTTAATTTTACCTGCCTGAAAACACATCACAACAAAGGTGTTTTCTGTGCACCACTAACAACTGTGTAGTGAAATTACAAAAAACACCGTAAACAAAAAACAAGTTTAATATAAAAAAAACCGGCCAAGTATACTGTTTGAAGAGGTATTATACTGCTTAGGTGAACAAATATAAATTTTATTAATATTAATTTGCTTGGGTAGTCTTTGGGTTATCTTCAATAATACGTATTTTTTCCATTAATACTTCATTTACAATAAGATTGGATATTTAAACAAACCTTTTTACACTCCGTTCCACCGATTTGGACTTCTATTGCGTTAGTGGCATGACAAATGGCAGCTGCAGTAAACAGTTGCTATTGTAACCACTTTTTTGCCTTTAATGCCACCTTTAGAGCCTACGGAGTAGAAGTCAAAATCGGTTGAACGGACTGTAAAAAAGGTTTGTTTAAATCATAGAGTATAGTTATAGGTTTAAATCTTGTTGCAAATGGAGTATAGTCAGTATGTTAATAAAAAATTAAAAAAAATTATTAACTTCAGTTGTACATTAACACTTATCTCTTTTATCTTTATTTAATTACTTCCTGTCACGGTTATTTACGTAGGTAATGGTATTTGAATTGATGTGGGGTACTCGTAATAGGTCAAAATCAATCTGCCTAGCCTTTTCTCAACTATGTTGGGGTCGGCTTCCAGTCTAACCAGATGCAGCTGAATACCAGTATTTTACATGGAGCGACTGCCTATCTGACCTCCACAACCCAGTAACTGGTTAATACGATACCCATTGGTAAGACTGGTTGTCAGACTTTCGGGCTTCTGACGACCCGTAACGACTGTCAAAGATCCACGAATGACAGCCGGGATCAACGACTTAACGTGCTTTCCGAGGCACGGAGGAGTCTCGGTATGTAAAGTTGGTCACCCATCCACGGACCGACCTCAGCAAGCGTAGCTTAACCTGATGGATCAACCCGTGCGGCTGTTATTACTAAGCCACGAGCTCCTCTGGAAATTGCCTGAATATAATCTGAAAATTAAAATGAAAATATCCTTATCTTTACGCCATCCGTTCTCAACGATTAACTACGATCCGAAATCCATACAATACCAACTTTCAAGCCTGTTTGGTTCGTACAGTCAACATCAGAAGTAAATAAGATTGCTTTATTCTACAAGACTTGTATTATTATTATTAATTCTATAACACTTAGGGTGGATTGCACCAAGGGCTAGGTTATAGTTTCCGTCAAAGTTAATATCAAGAAAAGAAAGAAAGAAAGACAAATATTTTATTTGGGACACGCACAGGAAGTATAATTAAAAAGGAGCATATAAAAGTAACAAAATAAACATTAAAAAACAAAAAAAAAATAAAAAATAAAAAAATTTTTTACAAAAAAATACAACCGACTTCCAAAAACAACACTACAAAGTGAAAAATAACTTTAATTTCGGAAGTCGGTGTCTGGTTAAATGTATTTTCGTTTTTTGCCACCGACTTCCGAAATTAAAGTTATTTTTCACTTTGTAGTGTTGTTTTTGGAAGTCGGTTGTATTTTTTTGTAAATAAGTTTTTATTTTTCACTTTTTAGTTCTGGTACCTACCCCACACAAATTCTAATACCACTACCTGCAAAACAAACTAGAACATCATCCATATAAAAGTGGGGAAAAAATAGGTACCTATTATTGAAGCTAACTCAAAAACTACCCAAGCAAAGTTAATCAATTTTATATGGGACCAACTTTGATGTACCTATACCCTCTCGAATAAAACAAAAAAAAAATCCAAATTGGTCCAGCCATCTTCGAGTAATAGGGGAACATACATAAAAAAAAAAGGTTCCGACGAATTGAGAACCTCCTCCTTTTTGAAGTCGGTTAAAAATTCTGACTAAAAAAAGAGACCTGTGCGAGGCCAAAAGGGCTCCTATCTCAGCATAAAGCTGCAGTATTTAAAAAATAAATACCGCAACGCTGGTATTCTGATAGAGCCTGTGTGACGCCACGGATATACCCCCGGATTTTTTTTTTTTTTTATTAGCCTACATTGTGTCCCACTGCTGGGCAAAGGCCTCCCCTTTTTCCTTCCACACCTCCCTGTCTTGTGCGATCTCTGGCCATGTTGGCCCTGCAAACCTTATCAGATCGTCACACCACCTTCGCCGTGGCCTGCCTCGACGGCGATGTCCTCCCTCAGGCGTCCAGTGGGTGACGATCTTTGCCCATCTCTCCGGGTGCATTCGCGCGACGTGTCCGGCCCACTCCCACTTCAGCCTGGCTGTTTTTTCTCCAACATCTGCTACTTGAGTTACGGAGCGCAGGATGGTGTTTCTAACTCGGTCTGTACGCTTGACGCCCATTATGCTGCGCTCCATTGCCCGTTGGCAAATCTTGAGTTTGGACTTTTGTTGTTCAGTAAGTATACCCACGGATATTTATTAAAAATCCCAAGGGGAATAAAATCAAATAAAATACAAACACTAGAACACCTTGAAAAGAAAAAACAAAAACCAGTCAATAAGGTGTAAAGTTCGACTCAGGCTACCATATAACTACCATAGAATGACTACCTGCTGTTGCACCGTCATGTCAAATGTAAAAGTTCGGAGCAGGGACATGACATTCGACGCGTCTGACAGAAGTGACAGATATTGAACAATAACTTTAACCAGCGAAGCGTGGGCGGTTAAGATTACAGTTAAAGTTATGACGTCAGCTAACAAATTGTCAAATGGAACAACCCATTTTTTGTCTAACAGGAACTTTAAGGAACTTTAACAAGGGTAGGTTGCACCGTCTTACTTTAACTATAACAGACATCGACATCTTAGTGTTGACATTCAAGAATTGCTCATAATTTATAATTATTATTTTCTGCTCATATAAAAATATTACAGAGGATTATATAAGTTTAGACCAAACAGAGGGGCAATTCCAGTATTTTGAACAACGTTCGCAACCTCATCTCGGTCTCAATCTGTCAAAAATTATATAGCGTTTACCTACATTTTTGACATTTGATTGTCGCTGGTATGAGTTTGCAACTTGAATTTGAATGTTTTTAGGTATGAGAATTTGCCTCCTGGTCAACTCTTTAAATATTTAATTTAAAAAAACCTAAAAAGTCATCGATGTTTTCCCCTTCCCCCATCCTATTTATACCTTAATAACTTCTCTAGTAACCGTCGTCTCACGATTCCATCCTAGCCATACAATTTTTCACACAATCCATCCATCTTACACCTGAACTATATTTTTACCAGACTGCGGCGAAGCCCAATAGGAGGGTTATGTGTTTGACCTGTATGTATGTATGTATGTATGTAAGTATGTATGTGTGTATGTCCGTTTCTTTGTTCCCTCGTAACTCCTAAAAGCATGAACGGATTTGGATAAATTATACGTCTTTAGATTTGTCTTGGTAGCGCGAGTGTCACTGGCTACATTAAAATCAAAAACAAAGTAAAATGGCGGATTTGGGGTGCCATATTGTGGAGATCGAAATTTTTTTTTCTTTTAATACCATCGAGTGGGATATCAAAATGTATGGTTTTAAAGGTGATTACAAAAATATATGCAACTTATATGGTTAAAAGTGATTCAAAGTGAAAAATCGTAAAAAAGTGACTGGGTAATACGATACCCCTTGGTAAGACTGGTTATCAGACTTTAGGGCTTCTGACTACTCGTAAGGACTGTCAAAGATCCACGAATAACAGCGTGCTTTCCAAGGCACGAAGCGGTCTCGGTATATACCATCGCGGATATTTGCGGTAAACCACTTTTTGACCTTATTACTATAGTAATAAGGTTCAAAAGTAGCTTGATCAATCGACCCGTGCGGTATTATTACTTAGCCACGGACCCCTCAAACAAGTTATCAATCAAATAATTCTTGTACTCTTTAAAAAAGCCACCGTCGCGCTGACTGTAGGTACACCGTAGGTAGGTAGGGACATATTGATCTACGGAGCCAATGTAGTGAACACAAATCGTATCCTGGACCTCCATGCTTCGGTTCACTTTGAACGCGTAAGTATCTTCACACGATTTCCCTTGGATGGGCTGGGCGTTGTAAGCTGGAAGTAAGTCTGGTAAAGAACTGGAGAAATAGAGCATAATAATCGGTCATAGCAATGTAGTTTGTCAATATTTTTTGTCAATGTAGTTTGTCAATGTAGTTTGCCAATGTAGTTTGTCATGTAGTTTGTTAAAGTAGTTTGTTAATGTAGTTTGTCAATGTAGTTTGTCAATGTAGTTTGTCAATGTAGTTTGTCAATGAGTTTGTCAATTTAGTTTGTCAATGTAGTATGTCAATGTGGTTTGTCAATGTGGTTTGTCAATGTAGTTTGTCAATGTGGTTTGTCAATGTAGTTTGTCAATGTAGTTTGTCAATGTAGTTTGTCATTGTAGTTTGTCAATGTAGTTTGTCAATGATGTGTGTCAATGTAGTTTGTCAATGATGTGTGTCAATGTAGTTTGTCAATGTAGTTTGTCAATTTAGTTTGTCAATGTAGTTTGTCAATGTAGTTTGTCAATGTAGTTTGTCAATATAGTTTGTCAATGTAGTTTGTCAATGAGTTTGTCAATTTAGTTTGTCAATGTAGTTTGTCAATGTAGTTTGTCAATGTAGTTTGTCATGTAGTTTGTTAAAGTAGTTTGTTAATGTAGTTTGTCAATGTAGTTTGTCAATGTAGTATGTCAATGTGGTTTGTCAATGTGGTTTGTCAATGTAGTTTGTCAATGTGGTTTGTCAATGTAGTTTGTCAATGTAGTTTGTCAATGTAGTTTGTCAATGTAGTTTGTCATTGTAGTTTGTCAATGTAGTTTGTCAATGATGTGTGTCAATGTAGTTTGTCAATGTAGTTTGTCAATGAGTTTGTCAATTTAGTTTGTCAATGTAGTTTGTCAATGTAGTTTGTCAATGTAGTTTGTCAATGTAGTTTGTCAATATAGTTTGTCAATGTAGTTTGTCAATGTAGTTTGTCAATGTTGCAAACTGTTTTGACAAACTTATTATAATCTTTCCAATTATTTATTTCACTTTAGCGTCCATGTAGTACTTATTGTATTTTTAGGGTTCCGTATCAAAATGGTAAAAAAGAACCCTTATGATGTGACTCAGTCTATCTGTGTGTCTGTCCGTCTGTCGCAACTGGATATCTCAGGAACTACTAACGCTATCAACTTGAAATTTGGAACAGTTTTAGATGACGTTTGCCCAACTCACTTTGCTTAGGCTTTTCCCAACTATGTTGGGGTCGGCTTCCAGTCTAACCGGATGCAGCTGAATACCAGCATTTAGTATACTAGTAGTTAGAATACAAGTAATATGTTTGCTCAACTATTTTTCAAATAAGAAAGAAAAAAAAATATACATGTTTTTTTTGTAACAGGTACTGGAAGGGGGTTTTAAAAATTCGAAGTGGGGATATCATTATGAAAGAGCACTATTTGCACATTCTCAAACATTTTTTCCTTTTTTTAGACCGCATAGTTTTCGACTTTTAATGAAAAATGTTAAAAAAATACCGTTCCCCCCTTATCTCCGTAGTTTGCATAGAGCAAAATCTGAAATTATTCTATGTGATAGAAGTTTATGTATAGATTACAGGAAAAATAAAACGATGTCTCTAAATAGCACAGTTTTTCAGAAATCATCAATAAAAATTACGTATAAATAATGGTACGGAACCGTCGCCGTCGGTGCGCGATTCCGACTAGATCTTGACAGGTTTTTTTTCGTTTATGGTTGCCTGTCAATAAATAAGGAACTTCTTAGGCGTGCTTATATCAAAAGAGAAATAAATGTTTGGAAAGTGTATAGTGGCATTTCATTATAACCCCGCGTTTACACCAAGATATAAAATCTGATGTATTATTATTATTATTGTATATACTTGCTGTGTTTACGTATTTTTAATAAAATTTAAATAGAAGGCCAATTTCCTCTCAAATTCTTAGATCGAAATTGAGAAAGGAAATTGTCCTTTGTTTTATATTTATTAAAATAATCACGAAAAGCCTATAGAATTGCGACGTTGTCAGCCCGCGCGCAATTAACGCTCTTAACTGATTCTCAAAATATCTAGCTTAAATCTAAGCACAATTTTAACTCTAGCAAAATATAACATCACGCCTGTATCCCCCGAAGGGTTGAGCAGAGGTGTACCTATAGTACACCACAATTCGCCAGCTATGTGCAAGTCCCATGTAATAGGGGGCGAGTCTATTGCCATCAACCGGGCACAAATTCAGAGTCCGGGCTGCTACTGAGAAATTCCAGGTGTAAAGAAAACTTTTTTACAAAAAAATACTACAAAGTGACAAATAACTTTAATTTCGGAAGTCGGTGTCTTTGGATCTGTATTTTAGTTTTTGCCACCGACTTCCGAAATTAAAGTTATTTTTCACTTATTTTTTTGGAAGTCGGTTGTATTTTTTTTTGTAAAAAAGTTTTTTATTTTCCATTTTTTAGTGGGTCAGTCTGTAATTTATCCAAGTTACAATAGCCTAATGTCAACTGCTCATCACCATTTACAAAATATTCTTTTTCTCGATACAAGGACGTTACTTGTTGAGGAGTTCTCCCAGTAAGGAGAGCTGGAACTGATGGTAAAGTCACCATCAGCTCCTGGTTTCCTTGTCATGGTACTACCCATGGGATATCTCCTTTCCAACAAAAAAAGAATCATCAAAATCGGTTCATCAACGACGAAGTTATCCGCGAACACATAAAAAATATATATGTATATATACAATATAGGGTGACTGGTAATTAGTGACTGATACTTAAACACATGATTATACTCATGATAACAAACAACTTTTACTATGGGACCAAATCTGAAATCACGTAAAAAAAATCAGCAATCCCAACATTTTGACGAGTTATGCGAACATGAATGTATGGCCAGCTGATTTTTTTTTCGCGATTTCAGGTTCGGTCCCATAGTAAAAGTTGTTTGTTATTATGATCACAATCATGTGTTTAGGTATCGGTCACTAATTACCAGTCACCCTATAAATACGGTCGAATTGAGAAACCTCCTTTTTTGAAGTCGGTTGAAAACCCAATAACACTTTGCCCGACCTGGGAATCGAACCTAGGACCTCATGCTCGTATTAAAGCTCAGGGTAATTTTAAACAATTTTGTCAGGATACAAATATTTATTAAGTTTCTTACACTCAAGTTACACTTCAAATGTTCTGCAAAATCACTTACACTTCCACTGTTCAACACTGTTCAACGTCGACTGACTACCGATCGTGCGCACTACTTCCCACCACTTGTTATTTTGTTACCGGAAATAACCTAGGTTGATATTTATCATAAAACGTGGTGGTACAACCGGAAGTAGTGCGTGCGATAACACTTAATTAATGTAAAAAGTATTTAAATATTGTTATTAAATTTAAATACAGATAATAATTTAATCATAATGAATGTCTATCAAATTTAATATCTAAAAATGATTAATCGATTCCGGAAATCCGACTATCGAAGAAAGAGTTTCTAACAGTCGGCCTTTCCTGATACATTTCCCGTCCCGGGAAAATTAATTCTCACACAAAAACAAAAATTAACGTAATGAAAATAGTAAAATATACTCAGCTTATTTGTGTTATTTTCTTTAAGCTACTTGTACTTTAGACTAAAATTGAGATATTAAGGCCTCAACATATCCTTAACACCTATCTTAGCCGAGACCTGATACTTATTCTCAGATAAGCCACTTAACTTAAGGTGTTAAGGCCTCAGACATATCCTTAACACCTGTCTTAGCTGAGACCTCAGACATATTCTCAGATAAGCTACTTAACTTAAGGTGTTAAGGCCTCAGACATATCCTTAACACCTGTCTTAGCTGAGACCTCAGACATATTCTCAGATAAGCCACTTAATTTAAGATGTTAAGGCCTCAGACATATCCTTAACACCTGTCTTAGCTGAGACCTCAAACCTATTCCCAGATAAGCCACTTAATTTAAGATGTTAAGGCCTCAGACATATCCTTAACACCTGTCTTAGCTGAGACCTCAAACCCATTCCCAGATAAGCCACTTAACTTAAGATGTTAAGACCTCAAACATATTCTTAACACCTGTCCTAGCTGAGACCTCGGACATATTCTCAGATAAGCCACAGACAGCATATACATACTTAACTTAAGATATCAAGGCCTCATACATATCCTTAATATCTCTCTTAGCTGAGACCTCGGACATATTCTCAGATAAGGTATTAGACTTAACTTTAATATAATAGCTTCATTACCAATCAATCTTAAATTAGTCTGTGTTTTCATTTTCCGGCACCTCAGAATCTGAATCCGATCTATTAAAAACTACCCAGGGGTGGGTTTTATCGACTGAAAAGATACCGCTAAATTTTCTATTTCCCTTTTTAGATAGTGGTGTATCTTCAATTACGTATCGGTCGTTATCAAGAACTTCTGCAATACGATACGGTCCTCTAAGTTTAGGAACTAATTTCCTACTTTTTCCTACTGATGGAACATCTCTTTCTACCCTTACAAGTTCTCCTATCTTATAATTGACTTCTTTCCTAGCTTTGTCGAAACGTTCTTTTTGCATGTCTTGATTTTCTTTAATATGTTCTGAAATTTCTTTTCTAGTGTCCTCTAACGAAGTGGCCGAACTTTCTGTGTCGTTTGTAACATTAAGCTGTAATAACGCATTTGAGGTACTCACTAAATTAAGACCAAATAATGCCTGAGCAGGGCTTTTCCCGGTACCTTTGTTAAGTGTGTTATTAAGTCCCCACTGAATTTCTGAAATATGTTCATCCCATTCATTTTCGGATTTGCCATAATTAGTAGCTGTCAATGCTGATAAAACAGTTCGATTGTATCGCTCGACTTGGCCATTGGCCCGCGGAGTCGCTACAGCGTTAATTACATGTTTAATACCTAATGAACTTAAGTAATCTTGAAAACTTTTAGAAGTGAATGAGGTACCTCTATCGGAAATAACACGTTTTGGAACACTAAATGTGTGAAAATAGTTTTTAATTGCTCTGATGGAATGGACGGACTTAGTACTTTTAACAGGAACAATTATCACAAACTTCGTAAAAGCGTCAACAATTAATAACAGGTATGCATTTTTGTGCTTACTTCGAACAAAAGGACCTAAATGATCAATATGTATGGTATGAAATGGTTGTTCAACCTTTTCAATGGGATGCAATTTGCCTGACTTTTTCCCAGTTGGTATTTTAGAGTGGGCACATTCTAAACACGACTGAACATATTTTTTAGTGAATCGTCTCATCTTAGCAAACCAGTAATTATTTTTAATTATTTCTAAGGTTTTATCAAGACCGAAATGTCCAATTTCATCATGGTTTGACTTTAAAATTTGCCACCGAACGCCTTTCGGTACAACCCAACGATCGCCAGTATCTGTTTTCCTGTATAATAGTCCCTTTTTAACAACAAAATTATTTTTAATTTCTATAATATTGTCATTCTCTTTATCATTTAATATAGCAATAATTCTTTGTAACTCAGGATCGTTTTGTTGTACCGTGGCTACCCAATCTGTATCAATTCGTCTTACTTGTAACTCTATTATTTCTGATGAAATGGGATTTCGGCTCAGAGCATCTACATGAGCCATACCTGTGCCTGGTTTATAAATTATTTGAAAGTCGAATTCTTGTATGGTGCTCCACCATCTTGCAACTCTTGGCAGTATGTCTCTTTTTTCAAAGGTTGCACGGAGAGAATTGCAATCGGTAACAATTGTGAAATTAATACCTAACAAATATACTCTAAATCTCTGAAGCGACGTTACTACAGCTAGTGTTTCTAAGTCGTAAGATGTGAATTTGGCTTCTTCAGGGGATGTCTGTCTACTGTAAAATGCTACGGCACTAAAAGATATCTCTTTATTTGGCCTCTGCATCAAGATTCCGGCGACCCCGACTTTAGACGCGTCTGTATGCAACTGTGTTTCGAATTCGGGATTATAAAATGAGAGAATGGGTCGTTTAACAAGTTCTGTTTTTAGGTTTAAAAATGCTGATTCTTCTGCGTCTCCCCAACTCCATTTAGAGTCCTTTTTCAAAAGTTGTGTTAGTGGTTTCGCGATAATTGAAAAACCTCTTATAAACTTTCGAAAGAAACTCGCTAATCCCACAAACTGCCTAATCTTGTGTTGGTCTGTTGGTCTGGGAAATTGGTCTACGGCTTCGGTTTTCTTTTTGCCTGGTTTTACTCCGGACTCACTAACTTCAAAACCTAAATAATCTATGGATTGTTTCAAAAAATTACATTTTGATAAATTTAGTGTTATCCCGGAAGACCGGAAAAGGCTCAGTATATCATGTAGTCTTTGCAACCCTTCTTCTATTGTTCTGGATGGTACAATTACGTCATCCATGTAAGCAAACGCCTCCTTGAATCTCGCGTTCCCCAAAACACTATTAACAGCTCTTTGAAATGTTGACGGCGCATTTACTAGCCCAAAAGGCATGCGGTTAAATTCATAATGACCATCTGGGGTCACAAAAGCTGTTAAATGTTTTGCCGATTCTGCCATTGAAATCTGATAATAACCGGATGCGAGATCGAGGGAAGTAAAATATTTATGACCTGACAGATTATCTAACTGATCATCTATACGGGGTAGAGGATAATGTTCTTTGACGGTCTTTTTGTTTAGTGCCCTAAAATCAATGCAAAGACGATAGTCACCGGTCTTTTTGCGTACTAATACGATGGGGGATGCGTAATTTGATGATGACTGTCTAATTATTCCCGAGTCAAACAAGTCTTTTACCATTTCGCGAACTACGTGCCTTTCTGAATGGGATAATCGATAAGGTCTGTATACCACAGGCGTGGTATCACTAAGGTTTATGTTCATTTCTGTACCACTTATACACCCTAACTCTTTAACCGAAAAGGCGAAACAGTCCCTAAAGTCATTTAGCAACTCAGTTAATTTGGTTCTATGATCAGATCCGATATTGTCGTCCACCTGTATCATGCAAGCTTTAATTTGGGATGTTACTGTATTATCTGGATAGTGTTCTATTCTGCCAATATTTAGTGTCTGTACTTCACTTAAAGGAAGGGCCCGGAGCAGTAAAGTGTCTTTCAGCAATTCAAACCCAGAGTTTAAGCCCTTAACAACAATCGTTCCTTGTCCGTTAGTCACTTGTACTACACTTTGAATAATCTCATATTGTTTATGTGCATTCTGACAAAAACTAAGTTCAACAAATAAGTCGCCTGAATACCTTGGTTTAGTATAAATACTGACTGGGGTATACCCATGTATAATAAGCGAGTTATCAACGTACACCAATACGTTTTTAGTTATACTCGTGGTTATCTTAAGCTGGTTATTAGTTTTAAGAACCACAATATGAACTTGTAATAATTTATCAGGAACGATAAGAGTTTCTACCGTAGCAGTGACTGAATCTACTTTTATCTCAACACTGCATTTACCTAAGCAATTGACAACGCTGTCCCCAAAACCTTTCAATACAGGTAGTTCTGATACCGACCATGAGTTAACCAATTTCTTAGCCGCAGATTCTTGCAACATAGAACATTGACTTCCGAAGTCTATGAAGCAATCAAAATTCAGACCATTCACGACAGCGGTTTTAAAATATTTGGAGTCACTATCTGGTTCTTTTGAAATTCTTAAAACTGTTTTATTATTAGTAGATTCTTTGGTGCCTGGACAGCTATCAGCTAAGTGCCCTACTTGATAACATTTATCACAACGCTTGATTGGTAATTTACATTTGAAATATGGATGCCCCTCTTCACCACAATTATAGCATTTTGTACGCCTATAGTTCCTATTGTTACTATTATCATTTTGAACTCCTTTTAATGTGTTAGATTGTTTGCTATCAGTGTTGCCTGCCCGCAGAGATGAATTTGGCTTGTTTAACTTCTTTGTAGTTCTTATATTCCTGAGATAAACTAATAATTTATCAGGTTCCGTGAACTGTGCGGCTTCTGCACTTGTTCTGACAGACCTGTCCTCAATTCCAAACAAGATACAATCTATTGCATTTTTTCGTGTATATTACAGCGATTCAATAAAACAACCTTTTGGTAAAAATATTCTTCTAAAGACACTCCAAAATCAGCCCTACAGGCAAGCATTTCCGTTAATAGCTGACCATAGTTCTGGTCACTTGGAAATGCCAATTTTAATTTGCTCTGCCATTCAGCCCATGAAAACAGAAGACTAGGTAGGCCCTGATACCATTTCTGAGCCAATCCCGCTAATTTAGGAAGAGCATAGTGAACAGTCTGCTTTTCGGTCCAATTATAAATTTGAGCACATTCGTTTACTTTACTTAACCATGTTTCTATCGTTTGAGTTCGCTTACTGGGATCAAATTCTGGTATCACATTAAAAACCGGAAAACGTTCACTACCCCCGTCTGCTTTCATGGTCTGCATGAACTCTTTAAAAACCGAAACTAAAATGTTAGTATTAGTATCTGCATCTTATAAAGAATCAAAAGGGCTCACCACTGCTGCTGGTGTAGTGTCCGAACGCGATGCTCTCGCTATATCTTGACTATGTCTTCGTGGCATGTCACGACTGCACGATGAATCACGCGTTCGCGGCGCGCCGTGCGCACCATCACGCGTCGCATCCTGTACCGCATCCCGCAACTGCGACGCATCACGCGATCGTGACGCGCCATGCGCACCATCACGCGACGAATCACGCGGCGCATCACGCACCCACGACGCATCACGCGATCGCAACGCGCCGTGCACTCCATCACGCAACGCATCACGCGTCGCAGCTCGCGTCGCATCAAGCATCCGCAAAGCATGGCGCGATCGCGATGCATCACGCATCCGTGACGTATCACGCGATCGCGACGCATCACGCGCCCCGTCACGCGACACATCATGCGTCGCAGCTTGCTCCGCATCACGCATCCGCGAAGTATGGCGCGATCGCGACGCATCACGCGTAGCAACACGCGTCGCATCAGGCGATGCATGACGCGTAGCTTCACGCGCCGCACCACGGCGCCTTGAACCACGACTGCTGCGACGTGCATTGCGATCTCTCGACTCGCTCGTTCTCGATTCACTCGACTTGTCACGGTTGCGGCGAGTTTTGCGACGTCTCCGCACAGCAGGCTCTGAGCCACTTGGTGAAGAGTCGTATGACTCCCTTGTATGTTGTCGAGACTTTCTTTTGCGAGTCATGATCACTAGAAATTAATAAATTACCAAAAGTTAATGTTCTTTAATTTAATATTTACCTATGATAATCCTACCAATATTTCTAATATTTTAATTATCTTAAAATATTAGACAAAAGAGAAGAAAGAAAAAACAAAAAAAAACAAAAAAAAATATATACATATCACCAGTTCAGCTAGAATGCTATTAATTACTCATTCACCAGCGATCAAATGTTCTTCTTTTGAGACATCGTTAAATGGAGAAAAGCATTTCCATTTTCTAGAGGAAAGCGAATAAAACTAACCAATTGAATAATTTTAGATATACCTAATTCAACTTTAACATTGTACGTACCTTTTATGGGCGTTCAGTCCTTCACCGAGGGCGATTATTGATCGCTATCCCGATTATATACCACTTCTGAACTATTAAAGCTCAGGGTAATTTTAAACAATTTTGTCAGGATACAAATATTTATTAAGTTTCTTACACTCAAGTTACACTTCAAATGTTCTGCAAAATCACTTACACTTCCACTGTTCAACACTGTTCAACGTCGACTGACTACCGATCGTGCGCACTACTTCCCACCACTTGTTATTTTGTTACCGGAAATAACCTAGGTTGATATTTATCATAAAACGTGGTGGTACAACCGGAAGTAGTGCGTGCGATAACACTTAATTTTAATATTAATGTAAAAAGTATTTAAATATTGTTATTAAATTTAAATACAGATAATAATTTAATCATAATGAATGTCTATCAAATTTAATATCTAAAAATGATTAATCGATTCCGGAAATCCGACTATCGAAGAAAGAGTTTCTAACACTCGGCAGTAGCGCTTGCGACCACTAGACCAAAGTGGCAGTCGAAATCAGACAACATTTTTCAAGAAATATTTACCATAAATATTTTGTTTAGTTTCGTCTATTATGATTTTATGAAGCAAAAGGGATAAAAGATAAAGTAAAAAGATACAAATCATACAGATGTTTGCCATCCCACGGTATGACGGCAGTCTGAACAGAGTTGAAAATTGTTGCGATAAACGTATTTTTCGTTAAGCTCGTCTTTTTATGGAGTTTGTAAAGACTTAAAAACAAGTGTTTAAACTAGGATTTGTATTAATAGCTGAAAAAAAAATTACTTCAAAAAAAGTAAAAACCGACTTCAAAACCTAAAACGAATAAAATAACTTTCTTAAAACACTTAACAGCTTCTGAAGTCGGTGCCAAGCTAAGGTGCATTAAAGAATTGAAAACACCGACTTCAGAAGCTGTTTTGTATTTTATGAAAGTTATTTTATTCGTTTTTGGTTTTTGAAGTCGGTGTTTACTTATTTTAAAGTAAATTTATTTTTTTCATTTTTAGTTGAAAATACAATTACATAATCCCAAGACGAACGAAAATAAGAATCATCAAAATCCGCCTAGAAATGCCGGAGATACAGTACATTTATGCATATATAACTTCGTACATAAGAATAATTACATAATTTATTATATACTAAAACCTTCTCAAAAGTGTGTAGATTACGTTAGTGAAAGAATCATCAAAATTGGTTAGTAATTTTTTGAGAAAATTGCGGACAAACAAATAAACATACATAAGGGTCGAATACAGAACGTTCTTCTTTGAAATCGGTTAAAAAATAGGTGAAAAACAACAATTAGGTAAATTAGGTAATTTATTGTAGTGAAAGTGAAAACAAAAGAACCTAAAACAGTATCACAGGATGAAATACACAAATTATTATAATTCCTATAATACTGAGACATTAACAAAGTAGGAGACATTAGAAGATTCACCGTTCTGTTTTCAGAATTGCGCTTATCATTTTATAGGAACATCTCGCTTTAACATCCCGCGAGCTCCTCTACTATTGGATACTAATATACCGGATGACTTTTTTTACCGTCTCGAAAAAAATAGGGTATATTCGGTGAACGGAGTAGAAGCCTATGGCATATCTAGTATTTTTTTTTTTTTTTTAATTTAATAAAATCAAAATTCAAATCATAATGCAGGTTGCATATGATTTGAATTTCGATATTTTTAAAGGATTTATTATTTTTTTTCAAAATATAGTATGTTTTTATTGTTCTAAAATGAAAAGTTTACATCGAATTTGTAGTATTTATTGATACTACGATATTTTTTTCTGACGAAGCTATTAAAAAAAATAACTACTTATTCCATACGCTTCTACTCCGTTCACCTAATACACCCTATTTTTTTTGAGACGGTAAAAAAAGTATAAATAAAATAGATATAAGTATAAGTATAAGCTTCCCGCATTCAGTGGATTCCTGCGGCCTTTACAAGGTCATTAGTCCACCTTGTCGGAGGCCTTCCAACGCTACTTCTTCCGTTACGCGGTCGCCACTCCAGAACCTTTCGGCCCCATCAGCCATCTTTTCTGCGAGCAATGTGCCCTGCCCACTACCGCTTAAGTTTGGCAATTCTTCGGGCTATATCGGTTACCTTGGTTCTCCTGCGGATCTCGACTATCTGATTCGATCACGTAGGGGAATTCCAAGTATAGCCCTCTCCATTACCTTTTGGGTGACTTTTAGCTTTCAAGGCCCATTTGTGATCGACCACGTTTCAGTGCCGTAGGTCATCACTGGCAACAGTGTTCTCTACTTTTTATTATATTGTAACAAACACGTAATAATTAACCAGTTTTGATTCAAAGTCTCTTTTGAAACTTTGGACTGTTGCTCACCGACTTATGTCACTGACCGTACCTCCAGGCTTTACTCCTCGAGCCGGCTGTACCTTGCCGATAAGCTATTAAGGGGGATGTGCTAAGGTAGCCCGCGAAATTCAAATTTTCTTAAGTTTTTTGCAATTTGCAGGTCAGGGTCAGGTTGTATGTTGATTGAAATATGAGACGCAGCTGTAGCTAATATGGCTTTACAGAATTATAATCATTAGAATCAGTAATATAACTCCATAAGTTAGAATTGACCTCAAATCGAGCGATTGAATGAAATCATGAGGTTTGAGGTCAATTCTAACTTATGGAGTTGTGTTGCTGATTCTAATGATTATAATTCTGTAAAGCCATATTAGCTACGGCCGCGTTTCATATTTTAATCAACATACAACCAGACACTAACCTGCAAATTGCAAAAAACGTAAGAAAATTTGAATTTCGTGGGCTACCTTATCGCATCCTCCTTAAATTAAGCTTTTATTTTCTTACACACATACCAAAACTTATCTATCGAATAATTATAAATCTCACATCAACTTACGAACCAAGAAGAAATTGTTTCTCTTTCTTACCTACGACACCATCCTGAAAACAAATGAATAAGATTTTCTTACCGTTTCTCTCATAAACTCGCCCACATTGCATCCACAACTCACAGACACCAATAGTACGATTGTCATGTTCTTTATCACCCGTGCGAACCTTTCAGGTGTGGTGCGAATTAAACTTACAACAGCAACGGTGTTACCTTATTATATTTTGTAAAGTAAAGCCTTTGAACTTTACGTAAATGTACCTATTATTATTAATTTGTTGACGTGTGTATATATATTATGTGAGTTTGTGACGTTTCTAGATTGATCTTTGATCCGAACACGACACGCGAGTACGTGTTATTAACTAGTTTTTGATTGGTTGCGTCGTGCACGGACTTTACTAGTGCTGGCCGTTACTAGTGCTGAAAAATAAATAACAAACATTTTTTTTTTAAACCGACTTCATAAAGAAATGAACTCAAAATAATTATGAAACAGCTTTAATTTTGGAAGTCGGTGGCAAAAAACTAAAATACAGATCCCAAGACACAGAAACGGAGACTATCGAGATGACGACTAATAGACAATTATGGAAAAAATCTGTCAAGAGCGAGTCGGTCTCGCGCACCGAGGGTTCCGTTCCGATTTCTGAAAAAGTGTGCTATTTCTCTAAATAAACGATGTCTCTACATCGTTTTATTTTTTCTGTTATCTTTGCATAAACTTCTATCACATAGAATAATTTCAGATTTTTCTCTTTTTAAACTTCGGAGATAAGGGGGGAACGGTATTTTTTTTTATATCTTACATCAAAAGTCGAAAACCTTGCGGCCTAAAAAAAAAAGAAAAATTATTTGAAAATGAGCAAACAGCGCTTATATGATACCCCCCCACATGCCTTAGTACTTTGCATTTTTAAGCCCCCTTTTAGTCCCTGTTGCAACTTGCAATAAAATATATAAATAATTTTATTTCTTTCTTATTTGCAAAATAGTTGGGCAAAACTGTTCCAAATTTCAAGTTGATAGCATTAGTAGTTCTTGAGATATCCAGCTGTGACAGACGGACAGACAGACAGACAGACTGAGTCGCACCATAAGGGTGCCTTTTTACCAAAATGGTACGAAACCCAAAAAAGGGACACGTTGCGCCGACCCCAAATAGATTGGGGTAAGAGTAGGTGAATGAGATGAATGATGAATTTAATTATTATTTTATCATGGACACAAATCTATACCAGGGGCTAGCACTCTAAGAATTTCTTAATGGAAAACCCCATGACTCTTTTACCCGACTTGGGGATCAGCCCTTTTTTTTTGTGGATGGGAAATCATCGAATGACTTCTCCCGCTCTGGGCGGAGCGGGAGGGCGTGTCAGACTTTTACTGACTAAAACCCACCCGTGTTCCTTCAGTTGCCTTTGCTAGGGCCACGGTATCTCTTTCGAACAACCCGCGACCCCGGAGGCATCGGCCCTATCAGACCCCAGGGTCCGATGATGGCCATCATTGCTGACATCTCTTTGAAGCGCACGTGGAACACAACGCGCCGTCGACCCAGGCTTGCTCCTTACCGGACGGCGAGCTACCCATTACTCGCCGTCCGCAAGCCCGCGCCTACGGTGGCCGGGAATCGGCTATCGATTCCCGCCGCCCAGGGCGTCTCCTGCGGCGACTAAAGGCGTGAGGTTGCCTCTCCGTCATGCATTCCATCTCCTCCTTCGCGAGCATTACTGCTTCGCAGAAGTAGGTTACGGCCTCTCATGCACTCTCGCTCCGTATCATGGCCTGGAACAGATTCGGACGCGAGAGATCACCGCCGCCGATCGCCTCTGCGAGAACACGGCGGTGCTACGTCCAAGCCGGGCAGACCTCCACTGTATGCACCACCGTGTCCTCCGGGCGATCCACACAATGGTGACACCCGGGTATTTCCTCCCGTGGGGATCAACCCTAGGACCGCCTTCTCAGCAGTCGTGTTATACGAAGTTGTAGCCATTAGACCAGACTACAGGCAGTCACAATATTTTAAATAAATTCAAATAAAATAGATTGTTACAACATTTCCATAACAAACCATCACTCATAAAATAAATAATTGCTCACAATTTTAAAGTGTCAGTGTTACGGGGTTTGCGTTTCAGTTTTAATGAGCCGCGAGTTGTTATAGCGGCGGCATAATTAATTGTACGGGACGGAAACGTTTACGTAACATCGTATCCATTTTGCAGTAGAGACTTGGTAGCTTTGAAGTTGTTAAGCTAGATTTTATAAGATTAGTTCAATTTATAAAAAGTCCTGCACGCGTAGGCATATAGTCATGACGTCGTTTTGTCGACGGAAGAATAAACAAAATGACACATTGCCATGCTTAGACGCGTAGAATGCGTAGAAATATTTCTAAAATCTGTAATTTTGTCTATTCTTCCGTCGACAAAATCCGTTTCTATGGTGGTCATGCTACGCGTGCTGGGTGCAAGGTCGGAAAATTGGGTTTTAGGGTTCCGTACCTCAAAAGGAAAAAACGGAACCCTTATAGGATCACTCGTGTGTCTGTCTGTCTGTCTGTCTGTCTGTCCGTCCGTCTGTCACAGCCAATTTGCTCCGAATGTAATGAACCAATTAAGTTGAAATTTGGTACACATATGAATTTCTGTGACCCAAACACGGACGGGTAAAGTAAATAAATTAATTTTGAATATAGAGGTCACTTTTGGGGGGCAAATAAGAAAATTAAGAAACAAGTTTTGCAAACTACACCATGTGGCATGTCAAATAAAAGGGCTTACTGTGAGGGTCTCAAATATATATTTTTTATAATTTTAAAATAAATTGTTTTTAAGTTATTTAAGAAAATAGACAAAAAATTACCATTCCCCCCCCCTTATCTCCGAAACTAGTGAGCCTAAAATTTTGAAAAAAAATACAGAAAATAGATCTTTACCTGTAGATTACAGGAAAACCTATAAAAAGTCTGTGTTCTTAAAATAACATGGTAAATCTATCAATATTGTGAGTACAAACTTACATTTACATTTGGAATGTAGGGAGCACATGTTTTTTTTAGTAGGAATTTCTCAGTAGCATTCCGGAGACTGGATTCGTGCCCGGTTGATGGCAATAGCAGTCTATACAGCATACAGTCGTCTGACGAGAGCCCGAGCTGCTTACTAAGTTCGCCGAACTTCGTATGCCGCTCGGGTTTCTTCGGTCGACTGTATGATTATAGACTGTGGCAATAGGCTCGCCCCCTATTACATGGAGCTTAAATATAACTGGCGATATGTGGTTGTACTATAGGTACACCTCTGCCTAACCCTTTGGGAATTGGGGAGACAGTAGATAAAATTCTGAGTGGTAGAGCAATTTTTGAACTGAGCTTCTAACGCATTTGTTAGTGGGTTTAATACCTTTTTTTTTTTTTTTTTTGTGGATGGGAAATCATCAAATGACTTCTCCCGCTCTGGGCAGAGCGTGAGGGCGTGTCAGACTTTTACTGACTAAAACCCACCCATGTTTCTTCAGTTGCCCGTGCCAGGGCCACGTTATCTCTTTCGAATTACCCGCGACCCCGGCGGCATCGGCCCAATTGACCCCGTCACTGCTGACATCTCTTTGAGGCGCGCGTGGAACACAACGCGCCGTCGACCCGGGCCTGGTCCTTACCGGACGGCGAGCTGCCCATTACTCGTCGTCCGCAAGCCCGCGCCTACGGTGGCCGGGAATCGGCAATCGATTCCCGCCGCCCAGGGCGTCTCCTACGGCGGCTAGGGGCGCGAGGACGCGGCTGTTGCCTCTCCCTCACGCGTTCCGCTTCCTCCTTCGCGAGCATTACTGCTCCGCAGAAGGAGGTGACGGCTTCCCATGCACTCTCGCTCCGCACCATGGCCTGGACCAGGTTTGGACGCGAGAGATCGCCGCCGCCGATCGCCTCCGTGAGAACACGGCGGTGCTCCGCCCAAGCCGGGCGTGGGTTTAATACCTGGCTTGTGCAATGAGACTTTTTGAAAGTCTTCAATACACAACTGATTTAAGCTATGTATTCATTGGGAAGGAGCTCGTGGCTAAGTAATAACAGCCGCACGGGTCGATCTATCAGGTTAAGCTCCGCTTACCGGGGTCGGTCCGCGGATGAGTGACCATCTTTACATGCCGAGACTCCTCCGTGCCTCGGAAAGCACGTTAAGCCGTTGTCCCGGCAGTCATTCGTGGATCTTTGACAGTCGTTACGGGTCGTAAGAAGCGCGAAAGTCTGACAACCAGTCTTACCAAGTATTACCCAGTTACCGGGTTGTGGAGGTCAGATAGGCAGTCGCTCCATGTAAAATACTGGTATTCAGTTGCATCCCGTTAGACTGGAAGCCGACTCCAACATAGTTGGGAAAAGACTAGGCAGATTGATTGATGCGCCGCGGGAAACGTGTTGCTGTTCCCAATTCATGGTAGAAGTGTATGCTATGTTGTGCGATTGCTGTTCAACATTCATAAAAATGAATTAAAATACCAGCTTAATATGTCCCACTGCAGAGCAAAAGCCTCTTCTCACACAGAGAAGGCACGAACATTGATCACCACGCTTGCACAAGACGGGTTGGATATTTCAGACTTATATTGACTATAAGTCAAAGTTTCCTCACAATGTTGGCCTTCACCAATTTAATTTAATTTAATTACCATTGATTACATAATGTCCAAGATAAACTCAGTGTTCTCTTGTTCAACATTGTTTTCAATTAAAGGCAAAACGGTAACATGAAATTGCCAAAATGTAGTGAGAAAATTGAGCAGTGGTGGCCCAGTGGCAACGGTCCCGACTTACAAGTTGTAGGTCGTGGTTTCGAACCCAGGCAGGCGCTTTACTTTGTGTAAATAATTTTATCACCACTGCTCTCAAAACGGTGAAGTATAAAAAATACTCAAATCGCTATAGGTGTGCCTATAAAATTTGAAGGTTCCCCTCGATTTCTTTAGGATGCCATCATCAGATCCTGGTTTCCTTATCATAGTACCACCTTTCGGATATCTCCTTTCCAACAAAACAAGAATTATCAAAATCGGTTGCATAAACGACGAAGTTATCCGCGAACACACATAAAAAAAACCGGTCAAGTGCGTGTCGGACCACGCACAATGAAGGGTTCCGTAGTTGGGATGAATTTATCTTAAGAACAAACTTAACATTGTAGTTGATAAACATGTTCTCCCATACATTCCAACTGTAAATGTAAGTTTGTACTCACAATATTGATAGATTTACCATGTTATTTTAGAACCACAGACTTCTTATAGGTTTTCCTGTAATCTACAGGTAAAGATCTATTTTCTGTATTTATTTCAAAATTTTAGGCTCAGTAGTTTCGGAGATAAGGGGGGAATGGTCAATTTTCGTCTATTTTCTTAAATAACTTTAAAACAATTTATTGTAAATTATAAAAAAAAATATATTTGAGACCCTCATATTAAGCCCTTTCATTTGACATGCCACATCGTGTAGTTTGCAAAACTTTTTTTTTTAATTTTCTTATTTGCCTCCCAAAAGTGACCTCTATATTCAAAATTCATTTATTTAATTTACCCGCCCGTGTTTGGGTCACAGAAATTCATATGTGTACCAAATTTCAACTTAATCGGTCCATTAGATTCGGAGCAAATTGGCTGTGACAGACGGACAGACAGACAGACAGACAGACAGACAGACGGACGGACAGACAGACAGACACACGAGTGATCCTATAAGGGTTCCGTTTTTCCTTTTGAGGTACGGAACCCTAAAAAATAAATACGGTCGAATTGAGAAATCTCCTTTTGTTAAAAACATCGTGAGGAAACCGGCATGTCCTAGAACCAAAAATTCGAAGACATGTGACATCTACCAACCCGCACTGGGCCCGCGTGGTAGTTTACGGCCCACTCCCTCTCACTGAGGAGGAGGCCTGTGTCCAGCAGTGGGGACATTGTAGGCTGATTATGTACCTATGTTAAGTAGTGAGAAAATTTAATGTATCATGAAATCCTTCTATAAAAGAATTGAAGATGAATGCCACCCTGACGCGAAAGTAAATAAGTATCAATATCATCATTCTTAAGTCAAACAGACCAGTTGGACTCTCTCGTAACTTAAACTCAAAATTTAAGCATGTATTTCAATTAAACCAATTTCAGGCACTTTTGTATTGTCAAGGGCTCAGTCAGTCAGAAAGATAAAGCTAGTTGCCCATTCAAAATATGAAATTCTCTCTTCTCCTATGAGAAATATAACCACAGTTTTTGAATTGATCGACAAATTGAATCGACGGCAGACAAATCTTTTCTGCCAAAGCACAATAAAAATCTCTTTACCTAACCACAAAATCAGATTCAAGTCATTTCATATAGTACTTAGTGAAGGAACGCAATCGTTAGGCCCGCACTGCGAAATCTCACCGCGCGATTTTTATTCGGCGAATTTTAAATCGCCAGTGCGTGCTACATAATACGTGCCATGTGTAATGCCCGGGCCACATTGACGTCAACGTCAATGCCCATAAACGCCATAAACATCGTGGTAGTTAAATTCGGTCAAATTATCGTGGTAAGTGGTGGCTAACGCCCTTCAACGCGATAATCAACGGCATATCCCGTCTATGTAGCCGCGGCATTACAGAATAGCGATAAAAATATCGCGCGATTTTTTATCGCGTGCAGGCTAGGCCTTAGAGACATGAAAGCAAGGAAGTTGTCTTATTAGCGCAATATTGACGCAGTTTCCATAATATATAAGTGCTTGCAACGTTGTTATGGTTTAATTAACGACTATGTGGTCTACGGGCGGTCGATACATGTATATTATGTGTAATATTATCGTGTAGGGGAATATACGGGGCTGTATTCGCACTGATGAAACATTTCCGTTCATTCCATCCGTTCCGTTCGTTGTTCAATAACTAACTCATTATCAGTGATAGTTCATTTAGTCTACTATAGCCTCTTATATGTTAGTAAATATTGAAACAATAAGAGTAACAGATAAACTACTTCCATTAGATTTCTGCATCGTAATAAGTACCACATAGGTAAATGAAGTTGAAGTGCCTAAGCCGAGCACGGACGTAAAAATTCGCGGCGGGATTTTATCGCGCACTGGATTTACAACTCTCGGTGTTGAGCCGATCTTCGAGAATCCAACCTAACAACAACAGAGTGCATCCCAGCGCGTCGAAGAAGCGCGTGTTGGATTTTCAACTCTCGGCGCTAAGTAGAGCGTTGAAAATCCAGTGCGCGAAAAAAAATCGCCGCGATATTTTTGCGTCCGTGCTAACTCTAAATATCCCGTTTTAAAATAATTGTAGCAAAAAAGTTTGTGCTCGCAAGGTCTACTGATAACAGAACTATTAGTACATTATGTAGTACTTTCTGAAAGAGTTTTTAAACACTATGGCACAGAAGTTAAGCTCTGGCCAAACTGGGGCTCGCGGGATGCGGGACGAAATGCTCTAACGCCGCGCCGATTGTGTCAACTAACTTGTATGGAGGTGTTCAAACCAGGGACCGTACAACCCGGTTAAGAGTTAAGTCTTTCGAAGGGGTAAGCCGTTTACGAGGTTAACTTTATCATGTGTAACTCCTTGAATGGGTTTTAGGCTTGAAACCCAGTAAAAGGATTATTCCTTCATTAAGGATAACATATATAATATAGGGATTTTGTGTATTAGCAATTTGCAACGTATACCCATCATACAGAGATCATATTACATTGCTCCGAGTCGAAATGTTACGCTGTTATCGTTTTAAAGAGAGTTGAAGCTTAACCCTTTTGAACGGCTTAATTGAAGCCGTCCAAAAGGGTTATCCACATCGTATGGGTTTTTGTTTAACTGCTTAGAAAACCCCTATCGAAAACCCTTTCACCAAAATGGTCCCTGTTCAAACTGGCAATGGCGGCGCGAAAAATTTCCTAATTGCCACAATTGACTACGCGCGCAGTTGTGTCCCGCATCCCTTGTAGGTTAGGTTTCGCAATGTGGCCAGAGCGTTAGCCCAGGGCAGAACAGGTTGAAAAACACATGTTCACCAGCAAGTTCTCTCAAACATCCCCCCGTATGTCCCCCCCGTAACTAGCTGTCGTAACCATGTAGTAGGTTTAATTAACCTCCGCTGTTATTGTATAAAGCATTGATAACAAGAAGCGTGTGTGCCCGCGCATAATTTGATGCGGGACTCTGATTTTGTATTACAGCTTATGAAACAATTAGATAATTTACCTGACTGTACATGTTAATTTTCAGCTTAATATTCAGAATAGTTGACTAAATTACAAAGGTTTTAGATCAACTCATTCTGTCATTTCCTATTTCCATTTTTTGTTTTGTTTTTGTGAATGACATCTCGCAGTTGACCATTGGAGGTCGAGACTGCTTAACCGAGCGTTTCCTGTGGGTGCTTTAAGCTAACTTAAAGCCTCCGGGCAGGGCAGGGCGACTGAGCGTCGCTAGGGGGAGAGCAGCCAGACGGGACAGGCTGGATCGTGATGGGATCTATTTCCGTGTCTGCCTTATTTTATTTATACTAGCTATTGCCCGCGGCTTTGACTGCGTGGATGTCGATGTCAATGGGTCGGGAGAAGACCGGGAAAGAAACTTCATGGACACTATTTTAAATAAAAATATTCTAAAGAACAAAATATTGGTTACTCATTCATGTTGAAATTATACATTACTTACAAGCTTTTGCCCGCGGTTTCATTCGCGTTAACATCGAATTTGAAAATCAAATTCGGGTTGTACTCTGCTTGTAATAATATAATTCAATCATGATTCGAAAGACACGTGGTGCCATCTATTATCATAAAAACTTTTTTGTTGTTTTCCTATGTCCGTTTCTGTACACCTGACAACGTTTATGCAAAATTTCAGGATGATCGGTTCAGTGGTTTATGCGTGAAAGGTAACAAACAAACTTACTTTCACATTTATAATATTAGATAAGATGAGAACGTGTGCGTGAGAAAGACAGGCATGTTAAAAGCATCAGCAATAAAAGATTTAAAAAAAACAATTCAAAAATTAAAATAAGCCATGGCAGTGAAGACCAGTCTCTTCTTACAGCTCCCATTCACGAACATGACGCATGGATCAGCACCATTGAAGGTGTCGCCTACTAAGCTAGCCTTGGCGGTTCTAGAATTTACGACGCGACGCTTACAGAGATATTTATTTATTTTTCAAATCCCCCAACTGTATAAAATAAATCCGTGAACGGAACACGAATATACGATTTAAATATTTACTAAAACCTTTCACAAACTAACACCAACGCCATCTATGCATCATTGATGGTACTATCAACACATCAGTCTTTCAACTTCTTGTGTGATTTCTGGATAAATACATAGATAGCGCTTATTTATTCAAAGCAGGCTTGTGTGGGTGATGGAAACATAATTTCTACGGTGATTTAAATCTTCTTCTTCTTCAACCCTGTAGCCAATCATGCTGTTAAATGACGCTTAACCCGTCGCGCGCCAATTAGCAGACACAATTGAAATTCTATTGTTATCTGTACACATGGTGTACAATCGACATTTTAAGAGTTAATAAATAAGACTGAATATTTACAATCAAACCGGAGAAATTCTTCGTTCCAGATCCAGAAACTTTTGTTTAGGTGCTCGTGGCTAAGTAATAACAGCTGCACGGGTCGATCCATCAGGTTAAGCTACGCTTGCCGGGGTTGGTCCGTGGATGGGTGACCATCTTTACATACCAAGACCCCTCCGTGCCTCGGAAAGCCCGTTAAGCCGTCGTTGGTCCCGGCTGTCATTCGTGGTTCTTTGGCAGTCCTTACGGGTCGTCAGAAGCCCGAAATTCTGCCAACCAGTCTTACCAACGGGTATCGTATTACCCAGTAATTGGGTTGCGGAGGTCAGATAGGCAGTCGCTCCATATAAAATACTGGTATTCAGCTGCATCCGGTTAGACTGGAAGCTGACCCCAACATAGTTGGGAAAAGGCTAGGCAGATTGATTGAGATCCAGAAACTTTTATTTGTATACCTACTTTTTTTTTGTGGAGAAATCCTCTTGGATACCCTCCATCTGGGAAGAACAGAGGATTATATAGACTCCTACCGCTAAAATCCCACTGTTCCTTCTAGTACCATGAGTCCATGGGCCCCATCACCAAGTTCCTATTATCTCAACAATTCAACAACTATTTGCCAGTCATGACGTTAGAATTGACATAAAACTTTATAAGTATCGGTTGCACCTGCAAATTAAATCTACATTGAATCACAAACATTTTTAAGTATTACCAAATCACCAAAGAATGCAGCATTCAATTCTCTGACGTAACTTTAAAAAAAAACACAACAAACATCTAAAAATTAAGATAACTATGTAAATCATTGCATTTTAAAACTTCGCCCGTATAACACGGATATTTATGCAAATTATATTGGAAAGATATTATTTTCCTGTCACTAGGTATCGTAATTCTTGATTGTAAAGAATTTAGGACTTGCGTACGTGGTAATTGGTTTAGGCTAGTTATAAACGAAGCTACATTTTATTATAAGTACCTCGTATTCGTCGCTTCATTTGAATTCCCGTGGATTTATCGGAATAAAAAGTATTCATTATCCTAACTCATGTCTAAACCCACACATGTGCCAAATTTTATTTAAATCCGTTAAGACGTTTAAGTGTGAAACCGTCGTAACAAACAAACAAATTCAGTTTCGCATTTATGTCGCGGCCACATCAATGGGATAGAATATGCCGTTGATTATCGCGATGAAGGACGTAGGCCGTAGGTGTAGCCACAACTTATCGCAATAATTTGACCGAATTTAACTACCGCGATGTTTATGGTAATGATGGGCATTGACGTTGACGTCTGGTGTGGCCCGGGCTTTATAATATGTTAGCCCAGTGGTGACCCAGTGGTAAAAGACCCGACTTTCAAGTTGTACGTCGTGGTTTCGAGCATAGGTTTGAGCCCTTTTTTAACCGACTTCAAAAAGGAGGAGGTTCTCAATTCGTCGGAACATTTTTTTTATTTTTTTTTTATGTATGTTCCCCGATTACTCAAAGATGGCTGGACCGATTTGGATTATTTTTTGTTTTATTCGAGAGGGTATACATCACAGTTGGTCCCATATAAAATTGATTAACTTTGCTTCGGTAGTTTTTGAGTTAGCTTCAATAAAACGTATTTTTTCCCCACTTTTATATGGGTGATGTTCTAGTTTGTTTTGCAGGTAGTGGTATTAGAATTTGTGTGGGGTAGGTACACAACTAAAAAGTGAAAAATAAAATTTTTTTACAAAAAAATACAACCGACTTCCAAAAACAACACTACAAAATGAAAAATAACTTTAATTTCGGAAGTCGGTGGCAAAAAACGAAAATACATTTAACTAGACACCGACTTCCGAAATTAAAGTTATTTTTCACTTTGTAGTGTTGTTTTTGGAAGTCGGTTGTATTTTTTTGTAAAAAAGTTTTTTTATCACCTCCTATACAGACTGTGAAGAAAAACATCGTAAGGAAACAGACATGTTCTAGATTCAAAAAACAGAAAACATTGACAATCATTACCCCATACTGGCCTGCTCGGTGGATTGCGGCCCACTCCTCTCTGAAAGGAGGCCTGTGCCCCAGCAGTGAGACCATTATAGATAATAATAATTGATTAGTCATTGACATCTGTGAAAATTTTTGCAACATTGTTGCACCAATAATTATACAACGTGTCGTTTTGCATCCTCTTCAAATTTAAGAGTGTGGTATAGACCATCAAACCGAACAACTTTTTCCATGGCACCAACATCGTAATCGCGAAAAAATAATCAGCATACATTTGCGTCGAGTAGGTTAAGGTTAAGGTTAGGTTAAGTTTTCCATGGGACAGTTGAAATTTTTTTCGCGAACACGATGTTGGTTTCATGGAGAAAGTTGTTCGGTTTGATGTTCTGTATCGCACCCTGAAATTTGGTGAGGATGCAAAACGACACGTAGTATTTGTATTGAAAACATTATGATGATACCTATACATTTACAACATGTTTTTAGCAACACTTAAACATGTTGCGAAACTTGTTCCCCATGAGTACAATATCATACAGCTTGACAGAAGCGCCAGATACTAATTGCTGCTGTTCTGTCGCTTAGGCAACAAAGGTGATGGTTAAGTATTAGCAAATAAGTTGGTGAATGATATAAATGACGGAGATGCCTCGGCGGGTGCTGGAGGCGGCACTGTCAATACTTTCCATACAAACCAAGCCTGTCATCGTCAAACGTCATTCAAGTATGTAATATATAAAAAAACCGCATAGATCATGTCAATGTGTGCTCGAATATCAACCGAACGACGGCTTTGAATGGCGTCCGTAATAGAAGTTGTGTGATACTTTCGGCGCCACAAATTTTATTAGTAACTACTGCATTGATGTATAAATTAGGAAGATAAGGTTCGCGCTCCTTGACGTGGACTGCATAAATTGTGTTAACGCACACAATTGACCTTAGTCACAATCGAACTGGCGTTTCTTTAGCACATTAAGTTAATAAGCAGCAACAATGCCTTCATGTGTTTTCAAAATGTGTACAAATAGTTCAAAAACCAAAAACAAGTTCCACGGGATTACATTTCACTCGTATGTACAGCCAAAAATGTGAATTTGTTGAAAATTATAATAATGTTTAATGTTTGCTTCGCCATATTTGTAAGAGCGAGATAGACATGCAATGTCATTCATAATCGTAAGCATTCGGCGGCTAACGCGATTTCGCTTGCACGACTGCGCCCCAGCTCCTATCTATCCGGGTCTTTGTCTATCAGTAACTGTAAGTTTGCGACTGTGATCACAGATATGCGAGTTTCGGTGCATGTAGTCGTGCGCCGAGTCCAGGTTTAGTGATTGTGATGTTTGCTCGTAACATATCTTCCTATAACATATCAATGACCTACTGCCGTCGATGCGGCCATTCCGTGCTCTGTAGTAAAGGGGCTCATTGCTAAATTATCAACACTGATTGATGGGTGCCGCATTAAGCAATATTGGTTCGGTCAAGTAGTGAATAGATGCCTGCTTGAGTGCTCATTAGGTGTTTACACATCGAGATGACTTCAAACATAAGTTGAATTTCGTGATTCGAAGACAAATTATTATTTTAGTAGGAGTAGGATTAATATGTCAATAGTTAGTTTTTAAAATTTCAAATGCTGGGTTGCTAAACAAACTTTTAGAAAAGTCATGTTGTATTCTTACGGCTCCGTAACCAGAGGGTGCCAAACGGAACCCTATTACTAACCTCCGCTGTCCGTCTGTCTGTCAGCGGGCTGTATCTCATGAACCGTAATAGGTTAGGTTAGGTTAGGACAGTTGAAATTTTCATCTATTGCTGCTACAATTAGTGTACAAGAAACGTGTAGTTTTTTTAAATATGTAGTGTTAAATATTGTATGTTGGTATGGAAGTACCTTTCGTGTGCGAGTCCGACTCACACTTGGCCGGTTTTTATAACTCTAGAGTAAAAGGCTACAAGATTAATAATACAATGACTTTTGCCATCCTTTACGACAAGTTTATTGTACGGTTGATCTCGTAATATTTCTGCATCCCTTTTGACAACAATTCCCAGTAAATTGAAACTGCACTAAGGTTGAAACTGTCTAAACCCATAAATCGAATTCGAGATCAAAAATGTAAACAAAGAAATGTCATTGTCAAAGTGACAGTTCAGGGGTAGTCAACATTTTCCTAGTCATTCTAATTATTTGATTTTGAAATCGGATGACAGTACTATTACTTTCCTCTATGCCGACCAGCACCCTAATTGCGTAACACATTATCAATCGGAATTTGAATCAATTTGAATCAAATTGCTAATCCATTGCTTCATATATTCGGAAAATTTGGCTGCTCGACATCGTAAATAACGCAATGAATGTTGTTGAACTGTCAGAATGAAACAAACTCCGATTGATAATGTGTTACGCAATTAGAGTGCAGGTTGGGACGCTCAACTTGAATCGATTACTAAGATAACGCAATATTATTTACGATCTTTTTAACGATTCACTTATTTAGAAGGAAAAACATTTTATAAATAGAAAATAATTAATGAAAGTCCAAATGTTTAGAGATTCTGCCTTATTGCCAATATTATAAAAAATATTTGCACGATTTTATTTCAAACAGATAAATTTTATTCTTGGAACGTAGTGTACGTCACTTTAAAGCTGAAAACTGTGTGCAATATTATATTTTACCTGTCTAAGATATGCCTACAATTTTAGCACTATGTTATAGTACTTTTCGGCAAACTGCACAATTGAGGTTATTATTTAAAATTGGCAACACCTTTGTTTACATTTTTTATCTCGAATTCTATTTCTGAGATTAACTATCACATGCACAAATAAACCTTGACGTTTTATGACGTGCAAGTGACCTTAGGGTGATAACGCAATTACGAGGTCTTGTACCTACTTAACATGTTTAAAATTCGAATCTATTCTATTTAGTTGCTTCTTTTTTAACCAGCCTTATTCTATTGTCTAGCGCCGATATTTAAATTAATGAATGTGATTGCTAATGTGTGCAAATCTAGAAATATTTCAATCGGTGAGTCATTTTACAATGCGTTATGCATACTATATGTGTCAAGGATTAAAAATAACACCTGACAATTTTTTTCTGTGTGTGACTTGTGAATTTTGAGCTTTTTGGTCCTTCGATGCGGGTAATAGTTACAACTACAGCCCGGCCGTCGAGAGAATGCGGTCCTGACACCTGTCACTTGGACAATTTCTAGTAACTAATAAGGATCAAATTCGCAAAACTCATATTCGTAAGTATGAAACTGACACATGTCAAAAACGCATTCTCTCGACTGTAATCGAAACCTTATTATTATTAATGACATAAACGACATCCACCAACCCACCCTAGGTCCGATTACGACCCACTCCTTATCACAAAGTGGAAGCTTGTGTCTGAGGTCCCAGCTGGGACTCCCAGCCCAGCAGTGGGTACGTTATAGGCTAAGCTCATGCTACAGTAACAAAAGCTCTATAAGTGTATGTAGTTCACCCTAACTGAATCAGTTTGACGATGCGAGTGAGATAGAGTGATAACCGGCGCGGGGAAGTGGGGGCGAAATATGAATTTGAGCTGAGGTATTACAAGCTCTTAATATTAGATTTATCTACATTATATAATTGACACAAAACTGCCTAAAACCGCTTTCTACTCAGAGCTCGCCCAAGGAAAACGTGCACAGGGTGGGCAATACCTGGGCTACAAAGACGTTCTCAAACGTCACCTTATGACTTGTGGCATACCCGTTGATCGGTGGCAGGAGCTTGCTCGGAACCGGGAGAGGTGGCGCACTTCAATCCGCAAAGCCACTGAATGCTTTGAAACTAATCGTCTTGAAGACCTAGACAAGAAGCACCAAATGCGCAAGAGTCGCCCAAAACCCTCCTATACCTATACCTACAACGATGCTCATCAGCTCTTCTGTACACGGTGTGACCGGGTATTCAAGAACACATTTGGTTTTGCCAGTCATCAGAGAGCTCACGAAAGGAAAGAGACATGTCACAATTGACAGTTGTAATGTCACAATTGACACAATAGAGGGGCTCGTGGCTGAGTAATAATAGCGGCACGGGTCGATCGATCAGGTTAAGCTAGGCTAGCCGCGGTCGGTCCGTGGATGCGGGTGACCATCTTTACATACCGAGACCCCTCCGTGTATCGGACGGCTGTCAAACAAACTCTTGAGCTTTATAATATTAGTATAGATGACATAATAATGTAATGAACCTATTACATAAGTGATAAAACGTAAAAGGCACTATTGCTATTGTATCACCCACACTTTATGTCACATCTATTAATTAGCTCTATAACAGGAGTCGATTGAGTTTATTTTTGGTAATTTCTATTGAAGAAAAATTCATAAATGATAATGCAATCGCGACGGAAATGGTAGAATGTGTCATTGAATTTACAACCCACACAATACTAAAAAAATGATGTGATACTAACCAGAAGCTAATACGGACTTCTATTGCATTTTTTAATCTTTTAGCCCCCGTTCCTACTGGCGTAATAAAATCGCGGCGGGATTTTATCGCGCACTGGGGCCGTATTATGAACAATTAATGCCATCATTTTTCCAGTGCTAGAGAGAGACGGAGCTAAACATGACCTATATCACC
This sequence comes from Cosmia pyralina, assembly GCA_946251885.1. Classification (NCBI taxonomy): domain Eukaryota; kingdom Metazoa; phylum Arthropoda; class Insecta; order Lepidoptera; family Noctuidae; genus Cosmia; species Cosmia pyralina. Next base: position 6,396,076 of record OX276365.1, read on the forward strand.
ATCCCTTTTTCGCAACGGAATCATGATGGCGTTAATACTTCATAATAATGGTATTTCAACTCTCGTTGTTGAGCCGAGCGTTGAAAATCCAACTCAACAATAACAAAGTACATTCTAGCGCATCGAAAAAACACACTGTTGGATTTTGCACTCTCGGTGCTAAGCAGAGCGTTGAAAATCCAGTGCGCGAAAAAAAATCGCTGCGATATTTTTACGTCCATGCGAACGTCGATTTACTCTTGTGTCGATGTTCTCTATTAATGATTAGTCAATAAAAGTAAAACTATTCAATTTTGTAAGTAATAAGAAGTTTATGAGTTTACCACATAATTTGTATATTCAAGACCGTTGTCTAACACCAAAACACAGCCAGCAAGAAGTCAATCGGCCTAGCCTTTTCCCAACATGTTGGGGTCGGCTTCCAGTCTAGCCAGATGCAACTGAATACCAGTATTTAACATGGAGCGACTGCCTATCTGACCTCCACAACCCATTAACTGGGTAATATGATAGTCCTTGGTAAGACTGGTTGTCAGACTTTCGGGCTTCTGATGACCAGTAACGACTGCCCGCGATTGACAGCCGGGACCAACGGGTGAACGTGCTTTCCGCGGCACGGAGGAGTCTCGGTATGTAAAGATGGTCACTCATCCACGGACTGACCCCGGCAATCGTAGCTTAACCTGATGGATTGACCCGTGCGGCTGTTATTACTTAGCCACGAGCTCCTCTTAAATAAGGTAAGTGTTTATGAGTTTACCACATAATTTGTATATTAAAGACTGTTGTCTAACACACCATCCACCACAGCCAGCAAGAAGTATCAACTCATGTTCCATTACCATATTTCATGGTCAACATTACTTTCACTGAGCATTTTGTAGAGATGGACGCCGGGAACGGTATTTTGGGCTAAACAAATAAATAAAATATATTTTTTAAAGAATCTCAAACACGACCTTCAAGAGCAATAAATAAAATACATTACATTTATCAACTACAGAAAAAAATGCCTAAAATATCGCACTTTACCTTTAACTTCACTTTATTTACTTGTAAGACACACCTCTCCAAACATTTGGAAAGAGAGTGACGTCATTTTCTCTCGAATACATTCCTGCTGTCTGCTGTGCTGTGGTTACGTACTTACCGTTGCGACATAAGCGCCAATAGTTATATTGTGTCATGCCGATAGTCGTACAATACTCTGCTCATAGTAATTTTTATTGGTAAGGGATTCTTGCAAGTAATCACAATAAACATCAAGTATTTTAGATATTACTAGTAAAAAAAACAGTTAAAAAAAATAAACATAATATCAATTAACTCAAAATAATACAAATAAAGAAGATTTGAGGTCTATGTGCAACAATGGACGTCTTTCGTACAGTACAGTACAGACGCCAACAGGTCAAGCCACCCAAAACTGTCAAATTTTTCCATTCAACCTTGAACCGAATGCTTCAGTGATAAAGATGAAAATCTATTAAATAAATTTGACAGATGTAGTAGCTTGATGCGCTGGCGTCTGTACATAAATGGTCATTGAATCAATTGCTACTCCACGAAATAGCCTCGCGGAATGGTAGGATCAGATAGTCCAAAAACCTACAGAAACTTACTGGACCAAACTCAATTTCAAAGAATTTTTATCAATTTACCCAATTACAGGCATTTTTTAATTGAAAGAGTCGGTCAGTGAGAAATATTAAGCTAGTTGTCCATTCATATGGAGAAGAACGGGCAGAAAACTCTACGGACACTCTTCTAAATTAAATTATTGACCATACCATACTGAATACAACTGGGTATCGCTGCAATTAGAATGATTCAATGGCCAAGCTTTGGAAACCTTGTAGAAATACTCAAATATTCAAGAAGCTGTTACAATATTTAATGAACTGCAACGTACTATTTATTATGTCAATTCGGTAAGTAAATAAAAAGTCAATTAGCATTTATTTCATAAAATAAATTGGCATTACTCTGACTAAAGAACGCTAAAAACATTCTGGGACGAATTTTGGAATCTTCAAATGTGCAAAAGACAAAATTATACATCTGGGTCCGGACCCAGGATCAATCCAGGCAAGCAAAATATATTACTTTGTTTGAAAATACACATTTCCATCAGTTCCTGTAACGTAAGTACAACAGGACACGCAGGGCGTGTCCCATCGTTTGTGAAAGAACCACATTTGCACACTTTCGTCCGTTCGGTCGTTTTGCGATTTACTGTACTGGTGCATTTCATCCGTTTGGCGTGGGAGTGGATTCGATTTTTATATTGACGACACTTCGTCGGCGTGAAATTTCTTGTTGCCCCGTCCCACCCCCTCGCATACCAGTAGCATTGCCTGCCCGCGCTATTTCTTCGTTTTTGCTTAGCGTTCTTTCTGACATTTTTCTTTTAGCTTGGCTCCTAAGGGTCATATTATAGCCTTCCTCAAGAATTGGGTTATCAAATGCAAAGAGAATTTTTCAAATCCAACTGGAAGTTCCAGAGATTAGTGCGTTAAAACAAACGAAAATACAAACTCTTCCTCTATATTTTTAGTGTATAGATATATAGATGGATATGGTTAAACTTTTACTGACTAACGAACATTCACCTACATTTATGTTGAATTTAAAAGCATTAATTAGTACCTAATCGGTGTAAAAATTCCGTGCAGTCTATTCTTAGATCACGACACTGAGTTTAGGTACAATCTCCATAACCTACGTAAATTCCTAATAGGATAACTAATTTGTTTTGCAACATTTTTATACATTTTTGAACCTTCAGAAACGGATGTGGGAACTGGCGACCCTGATTTCAGAAAGTGGGGCTTTTTACACTGCGTCATTTGATTTGACAAATATACCTGCTTAGGGAATTCCGTAAGATTGCAGTGCTGGATTCTTGTTACCACATGCGAAAATGGTAAATAAAAAAATCATTGTTATTGATATGGGGTAGGTAGGTAGGTAACAATATTATAATCACCACGGTTGGCAAATACTACTGTTCTTGAAGAAGAACTAATTAGTGTTATGTCCTGTTTCACCACCTACGATTAAGTTCCTATTAACTTACTTTGCAGATAATTTCATACGAAATCTGTTCCATTTTTGAATTTATTCGGTAAGTGTTATTTATTCGGACATCGTGAAATAGGCCCTAAATCTCTTTTATTTGTACATTACTTTTGATCACTGACACATCGGCTGATGCATCAGGCACAAAATAGGAACAAAGTAGGGCAAAGTGGCCAGAGAGAGACAGGAATGGAGAAGGATGGAGAGGCGGCCTTTGCCGACTGGCAAACGAACATTATAATTTAGGAGATTACTTACTTTTAGCACAATGGTAATGACGATAACTTGGTAAGGTATATAGTCATAATGACCAATAATTAAAAATAGCAGATTTGGCTCTCAGGATAAACACTAAAAAGGGGAATTGTCTTAGTCTGATATGACTGTCGTTTATAGCGTTTTAATGTATATTATTGAGTCCATAATTATTTTTTTTTTTCAGTGTACAATAATGAATATTGATAATTTCTGCTGCACACAAAATGAAAGCGAAAAATAAATAATAATTATTCATGACTTATATGATTGTATGTTTGATTGCTTGTACAAACGCCAGCACATCAAGCTACTACAATCTGTCAAATTTCTTTAATAAATTTTCATCTTTATCGCTAAAGCATTAGGTTCAAGGTTAATTAGGAAAATTTGACAGTTTCGGGTGGCTTGACCTGCAGCTGGCGTCTGTAAGTACATGTCAACAATGTAATCGATTCTCGCACAAAAACACGGTATGTTAGTATAGTGTAATAATGACACTTGAAGGAAAAATAACTTTATATCATTATGTACCCTTCAATGATGAGCTCACAGTAATTATAAGTAAGTAGGTACTTTAGTCGTTTTGAACCTTGCGGCCGGAAATTGTTCTCTATGATAATGACGGAAAATAAATGTTTATAATTTAAATTAATGCCTATTTTAATTAAGTAAATACCTTTTCCATTAACTAATATAGTTAAGAAGTTGTTACCTTATTATCTGTATTATTTAATCCCCAGCGGTATTTAGTCTGACTATAAATTATTGGGACTTTTCTATCTCAGTAAATTTTTATCTACATTCGACCACGTGAACTTTTTTTGTGTAACTAAATAAACCGTAACGAAAAACTTTAGGGATGTTCCGCTTAAAAAAATTAAAGTGTATGTGTCAGCACCGACGCACGACTAGAGTTTACGCCTGTTTTTTGTGCCATTCCAACTTTCAATTTTTCGGTCATTTCTGTCAGGGCAGGGTTTCTTCAATGAATCAGTGCTATACAAAAAGCAACCTTAAGGTGTAAAGGCACTCGTCATCCCTCCCCGTCTTCCTCTAAGCCCCCTCTCACCCCTCCTCATCTCCCTCTAATCCTCCTCTCTCTCTCTCGTTGTGTTCCACGTGCGCCTCAAAGAGATGTCAGCAGTGATGGGATCAATTGGGCCGATGCCGCTGGGGTCGCGAGTAGTTCGAAAGAGATACCGTGGCTCTGGCACGGGCAACTGAAAGAACACGGGTGGGTTTTAGTCAGTAAAAGTCTGACACACCCTCCCGCTCTGTCTAGAGTGGGAGAAGTCATTCGATGATTTCCCATCCACAAAAAAAAAAAAAAGGTGTAAAGGCACTCCTCCCCCCTCTCACCCTACCTCTCGCCCCTCACCCTCCAGCCCCCCTCTCACCCACCTCTCACCGCCTCCCTCGCCCTCGCACCCTACCCTCTTCCCTCTCACCACCCCTCCCCCTCCCGCACTACACCCTCCTCCTCACCACTGGTAGAATAGAAATAGTCAAATACATATTATGCGTAGAACTAAAAGCAAACAAAGTAGGCAATGAACATAGAGGTTTAATGAATGATGAATTGAAGGTGGATAATATTGGTTATCATGAAAATTGAATTGATATTGTTTATGCTGATACAAAGGAAGAAACTGAAGATCATGAAAACAATTATATAATTTTCAATGTAGACTTCAATTAGGTACCGACAGACGCCAGAACAGTGTTTGCTTTATAACATTATGGGTAGTGATGAATCAGTTTGTCAGCTTCCACCTAACGACGTGTGCGGAATATTTAACTTATCAGACAGGAAAATGATGAGAGGAAAATTATGAGTGCAGGAAGGGACCTTGCTTGCGGCATTGACGGGAAAAATAATTATATGACAACTTATCACGAAAACTGGCAATGTTCAGAAGAGGGTAATTTATGATACGGATTTGTAAATGATAAAAATTTTCAATTTAGCATCTTGTTTTTCCAGGCGCCTTTTTCATGAGTCATTGCTCAATCGGGTGATGCTACGATCATCATCATTGGGGGTTGGCAAAACGTGTCTTCTTCTTCCACACTTCTCTATTAGTCGTCATCTCGGTAGTCATCTCTTTAAGTGAACTGTTATATGTTCTTTGAGAAATAAATGTCTTTAAACCGAAAAATAAGTACATATAACTAGGTTATACGCTCCGCAAGTAGGAAGTCAAAACGTGTCTAGAAAGCCGGTTGAGACAATCCTATAAAGACAATCGACCAATTTGACATAATGTGGCTAGAAAGAATAAAATATCAAAAAATGGTTATATCAAAAAATTTTAGGTTTATGTCAAACGACTAAAATTGATAAAAGATAATAAAATATCAGGTAAAAAAAATTGTCACAACGACAGAACAGAAAATATTAAGAAATATATTAGTTATAGCGACTATCTTCCCAGGGTAGCTGGTAGCTGCTGGATGAGAGTAGCCAAAGATGGCGCGCGATAGAAGAGACCTGTGTCCAGCAGTGAAGTCAGACTGTAGATGATAATGCTGATGATGATAATGATGAAAATTAGAATATGACAATGTAGTTATGTCAATAGAAACATTTAGCAATTATAGCTTAAAGCTTTTCATGACAAGCCCTAAAAGAGAGGTGTTGACAAACCTCCGAATTCAATACAAATATAATCTTTTGTGTGATTGATTGCGTTGAATTTAACATTGATGTTACGAATGTTGCACATAGCTAATGATTAGTCAATTTTATTTATAATCTCCAATAAGGTTTTTGGTCAGGTTTTTCTGCATTAGCTTTTATATAAATCAGAAGCTTATCGAAAAAATATAGGTAGGTTACTATATTTTATTTTAATTTATTAATTAAATCGGTACTATAAGCAAAAAAAAACCCGTTGGGACCGTGTATCTAGCTTCTGCTGTAGCTTCTGACGTTTCATAAGTAATGTAGGTTTATGTCAAACAAAAAAAAAGGACATCACTTTTCTTTATAATACAGGATATTATCTATTTTTTTTTTTTTTCAAAAACTGCTTTTTCTATGATTCTTGTAAATCACTTCTCTACCTGAATCCAAATATATCATAACAATAAGATTTTTCTCTTATCCTTTCTCAATATTTTTTTTTATCTGTTAAGATTTCAGACTTATTTACTGTCCAAATGTAGCATCTATTTTTGACGAGTAAAGCCTCCTACAAACACGCGGTGCTTTTGTGTCGCGCGCGAATATATCGCGTGTCGCGCCTGTTTGCAGAAGCCTAAAGTGTTTTTTCACGGGTGTTTTAAACCAACTTACAAAAATAGTAAGTAGTAGAGCAAGGAAGGATTTCCCGGTAGCACGTTCCCGTGGGATATTTTCCGACATCCACCCGGGCGAGGCCGCGAGCAAAAGCTAGTATATTCTAAAATTGTGTAAATTTATCCAATCCACTTGATTTATAAACAAAAATAAGTACCTATGTAGATCTAAAAATGGCTGTATAGTAGCATCATGTACACATCAAGCTATAAATTTCCAGTCTACACTGACCTCTCATTGTAAGGAAATCCTATACAATGCGAGATCAGCTTATACTGGATATATATAGCTTGATCTGTAGCCGTGCCTACCTGCAGTGAACGCATGTACCTAGTGCGCAAGGTTGCGCGTAGAAAGGGAACGATAATGTCATCAAATACAAAGTTTGTATGTCATGGTACTACCTTATTTAAGTAAACGGAACTTCCTTAATATCATCATCATCTGCTTAGCCTTCTCCGAACTCTGCTGCGGTCGGCTTCCAGTCTAACCGGATGTAGCTGAATACCAGTATCCTCCAACTTCCTCACTATGTAAATAGCTATTTTTTATTTCGGAAGTTAATTCTTAGTTCAATATTATTGAGCATTTTTGAGCCAAAAGTGTTTTGGGCCAAATAATTCGTTTTATATCACACAGGCGAAAGTTTGTGTGTGTGTTTTGTATGTTTGTTACTTCTTCACGCTCAAACGGCTGGACCGATTAGGATGAAATTTGGTATGTAGGTAGCTTATACCCTGATTAACACATAGGATACTTTTTATTCCGGTCTACGTGGGAGGAACCGCGGGGCGCAGATAGTAGTTAATTAAGTCTGAAATCGCCAACCCGTCTTGAGAAAGCGTGGTGATCAACGCTTGCGCCTTCTCTGTATGAGAAGAGCCTTTGCCCTGCAGTGGGACAATTATATTATCCCTTTTATGTTTGTTTCTTTCGACAGTTTAAAAGCCGAGTCGAATTTAAAAGTTTCTGAACTTTTCAGTTCGTAGTCAAAGGCAGTCATGATTTTTTTTTAAACTAGTTTTTTTTATTGATCTTTTGCGGCAGACTACATTAAAAAAAAACTTGCCAAGTGCGTGTCGGATCACGCACAATGAAGGGTTCCGTAGTTGGGTTGAATTTATGCCAAGAGCAAACTTAACATTGTAGTTGAAAAACATGTTCTCCCATACATTCCGACTGTAAATGTAAGTTTGTACTCACAATATTGAGATATTTACCATGTTATTTTAAGGCCACAGACTTCTTATAGGTTTTCCTGTAATCTACAGGTAAAGATCTATTATCTGTATTTTTTTTTAATTTTGGCTCAGTAGTTTCGGAGATAATGTTCGGGCGGAATGGTCAATTTTCGGCTATTTTCTTAACTTAAAAACAATTTATTTTAAAATTATAAAAATATATATATTTGAGACTCTCATAGTAAAATCCCTTTCATTTGATGTGTCACACTGTATAGTTTGCAAAACTGTTTTTTTTTTATTTTCTGATTTGCCCCCCAAAAGTGACCCGTATATTAAAAATTCATTTATTTACTTTACTCGTCCGTGTTCGGGTCATAGAAATTCATATCCCTTAACCTTTCAACTTAATCGGTCCATTAGATTCGGAGCAAATTGACTGTGACAGAGGGACAGACAAACAGACACAAAAGTAATCTTATAAGGATTCCGTTGTTTTCCTTTTGAGGTACGGAACCCTAAAAAATATATTGAAATAACTGGAGAAATCCTTGTAAATGGAACCATCACACATTTTAGCTATTTTGTTGCAAGTGTCTAATATGCTTCAGGCATTTCTGTGGCCTTAGTGTGAGTTTTCACACTTACTCGATCGCGCTTTACGCTAACGTAAACTAACGTCAATTTGTATGGAATAATTGTGTTTTCCATTATAGTCACCAGGCGGCGCTTATTCAGTTTCAGTACAAATTGATGTTTACCTTAAAGTGATCGAGTAAGTATAAAACTCACACTAAGGCCTCTGTTCATAAATGAACTTAACTACAAAGATGAGTTTTTTGTACATAAACAATACCTACTACCCTTTTTCTGTTATGTAAATATAAAAACATACGTTTGAAATTGTGACTAAATATATTTAAGTGCTGATTCACTAAATTGGCATCTTTTTGCAAAAACGTTGTGCTCAGTTCCGTAATTATTTGGGGTACCGTGGACCATTATTTTTAAATAATGCAGGGTGGCTGACGTGCAACCTGCTACCATGGGTTCAGTACATGGTAACAAAAAAAAACTACTGTTTCCTACGCGATCAAAATGTATGGAACAGCAATTTTTTTTTTAATAACTGACAAAAAATTTCAACGTAGGGGGTTCTAGAATCATGTAAGTATGGAAGCCATGGTAACAGGTTGTGTGCCGATGCGCCACAGTGTATAATGCAAAGCAAAACAAGCCAATTTCATAAAAAATAAAGTAAGGCCTATGTGGTGGACACAGACCTTACTTTTATCACATTAAGACATTACTATTCTAAGTTTACCAATAACTTAAAAAAAACCGTTACAGTCAAGTTTTTTGTTTCTTTTTAACCGACTTCAAAAAGGAGGAGGTTGTCAATTCGTCGGAACCTTTTTTTTTTCTTTTTTTTTTATGTATGTTCCCCGATTACTCGAAGATGGCTGGACCGATTTGGATTTTTTTTGTTTTATTCGAGAGGGTATACATCACAGTTGGTCCCATATAAAATTGATTAACTTTGCTTCGGTAGTTTTTGAGTTAACTTCAATAATACGTATTTTTTCCCCACTTTTATATGGATGATGTTCTAGTTTGTTTTGCAGATAGTGGTATAAGAATTTGTGTGGGGTAGGTACACAACTAAAAAGTGAAAAATAAAAACTTTTTTCCAAAAAAATACAACCGACTTCCAAAAACAACACTACAAAGTGAAAAATAACTTTAATTTCGGAAGTCGGTGGCAAAAAACGAAAATACATTTAACTAGACACCGACTTCCGAAATAAAAGTTATTTTTCACTTTGTAGTGTTGTTTTTGGAAGTCGGTTGTATTTTTTTGTAAAAAAGTTTTTATTAACATGAAAATATAAACATAAGTACTTCTAGTTATAACTTGTATCAAACCACCAGACAAGCAAGCTAACAACTAACAACTAACAAACAACAACAACAACTACAACTAATAACAACTAAACTAAGTAACAAAACAAACAACAACAACTAACAATAAACAACAACAACTTTATTACAACTTTTATACAGGGTAAGAAAGAGATGCTTGATTACATAATGCAAAAGATAAAAGATGGAAACAAACAAAGAATGATTTATTACTACTTAAAAATATTACTTATCTACCTCATATCTAATAAATCATGTACGGAACACACAACAACAGAGCAATATGACACGCCTCAATTTTTTTCAAAGATTAGCTTGAAATTATAGGCGCACGATTCACCCATATTATATTTGATTAAAGTATATAATTCGCTTCACAAAAACCGATCATCGATACTTTGTTGAACATTTTAATCGTTTGTAATTAATATTTTGGAACAAAAACTTAAATTAAACAATCGTTACTAATAGGATCCGCTTTGACGCTATTAAGCGTAATAAAGTGATTTTTGTTTGTTTGATTGTGTAGTATTAATTATGAAAAACTATAAAGCCTTCGATCAATAATAGCACTAGATACAGGATCAGGAACAAAAATAAGTCGCTGTAGTGGCCACGTTTACACACACATAAACATTTACATTTGTTACTACGAAATATAGAAAAAAGTTTTATAATATTTACAACTTCAATTCATTATAAACCTTAACAATCAAACATAAAGTTTAATTACGATTGCAAAATATTTATATTTAAGTCCTTCTATCATCGGAGAAAGGTAAAAGCAATAAATTAAAAATGTCACTTGAAAATAAAAGGTCATTTTTATAATAAGTACAAAAATATTTATTCTAAAGTGAAACTTAAAACTTAAGCAATAAGGTTAAAAACATTTTGTTAAAAATTTTGTGCTTACTCTATTTTGGAACTAGACATATTTACATTTCAATGCTCAGAACACAGTAAGTATTGAAAGATGTAGAGTAGCAGAATAATAATATATTTTTTAGGCCAAGGTTCGTTTTATACAAAGTGGAACTGGAACTACGACATTAAATTAAAACGAGCACAGTACTAGTCCATCGAAATATTTTAAAACACGAAGATTAGTAGTTAATGGAAAATTCAAAAATTGCAATTTTCAAACAAAATAAATAGCAGAATCAACTGCATAAAAAGTAAACACGCTTTATCTACGAAACGTCACTGACCTGTTGCGCGGCGCGGTGCCGGACGCAGGAGGTGGGGGGGGGGGTCTGGGGGGGGGGGGCGTAGGTAGGTAGTAAAAGGGTCCCACATGACAGTCCACCGGCAGGCGGTCATTCATAAAAACTGTCAAAAACTGTTTTTATGAGGGACTGCCTGCCGGCGAACTGGAAATGTGTGGGGGCCCTAAAGTCGGAGAACAACAAATCAGCGGCATAAACTCTCTAAGTTGCACGTTGATAGTTAAAAGATCACTGATTGAATAATTAATCACATAATATCACATCACAATCAGAATTTACATCATCAATAGTCAAATTTTCAGTGTCCACCATTGTGCATTATGCACAAGCGACATCGTCTTATTAAATTTTCACGGACTCGTCTTAACAAGTCCCCATCTGCCAGTCTTTTAAGTTTGTCGAAGGCATTAATTATTTTATTTTGTAAATCGTCCACAGTAGGTATTCACTTCTCGTGCATACACCTCGTTTTTTACGGCCCCCCACAAAATGAAATCTCTCTCTCGATATGTACGCAATACTAAAGCCGCATTTTGGTTACAATCTCCGTACGTAAATACCATATCGGTGTACTCGGCAGCTGTGTACCTTATTTGAGGCAAAATTAAACTACAAAACTTATAAACTATTAAATGCCTAATTAACTAACTAATATTACTCTAACACTTAACAATAATTCACAATAACCTATGCACTAATCCAACTATCATAAATCGTCTTTAGTCACAATAACAACTAGGTAAAACTGTTTCATAAAATCACGACAATGCGCGCGCGGCTCGTCTTGGGATAAAAACAGTAGATTTGTGCTCTCCTCAAAGGGCACCGCTATGCACTGACTGATAAAGTTACCGAGTAATACAGAGTTCGGGACTTTTTGCCGAAAAAATTCCGCTCACACACACATTCGAAATTTTCTATGCACCACTAATGCATAATTTGCGTAAGTAAATATTTCTTTTTCTTTCATTGTAGTTTTTTGTGGGAATGGGTGGGACGCGTCAGAGCAGAATGGAATCGTATGACACCTTTCTCTGTCTTTCAAGCATACTGAGACGTAGATAATAGAATCGTACGTTTTGCACAGGTTCTTGACCTCACAATGTTTACCTATTATTACGGACTCAGATCTACATCATGTTGAAACATAAGAAAATGAAAAATAATTTCCTGTGGCTAAAGTATTGATTGGATTTGATTGATTTTTTGTATACGGGTAAAGAACATGATACTCTTTACGTGGTTTAAAGGAATGTCAATCGCCCTGCTCCACCTTGTATGGTAGCAAATATTTTTGACCGATTTTTAAAAGTAGAAGGAGTAAATTAGTACAATAGTTATTTTAATTTTGATTAATTATTTGATAGTTAATTATTTTAATAAAAATATTAAAACAAATTGTTGAATTTTTACAAGGTTTATATATTTCTTCTCCTCTTTCTTTCGCGACAATAGATACCCATTCTGCATTGCGAAATGGGTCACTAGGAAATCTACAAACAAAAACAACATATAAAGTAACAATACTACTCCATGCATTTCCCTGTTCCCGAACAGTCGATGTTTGAAATAAGACCACAAAAGTATTTGTGTTTTTATTTTTCGGGCCGTTTTTGAAGCGCTTATCGGGAATCTAGTACTATTATTGATCGAAGTATAAAGCGTTCGATTCGTTGCTTTGTTATAATGTTGTAAATGGCAAAGCCTATGTTTTTCATCACGTTTTTTTATGATATAGGTAATAGAATTGTCACCTTCCATCGTATCACACACTGTAATTTATAGATCAGCACTCTAATTGCGTAACACATTATCGATCGGAGTTGGTTTCATTTTGAAAGAAATTGCTAATCCATTGCTTCATATGTTCGAAAATTTGTCTACTCAACAACGTAAATAACGCAATGAATGTTGTTGAACTGTCAAAATGAAACCAACTCCGATTGATAATGTGTTACGCAAAAGGTGCTGGGGGAATTTGATCCTACAACCTTCTTCAGAGACGCATTTGGAATCGTTAAACCAATAAATCAGACAGAATATTTGCCATCATAATTATCAATGAAATGCGAGGACATACCAGCCTTATCAAGTTATCAGACACTACCTAGTTTGTTTAGCAAAAAAAAAGTCAACATATTTGACCTAGTTTGTCACTCAAATCACTTATCATTATTTGCACGCTATTTAAAAATAAATAAACACTTCACTGACCAGAATAACTTGGTACTGCAGCTAAAGTACTCGTACCTACACCCACATGTAGCCAGACATGTTTAGGTCCCATGTTATAATAGGCGCAATAAACGGACACAAATCCAGGATCACTGAATCCAGGGACACTTTACCCTACCCTGAGAAACGAACCCTCATGCTCTGCGTCGCACTAGCGAAGTTCAAATCAATTAATCGGCCTAGCCTTTTCCCAACTATGTTGGGGTCGGCTTCCAGTCTAACCGGATGCAGCTGAATACCAATATTTTACATGGAGCGACTGCCCATCTGACCTCCACAACCCAGTAACTGGGTAATACGATACCCCTTGGTAAGACTGGTTGTCAGACTTTCGGGCTTCTGACGACCCGTAACGACTGTCAAAGATCCACAAATGACAGCCGGGACAAACGGCTTAACGTGCTTTCCGAGGCACGGAGGAGTCTCGATATGTAAAGATGGTCACCCATCCACTGACCAACCCCGGCAAGCGTAGCTTAACCTGATGGATCGACCCGTGCGGCTGTTATTACTTAGCCACGAGCTCCTCGAAGTTAGCGAAGTTCAAATCAAATAATGTATTTCTTTAAAATAGGTAATTGGTACTTATAAAGATGTATTTATATATATTTCTTTTTTAATAATATTTGTTAAGTACTTATTATTATCCTTTATTTCATTTATATACTTATCATTTACATTTTTAAATATTTTTTTTATAAAAACATAAAATAAAAAAAAAACATTTAAAAATATAAAAATAGTAGCCCACCGATATCGGGAACAGGGTCCAAGCTATCGGTGGTCAGGGCTCTAAAGAGAAAAACCTTCACACTATGCGTGCCGTGTCCAGAAGTTAAGTGTAATACACTTACTTACCAAAAAAGGTTTTTTTTGCATTAGTGCTGTTTTATATTTCACTTGACTAGTTGATTTACACATAGAGAAGAAGAATAAGTTGCGTCTAGACTATACATACGAGCGTATCGAAAAGCTATTGTCAACAAAACAAAATCTGTACATTGTTATTTAATCACAGATCATGATATAGTTGTCAATTCGTACATCCATATTACCACGTATGAGGATTCCCTGCACCAACAAATCATTAGCACACTCATCTAGATTTAAAAATAAGTCTGAAGGGTACGCAAATATTTGTCCTGAAGCTTCAATTAAATCGATATGAATAAGCAAATATTGACCCATTCCATCATGATCATTATGATTTTTAGATAGTCCTAGCATTGATATGGGGACTGTGGCTACCTTTACAATATTCTGCATAGTATCATCATTCATCATTCTCCTGCCCATATCCCAATCTTTTTGGGGTCGGGGCAACAAGTCCCTTTTTCCATACTTCTCTAATATTCTGCATAGTAATTTAAAGAAATAAAATATTTCAAAAATTTATGTTGCAAATAAAACAGTCCAGGATTAAATTGCAAAATACCGTTGACTATAATTCTCTAAGATATTAAGATAAGGGAGACCTTGTCGAGCGGACATGTCGAAGGGAAAATTACTGCCATAATATAATTTGCTTTAAATGACCTAATCGGTGTAGTAAAGTTTTATTGCATGTAAATACAAGGAAAACATTTAAATTCACATTCAAAAATAGATTAGTTTCCACAATAAAAGTTATAAATAATTAACACGTAATAGGAATAACTAAGGATCAATAAACTAAATCCTTCACCATTTTACGACGTTCATTGACCATAAATCTTTTCAAGGTTCCTCCAACAATTTACCACAACCGCGTACGGCGCTAGTCTACGGCTAAACCATCCCTCTACCGAACGTCTCATGTTATACTATACATAAAGGTACAAACAAACGTTACCTAACCAGTTAAATTATATTCATTGTGCAGTCCGCACGTGAGAACGGAGAACGATCAGTGTTCGCTAAAGATCGCGGAACGATGATCGTAACGTGGACGCTCCTAGCCTTCATAGGCACCGCAGCCGCTCGGTCCGCGTCTCCAATAGATTTCACACCTGTGAATGAATTTACACTACAATTACTAGAAAATACTTACGCGTTTCAAGAGAATTTTGGAACAAAGAACATTGCTTTATCACCACTCTCTGTCTGGAGTATATTCTCGTTGCTAGCTGAAGGATCATCCGGGGAAACGTTTTCTGAATTAGTGAGTGCGTTGAGATTACCAAAGGATTTGAGGAAAACTCAGTGTTTGCATTCAGCTGCCAATGATGTGTTGAAGTCGCAGTACCAGGATGTCATAGTGAAAGGACAGTCGGCAATGTTTACAGAATGTGCGACAAAAGTACACGATGAATTCTGTGAGTCTGCTTTACGGTACGACATGTCGATATATTCATCTGAAACTCAGAACACGACTGAATTAGCTCATGATATTAATCTTTTCATCTGCTATGCTACTGATGGAAGAATCTTAAACGCAGTAAAGCCACAAGATTTGGAGAACTTACGCATGGTGTTGATAGACGCTTTGTTTTTCAAAGCAAACTGGACGCATCCTTTTGACCCAACACAGACGAAGGTAGAAGCCTTCTACAATTCGCAAGGGAAGACAATTGGACAAGTAAACATGATGTACCACAAAGCTCCTCACTTCGTTGGAGACTCCGACGAAATCAGTGCCCAAGTCCTAGAAATGACATACGGAAAGAACGAGGATTTCTCAATGATGATCCTCCTGCCATACGATGGCATATCAGTCAAGACTGTGCTCAAAAACCTAGCTACTAAGTCACAGAATTGGATGACAGAGTTTAGAATAGAAGGCAGTTCACCAGCGATTGATACTTACATACCTAGATTCAGACTATCATCTAGATTGGATTTGATCCCACCGCTGATGTATTCGGGAATACACTCAATATTTGATAAGACAAAAGCGAAGCTGCCTGGTATTGCTGATAATCCTTTATACGTTACATCATCTATCCAGAATGTAGATATTGAAGTGACAGAAGAGGGTACTGTGGCAGCGGCTTCAACAGTTGTTGGTTTAGAAGACAGGATATTAGGTCAAAGATTTGAAGCAAATAAGGAGTTCATATTTTTAATCACGCAGAGAAGCTGCAACGTGATTTTGTTTGCGGGAGTGTATGGAGAGCCGTCTGTAGTATGATTTCGTGAGTGATTTCCAAATTGTGATAATTATGTATGTACAGTAAAAAAGCGTGGTGTTAAAAACATGGACATTTCTATAATAGTGAAGAAAAAAAATTTAAGACAATAATTTTTTAAATTATTAAGTTTTAAAAATAGGAAGCGCGGAATTTGTTAAACAATGCAGTGAAATAATTATATGTAAAATATAAACGATGGGAGAAGAGTGACCTTCATGAAAGACAGCACCTAGACATAACAACTGATACCTTAATATCATCATTATTTTGTGTATGAAACTGTATAATTGTATATCCATAAAAAATCAGCCTATATTCCTATAGTTTTCCCACTGTTGGGACACAGGTCTTCTCCCTGTGAAAGGGACCCGCACTCACTGGGTCCGCGTTGTGGATGCCACAATGTCTTCGAACTTTTGCCACTTCAGTGACCAATTAATTAACACAAAATCTAATTATTTTCTAGACACTGTAATTTTCCTGGTCGTTAATGTTTGCTAACAAAAGTCTACTTCAAATACCATACTACAAATTAATATCAGAAGTTTAACCTTCTGTGATGATCTGTGTAGACTAAAAACAAACAATAATATCATTGGTCTTTCGAGACGAGGGGTTTATTTTTCTGGTTTATCTGGTTTATCCTTATTTACCCAAAATTGTTGTTATCATTACATGACGCAATAGATTTATTTTCAAACTATCTAATAAACAAAACAGTTTCCTTATTATTGTGACATATATAAATTAAAAATAAACCATTGTGCAATCATTTGAACGGAAACCCTACAATGTTATGTTATGAAAATAATAATTTCATAATAAATTATCGTATTAAATAAGAGTTAATTATTATTGATTGTAATGTGTTCGATAACAGTTTTGTAATGATTAAGGTTCAATAATTTCGCAAAATAAAATCTTAAAGGATTTGTTAATGTCAAAGTCATTTTTCAACATAACTATAATTTCAATGCTATTGATGAATACCAAATCGCATAATGAGGTGAATCGCGAAATTTGAAAGATAAAGATCGTTTGCTTACTAATACTATGTAAATTGTAGCCATGACTTATATATAACACCATAAATTAAATCGCCATGTTGCACAGTTTTTACGATAGGCATAATTACTGTGAATAATTTTAGCTACTTTTAATTGTATGTCATTAAGTTATTAAATGTTTTATTATTTACAACTTGTGTTTTAATGGTTCCATAGTTTTTTTGAATCTAATCGATCCTTTGAGACGGACTTTGGTTATTTGTAGATAATGATGATTATCTTTTTCTGGTGGTGATAATTTTAAATGCTTCAAGTTTTTTCTTAAACCAAGATTGTACATTCAGGGAAATTAAACAAAAGTTTTCTATTATATTTTTAATAAATGGCAAGGAAAGCCGATGTCGACTATTCTGCCAATGTCTAAAGTGAGCTAGAAAAACAAGTGTGTATAAGAGAGCAGAAAAAAAAAATAAAAAAAAAAATATTTGGTTGATCAAGTTGATAGTTCTGTTAAACAAATTGACACCCTACATCAATTTGCTGCCATTTCATACAACTGTCAAAGAACAATTTTGATTTGAATACGCAACACATACACAATTAATTTTATTGACTTTACAATCAAATGCTACTTAAATTCTGAAAAAATGCTATTTGAAATTAGTCTTATATAAATTAGTCGTATGTATCTAACATATCATAACATCACGCCTGTAATCCCCGAAGGATTGGGCAGAGGTGTACCTATAGTACACCCACATTTCGCCAAATATGTTTAAGTCCCATGCAATAGGAGGCGCGCCTATTGTCATCAACCGGGCATAAATCCAGACTCCGGGCTGCTACTGAGAAATCCCTGACAGAAAACCCAATAACACTTTGCCCGACCTGGGAATCGAACCCAGGAGCTCATGCTCAGAAATCAGAAATCATTTATTTGCCAATAATGTAGGTGTACAGATCCGACTTTCGGTACCTCGGGTCGCTTGTCCAAGGGGATGGCGAAGTAGACCGAGACATAACGCACCGAATCAACTCAGGATGGATGAAATGGCGACAGGTTACAGGAACAACTTGCGACCCACGGATGCCTGTCGTACTTTATGGATCGGAATGCTGGGCAGTGAAGAAGACGAATGAAAAAAAATTGCATGCAGCGGAGATGAGAATGTTGAGATGGATGTGTGGAGTGACGAGAATGGATAAAGTGAGAAATGAGTATATAAGAGGAAGTTTTAAAGTGGCGTCAGTGACAGAAAAGTTGAAAGGAAATCGTTTGTCTTGGTATGGGCATGTAATGAGGAGAGACGAAACGCATGTGACTAAAAGAGTGATGAATATACATGTTGATGGATGGAGAGGCAGAGGAAGGCCAAAGAAAAGATGGATGGATTGTGTGAGGAATGATATGAAAGAGAAGGGAGTGAATGATAGCGTGACGGTTGACAGGGGAGAATGGAAGAAGAAAACGTGTTGCGCCGACCCCAAGTAATATGGGATAAGGGCAGGAAGATGATGAATGTAGGTGTACAGATATGATGGTTGTTTTGTTGAGAGTCCAGATACATTTTGCCTTACGGCATGCAAAATTATTTTAATTTACATAAGCAACATTGAGTACTATTAAAAGAACTCATATAATTTAAAAAAAAAAAAACGTTCAAATACCAATTTCAATAAATTAAATTTAAAATTACAATAAATTCGATCAAAAATATAATAAATAAAATAAATTATGATTACAATTAAAAAGATACGAGATGTCAGTAAATTTAACATATACTTAACAGAAAAAATAAAATAGAATAAAATAAACATATGCAACATTACTATTAATAAATCAATCAATCTCAATCACTAGACCAATGAGGCAGTAGGTATTGTATTTACCTAAAATTGAACAAAGTCTGGTAGAACCATTTTAATATCTCGTCATTTGTCTCAAGAAGTTTGTATAGCGAATAGTGTTTCAAGTATGTTACAATCGACCTCAAAAACATTTTATAACTACGAGGTGACATTTGCAAATAATTACAACATCCTTTTCACACTTTTATTCAGAGATTTTTTTCTTCGCGACATTGAATAAAACAACAATGCGAATTGCATAATATTTTGACCTCTACAAGGGCAGTTAAAAAGTCATTAGGTAACTTTATGTTTAGACTTTAACTCATATTAGTCATAAAAACATTTAATAGGTATCTTGTTAACAAATTATGAATATGTACAAGGACACTAGCCGTTGCCCGCGGCTTTACCCGCGTGGACGTTGGAAAATATCCCACGAGAACGAGAAAAAAAGAAAAAGTATCCTATGTGTTAATCCAGGTTATAACCTATCTGTGTGCCGAATTTCATCCTAATCCGTTCGGCCGTTTTTGCGTGATTGAGTCACAAACATCCAAACATCTTCACAAACTTTTACATTTATAATATTAGTATGCATTTGGAAGAATTTTAAAAGTTTGTGTTTCAAATCGAACTTTTAAAATTCAAAATTTATTGATTTTAATTTTTTTTTATTATTCTATTTTTTTTTTTTTTTTTTTTTTTGTAAATTTTATATTAACACTCGCTGCGCCCCGCAGTTTTACCCACGTAGACTGGGATAAAAAGTAGCCTATGTGTTAATCCAACTATCTACATACCAAATTTCATATCGGTCCAGCTGCTTGTGCGTGAAGAAGTAACAAACATACAAATACACAAACACACTCACAAACTTTCGCCTTTAAAATTTTAAGCGTGATATATTTTCATGTGAGAAATTCTTGTTGACTCCTACCTACTTTTCAAAGATTTTGAACATAAAAAAGCTGTGCCCAATTTACATTATGATTTTTGATGAACAACATAGCAACATACTACAGAGACCCAACATATGACGCCTACATTCCCCAAAAATATGTTCTGGGTGTAGGTATAGCGCATACGGTCATTTGGCCAGTTATGTACAAATTACATAGGTTAAGCCTTCCTATATAGGGTGACTGGTAATTAGTGACCAATACTTAAACACATGATTATACTCACGATAACAAACCACTTTTACTATGGGACCAAACCTGAAATCACGAAAAAAAAAACAGCTGCCAACATTCATGTTGGCATAACTCGTCAAAGCAGAAAAAATTTTTTTCGCGATTTTAGATTTGGTCCCATAGTAAAAGTTGTTTGTTATCATGAGCACAATCATGTGTTTAGGTATCGGTCACTAATTACCAGTCATCCTATATATTAATATACTCTTTTAGCGAACCAGAAGACCTAAAAAGCAACCAAAGCACCAGCCCGATAAGGTTACAATTTAATTAAAGACATGATTTATATCCAAGCACTTCAATTTCGATAATTTTAATCGATTCGTCCTAGAATCAATTATTTATGGCCTAACATTCCAAATTAATTCCTATGTTTCAAAATTTAAATCCTGCTTACTGGAATATCATTATTTCAAAATATGTAGTACGGTTGTTGCAATTCGATAATTATGCATATTTTAAGCTGAATAATTAAATCAAAGATCAAGAGGTCGTGAGTTCAAATTCTGCTTCCCTCGATGGGGTATTTTCGGTTTTACTGGAGCCACGAAATGAGGAGCCACAAAAATTTACGAGGAGCAAGTAATAACAGCCGCACGGGTCGATCCGTCAGGTTAAGCTACGCTTGCCGGGGTTGGTCAGTGGATGGGTGACCATCTTTACATATCGAGACTCCTCCGTGCCTCGGGAAGCACGTTAAGCCGTTGGTCCCGGCTGTCATTCGTAGATCTTTGACAGTCGTTACGGGTCGTCAGAAGCCCGAATGTCTGACAACCAGTCTTACCAAGAGGTATCGTATTACCCAGTTACTGGGTTGTGGAGGTCAGATAAGCAGTCGCTCCATGTAAAATACTGGTATTCAGCTGCATCCGGTTAGACTGGAAGCCGACTCCAACATAGTTGGGAAAAGGCTAGGCAGATGACTGGAGCCACGAAATAGAAAAGGTTGGTTTATTTAGTAGGTAGGTAGTGACATAACGTTCCGTTCTCCCCAGACAGTAACTGTCGCAGTAAGATGGTGGAATGAAACCGTGATAGAGTTATATCTCTAGGGATATCTAGTTATACAGGGCGTTCCACGGCATGCCACATGGAGGGAAAGTACCTTGAATATTATAGATGGAACATTTTACTGAAAGAAGACATTATTTGAATTTAAAAAAAAAATTTTGGCTAAAGAATCAGCATTACATACAACGTGGCAATGTTGCCAGCCTTTTGGACACTTTTCCTGTTGACAGCGATGCGGACGAATTTTTTGATGCCCTATGATCCTTTCCCTTCCTTTTTTATATACCATGTACATATTATTATTTTAAATCTGTTAGTTTATTTAATATGTAAATACTGTCAAATAAAATATTAAGTTTTCAATTTAAATTTAAAAAACAATTTAAACTGCATTAATAGATATTTAAAGCGAGCCTTCAGGATGCAGAAGCGTGCCGTGAGGGCCATTACACGATCACAATGGGATGCAACCGCGAGACCACTTTTTAAAGCATTAAAAATATTGACTGTTCCCGCAATGGTGATATTACAGGTGGCGGTATACGTTAGGCAGAATTTAAACGAATTCAGTAGACGCGGAGATAGGCATAACTCCTGTACTCGTGGTAGAGACGAATTAGCTGGCTACTCACACACCCTGTCTAAATCTGGAAGGTTGATTCATATCATGGGGCCATCGGTATACAATCGGCTACCAGATGAAGTTGTAGGCGCAACGTCTGACAATTCTTTCAAAGCTAAACTTAAAGGCTGGCTAACCGACCAGGTATTATATGACCTAAAAGAATGGTTTTAGGTAATTAATTTAATTATTAGTTGCGTGTTCTTTTTTTTTGACAAACGAATATATTATTTTATTGGATTATTTTTTGTTTCTCAATTAATCTTTGTTATTTTATATTATGTTTCTTAATTAATCTATTTTGTAATTGATATGACTAAATTAAACTAAATAATTACATGGTTGAACCGGAAATCGAACCCGTTACATGAGAAAAATAATGACCCTGTAGCTTTATCATACCGATCGAAAGGCTCCATCATAAGGATTATTTTTTGCTAAATAACAGTGTCACAAATAAAAGGAAGACCATGAATTTTAACATTTTTCATTTTTTTCATTTCAACAAAAGAGTGCGACTTTGTATCAACAGCAAGGGACTCATTTTGAGCATTTGATAAATTGATTAATTTTGTATTAAAAATGTTAAAATTCATGGTCTTCCTTTTATTTGTGACTGTAGGGGATCCCTACACTTAATGATATGATAACGGGGCGATTCTATTGGGATGATGAAATAAAACCGACCGCTTTGAATGTTCGAAAAACACTGATTTAATTAAATATATTTTTACATATTATTTGCAATAATAGGTACAAATGCTGTGTGCAGAATGCACGGCGCGTAAGTCGCTAAAGTAATGTACGGTTCCGTACATCCTGCCCGCCTAAACAGGACAACTGCAATGATCGATAGATCGGCAGATAATGCAAATTACAATAAGTTGATATGATTAAATAAGAAAATGATAATAGACTGATAGCTAATGAAGTGACACAAATGCGATAAAACATTAATTTAAGTGACTATTCTAAGATACATTATGTCCTTAATCATCGCAGTCTTTTAAGTGCACTGAACGCAGAAACGTTGGCGAGGTAGCCCTATCTACACCATCTACACCACTAACCGTAAACACTTCATCACACTTTTGCACTGATTCCGCTAAACGTGATGCCACTGGCACTGTGTCAGCTGGCGCGACTGTCAGTGGCCCTACCCAGACAGCCTCCTGGCCCTGGGGGGCCGGCGACGCTGGTACTCTATCCGCACTTCGATGTTTTCTGATGAGGTACGCGACGACTACAGCCAAGATGATAACCGAAGCTATGCTGATGTACAACATAGTATAGTGATGGATGTCGTGAATGCTCAGATCTGTAGACGACTGTTCCTTAGCCTCGTCAATCTGAGCCCTTAATTGATTCCAAATGAGATGATGATCTTCGGTCACGCTGAAGTTCTCTGGGGCAGATGTTTTCATGATTTTGTTTAGCACAGACACCTCTGGGACTTCGATGTGATGATGAATATTTACATGATTGATGAAATTATTATGAGCATAAATACTAAAGGTATCCCCTTTCAATGTGCAACCTTGACCTAGGGTAATAATCGCGTTGCCGACAAGGTTGACCATTGTGACTCCGTTGGCGCAAATTATGCGCACTTGGCATTCCGAGCAACATGTATACAGCCAGGTGTTTGGCCTGTGCAATTTGATCCATTGCTCTTCACATGACGATTTTACGGAATGGCACAGTTGCTTTTGATTAAAGATTTTGATTTCACAGATAGATTGCTTTATGTTTAGATTGTAAATGGGTATGTTTAATGAGCATAACAAGATATCGTTGGGAACATGAGTGCATGATTGTAGGTCTGCTTCTGATAGAAGAAATGCGGTATCTTTGCGTAGGTTGTACGCTATGAATGGTACCGATGGCATGAGATGATAATACTGTAGTCCTCTCTTTTGAGAAATAGATATGATCTTGTTTAACTCAAACAATTCATTGCTTAAGAGTGGAATCTTGATTTCGATGATTAAGTAGTTTGAGAAGACTCTAGCTGACACTTTAAGTAAACGATACAAGTCCTTGATATTTTTCGAATCCACTGGTAACGTAAGTTTCCCATTAAGTTGGCTAGTGATGATGCTCAGCTGATACGATAACTGCTCGGGTGACAGCAAATGAGTGTCAATGCGCCCGTGTGAAATATCCGTAACCGTACCAATCAACGTTTGCTGAATCCAACGAATATTTGATAGAATTATTGATGCTGCTAGAGATGATGATGTGACATAAAGGCCATCTTCATTATCCAAACGTATTTTATTCACCTCAGTCGATAGATTTTGAAGATGTTGCTTGATAAATGAAAATTGTTGATTCATGATGTTTTCATTACGACGTATGATATTAAATTCTGATTCTAAAATACTTGTCTGATTTTTGATAAGTTTTTGAAGATGTTCTTCATTATGACTAATCTGCTCGATGTCACTCTTGTATTGTTCGGCAAACCTCTCGTCCAGTACACCGAATAATGAATTAGC
The DNA here is from genome assembly GCA_946251885.1 of Cosmia pyralina. Lineage (NCBI taxonomy): Eukaryota > Metazoa > Arthropoda > Insecta > Lepidoptera > Noctuidae > Cosmia > Cosmia pyralina. The sequence continues at coordinate 6,420,579 of OX276365.1, forward strand.
AATATAACCCAACCCGTTTATTAGGCCTCTTTTCAGCCTCTTCGGACTTTGGTATTTAAGTAACATATCATAGTGTTCAATTTCGCTAATCTCGTGCTCTAACTGAAGAATGATACTCTGATATTGTTTACTTGCATGGGTGTTGCATAATGACTTGATATGGTCGACGTAACCTTTGATATCGGATAATCCTTTCCAATAGGCCGTCATGTTGTAGTAGACAACTAGACGCCATTCGTCCTTGATGTACTGTAGATTAGATATTCTATCGAAGTATATAGCTTGATTCTGTTTTAATGACGTCACATTATACGGTACCTGATTTGGTATATTTTGCGCTGAAGTAAAAAAAGAAAAAAAAAATAACATAAACAATAGTAATAAGAAACTAGTGAACAGGCTCTTCAATGATACGTTGTTGCGAGGAAGTCGCTTTCTCTTGCTTCGCTCGTGTGAACTGTCTTGATTGACATTTTGATCCTGTGTTTCCTGTGTGTCCTTGTTTACTGGTAGCAACACAAGTCTGGTGACAGGGCGTTGTATGATATTATTCTTAGTTTTTAAACTGACTACCCTTACATAGCCATCCTTTCCTGGATGAACTGCTTGGATACGTCCTAACGCCCACTTGCCCGGTGGCAAGTTTTCGTCCTTGATAAGAACGACGTCATCGATTTCGAAGTTTCTACTTGGCTTACGCCATTTTGATCTAGCCTGCAGTTGCTGAAGATATTCGCTTGACCATCTTTTCCAGAGCTGTTTGTTCATTGATTGAATGAGTTGCCACCTTGTTGATTGATTCATGTGATCTGGATCCTTCTGTGGCCTAGATAGAAGTGGGCCACCGACCAAGAAGTGTCCTGGCGTAAGAACGTCGTCGTCAGAGCTCTCTGTCAACTGACAGAGAGGCCTTGAGTTCAGACATGCCTCGATTTGATGTAGTAGCGTAGTAAACTCCTCGTAAGTGAGTTTCTGATCGCCAATGATACGCTTTAGATGATATTTGAGGCTTTTCACCGCAGCTTCCCAAAGGCCGCCTGCACTTGGCCACGCAGGAGCATTGAAGTGCCACTCTATGTTCATGTCATTGATGTTATTGAAGAAATCGGTGTTGATGGTGGCTATAATCTCTTGGTACTCCTTCTTAATGATACGATTGGCCCCTACGAAATTCGTGCCATTGTCACTATACACGTGACTTGGCGTTCCACGTCGGGCCGAAAACCTACGAAAGGCTGCTAAGAATGCTGGAGTACTCAGATCGGAAACTAGTTCCAGATGAACAGCCTTGGTACACAAACAAACAAATACTGCTATATACCCCTTGACTGTTTTGATTCCACGTCCCTTATTGGCCTTCAACTCGACGTGTCCGGTAAAATCGACACCGGTGTGAGAGAAAGGTCGTGATGGGGTGACTCGTGGCTGTGGAAGATCGGCCATGATTTGTTGATATTGTGTTTGACTGAAGCGCTGACACTTAACACATGATCTCAACTTCCTCTTGACAGTACGGATTCCATTGATTATCCAATATCTGTCTCTGATGTATGAAAGTGTCAGCCGTGTGCCTCCATGTAATGTGGTAATGTGAGCCTGATCAATGATTAAATCGGTGAGACGACTATGACTTGATAATATAATAGGGTGCTTTGATGAGTCGCTGATGCATGCGTTTTTGAGTCGTCCACCCACTCTAAGGATACCGTGCTCGTCTATGAAAGGATTAAGACATGATATTTTGCTTCTAGGATGCACGTGTCCCTTTTGATTGATAAATGAAATATCTTCATGAAATTGATGTGATTGATCATCTTTAATAATGATATTCAATGCATTGTCCATCTCTGATGACGTCAATACATCCGTTCTTGATGTGCGTTTGTCTCGTGATTGCGTAATGAAACGAGATATCCAAGCGATAATTTTTACAATGCGAGTTAATGAACGGTAATTCTGTAATAACTCGTGTATGAATGAAATATGATTTTGATATAAGGCCGTGTTTACACTAAGCTTCTTGGTCTCCAAATCGGGTGATTGATATGAGATGATAGGAAGGGTACTGTGTTCGAAATTGGTTATCCATTTCGGACCCTGCCACCACAACGGATGACTTGATAACTTCCGTGATGTCAGACCCCGAGTAGCACAATCTGCAGCATTCTCTTCTGACCTCACATGATGCCAACATGATGATGGAATGATACTAATTATTTTTATAATTCTGTTAGCTATGAACTGCTTCCACTTCTTCACGTCACCTTTGATCCACCCTAAAACTATCATGGAGTCTGTCCAGGCGTAAATCTCGACATCCTGATTTGATAAGGATTCCATGACCTTCTTGATAAGTTGAGATAGCAGTAGTGCACCACATAACTCTAGCCGTGGCAATGATACCTTTTTTGCCAAAGGTGCTAACTTCGTTTTTGCTACAGCGATTGTTGATGTGAACTCGCCCTTATTGTCTTTAGCTACTACATATACAACACATGCGTATGCTTTGTCGGAAGCGTCACAAAATCCATGGATTTGATATGATTGGTTTGTGTTACCAAGATGACGTGGTATGATAAATTGATCTATGGTGTTGAAGTCATTCTTAAGCTGAATCCAATCTTCTTGAACCGATTGTGAAACTTCTTCGTCCCACGACAAATGTGATGACCATGCATTTTGAAAAAGCAGTTTTGCTCTGATTGATAATGGTGACAGCCAGCCTAAGGGGTCAAATAGCTTTGAAATTTCCGAAAGTAGCTGTCTCTTTGTGACGCGTTTATCATAATGCTGTAATTGATTTTGAAAGCTAAAGCTATCCGTTGATTGGTTCCATCTTAATCCAAGTGTTTTTCTTGTTTCCGAACACTTGAAGTCTAATGGATTATTGAGTTGGTCAGGTGATAGATCTACCAGTAGGTCCGGTACGTTACTGGACCATTTCCGAAGGTTCATACCAGCACCCTTCAGCATCTCAATGAGTTGATGCTGAAGCTCCCTGGCTTGATGAATGGTATTTGCTCCACTAAACAAATCGTCCATATAGAATGATTGACTTAATGCTGACGCAGCTAGTGGATACTTGTCGGCATCGTCTACAGCCAGCTGTTTAAGTGTTCGCATGGCTAAGTATGGGGCGGCCTTAGTACCGTACGTCACGGTGGTAAGATGATATTCATTGAGTACTTCCTGAGATGATTGCCGCCAAATGATTGATTGGAGATGACGATCTGACTGTCTGATGAATATTTGCCGAAACATTTTTTCTATGTCCGCCGTGATAACATAACTATAGGTTCTCCAGTTTAAGATGAGTGTCATGAGGTCCTTTTGAAGATTCGGTCCGCAACACATGATATCATTTAGGCTTTTGCCTGATGTAGATTTCGCCGACGCATTAAAAACAACTCTAAGTTTTGTTGTTGTTGAATCTAATTTCATTACGCCGTGATGTGGTAGGTAGAAGGCACGTTTTGATTCGTCGACATTATTGGCAATACACATGTGACCCAGTTGTTGATATTCAGACATAAATGTTTTATAATTTTCTGAAAATGATTCATTATTGCACATTTTTCTTTCCAACTGTTTGAATTGTGCAATAGCCTTTGATTTAGATGATCCAAGCTGATTTTCATATTCGGGTTTCATGGGTATGCCAACCTCGTATCTACCAGTGTCCAAACGACGAGTAGCTTGCTGATAAAACTCTTCACAATACTGCTCTTCGTTGGTAAGAGATGTTAATGATGTATCAACGTCCTCTATCTCCCAATATTTTGATAGATCTGATAAGTCATTCGTTACAATATGACAATTAAATGTGCGAACGTTGCCAGACAGGATCCATCCGAGTGTCGTCTGTTGCGCAATCGGAGCCTGTGCTGGACCTTTGATGAGACCGTCCATGATGATTTGAGAATAGATACTCACATCCAAGAGAATATCAATTGGCTTCGACACGTTGTATTCGGGATCTGCTAATTGAAGATGCTGGATATGAGACCATGATTGTTTTTTGAATGGTATACCAGGCAAGGAGTTAGCGACCTTTGACAGAACTAGTGCTTCTGTAGTAAATTGATAGTCACCGTAGATTGATTGACAGTCGATTGATACCCGTCCTTTGCTTTGCCTAGCACCGGCACCTATTCCAGTTACTGATGCGTTGTATCTTCGACGTTGCAACCCTAACCGCTGTACAGCGTTTTCCGATATTAATGATATTTGTGATCCCTGATCTAAGAGAGCCCTAAGGGTCACATAGCTGCCATCAGAACACCTGACATTGATGGACAGCGTGGTCAGCAATAACTCTTCGTCATCTCCTGCGACATGATTAACATTAGGTTGCTTGTTTGATGATTTTGATGACGAAGCGGTCGTTGCAGATGATGATGATGCTTGAGAAGCAGATTTTGATGATGGGACACATGCTTCATGGAGTATTGTGTGATGATCACCTTGACAGGTTTTGCAACGTTTTGTCGAAGTGCATTGACTTCCATCGTGACTGAATAGGCAATTTCGACAAATATTTGAGTTTGTCACCGTCTTTAATTGCACGTCTGGTGTCATATTCATGAATTTTTTGCACGAAAACAAATTGCGAGCGTGATTTGAATTGCATACAGAGCATTTTGAAGTTTGAGTAATGATGGCTTGATAATTTTTGTTAATGTAACCTTTATAAATGTTTTGCTTATTAGAGTTATTTGTGGTCTTTGATTGATTTGGGTTTCGTTTGCTTGATGGTGAGGGTTCCTTATCGTTTTTATGAATGGGCTCAAGAGCGGTAAACTTACTCTCGAGGAATGCCATTAACTCGTCCAACCTTGGTAGATCACGAGGTGTCCTACGTGATTCCTTGTAGTCAGCATAAGTTTCTGGGTCCAGCTTTTTGCACAATAAATGAACCAACAACGGATCCCACGTATTTGTATCAACGCCGAGATTGTGAATCGCGTGAATACATTCGGTTGAGGTATCATACAACCTTTTGATTTCAAATGCTGATTGCTTCTGACTGTTGGGTTGATTGAGGAACATTTCGATTTGATTCGTAAAAAGAACTTGAGAGTTGTTGTAGCGATGTAATAAGATCTCCCACGCAGTATCATAATTCTCTGATGAAATATGGAGATGATAGATGAGGCGTTCTGCTTCACCCTTAAGTTTTCCCTTAAGGTGCTGCATCTTCTGAGATTTAGTGATAGAGTTATTGTTATGAATTGTCTCCATGAACAAGTCATAAAAGGTTGGCCACTGTATGTAGTTCCCGCTGAACGACGGTATTTCAATGTGCGGAGTTGATTTTTCTAAGTGAGTCGTTGATGAGATTTTCCTATTCAACTCACGTTTGATAGCTTTGTAGGATGATTCATGATGATTAAACTCCTCGTCGTATGATATATCTCCACCAGCTAGTATATGATCGATTTGCAAGTGTTGAACATCAATAACTGCCCACTTAGCTTGAACGTTTTTGAGCTCATCTTCTAGTTCCCATTTATCTATTATTTGATCAACTTTGATGCCCTTGATTAGTCGATTAAAAGCCCTAAAATTAGTGCGTTGCAATGATAACAATTCGTCTAACTTTCCATCTGGTTGAGTAGATTTTGTTGATTTGCCGTAAGTCGATATAAGATTACGAGTTGATTGATAATAGTCTTTACCCTTTTGATATATGTTGTTAAGGAAATACTCAACCGCCAAATTTTCATGCTCAGATATTTTTTGGTGATTTTGGTCGAACTCTCCCCAGAGGTTGTCTAACGTCTCTAACCGTTTCTTCAAGTATTCGGCATTCTTGCGAGAATCCGAGTCTTTGTTAAAGTTCACCTTGATTGTAGTGAAATTGGCGATGATTTCAGATTGACGGGCAAAAATAGTTTCCATGATGTAGGTAAAGGAACAGTCTTACTTGGTTAAATGATGATCCACGTAGCTGTCTGCACCTGATAATGCTCCCGAAGAGGTTGATAGTGGACGCTGAACCCTCGCGCCGCCCGATGATGAGCTCTACAGAGCCCGAGGATGTTGATGTCACGCCGTGATATGATTACCGCGACTGTGCTGTTGACCTAAGCTAGATTTGCTCAAGTCAAGAGTGTGCTTCACTGAATGAGTCCACACTGGTTTGATCACAGAACCTTGAGTCCGAACCGTGCCTCTGACCAGCACGCGCGCTGCGTCAAAGTACCGCGACGAGGTCCTGCACGAGGTGCTCGAAGGACCAAAATAAATTGTAGGGGATCCCTACACTTAATGATATGATAACGGGGCGATTCTATTGGGATGATGAAATAAAACCGACCGCTTTGAATGTTCGAAAAACACTGATTTAATTAAATATATTTTTACATATTATTTGCAATAATAGGTACAAATGCTGTGTGTGCAGAATGCACGGCGCGTAAGTCGCTAAAGTAATGTACGGTTCCGTACAGTGACACTATGTTATTTAGCAAAAATAATTCTTATGATGAAGCCTTTCGATCGGTATGATAAAGCTACAGAAGATTTTTCTCATGTAACGGGTTCGATTTCCGGTTCAACCATGTAATTATTTAAATATCTATTAATGCAGCTTAAATTATTTTTAAATTCAAATAATGTCTTCTTTCAGTAAAATGTTCCATTCAACGTACTTTCCCTCCATGTGGCATATCCGTGGGACGCCCTGTATATATTATATATCGTAAGATAATTATATGAAAGCGGTTCATAACTGTCATTAGGAATATAACTATGATACGAGCACGATCTAGTAATATAACTAAACACATCAACACGGTCTAGGGATATTTCATACTCAATTAAATAACTCGAAAAGTACTGGCCGCATTGGAATCTTATATACACCGATTTGTTTGTAATTTATCTCAGACTAATTCCAAATTCAAATTTTTGAAAATTCTTTTGTTTCGGTAGCATAAAAATGTCTTGATGTGTAGGAGAGGGAATTTTCATTTGTGCGAAATTTAGAAAACAATACGAATTACGTTTAGTTATAGTTTTTTTTCATTTTTAAACGAAAGATAAAGTTAAAATTGAGGTATTGTAGCCATGCAACGCCGACATTTGACGAGGGCGGAGATGTAACGAGCTGTGGGAATGCTGGAAGCTGGGTCTGTTCAGCGTAATGTTGCTGAGGGCATATGGACCCACCAAAATGTAATTTCAAGATTGTGGACACGCTATTGTGCCACAGGTGAAGTAGCGGAGAGGCACCGGGGGCCAAGTCGCATTACTACCCCCAGACAAGACCGATTTTTGCAAATTACTGCGCGAGCTCAACCAAATGCAATGGCGACTCAATTGGTCCAAAGGCTGCGAGTGGAACACCAAGTGCTTGTGAGTGACCAAACTGTAAGAAGGCGACTGCATGAAAGCAATCTACGCTCTCGTAGACCACTCCGGGTCCCACCTTTACGGAGAGGCAATCGTGGACGACGATTAGAATGGGTTCGGAACCACGTGGACTGGGGCCGTGAGCAATGATCCAATGTGCTGTTCACGGATGAATCCAGGTTCGGCTTCCATCCAGATTCACGAAGGACGCGTGTTTGGCCAGTTCCTGGACGATGGAGCCGTCTCCAGAACCCTCAGGAAGTTCACCCATACCAAGGAGGAACAATTATGGTTTGGGCAGGAATTCGTCTTGGAGGACGGACGGATCTCGTTTGGGTGCGGGGCAATATGACGGCAGAACGATACGTCCAACAGGTGCTGGGGCCCGTAATCTTGCCCCACAGTTCACAAATGGGGCAAGATTTCCTGCTCATGCACGACAATGCCCAGGCACACACGGCGAGAACGGTAGCAGCTTGGTTACATACACACAATGTTAGGGCCTTAGACTGGCCTGCTCAATCGCCAGATCTAAATCCCATTGAGCATGCGTGGGATATGCTGCAAAGAAGAGCTCTGAAGGAAGTTCCTGAAAATCTGGCTATTGCGCACCTCAGAAGGACATGGGACAATATTCCGCAGCAAGACATTGACAACCTTGTTCTGAGCGTGCCGAATCGTTGCCGATGTGTTATGAACATCATGGGCGCTTTCTCAGACTACTAACTTCAAGTTTATAAACACAAATTAAATGATTTTTCTATTTTTTTCAGTTTTTACTCACAAATTAAAAGTTAATTCATATACGGTTTCCGTCTATGCTTTATTTTTTTTTCCATAAAATCCTGAAATTTTAATCTAAGTACCTTAACCATTATTAAAAAATGGTAGAATATTAAATTACGTATCTTTTAAATATATACATGTCATATAAATAATTAACACATTGATAGTAATTCGCTTTTTTAAAAATATCCCTAGACCGTGTTGATATGTGTATTAAGGCACTGCGACCAAATAGGTTAGGTTAGAACCACTACGCGCAAGCCGAGCGAGCGAAGCGAGTGGTGCCGCGGCAGCGGCCGGCGAGCGCTGCGTCGAAATTGGTCGCAGTAACAAAATTAGGACACTCCAACATTGATGAACCGCTTTCATGTAGTTATATTACGGTAATATAGCTAGGATAGACCTAGGGATGTAACTATATCACGGTTTCAACCATCTTACTGCGACTTATCCTTGAGGCGTGAGCATTACCTATACTATACCCCAAAGAAAATAAATTTACTTAAAAAAAAGTAAAAACCGACTTCAAAAACCAAAAACAAATAAAATAACTTTCATAAAACACTTAATAGCTTGTGAAGTCGGTGTCAAGCTAAAGTGCATTGATAAATTGTAAACACCGACTTCAGAAGCTGTTAAGTGTTTTATGATTATGAAAGATAGTTTATACGTTTTTGGTTTTTAAAGTTGGTTTTTACTTTTTTTAAAGTATTTTTTTTTTTCATTTTTAGTTGAATATAAATTGCATAATTAGGTAAGCCCAAGTCGAACCAAAAGAAGAATCATCAAAATCCGCTTAGAAATGCTGGAGGTACAGTGCATTTATGCACATAACTTCATACATAAGAATGACTACATAGTGTATTATATACTAAAACCTTTCTGAACGTATGTAGATTACGGTAGTGAAAGAATCATCAAAATTGGTACATTAGTTTTTGAGAAAATCGCGGACAAACAAACATACATACATACATATATTCATACATACATACATCAATCAATCTGCCTAGCCTTTTCCCAACTATGTTAGGGTCGGCTTCCAGTCTAACCGGATGCAGCTGAATACCAGTATTTTACATGGAGCGACTGCCTTCTGACCTCCACAACCCATTAACTGGGCAATAAGATTCCCCTTGGTAAGACTGGTTGTCAGACTTTCGGGCTTCTGACGACCCGTAACGACTGTCAAAGATTCACGAATAACAGCTGGGACCAACGGCTTAACGTGCTTTCCGAGGCATGGAGGAGTCTCGGTATGTAAAGATGGTCACCCATCCACGGACCAACCCCGGCAAGCGTAGCTTAACCTGATAGATCGACCCGTGCGGCTGTTATTACTTAGCCACAAGCTCCTCCATATATTTATACATACATACATACGGGTCGAATACAGAACTTCCTTTTTTGAAGTCGGTTAAAAAGGTCTGACAAGTTTAACGTAGATCTACGCGAGGCACAATGACTTTTTAATTGTTTCTATAATTACGGCATGACAATTGTTAAAGTAATTAATATATGTCATAAAATGCTGCTTCTTTATCAATATTTGAGGTGATTTTCAAATACAAAACAACACTGTTCCCAGGAACCAAAAGTGGGTACCAAACAACGTTTAACGATCATCTCTGGTGGATGACTCATATTTCGTTCGACCAGAAAAGATGGCGAGATTGGACAGGGGTCCATATCAGCTCTGGCAGGAATATGCAATACAGGAAGACAGGATAAGCTATAAATAAAATAAAGAAAAATCACCTTTTTCTTTTGCTAGCCTATATTGTGTCCCACTGATGCGCAAAGGCCAGCCCAGCAGTGGGAAAAAGCAACTATTTTAAAATAATCTATTATGAATTTATGAATGATCGACTGAACTTTACATTCGAAGATACAATGGCAAAACTATTATTATGTAGTCTACGTCTTTACAATCCTGTCTCATTATTGCATCGCCTTCGTGACTTAAACGACAGACAGACATATGTCAGACTTAAATCGTGATTGTTTACAAGTTTTCAAAGGTTAACGAGAAACGACTGCATAGCTTTATCATTACGATCTTTTTGCGAGCAAATCACAAAACTGCATCTTTATAAAAAGTCACGCTCGAACCGAAGAACCAAAAAATTTCAAAACTCTCAATTGAGAGTTTTTTGGTCCTTCGGTAATCAGTGAGTCGGTCCTATCAATTAATATTAAGTACCACAATACAACAATATACAAGTATTATGTACCACCATATTATAATATTTTATAGTATTACCACGGACTAGAAAAAAAAAGAAGGACTCCGCGCCACACATATCGAAAGTGAGGCACAGTAAGTATGCCGGGATCGTTTGTACAAATATGCGCCTCACGCACATATTTACATCATAGTATGCCAGGCGGCCGTCATTACGTGACATGGCGTCTTTGTCAAATCACGCACACATAGATCGGTAAGGTGCTTCACTTTCGATACACGTGGCGCGGAGGCCTTTTTTTTCTAGTCCGCACGTATTATTATTTTGTATCTTTGAGATTCTTCGTTTGAACTTGGTGCAAAGTAGAGTTATCAGGTACAGTCAGCCTCAAAAAGAATTAATTTTTATTGTCTACAATCAATCTGCCTAGCCTTTTCCCAACTATGTTGGGGTCGGCTTCCAGTCTAATGGGATCCAGCTGAATACAAGTATTTTACATGGAGCGACTGCCTATCTGACTTCCACAACCCAGTTACTGGGTAATTTCAATTCAATTCAATTTCTTTATTTCAGACTAATGTGTCCATTAGTGTTAGTAAATACATGAAAAAGAACTTAAAACTAAATGTTAGTACATAATTATACATGAGGAATTATTATACGTGGATGTGTATCCACTGCCTCCATAGAGGACTTTCTATCCTCTCAGCAATTACTCTCAGGTAGCTGTTGGAACTGTCCCTCACCCTGCGCATCAGCGATGCCGCTCGTAATACGATACCCCTTGGTAAGACTGGTTTTCAGACTTTCGGGCTTCTGACGACCCGTAACGACTGTCAAAGATCCACGAATGACAGCCGGGACCAACGGCTTAGCGTACTTTCCGAGGCACGGAGGAGTCTCGGTATGTAAAGATGGTCACCCATCCACGGACCAACCCCGGCAAGCGTAGCTTAACCTGATGGATCGACCCATGCGGCTGTTATTAATTAGCCACGAGCTTTTTGATTTGATTATCTACAATATGTGTTCAAAATACATATTATTACACATTCGCTACATAATTGTAGCTACCAACACATTCATACAATACTATGGAACACAGGATGTAGACAATCAAATGAATCTGGTCGATACTGTATACATTTTTTGAGGCTGACACTAATTTAACTAGATGTGGTTTTAAAAAACTTTTTTACAAAAAAATACAACCGACTTCCAAAAACAACACTACAAAGTGAATAAAAAGTAAGTTTAAAAACTAAACCCGACTACTGAAAAATCACGCTAAAAAGTATGAAACAAGAAAATATTCTCCTCTGAAATTAGAAAAAAGTTGAGAGGTGTCAAGGGACACCCGGATGGAACGAAGTTCCTTTCGATTAATTAGTGAAGGAATTGTAATAACATTTTATTTTTTTTAAGTTATAATAAAATAGAAGAATTAAATTAATTATTAATTAATTTAAGATTCCAGAGAGAGAGAGACAGACAGAGAAACATGCGCACGTCGCACAGCTTACAACAGCTTACTATAGCAAAAAGTGTCGTTACAACTTTTCGTGAGAATTTTTTCCGTCTAGCCCCCTTTCACAACGCGCGATAAGGAACTTCGTTCCAAAAAGACAGACAAATTAAAAATCCGGAGTCACACGTAATCTGTTAGATTTATCCCTAACATGACGTGTGACTCCGGATTTTTAATTTGTCTGTCTTTTTCTAATTTCAGAGGTGAATATTTTCTTGTTTCATAATTTTTAGAGCGTGATTTTTCAGTAGTCGGATTTTAGTTTATAAACTTACTTTTTATTGAAATTATTTTAGGGTTATAATTTTGTTTAGGTTAGAGTCAATTTACATGTTAAAGAAGTATAATTATTATAATATGTATTTTGGGAAGGTTTGGAGAGAAAATAATTATGTTTGGTTCACATTTGAGGCGTGAGTTTAGAAATTATTCCCAATTTTCGGGTGCATGGAAGCAAAGCCGCGAGCAATAGCTAACAGTATATATATTTTTGAAATGTGCTAATTGAGCCCTTTCATTTGATACCAAACACGGCATCACTTAAAAAAAAATATTAGTTCATTACTTTATGCCCTCTAGAGGGGGCCATATTCAATTTAATGTGACGTCACATAGCTTATAACCAGCGGACAATCAAGACGCTTCCAACGATATCTCATTTGTCAAATTATGATAAGAAGTTTAGAAGTTATAAGGGAACATATGAACATATGTACATACATACATACCGGTCAAAATAACTTTAATTTCGGAAGTCGGTGTCTGGTTAAATGTATTTTCGTTTTTGTCACCGACTTCCGAAATTACAGTTATTTTTCATTGTATTTTTTTGTAAAAAAGTTTTTATTTTTCACTTTTTATTTGTGGTACCTACCCCACACCAATTCTAATACCACTACCTGCAAAAGAAACTAGAACATCATCCACATAAAAAGTGAGGAAAAATACGTATTATTGAAGCCAACTCAAATACTACCCAAGCAAAATTAATACATTTTATATAGGACCAGCCTCTCGAATATTTTTTTTAAAATTGGATGACTAAAAGTTATGCGTGGCCAATGTGGCCATACAAAAAAAATATATATACTTAAACACATGAACATGATTGTGCTCATGATAACAAACAACTTTTACTATGGGACCAAACCTGAAATCGCGAAAAAAAAATCTGCTGCTCCTTACATTTTAACGAGTTATGCGAACATGAATGTAAGGGACAGCTGATTTTTTTTTCTCGATTTCAGGTTTGGTCCCATAGTAAAAGTTGTTTGTTATCATGAGCACAATCATGTTCATGTGTTTAAGTATCGGTAACTAATTACCAGTCACCCTATATAAGTACATGTCGAATTGAGAACCTCCTTTTTTTTCGTCGGTTAAGAAACGATAGCTTGTTCGAGTGGTTAACATTCAAATAAATGTCGTATGTACTTCACTGACAAGTTAATATAAATAAATAGTTTTGAAAAAGATCAAGAACACTGGTGTTGTAGACATACTGCGATTGTGAAGGTAACGTGTATAATGTTTTATGTACACACATCAGCAGGTCAAATTACTACAAACTGTCAAATTTTTTCATTCGATTTTGAACTTAACTGTCAACATTTTAAGGTTCATTTTTGGTTTAACCTGATGTGCTGTTGTCTGTACCTACTTCTTGTTTTGTTGAACGATGAAAATACTTTTAATGCAAATTAACTAGTGTCTCACAGAATTAATACAATTTAAATAAAAGTTTAACTTTTTCGAGTAAAAACACATTCCTTATTTTTTTCATACTCTCTTCTTCTCTTTTGCTCAAGATAAGGCCCGTATTTATAATTAGCCGATGTACTTACTTATAATAAAATTTATGTACTTAGATAATAATATTATTATAATTAGCTGACCCATCAGACGTTGTCTTGTCCACAATACAAAATTCCCATAGTAAATTCACTTTCAGTTTTCCCGAATTTTCCAATTTTCCCGGTAACTTTCCCATTTTACGAATATGGATTTTATTTGTTTTATTCATCACAGTTGGTCCCATATAAAATTGATTAACTTTGCTTCGGTAGTTTTTGAGTTAGCTTTAATAATACGTATTTTTTCCCCACTTTTATATGGATGATGTTCTGGTTTGTTTTGCAGGTAGTGGCATTAGTATTTGTGTGCGGTCCACTACAGCTAAAAAGTGAAAAATAAAAACTTTTTTACAAAACAATACAACTGACTTCCAAAAACAACACTACAAAGTGAATAATAACTTTAATTTCGGAAGTCGGTGGCAAAAAACGAAAATACATTTAACTGGACACCGACTTCCGAAATTTAAGTTATTTTTCACTTTGTAGTGTTGTTTTTGGAAGTTGGTTGTGTTTTTTAAATAGATTATTTTTAAAATCAGGAATATGTTTTGATATTTCTCCAATGCGATGTGTCTATAACTGGCTCAGCTTCCGCATTTTGTTACCAAAGTAGCAGTCATTTCAGGCAGAGATGATAATGTTTCCAGGGAAACACAATCCTATGTAAATTCTAAATATCGATATAATCCCAACGTCCGGAAAGCTTGAACAAAAACCTGACATAAAATGTTATTAAATACTTCAGCCACACAAACATGTGATTGTCTTGTTTTTTACTTCGCACGCCAATTACGAGTATATTATGACATCATTACATAAAAACGAATCCGCGTTTTTTAAGTTTTTAACTAATTTCAGCGTACCTTGAATGCCGGATTCTAGATGTTATATAAGCGCAAGAATTTTTGCGGATGTGACCTTTGACAGTGACCCTCGATACGGCTCTAATGACCACGTTTAAATTGCCGATAAGAAAGCTACAGTACCTACCTACGGTGCGCTGATACCAACATGGGTTTAAAATAATAATAAAATAATAAATATTTTTTATAAAAATATTTAAAAATGTAAATTATATGATATTAATTGAATTATAGGAGATAATAATAAACCCCACCGCCGTATCTCTACGTTGATGTCGTGGTGGGGCTTGCGCGCTCCAAACTATAGGTTTTGCTGGAACAGGTCTAGGATGAGGAGCCAGACCAAGACAGATACATGAACCCGCAGGGCAGCATGTGGCGAGCTGTTGGGCAGTAGCGACCCCACGGGCCCTATCTCCCGGGAGAAGTCTTGTTCTTCACCTCTGGCTTGCCTTCATTGACCGGCTGGAGTGAACAATGACGAGGAACAGTGCTCCCTCCTCTTTCTTGCCTTTATTGGCTGGCTTGCAAGAGCAAAAGCGCTCGAAGGAAGTATTCCAGTAAGATGCTGGTAAGGATCTTGACCGTACTTTCGGGATTGTCCTGCTAGCCGTGGAATGCCTCTACTCATCGTGCACCTCAAGAAATGTTGCCCCTTTGTTGCTACGTCACTATGTGCTAGCGACCGTTTCCGGGGGCTCATTATTGAGTGTGCAAGTCACCCCCTGCCAATTTATCTGTGTATATTATATAACATTGATCAGGCAGGGGACACAGTTCTTCCATAGCTCAAGGTACCCAATCCACTATAGCCACCCAAACCCATAGCCCGATATGTTTTGTTTCCATGTTCTGCAATAGTCCTGTACTAACCGGGGTTTGTCTTTGGGTGCATTTGCATAGTGCATACAGGGATAATCGTCGGCTGGTGCCTCCTCGTCAAATAAAATTGTCTAAGGGGCCTCTGCGAGTTGGCTTGGGCCCCTCGTACGCCTTCCAAAGGTCCGGGACCCCAGGGTCCCGAGATATGTCAAAGTTAAAATAATAATAAAGCTTCTTTATTTCCCATCACCTAATGTATATTTCACCTACATGTATATTTTAACATATGATAATAATAATAATGAATATAATTTTGCACTATACTTATAAACTATTTAAACATGTTTTTCTTTATCGTTGTTTGTTTTCATTCACATGATATATGTCCTCGGATAGGATCCCCTATTTGGGTATAAGCCTCCTCCAGTTTCATCCAGTATAACACGCTTTGCAACATTTCAGCGTCATCTATAATTCTGGTATTGCAATTGTCCATAGGCGGTCAGCCTATCGCACTGCTGGATAGGCCTCTTCCAGGCTGCGCGACAACACCCTATCCTCTACTTTCCGCACCCAGTCTGGAGCCACGGTCCATCTAGCCGGAGGGCGTCCCACACTAAGCTTGCGGCCTGCCATCGGTCATTTGTCAGACATGGCCAGCCCACTGCCACTTCAGCTTGCTTGCAGCTATGTCGCGACGGCTGCATAGGTGGTGGTAAAAACTAATCATCGTCAGGTAAGCCGTGCGTGACTTGTTTGTCACCTGACAACTAGGTAAGAAAAACAAAACATATGTACTCGTTTCTGCTCCGTCCTTCATAGTTTGCATGTCGCCGTAATCAATAGACCACAATTTTATTCATACAAACGTTTGCAGTATATTGACGTAATATATATGATCATTGTAATAGTATGATGATGACTCATCGTTGATTGTAGCATTTATCACGTTCGTAATACGTACAACGCTTCCTATATATAAATAAAATACATGTTATTGCTTGTTTTGTGGTAAGACTTTGATGTGATAATTAACGACATGCATAGTTTTGGTGTGAAGTCAAGCATGTTATTGGTCTGAGGCGGTATTTTATAAAACGTCACTGCATCTTCGTATTTTGTGTCCACATTTTTTGCATTGCATGGAAAATGCCGACGAAGCGATGGTTCTTCTGACGATAATGGATCACCACCGCCTATGAAAGTCAGCGTTAACATCCCAGAGCCAAAGAGCACAAGACTATTCCCTGAAGAGTAAGGCAGATGTCTAATTATAGTACACCAATATTTCGCCTGTTATGTTTGAGTCTCATATAATAGAGCGCCAGACACAGTAACACTTTTGTCCGACTCGGAAATCGAACGCGGGACCACATGATCAGCAGTAGCGCTTGCGAACACTATCACTGAAATGTCTTATTTGCCTGTAATTAAACCTGCTGCCCTTTAAGGAGGATGCGCTGTGGTAGCCCGCGAAATTAATTTTTTTTGGGGTTTTTTGCAATTCGCAGGTCCGTGTCAGGTTGTATCTTGATCAAAATATGATACGCGGGAATAAAACATATGTATTTACATAATTTTATTCATAAAAATCATCAATATATCTCTCTAAGTTAGATTTCGTTCGTTCGACGAATCTGTAGTGCTATTCTGTAAACATCTCACCGTGATAACTCAGGTGAAGTGAGCGTGAAGTGAGCCGTCATTCTACCTGATGCAAGGGATTGACACTATTGACAGCTCACTTTAAGATCACTTCACTCATGTTTTCACGGTGAGATATTTACAGAATAGCACTACTGCACGAAATCTAACTTAGAGAGATGTATTGATGATTTTTATGATTAAAATTATGTGAATACTTAGGTTTTATTCCCGCGTATCGTATTTTCATCAAGATAAAACCTGACACGGACCTGCAAATTGCATAAAACGCAAAAAAAATGAATTCCGCGGGCTACCACAGCGCATCGTCCTTAAACAACAACTGTTAAATGATGAGTCAGATATAAAACAGTATTTTGTTACCTACATAAATGAGGTCTTTGGTAGAACTGTCATTATCAGCAGAGACGTCTTTGGTAATGTTTTCTAAACAATATTCTAGGTCAGTCCGTGCACAGGCACAGACACTACGCCGCCGTGTCATCAACAAGCTTCCAAAATAATCCATACAACACTGACGACCGTGCCTACACACGGCAAATAAACCGTAGTTTTTCACGGCAAGAAAAATGTATGTATACAAAGGGAATGAGCCTTCGAGCCGGCCGCGGCAAGGTCTACGAAATAATAAGAATAATAATATAACAAAACAAATGAATTCCTCAATTAGATACACTACATAATAAATGTGTGCATGTAACTGTTGACATAATCACTACAATTTATTATTTACTATACAGTAGCTTGCCTAATTATTCATACACATAATGACTGAGAAATCATTTATTTATTAAACTTTATGAAACATAAAAGACACAAAAGTCTTAATGTACTTTCAATGTTACTATATTGGTGTCGGCTTCCAGTCTAACCGGATGCAGCTGAATACCAGTATTTTGTATGGAGCGACTGCCTCTAACCTCCACAACCCAATTACTGAGTAATACGATACCCCTTGGTAAGACGGCTGTCTGACTTTCGGGCTTCTGACGACCCGTAACGACTGTCAAAGATCCACGAATGACAGCCGGGACCAACGGCTTAACGTGCTTTCCGAGGCATGAAGAACTCTCGGTATGTAAAGATGGTCACTCACCTACAGACCAACCCCGGCAAGCGTAGCTTAACCTGACGGACGAGCTCCTCCACAATATTAATAGACAATCATACGTGTAATCATGTTATTTTAATGTATTGGACTGGGTAAAACCAGCTGATTAATCTCCTTCTTCAGTCTCCTTGCTACTACATCGTCATCATTCTCCTGTCCTTATCCCAATGGGAAATTTACTCCACCAGCTGGCAACACTTTGACAAAGGCTCTTCCATTTCAACAACGAAATATAAAATATATGATGACTTTCATCATTCGACGATCTTTATTACTTCTCCTTTTGCTCCGTTTTTGTTCTGAAATAGAACCAACTTTTTTAACTGTGCATCTACACGACCTTTCAGCTGAGTTCTGGTTTACTCTCAGTAATTTACACAAAACACTTGATCAAATATTAGTATGGCCTACAGATAGCTGTTCCGGTTTCAGTGTTTATGCATGTGTTTTGTGTTAACGCATATGCGATGCAGAAAAACTTTTTTACAAAAAATATACAGCCGACTTTCAAAAGCAACACTACAAAGTGAAAAATTACTTTAATTTCAGAAGTCGGTGTCTGGTTAAATGTATTTTCGTTTTTTGCCACCGACTTCCGAAATTAAAGTTTTTTTTTTTCACTTTGTAGTGTTGTTTTTGGAAGTCGATTGTATTTTTTTTTTGTAAAACAGTTTTTATTTTTCACTGTTTACTTGTGGTACCTACCCCACACAAATTCTAATACCACTAACTGCAAAAGAAACTAGAACATCATCCATATAAAAGTGGGGAAAAAATAGGTATTATTGAAGCTAACTCAAAAACTACCCAAGCAAAGTTAATCAATTTTATATGAGACCAATTTTGAAAAATACCCCGAGATTACGAATACGATCTCGAATAAAACAATTTTTTTTCAAATCGGACACTAAAAAGATATGTTTGGTCATACTTACATAAGAAAAATAAATAAATTAAAAAAAAACATACGTGTCGAACTGAGAACCTCCTCCTTTTTTTTTTCGTCGGTTAAAAAAAGTAATTTGTGGAAAAAAAATAATAATATAACATCACGCCTTTTTTTCCCGAAGGAAAGAAGTTAAAAAAATATATTCTAACCTAATTAAAACTATTAAAAAACTAAAAGATGGCGTCGAAAAATTTCTCCGCATCGCTGTCAACTGGTAATGTACCCAAAAGACTGGCGGCATTGCCACGTTGTATGGCAATGGCAATGCTTAGCCTCTGGGCAAGGTAAAAGCCAGCCCTTGGGTCACGGTTTGAAAACTTCGTTGAACAAACCATGAGCACTTGGGCCGTGGGGTCCGCCCACGGCCCAATGGTTTCAACCCCAAATGGCTCGAAAATATAATATCCGATAAGGTTATTATATGTACTTCCGCCGCTTGAGGTTTTCCGCATCCGATTTAAGCAAATTGACTACCAACTCTCCAACCACCAACTACAACCAACCACAATTATTGTCCTTATTATTCAAATCTGTCATTCTTTGACTGTTTTATAGAAAGGCTATCATCATTATCTGCCTAGCCTTTTCCCAACTATGTTGGGGTAGTCTTCCTGTCTGCACCGGATGCAGCAGAATACCAGTATTTTACATGGAGCGATTGCCTATCTGCCCTCCAAAACCCAGTTACTGGGTAATACGATACTCCTTGGTAAACCTGGTTGTCAGACTTTTGGGCTTCTAACGACGCGTAAGGACTGTCAAAGATCCACGAACGACAGCCGGGACACGCAGGGAGGGGTCTTGGTATATAAAAATGATCATCCATCCCCGAACCAACCGCGGCAAGCGTATTATATTACTTAGCCACAAGCCCTTCTCTTGTATAGAATGGCCGCGTGGTGCAAAGGAATTAAGCCAAGGTTTGGCGCAGCATCATCCAACAACAACAAGAAAGCAAGCTTAGTATTACTAACAAGATAAAGTCAGGGAAATTAATTGCTAAGCACCTTGACACCCGTTGAGAATTTACCATATTATTATATGGTAAATTCTCAACGGGTGCTGCGCCAAACCTTGGCTTAATTCCTTTGCACCACGCGGCCGTCAAAGCTGCAGAGTTACTACTCAGCAGAGCTTAGCCTACGAGGGTTATACCAATGGATTCCACTGGAGATCCCAAAACCTCACTATATGTACCAAAGAATGGCCTCCGTGGGGGTTATAGCTGTTGGTAAGAGGGTCCAGCATAACACTCCGCCTTCCACAGCAGAAGGTTTTCACAAGATTTTCCCCTGGAAAAGTTTTTCTCCTACCTCAAACAACCTTCATTGTCCTTCATACAAGATTTGGCTATATTGCTTTGCCTTGCATAGTATCGAACCGAATCTTATAATCTGCACCATTTCAGCCATGGAACAATAAAACGGATACCACTAATAAATCAAGCCTCTAGTTTTATCAATGCCTTAATATAAGTACTCTCAAATTGAGCCCAATTAATAAGTACATGTAAAACAAAGCTATCTATACTATAAAAACGTATATCTTTTAAACAAAAGGCATGGAATTTTTATCTTAGCGATTGTTAGCCGTTACGGTTGAGGAGCTTGCGTCCAAAAAATAATAAGTATTATTAGGTATTTTGCACGTAAAAAACCGAAGTGTGACGGCATTACGTCAGTACGCAAAAATAAAAAAAATGTAATGATAATTTTATGCAGAATATTAAAAATGTGATTATTTTTATGAAGGCGTTTTGAAAAGATTTCGGCACAAATACCCTTAGGTATCATTATATTAAAAACACCTTACATAAAATAATTGTAAGGAGTAAATGATAAATGATATTTATTTTGAAAATGTTTTTTATTTTTATTTTTACAACATTTTTTATTTTGAAACTAGATGAGGTCGTTGTTCCTTCTCAGAGTCTCTTTAAAAGTCCAGACATTATCATCATAGTCAGATTATGTCATTGTGATGACCATAGGTAGGTTCTAAATCTATATTAACAACATTACCTACACCTTAAACAGATCTCATATTTTTTTGCAACTCTAGCTCCCAAACAACTACGAGTAGCCTACCAGTTACAACTAAGGCCATTGAAAAGGGAACGGCTCCAATTTGTTAAATCACGATAAATGCGTGTACTTACACTGTAGGCGTTTGTGAAATATGTTCCTTACATACACTAGGTACTGGACAAAAAGGCAACACATTGTAAAAGTATCGTAAGACATGCGTGGGATGTTTAACTAGGCCTTCTTATTGTGGGTGACTTGAATTGATACAGGGTTATTAATTTATCAAATTGATGGGTAGTGGTGTCACCTTGCTAATGTATTAGTATAGGCACAATTTGCTCGTGGTTCAGTAACAGGTGCGCTCGAACGTTTTGATTTTTTTTTTGTTCGCCTCTTTTCTGGAGTGGTTTACGAAAAAAATTAATTAGGAAAAACCCAAAGGAATCCAAATTGAAATTTTTACAGAACAACGTCTGACGAGCTAGTTTAGATTAGTATCGTTATTGTATTGTTGTTGACAGTAGTATATAAAAAATAATATAATTATAGTAGTATAATAAAGTATTGATCAGGCAGGGGTCATAGTCCTTCATAGTTCTAGGTCACCAGTCCACCTTAGCCACTCAAATCCATAGAACAATATCTTTTTTTCCATGTCCTGCAATCGTCCTACACCAACCGGGGGTTGTCCTTGGGTTCACTGCCTAACAGCTCACCACATGCTGCCCTGCGGGTTTCTGTATCTCTCTTGGTCTGGCTCCTCACCCTAGTCCTGTTTCGGCAAAATAAACTCTACCGGCACATATCTAGAGTTCGGAGCGCGCCCACCACGACGTCAACGTAGAGATACGGCGGTGGGGTTAATATTATTCTTATTATTGTAAGATATTCAAATAATACCAGCTACAAAAATTTCAATGAATATTTTATAGAAAGTCACAGCTGTAACCATTTTTATTTCAACGCCATCTGTTTAGTACTGAACAAACCATTTTTGTACCTATGATGCTGCTGCTCAGAAAAATTTGAGGATAGCCATTTATAAAAACTATATAGGTACCCTTCGCATAATGTAGATGGCGTTGTTCTGGTTTCAAGAAGAAAATAAAAAAATCTCTTGGAAATACAGTATGTAGTTTTTCGCGACATATTATTATAATACTTTTACATGGCATGAGTAATCTCTCTCACTGAGAGGAGGCCTGTGTCCCAGCAGTAGGAACATTATAGGCCAATTATATAATAAATTAAAGGTTTGTAAGTTTTTGAAACGATTTAGAAACTAGGTACCTAGTCCTATTTAAAAAATATATACACGTAATTGAAGTAGAAATTTCGACTCTGTATCACTTGAACGTAAATTCCTCCTTTTCGATCGAAATTTTTCTATCTTGGCTTCTAAATGATAGGAAGATGATTATTTTATGTCCGAAAGAATATTCCACAAAAATGAAAATTACAAAAAAAAAAGAACGTGAGAAAGCCGTGTAAAAATAACGATATAATTTTTTTAAAGCGGTTCCCATATAGCGCAACTTACGGGTAAGTACTTTTTTTTTCACTATTTGGATCACCCTGTTTACCTAATAGCCAACAACATACACACATCAAAAGTGTCTAGGGATCAAGCATTTTTATGCGGATTTCTTGAGATTGAGATGTGGCTTTGTAATAAATTTATGATTTTATAAATTTATATGGATCCTTTTTGGTGCATTTCATAATTTGAATCAGGAACTGTGAATCAAATTCGAGTAAAAGATGAAAATCAGCTGTCAATATTTTCCCTATAAAAACATACAACGCATTGAAGACATTATTAGTGCTACTGTTTCCCTACTACTGATTAAAACCAACGTTATTATGGAGCGGCGACGTCATTTAAGCAGGGAAGAAATGCTCAGAGCCGTGGGAATGATAGAAGCTGGTTCCCGGCAACGTACTGTGGCTTTAGCTCTGAATACAAGTCAGAGTGTTATCAGTCGACTTTGGACACGTTACCGAAGTACTGGTACCGTGGCTGAGCGCCATGGAGGACGGTATCGCTGCACCACACGGAGACAAGACCGATACATTCAAATCTTAACTCGAAGAGCTCCAACTATAACCGCCATGATGTTAGCCGTGAGGCTTCATCACTCTTCAGGGAACTTAATTAGCGACCAAACAGTCAGAAACCGCTTGCATGAAGTGAACCTTCATTCCCGAAGACCGCTACGGGTACCACCTATAGCAATGCACAATCGTAGGATTCGATATCAATGGGCTCTTGAACACAGAAATTGGGCAGAAGAACAATGGCGTTTCGTGTGCTTTTCTGATGAGTCTCGTTTTGGTATGAGACCGGATACAAGACGTATACGACACTGGAGAACCCCTGGACGCCAACAGCGATTAAAATCCTGCCAGGAAGTCCATCCTTATAGTGGTGGAACCATCATGGTATGGGCGGGTATTTGGATCGGCGGAAGAACTGAGTTGATTTGGATCAGAGGCAACCTCAACGCTCAAATTTATGCTGAGACGATTGTATCAGACGTCATCGTTCCTCTACAAGTGCAAATCGGTCCCTTATTTCAGTTAATGCATGATAATGCACGACCGCACACCGCAAGAGTTGTAAGACAGACTCTCGCCGCAGCTAACATCAATGTCCTGCCCTGGCCTGCTCAGTCGCCAGACTTGAACCCGATTGAGCATGCATGGGATATGCTACAGAGAAGAGGTCTGCCGAATATGGAGGGTATCCAGTCGCAAGAAGACCTTTTTTTGTTGTTGCAACGAACATGGGCGGCCATTCCACAGCGTGATTTGGATGAACTCATTTTGAGTATGCCAAACCGATGTTCTTGTGTTGTTAGTGTTCGCGGTAGAAACACGGATTATTAATTGTTTAAGTTACCCAATAAAATTTTAAAGAAAACTGTTATTTCAGTCTTTTTTTCGAACTTTAATGTTAGTGGTTCAAATGTCAAAAATCCCTTTATTAGGAAAATGGCAAATTTCTTTATTAATGCAAAGGTGACTTGGTTTATCGTTACTGTGACAAACGAAAACACTTTATTTGATGAATCCTTAAAGAAAATTTTAATTAATATCAATCAGGAGAAAAGTTATTGCAAAAATATATGTTGATCCCTAGACACTTTTGATGTGTGTAGTTCGTGCCGAAACGAGAGACAAAAACTAGAATTTCAAAAACGGATGAGTTCGATGACTGTGTCAAGACTTTACAAGTTATACTTTTATATTTTGGGTATTTTTAGTAGGTCGCTAAGAGCACATAATACCTCAACTCAATTCGCTTACGATACTGCTCTTGGACTGAGTGAGAGCGAGACTGTGTGCGGTGCTGGGAGGCAGTCAGTGGCGATAGTTTAGGTAATTGCTTTTTACGGTGAAAATAATGGTGATTAAAAAAAAAAAAACATAGTATCTGCTTTATATTTAGTTCAGTTATTATGCAGTTTCATCTAATTTGGAGTAATACTAGCGGTTTATTGTTCGGTTTGGTTCGGAGGTAACTTTGTCATTTTTTTCTATCGAGAAAATTTTATGGAATCGTGTTTTCGTCAAACATAACTCAACTTTACCATATATTTATTTCAAAATTAATGCTGCAGTGTTTTCGATACAACCGAGGATCATGCTAAGCAATTTGAGGTAGTAATATTCAAGTTAGCTTAGTAAAAAGATAGGTACCGGTGAGCCACGGGTTTTCCCAAAGTAATCAATAAGGAAATAACAATTAAAATTACAATATTAGCCTTTTGAACAACATTACCAATTAATATTGTTATGTTAGTGATAACTCGTGATATAGCAGCCGCACAGGTCGATCGAAGGTTAAGCTATGTTTTCTGCGGTCGGTTCGTGGATGGGTTCATCCAACACACATACATATCCATCCATACATATTGAAACCCCTCCGTGCCTTGGAAAGCACGATAAGCCGTTGTATTGGTCCGGATCTTTGACAATCGTTACGGGTAGTCAGAAGTAGTCTAGTCTTACGATACCCATCGTGTTACCCAGTTACTGGGTTTTGGTGGTCAGATAGGCTCCATGTAAAATACGATATTCAGCTGCATCCGCTTAGACTGGAAGCCAATCCCAACATGTTGTTGGGAAAAAGCTAGGCAGATTGATTGTTTGTAATAGGTACATAACGTAAATGGTTATTAGTTTTATTAAAAACATAACATTTTACAGCTTAGAAGCACATGATAAATCAGAGATTTATCCAAAAATGGGCAGGAATAAACCTAGTATGCGATACTTTTAGGGCAGAAGGAGAACGCGATAACCGACTTTTAATGATTTTAAACTTAAAATCACGTCTAAACGAGTATTTGGAAAAAATATAAGTTAAATTAGAGCATTTTCATAATAACTTCATGTGAAATATATAAAACTAATCATTTGGATTTTTCTGTTGTACTGAAACCGAAAAAACATGATTAAGACTTGAAATTTTTCCATAGGAAAAAATTCTAATCTGCCTAGCCTTTTCCCAACTATGTTGGGGTCGGCTTCCAGTCTAACCGGATGCAACTGAATACCAGTACTGCCTATCTGACCTCCACAACCCAGTGACTGGGTAATACGATACCCAATGGGAAGACTGGTTGTCAGACTTTCGGGCTTCTGACGACCCGTAACGACTGTCAAAGATCCACGAATGACAGCCGGGACCAAAGGCTTAACGTACTTTCCGAGGCACGGAGGAGTCTCGGTATGAAGATCACCCATCCATGGACCAACCCCGGCTAGCGTAGCTTAACCTGATGGATCGACCCGTGCAGCTGTTATTACTCAGCCACGAGCTTGCCGAGCCAAAAAATTGCAAAGTAGCACCATATATTTTCTGTTGTATACGATTATACGTAAAAAGTTCCTTACTGTGCAGTAAAATTTGCTATAAATCGAAGGTATTTAAATATTTTAAGAACTTACTATTGACGACACGGTTGGCGCAGTGGTTGAGCGATTGACTGCTGCGCAGCATGTCGCGGGTTCGATTCCCGCACGGAACAAATATTTGTACGACCTACAAGTATTTGTTCCGAGTCTGGGTGTTTTTCTATCTATAATATGTATGTATTTACAAAAAAAAAAAAAAAATGTATATAAGTAGTTTATCAGCCATCTCGTTCCATAACACAAGCATTAGGTTGCTTAGCTTGGGGCTAGATGGCGTTGTGTGATATGTCCAAACATATTTATTTATTTATTATTTACTATGCTAAAAATGTATTTAAGTATAGCGTTTTGTCATAAATCCACATTAATTTAAACGAAGCGCGTTTAGTTCCGGTGCGCGTGAGAGTCTTCTACCTACTTTCTCGCGTCAAACTAGACAGCCATAACGCCATTAACTTACACAACGAGCTAAACCTCACTTCAATCAAAATCAATCTGCCTAGCTTTTTCTCAACTATGCTATGCTGTATCCGGTTAGACTGGAAGCCGACCCCAGGCTTCCAGTCTAGCCGGATGCAGCTGAATACCAGTATTTTTCTAAACCACGCTTCAATATATCCTCTTAATTTGTAAAGTTATGTCTAACGCGAATAAGAAACCAAGAATCACGCAAATACTATCAAGCGTATTTTTATGAAACCACCATTTTAAAGGTAATTTAATTATTTATCTTTTAGTAAGTACTTATTTACGTGTTTTAATATAATAACTTTTCTTTTATGTGTAATAAGTTAATACATAACATGCATCTAATTTGGAACAGCGCTCTTTGATGGGCGAGTCCTATTACTGGCTGGACGTACGACACGTTTCGTGAACTCAGCACAGAACACGCAAGGTAACCACCTAAGGCCGTTCGCACTTGCACCGCCGTGTTCTCGCGGAGGCGATCGGCGGCGGCGATATCTCGCGTCCAAACCTGGTCTAGGCCATGGTGCGGAGCGAGTGTGCATTAGGAGGCCGTCAACTCCTTCTGCAAAGCAGTAATGCTCGCGAAGGAGGAGGCGGAACGCGTGAGGGAGAGGCAACAGTCGCTTCCTCGCGCCCCTAGCCGCCGCAGGAGACGCCCTGGGCGGCGGGATTCCATTGCCGATTTCCGGCCACCGTAGGTGCGGGCTTGCGGATGACGAGTAATGGGCAGCTCACAGTTCGGTTAGGACCA
This sequence comes from Cosmia pyralina, assembly GCA_946251885.1. Classification (NCBI taxonomy): domain Eukaryota; kingdom Metazoa; phylum Arthropoda; class Insecta; order Lepidoptera; family Noctuidae; genus Cosmia; species Cosmia pyralina. Next base: position 6,447,873 of record OX276365.1, read on the forward strand.
GGCCCGGGTCGACGGCGCGTTGTGTTCCACGCGCGCCTCAAAGAGATGTCAGCAGTGACGGGGTCCAATAGGGCCGATGCCGCCGGGGTCGCGGGTTGTTCGAAAGAAATATCGTGGCCTTGCCAAAAAATTGCAGCAGCTGCTGGCTTAGGTCACCCCGAATAGTCACCACATCGCCATCGACCGGTTCTATGCTCCTCGCATCCGGTGGATACCTGTGATCTTCATCAGGTAGGTACAGACCACTAGGTAGGTGAAAAGCGGTTTATATAGTTTATTTGCATGAATTACATAAGTTTAATTCAGAATGAATCAGAACAGATCGACAAAAATTTTAAAATCATTTCCACAAGCAACGCCACCGGCACAGTTTTGGGTATTAAAAAAACCGGCCAACTGCGTGTCGGAACACGTACAATGAAGGGTTCCGTAGTTGAATATAATTTATCCCAAAAACAAACTTAACAAAGGATCCCAAAAAAAGTTTTTTATGTCATAAAACTACAAATTAACAATTTTCGGACTTTTTCCTTTATTTGTAATGTGAGACCTTGTTTCTTGTCAAATTTCATTATTCTAGGTCAACGGGCAGTACCCTTATAGGTTTTGATTTACTTGCGACAATTGCGAGTATCAAAATGTGTCACAAAATGGCCGTACTTTTTTATTGCGTTGACTTAGAAGCTTGATTTTTTTAGAACTCTACGGGACCATAGACTTACGTATTTGATATTAATTTCAACTTGATATCTCTATATGCGTTCCTGAGAAAAAGGGTCATGACAGACTGACAGAGTCGATTTTTTTTTATATAATAGAATTACAAATTATAATATTTTAGACTTTTTCTTTATATATGCTGCGAGACCTAGCTTCTTGCCAAATTTCGTGATTCTAGGACAACGGGATACTTCCCGTTGTCCCTATAGGTTTTGATTTACTTGCGAGTACCAAAATATGTCGCATAAATGGCCGTATGTCTTTATTGCATTGACTTAGCAGTTTGAGTTTTTTAGGACTCCAAGAGACCATAGACTTGCGTATTTGATATAACGAAGTGATCCTATAAGGGTTCCGTTTTTTCCTTTTGAGGTACGGAACCCTAAAAAAACCTTTCAAAAAATTAACACTGATGAACCATTAAAAATGTTATGCTTCTCACATTTTGTTTATTTGGGTCGGTCAATGGTGCATTGCACTTTGATTCAATGCAACTTTCACGATGAAAGCTTACAAACACCGAGAGCGAAGCGAAGGAGAAAGGATGTAAGTGGTAAGCGACAATTATTATTTTTTTTTTTTTTTTATTAATTTATTTACTGGCACAAAGTTTGGTTTGGTCATTTGGTTTGAATAGGTTTTTATTATTTTATTTATCTTATATTTTTAAAGATTATTTTCTATTTTGTGAATGTGAGAACGTTGTAGGCCTTGTAGACTGTAGATTTGTTGACATTTCTGGTACTTGTTGAAAGGCCTACACACTGTCCTCCCATACCTATTAACACTGTTACTTGAAATATTGTAAAAGCCAATTATTTTTAAAAGAGTAACCGTGGAGTTTCTTGCCGGCTCTTCTCCATAAGAAACCATCAATTGGAACCAATGACGTAGTATAAGGTGATACATCATTGATTGGAACCATGCACTTGGCTTCTGATGTTTTATAAGTGCCCATGTAGGAATATATGAAATAAAATATTTTGATTTGACTTGTTGTAGGTGAAGCTCGTGGCTAAGTAATAACAGCCGCACGGATCGATCCATCAGGTTAAGCTACGCTTGCCAGGGTTGGTTTGCCACATAGGTGACCATCTTTACATAGGTACCGAGACTCCTCCGTGCCTCGGAAAGCACGTTAAGCCGTTGGTGCCGGCTGTCATTCGTGGTTCTTTGACAGTCGTTACGGGTCGTCAAAAGTCCGAAAGTCTGGTCAAATAGGCAGTCGCTCCATGTAAAATATTGGTATTCAGCTGCATCCGGTTAGACTGGAAGCTGACCCCAACATAGTTGGGAAAAGGTTAGGCAGATTGATTGATTGACTTGTTGTGGGTAATATTCTACAAAAGAGAAACCGTTATACATCAAATGGATCAGTCAGCCTGTTAACCCACCTCTCCGAAATACTAAAGTCCTCATATCCAAGCCAGGAACAACACAACCCGCAGACCAAAATCAAAACAATGAATTACTAATAGGAAAATTGTTAGTGACAAATAGCATAGCACATCATTCAGTAAGCCCAGTCTTGATGGTAAAACCCGAGGTGACAACACGACGTTTAAACCAGCCCCTATGGTCTCAATACTTACTTGATTTATGAGAATAACGGCGTTTGGAATAAGGTGGAGTTTACATCGAATAACGTTGACAGTGTATTTTAAAGTTTATATGACTGAATGTAACTGTATGACCCGTGCATCAATCAATTCCAAATATGTTGGGGTCGGCTTCCAGTCTAAATGGATGGTAGTATCGTACATTACATGGAGCGACCGCCTATCTGACCTCCACAATCCAGTAACCGGGTAATACGACTGGTAGTACCTTGGTAAGACTAGTTGGCAGACTTTCGGGCTTCTGACGACCCATAGCGACTGTCAAAGATCCACGTATGACAGCCGGGACGGAGGAGTCTTGGTATGTAAAGATGGTCTGATGGATCGATCAGTGCGGCTGTTATTACTTAGCAACGAGCTCCTCTGTACTGTACCCGTGCATCTGCAGAGCAAAAGCCACTTTGTGTCGTCGCAGGAACAGTGTTCCATGCGCGCCTTCATAGGAGGACTTGCGGACGTGGGATCGGCCGCACTTGGTGATTGGCACGCTAGGCATGGCGGGCTGGTACATGTCGTGAGTGCGGCGAATGTACAAGTATCTCCCGGGCCCCCGACTTAAGGCATTAGAAGGAACAGTGGGGTTTTAGTCGGTAGTAGTCTGACTTAACCCTCAGTTCTCCCTAGACTGAGGGTATCCAAGAGGATTCCTCAAAGAAAAAAACAAAAGTCGCGAGGTGTCGTGGGCTCGTGGGACAATCGGTTAGAACGAAGTTCCTTTCGCTGTATATTATGTATTTATACAGAGCCATATAATATAGTTTTTAGCAACGATTTGTCGTTACGTCACAATTTTATTTCTGTCAGTTTAATCCTTAGCCGCGTTAAAGAACTTCGTTCCAAAAAATAAATAGACAAAGGTACAGGGTCAAATTGTAGCTGCTATAAGTTGACCACATTTTGCTTAGGTCTAGTAATATTGTCATGCACTTATTTCTATCCAACTTCAAATCCATTACATCTATATGTATATCCCATGCAATCAATCTGCCTAGCCTTTTCCCAACTATGTTTGGGTCGGCTTCCAGTTTAACCGGATGCAGCTGAATACCAGTATTTTACATGGAGCGACTGCCTATCTGACCTCTACAACCCATTAACTGGGTAATACGATACCCCTTGGTAAGACTGGTTGTCAGGCTTTCGGGCTTCTGACGACCCGTAACGACTGTCAAAGATCCACGAATGACAGCCGGGACCAAAGGCTTAACGTGCTTTCTGGGGCACGGAGGAGTCTCGGTATGTAAAGAGGGTCACCCATCCACGGACCGAGCCCGGCAAGCGTAGCTTAACCTGATGGATCGACCCGTGCGATTGTTATAGCTTAGCCACGAGCTCCTCCTATATATCACTTCCAACATCCCTAAATGACAAGTGGTGAGAGTAACGTCAAAACGCGAATAACATATAACAGTACAATGATGTTGATACTTGTTTTATTAAGGGTCACTTTCTTTTCACTAGGTACAAGGATAACCTTTTATCTTAAGGTTATTGCGACAAAAATACTGATGCATCTGCTACATCTTTGTTACTTTTATAGTCTCTGCAGCTATCGCGTTCCTCGTTAGCAAAGCGACGACAAGCCATGTCTGATTGTAACATTGTCATTTGTCATGTCTACGTAATTTAGATGTTTATTATTATGTTTGATTATTCTTGCGATGTTTTCCTTCTGAGGATCTACTACTATGTTTTTGATAAGAAGTCACGTATATGGGCAAGCGTTCGCTTATAAAATTCATCATTTTAAACCTACTTTTAATCGAGAATCAATTTTCGAAACGTTCTCGTAGATTGTAAGACATTCAAAAAAATTTGAGAATGGACGGTACATTTTCGGGAAGCAAAGAATCAAAATGCCATTTTAATGTAAAAAATATTGAGAACTTTTGACAACGTGCATAATCTCTTTACTTTTGGTTCAGAGTTTATCTGAAACAAAGAAAGCATGGTTTTGAGAAGTGTTATTTTGTTTTCCATCTGGAATTTCTTAACAGCAGCCTGGAGTCTGGATTTGTGCCCGGACGGTGCCAATAGACACTATAATATATCTAGGATCACAGATCTGAGTCATATTTATATGATAACTAACTGCGCCCCGCGGTTTCACCCACGTAGACCGGGATAAAAAGTAGCCTATGTGTTAATCCAGGATATAAGCTATCTACATAACAAATTTCAACCAAATCGGTCCAGCCATATGAGCGTGAAGAAGTAACAAACATACAAACACACACAGAAACACACTCACAAACTTTCGCCTTTATAATATTAGTGTGATGATGTTAGGCTGACGTAATATAAACTTAAGAATCATTTCGTCTTTGCTTAAAGATTTTTGACATTTGTTGTTAGACAGGATCATAGAAACAGGTCTTGCCATATTGAATATTACAATGAATTTTCACATTTGTTTTCATAATTTCCTGATACAAACTCCGCTATTTTGCTACTGCCGTATTCAAAATTGTAAGGTAATTAGTTATTGTGACGGTTTGCAAGGTCTCACAGGGAGGTATCTCATAAAACAAGATTTTTTGCGATTACAAACTTACATTTGCAGTTGGAGAATTAACAGAGACGTATATCGATGTATGGGAGAACATGTTATTCAGCTACATTTATTTACTTATTTATTTAATTCTTTATCCACACAAATGTACAGAGGCGGACTTAATTCCAAAGGCATTTTCTACCAGTCAACCTTTGGGTGATGCAGAGACAAACAGTGGTTAGGTGAAATAGCGAGAATTGAGGAATAAATATTTATTTAAATATAAAGTCATACCTTAAACGTATTAAAACTATAAAAATATAATACCTAATTTATGTAAATGTAATATAAATATAACCTAAAAATAATAAAATTATATCCTAACATAACTAAAACTTAAAAAACTAAAATATGGCGTCGAAAAATTCCTCCGCATCGCTGTCGACTGGTAAAGTACCTAAGAGACTGGCGGCATTGCCACGTTGTATGGCAATACTAAGCCTCTGGCCAAGGTACCCAATTATAGTATATAAATATAAGCACAAATAAATACACAAAAAATGAAATTAAATTAAAATTAAGTTTGTTTTTGGGATAAATTCATGCCAACTACGGAACCCTTCATTGTGCTTAGTCCGACACGCACTTGGCCGGTTTTTCTAATAAAAACAAAATACACACTGCCGAAGCAATAATATTATCTACCTACACACAACCGACTCGTCCTCCATTGCAATCACATAAAACAAAAAATAGGATCAAAGAACTATTATAATGAAATACACAAATATGATTCTAGAGGTCATATATTTAGGGTAAGAGATAGAGTCCCATGTATTATTATTTTAGATATATTATGGTGTAATACCCCCTTTAATTAAAACTATAAGCACGTCAAGGTAGTTTCGCTAAATCTTTTTTTCACCTCATTTCCTTTTTATTGTCAGGAAATTATCCCTTCAACTGTCAATTTACTGAATACGTCCGTACGTAAATGTCCAAGTATACAAAGAATTTTGGACAATAAACTCAAAATCATTCAATATAGTCATTACAAATTTGAAATTAATATGTCTCAAATAAAATAAGCAATAAGTAAGAATAATCAAATCTGGTTTCCATAACTTGTTTACATTTTGAAAGTCAAACGTGGTAGAAATCAAAGATCATTGTCAAATAAGTATATTTAGTAGGATCACAAAAAACCTTAACCTTATCATACTTATAAAAAAAAAAAACAAAATGGCTGCAACAACTGAGGCTCAAAATGGTCAAAGGAGTCAAAATCAATCTGCCTACCCTTTTCCCAACTATGGTGGGATCGGCTTTCAGTCTAACCGAATGTAGCTGAATACCAGTATTTTACATGGAGCGACTGCCTATCTGACCTCCACAACCCAGTGACTTGGGTAATACGATACCCCTTGCAAGACTAATTGTCAGACTTTCGGGTTTCTGACGTCAAAGATCCATGAATGATAGCCGGGACCAACAGCTTAACGTGCTCTCCGAGGCAAGGAGGAGTCTCGGTATGTAAAGATGGTCACCCATCCACGGACCAACCCCGGCAAGCGTAGCTTTACCTGATGGATCGACCCGTGCAGCTGTTATTACTTAGCCACGTTGTGGGTTCAAATCCGGGCAAGAACTACTTAATGTGGCTTTCAATGCATATGGAAAGTTTTATCTTGGACATTACTGACATCGGTGAAGGAAAAACATCGTGAGGAAACTCGGACTTTATAGTTCTTAATATAAGTCTGAAATCGCCAACCCGTCTTGAGCAAGCGTGGTGATCAATGCTCGTGCCTTCTCTGTATGAGAAGAGGCTTTTACCCGGCAGTGGGACAGTAATAAGCTGGTATTATTTTTAATAATTTAAGCCATACTTGCAGCCAGTAATCTTTGCACACTCTCAGGATCTTACACTCATCAAAATATGGTCCAAATTATAAAATTCAAAATCCGTAGTCCAATCTTCCAAATTCAAATAAAAATTAAAACTGGTAATAATTAAATACCGAAACACGTCTCAGGAAATAATATACAACTTATAATCACAGAATGAATTTGATCAAAATCTATTCAAGAATTTAAAACGTAATCTGACTCATACAGTCTACTTATTTTAAAGAATTAAGGACCTTTTACTATAGAGAGGAGCTCGTGGCTAAGTAATAACAGCCGCACCGGTCGATCTATCAGCTTAAGCTACGCTTGCCGGAGATGGTCCGAGGATGAGTGACCATCTTTACATACCGAGACTCCTCCGTGCCTCGCAAAGCACGTTAAGCCGTTGGTTCCGGCTGTCATTTGTGGATCTTTGACAGTCGTTACGGGTCGTCAGAAGCCCGAAAGTCTGACAACCAGTCTTACCAAGGGGTATCATACCCAGTAACTGGATTATGGAGGTAAGATAGGCAGTCGCTCCATGTAAAATATAGTAATATACAGTAATTCAGCTGCACCTGGTTAGACTGGAAGCCGACCCCAACATAGTTGGGAAAAGGTTAGGAACATGATGAAGGACCTTTTCACACCAGAATGGCAATTCCCGTATTTTTTGTTCGCATTCTCAGCGGTATGGCAGTGTCAATCTGTCAAAAATAACTCTAGACACGCTCTAGACATTGATTGTCGCTGAAACAAGATTGAAGCGAGATTTTTGAACGTATTTAAACACGAGAGTTGGCCTCCAAGGAAAATGAAACATAAAAAATCCTACACTTTGCGGGACACTGAACTACACACAATAGAAGTATTATTGTCATGATCTATGGGTGTTTAAGTGTCCCGCAGTATTAAAGAGCTTCGTAATGTAGAAGAATTCTTTCTGAAGAATAGAACCTGGGTTTCCGTGGCAGAAAGGTACCCCGACTTTTCTGCCACGGAAACTTTCCTGCACTTTCCTGGTATGAAGGATTAAAAGAGTTGGTGCTAAACCAGGAACACCTTACTTCAACTTACCTTGTGGTTTCGAAGTCGCAAGGGTGATTGCTGAGCGTTGGGTCTTGGATTAGATTACCAGGTCGGGCAAAGTGTTATTGGGTTTTCAATTGGCTCAGTAGCAGCCTGAAGTTTCGAAGATGGCGGTGTGATGTATACGTACCTCGGAAAACACAGCCCTTATTCCTGCGCCTGATCTCTCCTTGGTCGTGTCGGATTACCGACCCATCGGTTTATGAGAGTGAGGGAAGAGATAGTGCACCTGTATTTACGCACACACTCCTGTCGATGGCTTATCTCTGCTTAGAGTGGCCTCCATGACTGAAATTCGTTCAGGAGTACTAGTAGGTACTCTACAACGTTGTCTAACATATTAGCACATCGGCAACCTGTTCAATGCTTTTTACCGGTATAGTCCCATCTCGGCTCAGGAGCCGAGGTGGGACTATACCGGTAAAAAGCTGACGGCGGCGATAGCCAAAAGATTACCGCCGTCTTTGGTCACCAAAGGTGCCAAAGGTGGCACCCATGAATTTGCTTATCATGCCCACAAAAAAATCCCTATAAATTCCTGGTTGCCTAGGTGTAACTAGCCGAGATGGGACTAAACTTTTTTAGCAACCGTTAACTAAAATTATAGTCAATTTCGGTACTCGATAAATGAATGGTTGTAAACACAATGATTATCAATCTTAGTAACTAGAAAATTAAACGCAGCGTTAAAAACATTAATGGAATCGGTCTTTATGCGTATTATCGCAAAATAATTCAAATTGAAGTGTGGTTTTTTTGAAGTTGGAAGGTATGTAAATATCTGGCTTAATTCTTTTTTTTTTTTGTTTTATTCTTATATTTTGTGAGCTAGCCGTTGCCCTTGTTTGAAAGGGTAATTCCAGAATTTGTAGATTAGATAATTAAGGTTGAAGGTTGGTTGGTAGATACTTGGTAGGATGAAGATAATATCTGTACCTAAGCCTTCTGGGATTACACGCATGATGATATGTTGTGTAGGTTTATAATATGTTACGGTAAGTATGATTAATTGAAAATTATTAATAATTGTCTATCATTATTAAAAATTACCGAAAGTCGAGGTAAAAGTAAGAAATTAATCAGATTTACCGGTGATTATTAATAAAGTGTATTTAGTATTTTAGTTCGGTACCTATAAGGAGGAGCTCGTGGCTAAGTAATAACAGCCGCACGGGTCGATCCATCAGGTTAAGCTACGCTTGCCGAGGTTGGTCCGTGGATGGGTGCCATCTTTACATACCGAGACTCCTCCGTGCCTCGGAAAGCACGTTAAGCCGTTGGTCCCGGCTGTCATTCGTGGATCTTTGACAGTTAAATTTTTTTAACACACGAATTATAATACACACATCAAAAGTGTCTAGGGATCAAGCATTTTTATGCGGATTTCTTGAGATTGAGATGTGGCTTTGTAATAAATTTATGATTTTATAAATTTATATGGATCCTTTTTGGTGCATTTCATAATTTGAATCAGGAACTGTGAATCAAATTCGAGTAAAAGATGAAAATCAGCTGTCAATATTTTCCCTATAAAACATACAACGCATTGAAGACATTATTAGTGCTACTGTTTCCCTACTACTGATTAAAACCAACGTTATTATGGAGCGGCGACGTCATTTAAGCAGGGAAGAAATGCTCAGAGCCGTGGGAATGATAGAAGCTGGTTCCCGGCAACGTACTGTGGCTTTAGCTCTGAATACAAGTCAGAGTGTTATCAGTCGACTTTGGACACGTTACCGAAGCACTGGTACCGTGGCTGAGCGCCATGGAGGACGGTATCGCTGCACCACACGGAGACAAGACCGATACATTCAAATCTTAACTCGAAGAGCTCCAACTATAACCGCCATGATGTTAGCCGTGAGGCTTCATCACTCTTCAGGGAACTTAATTAGCGACCAAACAGTCAGAAACCGCTTGCATGAAGTGAACCTTCATTCCCGAAGACCGCTACGGGTACCACCTATAGCAATGCACAATCGTAGGATTCGATATCAATGGGCTCTTGAACACAGAAATTGGGCAGAAGAACAATGGCGTTTCGTGTGCTTTTCTGATGAGTCTCGTTTTGGTATGAGACCGGATACAAGACGTATACGACACTGGAGAACCCCTGGACGCCAACAGTGATTAAAATCCTGCCAGGAAGTCCATCCTTATAGTGGTGGAACCATCATGGTATGGGCGGGTATTTGGATCGGCGGAAGAACTGAGTTGATTTGGATCAGAGGCAACCTCAACGCTCAAATTTATGCTGAGACGATTGTATCAGACGTCATCGTTCCTCTACAAGTGCAAATCGGTCCCTTATTTCAGTTAATGCATGATAATGCACGACCGCACACCGCAAGAGTTGTAAGACAGACTCTCGCCGCAGCTAACATCAATGTCCTGCCCTGGCCTGCTCAGTCGCCAGACTTGAACCCGATTGAGCATGCATGGGATATGCTACAGAGAAGAGCTCTGCCGAATATGGAGGGTATCCAGTCGCAAGAAGACCTTTTTTTGTTGTTGCAACGAACATGGGCGGCCATTCCACAGCGTGATTTGGATGAACTCATTTTGAGTATGCCAAACCGATGTTCTTGTGTTGTTAGTGTTCGCGGTAGAAACACGGATTATTAATTGTTTAAGTTACCCAATAAAATTTTAAAGAAAACTGTTATTTCAGTCTTTTTTTCGAACTTTAATGTTAGTGGTTCAAATGTCAAAAATCCCTTTATTAGGAAAATGGCAAATTTCTTTATTAATGCAAAGGTGACTTGGTTTATCGTTACTGTGACAAACGAAAACACTTTATTTGATGAATCCTTAAAGAAAATTTTAATTAATATCAATCAGGAGAAAAGTTATTGCAAAAATATATGTTGATCCCTAGACACTTTTGATGTGTGTATTTATTAGTACAACAGTACAAGGATCTTTTGGCAGCACTTGGCCAAAATCGGAAGTCACACCGCCATCTTGTTTTTCTATTAAATTTCTGTGACAATTTTCCAAAACTTATCCAACAACGCCCCCCTATCAATGCCATTCAGGCGCCACAAGGTCCTTGTGAACTGTATGAATATCACACGTATCATCAACAAGAAAATTGAACTTTAGGGTAGCACGAATACTGTTGGATTTCATTTGTGCATACTTACTATACCTATAAATACTTTCCCAAAGGCCGACCAGGCCCGGGCCTAGGGCGGCTAATCTTTGCCCACGAGTTTGGCAATATCTCAGCTCAGTAATAATGGAGCTATGACGGAATGCAATGTTTTTGACTTCACATTTTTACACCGCGTTTACGTCAACCATAACCATGTACCTATTCTACTATTTTCATGTATCGTTAATCTACAACATCTAAAACCAGTTGTAAAGACTAGTTGTACGAAAAATTTGTAGAAAACTTGTCTTAAATGTTAAAAAGGTGAATAAAATAGTTAACAAATAACCCATGTCTGAATAGAGGCATGGGCTGTGCACCAGGAGGTGGGTACAAAGGGGTGCACACATGCACCCTTTCCCTGGCTCTAAAAATGGTATTATAATTACATTTATTGGTAGTATAATTGTTATATTATCTTACTCCTTTTTAGGGTTCCGTAGCCAAATGGCAAAAAACGGAACCCTTACGGATTCGTCATGTCTGTCTGTCTGTCTGTCGGTCCGTATGTCACAGCCACTTTTTTCCGAAACTATAAGAACCGTTGAAACTTGATAAGTAGATGTATTCTGTGAACCGCATTAAGATTTTTACACAAAAATAGAAAAAAAAACAATAAATTTTAGGGGTTCCCCATACTTAGAACTGAAACTCAGTTTTTTTTTTCATCAAACCCATATACAGTGTGGGTTATCTATGGATAGGTCTTCAAAAATGATATTGAGGTTTCTAATATAATTTTTTTCTAAACTGCATAGTTTGCGCGAGGGACACTTCCAAAGTCGTAAATTGTGTGTGTGTGTCCCTGTAACTTCTAAAATAAGAGAATGATAAAACAAAAAAAAATATATGATGTACAGTGGGCTACATCAATTGGGTACCCCAGTTGTATTGAGATTTTAATACAACTGGGGTACTCAATTGATGCAGCCCACTGAACATTGGGCACGCCACAATTGCGGCGATAAGTCCCCTCTTTGAGGAGTGGTTGGAGAGGCGCCACGGCGTCCTCACCTTCCGCCTGACGCAGGTCCTCACCGGACACGGTTGTTTCGGGAGGTTCCTGTTTCGGATAAGGCGGGAGGAAACGCCCGGGTGTCACCATTGTGTGGATCGCCCGGAGGACACGGTGGAGCATACAGTGGAGGTCTGCCCGGCTTGGGCGGAGCACCGCCGTGTTCTCACGGAGGCGATCGGCGGCGGCGATCTCTCGCGTCCAAACCTGGTCCAGGCCATGGTGCGGAGCGAGAGTGCATGGGAGGCTGTCACCTCCTTCTGCGAAGCAGTAATGCTCGCGAAGGAGGAAGCGGAACGCGTGAGGGAGAGGCAACAGCCGCGCCCTCGCGCCCCTAGCCGCCGTAGGAGACGCCCTGGGCGGCGGGAATCGATAGCCGATTCCCGGCCACCGTAGACGCGGGCTTGCGGACGACGAGTAATGGGCAGCTCGCCGTTCGGTAAGGACCAGGCCCGGGTCGACGGCGCGTTGTGTTCCACGCGCGCCTCAAAGAGATGTCAGCAGTGACGGGGTCAATTGGGCCGATGCCGCCGGGGTCGCGGGTAGTTCGAAAGAGATACCGTGGCCCTGGCACGGGCAGCTGAAGGAACATGGGTGGGTTTTAGTCAGTAAAAGTCTGACACGCCCTCCCGCTCTGCCCAGAGCGGGAGAAGTCATTTGATGATTTCCCATCCACAAAAAAAAAAAAAAAAAAAAAAAAGCCCACTGAACATTAACACGTAAACTTCCACCGAAAATTGGATTGAACGAGATCTAGTAAGTAGTTTTTTTTTTAATACGTCATAAATCGTAAACCGCAATTTACCTTTCATTCAATCAACTCAATTATTAAAACATCGATCAAAGTTACAACGAACTACAAGAATTCTTATATTATGTTACTTGCTGCTACGGAACCCTTCATGGGCGAGTCCGACTCGCACTTGGCCGTTTTTTTTATAGTATCCTACATTCTCAGTTTTCTTAAGCTTCACTGTATAAATCGACTTAGTCAGTCTTTTTTCTGTATGAATGGACAACCTAAAACCTATCCGATCATGTGTGGGGCTAAAGATGCACCCGCATGAAAATAAACCTGCCGGCGCCCATGCATATACATGGGCATATTATAAGTGTAAACGCGGGGTTACGCTGCAAAATCAGCAGAAAGCGGCGGAGGGACGGTTAGACGGCCCAGGGCGGCTAGAACTGCAAGTCCACCTCTGTATACAGCACGTATTATAAAGGTGTGGTCATATTTAAGGGTGTGGTACAGACCTTCAAACTGAACAACTTTCTCCATGGGACCAACATCGTAATCGCGAAAAAATTATCAACTGTCCTATACTTTGTATAGGACAGTTGATAATTTTTTCTTATTTTTTTTTTTCTTATTTTTTTTTTTTTCTTCAATACCTCAATCAGTCTGCTTAGCCTTTTCCCAATTATGTTGGGGTCGGCTTCCAGTCTAACCAGATGCAGCTGAATACCAGTATTTTAGATGGAGCGACTGCCTATCAGACCTCCACAACCCATTAACTGGGTAATACGATACCCCTTGGTAAGGCTGGTTGTCAGACTTTCGGGCTCCTGACGACCCGTAACGACTGTCAAAGATCCACGAATGGCAGCCGGGACCAACGACTTAACGTGCTTCCCGAGGCACGGAGGAGTCTCGGTATGTAAATATGGTCACTCATTCACGGACCAACCCCGGCAAGCGTAGCTTAACCTGATGGATCGCCCGTGCGGCTGTTATTACTTAGCCACGAGCTTTAATACCTATTCGACCCAAATATATCATAATATATTTGGGTCGAATAGGTTTGGGTAGGAATCAGCCGCATACACCATAGTGTATGCGGCTGATTACCTTTTCGCGATTATGATGTTGGTCCCATGGAGCAATGTTCAGTTTCATGGTCCGTACCACATCATTAAATTTGACCACACCTTTCTGATAATATACTGTTTAAGTAAATACCTACAAATTAGTCACATTGCCGATTCGCATTATACAGTGTATTGCGATACTTTCATAAGAGCACAATGAAATCCCTCGCGTTAGTATTATTACTTATTAGAGTTAGTTATTGTCAGATTCCATTAAACGATTTCAATGAACGACTCTGGATTTGTAGCTTAAAGCTATTGTATTACACACAAGCGGAAATTAGCGGACATGAAGTGATATCACCGTTCGGAATATGGACTTTGATGACAGGTATTGCCCGTGGAGCCACGGGTAATAGCTACAACCAACTGGCGAGGACATTCAACCTGCCGCAGAACCAGAATACCTTAGTTAGAGGATACAAGGACTTAACAAATGCTGTACTAGCCCAAGGGGACAATGGTGTCAGTATCGCGAGCAGAAATTTCGTGTTTTTGGACAACGATTTCTCAGTGTACCAAGACTTCAGAAGAGCTTTGCAAAACGATTTTGGAGCCTCACTGATGGTCCTCGATTTCGATGACCCCAAGTCAGCCCGCATCGCTAACACATACATTAAAAATTCAGGCTGTGAATTAAACGGACAAGTCTCTAATGTATTACGTTCAGATGACTTCCGTGAATCGCGAATGATTTTAACAAACGTGATTTCATTCAAAGGATTGTGGGCATCACCTTTCAACAAGTGTGATACAGAATTGGAACCATTCTACGATGAAGATAAGAAAAAGGCGGGTACTGTGAATATGATGTCCCAAATAGGACAGTTTGCATACTTAGATATGGATGCTATGAAATCATTTGTTGTTGAACTGCCTTATGGAACAAATTGCAAATACTCCATGATAGTCATCCTGCCTTATCCTTCAGTAAGAATCGCTGAAATGTATAAAAACATTCATCAAGTCAGTTTGAAGGATATCTTTAAGAGATTGCAAGCAAACGGAAAGGGAGATGTTTATGTGAAATTGCCGAGGTTTCATATAAGCACTAATCTTGTGTTAAACAAGCCGTTGTATGGTATGGGTGTTTACGACATTTTCCAACCAGACCTGGCCAGTTTCCAGCGAATTTCAAAAGGCAACATGTTTGTTTCTGCTGTAGTACAGAAGGCTGATATAGAAGTTACTGAATCAGGAACAGTGGCATCCGCTGTTACAACCGCTACTTTCTCTGACAGAAGTTTTGCACCACTTTTCCATGCAAATCGTCCATTTATGTACTTTATTATGGAGAAAACTACAACAACTGTGATATTCAATGGCATTTATTCTAAACCTACAGTTTATTAATAAAATAACTGCGAATTTTTGTTACAAAGATCATCATCATCATCACCTTCAGCAGTCCATTATTGGACATCTCTCTAATCGCATGCCATTCACCTCGATTGTCGGCTACTCTCATCCAGCTGCTACCATCATCGCTCCACCTAGTTTGAAGGTGTCCTACCTTACGTTTGCCGATTTGCGGTCTATGCTCAAGAACACGTCTACCCCAAAGGTCTACGACAGAAATGGGCGGCCCAATGTCACTTCAGCTTGCTTATTCTCTGAGCTATGTCAACAACTCTGTTGCTCTGCCGATCATTTTGTTCTGGATTCGATTCCTCAGAGAGACTTCAAGTATAAGCAGGTCCATAGCTTGCTGAGCGACCTTGAATTTATGGACCGGTCGAATTAGGCTCCATAAATCATAACAGGCAGGACGCACTGATTGAAGACCTTAGTCTTATGCTCTGTGGAATACGCGACGAGAAGACTGGACGAAGCTTGGTCCTAATTCTCGATTAAAAACTTGATTATTAACGCATAACGATTATAATCGTTATTCGTGCCTGAACATCGTACTAGAATACTGGCTATATTATTATAGTGTCAGTTTTAAAAAATGAATTTCGCTAATCATGAACTTTTAAATAAAGAAAAACATTCATAATATTGTCTAATCTAAAGGTTTACATAGTGATGATTGTGATGAATAATATATTAATCTGATTTTGATGTGAATTGAATGTGGATTGAATTTGACGTGACAAATGTTTTTAAAACAGAAAAAAAACAAAACGAGCAAAATAATTTGAAACGTAGTTATTAAAAATCATTGTGTTTAACTTTAACATTTCTATGTGAGTCAGTTAAAAATTATAAGTGTAGTAGTAATAGTCAAATGTTTTAAGTGACTTGTCCTTCCTCATATTACAAATTGTTACAGGATTGAAATTTAGAAACATTGAATTGTTATTCAACTGTTGATGCTGACCATAGGTACATACCTATACTCCCCAACGAGGTACTCAATACTCAATATTTTATTGCATTCCATAATGTGTTGGTATGTTAAAACATGGAATCAATATGCACATAATCGGTAGGCAGAGGTGAGTATGTACCTGATACACCCATAATTCGGTAGTTGTAATTCCCATGTGGGTAATTGAAGGTGGACCTAGCCTAGTAACCGCGCCAAAATTCAAACTCGGCAAGCAACATAATAATATAACAATAATAATACCAGCCTATTACTGTGCCACTACAGAGCAAAGGGCTCTTCTCATACAGAGAAGGCAAGAGCATTGATCACCACGCTTACTCAAGACGGGGTGTCGATTTCAGACTTATATTAGGTCTTTACCTATGAAATTGCCGTTCTGCAGTACTGGCCATTTCAAATCAAAATAATTTTTGTTTGGCTAAGAATTCTAATTTCAAATTAATTTTATTTTAAAAACATGGATTTTTTTTTCCAAAAGTAGTCATTTGTTTATTGATTAGTGTTACATTTTCATCGCATTTCAATCTTTTTCGTCATCATGGATACGTTAAAAATTCGAGTAATTATGGAATATGAGTACCGTCGTAGCAGCAACGCGGCACAAGCGGCACGCAACATCAACGACGTTTACGGAGCTAACACTACAAACCAACGCACCACTTGTTATTGGTTTGCTCGCTTCCGTTCTGGAAATTTCGACCTGAAAAATGAACCTCGCGGTCGTCCGAAGACTTTGGTCGACAATGACGAATTAAAGGCGATTGTGGAAGCTGATGATACACAATCTACGGCTGAATTAGCAGCAGCTTTCGACGTTAGCGTCAAAACAATATTGGTCCATTTGCGTCAAATTGGCAAGGTAAAAAAGCTTGACAAATGGGTGCCCCACGAACTCAATGATCGCCAGCGCGAAGTACGCGTCGAAACGTGCCTTGCACTGCTCAACAGACACACAAATGAAGGAATTTTGAACCGCATTGTTACCTGCGATGAAAAATGGATTCTGTTTGCTAACCGCAAGCGCTCAGCAAGCTGGTTGGATCCTGGTTCAGCACCTAAACAATGCCCTAAACCATTGGGTTCCAAGCCATTGGGTTCTAATACAGCTGGAACGCCGATGGTTACAAGAGCTCTTCGAATGAAGTCATTAATGTTCGCGAGCCACGGTAAACGACCCGACTTCGGCTGCAAGACAGGCCGTGGTGTCCGGTTAATTTACTGATAGACAATCTATTAACACATACATCATATAGGTATGTCACAGCCAACTGGTTTAATTAGCCGTTTGGTCTACCGCCTAGTCTTTTCACCATAGATTTTTTTTATATTTCTATTCAACTGGCGGTCTGAATGATATTTAGCCGCCAACACGTCTAATACAACATTCAATGAACTGGCTGGCTGATGCTTAGGCCATTATAAGCAATAGGGCCATCTGCTTCTGCAACGTCTCCGGCGCTGCGGGAAATGCAACCCCTTCGCCCGTAAGTAACAAAGGATAGGCACCCATGCTCACCTCCGCAGCTTCGGCTTGCTGGTCGCCGGTAATTGACTACGAAAAGTATATGATGTATGCGTTAAAAGCTAGGCAGGTACCAGTAGGTACCATAATTTCCATAGTAGGTAGGTACCCTTTCTTAGTTTATGGTTTTCTCGAACCAACATTCCATTTCACCCCTTTTGGGTTCACTAAAATTTATGCAGTGGTTTAGCCGTAGGAAACGTAAGAAACAGATGAACAGCGATCACATATATATAAAAATAAATAAAAGAGACACTTTCGCATTTATAATAATACCTGCTTCTGCGTTTTTATGAATACTAGCAATTCAGAAAAATACATATTTGCACAACGCCATCTATGGGTAAATGGATAAAACGTCGGCACTAAGCATGTTCTATGCTCGTGGAATGAAAGTTATTTTGCGTTTTAGTAATTTTATATTATCTCCGAAACTATGGTATCTTCATGATAAAAATGTGATCATAAAATAACTTATTTTGATAAGGATTATTGTTATGTTGTTTAAATAATCATTCAAACGTAAGTATGTCGAAAAAATACTTTTTTAATCATTAAAAGAAGTATAAAATATAAAAGATAGAAAGAAATATGGTGTCGGTGACTTTTTTGTAGAATTATTTAAGACGGGCCAGGCTGCCATACATTGTTCTCAATCTTAAAAAACCGTTTAGGCAGCGCATGCCAATAATGAGGCATTTCTTTCCGACTTGCTAGACAAAAATTGTGATAGCTCGGCTAATATGCATGATATACATATAATCAGGAATAATGTAGCTTTCTACCGGTGAAAAACTTTTTAGTATTGGATTGTAGTTTCCGGAGATACAAACTTACAAAAAGTTAAAAAAATTACCTCTTTATAATATTACACTTCTGGACACATCTATTGGCCCACCTTAGAGTTTAGGTTTCGATGGCCCCTACCGAAATATGATTGCTAGATTGAACAAAAACTGTTGATGCAGTTTTAAACCTGATACATTTTACCATCTTTTTCGATCGTATTGTTTTAAATTTGAATTCAGAATACCATACGACATGGAGCTACGCCTAACAAGTCGGATATGCGCCTTGTTAAAGGCAATTTGACTCATTGATTTTTGAATAAAAAACATGTTTTATCAAATAAAGGTTTAATTTAATAACGCGTGTTGCCTCCATGGGCATCTACCACAGCTCTCATACGATTAGGCATAGAGTTTATCAACCGCTCTATGAAATTTTGAGGGATCATCTCCCATTCCTCTTCTATGGCAGTTTTCAACTCCTGCATCGTCTGGGCAACTGGCTGACGAGCCCTAACACGTCTTTTTAGCTCGTCCCACATGTGCTCAATGGGGTTCATGTCTGGGCTTCTGGCTGGCCAGTCCATAACTGTGATGTTCACATCCCGAAGATATTCCCTGACGATGCCGGCCGCATGGGCTCTTGCATTATCATGCATAAAAAGGAAATTTGGGCCCACATAGTCCGCGTATGGTATCACATGAGGTTCTAAGCACTCACGAATGTACCTTTCAGCATTTAATGTTGGCAGCCGTGGTCCTGTAACAACCTCAAGTTGAGTTTTGCCGCTCGCGGATATACCGCCCCAGACAGTCCATGAGCCACCGCCATAAGCAACCCTCTCTTCAAAGCAGCATTGTGCGAAACGCTCTCCCTTACGTCGGTAGACCTTCTTCCTTCCATCATTGCCATGTAACACAATTTTAGACTCATCAGAAAAGAGTACACGGCTCCAATCTTGCTGTGTCCAATTTAAATGACTGCGTGCGAAATGAAGGCGCGCTGTTCGGTGGGCTCGCGTTAGTTTGGGGCCATTAGCTGGCTTGTGTGGTACCATATCGCGTTCTTTTAACCTTCTCCGAACAGTTCGAGCGCTCACAGATACTCCGTGGAAGTCGCGAAGTTGGTTTTGTATCTCAATGGAGGTAAGGTGACGATTTCTCAAGCTGGTCGTCACGATGAATCGATCCTGCCTTTCAGTTGTGACCCGAGATCGTGGCCTTCCTTGGCGACGAACAAAGCCGCCAGTCTCTAGGTACCTCCGATAAACATTTCGGACCGCAGATCGACTTAAATTAAGTTGAGCACTCACGTTTCTTTGGCTGTGTCCGGCCTGAATAAGTGCCACAGCTTGGGCGGCGAATTCAGGTGAAGTATCCATAGATTATTGATAGAACCTCACCTTAATGTTAAGAATAAGTAATGTTTGTTGCAAAACCAAAGATATCAATCACTTTTTCAAGAATTAAATCCAAGTAAACCAATAAAACCAAGTTTTCTTAGTATTCGATTGTTTGATATCAACAAACAGGCTCCAAATTGTCTTTTGTTTCTTTAAATTCTGTGTTCGAAATTCAAAAAAAGACTATTGAATGAAATTGTGAATGTGCCAGGTTCAAAACTGCATAAAAACTTTTTGCTCGACCTAATATAAAATTTTAGCTAGGACCAAACGAAACTGAAAATACAAGGTGGGCCAAAAGATGTGTCCAGAAGTGTAGTATAAACGTAGATTATAGTACTAGGTTCACAGAACGAGGTTCAAACGCCATAAAGTAATGTTGCCTGACTCACTGATTAAAACAACAAAAACAAAAGACTACAGTGTCGTGACCATATTATAAATTGGTCATCATTTAGTCACGCATGCTCATAAGACGTAATTACGACCATATCACTCTTTGGCATGACTTGCTTTTAGGTTTAAATCCATTGCTTATCCTACATAAGGATGGATGATGCATTAGGCTTCAAACACTAGTACTCGTATGTCTTCTGGTTTTGTTCTTCTTTGGCCTCAGTAGGTGGCTACTCTATGTAAGGTAATCGAAATTATCAGCATCAGTTCTTCAGTTATCGAAAGTGTAGGTGTACGAACACTTGGGACAGGAGATGTGCGGGAAGGCGCACAAGTTGCCATGATCCTCGGTACAGATGTGGGAAGGGAACACCGGGTTGGTTTTTAGTCAGTAAAAGTCTAACAGACTCCTCCGCCCACCCCGGGGCGGGGGACATCCATGAGGATTTTCCACCCCGGAACAAAAAAAAAAAGAAAAAAGGGGGATATTTCCTACGTAAAAAAAATCTAGTTAGTCCGACAGTCAGATAATAAAAAAAAATGGTCACGTATTTTTTGCTTTATCATATTAATAAAAAATTACTAAGATAAAACGCATTAAAGTTGGGGAGTAGGGGGCTCGCTGAGGGACGTCATGCCATATTTTAACTCAATGTATCGCTGTAATCTTTTGATTACGTAAAAAAGAATATGTAGATATATGTATGTATCCAATATTTTTTAAGAATCAATAACACGGGCAAAACAAAATTTTTGTCATCATCCCTTTTGAGACATAGGCTGGAAAGGCACCGCACCCACACTGGTTCCGCATGATTTTTAATAGATGCCGAAAAAAGCATTGGTAGCATCTCATCTGCCTGCTCTTAAATCAATTTATCTGGGGTCGGTGCAGCATGTCTTCTTACATCTCTGTTAGCCGTCATCTCAGTAGTCACCCCATTTCTAAGTATATCATCTTTCACACAAACCATCTATCGTATCTTTGATCTTCTACTACTCTTAAAGCCATCCAAATTCGTACTTTTAACTTTCCTCAGGACATGTTCTTTTATTCTACTGCATTGCAGGACATTACTATGCTGTTTTTAACTCAAGATTGAAACTGTCCAGCAAAACTTTACAAGATACCTGCAGTATAAGTGTAACACCCGCGATCACAATTACGAGTCAAGGTGCAAAAGGTACCACCTACTTCCACTTAGGGAGCTAAAGAGCAGATATCTCCTTCCTCGTTAAATTTGCGCAATCTTTCATCGACGCCCCGCAACTTCTCTCAAAGGTTAATTTACGCGCCCCTACCAGATCTGCTAGAATACCCTTATTTTTTCTTAACGTCCCCCGCTGCTGCACAAATTCAAATTCAAATTTAAATTCAAATTTTTATTGCTCAACACATTACATAATCATACATTTCTAGATGTCAAGTGAATGCATGCAATGTGAATGTGTAAATTATAGACGGAATTCGTTCTTTATAAGATGCGCTAAGTCCTACAATAAATTGGTTGGTTTTTCTGAATTTGACTTGTTCACCACTAAGCCGCATGTATTTATTCGATTACTTACTAAACATTGGTTCGAATTGGTTCAATAACTGTTTAATTTTCACTTCATGACGAGGTATTATTGTGATTGTATGTTATTGTTTAAATTACAAACCACCTTTGTAACAAGTTTGCTCTTCATAGTAAATTATATGCGAAAACATGTAATTGGTTACTAGTTGAATAATTTGATGTTAAATTTGTTAGTTGTTAATATTGATTGTTTTGCGATTACAATAAAATAATAAAATAAAATAAAATTACAGCCCACAACCTATTTCTCCTGAACGACCTTCTAACAAAAAAGTACGATTACCAACCCGTATACTTACGACAAAATAATTATGTTAATTTCAAAAACATAAGGTACTTAACAGCCATTGGTAAACCCGTGTGCAAGTACCAACATGTCAATAGCTTATATTAACTAACTAGCTACTGCCTGCGGCTTCGTCCGCGTGGCTGTCAATACTTTCCTATTTGAATCGGAGTTTGTTCACAATATCACGTTTTAATTTTTTTTTCGCGGAACCCAACTTCTCTTTTTTTAATAAAAGCCTAAGAAGGAAAAGGAAAGAAAAGGCTAGGCAGATGATGGTGATGGGTGGAGAGGGAGAGGAAGGCCAAAGAAAAGATAGATGGACTGTGTGAGGAACAATATGAAAGAGAAGGGAGTGAATGATAGCGTGACGGTTGACAGGGGAGAATGGAAGAAGAAAACGTGTTGCGTCAGCCCCACGTACCATGGGATAAGGACAGGAAGATGATATGCAATACTCATGACGTCATCACGTAGCTCACCTATTTCGACAACCACAAGCGTCTAAAGTCTAATGTATTATTCATATGTCTTGTTTTGTTTGTAGTTTTCAATACTTAGTACTCCAAATCTAATAAGCGTAAAAACCGCAGCTAATATTAGCATTTTATAAACTCACTAAGTACACACATCAAAAGTGTCTAGGGATCAAGCATTTTTATGCGGATTTCTTGAGATTGAGATGTGGCTTTGTAATAAATTTATGATTTTATAAATTTATATGGATCCTTTTTGGTGCATTTCATAATTTGAATCAGGAACTGTGAATCAAATTCGAGTAAAAGATGAAAATCAGCTGTCAATATTTTCCCTATAAAAACATACAACGCATTGAAGACATTATTAGTGCTACTGTTTCCCTACTACTGATTAAAACCAACGTTATTATGGAGCGGCGACGTCATTTAAGCAGGGAAGAAATGCTCAGAGCCGTGGGAATGATAGAAGCTGGTTCCCGGCAACGTACTGTGGCTTTAGCTCTGAATACAAGTCAGAGTGTTATCAGTCGACTTTGGACACGTTACCGAAGCACTGGTACCGTGGCTGAGCGCCATGGAGGACGGTATCGCTGCACCACACGGAGACAAGACCGATACATTCAAATCTTAACTCGAAGAGCTCCAACTATAACCGCCATGATGTTAGCCGTGAGGCTTCATCACTCTTCAGGGAACTTAATTAGCGACCAAACAGTCAGAAACCGCTTGCATGAAGTGAACCTTCATTCCCGAAGACCGCTACGGGTACCACCTATAGCAATGCACAATCGTAGGATTCGATATCAATGGGCTCTTGAACACAGAAATTGGGCAGAAGAACAATGGCGTTTCGTGTGCTTTTCTGATGAGTCTCGTTTTGGTATGAGACCGGATACAAGACGTATACGACACTGGAGAACCCCTGGACGCCAACAGCGATTAAAATCCTGCCAGGAAGTCCATCCTTATAGTGGTGGAACCATCATGGTATGGGCGGGTATTTGGATCGGCGGAAGAACTGAGTTGATTTGGATCAGAGGCAACCTCAACGCTCAAATTTATGCTGAGACGATTGTATCAGACGTCATCGTTCCTCTACAAGTGCAAATCGGTCCCTTATTTCAGTTAATGCATGATAATGCACGACCGCACACCGCAAGAGTTGTAAGACAGACTCTCGCCGCAGCTAACATCAATGTCCTGCCCTGGCCTGCTCAGTCGCCAGACTTGAACCCGATTGAGCATGCATGGGATATGCTACAGAGAAGAGCTCTGCCGAATATGGAGGGTATCCAGTCGCAAGAAGACCTTTTTTTGTTGTTGCAACGAACATGGGCGGCCATTCCACAGCGTGATTTGGATGAACTCATTTTGAGTATGCCAAACCGATGTTCTTGTGTTGTTAGTGTTCGCGGTAGAAACACGGATTATTAATTGTTTAAGTTACCCAATAAAATTTTAAAGAAAACTGTTATTTCAGTCTTTTTTTCGAACTTTAATGTTAGTGGTTCAAATGTCAAAAATCCCTTTATTAGGAAAATGGCAAATTTCTTTATTAATGCAAAGGTGACTTGGTTTATCGTTACTGTGACAAACGAAAACACTTTATTTGATGAATCCTTAAAGAAAATTTTAATTAATATCAATCAGGAGAAAAGTTATTGCAAAAATATATGTTGATCCCTAGACACTTTTGATGTGTGTATTAGGGTTTCCAGTTTATTAGAAATTCTTGTATTAACATGACGTGTTTGTTGAGTAAGATCACGACTTTAGTACCTTCTGGGCAAATCCAATGTAATAAGTGAATTGTATTGCCATTAGCTAGGGTTGTGCGGAATAGGGCTTGCACTCGCGTAATTGGTCATCACTAATGCCCTTACTTTTATCCAATGTCTTGGAGATAAGTTTCAGACCAACTAGATGTATCTAAATACAATCATTAGTACTACAGTCTATCACCAATATATACAAAAAGAATAATCCTGACTCGCGCACTCACTGACTGACTCATCAACGCAAACCAGCCCAAACAATTAGACCTAGAAAACTGAAATTTTGCACAGAGGTTCCTTATATGGAGCATACTAAGAATAAGGCGGAATAAAAGGCTAAGAATAAAAGGTCCCGCATCCTTGACACATAAAAGAATTTAATTACTTTTAATAAACAGATTATCAATTAATAAGATCATGTGGTCAATGATCATCCAAACACTAGTTATTTATGATATCATAACATAATGGACGTGCATTCTAAGTATTTTGCATTTTAATGCGTTTTCCAGTGAAGATAGATTACTATAAGAAAACGTAGTATCAGGAAATGAGTTGGCATCTTTTGATTATACGTCAGCTGCATAGACTTTTCCGAATTATGCATCTATGTTGGTGTTCTTGTATTCTTAGTTACATTTTAATATGAACATATTCATAATCGGGTAACAGGTTTTGCTTGAGGATATTGGAATTCCCCAGTTTTTAGTTGGAAACATTATAGACTGATTATGCTGCGCTGTGCATAAGTACAGCATAGCATAATCAGCCTATACACAGAACTAGATTCCGGCCTCCGCCCCCTTAACGTAAATGTAAATGTAAATTCATGTCCGTTGATCGGTTTATTCGAGCCAGCTGGTGGCGTAGCTGAGCCTGTAGTTTTAAACTCCCCTATTAATAATAATTCCCCCAACTTGATCTAGCCTATTGCTTTGCTTTGCTGTTCTAATAATAATGACAACGACTCCCTAAGCCGAGGTCCGTACCCCACAGGGGGTGTCCTTAGTGCGCAGTCGTTTAGTTTATAAGTTTAGTTAGTACCTATGTTATGCCCCCTGGTTGGAGGCTTTTGAGTTCGCTTAAAGGCACCCACAGGAAAGTCCGGTTAAGTAGTCGAGACCTCTCATGGTCACACTGCGAGATGCCAATTCCAAAAAAACAAAAAAAACAGCCTATACTACTGGGACACAGGCTTTCTCACTGTCAGAGAGTGGGGCAGTAACCACGGGGCCCAGTTCGGATTAATGGATGTCAGAATGTCACTGTTTTGACATGATACAAAGTGCCTGTTACAACTGGGCTACCACTGCTTCCGTTTTTGTTAAACAGATGTCAAATTAAAGTTACGTTGAGATGCATCTGTTTATATTGAAAGCTGCGGGAGAGATAAAGGTTACATTTCAAGCAGGGGTGAGCTGGGATGTAGTAGGTATGTGAAATCCACGAATACATTGATTGTCTCATTTACATTAAGGTTATTTTACACGCTTGGTTTAACACGTCGGTCCCTTGTTTCCGCAACCTTGCACATTCAGTGACAAATTCTTGTAATATTCTATCAGTATTCAGAAACTGAGAAAATAAGCCAGGGGCCGTACTATGATCTCGACTCAAAGAGATGTCAGCAGTGACGGGGTCCTATAGGGCTGATGCCGCCGGTGTCGCGGGTTGTTCGAAAGAGATAACGTGGCCCTGGCACAGGCAACTGAAGGAACACGGGTGGGTTTTAGTTAGTAAAAGTCTGACACTCCCTCCCGCTCCACCCAGAGCGGGAGAAGTCATTTGATGAATTCCCATCCACAAAAAAAAAGAAAAAGGTGCCGTATGTGAATAAAGATCATGGATCCATCATGGTCCCAGTGAGAGAGAGAGAGAGAGACGGAGCTGTATTTGACTTATAGCACCATCCTTTTTTCTCAACGGAATCATGATGGATCCATGATCTTTTTTCACGTCATAGTACGGCCCCTGATGACAAAAACCTCTAGATAAAATTCAGATCTTTAAAATATTTTTTTTACGGTTTGTGCTACTGTCAACTAAAAAATAAACCGGCCAAGTGCATGTCGGAACACGCACAATGAAGGGTTCCGTAATTGAAAAGAATTTATCCCAATAAAAAAAGTGAAAACCGACTTCAAAAACCAAAAAAGAATAAAATAACTTTCTTAAAAAACTTAACAGCTTCTGAAGTCGGTGCCAAGCTAAAGCGCATTGAAGGACTAAAGACACGGTCTTCAGAAGCTGTTAAATGTTTTAAGAAAGTTATTTTATTCATTTTTGGTTTTTGAAGTTGGTTTTTACTTTTTTTAAAGTAAATTTATTTTTCCATTTTTAGTTGAATATTCAATTACATTTAATAAGTAAGCCCAAGACGAACGAAAAGAAGAATCATCAAAATCGGCTTAGAAATGCCGGAGATACAGTATATTTATGCATATAACTTTGTACATAAGACTAATTACATAATGTATTATCTACTAAATCCTTCCTGAAAGCATGTAGATCACGTCAGTGAAAGAATCATCAAAATTGGTACATTAGTTTTTGAGAAAATCGCGGACCAACAAACATACATAGTTACATACATACATAAGGGTTGAATACAGAACCTCCTTTTTTTTAAGTCGGTTAATGAAGTCGGTTAAAAACAATCAATGGATCTCAAAAAAAAAATTTTTATGTCATAAAACTACAAATTAACAATTTTCGGACTTTTTCCTTTACTTGTGCTGGGAGACCTTGCTTCTTGCCAAATTTCATTATTCTAGGTCAACGGGAAGTACCCTATACGTTTTGATTTACTTGCGACAGTTGCGAGTTTCAAAAATGTTTTATTGCGTTGAGTTAGAAGCTTGATTTTTTCAGAACTCTAAGACCTACGTATTCGATATTAATTTCAACTTGCTATCTCCACGCGTCCTTGAGAAAAAGGATCTTGACAGACAGACAAACTTAATTTTTTTTTATGCGATAGAATTACAAATTAACATTTTTCAGACTTTTTCCTTTACTTGTGCTGAGAGACCTTGCTTCTTGTCAAATTTCATGATTCTAGGACAACGGAAAGTACCCTATAGGTTTTGATTTACTTGCGAGTATCAAAATATGTCGCATAAATGGTCGTATGTTTTTATTGCGTTGACTTAGAAGCTTGAGTTTTTAAGGACTCCAAGAGAACATAGACTTACGTATTGGATATTAATTTCAACTTGATACCTCCACGCGTTCCTGAGAAAAAGGGTCTTGACAGACTGACAGACAGACAGACAGACAGACAGACGGACAACGAAGTGATCCTATAAGGGTTCCGTTTTTTCCTTTTGAGGTACGGAACCCTAAAAAATGGGTAAACCTTGACAGATCATCACCATCTTCCTGCCCTTGTCCCATTGTTACGTGGGCTCGGTGCAACACGTTTCTCTTCCACTCTCTGTCAGCCGTCACTCTATCATTCACTCCTTTTTCTTTCATAATATCATCCCTCACACAATCCATCCACATTTTCCTTGGCCTTCTACCTCCATTCACATTTATATTCATGACTTTTAGTCACAGGATGATGAGATGTTATTGATTTTCTACAAAAAAACATCCAATCAGTATGAAAACCCATATGCATACTAACCTAACAGTAATCTCTTGTTGTCGTGATTTGCATACAATACACATTGTGACATTTAACTCCATCGGTATTACCCATGTATGTAGCTATAACCATTAGAGGTTGTAAAAAATGGCACTACCTACCAAATTAACTCTGTATGCCATTTACAATGGGTTTTTTTAGTCGTGAGCTGTTTGGGTAGTGAACACCTAATTGGTAAATACGGTATTTTGTTATGCCAGGCCATACAACACTACTAATTTTTTTCTATCCTTTCGAGGATTCACGCAGTCTCTCACTTCACCATTTAGAGTTTCAGGGGAGTCTGTTCCCTTAGAGCCATAACTAGGATAATGATTATCGTGTGAGAAGGAAATTGTGTGTCTACTTTCGGCACAGATTAATTCAGATGGGACACTCTGCAGTTTAGTTAGGAAGCTACAAGTACGCGGCGGGCTCATCTCACTGGGTCAATTCAGTATGGGCTGCCGCGCACCGGCCGGCTCACACGTTAGTTCGATACCCACTCACGCGCCGCGTCGTAAAAGAAGACAACCCTAACGAGTCAGAAGGTATAAGAGTTACGCGATAGAAAGAGAGGACACTTATAGGTGAATATAACTGTAGATAATGAAGCGTTGTGCGACCTGAATTGCACTTTATTGTGTCGTAGCCAGAGTTGTTTTTATTTAAATGATTTTGCGGAGTGTCCCATCTGTATTAATCTGTTTTTTCGGTGGAATAACCAAAACATGTAATGACGACACAACTTCGGCCCGCTTGCACGTGCACCAAATCATTACAGTCTGGCCGTCTTCGAGAGAATGCATTCCTGACACCGGCATGCGTAGCATGACGAGTTTTATCGACGGAAGAATAGACAAAATTACACATTTCCATACTTTAGACTCAGATGCTAGAAGATCTTAGTACGGCAAGCCTAGAGATTGGACTTTAAATGAATATGTCAAAGATCACGTTGATGACGAACAGCGTGCATCGCAGGATCACCGTGGTGGGTGGGGAGGTTGGATATGTCGATGAGTATATCTATCTTGGTCAAATAGTCTCTTTTCAGGCAAGACAAAGCAAAGAAATTGCAAGACGCACCGAAAATGCCTGGAAGAGCTATTGGGCTATGAAAGATCTAATGAAGGGAGATCTTCCTCTATCCCTCATGAGAAGACTCATCGACATGTGTATTCTTTCCATCCTGACGTATGGTTCTCAAACATGGTCTTAGCAGAGATACGCTCAGACTTTGCCAGAGAGCTGTACTATGCTAGCTCTCTGGCAAAGTCTGAACACAACAATCCGTTCCACTCAGAAAGCTGCCACGCTTAAATGGAATTGGGCTGGATACATCTGCCGCATGTCAGACGATCAATGGGCCAAACATACGACCAAGTGGGTCCCGCCTAATGGCAAACGACATCGCAGCAGGCCCAGACGGAGATGGCAGGATGAGCTGGACTCCTTTAATAAAGATTGGTCCTTGGCAGCTCTGGACAGAGAGTAGGCTTTCGCCCAGCTGTGGAACAATTATGGCTAATGAAACAAAAATGTTTTAGACGCGTAGAATGCGTACAAATATTTCTACTATCTGCCATTTAGTCTATTCTTCCGCCGATAAAACCCATTCCTATGGCGGTCATGCTAAGCGTGCTGTCAGTTAGACAATATTTCTAGTAGTAATAATGATCAAATTCGCAAAACACTTCGTTAGTACGAAACTGACAGGTGTCATGAACGCTTCTCGCAACGGCCGGACTGTAAATCGCGTTCAAAACGTCGGTTTGTTTCTGTTAATCGTTTGAAGATAACAGAGACAGAATTATGTTATTAATAATAGGTCTTTACCTATGAAATTGCCGTTTTGTATGAAAAAATTTAAACGAATTTTTTTCATGCATTTTTTATTTGTATTAATCGAAGTAATCACCCATGCAATCAATGCATCTTTGCCAACGCAGTGGCAGTTTATTGATGCCCTTCTTAAAGAAATCAGCTGGACGGGAGGCAACAAATTCTTCAAAGGCATTTTGTACTGCCTCTCGGGTATTGAATTTTTTTCCCGCCAAGAAGTTATCCAAATTCTGGAAAAAGTAGTAGTCTGTAGGCGCAAGGTCTGGTGAGTAGGGCGGATGACGGAGAGCTTCCAACCCCAGTTCTTGCAACTTGGAGACCGTCTGCTGTGCAGTATGAGGTCGCGCGTTGTCGTGCAGGAGCAGCGGAGACGAGCAATTGACCAATGCTGGTTGGAGATGTGCCAGCTTCTCCATCATTGTGTTCAGTTCTTCACAGTACACATCTGAAGTAATGCTCACCCCGTTTGGTAAGAAGCTGAGATGAATCACACCGGCGCTAGACCACCAAACAGTGACCATCACTTTTCTAGGGGTAAGTTTTCGTTTAGGGCATTGTTTAGGTGCTGAACCAGGATCCAACCAACTTGCTGAGCGCTTGCGGTTATCAAACAGAATCCATTTTTCATCGCAGGTAACAATGCGGTTCAAAATTCCTTCATTTGTGTGTCTGTTGAGCAGTGCAAGGCACGTCTCGACGCGTACTTCGCGCTGGCGATCATTGAGTTCGTGGGGCACCCATTTGTCAAGCTTTTTTACCTTGCCAATTTGACGCAAATGGACCAATATTGTTTTGACGCTAACGTCGAAAGCTGCTGCTAATTCAGCCGTAGATTGTGTATCATCAGCTCCCACAATCGCCTTTAATTCGTCATTGTCGACCAAAGTCTTCGGACGACCGCGAGGTTCATTTTTCAGGTCGAAATTTCCAGAACGGAAGCGAGCAAACCAATAACAAGTGGTGCGTTGGTTTGTAGTGTTAGCTCCGTAAACGTCGTTGATGTTGCGTGCCGCTTGTGCCGCGTTGCTGCCACGACGGTACTCATATTCTCTAATTACTTATAATTACAATTACTCGAATTATTTTGTATTTATAATTACTCGAATTTTTAACGTATCCATGATGACGAAAAAGATTGAAATGCGATGAAAATGTAACACTAATCAATAAACAAATGACTACTTTTGGAAAAAAAAATTCATGTTTTTAAAATAAAATTAATTTGAAATTAGAATTCTTAGCCAAACAAAAATTATTTTGATTTGAAATGGCCAGTACTGCAGAACGGCAATTTCATAGGTAAAGACTAATATATACCTACGCAGCCACTCACACCTACAGTTACTTTCTTTTACGGCGGATTATTCAACAGTCAGATAACTTTTATTTGAAGAATAAATATGACAGTCTGACATATTTTCTATACAAAAGCTGTCAAACCGCCATATTTATTCCATAAATAAAAGTTATGTGACGATTGAAAAATTATAGCCCTTAATTAAGTACCAATTTGTTCCTACTTTCATGTATCTTTTTATTAATTATTAGCTTTTTCCAACAAACATCGGCTTACATACCTACAATATCAATACGCTGATTCATTTGAAACGGAAGGCCCTATCTCCTGTTTTTTTTTTTTAACATGTACAGGATGCAGGTGATCTTTTCCACTAGAGTTAAGTACTTTTATTGTACTGCGTAGTTTTTGCTTATCATGACTGGTACACTGTTTTTGGAACAATAAAAATTATTACTTATTCAAGGCATTACAATTTTTTGAGATGGATTACAAGTCTGTGATAAGGCCTGTCGTACTTTATGGGTCGGAATGCTGGGCAGTGAAGAAGACGGATGAAAAAAAAATTGCATGCAGCGGAGATGAGAATGTTGAGATGGATGTGTGGAGTGACGAGAATGGATAAAGTGAGAAATGTATTATATTATCTCTCCGTAGGAACCCAAACAAGAAACTATGTTTGGTTTTACGTTATTGGAACATGTTAAAGATCATGATAGATAATATAGATTCAGGACGTTAACGAACTTTATTTCAGTTTTTGAATAAAGAATACTATAAAATGTAAGTGGGTCAATGACCGATATTACCACGTTAAAGTGACTCGAGTATAACGTATTCCTCACATAATTAATTATGATTACGCCAAAAAGCAAAACATAAGGACCTATTGGTAGATAATATACAAATTGGTAAAAAAATATTTGGACTAGTATCATTAACCAGGGAGAAAACAGAGGAATACGTTAGTATGGAATGAACGCCAATGACCACGTGACCGGGTTTCCTCATAGAACCACTTATACGTCCATAATTAGTTTAAGGTAATGTCTGAAAATATTGTCACTGGTTTCGGAATTACCCCTTACCTATTGTGTATAAAAAAATTACTTTATTAATTTTCATTATTGTCCAGATATAGCATCGCTTTTACCTTACCCATTAGGCAGGTCGATGACTGAACAAGATGGTTTGGGAAAACCCGAGAGTAACTGGATAAGTGTCAAGGGAGCTGGCACACTTATTTTAAAAGGGTTTTGTATGAAAGACTTGATGAAGACAAATATGGGGCAGTTGGGTTTAGATAGATAGATTTATTTATTTCTGAGTATATGGTACATTAAGATCTTAATATTAAACAGTTTCACATATACATTTAGGGCTAAGAATTTTGCTACTGATCCGTAGGTTGAGAGTTGATGATGGCTGTCATGAAAATCTAGGTGAGAATACGAAAACAACTCTTGCCATGATAAAACAACAACAGGCACAAGTTTGGTAGCATGACGTACTGCCCAGAATGTAATCACGTCAGTCGTGGAGTGGATGCTCTTTAATTTCATCCCAATGAGCAGCAATATCTACGGTATAATATTATCTGCACATGCAAAATATGTTTGTTACTCTGAATGACATATTTCGGTCGACCTCGTCGGCTTCTGTGTAGATTATTCTCTTATAAATAGTTTATATATTATCACACTTCACACTAATATTATAAAGGCGAAAGATTGTGAGTGGGGGTGTGTGTGCGTGTGTGCGTATGTTTGTTACTTTTTCACGCTCAAACGGATTGGCCGATTTGGATGAAATTTGGTATGTAGATAGCTTATACCCTGGATTAACACATAGGATACTTTTATTCCGGTCTACGTGGGTGAAACCGCGAGGCGCAGCTAGTTCTACATAAAGCCTAGCCTAGTTCTATATAAGAGTATAAAAAGGTATCCATCCTCTCTACTTGTATTAGCTGTTTGCTATTGTAGCCCAATCTTTCATGAAGCTACCCATTCTTAGGCCATCTTCGCATATGTTCTTTTCTTTAAGTTCTACAATAGATTCTAGTACACACCAAAGTATTATATGTTCGGTGACTAATTTGTTCTAATGATTACTCAATCTTCTTCAACTTAATTGACTGGTTAATTAACCAATTAACCTTCTTTTTTCATAACTTGTAATAAATGTAGTCACAGATTTAAAATAAATAATTTCATTGAATTCCGCTTTCAACCTATTCCAACTAATATTTGCAACCGTTTGACAGAATAATATTGTTACAATTTTGAGAGTACTTTAATTTTTTCCATGAATATTTACAATTTAAAATCTAACAATTTTAAAAACAAAAAATATGTACAAGTATATAAAAAAGGAGGGGAAATAATCATAGGGCATCATAAAATTCGTCCGCATCGCTGTCGACAGGAAAACTGCCCAAAAGGCTGGCAGCATTGCCACGTTGTATGGCAATGCTAATTCTTTGGCCAAAAAATAGGCCAGCCCTTTGGTCACGTGTAGAGTCGACCATTTTGAGAGTGAATAAAAACAAAATGGTAAACTGGTATCGGCTTGACAAAGCATTCAATGAGGTTTCAAATTACTTTAGAGTTCAAAGACCTCGAAATTGTATAGTTGACAATCCTTTGTTCAAGTTGTCCATTTGTCATCACTAAAACCTCGTTCTGTGTGGGGGTAACCGTACAGGCGAAAATTGTTCCAAACTTGAGCAATGTTGGAATATGTGTTTTTCATGGCGACGACTTCCTTTCTCTCAGTTTCCACTGGGTTCCACCCCAAAACAATTCATCAGTCCACTGCTGGGCATAGGCCGCTTGAATCGCTCGCAATTCTACTCTGTCCTCGGCTACTTTCATCCAGCCGGCACTCGCCATCCTGAGAAGATTGTCGCCCCTATCTTGCCTGAGGCCATCCTACATTTGTCGATCTTCATCTCCACTCATGAGCTCGTCATCCCCAATGTTCATCGTTACTTTGGCTAATATGGCCTGCCTATCGCCTTCAGCTTGCTTAATCTTTGGGGCATTTTGTTTATGCCCAAAACAACAACAAGAAAAATACAATCGCACTGTCCTAATTATTATCGCTCAATCTACCTAGCCTTTTCCCAACAATGTTGGTGTCGACTTCAGTCTAACCGGATGCAGCTGAATACCAGTATTTTACATCGAGCGACTGCCCATCTGACCTCCACAACCCAATACCTGGGTAATACGATACCCCTTGGTAAGACTGGGTGTCAGACTTTCGGACTTCTGACGACCCGTAGCGACTGTCAATGATCCACAAATGACAGCTGGGACCAACGACTTAACGTGCTTTCCGAGGCATGGAGGAGTCTCGGTATGTAAAGATGGTCACCCATCCACTGACCAACCCAGGCAAGCGTAGCTTAACCTGATCGATCGACCCGTGCAGCTGTCACTACTTAGCCACGAGCTCCTCTCCTCCTAATTATTATCGCTAACGACAGTTAATCGTGCTGAACTCAATGAACTGCGTCTTGTTGGCATATTATTAGGTGAAAAGCTCCTTTTTTAAAACCATCCAATTCATCATTTATTGTGGGAACACTCGCATAACCATCAGGCAATTAAATACAGGCCAATGGCCTGTTAAGAGGGTTGTCTCGTTATGTCGCCTCTCTCGCTCACAAGGAACCAAATTTTTAAGATTGTTAAATAATAAAAACTTTTTCACAAATAATACAACCGACTTCCAAAAACAACACTACAAAGTGAAAAATAACTTTAATTTCGGAAGTCGGTGGCAAAAACGAAAATACATTTAATCAGACACCGACTTCCGAAATTAAAGTTATTTTTCACTTTGTTTGTTTTTGGAAGTCGGTTGTATTTTTTTGTGAAAAAGTTTTTATTTTTCACTTTTTAGTGGTGCACATGTGCTTACCTTTTCACAGCGTACCAGCGTGATGTTATGTTATGAACTGGTGTAAACAATAGACAGACATGAGATTTCAGCAATCCCAGTCCATTTGCTATCATTTATTGAGGAGTTCCGATGCCTATCTCAGAAGTTCTTCATCAGATCTTCACCAAATTGAAATGGGACCACTCCGAGAAAGTACTCATCCAAAAACTATCCTAATCGCTTTAAGTGTGCCTATAAAATTGGAAGAGATCTGTCTATTTCTCCAGGAACCCATCATCAGATCCTGACTTGATGATCATGGGACCACCTGAGAAGTTGAGAAGTATACCCTTTCAAACTAAAAAAAAATCCAAATCGGTCCAGCCATCTTCGAGTAATCGGGGAACATACATAAAAAAAAAAAAACAAGCTTCCGACGAATTGAGAACCTCCTCCTTTTTGAAGTCGGTAAAAAAATGCTTTTTTGAAAAATGTAGGTAATCAATTAGCAGACTAGTAAATAATCTTAATTTAATAGGTGATTATTAAAAACGATTTTTTATTATGGCATTTATTTAACTCATCTCAAGAACAGATCATAATACTTTTTGAGCTGAGTTTATTAAGTAACACAAAGATTATTTATTAGTCCGCTAATTGACTACATTTTTCAAAAAAAGTAACTTCTCATTTAACAATCTTAAAAATTTGGTTCCTTGTGAGCGTGAGGTGACAAAACGCGACCGCCCTCTTAACGCAATTTATGACAGAGGGTTAAACAACCAATCAACTGGGAAAAACCAACAGTCAGGAGCAAGCTGACAAGCATAATAAAGAATAATAATCCCATGGGCATTCTGATTTAATTCCTAAATCTCCAAAATATTAAACCAAGTTTTTTTTTCAGATGTTTATGACTTTCAACAAAGGTAAGAGAATTAGCGACAAAAATCTTCTAAGACAGTTACAAATAGACAATACCTATTGTGTTGACTGAAATCTTGCTCTGCATTAAAAAAAAGTTCACGAAATACACCAGAGAGGCTAGATCCATAACCACAGAACATAATACACTCCTAACGGAGTCCATAACAGAACGTATGGTGCCTAGACATAGTGTTGTACAAAACAGGCTTTAGAAAAAACCAGTAAATAATTGACCTCGCGGATACAGAAAAACGTATTATTTATTTATCTACACCTCTCAAAATTCTATAATGAAATTAATTCATATAACGACCTACGAAGCAGTTTTTATGTTTCGACTCATATGTAAGGACTACAAGTTAACTTGATATACTCATACGTATATTATCTGCTATACAAAATGGACAAGAATACCGGTTTCAAGCTTCTTCACATAACTACTGAACTCGTTAGTATTATACGTATCATCAACAAGGAAATTGGACTTTAAAACAGCACTGACACAGTTGGATTCCATTTGTGCATGCTTACTACATAAGTGTCTATAAATTAGTCACATTCCCGTTTCGCATTATAATTGTTCAGTTTACTACGAGACTCTGTCGAGATCACAATGAAATCCGTCGCGTTAGTGTTATTATTTATCGGAGTGTGTTATTGTAACGTCGATTTCAATGAACGACCCCGGAACTTCAGTATAGAGCTATTGTATTACACACAGGCGGAAACTAACGGACATGTAGTGATATCACCGTTCGGAATATGGACTTTGATGACCGGTATTGCCCTTGGAGCGACTGGTAATAGCTACAACCAACTGGCGAGGGCATTCATCCTGCCGCAGAAACAGAATACCTTAGTTAGAGGGTACAGGCATATAACAAATGCTGTACTAGCGCAAGGGGACAATGGTGTCAGCCTCGCGAGCAAAAATTTCGTGTTTTTGGACAACGATTTCACAGTGTACCAAGACTTCAGATCAGCTTTGCAAAACGATTTTGGAGCCTCACTGAAAGTTCTCGATTTCGACGACCCCAATTCGGCCCGCATTGCTAACACATACATCGAAAAGTCAGGCGGACGAGTCTCAAATGTATTGCGTTCAGATGACTTCCGTGAATCGCGAATGATTTTAACAAACGTGATTTCATTCAAAGGATTGTGGG
Source organism: Cosmia pyralina (assembly GCA_946251885.1). Taxonomy (NCBI): domain Eukaryota; kingdom Metazoa; phylum Arthropoda; class Insecta; order Lepidoptera; family Noctuidae; genus Cosmia; species Cosmia pyralina. The sequence continues at coordinate 6,485,053 of OX276365.1, forward strand.
CATCACCTTTCAACAAAACTGACACAGTGTTGGAACCGTTCTACGATGAAGATAAGAAAGTGTCGGGTACTGTGAATATGATGTTCCAAAAAGGACAGTTTGCCTTCTCAAATATGCAGTCATTGAAATCATTTGTTGTTGAACTGCCTTACGGAACAAATGGCAAATACTCCATGATAGTCATCCTGCCTTATCCTTCAGTGAAAATCGCTGAAATGTACAAAAACTTCGCTCAAGTCAGTTTGAAGGATATCTTCAAGAGATTGCAAGATGATGTCGACGCATTCGGAATGGAAGATGTGGACGTGAAATTACCGAGGTTCCATATAAGCACAAATCTTGTGTTGAACAAGCCGTTGAATGACATGGGTGTTTATGACATTTTCCAACCAGACCTGGCAAGTTTCCAGCGAGTTTCAAAGGATAGCATTTTTGTTTCTGCTATAGTACATAAAGCTGATATAGAAGTTACCGAATCAGGAACTGTGGCATCCGCTGTTACGACAGCTACTTTCTCTGACAGAATATCAGCACCATATTTCCATGCAAATCGGCCATTTATCTACTTTATTATGGAGAAAACTACGACGACTGTGATATTCAGTGGCATTTATTCTAAACCTACAGTTTATTAATTAAGTAACTCGAAGACTTTTTGCGCGTAGTCTACAACGATGCTTGATCGTTAATCTCGATTAAAAACTCGATAATCAAATCGATATTCGTGTTCGAATATTTAGAACACTGGCCGTATTAATAGTGTTAGTTAAAAGAAATGAGTTCCGCTAATCATGAACTTTTAAAAATAGAAGAGCATTTATTATTGTGTATAGTTTTACCTATTGGTGAATATTAATCCGATTTTGATGTGCATTGATTGTGAATTTGTCAGATGGTTCAAAACAAAAGAGCGATGGACTATAAAACGTAGTTAATACAAATCATTTGTTTAGCCTTAGCATTTATATGTGAGTCGTTTAAAAATTATAAGTGTTATTAATTGCCTATTGTTTTATGTGATATTTCCTTCCTCCTGTTACAAATAGTAATTCTGCAAACAAAACATTTTCAAAATCAAATAAGTAGGTATGCCTACCAGACGTCAGTGTGCGTCAGTGAATAATATCAAAATAATTGCTTATCAATTTAGAATAATACTATTAGTCATTTGCCACAAAATATTAATAGGTAAGTACACACGGCTACACATCAAGCTATACATTTCCAGTTTACACTGACCTCTCATTGTAAGGAAATCCTATACAATGCGAGATCTGCTTATTCTGGAATTGTATAGCTTGATCTGTAGCCGTGCGTATTACCTACCTACCTAACAAGTTTTCGTTCAGATATTTTGTTCATAACACGAATTTAAAACTAAATAAGTAACCACGATTATTTTCAAAAACCAGAAAAGGTCAAAGATCAAATTGAATATGACAGAAGTGTAAAAACATAACTTCTAAGTAAGTTATTATTTATTTACAGTGTTAAGTAGGTATATAGGTAGGTACTTGATTAGATCACTCGAGTCTTATTAAACATAATGATAACCTTCATGAGAACAAAGATATCATAATTAGCTGATTTTAAATTCTGTAGTACCTACGTACGGCCGAATTATCTTGGCAGGTCCGAACTTCGCGCAGAAGGCTGCGCAGTAAGATTTTTTAGGAACCAAATGGTGACTTGAGGCGAGTGTGAGTGAGAGAACATGCGCGAAACTTTTTAGCCTATGTTCGGACATGCCAAGATAAATCGGCCGTAGTGTATCTTCCTAACCTCTTCCCAACTATTTTGGGGCCGGCTTCCAGTCTAACCGAATGCAGCGAAAAGGCCGGCACCCTAATTGCGTAACACACTATCAAGCAGAATCAGAATGAAGCCATTGTTTCGTACGTTCGAAAAATTTGTCTGCTCAACAAAGTAAATAAAGCAATGAATGTTGTTGAACTGTCAAAATTAAACCGACCTTTAATGTATTACGCAATTACCCCGCGGGTGAGATAGTGTAGCCAGCGGGTGTGGGGGGTCGGATCTAGTATCGTTTGGCAGGCGGAGGGGGGTAAAAGGGGTGAAAGCTGGTAGGCGTTGGGTCCCTGATTATAACGCTACCACTCTTATTACAAGGTAATGCATATTTTACGAGAAATTAATAAAAATTGTTGGAGGCACTGTACTTTATAACCCGTCGATATATTATAGTAGTTATTTTTTTTTTTTTGTATAATATATCCTTTTCAGTGTAATTTTGGTATACCTGAAATACGGAAATCGAGAATAGAATGAAAAAAAAATTTTTCACCATAAACCATCGCCTAATCGCCTTCCGGACCCGGTGGGATGTGGGAGTAATAGGGTGGGGAACACCATGGGATACCTCAAGGACATTGACCTTGACCTCAGGTTCATTGACCTTGACTTCAAGGTCAAAGACTTTTAGCTAAAGGTCAGTGACCTTAGAAAAATCGCTGATTTTGACCTAAGGGTCATTGACTTTCATTGGAAAATGATCACTGCCATAAGTAGAGGTTAAAGTATGCCAAGTTAATGAAGAGGCTATAAGTTTGGAGGACAGATAGAAAGGTCGATTGCACTTTGGTTCTGAGTGGGATCTGAGCGACGTGTGGCAGCTCCCGAGTTCAAGATGCATAAGTTATGTAAGTCTATTATATCTAGTAATTCATCGCCCTATCAATTAGAAGTTGAACAACCCCATGATTGGTGACGGCAATTAAAGTCCCCCAATATTAAGAAAGGCTTTGGAAGAGAAGAAAAGAAATTATTCATATCTTGAAGGACAGAATAGGTAGGGTGAGGAATGTAAATAGAAACAAGACAAGTGTGATGTACTTTAATAGCTACAATTGAAATTTCCTCACTATGAGGAGGTAATGCAATGATAGAAAAAGGTATAGAATTCTTGATAAGTATAGTTACTCCACCCTACCCATCAGATCTATCCTCTCTAATGGTAAAATAACCGTTAATTTTAAAAATATGATTAAATTTAAGCCAAGTCTCTGCAAAGGCAAAGGCAAATGGCTCATATTTGTTTAAAAGATATAACATCACTCTTTTTGTTTACTAGACTGCGGCAGTTCCACTGGATTATTTTGGATGTGTTGTCCATTATGAATGGATTGAGATACATTGAAAGACGGGGCAACGTTGGACGGTGAAATGTTGAACTGAGAAAGAAGATTGTGTAATGCAGAAAGAAAATCATTTATGGAAAAATTTGTGTCGTTTTTTTCATTATTATTAGAAAGAGCACAACCATTTGATGGTTGGGGAATGTCATAATCTTTAATAATGGCATTGTCAGCCTCATTATTATATCCTTGTACAGATTTGGGAGGGGAGCGTGGTTTGAGGAAGACAGTCTTTTTATAGATACTGAAGCAGGCATTCTTTTAGGTGAAGAGATTGATGGGGTATGTGCAAAGTTTTTGGAAGGAGAAGATAAAAATGTGTCAGCATATGATTTAGTTACTGGTGGATAAAGTTTTTCCGCTTCAGCATAAGATACTGAACTTTGTGCCATGTATGTTTTAATTAATTTTTGCCTATAAAATTCTGGGCAAGACTTATTCGTAGCATAGTGAAAACCAGAGCAAAGGCAACAAGATGCACTTTCTTGTTCTCTTTCACAACTGTCCCCAGTGTGGCCTTGGCCACATTTACAACAACGAGGCTTGGACCTACACTGAATTTTAGTGTGACCAAAACGACAGCAGTTAAAACACTGTACAGTAGGGAAAATATATAAATCTACAGGTAATGCATTATAGCACATAAATTTTTTTTTTTTTTTGGTAGAACCTGCCCATCAAATGTAACAACTATGGATTGGGATGGTTTCCAAATTGTTGTACCATCAACAGTGGTTTTAAAATTGAGGCGTCTGACTTTTAAGATTGGCCCGCAACCTATAGGTATTGTTATGTTATCAATAACTTCCTTCGGAGACCATTCCGCAGGAACACCACGCACTAAACCCATTCTGGTAACATTAAAAGTAGGTATAAAAGCTTTGTAATTATATGTTTCAAGACTATTATGAGTATTAAAGGAATTTGCGTCCAGAACATTCGAAAAAGATAGAGAAATCTTATTGCGCCCGATTTTTTTGACGCTACCGTTGATAATATTTTGGAAAGCGTTGTGCTTCAAGAACTTGCCAAATGTAATTGGGTGCAGTGTCGTTCCATCATCTGGTGAAACGATTATTTTTTGAACATGAATGACAAAGGCGCGCTGTCCGTTTTACCGTATGTTTTACGACCTATCTGAGATTGAACAACTGAGGGCAGAGTAGAGATATCGGGCATTTTGTTAGAAGTATTCGTTGTTTCGTTAGGGACGATTATTTCAGAGCAGCTAGGCATTGATGCAGTAGGTTCTAGAGTAGAGTCCATGCAGCCACAACCCGAAGACGCGGAACCGTGGTTTTTTCTGGTACGGCGACGCATAATGCAGTGCTTGCACACATGCACACGACTCCTTTTTAAATGACGAGCTGAAGGCGATCCATCGGTATCCATGCCCGATTCATTTGAGTTGATGGTAACAAAATTGCCTGCCGGGGGAACCCAAATCCCCCGGATCAGGCGGGTCTTTCATACTTCGTTTAAATGACTAAAAAAAACTTACCACTACCGATGAAAATATACTACACTGAAATTAAACTACAAGTAAAAAAAAATAGAACACTAAAACTACGACTACTGATCTTATATTTAGGGTTTTTTAAATTTATAAATATTATCTCAAAAAGGACGCGTCTGCCAAGTTCCATGTTTCCCGCGCTTTTCGTACAGGGATTTGTAATTCGACGTACCTATTCCTTATTCCGTGAACACACGACTACACATTAAGCTATACATTTCCAGTTTACACTGACCTCTCATTGTAAGGAAATTATGTACCTACAATTCGAGATAAGCTTATACTGGAAATTTATAGCTTGATCTGTATCCGTGCGTACCATAAAAAAACGGTCTATTCTACCCAAAAAAAAAATTGCTACTATAAAAAAACTTTTTTACAAAAAAATACAACCAACTTCCAAAAACAACACTACAAAGTGAAAAATAACTTTGATTTTGGAAGTCGGTGTCTGGCTAAATGTATTTTCGTTTTTTGCCACCGACTTCCGAAATTAAAGTTATTTTTCACTTTGTAGTGTTGTTTTTGGAAGTCGGTTGTATTTTTTTGTAAAAAAGTTTTTATTTTTCACTTTTTAGTTGTACCCCACACAAATTCAAATACCACTAAGTACCTGCAAAACAAACTAGAACATCATCCATATAAAAGTAGGGAAAAAATAAGTATTATTGAAGCTAACTCAAAAACTACCCAAGCAAAGTTAATCAATTTTATATGGGACCAACTGTGATACCCTCTCGAACAAAAGAAAAAAAATCCAAATCGGTCCAGCCATCTTCGAGTAATCGGGGAACATACATAAAATTGAATTGAGAACCTCGTCCTTTTTGAAGTCGGTTAAAAAAGCGCCGTTGGATGGATTTTCCTAGAGGCAATCTACGTATATCTACGGACATTTCAGGGTCGACCTACGGATTTTTTTAAATTGGATCTGGCAGCACTGCACTGACTGACAGTAACATTGATTGACTTGACGTCCGTTTGTAACCTAAAAATCTTTCTAGGTTTCTGTGGTCGGGAATTTACCGCAAAACCTTTTTGAGTGTATTTATAACATTGGTTGTAAAGTGAATTTACTTTCGTCGTTAATCTATTCTTGCAAGCTGCAGCATTACATAACTGTAAGCTGTACGTTGGCACACTATCATGTGCAAAGTTATGTGCTAAAATAAAATTTAAAACATAACCTCAAGTAGCCTATGTTTACATTTCTTTTTCAAAATGTTTTTGTGTAAGAAGTTCGTTGCGAGAACAAATGTATGGAGAAGATTATTAGTAAATAATACTGCTTCTAGTATATCTTCATCCAAGTATAGTGGTAAGTGATAAAATGTAATAAATTTTCTCTTGGATTAATGTGAAAGACCATGACATGACGCAACCTTAGAAGGCAAGGGCTAAGAGGGCCTTCTACTCTGCAGGGACTGCCCTATGACAGTACCTCCAAAAAATTACCTAGGTAAAATTACCTAGTAAGTGGGGCCTTATTTTTTGTTGACAATAAAGTTCAACCTTAGGTAAGTACAATATTTTTGGTGGTCTACCTGGTCTTTTTCTGGAGAGGCCTAATATAAGGCAGTGGATTGAGGTTTTTACTGCATAAACATAATCCTTGACTGCTGAGACCTATTATAGTTTTGAATGAACTGAACTGGTTCCATTGAACCTACTTTTTATAATAAGTTCTTTATAAGTTCTACTGAAATTTAAAGATATTATTTTGAAGTAACTAATAGCTAATAACACTGCTGAATATCAAAGCAAGTATAAGCCCTGATAAACTTAAAGTCTTACCGTATATTGCATTCACATCATCATCTTCTGCCTAGCCTTTTCCTATGTTGGGGTTGGCTTCCAGTCTAACCGGATGCCTACCAGTATTCTTGCACACGCATGAAAAGAAAAATATGTAGACCTTTGCAACAATGGGTTAAGGACAAGAACAGTTGGTGACAGAAATCTATGGAGGCCATTGCAAACAAACAAGGTTGTTGAGACAGAAAAATAAATTAAACTAAACAAGTGGACGGTGACAGTAAAAAAAAAAAAAAAAATATAATTATGTGTAACCTATATTTGTACCCATGTCTGCATAAAAGCTTATTAAGTATTACCCTTTATTTCATTTACGTACACATATAATTTACATTTTTAAATATTTTATAAAAAACATAAAATAAAAAATAATAAAATTTAAAAATATAAAAAATAGTAGCCCAGCAGTATCGGGAACAGGGCACAAGCTAACGGTGGTCAGGGCTCTAGAGAGGAACCTCCTTACTATGCGTGCTGTGTCCAGGAGCACTGCTTTTTGAATCAAGTCCTTGACCCAGCCTTGCAATAAAAATAATAATAAAAAAAACTTTCGGAACAATAACAAAAGACAGTACAACAAGTAAAACGATGATAGCTGCAAAAGTATAAACTGTAGCGCAGCTACCAACGCCCTTCTCCAGATACAGAAAGAATAAATGTTGCATGCAATGAGAGCCTCCTGAGGTTTTGGTTGAGGCTCTCCGCTATTAGGCCATTAACCGTAACAATTGTTGGTAGGTACAATAATTGCAGAGTCCACGTCACACATGTCGACAACCTTTTATGCTACTCCAGATACTTGATTTTTTTACAACGCTTATTGTTATTATTATCTTGCACTTACATACTTAACAAAATATTAATTTTCTTTCTAGGATTAGCAGCCTATGTACAAAACAAGTATCTATTCAATCATGGATGCATCAAACAGAGATGCAATATCACAAATCTATTACCGTTACATAGAAAATGGTGTTCCAAAGGCTTATTAGATGGTGATGTTGGTAATTTGACTGTTCAGCATGAAAAAGGTGAGAAATAATAATAACACCATGTTTAGTGTATGCGACAATAGTACATTTTGATACAAGTGGAGAATTTTTGTTATTGCATTTGAGGCGGAATTAACACCCGAGCCGTAGGCGAGGTTGTTTTTGAGCCGAGAACACAAATGAATAACAAATGTCCACGTATCAAACGACGTTTTTCAATACACTTTTGAAGAAATAAAATAAAATAACGAAAAATACTTTTGTCATGAATTACATTTTCTTTTTTTTCCGCGCTTTGCTTTCGCTAGGTTGAAAGAGAAGCAAAGGTATAACGCCGATAAACAGCCTAATATGAAAAATAGAAAATTCAAATATTTTTGAGTTTAGAACACAAATAAATGTTAATTTGTTCATAAACATTTTTTTTTATTGTAATAATCATGGTTTTTGATGATATTCTATTTATAAACATTATTTAAATATTCAAAAAATATTAACGCCGTAAAGACACATATCTCTTGGCCGAGATTAAAAAAAAAAACATTCACCTCCGAATAGAGAAGGTGTGAATAGAGGCATTGAACCAACTTGGACTAAGTATAGGTATAAGATTTCTGTGGCAAATTTTATTCCCGCACACGTGTTGGAAAATGAAAAATCGCACGCGTGTGAAATATATTGCATTGTGAACCTAATCGTAGTGCGATATGAACCAGTTTTCGAGGAAGTGTATTGAAAATACATTGTCATCACCATCAGCAATAAATAAAATAGCACTCCAAGGGCGGATATCACCAATGAAACTGAACACAATCAGCACATCTAAACTCAGTTCAAGAACTGTCAGTGTCATTGTTGTGGAATATTGACACTGCCACCTCTTGAACGCAGCATATATGAGCTGATCCGGTTAAGTTTTATCAACGTTGCATGCCTAAAAATAAAGTTGAGAATAAATAACTTGAGACGCGCGTGTTAGATAAATGTAATTATTATGTGTCTAATATTTAAAAATAAATACTTGAGATTACCTTGATTCCGGAAGTTAGTTCGGTTGTGATTAAAATCATCGAATCATTGTAAAACAACTTTCTGTCACATTTACGAAGCTTGAGACCAATGTAGAAGTATCTAATTTGATTAGTTATTGTGTTTACGAAATATACGACTCTTAACTTGTCAAAATCGTACAGATGTTAATACTATAAATAATTAAATAATATTTGATAGTACTTAACTGTAGTATATCTTAGAATTTATATTGCTATTTTAATATAACAGGTTGTTCGAAACGATTGATACAATACTGTCAGTTGATGTTTGATGGGAAGGGATAACTGGAAGGGGTGGTAGAATATAAAAAGGATTGTAATGACATTCTCGAGGCAGTTGCTCAGTGGATGTTCAAGTGGCTAGTGCTAGTGCCGTTGTGATGTGAAATATATCTACCAGTTGTCATGTAAGTTACGTAATTTCATATTATACCTTAAATATTGTTATTATGTTGCTATTATTCTGAGTAATAGAAATAACTGTTTGAGATAACTATAAATTGTGGAAATATAAGAAATGTGTTGATAGAATACTATAATACTGTTTCCATGGAGTTTCTTGTCCTTCTTCTCCATGAAGACCTAGTTTTGCGAACGGACAATAGCTTTCTCATTAGAGATGAATAATTATTGACAAGCCTAATTGAAATAATAAATATCTAGTCTTGTCTTTCTGTGCGTTTCTTTATGAAATCCTTCCCTTACACACCGTATTCATAATACTTTCATACACAATAAATAACCAATTACCATTCTGACATTTAAGACTTGCTATTTGCGTAGTAGCTATATATACGCTTATAATTATATATTATATCAAATCTAACATCAGAAGTGGGATAGTGCTCAGTCTCACATAACATATTTCTAATGAATTTTATTTTGCTATTTTCATGATCAACGTTGGAGCAATCGTGTTCTGCTGGAAACCATTGGTAACGGCGGGTCGTTGACTCAACCAACCCTCATCATAACGATGAAAACGTGCTGAGAATTGTATGGTCGAAAAAAAAATGCAAGTGTTCACGAAAAGTTAATTTAAAATTGTTAATATTATTGCTCTGTTCATCGCAAATTAATTTAAAAAATGGCTTTGGAGGAAACTTTACAAAACTGAAGTTAGTAATGTCATAAAGTAAATGAAAAATAATTGTATTTATATATTATGAAAAAAATAGCGAATATCACATAGCTTGCTGATAAACAAATATGACAAGGTTGAAGGTTATTAATAATTAGCTTTATTTTATTATATTTCACTTTCAAAATGCTTACTAATAGTATTGTTAAAATAAACTTATAGTTTTGTCGGAACTGATCTGTTTCTTGATAATTTTGATTTGGCTTATTGTTATAACCTTTTCCTAAAAAGTAAGGTACCAACAGTGACCATGTTAAATATTTGCAATTATTTAATAGAAAATGTAATAAGGATGATCAATGCAATTTGCAATTGTCAGGTTGACCGAGCGGTATATTGTTTTGATTACGTATTTAATTAATACAAAAAGAGCTTCTCTTGACTGTTGTCTGGCATTCACTGACTGCGGGTGATTGAGCTTCACCGACGGCGGGTGTTTGGCCGCATACAGTAAGATGTGATTAAGTTTCACACTATGGCCGTATTAGATAATTACAATTAGTTGACTATGACTATGCCGCTGGTAGCCTCCTATTTGGTGTCGAGTCGTCTCCTGTCTAACATGTCTATGTAGTTGACTTATGTTTATTGACCGCTGGGCGATCGTTTACTTGGTGCTTGTCTATCTCACCAGCAGCGGGTGAATGGGACCAGCATGACGAGGTAACCGATAAAACTTTGTTTCCGCTGGTCGGTCATTTGCTTGGTGCAAGTCTATCCCACTAGCAGCGGGTGGAGGGGACTTGACACGTCTAGGCAATTGGCAAAAGAGTAAATTACAATTGTAGAAAGATGGTAACTAATGTACTTCGTGTGCAAAGTACTTGTCAGTTTGGACGTATTAGATAATTATAATTAGCTGACTGTGACTATGACTATGACTAGTTTCCACTAGTCGGTCATTTGCTTGGTGCAAGTCTATCCCACTGGCAGCGGGTGGATGGGACTTGACATGTCTAGGCAATTGGCAACACAAAACAAAAATGACAATGACGATGACAAAACCAAAGTAAATTACAATTGTAGAAAAACGGTATCTAATGTACTTCGAGAGCGAAGTACTTGTCAGTATGGCCGTGTTAGATAAATGTAATTATTATGTGTCTAATATTTAAAAATAAATACTTGAGATTACCTTGATTCCGGAAGTTAGTTCGGTTGTGATTAAAATCATCGAATCATTGTAAAACAACTTTCTGTCACATTTACGAAGCTTGAGACCAATGTAGAAGTATCTAATTTGATTAGTTATTGTGTTTACGAAATATACGACTCTTAACTTGTCAAAATCGTACAGATGTTAATACTATAAATAATTAAATAATATTTGATAGTACTTAACTGTAGTATATCTTAGAATTTATATTGCTATTTTAATATAACAGGTTGTTCGAAACGATTGATACAATACTGTCAGTTGATGTTTGATGGGAAGGGATAACTGGAAGGGGTGGTAGAATATAAAAAGGATTGTAATGACATTCTCGAGGCAGTTGCTCAGTGGATGTTCAAGTGGCTAGTGCTAGTGCCGTTGTGATGTGAAATATATCTACCAGTTGTCATGTAAGTTACGTAATTTCATATTATACCTTAAATATTGTTATTATGTTGCTATTATTCTGAGTAATAGAAATAACTGTTTGAGATAACTATAAATTGTGGAAATATAAGAAATGTGTTGATAGAATACTATAATACTGTTTCCATGGAGTTTCTTGTCCTTCTTCTCCATGAAGACCTAGTTTTGCGAACGGACAATAGCTTTCTCATTAGAGATGAATAATTATTGACAAGCCTAATTGAAATAATAAATATCTAGTCTTGTCTTTCTGTGCGTTTCTTTATGAAATCCTTCCCTTACACACCGTATTCATAATACTTTCATACACAATAAATAACCAATTACCATTCTGACATTTAAGACTTGCTATTTGCGTAGTAGCTATATATACGCTTATAATTATATATTATATCAAATCTAACACGCGCCTATTTCCGCTTAGACGCGTTCTCGAGCTAATGGATGTTTATTTATTTTCAACTTTAATTCAACTGATGCATGCTCGATATTTGTTTGACAGTGACGAATACGCCTCGCCAGATGTGCGCCGGCCCTAATAGAAGTTGAACAATATTAATTTCTTCATTTGTGTCAAGAAAGTTCTACATTTCAGCATGGGTAGCAGTCTCATAGCATTTCACTTCTTTGCTAAATGTCGCGAATTTTATTACTTACTACTGCAGAAAATAAGTATTTTTTACGGCCTAAAGATTAGTTGTTAAGAGGCCGTAGGTATACGAAATTTTGCCGATTTCGATGATTTACGTGATTTTACAGACGTAATTTTACAGTTAAAATCCTGTATTTCTAGATAACTTTTAATGCTCAACATGAAAGATCTATTATTACTTACTATTTTTTTAATGAAAATTATTTTTTTTCTTCATTTACAATATGTTATGAGTTCCTGGTTGTTTGTTGTTAAAGATTTATGGTGGCAAAACTTTATTTTTCTTTTGTTCTAATTTCAACTTTCTGTTTTCCAGTACAAAAGAACATAACAGACCTCTTCCCTCTACCAAGAGTAACGTTGAACGAGCTAATTAGTAAGACACCAAGCAAGATATTCGAGATACACTACAAACAAAACAGCGTCGCTCCTAAAGGAAGGAAGAAGAGCACATTGAATAATGACTGGATTTGTACTTATGCGTTTCTTTGGCCCGAGAAAGCGAAGTTTGAAAGGTAAATGTGGTTTTCTAAGTCAAATAGAAAATAAAACCGGCTAAGCGCTTGTTGGAACAAGCACAATGAAGGGTAGTTGGGATGAATTTATCCCAAGAACAAACGTAACATTGTAGTTGCAAACATGTTCTTCCATGCACAAATAACAAACAAACAACACAAACATAACTGTCGTTTTTGTATATACTATTGCCGTGAATTTTTTACATAACCAAAAACGTAAAATTGGCACTTCAAAGCTAAATATTTCGTAAACGGAACCGAACCGAATTGTAAAATGGTTTTCACACACCCGCAATAGTTTTGAACGGCCTATCCAACGACACCCCACACCATGGATAAGACGAGGAAAAAAACGAGCGAGTCTTACAGTAGTCGCTTAGGATGTGTATCATCTGACATCTCACCAAGGTAAAGGTCTCTCTCTTTACCAAGGTAAAGGTACTTTCTAGTTCCATAGCAAATTTCAATCCGTCACTCAAAATTTAGAAAAATATTTTCACTTCATGTTACACTTCCAGCTCTTTTCACGAAATCAGTCCCATAGATTGCAGGAAAACGAGAAAAAAGATGTTACACATAAAAAAAGTCATCCCCACTACGTGTAGGAGAGACACATTAATTTTTTTTTTTCATACTTTTATTTTACTTCTTTGACTTCATGATTAATATGTATACCCGTGCCAAATTACAGCTTTCTAGTACTAAGAGTATCTAAGCAATGCCGCGGACAAACAGACAGAAGGACATGGCGAAACTGGTCTTACAAATAAAGTCGACCATTGCTATGCAGGGGTGCATGGAGAGGTTACGCACGTTAGCTGCGCGGTTCATTTGTTTGCCAGCCACGCATTCGCGCGTAACTTGACCGTGGGTTGCGGTGGACGATGTCGCCTACATATTCATACTAAGCGAATCGGACTTTTAATTATCTGCATTAAAATGATACTTTTTAACTGTTATTTCGTTAAAAAATGTTCCCATTTGATAGCGAAATGACAGTAGAACTGTCATATTACTGCAGCTAATTAAAAGTTCGACCATAAGTTCACGGTGCGTAGCTTAGCCGTGGCATCTGTGGAACGACGCCTTTATGTTCAGGGACCCAACTCACTATTATAAATTGATAATAAAAACCGGCCAAGTGGGAGATGGACACGCGCACGAAAGGTTCCGTACCATTATCTATAAAAATGGCACAAAAATCATGTCTGTCGTAAGGGAGCCCCCTTAAATATTTATTTTATTCTGTTTTTTAGTATTTGTTGTTATAGCGGCAACAGAAATACATCATCTTTGAAAATGTCAACTGTGTAACTATCACGGTTCATGAGATATCTGGTGACAGACGTACAAACAGACGGACGGACAGCGGAGTCTTCGTAATAGGGTCCCGTTTTACCCTTTGGGTGCGGAACCCTAAAAAGTAAAGCAGGTGCTTTATTTTACTAGCTTTTTTATAATAGGTACTCGCCCAGTTCCTTATGTTTTGTATAAAGACGACATAAAGTAAAATGGTCTGTTGTTGGAATGTTAATGACTTCTAAGAGAAAGAATGTTCTTAAAGATTTATTTAATAAAAATATAATAATCTAAACTAACTAAAGCTATTAAAAAAACTAAAATATGGCGTCGAAAAATTCCTCCGCATCGCTGGGGACTGTCGCATTATTTTATTAGGTATTTTAAAAAGTGTATGTGTTAATTTTCTCTTATCATAATTTAATTTAAATCCACAGCACAGCAATATCAAAACGAAAGGCCGCAGAAAAAGCAGCGACTCAGGCTATCCATTGGCTCTTCATAAACAATAAAATAGATAGCAAAGGACACCCTGTATATGAAAAAACTGTTATACAAGATATAAAGAAAACTTTAAATGAAACTATTCATGCCTCTCTCAGCGAGAAGTCTGTGGACCGCGTTCAGAAGATTTGGAATGATTATGAAAATGGGATAAGTAGGTTTGTCATTATATTGTTATAGTATTAAAATAGATCCTGTGTTCGTTATTTAGTTTTCAAATATGAACACAAATATATTACGTGGTTTTTTTTGGAAAATCTTCGATTGAAGTTAAGCTATGCTTACCGCGGTCGGTTCGTGGATGGGTTCATCACATATCGAGACTGGTGCGTCGGTAAGCAAGTTAAGCCGTTGGTTCCGGTTGTCATTCGTATATCTTTGACACTTCTTCGCATGTGAGCGTAACCGCTGTGGAGGGGCATTCATTTTTAGAATCGTTAATCTTTTTAGGAAAACGCTAGTGATTTTTTGAATTTGGAAAATTCATTTTAGTACCTAATCAATCTTCCTAGCCTTTTCCCAACCATGTTGGGGTCGGCTTCCAGTCTAACCGGATGCAGCTGAATACCAGTATTTTACATGGAACGTCTGCCTATCTGACCTCCACAACGCAGTAACTGGGCAACACGATACCCCTTGGTAAGACCGGTTGTCAGACTTTCGGACTTCCGACGACCCGTAACGACTGTTAAAGATCCAAGAAAGACAGCCGGGACCAACGGCTTAACGTGCTTTCCGAGGCACGAAGAGGTCTCGGAATGCAAAGACACCCACCACCACAGACCGACCGCGGCAAGCGTAGCTACACCTGATAGATTGACGCATACGGGTGTTATTACTTAACCACCCAAGCTATTATTAGTCATTCGCGTAATGTAGCTTAGTGTGGGACGCCCCCCAGCTAGATGGACCGATAACCTCAAAAAGGTGGCTGGGACAGACTGTACGCGAAAGGCGGAGGACAGGGTGTTGTGGCGCAGCCTGGGAGAGGCCTACGTCCAGCAGTGGACTGCCATGGGCTGAGTTGATTGATTGATTGACTAGTAATTCTGAAATCATCATAATTTCCACTAGTTTAAAGTTGATATTTATTTAAGCGGAAATAAGGATTTAAATAGACTGTACTCGAATATTATTAGACAATTTACAAGTATTGCCACTAAATCAACTTTACTTAGCTTTATACTTACTTAAAGCTACAAAACTACAAAACTTAGACTACTGTCTTAAGTTCATTTTTGATTGACAATTTGTAATGAGATTTTTTCGTTGCAAAGAAATTTAAACTTTGACATGATATTGAGTTTATCCTCAAAAGTACTTTATAATTGTCTCAGATTCTGAATTCAAATATACAGAAGCTTGTTGCTCATTTAAGAGCTAGAGATAATAATTGTAAAATACAAATTCTTGCCCCCAACCCTTGCAACTTGAAAAAGTTAAGTAAGTAGGTACAGTCCGACCGTCGAGATAATGCGTTCTTAACACCTGTCAGTTTCATACTAACGAGTATGTGCTTTGCGAATTTGATCCGTATTATAACCATAGAATACATAATAGTACAAGTACAGAAAATTCACTCCGCAAAATCATTTAAATAAATAGCGACTCTTGCTACGACACAATAAAGTGCAATTCAGGTCGCACAGCGTTAATTACCTACAGTTATATTCACCAAGAAGTTGTCTCTCTGTCTATCGCGAAGCTCTTACACCTTGTGACTCGTTGACGCGCCGCGTCGTAAAAGAATTTACGACGCGGCGCGTGAGTGAGTATTGAACTAACGCGGCAGCCCACACTGAATTAGCTCGACAAGTCGAGCCCGCCGCGTACTTGTAGCTTCATACCTAAAATGCGGAGTGCGCCTAGCCTGTTATAACTAGAAATTGTCCAACTGACAGGTGTCAGTTTTTCTCTGACATTGAAATGAAATCCCATTCTTTATTATGGATTATCAACATATAAAAAAAAAAACAATCATTATCAAACAAAAATCATCAATCTTTTTTTTTTTTTTTTTGTTCGTTTGCCTAATTCATTTCATTTGTTTCAGAGGATATTTATGAAGCCACATTCCATGAAGCTAGGCATAAAATATTACAGACACCGGCCGTTTTGACCAAAGATTCTACTATTGATGAAGGTAAGCAATCCGAATTACATTATATTGTGTTTGCGATTTATTTTCCAAACGTGTAAACAAATACGTGTTTTTGGAAAAACAACTTTAATACCCACATTTATACTTCAATTTCCATTACAGCTTCATGACAAACAATTTTATGACTTTTCAAAAAACACAATACTTACTTAAGTCTTCATAAAAGCTTTAAAACTCTTTTGTTACAGATGATTTTTCAGAAGATGATGATGAGTTAACTAGTCTCGGTGGAACTTCAGGCAAGTATAAGCATATTGCAGGGTTTAACAGCTAGGAGTTCTGCGAACAGTAGACCTCGCAAACAACAACTATAGAGGAAATGAGGAGCAGGGTGTAAAGTTCACTCATCCTCCATAAAAGAAAAGGGAGGATCCTCCGACCAGACGGGTGTCGTGTCTGGCGGGCTACTGTCCGACGGTTCCCTCAGTGGAAGTCGCTACACTCCCGTCAGGGGGTGCGGTTAGCGGTCACGGGGCGTGGCCCCCCTCCCGCGGTCGCCATACATTGGCCCGTCACGACGCGAAGGTGGCATCCCTGTGTATGGTTGCTGCTCGACGGTTGATGTCGGGACGTTGTATATATGCTAGTCGCGCGATAAACTCTGATTGCACGATGCAGGATTGCGTGACGTCAGTGTGACGCGTAGTTCGTATATGGCTTTGTGGATTCCGCCGCAAACTTTTTTGCAACAGTTAATATACCTACCTCCTACAGTTATTTAAAGCGGTATATTTACCAAAAGCCATTTAACAAAATTCAATCAACTTGCCTAGCCTTTTCCCAGCTACTTATGTTAGGGTCGGCTTGCGGCCAGTCTAACCGGATGCAGCAGAATACCAGTATTTAACATGGAGCGATCTGAGATCCACGAATAACAGCCGGAACCAACGGCTTAACGTGCTTTCCGGGGCACGGAGGAGTCTCGGTATGTAAAGATGGTCACCTATCCACGGACCAACACCGGAAAGCGTAGCTTAATCTGATTGATCGATCCGAATGGCTGTTATTACTTACCCACGAGCTCCTTAATAGTATTTTAAATGCTAAAATTATTTACTAAACAGAATTGAAGCACAAGGTCCATCCGGTATATGGTTGGAAAGTATCGACGCCATCAGCTAGCTCACTCCACAGAAGAAACCATGCTTTAAAGCAGAAGTTTCAACAGTACGACGAGGAATTAACACCGTTACCTATTGATGATTATCGGTAAGTACTTTATTTAAATTTAGCAGTAAAGCAGAAATGTCTACCAAGATAGTAGAATCAGGACTCGATTTAAATCGTTAGATATGCCCTCACCGACGGTGACACCGTACTACACAATGCGAGCTGCTGACTGGACAGTAGACAGCTGCTCGCACTGTGTGCTCTCATGTTAGTAGCTCGGCTTGCCTTGGCTGTTTACACAGTGCGAGCTGCTGACTAGATAGCTGCTTGCACTCTGTACTCGCAAGTGAGTAGCTCGGCTTGCCTTGGCTGTTTACACAGTGCGAGCTGCTGACTATACAGCTGCTTGCACTGTGTACTCGCATGTGAGTAGCTCGGCTTGTCTTGTTTTTTTTTAAATAAATACCGGTAGTGCTTTGAATGTGATTTTTTAATGTTTTGTACATATTTTAAAATAAATTTCATAATAATATGATAGGTATATCAAAGACTTTTTTAAAATTATTAGGAGAACGAGATTTTTGTTGTAAGAATCGTTATCGATAAAATTGAATTGTGCATATTGTCACTGACCTAGTCACCCGCTCCATGCTAGAGTGCAAACATTTTAAGGGCCGATTTTTCAATCGTCAGATAACTTTTGTCTGAGTAATAAATATGGCGGTTTGTTTTATTTTCTATACAAAAGCTGTCAAAACGTCAAACATTCCCCAAGTAAAAAGTATGTGACGATAGAAAAATCGGCCCCTAACAAAACAGAAACACGGAAAAGTGAATCTACAACTAAAATCATTTGGACTCAGGACCAAAAATACTTCGTGAACAAAGTCGCAGACTATTCTAGCTAACTCACTATAGCGACATCTATCTCTGCATCTGAATATTATTGTGAGGTATGGCTTAGGTAATTTTACTAATATTACGCATAGATGGCGTTGTGACCTAAAACAAAATAAATAGGATATGAGTCCATAATTTTTGGTATCTGGGATTATAGTGTGACGTTGCTAAAATTTGCTGTATTTTTTTTTTCCTAATAGTCCGTGCAATTTTTTTCCAAGACCAATATCCAATAACTTTTTAGGGTTCCATACCTCAAAAGGAAAAAACGGAACCCTTATAGGATCACTCGTGTGTCTGTCTGTCTGTCTGTCCGTCTGTCTGTCTGTCTGTCTGTCTGTCCGTCTGTCACAGCCAATTTGCTCCGAATCTAATACAGCGATTAAGTTGAAATTTGGTACACATATGAATTTCTGTGACCCAAATACGGACGGGTAAAGTAAATAAATGAATTTTGAATATAGAGGTCACTTTTGGGGGGCAAATAAGAAAATTTAAAAAAAAAGTTTTGCAAACTACACCATGTGGTATGTCAAATATAAAAACTTTTTTACAAAAAAATACAACCGACTTCCAAAAACAACACTACAAAGTGAAAAATAACTAATTTCGGAAGTCGGTGTCTGATTATATGTATTTTCGTTTTTGCCACCGACTTCCGAAATTAAAGTTATTTTTCACTTTGTAGTGTTGTTTTTGGAAGTCGGTTGTATTTTTTTGTAAAAAAGTTTTTATTTTTCACTTTTTAGTGGTTCACATGTGCTTACCCCTTCACAGCGTACTGGCGTGATGTTATGTTATGAACTGGTGTGAACAACAAACAGACATGAGATTTCAGCAATCCCAGTCCATTTGCTATCATTTATTGAGGAGTTCCGTTGCCTATCTCAGAAGTTCTTCATCAGGTCTTCACCAAATTGAAATGGGACCACTCCAAGAAAGTACTCTTCCAAAAACTATCCAAATCGCTTCAAGTGTGCCTATAAAATTGGAAGAGTTTTCTCTATTTCTCCAGGATCCCATCATCAGATCCTGACTTGATGATCATGGGACCACCTGGGAAGTATACCCTTTCAAACAAAAAAAAAATAATCCAAATCGGTCCAGCCATCTTCGAGTAATCGGGGAACATACTTACATAAAAAAAAAAAAATAAAAAAAAAATAATAAAAAAAAAAAGGTTCCGACGAATTGATAACCTCCTCCTTTTTGAAGTCGGTTAATTAAAAATAGATGAAAATTTACCATTCCCCCCTTATCTCTGAAACTACTGACCCTAAAATTTTGAAAAAAATAAGTACAGAAAATAGATCTTTTTTTCAAAAAAAATTTTTTTGCTTTCTTCTAGTTTCACCACTTTCTTAACTTTAAAGTGTATTTTTTATTAAAAATGAGTAAAACAGGCAATATTTTGTTTTTTTTTTTAATCTTCAATGTTGGCAGATTCTTATAAAATTATTGCTTTATTCATCTGTTAGCTAGAAAAAAAGTTATGAATCCTCAAACTTACAGAAAGGTGTAAAAAATACTTAAATCTTAATTTCAACTTGCATTTAAAAAAAAAATATATTCAGGAGTACCAATTCTAGCAAAACATCCCTAGTGTGTGACCTTTCTAATGGTATGTAATTTGCTTTTATAAAAAAAAAACTAAGACTTATTTCATAACTTTATCAAGTAGGAAATTTTTGACGAAACTACCTTTACGGAAAGTGACATGTTTTGCTAAATTTAATACTGCAAGGTTGGTAAAAAATAAATAATCGATTGAAATTATGTAAGTTGAGTCATTTTTAATAAAAATTACACTTTAAAGTTAAGTGATGAAACTAGAAGAAAATAAAAAAAAAAAAAAAAAATTTAATATCCAGGGGGCCAGGGCCAAATAAATTAGGGCTGAGTAAGTAGCAGATGACCCCACCTATCCACTATTTTCGTATGTTCAACGTTCTGCCAAACACCCTGTATACCTATATACAGGGTGGCCCAGAGAGAAATGCACTTTTGAAAATTCAAGAAAAAAAATTGTATAATTTTGTAGAACTTGTATTTATTACAATTTTAAAGATAATTAAATGAAATTTAATTTTTAAAAATTATGAGTACATCGTCTAAATGGTGTCCTTCACGGTTACAGCATTCTTCCAATCTGGCATCAAAATTTTGGAAAACTCATTAGAAATTCCCTTGAAATGGATTCCATTTCTTGCCGAATATTCAGCTTTAGTTGCTGCAGAGTTGTTGGATTAGAGTACACTTTGCTCTTTAGGTGACCCCACAAAAAGAAGCTGCTGGAGTGAGATCGGGGCTTCTTGGTGGCCAGGAGATGTCACCCCTGCGTGAAATTAACTCTTGTGGGAACATCTCTCTTGCCACGGCGATGCTCTCGTTTGAAGTGTGACATGTAGCCCCATCTTGCTGAAACCAAGTATTCCTGTTATAACCTCGAGATTCTTGCAGCTTTGGAATCAAAAAACTTCTCAACATGGCCGTATAGCGCTCTGAATTGACGGTCACAGCTTGGCCACGATTGTTCTCGAAAAAAAATGGCCCTACAATTCCCCATCTTGCAATTGCGGCCCAAACTGTAGCTTTCGGTGAGTGTAGCGGCTTCTGATGTTTCAATCGAGGATTTTCTACTGCCCAATAATCTACAGTTCTGCTTATTTACAAATCCGTTAAGGTAAAAGTGGGCTTCATCCAAGAAAAGAATGTTATTGAAATTATTGAATTCATTGCGCATTTCATTTTTTCTGCTGCCTTTAGTTCCTGCACTAGCTGCATCTTATAAGGATGTAATTTGAAATCAAGCCGCAAAATTCGCTGCAAGGTCGATCTAGAGATTCCCAAAACCGATGAACGTTTGCGCTCCGACATTCGTGGATTCGCGCGTACAGATTCTCGAACACGCTGAATGTTTTCATCGGTCCGTGATACTCTTTGACGACCTCGAGGCCGCATTTTTTGCGTCGATCCTGCCCTTTCGAATCTTTCAATCCATTGCTTTATTAAATTAGTGCTTGGACACTCACTGATGCGCCGCAAATCGTATTCATCACGGTAAAGCCGTCGAACAGTTACATAGTGTCGAGCATTCTCGTAAAAGCGCGGACACAAAACGCGCGCTGCTCTCCCGTGTAATGACTCATGGTGACTAAAATTACAAAAACTCTCGCCCCTCTATTTTGTCGTTTAGAAATCCGCGCGAAATCAAAAGTGCATTTCTCTCTGGGCTACCCTGTATAAAACCATAAAAATTACAAAGTTTTGACATTGGCCCCACACTAGGCAAGCCTGTATCTTTGCTACCAATACGGAAGGTTAAACATTTATTTTAAAAACAACTGTCCTACTAAAAAAACACTCAACTAACAACAAAAACTAGACACCTGCATACTTAAGTAAGCAAGAAAAACCCAAATATCAAAATTTTTAACAAGTACTTCCTACTTCCAAGAAAAAAATACATTTATATCCTTACCAATCCAACCTACGTAATACGTCACACTCACTCACACATAGACACATCTAAGCATCCCCAAAGCGTCCCGATTTCAAAAACCTTGTACCACTTCCCTGTCGAAGTAACCTCGTTGTCCCGTAACCTACAATACACGACCTTGAGACCTCGATTCGCGGCCACGGCCTCATAACGTGCCCTCTAAACTCGGGAAGTGACCTTGACATCTTGTTAGGTGACCTTTTTAGACGAGTTTTGGTACAGATTAGTTTTATTTAGGTTAAGAGTTGAAAATAGCTCAGTTGAAGCGAAAAGTTTAGTAGGTACTTATGTTTGCAAAATTGTTGTTTCTTGGGTGTATTTGAATAAAAAATGCGTCAATGCTTTAATGACGTAGGTTTAATTATTATAGGTCTGATTTTTATCAGAAATTGGAATCGATAAGGAAAAAAAAAACAATTTTTTACTATCCAAAAAATACTGAGAGCTAAAACCGAACGTTTGAGGAAATAGATGACATTAATGTATGCCCCAAAATATAGAGATACCTATTTACGGCCGAACCCAATAACCTATTTTCAGTAAAAGACAGATCGCTATTGATGATAGACTTCTATCTGTTCTTATAATGTCGTCCCACAATCATCGGTATAAGCTATCCGCCTAATGAAAACAATATACGAGTATAAATTGTTACATACTTTTCCCTCCCGTGCGTTCCGTTACAACCAACATAACTTTAAAAAAAGAACGTGTGCCTTGTTATAACAACTTCTTTATTTCTTCATTCTAAATAAATGACTGGATTAAGTTATAATTTATATTAAATTAAAAATGTAAGTATACATAATGATTTAATCATTCATGTTATAAGATTTTACTGCATTTTGCTGAACAAATAGTTAGCGTAAAGAGGAGTAATGAAACGTAATTGACAGTTTGACATAAGAAACACCACACCTTGTTTACTTTTTTTATATATTTCTGTGAGTAAATTACTTACTGGTTTTATTTAAATCTATAACGTTATAACATGACGTTAAAACGATAAATATATAGGTTTTCTATCTCCGGTTCGCCAAGACTGGTGATTCGGCCGTTAGTCGTTAAAAAATTACCAAACTGACGTAGATTAAAATGTAAGTCAGTTTGACATTTGCACTTGTCAATTTTAGTCTGCGAGATTAAAAAACAGACTAGGTCAAATCTATTAAAGATTGAGATGACCTACGAAAACAGTTCAAATACATTAAAATCTTTACAGTTTTGCGTATCGGTTTACATAAAGTAGATTTTTCAATGTGTTTCTAATTTACAGTTGTTTCTTGGAGTTGTTTCTCCATATTTTTTATCTCACTGTTCCACTCATTAAAGCAAAACAGAAAATATAACGGGTGTCAAAAGACGCTTAACGAAAGCATTACCACAGTATAATAATATTACAGTAGTTTATCTTCATAGTAAACGGCCGAAACGACGCGCTTCAAAATATCAGTATATGCTAGTACGCAACAATTCGAGTGCGCGGCTGTTACGCACGGACGGACACGTATTTATCTACCGAGCGGCCGCAGACTAACTGCACTGTACTGCAGCTTTTTTATTCTGTGGCATTACTTTCACGTAATTAGCTGCGTTACCCGCGTTATCCTTGTTATACAAACTTCTACCACCACCCATTTAGGGATGATTTATTAGTCCGAACGTCATCTTCCAAATTTCATTTATTTATCTTCCATGGTTTAATTTAAACTGTACTTTGGCCTGCCTCTTTTTGTTTGTATTCTAATAACCATCATATACCTAGATGTAAAAAATATAAAATCTATGAAATTCTACCCAAAAGCAAAAGTAAAAACACATCAGCCAGGCTAACATTAGCAGCGCGACAAAGTTTTGTCATCATAGTATCTCGTCGAAATCGAGACATGAGTTGGAATGACTATACGCCACGGCTCGTGCCAACGTAAGATCCAACGACAAAACTTTATCGCGCTCGTGTAACCCCGTAGGAAAGCGACTACCAACTTTCCCCTTCTCAGCATCACCAAGGCTATTGAAAGCCGAAGTGAGCGGCGATATAACCTCAATACAAGATTAGGAAGACATCGCGACCTCCTTTTAGCTGTAACTGGACCGACCAAAGAGTTTCTGTCACTTTCGAACTTAGAACGAATGCATTTTCGCGAATTGAGAACCGAATGCGAGCCGGTACATTGTAATCTGGGTCTTGGTAAGTGCATTGCTGATTGTTAGAGCATTTTGTACATTATTGGTGTGTCATTTTTTTTTTCTAGTAAGTTTTAAGACATCACGATGTCCGAATAGCCATTACTTACTGAATAAATTCAAAAATGGAACAGAATTTATATGAAATCATAGGTGGTGAAACAGGCCCTTAGACTATGATGTAATTAGATTTGGAAGTCATTTAGGTGGAGGGTTATTATATATTTTGTCAAGGACCTTTTTTAACCGACTTCAAAAAGGAGGAGGTTCTCAATTCGTCGGAACCTTTTTTTTTTTTTTTCATTTTTTTTTATGTATGTTCCCCGATTACTCGAAGATGGCTGGACCGATTTGATTTTTTTTTGTTTTATTCGAGAGGGTATACATCACAGTTGGTCCCATATAAAATTGATTAACTTTGCTTCTGTAGTTTTTGAGTTAGCTTCAATAATACGTATTTTTTCCCCACTTTTATATGGATGATGTTCTAGTTTGTTTTGCAGATAGTGGTATTAGAATTTGTGTGGTTAGGTACACAACTAAAAAGTGAAAAATAAAAACTTTTTTACAAAAAATACAACCGACTTCCAAAAACAACACTACAAAGTGAAAAATAACTTTAATTTCGGAAGTCGGTGGTAAAAAACGAAAACACATTTAACTAGACACCGACTTCCGAAATTAAAGTTACTTTTCACTTTGTAGTGTTGTTTTTGGAAATCGGTTGTATTTTTTGTAAAAAAGTTTTTTTTTTTTTTGAGATACGAGTAAGTGTCTTTCTTCCCGTTCTATCAGTACTTAGGATCTTGACCCACTTACTTGTACTTCTATAGCGCAGTATTTCCGCCAGCATTCCTTTTCGTACCTACTGTAAAATCTGACTATCATAATATACTTACTTACCTTAATATATACCTATAATTCTTCTGTACGTGTGTTTGTCACCTAACTCCTCCTAAACGGCTGGACCGATTTAGATGAAAATTTTGTGTGTATACTTCAACGGGTTCCTGGATGGTTTGGAAACACAATTGGACACAATTGGTGGCGCTGCAGTTGGGTTCTAGAATCGATCAGACAGGACTACGTCTGTCGGGTCCGCTTGTATATAATATAGAAACCTTCATGTTTTGTCAAGTCTAAAAACCGTGTGAAGCAGGGTTGGGTAGTTAGTTTAATTATATACTAATTTCCCTTCATCAATACCCATTAAAACTGATATGAAAACTTCATTCTTTACACACAAAGTAGAACAATAAAGTAGATAACGAAGAAGTACGTCACATCTTCAACCAATGCAACAATGATTGTGACGTCATTTGCGTCACGCAAACGAAATCGAAAGCAAAATGAAATCGTAAGTTTCACTCTCGATTGTCAGCTGTTACTACGTCATGCTACGCCTGCACGACGTAGAACGCGTCATACGCTTTCGACGACGTAGATCGCGTCATACACTTTCGCGATCACTCTCGGTTTCGTTTACTGTGCCAAACTTTCACGGCATACGTCAGTGTGACGTACTCGTAGGAGTAGTAAAAGTGTTTACGAGAGATTTTTGGCTGTCGAAAGTGGGTTTTCACTTTTGCTTTTTAAATACTTGCACTTTCATTATGTAGGGCAGTTGTATTGCACTGTGTGTATTAATTTGTACTTAAAACACTAAAATAAAATTAGGTCATGAAATCGTCATGGGTCCTAGGTAAACGCTACTGCCTCATATATTCCCTTTCTGCCAATATCGAGGTTCCATCAATCATAGCTGAGCGTAATATACATTTCATTGTGACACTCTTTTTTTACCCAGTTAGTATCAGTTAGTACAAAGCAATTGAAAATCAATTGTAGTTTAATTTGCATAAGACTGAAATTCAGATAACGAAATAAAGTCACACTGGGAATCTCTCAATCTCACTGGGGGTCCCGATAGGTTGTGCTGGTCTCGAATGTCCTTCAGAATTATTGAATTTTTTACCGACTTCAAAAAAGGAGGTTCTGTATTCGACTCGTATGTACCCGTATGTATGTATGTTTGTATGTCCGCGATTTTCTCAAAAACTAATGAACCAAAGCGGATTTTTGATGATTCTTCTTTTCGTTCGTCTTGGGTTTATGTAATTGTATATTCAACTAAAAATGGAAAAATAAATTTACTTTAAACAAGTAAAAACCGACTTCCAAACAACAAACAACTTCTGAAGTCGGTGCCAAGCTGTTAAGTTTTTTATGAAAGTTATTTTATTCGTTTTCGGGTTTGAAATCGGTTTTAACTTTTTTTTTTTTTTTTTGTGGATGGGAAATCATCAAATGACTTCTCCCGCTCTGGGCAGAGCGGGAGGGCGTGTCAGACTTTTACTGACTAAAACCCACCCATGATCCTTCAGTTGCCCGTGCCAGGGCCACGGTATCTCTTTCGAACTACCCGCGACCCCGGCGGCATGCGGTACCCCCCACCGCGGAGTTTTATACCCCTAAACACTTTATTAAGTGACTTGTTTCTTCGAGAATAGGTATCTAAAGTGTTAAGGCGTAATCCAAACAATATAATGTATTTTTTTTTATTATTATTGGTAGACTCGCGTTTGACCCCTAACTCACTTGATGGTAATGATGATGTGGTCGTCGGTATGCCTAGACGTACCTAACCTGTTCATCCTCGATTTGAACCACCCTGATAAAAGAAAACACAGATCTCCGGCAGGGGATTCTACTCCTTAGCTCTTTTTCAACTAACCATTTTCTCTCTATGGGAGTGGGTCGTCTGATACGTAGTATCCCCTAAGTAGTCTGTGTTAGCTCTATATGTGTTACGGTAAGTATGATTAATTGAAAATTATTAATAATTGTCTATTATTATTAATAATTACCGAAAGTCGAGAAAAAGTAAGAAATTAATCACATTTACCGGTGATTATTAATAATGTAACCTTAGTACCCGTAGTATAAATGTAATAATTTTCAAAGTTTATTTAGTATTTTAGTTCAGTACCTTTAGGTATTGTGGTAGGTATTATCAATAAATACCTATTGAACAAACAAATAGAAGAAAGAATTTAATTTTTAATGTTGGTTTTATGGAGTCTATGATTGTACATATATGTTTAAGCAAAACCAAAGAATAAACGATTTTGCATGTAAATTTTAGTTATGTACCTATTTGTAAATACTTACTGGACAAAAAACTTCGAATCTTATTTTATTTTATTACTTTTACCGACGAGAGTAGTGAATTATTAATTAACAAATGCTAAAAGTGATGAATTTCAATTTTATATTCACATTTATAAAATCATGAGGTAATTATTAATAATGATGGATAATTATTAATAGAGGGGCTCGTGGCTAAGTAATAACAGCCGCACGGGTCGATCCATCAGGTTAAGCTACGATAGCCGGGGTTGATGCGTGGATGGGTGACCATCTTTACATACCGAGACTCCTTCGTGTCTCGGAAAGCACGTTAAGCCGTTGGTCCCGGCTGTTATTCGTGAATCTTTGACAGTCGTTACGGGTCGTCAGAAGCCCGAAAGTCTGACAATCAGTCTTACCAAGGGGTATCGTATTACCCAGTTAATGGGTTGTGGAGGTCAGATAGGCAGTCGCTCCATGTAAAATAATGGTATTCAGCTGCATCCGGTTAGATTGGAAGCCGACCCCAAGATAGTTGGGAAAAGGCTAGGCAGATTGATTGATGGATAATTATTAATAATTTTCAATTAATCACATTAATCGTAACATATGCACAATGAAAGTATTAGCATGTTTATAAAGTTTTGTGCGTAAAGGTGATATTCAAAGTTACCTTTGACGTCTAAGAGTTCTTGGTTTTCTTAGTGGCAACTAATAGTATATACAGGGTGACTTGTGATTTGACGTATTCTTTCTAGGACATGAGCCATGGACACATTTTCAACAATTAAGCACCCAATAAAGCCTAGGCACACGTGTGATGGATTGCTGGGAGTTTGGGAAGTAGTGGGATGGCAAAAACAACCGTTCCGTAGTTGAAAAGAATTTATCCCAAAAACAAACTTAACAATGGACACCAAAAAAAAAATTCTTTATGACATAAAACTACAAATTAATAATTTTCGGACTTTTTCCTTTATTTGTGCTAGGAGATCTTGCTTCTTGCCAAATTTCATTATTCTAGGTCAACGGGAAGTACCCTATAGGTTTTGATTTATTTGCGACAGTTGCTAGTATCAAAATGTGTCGCAAAATGGCCGTATTTTTTTATTGCGTTGACTTAGAAGCTTGATTTTTTTAGAAGTCTAAGGGACTATAGACTTACGTATTTGATATTCATTTCAACTTGATACCTTCACGCGTTCCGGAGAAAAAGGGTCTTGACAGACTGATAGACAGACAGACAGACGGACAACGAAGTGATCCTATAAGGGTTCCGTTTTTTTCCTTTTGAGGTACGGAACCCTAAAAATAGTTAATTATTTCGATTATCACACATTGTTTTAATATTTCAAATTTTCAACCATTTGCAAATTCGCTAAGCCTACCTAACTTTTCTAAAAACCTGTATACTCTTCATTCCAGAGACCAAATAATATCAAGCATACAACAGAACCGAGTGACAGTCATAGTTGGCGCGGCCGGTTGCGGTAAATCAACGCGCGCGCCGGCCGCTATACTACGTCACTGCGGCGCCAAGACCTTGGCCATAGTGTCGGAACCTAGACGTGTGGCCGCTATGGGGTTAGCTGAAAGAGTTGCCAGTGAGTTGGGGGAGGAGGTAAGTACCAATGAGCCCTGTTCACATGTTTTACCCGGTACTGATTCGATAAGCTTCCGTGCCGAATCGAACATCAATAAAATGTTATTGAAGGAGTCCTCTAAATGCTGTTCACAAAACCAAAACCCGAAAATTCTGTCAGTTTAAATCAAATAGTCGACCGGTATTCTTCCGACAGCTTTTAGCTGTCGGGGCAAGGAAAATCAGGTACTTAATCTAAAATATGGCATTTTTGACATGACTGCCTGCCGAATGGTTGTGAATATTTACTGGAGTCAATCTGCCTAGCCTTTTCCCAACTATGTTGGGGTCGGGTTCCAGTATAACCGGATGCAGCTGAATACCAGTATTTTACATGGAGCGACTGCCTATCTGACCTCCACAACCCATTAACTGGGTAATACGACACCCCTTGGTAAGACCGGTTGTCAGACTTTCGGGCTTCTGACGACCCGTAACGACTGTCAATGATCCACGAATGACAGCCGGGACCAACGACTTAACGTGCTATCCGAAGCACGGAGGAGTCTCGGTATGTAAAGATGGTCATCCATCCACGGACCGACCCCGGCAAGCGTAGCTTAACCTGATGGATCGACCCGTGCGGCTGTTATTACTTAGCCACGAACTCCTGCTGGAGTGATGCTGCTTTTAGGCTTAAACTGGCTAACAATATTGGTTCAAAAAATCCAGATGCTCTATTAATTGCGATCTTACTATAGTCGAATGAATGAAGCGAGGGGCTCATGGCTAGTTATTAACAGCCACACGGGTTGATCGAAGGTTAAAGCTGTGCTTGCCAACGTCAGTTCGCGGATTGGTGACCAGTGACCATCATCATATGCCTAGCCTTTTTCCAACTATGTTGGGGTCGGCTTCCAGTCTAACCGGATGCATCTGAAAACTAGTATTTTACATGGAGCGACTGCCTATCTGGCCTCCACAACCCAGTTGCTGGGTAATACGATACCCCTTGGTAAGACTGGTTGTCAGACTTTTGGGCTTCTGACGACCCGTAAAGACTGTCAAAGATCCACGAATGACAGCCGAGACCAACGGCTTAACGTCCTTTCCGAGGCACGGAGGAGTCTCAGTATTTAAAGATGGTCACGCATCCATGACTCGTGCGGCTGTTATTACTTAGCCACAAACCCTACATTGGTGACCAGTGACCATTCATTACATATCAAGCCACTTCCGTGCCTCGGAAAGCACGTTAGGCAGTTGGTCCCGGCTCTCATCCCTAAATCTTTGACAGTTTTTACGTACGGCCGTAAACGTTGTGTTATCCAGTTGGATTGTGGAAGTGAGATAGGCAGTCGATCCATGTAAAATACTGCGACACTTCGTCGCTTTGACATTATAAACCGCAGTGACTACATTCGAAAGGCCTATGGTAGCGAACCCCAGGAATGAAGAATGTTCCGATCTTGCCTGGTGGAAGCACATACTTCCCACCAGGCAAGATCGGAAGATTCTTCATTAGTTTCAATACACATTATTATTATCAGACATGCACGCGAACGAAGTCGCGGGCACAGCTAGTAAATAATAAAAACACAACAATAACCTAAACAAACAACCTGATTATAAATCTAAATAAATCTAATTTAACACTTAAAATAAAAAAAAAATATTTTAGAGTATCAAAGCTATTTTGACTAAGCCATGTTTTTCTCTTATTAATTTTGGAATGTGGTTGTAAATTTTTATGGACATAAGGTAGCCGTTTTTATAGTGGAGAGTGCCGTTACAAAATTGGTTTTATAACT
This sequence comes from Cosmia pyralina, assembly GCA_946251885.1. Lineage (NCBI taxonomy): Eukaryota > Metazoa > Arthropoda > Insecta > Lepidoptera > Noctuidae > Cosmia > Cosmia pyralina. The sequence continues at coordinate 6,515,658 of OX276365.1, forward strand.
TGGTGGGGTCCCTTTTTGTAAATATATTGTTTTCAAATCAACTGTTTCCAGTTAGACTGGAAGCCAGCTGGGAAAAAGCTAAACTGATGAATGACTTCTATATTTTGTTTCCCAGGTAGGAGAATCAATAGGTTATCAAGTACGGTTACACTCTAAACCTCCAAAGCCGCCTGGAGGTTCCATACTGTACTGTACGTCAGGAGTCTTATTGAGAAGGTTACAGACCAATCCAGGTATGTTAAAAGAATAGGGTACCTACCTATTTGACTGAGTTTTTAAATCAGATTTTTCGAATTCTAGAATAAGGTAAGCCACAGTTTAAAAAAAAATATTAAGGGCCTGTTTCACCACCTACGATTAAGTTCCTATTAAGTAACTCACTTGGCAGATAATTTCATACAAACTCGGTTCCATTTTTAGGGTTCCGTAGCCAAATGGCAAAAAACAGAACCCTTATGGATTCGTCATGTCTGTCTGTCTGTCCGTCCGTATGTCACAGCCACGAAACTATAAGAACTATACTGTTGTAACTTGGTAAGTTTATGTATTCTGCGAACCGCATTAAGATTTTCACACAAAAATTAAAAAAAAAAACAAATTTTGGGGATTCCCCATACTTAGAACTGAAACTCAAAATTTTTTTTCATCAAACCCATTCATGTGGGGGTATCTATGGATAGGTCTTCAAAAATGATATTGAGGTTTCTAATATATTTTTTTCTAAACTGAATAGTTTGCGCGAGAGACACTTCCAAAGTGGTAAATGTGTCCTACCATGTAAACTTCCACCGAAAATTGGTTTGAACGAGATCTAGTAAGTAGTTTTTTTAATACGTCATAAATCGTGAACCGCAATTTACCTTAATCCCATCATTTAGGTACCTAATTATAATGTTTACTTATCAATAACTTAATTAAAAAAAAATACACTATTATTAAAACATCGATCAAAGTTACAACGAACTACAAGAACTTTTATATTATGTTACTTGCTGCTACGGAACCCTTCATGGGCGAGTCCGACTCGCACTTGGCCGCTTTTTTGAATTTATTCGGTAAGTAGTGGCTATTCGGTCATCGTGAAATAGGCTCTTAATATTAGGGGTTAAAGAATGAAATTGCCGATTTGTACTGAAAAATTTAAATTCGTTTATTTTTTAAATTTAACATATTTATTTAATCAAAATAATTACCATTATTATCTATACATTGCTGCCATCTAATAGGAAGGTCATATAAGCTTTTGCGATAGAACTCTCGTGATCTAGATTTGACAAACTGTGTGAAAGCATTTTGTACTGCCTCCTGAGAAGAAAACTTTTTATCATGTAGAAAATTGTCCAAATCACGAAAAAAATGGTAGTCCGTTGGAGCAAGGTCTGGCGAATATGGAGGGTGACGAATGGTTTCTAATTGCAGTTCCTGTAGAGTTAAAACGTTTTCTCGTGCTGTATGAGGTCTCGCGTTATCATGGAGCAATAATGGTGAAGATCGATTCATGAGTCGGGGCTGTTTGACTGCTAGTTTTGCTATCATTGTTCGGAGTTCGGCACAGTAGACATCTGCAGTTATTGCTTGACCAGATCGGAGAAAGCTATAGTGAATAACAACATGCTGAGACCGCCAAATAGTTACCATTACCTTTTTATTGGTAAGCTTTGCTTTAGGACACTGTTGCGGCGTTTGACCTGGGGTCAGCCATTGCATTTTTCGCTTACGGTTATCGTAAAGAATCCACTTTTCATCACATGTCACAATTCGATCCAATATTCCTTCATTTCTGTATCGATTCAACAAGGCAACACAAGTTTCAACACGCGTTTCTTTCTGCAGATCAGTCAAATCATGAGGCACCTCTTTTTCATATTTTTTTATTTTATTGATTTGACGCAAATGAGTCAATATTGTTGGTAAGGTAACGTTAAACCATGCCGCTAATTCCTGGGTACTTTGGCTCGGATCGGCTTCCACCATCTCTTTCAATTCATTGCTATTCACCTGTGTGGGCGGTCTTCCACGTGGTTCGTTCTTCAAATCAAAGTTTCCATCACGAAAGCGTTTAAACCAAAATCGCACGGTGCGTTCATTAGCAGTCCCCTCTCCAAACGCAACATTGATATTGCGAGCTGTTTCTGCCGCGTTAGTTCCGCGTCGGAACTCGTATTCAAAAATAACTCGAATTTTCGAAGTATCCATCTTTCTTGTCTAAGCTGAATAAAAAAAACAACTGAAAGTCGATAATCGAATGTTGCACATTTTTTAAAAGAAGAACTTCATAGGTACCATGTGAAAAAAGTTTCAGTCAAAAATCTCAAACCATGAAGGTTCTATGTCAATTCGAAGTTCCTAATACAATATACGGCAATTTCATACTCTAACCCCTATTATATCAAACAATGGCGGTTTTAAAGTCTATCCTAGACAAAGACAGCACTGCTATCATCTGACGTCACAAGACAGTAAAGCCAAAGTAACTTCGCCCCATTAAGTACAAAGATCGGTTTGCGTGAAAAGGATAGAAGAATAACTTCTAATGCTTGTAACTTCTCATTTTCCTCACCTATTTTATTCATTTGTACGCAAATCGTTTTTTTAATAACGTCTTTAGTAATTGTAATTCATATAAGAATACATTTTTAATATTTAGTCAAATACCCTATTGCAGACCTTCATACCAGAACATACAGTTTAGTTTCCAGAGTTACTCAACTAGTTTTTTCAATTTTTCTTATTATTCTAAAATCAATCTTGTCAACATGTCTGTAAAGTTAAAAATTCAACCTCTTCCCTGATCTCACTTTTCAATGCAACCAAAACGGTTTTACAACATTTGTTATTCTAAAATGAACTGTTTATACACACACATAAAGTTGAAATTAAAATTATTTCCAGGTCTCGAAGGCTGTACTCACGTTATCATTGACGAGGCTCATGAACGTGATGTCAATACTGACGTCACTCTATTATTACTAAAGAGGGCGCTGGATATTAATCCTGAACTCAAAGTAGTTGTTATGAGCGCTACTTTAGATACTGGAGTATTTACAAGGTAATTTTATTACTTTCATATACGTACTTACCACTGCTCGCAAAATTTTAAGAGCCCCCGCTGACTACAAACTTTTATCGGCCGCAATTATATATTCTTCTTCCATATAGCTACATACATAATATATAAAACAAAGTCGGGTTAGTTACATCATATTATATAACTCAAGAACGGGTGGACCGATTTTTATGATCATTGATTTATTGGATTTGTCTCCGTTCCGAATAGCAGAATGATGATATCTCGAGAACGGATTGATTGATTTCGATGAATTTCTTTTTTTGTTCCTCTTGGCCTAGAGAAGTTTCGGCACGCATTGGAAAAGTAAGAAAATCACAAAACAAATAAATCCGTACACAACGCCATCTGTGATACATGACAGAAACACGGACAAAAACGAACATGGCGTTGCATGCTGGATTTTGATAAAAAACTGGATTTAATTCTGCTAATAAGTTAACACAACATTTATTGATTCTGAGGCGCTACGAAGTTCTTCTGTACGTGTGTTTGTCACCTAAATCCTCCCAAATGGCTGGACCGATTTAGATGAAATTTTGTGTGTATATTTCAATGGGTTCCTGGATGGTTTGTAAATACAATTGGATCCGGTAGGTGGCGCTGAAGTCGGGTTCTAGGATCGTTCATACAGGGCAACGTCTGTCGGGACCGCTAGTATTATAATATGATGTCATTTCTTTCCTCCACAGATATTTCGATCCATGTCCAGTGATAGAAGTTCCCGGCAGAACATTTCCAGTAGACATCTCATACTTAGAAGACATTCAGGAGAAATTTAGACTAAACTTGACTTACACTGCAGAAGCCTGTAACAAAATAGATGGACGACCACAAATCAAATGTCAAGAGGTGAGCACCTCAATCAATCTGCCTAGCATTTTCCCAACTGTGTTGGGGTCGGTTTCCAGTCTAACCGGATGCAGCTGAATACCAGTATTTTATATGGAGCGACTGCCTATCTGCCCTCCACAACCCATTTACTGGGTAATACGATACCCCTTGGAAGACTGGTGGTCAGACTTTTGGGCTTCTGACGACCCGTAACGACTGTCAAAGATCCACGAATGAGAGTATAGATAATTATTTCTTTATGTACCTACTTATGTATTTATTGTATATGTAAAAGGACAGGTACAGACCACCTGTCTCTCCTTCTCCCTTTAATCCATCCAAAGGTTGTCTGTAAAAGATCGCTTCAAGCGATAAGACCACCTAATTCATGTGTACAAAATTAAGGGTAAAATTAAATTATTCTTTGAGCATTGCGAAGAAATTTTACTTGTATACCTCGAATTTGCTTTACCACCTTTTTTTTTTTTTTTTTGTGGATGGGAAATCATCAAATGACTTCTCGAGCTCTGTGCGGAGCGGCGTGTCAGACTTTTACGGACTAAAACCCACCCGTGTTCCTTCAGTTGTCTGCGCCAGGGCCACGGTATCTAGTTTCAATTTCCTAGGAATTGGCTAGTTGACAGTAAGAAAAATACCTTATGAATTTTATTATGTAGAATGGTTGTGAGCTAAAAGTATCAAAATTCAACTTAGTTTTAGATTTTAGATTAATTAATATTTTTGAGAAATAATTACGTAAAAATAGAGCCATTGGACGCCAATCAGAGCGCGACACGTCTCACTTCTCAGTCATGTCACTTTGACAAAATAACATTGTTTGTGCGTTCCCACCTCAAGATATTTTCCCCTAAATTTAGGGGATGTTTTTAGAAAATGTAAATAGCATTCGCATGTTTATTTAAGGAATAGTATGATTTCAAGAAATATCAAAACGAAACCGTCACGTTTTGAAAAACGAGCTATTGAGTGCCCGTTCCGCTTGCGTTTTAGATATTTAGATCACTGTCATTACTTCTTTATTTTGAAATCGCAATAATTCGATTTGATTCGACAGTAATAATCGATGATATCGATTTTTTTTTTTAATTCGTTAGTAAAAAAAAAACATATAAATAAATAATCGATTATTTGAATCGATATCGAACATCATAGGGGAAATCGAAAAGCAGAGGGTGGAAACACTGATTATTTGTTTTTAATTTTTTGAAAGCAGACAATCTGTCACAGATTTGATGGCTAAGGGCGAATTTCACCGACGTTTAAAACGGATGTTTAGTTAATCAGTTCTATCCTTAGGAAATTTGACAAAAAACAACTGTTTCAAAACCCAACCTAGTCTAGCAGGTTTATTTTGTTTCTTTTCTCTGAAAGGGCTTCGAAAAAAACATAATGTATTCAAAGATCTCACTCTGATACATAACACGATGCTTTTGCGGCTGAAAAAGCTCTTTCGGTTTCTACTGACGTGGGAACAATTGTCAGTAAGCATCTGTATTAGTATTGAGGCCAGATTCTGGCCTCATACCAATGCGAGGTTCTTCAGACAAATACATAACACGCCACTCTTCTTCGTCCAATTTCTGTGTTCACGAAGGGCTTGTAAACGGGCTCTGCGATTGCCCGCTCAATAGGTGGTATACGTAGCGGCCTTCGGGAACTGAGATTGTACTACATCAAATCTATAAACTCAGCCTATCGCAGTCCACTGCTAGACAAACGCCTCTCCCAGGCTGCGCCACAACATCCTGTCCTCCGCCTTCCGCATCCAGTCTGTCCCAGCCACCTTCTTAAGGTCATCGGTCTATCTAGCTGGGGGACGTCCTACACTACGTTTGCTGATACGCGGTCTCCACTCCAGGACTCATCTCCACCAGCCATCGGTCCTACACTACTACACATATTATAAAAAAGAGCCCATCAATTGAGATGCTGCCTTGGCCTTTAGCCTAAAACATATTAAGCATTTGTGGATTACATTTTTTATTTGTCTGACAGCATTAATTAGCCAAAACCTTTGATTTAATGAAGAAATCAACAATTTTGGCCCGGAGTGCATCAGAATTTTATGCTAAAAAAAAAATCTATGTGCGTATTCTGGTTCAGGTAATTTAAACAACACATAGATTGAAAGACTGTTTGTATTCACCATAGGCACTAATAATCTTTACAGACAATGGAATCTTATGGAGTTAATTAATAGAGAGACGAGGCCATACGCCTTGCTCCACACAGCACTTTCTCGAAGCCAATTACATTTTGACACCTGACATTATCTGTCAATTAGACATTGTGTGAAGATTCGAACACTACACATATTATACCACGTATTTCCCGAAATGATAGCCGAAAGTTTTATGTTATAATTTCCATGTAATCCCTATTACACAAGCCAAGACTATTCTATAAACTAAATGTCGTCATAGTAAGTTCAATATGACGAACATTTGACGTCAACATTTGATTACGGCACAAAATTTTATGAAAGTAATATATTTACATCATTTTTCGATACTAGCGACCTGCCTCTAATTTGGACGGTCATTATGACTTGCGTGACAAAACATCGACATTTCCTTATTAGATATAATTTTAATATGAATTTATTGTACACATAAACCTTTCGTAATAAAATCTCAAAATTGTGGTGTAAATCGCATCAAAATTTATTGTGTAGTTTCCAAGAATTAAGCGGTCACGTAGACACACGATAAGCGACTTTATTGTGTACTGTTTATGGATATATTTTATAAATATAGATGAACTATTGTAGAAGAGTAACTGCATAAATATTGAATATTTTTAGTTCGTTTTTCTAGACAGGTTTTAATATTTTAAAATAACTATAGTTTTCAATACTTTTGTATCTTTATGTTCAAATAATTATGTTTCAGGTAGCCGAGGTAATAAAAGCTATAGATAAAACCGAAAAAGAAGGCGCCATGCTTGTATTCCTCCCGGGTTGGTCTGATATCAAACTGACGAAGCAACTACTAGATGAACACTATGGACAATCCGCTATGCATATGATATTGCCAGTACATTCTAGGTAGGCGATGAAAGACTTTTTAATTTCTACTGCTGTGTGTAAGGTGTAATTTAAATAACTGAAAACCTCATTGGGTCATTTTACTCATCAATTTGAACGACTTTTACAAAAATTTCAAAAAAAAATCTGCTGGTCTATACATTTTGTTTAAATAACTTAACTCGACATAATTTTTAGTTTTCTCACATTAAAAAAAATGCGTTTACAAACACACGTTTTGAGTTGGAGAATTGACCGTGACGTATATCGATGTATGTGAGAGCATTTTTTCAACTACAAAGTTAAATTTGTCCTTTGATTCGGAATCTAAAATTTATAAAGTGAAACCGCGGGCATCCAGGACGGCTTTGAGATAAAACACTCAGGCCGCGAGTCCTACTCGCACTTGTCCGGTTTTTTCAGCTTAAGGCAGACTAAGCTTTTTATTTTTAAATTGATCGTTTATTTTTATTTAAGAGGCCATACTACCTCAGCTTTTTATCTCGCTCGCACGATACTGCTCGCGGATTGAGGGTGAGCGAGACTGAGTGCGGTGCTAGGCGCCGATAGTTTAGGTAATTGCTTTTTACGGTGAAAATAATGGTAATTTGATAAAAATAAAAAACATAAGACCTGCTTTATAGTTAGTTCAGTTAGTATGCAAAGTTTCATGATCTAATTTGAAGTATTTTTTGAATACCAGCGGTTTATTGTTCGGTTTGGAGGTAACTTTGGATTTTTTTTCTATCCAGAAAATTTTATGGAGTCGTGTTTTCGTCAAACTTAGTACTTAACATTAATCCTTAACTGTACAATACATTTATTTCAAAATTAATCCTGCAGTATTTTCGACATAACGGAGGATCATGCTAAGCCTTTTGAGGCTCTTAACAAAACATCATGGAAATTGTCACAATCACTCAAATAAACAGTAACAATATTACAAATTATTTCCAGATTGTCAACATCAGACCAAGTCAAAATGTTCTCCACCCCATCCCCTGGCATTCGCAAAATAGTATTAGCTACAAATGTAGCAGAAACATCTATCACTATACCCGATGTTGTCTACGTAATAGATAGTGGAGCGCATAAGGAGAACAGAATCAAAGATGGCACTGGTATGTATACTAACATGATAGTGGGAGCCTTCACGAGTATAGTTGTTTTATCTCACGAAAGCGGGTGAGCCATACTTGTAGATGTAATGCATATAGACACGCGCTCTTGTGTGCGCCACTGCAGGTAGCGCGCTCCCGAGCTTACGCACACAAAGACAATGTGCATGTAACATGTACACATACAAGTATGGGCTCGCCCGCTTTCGTGAGATAAAACAACTATAACGGTACTATAGTGCGCGCGCGCTAGTCATCGCCTGAGGTATGAACGATGGGGGAGGTAGAGAAAGGCCAAGCTAACTCAGTCTACTAATCTTGTCAATCGCGCTCTCCCCCGTCTCACCGTTCACTTACGTGACTAGCACTTGCGCGCGCACTATAAAATATTTACGTCTGGGGTATCCTAAGTAGTCAGCCCCAAAACCACTATGCTGAGAGGCTAATATTTTATTGTGGTATAGAATATTCTAGAGTTCGTTCTGATACAGAAGAAGAATAATAGGTTCTACTATAGCGATAGTTTTCGACTCAGTCTGGCCGTCGAGAGAATGCGTTTTTGACACCTGCCAGTTTCATAGTAACGAATATTTTTATACGAATTTTTTTTTACGAATTGGATCGACTCAAAACTCAAACTCAAAGCATTAATTTTAAATAAACCAATTACAGGCACTTTTGAATTGTCAATGGGTCGGTCAGTCAAAAAGATGAAGTTAGTTGCCCATTCCAAACCGTAGTAGATCCCTATGGAGAAGAACGGGCAAGAAACTCCACGGACACTCTTTTAAATCAAAATATTTTTTACAAAATATTGGTTACATCATTCATGTTGAAAATATACATGTGAGAACTATGTAGAAAGACGTGCACGTTAAAAAGCGTTCGTAATAAAAATATAAAAACTAAAACAACTAAATTAAAATTAATAATAAGCCATGACAGCTAAGAGTCGACCAGTCCCAACTGACGGCGCCCGTTCACGAACATGACGCATGGAAAAGTTTACCAATTAGCTCAACCATTTTGAAGGGAACTTAATGATCCAACACACACGCCACCACCAGCGAGACATTTCAGTGAACATGACATACTCTCAACCGCCAGGGCACATTCAAGTCAGTGAAAGACGTACCCAGTAAAATTAAATTAAAAATTAAATTAAATGATTTTTATTTCGGAATAAGTAATCCATAGAGTGTTAGTAACATAATATTAAAACAACTTACTATCTAGTGTTAGTACCAATCACCCTCCGCACAAACTGTTTTATAATTGGAGAACTGAAGCTCTCCGCTACAGTTCTCAAGATGCTGTTGCGACTGTCTCTAACTCTCCTCAGCAGCGAAGCTGTTTTTTTCCGCACAATCGCGTGAAACCCGTCGGTACGAGCTTGGGCAAACATATCATAACATATATATTGGTGCTGATCCATGCGTCATGTTCGTGAACGGGCGCCGTCAGTTGGGACTGGTCGTCTCTTAGCTGCCATGGCTTATTTTTAATTTTAATATTTAATTTAGTTGTTTTAGTTTTTATCTTTTTATTACGGACGCTTTTTAACGTGCACGTCTTTCTACATTGTTCTCACATGTATATTTTCAACATGAACGATGTAACCAATATTTTGTAAAAATATTATGATTTAAAAGAGTGTCCGTGGAGTTTCTTGCCCGTTCTTCTCCATAGGGATCTACTACGCTTTGGAATGGACAACTAGCTTCATCTTTCTGACTGACCGACCCATTGACAATTCAAAAGTGCCTGTAATTGGTTTATTTGAAATAAATGCTTTGAGTTTGAGTTTATCTGACGCGCTGCAGTAGCGAGGAAGTCCCAACAGCATCCTGAACCCATTATTGTACTGGACGCGCAGGACATCCAAAGATTTTTTGGTGTAACTGACCAATAGACTACTCGTGTACAAACTCTGGCAGTAAGCCTTGAAAATGGTGATCTTTACTAGGTCCGTACACCGAGCAAATCTACAAAGGTAAAGGTAGCTTAATATCTTTTAATAAAGATATTAAGCTACCTTTTACTGGGTACGTCTGGGTAGTTTTAATCAACTAGAAATTAACGCATTCACGACGACCGGACTGTAACACGGTAGTTGAATTTGCATTTAGTAAAGTCTGTAATAAAGCATAACATGATAATTATTCTACTTACTGCTCACATTATCTGCTTTGGTCTAGTGGTCGCAAGCGTTACTGCTGAGCATGAGGTCCTGTGTTCGATTCCCTGGTCGGGCATAATGTTATTGGGTTTCTTCCTTCAAGAATTTCTCAATAGCAGCCCGGAGTCTGGTTTTGTGCCCGGTTGATGGCAATAGGCTCGCACATAACTGGTAGGTAACTGTAGGTACACCTCTGCCTAAGCCTTTGTGGGGTATAGACGTGATGTTATGTTATAATTCTACTTGGAATTATTACCTCTTTCTGGAATACTTATAATATTTTTACTTAGAAAATTTCTGAAATATTTTTTTTTTTTTTCATATTTACAGGCACAGCAAGCTTAGAAACAGTCTGGGTATCCCAGGCCGGTGCTAAACAGAGAACGGGCCGAGCGGGGCGAGTACAACCAGGTATGTAAATATCAAATCTGCCTAGCCTTTTCTCAACTATGTTGGGGTCAGCTTCCAGTCTAACCGGATGCAGCTGAATACCAGTATTTTACACGATAATACGATACCTCTTGGTAAGACTGATTGTCAGAGTTTCGGACTTCTGACGACCCGTAACAACTGTCAAAGATCCACGAATGACAGCCGGGGCCAACGGCTTAACGTGCTTTCCGAGGCATAGAAGAGTCTCGGTATGTAAAGATGGTCACCCATCCACAGACCAATCCCGGCAGACTTAGCTTAACCTGATGGATCGACCTGTTCGGCTGTTATTACTTAGCCACGAGCTCCTCCAAAGTGTAATGTATAAAACACTAACTTTTGCCAGCGGCTCCGCCCGCATGCATGTCGGAAAATATCCCACGGGAACTTACTACCGGGAATCCCTTCCTTATTCCTTGTCTACATTATAAAGGGAACCTCTGTGCAAAATTTCAGCTTTCTAGGTTCGAGGGTTTGGGATGGGCGTTGATGAGTCAGTCAATCAGTCAGTCAGGACTTCTCTTTTTATTTATATAGATAGATTATAATATTTTTGTTGATCGTTTTCAGGTCACTGCTACAGAATGTATACCAGAGAGAAAGAAGCTGAATTCGTCCCGCACACAACGCCTGAAATATTGAGGTTATAATAAGTAGTTATTTGATTAATCCTCGATTTTTAATCTTTTGATATTTTTTTATTCATGATCGTCTTTTTTACTCAATGATCTTTTAACTTTCTGGTATTTTTTTTTAAACTACCGATAGAGCTGCTCGCAATAAATAAGCAACTAACTTGTTCGACTGTACACGCGGCTACATATCAAGCTATACATTTCCAGTTTACACTGACCTCTCATTGTACGGAAATCCTATAACAATGCGAGATCAGCTTATACTGGCAATGTATAGCATAATATATGTAGCCGTGTGTACTTGTGCCCCTGCTTAGGGTTGGCAAGGTTACTATTTACATGTTCAGTATTATAAGTATTCGGGGAATGCAGGGCGGGTACTATGACGTAAAAAAAGATCATGGATCCATCATAATTCCGTTGAGAAAAAAGGATGGTGCTATAGGTTGTATATAGCTCCGTCTCTCTCTCACACTGGAACTATGATGGATCCCTGATCTTTTTTCACGTCGTAGTACGGCCCCAGGGATGATATGTTATGTTTGTTCATAAAAAAAAATATTTTTGTGCCTGTTGCTGGTACAAAACTATGCAAGTAGCTTGCATGCGGTGTGCCATAAAAACTTCTGATTCGTCAATGTCACAATGGCATGCCAGCTACTTGAACAGTTTTGTACCAGCTACAGCCTGGCGAGCACGGCCTACAGCGACATGGCTTGAGTCACACATTTTATCACAGTTTGGGCGATAAAACCGTTTTGTCTTAAATGCTAGTACCTACGGCGGCGTGAGATAATTTCTTGACTTGTGACATAACTTCTTGACGTTTAGTTGGGACTCATTATGTCTTATTCGCTAATATGGGCGCACCAATTATATCACAAATGTCACATTTTGACGGTGACTAAGAAAAATTTTGTCACGTTCGTCGGAGGTGGTGATAAGATTTTAAAATTGAAAAAAAAAAAAATTCCTGCTAATTACTGTGCACCAAATGGTAATAAATTATTTTCTTGCATTATGTGGTGGTGGTTTATTGGTGTGAAAAATAGCGCGTGATTACCAAAAAAAAAAATGTAATAAGTAAATAAATAATTAATTTAAGTAAACACATAAATTACTATTTTTTATATTTTTAAATGCTTTTATAAAAATAGGCACCTACAATCTTTAGAAATATAAATAATATGCGCGTGGAAACCAACAAAGTAAAGTTTTCTTTTTTTTTTTTTTTGGTGGCTACATGTTGAGTTTTAAGGGTTTATGGGTTTTTATAAAGGGGGGCCAAATTTTCATTATTTTTGCGATAGGACACACCGTTTTCCAGATAAAAGCAAAAGAAAAGAAAAAAAAAGATTTTATTTGGTCGCATATTCAGATTGTCTTAAACATTTTAATTTTTTCAATTTATTATGACACTTAACAAGAAAGGCATGTCGCGCCTCTAGATTATGTCACATGGTTGGCCCCTGCTAACATTTGAGACAAATTCTAAGACATGACGTAATTTATCATGTTTTGTCACAAACGTCTTGGGTACGCCCGTGCTCGCCCCACTGGTATCTGTATTTTCGCCGTCATAGTCATTGATATTATTTTTCAGGATACCTCTCGTTCAAACAGTATTGGATTGCAAGTCTTACGCTCCTCATGAGAAAATAGCGAACTTTCTATCACAACTTCCTGAACCACCGAGCGAAAAATCTATCAATTTTGCTGTCAATGACCTTATAGAGTTAGGTAAGTTGATCCCGAGATTCAGAAGTTACTGGCTTCTTCCCGTGACTTTGTCCGTGTGAAATGTCTTGCTCCCCCGACCCAACCCGTCGCATCGCATCGCCTGCCCGCGCTATTACTTCGTTTCCGCTTAGCGCTTTTTTCTAACTTTTTTTTATTTTTCTCGGTTCCTAAGGGTCCTAGCGTGATGTTAAATAACCTACAGCCAATGATATTTTAAGTAAAAAGACGTAGATAGGTACCTACCCAACATTCGATGTTCAAAAACGGCACATTTGTCGAACTATTATAGTATAGTTAAAGTCTCGCTGCAGACTCGGTCATAAATCATTCGAGTGTTTCGCTCTCTTTCCCACTCACGGACCTTATGGGCAGGCCACGCCCACACGTAGTCCTGTGCATTACTGCAGTCAATGAGTGATATCGATAGTTTTATATATTTATAAATGGGTGATAGAAATAAATACACATTTTTTTTTATTTTATTACCAAATTAAATATTACTAAAACATATTTGTTAATTACCCTCTTTTTATGTAATTAAGAACGTAAAAACATATTAGTTTTTATATAATTACCTTCTGTTTATAGAATTAACTAATGGATACTAATGTGTTCTTACGAGAAGGAAGTCTCGTAAAAACACATTAGTACTCATTAGTTACCCTGCATACTTAATGAATGCAGTATGTTTACGTGATAACCTTAATGATTCTGTTATCGATAATGGCCTTGAGCGCGCGCAACTAGCGCACATCCTCCGATTATGATTTATAACCAAGTCTGCAGCGAGATTTTAACTATACTATAAAAGACAAGTGAAAGTAGGACGGCATGTCGTAATTATAGGGAGCAAAAAAGAGACAAGACGACGAAAATGTGGCTAATTAGCCAGATTTTGACGTACCACTTGCGGTGCGTGTATAACCTATCTACCTCTTTTTACTTATAAGTAATATCATTGCCTATAGCCTTCCTCCAGTATTGGACTATCAAATGCAAAAAGATTTCAAATGCGACTGGCAGTTCCAGAGATTAGCGTGTTCAAACAAACTCTTCAGCTCTTTTATTACGAGTAGTTAATAGATAGATATAGATAATATCGTATAACAAAAATATAACGCAAAAACATGAAATAGTTTTAGACCAAACGAGCGAATGGACATTTTAAGATAAGATAAGATAAGATAATTTTTATTTGTTCAAAACATGAGTATACACACACATAGCATGCAAGATGATAAATATAATTCTGTGACTTCAGTCATGTTTTGCCAGAACGGCGTACAAATATGAGACATCGAACTCTAGACAGCATCAATCAATTTTAAAATTGTTCATTAAATGGCCATTAACAATCCAATTAAACCCCCCCCCTACCCCCCCCCCCCGCTACCCCCCTCCCCCCGCTACCCCCTCCCCCCCCCTACTAAACGATGTTTGTTTGGTCTAAAAACCCAATTTAACTCGTCAAACGATTTACAAAAGTTATGCAAACGCTAAAACACTTTCATGTCAATGAAGAATGATTGAATGAATATTCACGTAGGACTTAAAACTTTTTGTTTAATTTACACCAGTAGCGTAAAGTATACAGGGTGGAATATTGTAATGCCACCTGAAGGGATAGTACTCTTAATACTGTAGATAGAAAATTTTACTCAAAGAAAACATTCCTTTATTTTTGAATAGAAAGAAAACTGCATTCAAAGATTTACGAAAATTCGTTTGCCACGCCCGGGAATCGAACCGACTAAAATCTGAAAAAATTACAACCTGTACTTTTATTGCATTGATCGTTAGGATCAATTATAAGGATGAAATCTCTCAACGAAATATAGATAATTAAAATAATTTAAGATTTCATGGTTTTCCTTTCATTTAATTTATCTCTATTTTATTTATCTCTATTTCTTTCCACAGGCGCCCTCACACCCCAGGAACACTTAACCCGTCTCGGCACTCTCCTCTCGTCGTTAACCCTGCATCCGCGCATCGGTCGCAGTGTGCTACAGTCAGCGATAGTCGGAAACGTAGTCGCAGTCACTAACATGGCAGCTCATTGTGCCTCTAATACTGAGCTGTTTGTTAACGCCGCTGAGCGACGAGATGGTATGTCAATGTAGCAATAATAAAAGAGAAATAAAAAAGCAACTGACTAAAAAAACGCTCCGGAAACGCAACGTTGTCGCTGTAAAAACGCAACGTAGACGCAGCATCAAGTTGACATAAATTCGATAGAATTTTTGAACGCCTCGTTAACGCGACTATCCTACATAGCACAGTGTGCTACAGTCAGCGGTAGTTGGGAACGCAGCCACTAAAAAGCGGCGCATTGCGCTTTTAACACTAAGCGGTTTTTCAATGCCGCCGAGCGACGCGTACGTAGATAACAAGACGCAACTCAGAAGAACCATTAACTCGACGTAGAATTCACACGTTCACACCACCAATTGCCAAAATCCGTGCTACCACTGCAAGTTTTGGCAACTGTAAGCGCTAATTGTAAATTATTTACCTAGATATTAGACTGTAAGCTTTGTGAAGAATATTTTTTTCAATAACACTGCCCGAATTACGCTGGGAATCGAGCACAGGACCCCACGTTCAGCAGTCGTCCTTGTGACTATTAGATTAACGCGGCAGTCACTAATATCGTTTTTTTTTTTTGTGGTTGGTAAATCATCAAATGACTTATCCTGCTCTGGGCGGAGCAGGAGGGCGTGTCGTGCCAGGGCCACGGTATCTCTTTCGAACAACCCCCCGGCAGTCACTACTATCCTGCGTCCGTAAATTAGTTTCGGAACGTATAAACATAAATATATGTCTGGAAAAAAATACTTTAATACCCATAGTTAAAGTTGCTACAACTTCAATGTTTTTATGACCTATATCACTTTTCTTCCTTAATAAATGAATAGCATTCGTCATTCCGCGCACCGGAAGACGAGAGTTGGAAGGCCTCCCACAAGGTGGACCGATGATCTTGTGAAGACCGCAGGAATCCGCTGGATGCGGGAAGCACAGAACCGGTCTAAGTGGCGGTGCTTGGGCGAGGCCTATGTCCAGCAGTGGACGTCTTTCGCCTGAAATAAAGATTTTTGTCTCTAAAATCAATTGGAAACGGGGTTTAATAATTAGATAACGTGTCTCTTTTCTGTCTGTCATTCTTGGATCTTTGACAGTCGTTACGGGTCGTCAGAAGCCCGAAAGTCTGACAGCCAGTCTTACCAAGTGGTATCGTATTACCCAGTACTGTGTTGTGGAGGTCAGATAGGCAGTCGCTCCATGTAAAATACTGGTATTCAGCTGCATCCGGTTAGACTGGAAGCCGACCCCAACGACGTAGTTGAAGAAAAAGAAAGAGAAAGAAAACTTGTTTATTCTGTACAAATAAAACGCACATGAAAAAAAAAATAAAATTACAAAATACACTCAAAAGCAATGTGTTGGTTGCAATAGTTGGGAAAAGGCTAGGCAAATGATGTGTCTCTTTTCTGAGCGGATACAACTCAGATACTCGAATAACTTTATCATTATTGTTACAGAAATCCGGGAAATAAAAAGCAAGTACAATCCCACATCGGACTACGCCGCGCTGTACTGGATACAGGCTGAGTTCGATAGATTGTCGCAGGAAGGTGGCCGGGCTGCTTCCGACAGATACTGCGAAAGACATGGCTTGAGGGGGGATAGACTTGGATTGATTAGATGTACGTATCTAATATGACATTAATTTGTTTATACCCATAGGTAGTGTAACGAATCTACTAACCTGGTTAAATATAAAAACTTTTTTACAAAAAATTACAACCGACTTCCAAAAACAACACTACAAAGTGAAAAATAACTTTAATTTCGGAAGTCGGTGTCTAGTTAAATGTCTATTTCGTTTTTTGCCACCGACTTCCGAAATTAAAGTTATTTTTCACTTTTTAGTTGTGTACCTACCCCATACAAATTCTAATACTTACCACTATCTGCAAAACAAACTAGAACATCATCCATATAAAAGTGGGGAAAAAATACGTATTATTGAAGCTAACTCAAAAACTACCCAAGCAAAGTTAATCAATTTTATATGGGACCAACTGTGATGTATACCCTCTCGAATAAAACAAAAAAAATCCAAATCGGTCTAGCCATCTTCGAGTAATCGGGGAACATACATAAAAAAAAAAATTAAGAAAAAAAGGTTCCGACGAATTGAGAACCTCCTCCTTTTTGAAGTCGGTTAAAAAACGGGGAATATAGACTTGAAACAAAATATAATTTAGGAAAATAAGATAAAAAATACAGATTAAATTTAAAAATAACACCTCCCTACCGGTCACACTCTCAGATTTTGAGTAATAAACACATAACCCTTCTTTTGGGCTTCTTTCGATCCTGGATACTAAGAGGGAAATATCTCTGCGTCAAGAAGTCAAACTTTACCTACTTATTGAGTCGGGGTCTGTGCTGACGATACCGACCCGTGTTTTTTTTGGAATTATCAGGCCTCAGAGCTGACGAGGCCTAATATCTGGCCTGGCCTGGTGCCGTAATTCAAGTTTCCTTTTAACCCGACTGCGGCGAAGCTCAAAAGGAGGGTTATGTGTTTATTACTAAAAATCTGAGACTGGTAGGTAGGGTGGTGTTTTTTTTTTTTAAATTTAATATGTATTTTTTATCTTATTTTCCTAAATTATATTTTGTTTTCAAGTCTATATTCCCCTTTTATTTAACCACGATAGTAGATTTGTTACAGTACCCAGTGTGAATGCGGTTCTAGGAAAAACCAAAATGTTGCGAATGAAATGTGACTACCGACCAATAGAAATTGATTTATATTCCCACCCAAATTATTATAGATTGACGCATTAATGGGGAAGGCAACTATCAAAATGGCGCTGTCGTAGCTAGTTCCCAACAGAAGCTAGTAATACAAGGCGTGAGGTTATTTTATTTTAGGGAAAATGATGCGTTTTTGTGTTCTTAAAATTGGAATCCACCATTTCCCGAGGGAACCTAAAATTAGAAGATGGTGGCTTAAAGCTATTCGTAGTGATTTTTTTTAAATTAAACAGTTCGAGGACATTTTGAAGAAATTCATTTAGAATCTTACACTGTCCATACCAAATACTTGATTAATATTGAAATCACCGAAAATAACTAAAGAGTGAAATAAAACTAAACTCATGAATGAACACGAAGTGGAAAGAATGAACGAATGTCCAATTTATTGTAGATCGTAGACGTATAAAAAAGATGGACTCCGCGCGACGCATATCGAAAGTGAAGCACAGTAAATATGCCGGGACCGTTTGTACAAACATGCGCCTCACGCACACATTTACTTCATAGTATGCCGACCGCCATTATGTGCCATGACGGCGTCTGTCAAATCACGCACACATAGATCGGTACGGTCTTTTTTTTTATTTGTCTATGGGACCTAGCTATGATCACCTCATCTACAATTAGCTTTGCACGACCTCACATTTAATTCGGCAAAGTTCGATATTTCCGAAGTTAAACGATGGAACCTGTGAGTCTTGTCGTACTATACCATCGACTCGAAAAGAAGAAGAAGTTTTGTTTTATAATTGCAAGTAGAATCGTAGGTCAAAGTCAAGTCAAATCATTTATTTCAAGTAGATCATTAGAAAGCACTTTTGAACGACAAAATTTAAAAGAAAATAAAATTGACTTTAGTCGCCTCTTCCAAAAGGTAAGAGAAGAACGGGCAAAAAAACTACATAGTTTCTCTTTCAAAATGTTTTACAATACAAACCATTAGCTGGAAGAGATTTCTTTTGAAATAAGCATCATCTTTGTACCTACGTATTTTTAACCGACTTCAAAAAGGAGGAGGTTCTCAATTCGTCGGAACCTTTTTTTTTAATTTTTTTTTTCATGTATGTTCCCCGATTACCGACCGATTTGGATTTTTTTTGTTTTATTCGAGAGGGTCCCATCACAGTTGGTCCCATATAAAATTGATTAACTTTGCTTTGGTAGTTTTTGAGTTAGCTTCAATAATACGTATTTTTTCCCCACTTTTATATGGATTATGTTCTAGTTTGTTTTGCAGATAGTGGTATTAGAATTTGTGTGTGGTAGGTACACAACTAAAAAATGAAAAATAAAAACTTTTTTCCAAAAAAATACAACCGACTTCCAAAAACAATACTACAAAGTAAAAAATAACTTTAATTTCGGAAGTCGGTGGCAAAAAACGAAAATATATTTAACTAGACACCGACTTCCGAAATTAAAGTTATTTTTCACTTTGTAGTGTTGTTTTTGGAAGTCGGTTGTATTTTTTTGGAAAAAAGTTTTTCTGTTTCTTTCTTCTTGTCTGTTTTTATGTCTGTACATAATAAATAAAAAAACATTATTTTTAGATTTAAATTTTCTTTTTTTTGTTTCTTGACTTCTACAACCCGTTATTGGGTTCTAGAAGTATACAACATCAGTTTTAGTATATGCGAAACCCGAAACACGTGTCTAGTATTTTTATGTAAAGAATCTATGTACAAAATTTCAAAACTGTATCATGAAAAATTACGAAGATATAAGCTTGTTATGTTACCTTGTTGTCCGTACAAAAACATGATCACCACGCGGCGCCCGCTGTGCGCCCGTGCCTAGTGCCGCTATAACCTGCAGTGACTTGTCTTCGTCGCTCGGTGTCCATATTGTAACCTTTTTTAAAGATTTTTAGGGCAAAATATAACACGGTATAAAAATTATTGGAATCGATTCAGTTATTTATTCTGAACAAACTATATTCAGGTATCGCATATACTAAAAATAATGTTGTATAGATAGGCAGCCGCTCCATGTAAAATACTGGTATTCAGCTGCATCCGCATAGACTAAAAGCCGACCCCAACATAGTTGTGAAAAGGCTAGGCAGATGATGAACACACTATATCTAACTCTTCCTCCACCAGCTCTCTCGTCCCTGCACTTGGAACAGCTCCTCAAGTCCAGCATGATAGCGCGCACAACTGAGGCGGAGGAGCTGAGCCGATTCTCTGACATTGACGAGCTGACATGTGGAGTACTGATATCTGGCGCTGATGCCTTACTGACTACGAGGAAAGTAGTCAAGACCAAAGGAAAGCTGAAGACTGTCGTTGATGTTGTGACCAGGTAAGGTTTGATAAAATTGAGAAACCCAGTGGTAACGGCCCTGACTTACAAGTTGTAGGTCGTGGGTTCGAACTCAAGCAGACGCTTTACTTTGTGTAAATAATTTCATCACCACTGCTCACAAAACGGTGAAGGAAAACATCGTGAGGAAACCGACATGTCCTAGAACCACAAATTCGAAGACATGTGACATTAAGGTGAAGAGAGGAGGCCTGTGTCCCAGCAATGGGAACATTCTGATTATGCTTATGCTAAGAGAAAATCTAACCTATCCAGAATGAATGAAATGCACCGAATCCACCGTGGTTTGACGAGACTCGATTAATCGAATGAACCCCAAGATTCACACTAACCCTTATTTCATGGAGCTGCAGAGACCATTGCATATCAAGGAATAGACCGGGGGGCGCGATAATGGTAGGAACACGTGCCCTTAGGATATGGAAGGGTTTGTAAGCCGTACCGGATATGCATCATATCGACGGGTGATAATATCTATGAATGGGATTTAACGATGTCGCCGCCAGATTGGTTCAGGTCCAGGGCGTCTACTCCCTAAGCACGAAGCCCGTAGTTTCCGCCTTCGTTACGGGCGTTTCCTACTCCGTATCACCTACGGATGGATGATTGATTCGGGGCCCGAACGAAGTATGAATGATAACACAATTTGATAGTTGTCCCTACTCCCGGTGTGTTTTTGCCCGTCCGAAAAATTTAACTTTTACACTTGTTTTGATGGATTGTTATGTCAGACGGACGGATGGACTTAGGGAGTAGACCCCCTGCTTCATCGGTGAATCTTTTGGCGGGATTAAACAGCTTTCTCGACTCTTTTATGTCACTGAGCTGTGTTGTGTTAGACGTTCCGGGGTGCATAATTTTCGGTTGTACTATACACAAAACTTAAGCATGCTCACTTAAGAAAATATTCCTGTGAGAGCGCAGCTAGTGACAAACGAACATTGTGCGATAGAGTCGTGAGCCGTGCTATGCGATTATCGCCTATGAGGTGATCATGCGGAATTTTGGCCCAGTACAACATTGAGTTTGTATTCCCAAAACATGATAACTATAACAGATTCTAAATTCAAATATTTTTTCCACAGTACCGGTGACCGAGCCCACATAGGCACAGAAAGTGTCAACAAGGATATACTAAAACGTTACAAAAAGCCATCGTTGCTATGTTACTTCGGCGGCCAGCACTCCAGTGAGCGCCGTGCTTTGGTTGTGTACAAGACTTCTGAAGTACCGCCGCATACACCGTTACTGTTCTGTATAGGAGACGTTGCCAAGGTAATGTAAATTCGATTTGACAAATCTTAGAAAAAAAAATAAGCTGCAGAAAAAAACCGGCCAAGTGCGTGTCGGACCACGCACAATGGAGGGTTCCGTAGTTGAAAATAATTTATCGCAAAAAAAAAAAAAAATATGCGATAACATTACAAATGAACGATTTTCCGTCTTTTTCCTTTAACTTATGCAGTGAGACCTTGCTTCATGCCAAATTTCATGATTCTAGGTCTACGGGAAGTACTCTATAAGTTTTGATTTACTTGCGAGTATCAAAATATGTGACATAAATGGCCGTATTTTTTTACTGCGTTGACTTAAAAGCTTGATTTTTAGAGCTCCAAAGGACCATAGACGTACGCATTTGATATTAATTTCAACTTGATACCTCCACGCGTTCCTGAGAGAAAGGGTCTTGACAGACTGACTGACAGGCAGACAGACGGACAACGATGTGATCCTATAAGGGTTCCGTTTTTTCCTTTTGAGGTAAAAAACTCAAAAAATGGCGAATTTGAGCGTTCTGAAGTCTATGCTAGACAGAGACAGCACAAGTTCCATCTGACGTCACAAGATACTAAAGCCATATCAACTTCGCGCCGTTAAGTGCAATTATCGTTTTGCATGACAAAGATAGAAGAACCACTTCTAAAGCGTGTAACTTCCCCATATTTCCAACGATTTTGTATTTTTTTTTCACGAATCGTGTCGATAATATGAACATACTAAAACGTTACACCAAGCCATCGTTGCTATGTTATTTCGGCGGCCATTACTCTAGTGAGCGCCGCGCTCTGGTTTTCATGTTAAATACGAACTATAGAGACAAAATTCCTTCTCACGTATGATTTAAAACAAAAACAAAATTTTCGTAGCCGCCATCTTGGATTTACATTTTGACCTCACTATCGACTTAAGCACCCTCAAAAACTATGAATATGGTCTCTCTGTCTCTGAAAGAGAGTCGTATGGAGGGGACAAGACGCTTTTTCGTTACGTGTCGATTTCTACCAGACAACTCCTACCGCAAGCCAAAAAAAAATGTTAAAATATCTCCAAAAATGGCGAAGTTGTAAGCGTTTTAAAGTCTATAACAGTCTACACGCGTCACAAAATAGAAACCAGTTTTATTATTTGTTCTTTATTTTTATATGCGAACGTAAATTGATTTTCCTCTTCTTTTATGTTTATTAATTAATGTAATATTAACACAACAACAACATTAACACAACTATCTGTACCTACTCGGAACACAAAACACTATTAACCAACACGCACAAGAAATAAGAATGATGAAATTAGTTTAAACGTTAAATTAAGTCTGGGATTTACCCTCTTTGTCGGCATTCCGAAGAGACAGGCAGTAAACATACAGTTATAGGTATACTTTTTTTTTTGTTGATGGAAAATCATCAAATGACTTCTTCCGCTCTCGGCGGAGCGGGAGGGCGTGTCAGACTTTTACTGACTAAAACCCACCCGTTTTCCTTCAGTTGCCCGTGCCAGGGCCACGGTATCTCTTTCGAACAACCCGCCACCCTGGCGGCATTGGCCCTATTGGACCCCATCACTGCTGACATCTCTTTGAGGCGCGCGTGGAACACAACACACCGTCGACCCGGGCCTGGTCCTTACCGGACGGCGAGCTGCCCATTACTCGTCGTCTGCAAGCCCGCGCCTACGGTGGCCGGGAATCGGCAGTACATTCCCGCCGCCCAGGGCGTCTCCTGCGGCGGATAGAGGCGCGAGGGCGCGACTGTTGCCTCTCCCTCACGCGTTCCGCCTCCTCCTTCGCGAGCATTACTGCTTCGCAGAAGGAGGTGACGGCTTCCCATGCACTCTCGCTCGGAACCATGGCCTGGACCAGGTTTGGACGCGAGAGATCGGCGCCACCGATCGCCTCCGCGAGAACACGGCGGTGCTCCGCCCAAGCCGGGCAGACCTCCACAGTATGCTCCACCGAGTCCTCCGGGCGATCCACACAATGGTGACACCCGGGCGTTTCCTCCCGCCTTATCCGAAACAGGAACCTCCCGAAACAACCGTGTCCGGTGAGGACCTGCGTCAGGCGGAAGGTGAGGACACCGTGGCGCCTCTCCAACCTCTCCTCAAAGAGAGGACTTATCGCCGCAATTGTGGCGTGCTTTCACAATTTAGTCTCCAAACATGTAAACAAATAATTTGTTTTTGAAAAAAAATACTTTAAAATCTACACTTAAAGTACAATTTGCGTTACAACTTCACACATTTATTATGACTTTCCGTAGCACTAGTCATTCTGAAATCAACTTAATTTACACAAGTGTAAACTTGATATTTGTTTAAGTTGAAATTATGTCAACTCAAAACAAGGATTTTAATAGATTGTAGGTACGTATGGTTTTGTGGTTTTAAATGTTACGTAGTTAGGTTTGTTAGCTTTTATGTTTCACTCAATCATAACATTCATTGCAAGCCTTGCAGACTTGTGGTTAGCAATCCGTTCGGATTTATAGTATGACGGGTTATTTAGATCTTCCTTTTAGAATAATATGTACAGTTAGCAACAAAAGTAGATTAATACGTCAGTTTTTTATTAAAATATTTAATTAAAATCGGAACAGAAGTACTTAAAATTTTAACAGTTACAGTTAGGTAGTTTTAATTTTAACTCTTAACAGTTATACGAAAAAAAAAACAGGTTATCGTCTCATTTTGTGTTAATTTAGATGATGTCAAAAGTAGCAGTGTTAGCCGACTTCTGTTGCTGACCGTACTTATTAGATTGTTTTGAGGCTAAGTAATAATAGCCTCACGGGTCGATCTTCATGGTTAAGTTACGCCTAGGTCTCTCTGTGGGTGACTTACCATCATCGCCCAGCCCAAACCCTTGAACCTAGAAAGCTGAAATTTTGCACAGAGGTGCCGTTTATTATGTAGAAAAGAGATAAGGATTTTCCCGTGGGATTCCCGTGGGATATTTTCCGACATGCACGCGGGAGAAGTCGCTGGCAAAAGCTACTCCATTATATACCGAAAATCCTCCGTGTCTCGCAAATCGCGGAATCGCTTCGTCCCATTGGCGTATGTGAGACCTGTATAATGATTACAATACAACACATTATGTATAATAAACCTTTATCTCAATCTCCAACTTACTGCATTGCTAACCACGATGTGTTAGCGCGTGGAAGTCTGGCATCGTTTAAACAGGTTTTTTGTTCTGACACAATATCACATTATTTATGTACGTTTATTTGACACAAACTTATTTTTATTTTAAGTAAGTATACATCACACGTTGCAGTATAAAACTGATTTACGTCCGTCACCTCACACTTCGGTCCAGTTGAAAACCAGCGTCAGGCACTAGTTGTCTGGCATTTTTTTGCTGAACTGGGCCTTTTTGGCACAGCCGTGAGGCACACTTTCCTGCATTGTATTTTTTATTTTTTGTTGTTGTTGTATCGCAAATGTAGATTTTTAAATTTTATTGTTATTTTTTACTTTTTTGTTTTGCCTCTAATTTAGTCTGTGCTAAATAAATGTGTTTTCTTTCTTTCTTTGTTTCAAAGCACATTAAGCCGTTACTCCCGGCTGTCATTCGTAGATCTTTGACGGTCGTAACGGTTCGTCAGAAGCTCGAAAGTCTGACAATCAGTCTTACCAAGATGATGATAATTATAGTGATAACATCGACAGTACATAATATCTGTTGTCAGTAAAAACCGGTCAAGTGTGAGTCGGACTCGCGCGCGAAGGGTTCCGTACCATTATCTATAAAAACGGCAAAAAAATCACGGGGAGCCCTCTTAAATATTTGTTTTATTTTAATTTAATTATTTATGTTTAAAGTGAATTTATAACTAAATATTCTGGGAATATTTCAAGCGTTGCCGTTATCAATATCGAGAAAAAAAATCACCTTTATTGTATGGGAGCCCTCTTAAATATTTATTTTCTTCTGTTTTTTAGTATTTGTTGTTATAGCGGCAACTGTCTAACTATCACGGTTCATGAGATACAGCCTGGTAACAGACGGACGGACAGCGGAGTCTTAGTAATAGGGTCCCGTTTTACTCTTTCGGTACGGAACCCTAAAAAATAGAAATATTTTATTTAGGACACCCACAGTAATTATCAATAATAAAAACCGGCCAAGTGCGTGTCGGACCACGCACAATGAAGGGTTCCGTAGTTGGGATGAATTTATCACAAGAACAAACTTAACTTTGTAGTTGAGAAAATGTTCTCCCATACAATTCTCCAACTGCAAAGATTTTCGGACCTTTATTTGTGCTGTCTTCTTCTTAGCTGCCGTGAGACATTGCTTGTTGCCGAATTTCATGAACGTCAACGGGAAGTACCTTATAAGGTTTTGATTTACTTGCGAGTATCAAAATATGTCAAATAATTATCCGTATTTTTTATTGCGTTGACTTAGAAGCTTGATTTTTTTAGACCTCCAAGGAACCGTAGACCTACGTATTTGAAATTAATTTCAACTTGATACCACCACGCGTTCCTGAGAAAAAGGGTCTTGACAGACTGACAGACAGACGGACAACGAAGTGATCCTATAAGGGTTCCGTTTTTTCCTTTTGAGGTACGGAACCCTAAAAAACTAATAAAATGGCGAATTTGAGCGTTCTGAAGACTATGATAGATAGAGACAGGTCTAGGATGAGGAGCCAGACCAAGAGAGATACGTGAACCCGCAGGGCAGCATGTGGCGAGCTGTTGGGCAGTAGCGACCCCACGGACCCTATTTCCCGGGAGAAGTCTTGTTCTTCACCTCTGGCTTGCCTTTATTGGCTGGCTGGAGTGAATACTGACGGGAACAGAGCTCCCACCTCATTCTTGCCTTTATTGGCCGGCTTGAGTGGAGATTCGCAAGAGCAAACGTGCTCGGAGGAAGGAAGTATTCTAGTAAGTGCTTGTAGGGATCTTGACCATCTTCCGGGCTCTGGGATTGTTCTGAGAGCCGTGGAATACCTCTCCACTCCTCAAGCA
This sequence comes from Cosmia pyralina, assembly GCA_946251885.1. Lineage (NCBI taxonomy): Eukaryota > Metazoa > Arthropoda > Insecta > Lepidoptera > Noctuidae > Cosmia > Cosmia pyralina. The sequence continues at coordinate 6,542,134 of OX276365.1, forward strand.
CCTCAGGACATGTTGCCCCTTGTCGCTACGTCACTATGTGCTAGCGACCGTTTCCGGGGCCCATTATTGAGTGTGCAAGTCACCCCCTGCCAATTTATCTGTGTATATTATATAACATTGGTCAGGCAGGGGACATAGTTCTTCCATAGTTCAAGGTACCCAATCCATGTAGCCACCCTAACCCATAGGCCCAATGTGTTTTGTTTCCATGTTCTGCAATAGTCCCGCACCAACCGGGGGTTGTCCTTGGGTGCACTTGCATAGTGCATACAGGGATAATCGTCGGCTGGTTCCTCCTCGTCATTTAAAATTGTCTAAGGGGCCTCTGCGAGTTGGCTTCGGCCCCTCGTACGCCTTCCAAAGGTCCGGGACCCCAGGGTCCCGAGATAAGCCAAAAATAATAATAATAATACACCATTTATTTCAGGCGACACTGGCCCTTAAATAAATACCTTAACTTAAACATACATATTTTAATATAAACAAAATTTGTGTTAATAAAATAGGCTTAACACTATGTTAGTAGCACTCCTCTTTGCACTAGCTTGACTTTAAGTGCTGCCCTGTGGAACTTGTCCGCGGAAGCGACGGAACACCACGTCCTGTGGCCAAAAGTCTTCCCTAAAAGCTTTCCTTAAAGCCTTATAGGATCGGCCGTCCTTATAGTATAAGGGTTCCGATTTTTACTTTTGAGGTCGAAACCCTAAAAAATTACATTTTAAATGCTCTTATATTATTAGATTTGTACTGTCGATGTCGCAGGGTACGCACAGATCAAGCTATACATTTCCAGTATAAGCTGATCTCGCAATGTATAGGATTTCCTTACAATGAGAGGTCAGTGTAAACCGGAAATGTATACCTTGATGTGTAGCCGTGTGTACCATAATAACTAATAAATTAAAATCTTGCTTCTTACTACTAATAAAAATGCGAAAGTTTGGATGGATGGATGTTTATTACTCAATCACGCTAGAACGGCTGAAGGGATCTTAATAAAATTTGGCACAGATATAGATTATAGTCTGGAATAGCACATAGGCTACTTTTTATCCTGAAAAATGTACGGTTCCCGTGGGATAATTTCCGACTCCACGCGGGCGAAGCCGCTGGCAAAAGCTAGTAACCAATAAATTAAAAAAATACCTGTGTGATATGTGATATAAAAAATACATGTGTGATATGAATGATCGTGTAGAATTTTGAAAATTGTCGTATCCGATACTCCAACCATTTCTGCAAGCTGTTTCTTCTTTATTCTGGCATCTTCCAATATTATTTTTTCGACTTTTTTAATGATTTCCGGAGTAGTCACCTCGATCGACCGTCCGGGCCGTGGGTCGTCTTCAAGTGAGGTCCTGCCTTGTTTAAAGAGACTGTGCCACTTGTAAACCATGGTTTTACCCGGGCAAGAGTCCACGTAAACGGATTCCATCTCTTCCAGTATATTTTGAACTGACTTTCCTTGCTTGGTAAGGAACTTTATTACGACACGGTACTCGATTTTTTCCATAATTCACACTTTCTTCCCAATTGAGTTGTTTGCTTGACGATAGTTCAAAGACTAATGATCCAATCACTGTGGGATATCGCTACGCCCCGTAAGGGGCGTGACGTTGCGGTTTCGGGGCGTAGCCCCCCTCCCGCGGATGCCGTACGGCGACCCGTAACCACGGGCCTCTCATCGTAGTTCGCCTCTGGCGAGTAAAAGGTTGGGCGCGCTGCATTTTCGCGCCCATGAAAATAGTGTCTCTATTTGTGTCCGTAAGCTCGTCACGACATATGCATACTGCCGCTTTCTTCACCGCGTCCCGGCGGTCAACCCCTACCAGGTGGAACCCCCACCTACATGGGGGAAGCCCAGCAGATGGCGACCAGCGACAGGGATACGGACTCGACGTTCCTACGGATAGGGTGAGTGGCTCCCGCCCGCCCCACTTTCAGAGCTAGCCGAGCCTGGCACGGGGTAGGGAGACCGTGTCATGAGTGTGAGGGTGACATTGAACTGTGTGGCGTCACCCGGCGTCGTTCACGAGTCGCCGCCCGCGCAGCGCCCTCGTATGTGAGTTCTGGTGCCTGTATAGAGGTGCATGTCTGGGGTTTGTCACGTGACACGCCTAAATTATCCTAGCACGCATCACGTGACAGCGTATGTTATTTGTAGTGGAAGCGTTAGTGTCACAAGTGGACCGCGTGTAGCCGGGAGCGGCCCACCTGGAGGTCAATCCGGCGCGGAGATGGGGTCACCGTCCGCAAGCAAGTCGCGGGGAAGGGGCCTAGCGTCAGGGGGGCGCGTATGCCAGGGCGCTATCTGCTTGACATGAGGCCAAGCAGACGCGTCGGCACGCGCGAACATTCCCTTCGCCAGGCGGCCCACAAACTCATCCAGGCTCTCAATCCCGAGGTCGCGGTGGAGCACGTCGTTCCTCACGAAGCGGGGCGCGTCGACTATCGTCCGCAACGCAAAGTTTTGCTGCGTGCGGAGCAACTTCCGGTTCACCTCGCTCGTGAGGGCGAACCATGCTGGGGCGGCATAGGTCAAGATTGGGCGCACGTACAACTTGTACACACCCAACTTGACCCGATGCGGGAGGCGGGACGAGAGCACTGGCTTGAGCAGGTTGCGGGCGACCCTGCCCTGTGCGGCGACTCTGCGGACGTGTGGCCCCATAGTGAGCCGACGGTCGATGGTGACCCCCAGGTACTTGACCCGGGACGACCACTCGACGTCGGCCCCCTGTAGTCTCAGAGGTGGTGGCAGACGCGCGGCCCCTGAGACCATCGCCTGCGTCTTACCCACGTTCACCGACAGCCGCCACTTAGACAGCCAGTCGGGGAGGAGATCGAGGGCGCGCTGCAGTTTGCGCGCCGCGTGCTTCGCGTTCAGCGAAGTGGTGATGTACGCGGCGTCGTCAGCATACAGCGCGAGCGTCGCATCCTCCGTAGTGGGGATGTCGTCCGTGTATCGCGAGTAACACGCAGGCGATACGCAGCTACCCTGCGGTACGCCCGCCAGCACCGGGCGGGCGCTAGATAGCGCGCCGTCTACCACCACTCGGAATGTCCTGCGGGAGAGAAAATCAGAGACCACCCTAACAACGCGACGGGGCGCGTCCGACGTGGACAACTTGTAGATCAGGCCGTCGTGCCATACACGGTCGAAGGCCTTCTCCATGTCGAGGAATACTGACACTGCGTACTCCTTCTTGTTCGCGGTTGCCGCCAGAAGGTGCAGTACCCTCGACAGCTGGAGCGTCGTGCTATGTCCCGCCCGAAACCCGAACTGTTCCGGACGTGGCGCTATGTGGGGTTGGAGATGTCGCAGCAGGAGTGCTTCGAACACCTTGGAAATCGACGGCAGGAGAGTGATCGGCCGATAGCTCTCCGGCTTCAAGATGTTCTTTCCCGCCTTGGGCAGCATAATAACGCGCCCCTCCTTCCACGAGGCGGGAAAAGCCCCCGTGCGCAGTATCCCCGTGAACAGGCGCGCCAGCGCCGCTACCATACGGTACGGCAGGTGGCGCAGCACTGTGTTGGTGATACCGTCCGCCCCAGGGGCCTTACGGGGCTTCGTGTTGAATTAATTAATGATCCAATTAAGATAAAACCTGGTATTTATACTAATATTGAGTGGCTGAAGTTGTGGCCATCCCGATAATGACCTATTGTTATCCCCTCCCCCCCATTCCGCGAACTTAAAAACGCCCCCTCGTAGGAACAGAAGTACTTAAAAATTTTAAGAACATTGACTCACAGTTAAACGAAAAAAAAGCAGTTCATCGAATCATTTTGTGTTTAATTTAGATGATGTCAAAAAGAAATAGTGTTAACGGCTTCTGTTGCTGACCGTAGCTACATTATTTTTGACAGATTGAGACCGAGATAACAATGCGACCGCACTTAAAATACTGTTTAAGTAACAACCGGTTCAAACTTAGTCTCGGTTTTCCCCATTAATTTTGTTGTGGAGGTCAGTTGGCTGGCAGACGCTCGATACAAAAATAAAAACCCAAGCACAGTAGAGAAAAGGTTACACACATTTTTTTTTTAATTTACTTAGCATCACGCCTGTAATCCCCAAAGTCATAGGCAGAGATAAATAAATAAATAAATAAATAAATAAATATGTTTGGACATATCACACAACGCCATCTAGCCCCAAGCTAAGCAACCTAATGCTTGTGTTATGGTAACGAGATGGCTGATAAACTACTTATATACATTTTTTTTTTGTAAATACATACATATTATAGATAGAAAAACACCCAGACTCGGAACAAATACTTGTAGGTCGTACAAATATTTGTTCCGTGCGGGAATCGAACCCGCGACATGCTGCGCAGCAGTCAATCGCTCAACCACTGCGCCAACCGTGTCGTCAAACCTGATGAACCTATGAAGATGAACCTATGAGATGAACCTATAGAACAGTGTACACCCACATTTCGTCAGTTATGTTGGAAATCCCTTGTCGTCAACTCCTAATGGAAACACCCTGTAACACTGCCCTGTCTGTTGTTTTTTATTTGTAGAGATTTATTCACTAAAGTTTGACAACCAATCGATCTGCCTAGCCTTTTACCAACTATGTTGGGGTCGGCTTCCAGTCTAACCGGATTCAGCTGAATATCAGTATTTTACATTGAGCGACTGCCTATCTGACCTCCACAACCTAGTTACGGGGTAATACGATACCCCTTGGTAAGACTGATTGTCAGACTTTCGGGCTTCTGACGACCCGTAACGACTGTCAAAGATCCACGAATGACAGCCGGGACCAACGGCTTAACGTGATTTCCGAGGCACGGAAGAGTCTCGGTATGTAAAGATGGTCACCCATCCACGAACCAACCTCGGCAAGCGTAGCTTAACCTGATGGATCGAGCCGAGCGGCTGTTATTACTTAGCCACGAGCTCCTCCAAGAAAGTCTGATAACCATTCTTACATAGATATAATACTCATTGTTCCATGCAAAATACTGGTATTCAGCTGCTTTCGGTTATACTGGCTGACCACAACATAGTTGGGAAAAAGCTAAGCGGATAATGTTTATGCCTTCTTTGAAATGTGAAATTGTAAATTGAAAATTGTTGAATTGTGAAATGTTCTTCTTTGTGTGTGTACTTATATATTTTTAATATTAGTCATCCCTATTATATTCATCCTTTTTTATTTGTTCTAGGAGGAAGTTGGCGACAGCACTATACTCACCTTACCAAAGCATCGGTTACAAATTAACGTACCTACCAGGTGACTAGACCTTTTTTAAATAAAAATATATATACTACTATTTTTTAATTAGTACAAAAAAAATGGGGCTCTATCCGTACCCGTTACTGATCATATTTGTGTAGACAAAAATCAAAAAAATTTAATTCCAAAATTATCCACGAAAATTTGTCATAATTGGTAAATTCATAAATTTCATAATTGAATCAATCATTCATAACAATTGCAACTAGAAAATACTATGCGCAGTGCTTTTCCATGATTAATGAATAACTACTATGTAGCCTGTACAATATTTCCATAAACTGAGTGACATTTTGGGATATAAACAAACGCCAATAACTTTGCTGTTTATGAATATTATTTATTGGGACTTTACATATATAATAACAAGACCTTTTCTAATAAGCCCTTTAAGTATTTGTACTAATTAAAAATTAGTGGTGTCTATCAAGGGGTATCATGTTACCTAGTAACTGGGTTGTAACTCCGACTCCAACATACAGGGCTATGTTTAAATTACAAGCAAAATTTTCACAGGGTGTTCTACCCATGAATATGAACAACTTTCACTATGGGACCAACTCGGAAATCGTGAAAATAAAAATCGGCTGTTTCATGTTTTGGTCAAGTAGGTATTGAACTTTTGTATGAAACAGCAGTTTTTTTTTTTTTCGTGATTTCCGTGTTGGTCCCATAGTGAAAGTTGTTCATATACATGGGTTGAACACACTGTGAATATTTAGCTAGTGATTTAAAAATTGTCCTGTAGTTGTGAAAAGGCTCGGCAGATGATGATTATTTATATTTTTATGGCGCATTGAGCGCAGTGACTGAGCGATTCAATATAATGACACGTATTGCAGGTTCAATATCGAAAGAATATATAAAAGTATTGCCTACTGATAGTTGTTCCGGCTCACATGGGACAGAAAAAAATTGCTTATAATTTTGTTCTGACCATTTGTCTGTCTGTTCGTACATCACAGCCTCAACCTATTCTAGTCAGCAAGGGAGGTCCCGAAGTCCCAATCTGCGTCACAGCCTCCAATTTCTTAGCACTTGAATCCCGTCATGACCAGAAGAAAAACCTACAAGAAAAAATTAAATAGTAAAATAGAATCTCCCGATACTAACTGGTTTTTTCAAAAAATCCCGATGACTATGCGTCACTAGGTTTCTAATGATTTTTATTTTTTGGAAAAAAATATTTAGTGACGTCAAGAATTTTTCCAATATGCGATCTAGTCAGCAAGGGAGGTCCCGAAGTCCCAATCTGCGTCACAGCCTCCAATTTCTTAACACTTGAATCCCATCATGACCAGAAGAAAAACCTACAAGAAAAAATTAAATAGTAAAATAGAATCTCCCGATACTAACTGGTTTTTTCAAAAAATCCCAATGACTATGCGTCACTAGGTTTCTAATGATTTTTATTTATAGAAAAAAATATTTAGTGACGTCAAGAATTTTTCCAATATGCGATCTAGTCAGCAAGGGAGGTCCCGAAGTCCCAATCTGCGTCACAGCCTCCAATTTCTTAGCACTTGAATCCCATCATGACCAGAAGAAAAACCTACAAGAAAAAATTAAATAGTAAAATAGAATCTCCCGATACTAACTGGTTTTTTCAAAAAATCCGGATGACTATGCGTCACTAGGTTTCTAATGATTTTTATTTTTAGAAAAAAATATTTAGTGACGTCAAGAATTTTTCCAATATGCGATCTAGTCAGCAAGGGAGGTCCCGAAGTCCCAATCTGCGTCACAGCCTCCAATTTCTTAGCACTTGAATCCCGTCATGACCAGAAGAAAAACCTACAAGAAAAAATTAAATAGTAAAATAGAATCTCCCGATACTAACTGTTTTTTTCAAAAAAACCCGATGACTATGCGTCACTAGGTTTCTAATAATTTTAATTTTTTGGAAAAAAATATTTAGTGACGTCTGTAATTTTTCCAATATGCGATCTAGTCAGCAAGGGAGGTCCCGAAGTCCCAATCTGCGTCACAGCCTCCAATTTCTTAGCACTTGAATCCCGTCATGACCAGAAGAAAAACCTACAAGAAAAAATTAAATAGTAAAATAGAATCTCCCGATACTAACTGGTTTTTTCAAAAAATCCCGATGACTATGCGTCACTAGGTTTCTAATGATTTTTATTTTTTGGAAAAAAATATTTAGTGACGTCAAGAATTTTTCCAATATGCGATCTAGTCAGCAAGGGAGGTCCCGAAGTCCCAATCTGCGTCACAGCCTCCAATTTCTTAGCACTTGAATCCCATCATGACCAGAAGTAAAACCTACAAGAAAAAAATAAATAGTAAAATAGAATCTCCCGATACTAACTGGTTTTTTTCAAAAAATCCCGATGACTATGCGTCACTAGGTTTCTAATGATTTTTATTTTTAGAAAAAAAAATATTTAGTGACGTCAAGAATTTTTCCAATATGCGATTATTAGCTGAAATGGTTTTTAAGTAGGAAATGTAAGTATAATAATGATATATAGGGTGACTGGTAATTAGTGACCGATACTTAAACACAATATTGTGCTCATGATAACAAACAACTTTTACTATGGGACCAAGTCTGAAATCGCGAAAAAAAAAATCAGCTGCTTTCTACATTTTGACGAGTTTTGCGAACATGAATGTAAGGGACAGCAGATTTTTTTTTTTCGCGATTTCAGGTTTGGTCCCATAGTAAGAGTTGTTTGTTATCATGAGTATAATCATGTGTTTAAGTATCGGTTACTAATTACCCTATATGATGTTTATTTCTTGTAAGTTTATTGGGTGTTTCCTATCCGATTATTCTGAGAAGAAACACCGAACCGAACTCAGAGGTCACAGACTCTTTTAAAGTTCAGATTCAGACATTATCTTACTCTGATCATATGAAGACCATGTAGATTAGTATCTGAATTAGTCTTTTGATGACAGAACCACACAGATTCGATTGCATATAGGGTGTAAGTGTATACAGTGCCAATATTTTAAGGGGTCATTGTACTCATCATTATGAACAACTTTTACTATGGGACCAAACCTGAAATCGCGAAAAAAAAATCAGCTGCTCCCTACATTTTGACGAATTATGCGAACATAAATGTACTGAACAGCTGGTTTTTTTTTTCGCGATTTCAGGTTTGGTCCCATAGTAAAAGTTGTTTATAATGATGAGTACAATGATCCCTTAAAATATTGCCACTGTTTACTCTTACACCCTATATATCCAGTCAATGCACGCATAATCACATCGCATAGTAATCGTGTAGCTCACCTCAGTTTAAGTGTCTAGTGTATAGAATGGGCAGCTAGCTTGATCTTTCTGGCTGACAGTCCAAATGTAGGTTAGATTATGTTAGGTTAGGTTTTTGAAATAAATGCTTTGAGTTTCCCTATTGCCCATGGCAATCAAGCTCATCATCATCTGCCTAGCCTTTTTCCAACTATGTTGGGGTCGGCTTCCAGTCTAACCGGATGCAGCTGAATACCAGTATTTTACATGGAGCGACTGCCTATCTGACCTCCACAACCCAGTAACTGGGTAGTACGGTACCCCTTGGTAAGACTGGTTGTCAGACTTTCGGGCTTCTGACGACCCGTAACGACTGTCAAAGATCCACGAATGACAGCCGGGACCAACGGCTTAACGTGCTTTCCGAGGCACGGAGGAGTCTCAGTATGTAAAGATGGTCACCCATCCACGAACCAACCCCGGCAAGCGTAGCTTAACCTGGTCGATCGACCCATGCGACTGTTATTACTTAGCCACGAGCTCCTCCCATGGCAACCAAGCTCAAAGCATTTATTCCCCTTTGGCATAGCTAAGCAGATTATCGAGCCCAATTTTGGGACTAGGTAGGCAGGCGGTATGTAGGTACCCATGAATTTTCCAGTTTGTCCTTATTACAAAACTGTTTTTAGGTGAATACTTTTCCGTAGAAGACACCATTTATGGCATTGCTTTGCCGATTTTGATTCCCATATTCCTATAAATTTTCCTTATTCCAAAATACCCGTGTGTAAAATTGATTTGAAAACCTATGAATTCCTCTACGCACTAGGCATAATTTAAATAATCAAATGTTCCATTCCAAGTACCTACCTATATACGGATCTCCCCGAAATCAAAACTAAATAGCTACGTAATTTTAATATAAACATGAAACATTCACACATGTGTTATGTGACTTTTCGCACGTATGTTCGTCTGAATTCGGTTAAAATCGGTAATTCTCCGAGGTTGTGTGAGTGCTGTGACACAGAAGTATAGACAGAAGGTCGGCTGCGTACAACAACCGAAAATAGGCGCATGCACACGTAAACTGCGTTCGCAATTTAGTTTCCAAACATGAAAACAAATGTGTTTTTGGAAAAATTACTTTAAAAACTACAACGCTACAACTTCAAACATTTTAATGACTTTTATTGATATTTGTTTAAGTGGAAATCACATAAAATTGGAAACAGGGATTTGAATATGGAATAGATAGATGAATTCCTTTTTCTTTTTAAAAAAATCTCGTCGATCTCAGTTTTGTGTGTGTGTTACAAAGATCTTTTGGCGCATGACATTGACAGGGTTGTTGGTAAACATTTGTGAAATGGGGTTGTTTTCCGGAAGTTTCGCTGCAACAAAGCGCTGTGTGTTTGTCACTTGTCAAAGTCATCTTGACCAAAAAATAAGATGGCGGCGATAATGACCACGCGCCAAAACATCCTTGTACCGTTGTATCTCGGTCGAAAGCCAGTCCGAGTGCGCTTACACTCGTTGTATGTGTAAGTACGTGTGTTTTCACACGTTGTATGGAGCCGACTTTCTGTACCAACCCTACCTACCTATATATTTTGTGGTTGTGACCTGTACATACAAGGTATTCGGATGTCACCGATGTTTTCCTCATACGTAGGTTACATAAAGACAGACGCTTTAAAGTTCTTGGTTATTTTGGAACCATTGAAATATCAACTGAAATTGTAATATTTTTTTTAAAAAACTCGTGATGAAGCAACCTAGAGGTAGTCGACGTTCGCACGGACGTAAAAATATCGCGGCGATTTTTGTTCGCGCACTGGATTTTCAACGCTCTTCTTAGCTCCGAGAGTTGAAAATCCAGCAGTCTTTTTACGTCGCGCTAGAATGCACTCTGTTGTTGTTAAGTTTGATTCTCAACGCTCGGCTCAACAACGAGAGTTGAAAATCCAGTGCGCGATAAAATCCCGCCGCGATATTTTTACGTCCGTGCGAACGTCGGCTTACTGTAACTCGGTGTAAGCAAAACTGGTCCATACTAGTATGAAAAATAACTTTAATTTCGGAAGTCGGTGGCAAAGAGCTAAAATACAGATCCAAAGACACCGACTTCCGAAACTAAAGTTATTTTTCACTTTGTAGATTTTTTTTGGAAGTCGGTTGGTTTTTTTTTTTTTTTGGAAAAAAGTTTTTTTTTTCTTTCTTTCTTTTTCTTTATATTCCAATTTATATGGGCTGAGCGTAGCATGGGTTCCTCTTCCACACTTTTCTATTAGTTGTCATATCAGTAGTCACTCCCTTTCTAGCCATAACATCTTTCACACGGTCCATCCATCATTTCTTTGCTTTTCCCTTATATAACCATCTACACATAACCAAAACTTTCCTTACGACATTTTCCTCATTCCTCCACATCACATGCACATTATGATAAACATTAATATGTTACGAAATACATTGTTTATTTATTATTTATAATCATACGTAAGTGCATCTACTTACATATTTCTCTGTAGGTATAGTGTTTGGGTACTTAGTTCCTACGTCCGTATTCAATCTTGCACGTTGGATATCCCCGGATTTTATTTTGCCTCGTTTTCCTTTAGGCCCCCTTTATCATACCAGGCATGAAACATTGGGTTTACAAATGAATATCTACTTGTTTAAGAGAATATATCGACGCATGGTTTATGTTATACAAGTGAAATGGCTTTATGGCTGTCTAGTTGGACGCGCGAGATAGAAAACTCTCACGCGCACTGTAACTAGACGCACTTCGTTGAAATGTATATTTATGAAAAAATGCTTCTTCTTCTTCCTGCCCTTATCCCATATTACTTGGGGTCGGCGCAACACGTTTTCTTCTTCCATTCTCTCCTGTCAACCGTCACGCTATCATTCACTCCCTTCTCTTTCATATCATTCCTCACACAATCCATCCATCTTTTCTTTGGCCTTCCTCTGCCTCTCCATCCATCAACATCTATATTCATCACTCTTTTAGTCACATGCGTTTTGTCTCTCCTCATTACATGCCCATACCAAGACAAACGATTTCCTTTCAACTTTTCTGTCACTGGCGCCACTTTCAAACTTCCTCTTATATACTCATTTCTCACTTTATCCATTCTTGTCACTCCACACATCCATCTCAACATTCTCATCTCCGCTGCATGCAATTTTTTTTCATCCGTCTTCTTCACTGTCCAGCATTCCGATCCATAAAGTACGACAGGCCTTATCACGGACTTGTAAATTTTCCCCTTCAACTTGAGGGGCATCCGTGGGTCGCAAGTTGTTCCTGTAACCTGTCGCCATTTCATCCATCCTGCGTTGATCCGGTGCGTTATGTCTCGGTCTACTTCGCCATCCCCTTGGACAAGCGACCCGAGGTACCGAAAGTCGGAGCAGATCGGTAAGGGCGTTCCGGCAAGAGATATGGGCACAGGACCGGAGAGTCCGCCAAAATCACAAAACAAATACTCTGTTTTGGTCCGACTTACTCTCAGGCCAACGGTCTCCAGTCTTTTCCACCACACCTCCAATCTGCTCTGGACCTCTAAGCCACTCTCGGCAACCAGCACAATGTCATCGGCGAACAGCATACACCAGGGAGCCTCTTCCTGGATATCCGATGAAAGAGCATCCATTATCAGCACAAAGAGGTAAGGGCTGAGTGCAGACCCCTGGTGCAAGCCGACAGCCACATCGAAGCTGTCAGTAGTGCCCACTGTAGACCGGACTTGGGTACTGCATCGACTGTACATCGCGCGAATCAACTGCACATACTTCCCTGGTACACATTTTTCCTTAAGTGCCCACCACAAAACTTCACGAGGCACTCGGTCGTATGCCTTTTCGAGGTCGACAAATACCATGTGCAAGTTTTTATGCGCACCTTTATGAAAAAATGCTATAGGTACTTAAATCAATCTTTAGCTTAGTAAGTTCTTAACATATTTAAATACCTTCGATTTAAAGCAAATTTTACTGCACAATAAGGAACTGTTTATGTATAATCGTATAAAACAGAAAATAGACGGTGCTGCTTTGCAATTTTTACCTATCGAATAAAATTCAAGTAGGTAATTATGTTTCGGTTTTACTACAGCTGTAGACAATATAGTCAAAACACATATGGAAAATCCAAATGATTTAACCATATACATTTGGTTTTATTGGAGGAGCTCGTGGCTAAGTAATAACAGCCGCACAGGTCGATCCATCAGGTTAAGCTACGCTTGCCGGGGTTGGTCCGTGGATGGGTGACCATCTTTACATACCGAGACTCCTCCGTGCCTCGGAAAGCACGTTAAACCGTTGGTCCCAGCTGTCATTCGTGGATCTTTGACAGTCGTTACGGGTCGTCAGAAGGCCGAAAGTCTGACAATCAGTCTTACCATGGGGTATCGTGGAGGTCAGATAGGCAGTCACTCCATGTAAAATAATGGTATTCAGCTGCATCCGGTTAGACTGGAAGCCGACCCCAACATAGATGGGAAAAGGCTAGGCAGATTGATTTGGTTTTATGGGAATTTTTAAAACAAAAAAAAAATATCGATATATCCTCTTAACAGCACGCCTGCCTGTCGCTATCATCTTGTTTTCTGATTTGAAAAATGACGCAATTTGCGTCATGCATGGTGTGATTAAAAAGATTACTTGCCATGTCTGTTGCGCCTGACTACCTTTTATGTTAAAGATCCTTGAGCTCCATATACGTCAATCCGCGCCATGTTGAGCTATTGCTGCTTAAACATTGTGCCTTTAGTGTTTCAAAAACAGTTCGCAGGTCATTGTCCATTGATGTTGTCATTAGCAGATGATGATAACGTCAATGAACAATCTTCAACTGTAGATACCGCCCTCTATATGTGCTTGAAACGATAACTTATAAGGTTTATGTTTATAAGAGTCTGACTTATCGGAAGGTTTTTTTTTTTTTTTTTTGTAGATGGGAAATCATCAAATGACTTCTCCCGCTTCTGGGCAGAGCGGGAGGGCGTGTCAGACTTTTACTGACTAAAACCCACCCATGCTCCTTCAACTGCCCGTGCCATCTCTTTCGAACTACCCGCGACCCCGGCGGCATCGGCTCAATTGACCCCGTCCCTGCTGACATCTCTTTGAGGCGCGCATGGAACACAACGCGCCGTCGACCCAGGCCTGTTCCTTACCGGACGGCGAGCTGCCCATTACTCGTCGTCCGCAAGCCAGCGCCTACGGCGGCTAGGGGATCGGAAGGTTAAGGCGTGCTATACTTTTTGTTCGGGTATAATTTAGCACGGCTAAGCACAGCCGGGCGACAAAATATGTCACGAGTAGATGATTGAGTAAACCTAGGTTTACCCGGGTTTACTTAGAATCATCCAAGGAGTTTGGGTAATGTCCGAATAATAATTAAAATTATAACGCAAATGCTTTTCTAACTGCTCCCGCCACTATCCGCACGCTTCTGGCGCCTCTATTACCCGCTCGGCCAATAAGGGCGAGTCGAAGCTTGTAGAAGATTCTAGAAGCTTCTCTAAGAACAAATGACGCACAGACTTGTCGTTGATAAGTGAGATGTCTGTCAACCGTCAACTGGGCTGTGCACTTTTTAGATATTTTTACAAAACTGTATCTTCGCCCCAAATCCTATTACGGTTTATTAAAGCACTTACCTAACTTAATGGGTTTATATTAAAAAATAAATTTTAATTCGGGATTTACCCATACTCACCTAGGTCTACCCAATGCTTGTTGAGTAATGTTAGAATGGATCTACTACGCTTTGGAATGGGCAACTAGCTTCATCTTTTTGACTGGCCGACCCATTGACAATTCAAAAGTGCCTGTAATTGGTTTATTTGAAATAAATGCTTTGTTTTTTTTTTTTTTTTTTTTGAATGGTTATACTTAGGTGTAGGTTGAAAGGTAGGTTATGTTAGAAGTGTGGTCACACAACACAAGCGGCGAACGAGTGAGCGAAACGAGCGGTTCCCCAGTAGAGTGCCAGGTTCCGTTTAGGCACTACAAGAGAATGTAATTACCCAGCCAGTGTTGGATAGACCTAGGTGTGTATGGGTAAATCCCGAATTAAAATTTATTTCAATTATTATTCGGAGTTTACCCAAGAAGCTTGGGTAACTTTGGTTTAAGTAAACTCGGGTAAACCTAGGTTTACGTACTTCTGGCATTACCCGTAACATAATATTATAAAATAATCCATTTTGCCGCCTGGCCGTGCCGTATCACGCCGACCCGACCAACTGCGTACAGTCCGACCGTCGCGTCGAGAGAATGTGTTTCTGACACCTGTCAGTTGGACAATTTCTAGTAACTAATAAGGATCAAATTTGCAAAACACCTTCCACACAATGGGAATAACGGACAGTCCTCTGTGCAGGGCTTGCCTGGAGGCTGAAGAAACCGTTACGCATGTGCTCTTTGAATGCACAGGCGTCACCTAGATTAGAACAGGAACTCTTGGAACACCCAGATCTATCACAGATGTTCTGAACAGACTAGGAGACTTGATCGACTTCTGGAATGAGGTGTGCTGGTTGGAATAACCCTCCCGACGGCCGCCATGGCCCATGCACAATGGTCCATATGAAGGATTAAATGCGGAAACCAAATCCTTAACATAGAACTAGTTTCGCAAAACACATATTACTTAGTATGAAACTGAAAGGAACGACTGGAAGAACGCATTCTCTCGACGGCTGCCGGAATGTAGCACCCCTAAAGATCTCATCATCAAACAAACTTTCCCGACTATGTATAATGGAGTCTGCTTCCAATTTTCTACCTAGTTACTAAACTCAAACTCAAAGCATTTATTTCAAATAAACCAATTACAGGCACTTTTGAATTGTCAATGGGTCGGTCAGTCAGAAAGATGATGCTAGTTGCCCATTTCAAAGCGTAATTGGACCCTATGGAGAAGAACGGGCAAGAAACTCCACGGACACTCTTTTAATAAATCAAAATATTTAAAAAAAATATTGGTTACATCGTTCATGATGAAAATATACACGTGAGAAAAATGTAGAAAGACGTTCACGTTAAAAAGCGTCCGTAGTAAAAAGATAAAAACTAAAACCACTAAATTAAAAATAAGCCGTGGCAGCTAAGAGACGACCATTACCAACTGACGGCGCCCGTTCACGAACATGACGCATGGATCAGCACCAATTAGCTCAACCATTTCGAAGGGAACTTGAATGATCCAACACACACGCCACCACCAGCGAGACATTCGAGCGAGCATGACATACTCTCAACCGCCATCGCCAGGGCACATTCAAGTCAGTGAAAGACGTACCCAGTAAAAGGTAGCTAAAATCAGTTAAAAGTCCATAAAATAATCAGCCTAGATAATGTTCCTACAGCCGTGAATGGGGGTGAGCCGACCCCATGGGCCTAGTGTACGTTGGTAAATGTTGTTGACAGTCGCTTTATAAAAAAAATCTTTGCTACATCTGCCTGTTTCAGAAAAAGAACCTATCTTATGATGCATTTTTGGACATACGTTTTGATTCATACTAGTCCTTGAGGTGTTAACTGGTTTCAACGACCATAATCAGCCTATAATGTTCCCACTGCTGGGACAGACCTCTCGGAGGGAGGGAGTGGGCCGTTGTAACCCACCACGCGGGCCCAGTGTGGCGTGATGGATGTAATGATATGTAATGATGCGAAATCAAAACAAAAAAATCAATCTGCCTAGCGTGTCCCAACTATGGAGCGAATGCCTATCTGACCTCTACAACCCATTAACTGGGTAATACGATACCCCTTGGTAAAACTGATTGTCAGACTTTCGGGCTTCTGACGACCCGTAACGACTGTCAAAGATCCACGAATGACAGCCGGGACCAACGGCTTAACGTGCGTTCCGAGGCACGGAGGAGTCTCGGCAAGCGTAGCTTAACCTGATGGATCGACCCGTGCGACTGTTATTACTTAGCCACGAACTCTTCCTCCAAAAAAAAAAAAAAATAATTACGTCATTAATTTAAAAAAATACAAGTCATGGTATTTTCAAGGTATTATACGTCATTGCATGGTAAAATACACATATTATTGAAATGCACATGTAAATAATCAATTCGATTCGTTATCGAAAAGTCAATGACTAACAGCTGCTCCGAGAAAACCAACTACGGGCTCGGAAATACCAGTATCGGTATCCGTAATTAATTACAACCGGTTTTGACAAGCGACAAGAGGAAAAGATGCTTTTTAGCTTCACCTTAAAATCTTTTATTTTGTATTACCTACGTCACATAAAGTGACGTTACTATGTTAAGAGGCCGTATACGTAATTTTTCCGATTTTGCTGATTTGCGTGATTTTACAGACGTAATTTTACAGTTAAAATACTGTATTTCTATAAGTTTTAATGCACAACATGAAAGATTATTTAAATTTTGATCTAATGAATGAGCAATTTTTTTATTTTGCTTCGAGTTTATAATGCGAAAATAGGTTGTTTTATATGATTTTTTAATACCAAATATTTTAAATTTTTGAATACATAATAAAAATAAAAAAGTAGCTCATACATTAGATCATATTTGAAATGATCTTTCACGTTGTGCATAAAAACTTGTAAAAATACGTATTATAACTGTAAAATCACGTAAATCAGCAAAATCGGCAAAATTTCGTGTATGGCCTCTTAATGCGCTGGTATCGATTTACAATATTACAATACGCTGAGGGGACTATAGTTAGTTACCAATACCCCTGGTAATCATATAAATGTAAAGTCAGAGAAATTAATTGCTACGCAAATTGACTATCAAATCTACAGAGGAAATTTACCTCTTGGCCTATCAAATTGAAACTTTATAAACTTCTCCCACTCAACTAAAACTTTCATTTATTTTGTTGAAAAATCCGAATGCTGCTGCCAGATTTGTCTCCTCCCAAGGAATTTCTTTGACAATAACCGGTATCCTGTTGACTGGTGTTGACATTTGGTATAGGCACACGTTGAGATTGGATAGCTAAACGTATAGTAATAAAATAGAATGCGGCATTCTAATAAAAACCGGCCAAGTGCGTGTCGGACCACGCACAATGAAGGGTTCCGTAGTTGGTTGACTCGTATGCAGAGATTACTTTAAAAAATTGGGAATATTAACAGTACCTAGCCTATACGTATTGGTCCTCTTAAGTCATTTTGCTAAATATCTACATGAATTTGAATCACAAGAAGAACGTGAGATTAGAGAGAGCACGCGAAGAAAATTTTTTAATTAACTTAGCGCCAAAATTAAATATAGTAGAGCATTGCTCGAAGTACCAAGCTGTAGAGATTTTTAATAAGTTGCCGTCTGAGCCTGATCCTGATTTATAACACCCACTTGTTTAAAGCAAAAATAAAAGCCTTTTTATTAGAATGTCTGTATAATATATCGGAACTAACGTCGAACAATAATTAATGATTTACATTTAAATTATAATTTAAATTGAAAACTGTTTGACATTATATTTTTTAAAGCTGTCTGCCATTATATTTACACTGTTTGGCATTATATGTATTTAATTAAAACTGTTTAGCAATGGACATTTTCACTTCGAATGTTAATTAATAGTTCGTAATTCTTTGTATTTGTATTTATATTGCATGTGTATATAATTCAACACAATGTAAATTGTTTTATGAATAAATGAAATGAAATGAAATCGTAAACTTGAAAATCCAACTTAACTGTTATAGTTTTCCTTTTAACTTCGTTATATATACTACTACCGTGAATTTTTTCACCCATCCAAAACTAACCGTTTAGCTGGCAGGGGGGGGAACACTTGGCTCTAACAAAAATTACCACTTTAAAGCTTAATATTTCAGAAACGGATCCCTAAATCGAAAAATTGTTTTGACAAACCCGCAATATTTTTGAAAGACCCATCCAACAACACCCCACACCATGGGGTAGACGAGAAAAAAAAATCCCCGCTTTACAAGGTACCCTAAAAAAATTTTTTTTCATGATTTTATTTTACCACTTTGTCGACGTGATGAATATGTATATCCATGGCAAATTATAGTTTTTACTACTAAGAGTCTCTGAGCTAAGCTGCGGACTGACAGACGGACGGACATAGCGAAACTATAAGGGTTCTTTGTTGACTACGGAACCCTAAAATTGATGATGATTTTATTACAGCTTCATTTGTTTTGTTTCAGCCAAGCGGACAGCATATTAAAAGCACGAGAAATGCTTTGGAAGACTTTTGAATATTACATCGAAAGGGATGTGAAAACCCTAGACTATGAAGATAATGAAAGAGTATCTAGATTCAAAGTGAGGCTAGTCAAAGCTGTTGGAAGAATACTCGTAGAAGGCCATAGAGAATATGTAGAAGGAAAATCTAGAATCAATGATGTTGAAGAGTTTAGTTGATTAAAAGATTAAGAAAATATTTCGTTGTTTTTTTTTACCGCCCTATTCATAGCATAATGAGCCTATAATGTTCAAATTAATGTTTGACGTCTATACACAGCATGCGCACGCGAACTAGTTAAAGTTGTCGGGACTTTGGGAAAGAGAGTAACGTAGGCACACAGAATGAACGCAGACTGTTTTTTTTTTATGATTTCTCCATCTTAAGTTTTACTTAATGATTTCTTGAGCAACACACTAACATTGTTTTTATCTTAATTTAAAAAAAGCCTGTTACACTGGATATAATGACAAGAGAAACCCAAAACGTAACACCTCATTTAAAAATGAACGACATAAGTATTTTTTTATCAAATCAAGTTTTTATGAAGTCCTTCGAAGTTATTATCTCGTCCGGACTGAGCTGTCTATTATTAGTGTAAACAAACCGTTATTATTTTTAAAATATCTATATCTCGGGACCTTGGAGCCCCGGACCTTTGGAAGCCGTACGAGGGGCCGAAGCCAACTCGCAGAGGCCCCTTAGACAATTTTATATGATGAGGCACCAACCGATGATTTATTTATTTGAAAAAGCACAGCCACATCACATTCAAATATGCTTATAGATATAATTTTAATAACTAAAGGACTAATGTAGGTAAAGTCAGCATCAAAAATATCGGACGAACAGATACTGTTCAAAATGATCTCAACAACTAAGAAAATTAATCTTTATCTCAATTGGATAAAGTTCTTGTCAGAATGACAGTTGTCGTGTACTGTCTTCGTTCTGAAACATTCCTTGTGTCATTGAGTTAATATTTCATTTTCATAGTTGTCTTTAACATTTTGGACAATCTGTTCGTCCCGATATTATTGACGCTGACTGAACATGTATAGGTACCTGTATGCACTCTGCAAGTGCACCCAAGGACAACCCCCGGTTGGTGTAGTACTATTGCAGAATATGGAAACAAAACGGGCTATGGGTTTGGGTGGCTAGTTCTTCCATAGACCAAGGTACCCAATTCCCTAAATTGGGTACCTTGGTCTATGGAAGAACTATGCCCACTGCCTGACCAATGTTATATAATACACAAGGATAAAATGGCAAGAGGTGACTTGCACGCTCAATAATTGACCCCCGAAAATTGTCACTAGCCATATCATAGTGACGTAGCGACAAGGGGGGCAACATGTCCTGAGGTGCGAGGAGTGGAGAGGTATTCTACGGCTATAAGGACAAACACACATTCCCAGAAGTACGGTCGGACCAGTATCTTACTGGAATACTTCCTTCCTCCGAGCACGTTATTGCTCTTGCAAATCTCCACTCAAGCCGGCCAATAAAGGCAAGAAAGAGGTGGGAGCTCTGTTCCTCGTCAGTTTTCACTCCGGCCAGCCAATAAAGGCAAACCAGAGATGAGGAATACTTCTTCCGGGAGATTGAATCCATGGAGTCGCTACTGCCTAACAGCTCGCCACATGCTGCCCTGTGGGTTCATGTATCTCTTGGTCTGGCTCCTCACCCTAGATCAGTTTCGGCAAAGTAAACTCTACCGGTATAGACCTACAGTTCAGGAGCGCGCAAGCCCCACCACGACGTCAACGTAGAGATACAGCGGTTATTATTAGCAATCCGGTTATAATTATTATTACCAAACCGGTCTTTGTTTGTCGCGCTCAAAACTTGTTATGATCTCAGCCGAAAGCCGTCTACCGCTGAACATAAAAATAGACTTTACCAGAAACACTTTTCCTTTTGTTCGTGTGGAAATCCCCATCGATTCCATCCGTCTGGAGAGTACGGAGGGCTATGTCGTTGGTCAACTTTGGAGGGGGGCGTTAAAGGATCTCTCAATAGTTAAGTATCGTATCAGTAGTAGAATCGTAGGTACACGTATTGAGGAGCTCGTGGCTAAGTAATAACAGCCGTACGGGTCGATCCATCAGGCTAAGCTACGCTTGCCAGGGTTGGTCCGTGGATGAGTGACCATCTTTACATACTCTAGACTCCTCTGTGCCTCGGAAAACACGTTAAGCCGTTGGTACCGGCTGTCATTCGTAGATCTTTGACAGTCGTTTTGGTCCGAAAGTCTGACAACCAGTCTTAGCAAGGGGTATTGTATTACCCAGTTAATGGGTTGTGGAGGTCAGATAGCCATCCGCTCCATATAAAATACTAGTATTCAGCTGCATTCGGTTAGACTGGAGCCGACCCCAATATAGTTGGGAAAAGCCTAGGCAGATTGATTTAGTAGGTAGTATCATAAACCACAGACTACCTGATGTATTGTCTCTCCTTCTCCCTTTAAATCCATGCAAAGCTAGGTTGTCTAAATATCACTCTTAGCGATAAGCATAAGACCGCCCATTGTGTCACCCCACCCTATGTAAAATATCTAAGTATCTACATTGATATCCGTAATTGTTGTTATAGGTACATAATAAAGAGTATTCTGTTCTATCTTCGAGGTTATTTTATTTTTAACTAGCTGACCCGACAGACGTTGTCCTGTCCAAATTTCAATAATTCATACAAAATTACCATAGAAAATTCACTTTAAGTTTTCCCGTTTTTTCCAATTTTCCCGGCAACTTTTCCAATTTTTTTCATCATAAAAACCTTCTCCTGACAATAATAAACACAACAAAAAAAGAATTAGCGAAATTGGTCCATCCGATCACGCGTGATGCGATGACCAAGGGAAATAGGGATTCATTTTTATATATAGATGAATTAATCAAATTATACCTAATTAACATCCAAAAGAAAATTTTAGTATTCCAGAAATTACACACAGACAAAGCTATCTGTTGTACACTTACTCTTCGTGTTTGTAATAATTAGACTATTATATACCTACCTATTTTAAGCATGGCGCTACTATATGTATGTAAGTATGTATGTATGTATGTATGTCCGTTTCTTTGTTCCCTCGTAACTCCTAAACGAATGAACGGATTTGGACAACAAACGTCTTTAGATTTGTCTTGGTAGCGCGAGTGTCACTGGCTACATTAAAATCAAATACAAAGTAAAATGGCGGATTTGATGCCATATTGTGGAGTTTGAATTTTTTTTTTTTCTAATACCATCGAGTGGGGTATCAAAATGAAGGGTTTCAAACGGTGATTACAAAAATATATCCAACTTACATGGTTAAAAGTAATTCAGTGACAAATCGTAAAAAACACAATTTCTCTCACGGCTAAAGCTCCTTGCAAGAACTAAATCGTTTGCGAAATCTTTCACATTTGTAAACTAAAAAGCTGGAAATAAAAAAAGTAATTAAAAAAACTAAAAAACCCGACTGCGGTAAAACACTGAAAAGTTAAAAACAAGCCCATTTTTAACCGACTTCAAAAAGGAGGAGGTTCTCAATTCGTCGGAACTTTTTTTTATTTTTTTTTTAAATTAAATATAAGTTGGAAGCAGGCGGGACCCATTCCATTTTTATATTTTTTGTAACCCAAAGGGTCCCGTCCGCTTCCTTTTAGTTTTATTAATTACTTTTTTTTTTAATCTTGAGTTTCCTTGCAGCATGTTATGCCAGTATGCCACGGATGGTTGCAGAAATCCACTAAATGACGTCTATGATTGACATTCATTTTTACAATACAAACGCTATCGTCATAGGTAATTTATATACGATAGTATAGGTATAATTCGTAATACTTATCCGATTTTACCCTGTGACGAATCCTATAGAAAAACAGTAAATTAATGAATGACCTAGATAAAAAATACTATACTCGTAGAATATCGCATAGCCAAAGGTAAACTATATTAGGTATTCTGATCACTTATTTTAGATCACACGTCATAGTGACGTACGCGGGGAGGTAACAGAAAAGATAAGCTAAAGTCGTGCAAAAGTGACGTACTAAAAAGAGGCTTCTACAGTTCTACCAACTTATCTGTGAACTGAAAGAGGACGCCACCGTCGATGCGTCAACACAATCGAATGACATGCGTCGGCACAATCGAATGACATGCGTCGGCACAATCGAAGACATTTCAACATGACGGCCGTAGTTCCAATTTTCGCCATTTCACAGATAAGTTGGTAGGAGTGTACTAATTCTACGTAATTTGAAGGTCCAAACGTATTTTGGGATTTTTGGGACTTAAGAACGTAGTTAGTTAAGCCCCGGTTGTTAAGCCGAAAAGTCTTTGAAAAATTTCGGCTGTAGAGTGTCATCTCTGAAGTGACGCGCCCCTAGGTACTTAAATTTGTATACGTACGTACACTACGGTAAATGCGGTACCACTTCA
This sequence comes from Cosmia pyralina, assembly GCA_946251885.1. Classification (NCBI taxonomy): domain Eukaryota; kingdom Metazoa; phylum Arthropoda; class Insecta; order Lepidoptera; family Noctuidae; genus Cosmia; species Cosmia pyralina. The sequence goes on from OX276365.1 coordinate 6,565,290, forward strand.
ATTCCAAGACAATCTCTTACAAAAACTCCTTCTACCACATCAACGGCGGCAGTGGCGTAGGTAGGTACCGAATTCGAAAAATTGGTAGGTACTGACAGTCAACCGTATTCAGCTGCATCCGGTTAGACTGGAAGCCAACCCCAACATAGTTGGGGAAATGGCTAGGTACAGTCCTACCAACTTATCTGTGAACTGAAAGAGGACGCCACCGTCGATGCGTCGACACAATTGAATGACATGCGTCGGCACAATCGAATGACATTTCAACATGACGGCCGTAGTTCCAATTTTTGCCATTTCACAGATAAGTTGGTAGGAGTGTAGATGATGATGAGTCAACTGCACATCATTGGTAACAATTTGACATTGACAGCGTCCTCATTTCGTAGCATTGAGGAGATTTTCGTAGTAAAAAAAAAAAACTCAAAGCGTTTATTTTAATTAAACCAACAGGCACTTTTGAATTCGAATTCTCAAGAAGTCGGTCAGTCAGATATATTTAGTGAGTGAAGTGCAAGTGTTACTTACCACTGACACGCGGTTGACTGTACTTTATTCGGGAAACTAATAAAATTACAAATAAGAAATTATCACTGGGAATCCGATATCGTAAAAGTGTTCAAGATGTACCGGCCATATTTATTAAAGACAGTGAATCGACTGTAATAGACGAATACCAACTCTGAATGGCCAAATGGAATTGAGAATGTGAAAACAATTCCGCCATACCAGTCGGTAGATCATCTCGTTCAAACATGCGACCATGTTTTGTACCCCATGAATAAATGAATGAATGAATTGCACCGACCCCAGCGTGGTTTGACCAGACTCGATTACTCGAATGAACCCAGAGATTCACACTAGCCCCTGTTGCCTCATGTTACATGGTGCAACAGAGACCATTGTATATCAGTGAGTAGACCGGGGGGCGCGGTAATGGTAGGGAAGACATGCCCTTAGGATATGGAGGGGATAAAGAGCCTATCCAGTATGCACCGTAAAATAAGCATTGGAATACTGGAGAGACGGGTGATATAATATGGATGGGGTTTTTTACGACATTGCTGCCATGTTGCTTCTAGTCCAGCGTCTCCGGTGAATCTTTTGGCGGTTAAACTTCGTTTTTGGCTCTTTATGTCACAGCTATGCTGTATTATAAGTTGTTATTTCCAAAAACATCCATCCGAGGTCTCGCTGCTATCCGCGTCCTGTTTCTTGTATATCTCGCTATCAGCTTTCTTAATGTATCTCTTTATTCAGCCGTGTCCATCGAAAAGTTAATTTCCTTATTGATATAAATCTTGTCCTGCGTAGTTAGGGGGTTTGTTATTTTGAAACCGGAGTTCTGTGGATTGTCCCTGCTCAATTCATATATTGTACTGGCTAATTAAGTTTACTCTATGTTGTGGTGTCTTGGCGTTAGGTAATTTCTGCGATAGCATTTGTTGGCTACTGATGTACTGGTCGTCGTCGATGGTGACGTTCGTTTTTAAAAACAAATGTCAACATTACATGAGACAGGTCTTCTTTCAGCTATAATAGGAGTATATCGTTCCCCATCCTATTTAAACCCTACTAACTTCTACTCTAGTTTGAGTGAAGTAATTACATCTGTTAAATCCCAAAATAACATCATGTTTATCTGTGATATTAATATTGATATCAAGTCCGGCAATACTGATCGTCATGCGGACGATTATTATTTTAACCTTACCAGCAACGCATGGTTTATTGCCTGCCCACACTTTCCCGACGAGGATAAATAACTGTCTGGATCATGTCATGTTGAAAACTAAATCCCCTGCTAAGGTTATCGTGCTGGGCACCCATATTTGATCATCTTCCTGTTGCTATATTCCTGGATAGTAATAAATCAGCTGTATCCCCATCAAAAAATACTTTGATCCGGTTCTATGAGGCCATAAAAAATTAAATAGGTAACCTTGATTTTTCTCCTATTCTTAGTACTACAGACCCAGACCTAGCAACCAACATTTTAATTTCCGACATACAAACTGCCATAACAAAATATACTAAAATTTATCACACACCTAATAGAAAAACAGTTATAAAACCCTGGATGACGGCTGGCTTGGTTCGATGCCTACGTATTCGCGACAAAATGCACCGACAGGTCAGTAAGTCACCCAATAATCTAATATTAAAAAACTTCATACGCGCGGTACCGCAACTTCTGTAATTCCCTACTTAAAAAACGAAAACGTGCCTATGAAAAAGCAGAACTCCTTAAAGCTAATAACAACCCAAGAGCTACGTGGAAAGTTATCAAATCTATCACACACAGCAACCAACAAAGACACTCTCCGAATGCTCTGCTTCAATCTTCCATCAACCCTATCGTGTCAGTAAATAATGTCAATAAATTTTTTGTTAACATTGGAACAAACCTTGCATCTAAATTTGACTCTACAAGGCCTTCCGTTTACTCATCTTCGTCCCGTCTCCAATTAACTCTCTAGTGATTCCAGTAGTTGATAAAGAACTTGTAATAAGTACAATTCAAAGTTTACGCAGTGATTGTGCTATTGGATGGGATAACATCCCAGCAATTATCTTAAAGCAGTCTAGCTCCATTTTGGCTCCTTTCATTGCCCATATAATTATGTAACTGTGCCATCAATTCGGGAGTTTTCCTAAAAGCTTTCAAACAATTTAGTGCTCAGTTCTTTGTCTAAAATACTTGAACGAATCCTCAACACTAACCTAATTAAATTCCTATCAAAAAATAAATTTATTGCCGACAACCAGTACGGATTTCGTTCGGGTATCTCCACAGAAGGTGCCGTCTCTGATTTCATCAACACTCTGATTGACAAACTGGACACTCGCCTTAAATGCTATGATGTTTTCTTAGATTTAACGAAGGCCTTTGATACAGTTTCTGTTCCCAGACTTGTGGCCAAAATGGAGCATATAGGAATACGTGGTGTGGCCCTGGATATTTACAAAGATTACCTCAGTGGGCATAGCCAGTGTGTTAAAATATTAGGTTGGGGAAAAAGTCTTTTCGCAATATAGTATGTATGAACTTAAAATAAAATCTTTTTTGCTATACTATTTGTATCTGGCTGGTTTTGGTATCATTGAAAGTTTAAATTTTAAAGAACATAATTCCAAATTCAAATTAGGAAATGTGTGATTTTCATTTGTTTTTCGTACTGTCAAGATGAGTGAATCTAATGAAGAAATTCGATACATTTTAAAATTTTAATACAAAAAGGTAAAAATGCAACGCAAGCCGCGAAAAATATTGCGATGTTTATGGACCCAGTGCAGTGTCTGTGAGAGTAGCACAAATTTGGTTTAAGCGTTTTCAATCCGGAAATTTTGATGTCAAAGATGCACGTCGCTCTGATCGCCCTATTACGGATAAAATGGATGCCATTTTTGAAAAAGTGGTGCAAGATCGGCATATCAGTAGTTACGACGTAGCTGAAGAACTGGGAATTGACCACAAAACAGTTTTGGCGCATTTGAAAAAAACTGGGTACACAAAAAAGCTCGATATTTGGGTACCTCACGAGCTCACTGAAAGAAACCTAATGAACCGTGTACTCATTTGTGATTCTTTATTACGACGTAATGAAACCGAACCATTTTTGAAGAAGCTGGTGATGAAAAGTGGATCACGTAGCACAAGAACGTGCGAAAAAGGTCGTGATCAAAGGCCGGTCAGGCTTCACAGACTGTGGCGAAACCCGGGTTAACTCGCAACAAGGTAATGCTGTGTGTGTGGTGGGATTGGAAGGGCAGTATTCATTATGAGCTGTTACGACCAGGCAGGACCATCGATTCTGAACTACTGCGAACAACTGATGAGATTAAAGCAGGAAGTTGAGAGAAAGCGGCCGGAATTAATCAACAGAAGGGGTGTGGTTTTTCATCATGATAACGCTAGACCTCACACATCTTTAGCCACTCAGCAAAAATTAAGAGAGTTTGGCTGGGAGGTGTTAACGCATCCGCCGTATAGTCCTGACCTTGCACCTTCAGATTTCCACCTGTGTCGGTCTCTTCAGAATTCTTTAGGCAGTGTCAGATTAACATCACGAGAGGACTGCCAAAACCGCTTGTCACGGTATTTTGATCAGAAGTCCCAAAATTTCTATAGCAATGGGATCATGTCTCTACAAGATGGCAAAAAGTTATCGAACAAAATGGTACCTACATACTTTAGATAAATGTAAATAATGTTTATCAAAAAATGTTTTGAATTTTCTTAAAAAATGCGAAGAAACTTTTTCCCCAACCTATTAGATTCTGTTTTTATGATGAAGAGTTTATCAGCTACGGTATACCTCAGGAAAGTATCTTGGGACCCACACTATTTCAAATATATATAAATGACCTTTGTTAATTATCTCTCATTCATTGTGACATTTTTAACTACGCAGACGACACAGCACTATTGATCTATGATGAGACCTGGGACAAAGCTAAACATAGAACTGAACTCACCTTGAGAACTGATAAGGTCTGGCTTTCCATTAATCTCCTGACGCTCAATGTTTCAAAGATTGAAGTAATTCAGTTTCTACCACAAAATTCACTTAAACCAACAACGGATTCAACTAAAATAAAAGTGCATATTTGACATGATGCGTCACCATGCAATTGAAATTGCCTTGCTATGGTCTCAAATATTAAATATTTAGGCGTTCATATCGATGAGGCTGGATTGGCGTGCTCATACTACTGATACTCTATGCTCCTGGCTTCGTAAACTAATTTATTTATTTAAAGAGCTCAGACTTTCGGCAGACTTTGAAACGGCTTCACTTGTATATCGTTCCCTGTATGAGTCGATTATTACCTACTGCATCCCGGTGTGGGGAGGAACTTTCAAAACCGTGATTCTTAGGGTGGAACGAGCTCAGAGGGCTGTCCTCAAAGTTATGTATTTCCGTAAAAGGGAGTACCCCACAACCCAGTTATACTCCAAACCCCAAGTACTCACGGTGAGAAAACTCTATGTCCTCCGTACTATCTTGCGTCCACATTATACGATGGCGCTTGATAGAAATCTATCCAATAGATAGGCGGATTGGCTTTCCTATCTGCGAATCGATTCAGTATCGTTCTGCGCTTGCCCGACGACACTTTCGTGTACAAAGTTCCCTTATATACAATAAAATCAATAAGACACTATAAATTTATAAACTTACCCTACATAAGGTCAAACTAAGTCAAAGCCCAGGCTACTGTCCCTCAATTACGACGAAACAGACCAAATTCTAAAAACTCTTTCGTAATATAAATTCTAGCCAATGCGAGGCACACAACTTCACCCTTTACTCGCGCTCCCAGTCAACTTTTCCTGTACATTCAATTTCAATTTACATACATACTCACATACTTCAAGCCATAGATATTTTTAAATTTCTATGCTTCAAGCACACACCCACACACACACCCACACCAACATAATACACGCACACACACAATCATCACTACAGGCTTTTTCTAAACATTTTTTATTTATTTTGTATTAGTATAGTCTTTTTTTTTCATTGTTAGTCTTATTGCATAAGTTTTAAATTGTATTTACTCCCGGGAGAGGGCACTGGCTCTTGTGACGCAGGTTAATCACCTAGCACAAGTGCCAGGGACTTCACACAATTTGTTATCTTTGGCTTATCTCGGGACCCTGGGGTGCTGGACCTTTGAAAGGCGTACGAGGGGCCGAAGCCAACTCGCAGAGGCCCCTTAGACAATTTTAAATGAGGAGGCACCAGCCGACGATTATCCCTGTATGCACTATACAAGACAACCCCCGGTTGGTGCAGGACTATTGCAGAACATGGAAACAAACCACATTGGGCCTATAGGTTTGGGTGGCCATAGTGGATTGGGTACCTTGAACTATGGAAGAACTATGTCCCCTGCCTGACCAATGTTATATAATATAAACAGATAAATTGGCAGGGGGTGACATGCACACTCAATAATGGGCCCCCTGAAACGGTCGCTAGCACATAGTGACGTAGCGACAAGCGGCAACATGTCCTGAGGTGCTTGAGGAGTGGAGAGGTATTCCACGGCTCTCAGAACAATCCCAGAGCCCGGAAGATGGTCAAGATCCCTACAAACACTTGCTGAAATACTTCCTTCCTCCGAGCACGTTTGCTCTTGCGAATCTCCACTCAAGCCGGCCAATAAAGGCAAGAATGAGGTGGGAGCTCTGTTCCCGTCAGTGTTCACTCCAGCCGGCCAATAAAGGCAAGCCAGAGGTGAAGAACAATACTTCTCCCGGGAAATAGGGTCCGTGGGGTCGCTACTGCCCAACAGCTCGCCACATGCTGCCATGCGGATTCACGTGATCTGGCTCCTCACCCTAGACCTGTTTCGGCAAAGTAAACTCCACCGGCTCAGACCCAGAGATCGGAGCGCGCAAGCCCCACCACGACGTCAACGTAGAGATACGGCGGTGGGGTTATTATTATTATTATTCATTTGGGAAAATTTGACAGATTGGGGTAGCTTGATGTGCTGGCCTCTATACTTACTTTCACAAACGATACAATTTTCTAAAAGTACTTAATTATTAAATCCTTTGGCTTTGTATATTGGGCATGTGACTAAAAGAGTGACGAATATATAATGTTGATGGATGGACAGGGAAAGCGAGACTAAAGCACAGAATAAATTATAATAATAATAATAGTACTAACGTAACCAAAGCGACGGTTGACAGGGGAAAAGATGAAAACATGCGCGAAGTTCAGACTTGCCAAGATAAATCGGCCGTACTGTGACTACTGTAAGTAGCAATTGCTCAATACGTGCTACTACTATGCACGTGTCAGTACCTAGCTTAAATGTTTAGTAAGTTGAACTTTTCTTAAGATAAAACTGACCCACTGCTGGGTTAGTTTTAACTAATATGCTTGCAACCCTTCCTAGACTTCTTACTTCCAGTCCACAGAGTATATTGATTATATGTTCCAGTCCATATTTATACCTACACAAAAAAAGCAACGTCAAAGTCAAACAAAAACGGCAAATTATCATTGCCAATAACAATAGACAATTAAATAAAACTTTTGATAATTTGATCAAAACATTCAAAACAAATGATTTTTTTAACCTCAAACTGATAAAATCAAACAAAACTTAAGAGCCGAGTTGAGTTGAGTCGCTTCTCAGTCCACATCCTGTCTCTTGTTTAAAACTATGTATAGTACACAGACGAAGTAGTATTGTATAATACAAAGTATCAGTGTTGCCAACATAGTGGATTTTCCACTAAAACTGGTGGTTCCAACCCCCTTTTAAGTGGCGAAATATTGCTTTTAGTGGCTGGTGCATTTTTCTAGTGGTGTAATAGACTTCAGTTTCAATGACTGAAAATGCTTTACCCGACTACGGCGAAGCAAAAGGAGGGTTATGATTTTTACCAGTATGTATGTATTGACACTAGTAAAGTTTAGCAGTATGAATGTAATGAAAAATAATCAGAGGAACAGAATAAAGTTAAATCTTTTACCTGATAAATTAAGAATACCCTGTGAATATGAAATTCCAATATTTATAACAAATCGGTACCAAAAAATCGTATATTTAATTTAAAACCGACGATGATGGTGCAGACAAAATCATCTGAATAAAACGATCTATGTAATAGAGAACAGCAGTTGTTATTGACGCTTCTTGCCTTCTTTTCTTGTCTTGTTGATTTGCTAATTGTTACGTAATATTTTATTACGTACCTAATAATAAAGAAAATTAATTAGGTACTTATTGTTACTTACAGTTTTCTGTCGTAGAAATTAAAAAATTGTTTAGTGGAAATTTTTGCGGTTATTAGAGTAGGGCCGTCTTTTGTTAGTGGTTTTCTGGTGGATTTAGAAGTTGAATCTGGTGGAGAGCCAGTTTAACTGTTGGCAACACTACAAAGTATTGTAAACCTTTGATGTTTGAATGATAACTAAACCGGCTCTAGAAGGCCGCTGTATATAAGTCGCAGTTACGTATTTACCGGTCAGTCAGTAGTTTTCCTTGTTTCGAATAACTAGCGTTGGCAGTGCGCGGCTAAAGCATTATATTCATAAAAATGCCAAGCGCGTGATAAAAGTGTGTTCATTAAATTCAAGCGAAACAGTTTTTTTTGTTCATTCGTCAGTATAACGATCAAAAGTGTTTAGATAAACAATATTATGCATAGAATAGCGTTTGTGTTTTGTGTGGCGTTGTGTTACGGACAAAATGTTAAAGTACCAGTGCAGGAACCCATACAAAATGCAAAGGATCTTCTCCACAATGGACTGTCGGAGAAGATAGGCAACTTTTCAATAGAAGTGCTGTTCCACACATCGAAAACTTTGCAAAATGGAGAGAATTTTATCATGTCACCGATCACTGTGTGGAGCGTGTTAGCTGTTATAGCGGAAGGTGCAGCGGGCAACACGAGAGACGAGATAAATAACCTGCTCCGACTGTCAATCCGAAACCGAGAAGCCACTCGGAACGGTTTCAGAAATATCACTAAATGGCTACAAGTCAACACTAATACGGTCGAATTAGCGAAGTTGAACGCTATTTTTGTCGACAAAGACCGTCTCCCGAACCAAGAATTTCAGGAAATCTCTAGAAATAACTACCAGACAGAAATGATATCTTTAGACTTTAAAGACACTGTAAATTCAGCAAGTCTTATTAACGGACGTGTGTCAAATTTGACGCATGGGAAAATTCCTAGCTTAGTTGATTCTAGCTACTTCCAGGGCACGCAAATGGTGTTGACTAGTGCTCTGTACTTCAAAGGACAGTGGTCCGTACCATTCAATGCATCATCAACTATGAAAGCGCCATTCTATGACACAAACGGACAAAAGATTGGAGATGTCAACATGATGTACAACAGATTCACTTATCCATTCTCCAATATTCGTGAACTACAAGCAAGAGTAATTGAACTGTCATACGGTAACGAAAACAGGCTCTCAATGCTCATCATGTTACCAAACCCAGGAGTATCTCTAGAAGACATGTTTGTAAACTTTCTGAAAGTAAATCTAGATTCATTCTTTGAGGAATTGAGAGTATCCAAAGAAGAATATTCAGATGATGAAGTAGACTGCTACATTCCTCGGTTCAAAATTAAATCAGATATTGATCTCACAAGTGTGTTGAAGGACCGTATGGGTATTGAAGAGCTGTTTGACCAGTCAAAGGCACAGTTACCACATATGTCAAGAACGCCAATGTATGTATCAAAAGTAATACATAAAGCAGAGATTGAAGTTACTGAAGATGGCACAGAAGCGGCTGCAGTGACCGCTGCAGAGTTTAGCAACAGAATAGGAGCTGTTCAGTTCCAAGCGAACAGACCGTTCACATATTTAATTATTGAAAAGGTCACAAATTCAATTGTTTTTGGAGGTTTTTATAAAACACCATCCTTATATTGAACATAAAAATTATAAAGAAATTTGAATAAGAATATACAAGTCGGCATTTTAACATACAAATTCATTGGTTGCCCTTTCTTAAAAAAAAAAAAATAAAATTAATAACTAGAACAAGAAAATAATTATTGTGAGATGTTATGGTTAATTCCATTGCTCATTAAAGAAACTTGCTGTACTGTATTCAACAAATTACTACAAAATATAAATTATCAACATTATTGTGTACATACCTAATTAGACACTTGGATATGAAGAAAATAAATGTTCTTGAAATCTTAAATGTCACAAGTCAAATCATTGTGACCTTATGAATATAAAGATTATTTTTATTCAAGATTGTGGCCATATGCAATAATACCTATACTGACGAAGACATAAATACTTATTTCTGTTTTGCCTTGGGAATTATTATTATTAACCTATTGAATCCCGAGTAATGAGTCACAATTGATTATCTATTGTGTATTATCCTACTAATTTGTGTTAAATGTTACAGAAGAAATGTGAAATCATTTAGTTACACTTAATTGCACCTAAAATCTAAGTACTTCCCTATAAAATGTAATATAATTTTTTGTTCATAAACTTATGTCCTGTCAATTTTGTTGGTAAAATAAGTACTCAATGTGTATTGTCATAAGTTTGTTCTTTGTATAACAAAATGCTCTCTAATTGACAATGTAAATAAGTTGTTTTGTCATTTGAAAACAGCTTGTAATGAAACATATAAGGGAAAAATGTGTCATTTTCCTCAATGACTAGTAGACAGACAACAATTTATTTATTGGAAGAATTAATTAGATTTTATAACTAAAAGCATTGGACTGCCCTCATGTGGGATTTTACAATTTGTGTCCTTATTAAAAACCTTGGGGTGTTCCGATTTGTAAAACATTGGTAAACCTCATTTCAATTGTGGTTGTAATTTTTGTAAATATTTATTTTTCTTGTTATTATTTGTGGTTAGAACTGCTTTAAAATAAAGTAGGTGTATGTTACCTACCGATTCTTTATAGTTAGCTAATAATCATAATTATAAATGTTGTTTGTATATAGGTACCTAGTCTTACTAATTTTAAAAATGCTACATCCATTTTGAAAGGATTCTTGTCTCGATAAAACTGGTTTTTGAACAAGTTTCATTGCATAAATTAAATAAATGTGGTTTTCAACTTTATGGGAAACTAGCTTTTGCCCGTGGCTTCGCTCGCGTTAATTTAGAATTTGACAATCAATTCGGGTTGTACTCTGCTTGTAATAATTTAATTCAATTATGATTCGAAAGACACGTGGCGCCATCTATTATCATAAGAACGTTATTGTTGTTTTCCTCGGGAACATAACTTTTTTTCGGGACCTTAGTCTATTATTATTATTAGTATATTATTAGTATGTCTGTTTCTGTACCTTTGACAATGTTTAAGCAAAATTTCAGGATGATTGCTTGAGTGGTTTAGGCGTGAAATTAACGAATAAACAAACAAACTTACTTTCGCGTTTATAATATTAGTTAGGATATTATCAGAACACTAGTCTCGCAAAAACTCGAAAATAGCTTGACCCATTTGAGTTTTTTTTTTATTATGTCGCTTCAATACTGGGGTAGTTTAGGAAAAACCCAAAGGAACAGCCAAAAAATCAAAATTATGACAGGACAACGTCTAATGGGTCAGCTAGTTGCTATAAAAATTGCTAGGACAAAAATCCTTTCAAAAGAATACACATTTAATTTGGATTTGTGCACTAAAGCAGCCAGTCTTTTGGTCAATTTTATTTAGGCTGCAATAGGCTTGCCTTCTTAATCAATCAAAAGGAGATTAAAAAAATTACAGCAGCCAATTAGGCAGACAAGCCAGCAGCCTAAAAAGTGGTACCAACCCAGCAGATTTAATGTATCAGTAACAGAAAGAAATCCTTGAGCAAAAAGATTAACTTGTCTTGTTCTGATATTTAAAATATTTTTAAGTGACAATGATCTCCATGAAGGCAGTCTAAAACTCATTTTAAGACTTCACAAATGTTGTGATTGTGATAGATCTAAAATTATATTTAAGTAGGTACTTAATTTTAAGAAAAAAAATAAATTTGATTAAAACATTTTTATTAAAAATTATGATATGGTTTTTATTTATTATTCTATCTTGGTTATAGAAGGCTGGTCACCGCCTTTAGAAAATTTACTTACCTGATCCTTGCATCACTGTCAAGATGGTGATCTTTATTTTAATTACAATAAGGTTGCCTTTGGATTGCTGCCAGTGCCAAGTCCGTCAAAATCAAAGTGTACATCACTGATTTTGAATTTAGTTTTGTTAATGGTTGATGTTGGAAAATCACTGTACTCTGTTGTACATACTGTACAATAGGTACTTATATCTACTTCTTTTTCTTCCCCATGTAGGTAAGTACCTACCTAGCTAGTGCCATTCTAGTAGGTATATTATATAATATACCTCCTGAAAATGTGAAGTGGTATGTAGGTAACATTAACCTATTCAATAGTAAAAAGAGCAAAAGTAAAAGATGTTTTGAGTTTTCTCTGAAGGAGATTTTTTTGCATTTAGGCATTAGGTATAATTTCCGAAATATTAACCAGACAGGACCTTACGATATGTTTTCGACTAAGTAGGTACGACTATTCGCACGACTGAGAACCTATGTTCTTTTTTGTCGGTTTTATATTTCATGGCGTCATGCGCAACCCTAGGTATACCTACGTCGCGCGTCGTATGTATTTATTTAACGATTTAGAGCGCTGGGGGCACGGTAATTGCCAAGCGGTCAATAGGTTAATGGTAAGGAAAATTTCTGAAATCAGAAATTTACAGTATCATTGAAAGACTGAAAATATTTAGGAACTAGTTCCTAAATATTTCCTGTTTCAACCATCCTTTGGGTGGGGTCAAAAGAACCACTGCCCACTCTTTTTATGATATTAATACTCGAGACAGAAATAGTTTAGGAACTAGACACTTCACACGGTTTTAAGACTGTCATTGCCCAGCACCCAGTTCCCGGGAAAAATATTTTTTTCCCGGTAGACCGGGAAAAAAAATTTTGATAGCCCCACCAGACAAAACGACTAAAGAAAAAAAAAACAACTAAAAAATCGGCCAAGTGCGAGTCGGACTCGCGCACGAAGGGATCCGTACAATTATCTATAAAAACGGCAAAAAAATCATGTCTGTTGTATGGGACCCTGTAATACTAATGTTAGCAGTAATTATTTAAATATTTATATTTAAATTCACTCCTCAGGATGTCATATCAGGAATAGGTAAACTCAAACTTAATAGATCAGTAGGGCCTGACAACATTCCTCCAGAAATTTTGAAAAGTTGTAAAAACACTTTTGCTTACCTATAATTCAATTTTAATCTATCCTTAAAAACCGGAATATATCCACCACAATGGATGATTTCAAGGGTCACTCCTATTCCCAAGAGTCTGAATAAAACATTAGTAGAAGAATTCCGTCCCATTGCCCTTTTGTCATCACCAGCTGAAGTTTTTTTTTAAAAAAAATATATTTATTCCCATGTTGAAAAGTATCTGTGTAATGAACAACATGGTTTCAGAGCAAAAAGATCAGTAAATACCTACTAACCTTCAGTTAGTAGACGATTGGACCGTGTGCCAAGTCGATGTCTTATACTTTGACTTCCGGAAAGCGTTTGATTAGGGTCAATAATGATATTCTGCTGGCAAAACTGTGTGCCATCGGGTTTTCGCCAGGTCTCTTACGGCTCCTCGCTGACTACCTCCGCGATCGTCAGCAGTTTGTCAGACTGGGACTTTATGAATCCCAGCCCTATCATACGCGTTCTGGAGTCTGTCAAGGATCAATTCTGGGACCCCCTTCTTTTCTAATAATCAACGACCTTCCTTCAGTTATTCATCACGCCAGAAGTCTATTGCATGCAGATGATTCAAAACTCTTTTCCGAAATTCACTCTGATGCCGATTGTCTGGCGCTGCAGCGCGATATTGAGGCTATATTGGAGTGGAGTGTTGAGAATAAAATAGAATTTAATTCTTCCAAGTGTTTCATCATGAGTTTTACTCGAGCACGAAACCATGACACCTTTAGGGTCATGTGTTCAACAATGAAACACTAAAAATTCAGTCTCATACACCTTTTGTTTTTACAGATACAACTCTAATTTTTTACAGGTATATAGACAATGTTATTGGGTATCTAAATATATATTTAAATTTTAAAAATATGTTCTTTTACTCTTTTTTCCATTTAGCCATATAGAATTAATATTTTAGTTAGTGTGCATTGAATGCACAGAACAAACACTATTTACATTGTCATATAGTTTACTTGATCTCATTTTCATTCATATCTTTTGTTATTTTATATCCAAAAAATTCTAGTCATAAAAATAACTTCTTAAGTAAAAGGACAAGACAGAAAAGGTTTATGATATCTAAGTGTCAAAAAACTACAGCTGTCAGAATTCCGTCGAATTAAAAATCAGACTGTAAAGTCTTACTTAGTCTGCTTTTTAATTCGACGGAGATAAAGTCTGAAACTAACTTCGAAAATGACAATTTCTGAATTACTTTCTTCGGTGACATTGTTTAATCTCTTTTGACGTGAAGCATTGATGCTGGCTAGGTGCTGATGCATATAATTATTGTAACCTATAGGTACTTAGTTAGTTCATAAGTGACTATAAATATCGTAAACTTGTTTCTATAATTATATAATTTTTTCTTTCAATCGTTCAATTTATATCAGGAAAACCCCTTTATAGTTACTAGGGTTGTCCCAGCAAAAAATACATTAAAATAATTAATTGGTTTAATATTTTCTGCCCGCCTATTATTATATATTTTTTGGCCCCCACACATGGACCGACGACTGTAAAAAGGCGGCTGGGACAGACTGGATGCGGAAGGCGGAGGACTGGGAGAGGCCTATGTCCAGCTGTGGACTACGATAGGCTGAGTTGGTTGATTGACCTCAATCACCTCCCCCTCCCTCCTCCCTCCTCTCCTCTCTCTCTTGACCTCTTTAGAGAGTATCTTCTACTTGTACGTGATGTCTTTTTAATTTATTTATAACTAGCTGTTGCCTCCGCGACTTTGTCTGTGATCCAGGGTAAACGGTTGCATAGGTATGTCCTACTCCAGTAGTGCTATTATATAAACATCTCACCGTGAAAACATGAGTGAAGTGATCTTAAAGTGAGCTGTCAATAGTGTCAACCCCTAGCATCAGGTGGAATGTCGGCTCACTTCACGCTCACTTCACCTGAGTTATCACGGTGAGATGTTTACGGATTAGCAAGCCAGATTATGGTCTACCCATGTATGTGTCTACCAAATTTCATCCAAATCCAACATACTCACTTTCGTATTTATAATATTAGTTAGGATTATTTGGGCCAAGATGAAATTGGGGGTTCATATCTACGCATTGCACTGGGAGAGTGTTAATTTTCGCCCAAAAATCGACTTTTATGATTGCAGCACGTGGAAATTAATAATAGATACCGACCTAAAAATAATTAGAATTAGGTGTCAAAACGCTGTTAGTTATCTTCAATTCTGTACCTACCTATACTCCATTTACAATAAGATTAGACATTTATACAAACCTTTTTTACAGTCCGTTCAACCAATTTTGACTTCTATTCCGTAGGCCTATAGATGGCGTTCAAGGCAAAAAAGTGTTTACAATACCATCTCTTTACTGCAGCTGCCATTTGTCGTGCCACCAACGCAATAGAAATCAAAATCGGTTGAATGGACTGTAAAAAGGTTTGTTAATGTCTAATGTTACCTACTGTAAATGGAATATAGATAGGTACACTACATACACACAGATTATGTACCTAGCTTTAGAAAACATTGGTCCGACAACAACCACTCCCAAATACTGAGAGTACCTACTTATGACTAACAAAAACGTAATAGGTAAGTACACAATTGGTCACGTACAAGACAAGACATACCTAACCTGAGAAGGTACCAGCTTCTTAAAGAACTCCGAAGGTCATTCGTCAATCCAAACTCGGGAAAACCAAAAACGTCTCTGAATAACTACTTATAGGGTTTCGATTTGTGCGAGATCCTGACATGCAAGTTATTGATTAAATTCTTCACAGCTAACGTGCATCGAATTTGGTGAACGATAACAGTAAATCACTGTAAAATTATTATAATTTCTATTATAGGTAAGTACTAGTTAACTGAAATGAAAGAGAAATTAGAAAGTCGTTCGCAGCAAATAATTGGCGAGATTTGATTAAAAGTTGGTTAGAAATGGTGACTCTCACTGGACTGTCTTCGCACACAGGCAGCAAGAAAGCATTATCTATCACTCTTTGGGTAACTGTAGGAACGTAACGGTTCGGTTACTTAGGGAATACGTAATCCAGAAGTATTTTTACCCAAGGGTAAAAATCAGGACCAGCTGATTGAGCACGTTCAGAGCCAAGGTAGCGTCGTAAAGTGAATAGGTATTATAGCCAAGAGTCTTCATGAATTTGAAAAAGAACGCTACTTAGCCACGAGGCCCTTTACCCGGATATGAGTCCGTAATTAATCAATCCAGTAATTTGAAATGACATCCATGTGTTGCCAATTATAATGATTAGACGGGAGTGTTCCACTTCGCGCCTAATTAGGTTTTAACATGAACGAAATTCGTTCATGGGTTTTAGTTATCTCTGGAACTACCAGTCAGATTGGAAAAAATCTTTTTGCATTTGATAGCCCAATTCTTGAGGAAGGCTATAGGCTATGTAACATCACGCTAGGACCCTTAGGAGCCAAGCTAAAGAAAAAAAAGTCTGAAATAACGCTAAGCGAAAACGAAGAAGGGTTGGGTCGGGGGAACAAGAAATTTCACGCGGACGAAGTCAAGGGCAGAAGCTAGTAGTATAATGTTAATGACTAGTGGCGACTGGTAGTGGTGGGTGGTATATAAATGTAATTTTTAATACACTTCCTCGAAAACTGGTTCATATCACACTACGATTAGTTTCACAATGCATTGTATTTCCCACGCGTGCGATTTTTCATTTTCCAACACGTGTGCGGGAATAAAAATTGCCATAGATAACTTATACCTATACTTAGTCCAAATCGGTTCAATGTCTATTTACGCCGTCACGCGCCAGTTTCATTTTGGCACTTGCCAAGTGCCAAAATGAAACAGGCGCGAGACGGTCCTCTCTATTCGGAGGTGAATGTCTTTTTTTAATCTCGGCAAAGAGTTATGCGGCGGTCTTTACGGCGTTAATATTTAAATAATGTTTATAAATCAAAAACCATGATTATTACAATAAAAAAAAAAACAGTTATTTGTGTTCTAAACTCAAAAATATTTGAATTAACTATTTTTCATATTAGGCTGTTTATCGGCTTTATACCTTTGCTTCTCCTTCAATCTGGCGAAAGCAAAGCGCGGAAAAAAAGAAAATTTAATTCATAGGTTCCTAATAATTCTTGACAAAAATAGTTTTCGTTATTTTGTTTTATTTCTTCTTAAGTGTATTGAAAAACGTCGTTTCACGTGGACCTACGGCTTGGGTGTTAAACATTCTCCACTTGTACCTATCAAAAATGTACTATGACAACTGATTCCTCCTCCATCTTGAATTAAATTTCTCAATTTGTAATTTACCGCATTTGGGTGGTTAGGCACAATTGGCACTGCTGGTCATTATCTTTGAAAAATTATTATATGATTTTGATTTGGATGGCTTATTCAAACTAAGTACCTACTTAGTAGGCCCACTACATTCTAACCAAAGTATTCAATCTTGGACAAAAGTAAGTATTTAATTTTGTCGATTGGTTTAATGTAAGTATCCAAGTACACACGGCTACACATCAAGCTATACAATTTCAGTTTACACTGACCTCTCATTGTAAGGAAATCCTATACAATGCGAGATCACCTTATACTGGACATGTATAACTTGATCTGTAGCCGTGCGTACCAACCATTGTAAAGTCTTCAACTTGCGGGTTTACCAGTTCATCCCATGTATGGAGTGAGTAAAGATTGTCAGTGCATAGTACATAAATACTTAGTCATAATTTAATAAAAGCCTACGTTATCCATAACAACGAAGGATATTCTAGAAAAACTGTACAGTCATACAATATTATTCAACAAACAATTACGTCATGTAAAACAAGTAGTTTGACAACCCTAGGTCGTTAAACGTGGACATACCTCGAAGATGGCGAACCGGGAAAACCCAATGCTTGACCATCACAATTACGCAAGAATAAACCTTATAACTTTTGTCTATGATTCATTTTCCTTTGTTATTGTATTTGTAATGGTCGCGGTCGGTCAGTCAACAAGATCGATAATAATTTTATTTGAATTATAAATTATTATGCGTAGGTATCTAACTATATTTGCTATATTAAGGCGTGTTGGCGTTATCAGAATTTGTTGACTGGTAAATTAGTCCGTATACCTACTGTTAAAAGCATGACGTGTGTACAATAATAATATCAATGATTTATACATATTTGTATGGATTGCTTATCGGTGTAGCGTCATCTGGTGGCAGGATAAAAAAGTTTATGCGTTGATAGAGTTGGCTGATTCTTGTGTACAGTTGCAATTTTAATGGTTTCAAGTTTTACCCATAGGAGGCGCTTGAAAATATTCATAGAAATAGAATTTAGACCTATAATTTGCATATTATATTAAATTGACCTTTGGGTCTTAAATGTAAATAGTTCCACATAATCTGCTTACTTTTAAAAATATGAATATTTCAAAACAATTGTTATCAATTATTATAACATTATAACTGTTCTTCTACATCTTGTGACAGGGTGGAATCTCTTGAAAGGATTTTTTTATTTTCAATGTCTATAATAGTTAGCTCAGAGTGCTTTTTAACCGACTTCAAAAAAGGAGACTCTGTATTCGACCTGTATGTATATTATGTATGTTTGTTTGTCCGCGATTTTCTAAAAAACTCATGAACCAATTTTGATTATTCTTTCACTAGCGTAATCTGCATTCTTTCAAGAAGGTTCTAACATAAAATACATTAGATAATTATTCTTATGTACGAAGTTATATGCATAAATGTACTGTCTCCGACATTTCTAAGCGGATTTTGTGATGATTCTTCTTTTCGTTCGCCTTGGGCTCATGTATTTGTCCTAATTGTATATTCAACTAAAAATGGAAAAATAAATTTGCTTAAAAAGTAAAAACCTACTTCAAAACCTAAAAGGAATAAAATAACCTTCTTAAAAAACTTAACAGCTTCTGAAGTCGGTGTCTTCCATTCTTCAGTGCACCTTAGCTTGACACCGACTTCAGAAGCTGTTAAGTTTTTTAAGAAAGTATTTTTATTCGTTTTAGGTTTTGAAGTTGGTTTTTACGTTTTTTAATATAAAGTAAATTTTTAGCAAGTATTTTATCTTCTAGTATACAGACTAGGTATAGTCAATAATCCCAATTTCATAAATAGAGGTAAGTGTGCAAGATTCAAAAGGTCCGACCCATAGAAATACATAAAATTGTTTATATTTTGCAATAAATTACCAGCGTTGTGTCATCGGGCTTCTCTTTCTTTTCTATGCAGACTGACAGTGACCGCGCTTTTTACAGAGGACAAATCGCCGTCTAGTATGGTCTCAAGCTTAAAGTGTCAAAAGTTTTTGTTTTTTAATACAGACCATCTATTATGTATAGTTTTTAGCGTGATAAAAAAAAAATATGGTCGGAGATTTGAAGACGAATTGATTTCGGTAGTGGTCATGGGCGTACCCAGCTTTTGGCCCAGGCCCCCCTGGGCCAAAAGCTGGGTACGGTAAATCAGAAATTTCTTAAGCCGGGTCCCCCACATGTTTTTTTTTTCACCTCATCAGTCTACTCAATGTCCTCGGCAAAATCTATGAGAGACTTAATTATAAGTGCCTCAGAGATTATGCCGAGACATAGGGCCTAATACCTAAAGAGCAGTTTGGTTTTCGAACCCAACACTCTTGCGTAAAATAGGTCCACCACATCAACGAATACATAAGCGTTGGTTTCCAACGTCGTTCGATGACGGGTGCTGTTTTCTTCGATACAGCGAAAGCGTTTGACAAAATCTGGCACAACGGTTTATTATATAACCATTACAAACTCGTTGTACCAGATCTTCTCGTGCTCATCTTACGAGATTTTTGTCCTACCGCACTTTTCGCTATCGTATTGAAGGAGCGCTATCCTCTCCCCACTCCATTCACTCAGGTGTCCCTCAAAGCTCTGTGCTTTCTCCACTAATTTCTACGTTATTTACCAGCGACATCCCGGAAAGTAAAAAGGCACACTTGGCTCTGTTCGCAGACAATACGGCCATTTACTATTCCGGCCAACGCCAAGACTCGATATCTCGCACTCTCCAAACGGCAGTCGATAAACTCGGCGCGTGGTTTCGAAACTGGAGAATCGAAGTCAATCCCGACAAAAGTCAAGCGGTTCTCTTTTTGATACCGCATCTCAATCGATCGACCCCCACTGACCGATCACCATGTTTGGCAAGCCGATTCCTTGGGCGAACCGAGCCAAATATCGTGGTGTGACCCTCGATGAGCACCTCTGAGCACTTAAAGTAGTCTCGTTCTGAACGCACGTAGCAAATTGTCACTTAACTGGAAGTTGCGCATCTATACAGTGTGCATTCTCCCAATCATGACCTATGCGGGTTCAGTATTTGCACACGCAAGTCCCGACACATCCATAGGATGCAGACCTTACAGAATCGTTTCCTCCAAATGGCTACGGGATCCCCTTGGTTCGTTCGGAATGAAATCCTCCACCTAGATCTTAAATTCCCAACTATCCATCAATTCTTGAAACGCAATTCCAAGCGTTTCTTCGATACCCCCGCGAAACATCGTAACCCCTCTGGTTGTCGAATCCGCTAGTTATATCCTCTCTAAAATCAGAAAAGCCCGCCGTCCAAGGCATGTTCTCACCAACCCCGATGACCCCATAAGCCCACAACCCTCCTCCAGGAGAAAAGTAGGGCCACCAGTACAGTTTACAAACACAAATCTACATTTCGATCTCGCCGCCGAGGTCCCTTGCAACGACGACCCCCACATAATTCCCCCCGACCCTTGATCGGTGAAGGAGTGCCAGCTGGTGGCGTAGCTGAGCCTGCAGCAGATAATAATTATCCAGATATGCTCCAGCCTGTCCCTCCTTGCTGTACTCCCCCCAGCGAGCCCTAAGCCTTACTTATGATTCGTACACCACAGGGGATGCCCTTAGTATATCAGCTCAGCCAATCGCAGTCCGCTGCTGGACATGGGCCTCTCCAAGGTTGCACCACAACACCCTGTCCTCCGCCTTGCGCATATCCAATCAGTCCCAGCCACTTTCTTCAGGTCGTCGGTACATCTAGCTGAGGGGCGTCCCACTCTAGGCTTACCGATACGCGGTCTCCACTTCAGAAACCGTCTGCTCCACCGGCCATCGGTCCTTCGACAAACATGGCCAGCCCACTACCACTGCAGTTTGCTTACTTTGAAAGCTATGTCGGTTACTCCGGTTCTTTTCCGGATAACTTCATTCCTGATTTTATCCTTCAAAGAAACTCCGAGCATAGCCCGCTCCATAGCGCGCTGAGCGACCTTGAATTTGTGGACCAGTCAGACCGTCAGTGTCCACGTTTCGAGACGCAGCACGGGCAGGACGCACTGGTTGAAAACCTTAGTCTTTAAACATTGCGGGATAGGTGACGAAAAGACTTGACGAAGTTTTCCAAACGCTGCCCAACCCAACTGGATCCTTCTGTCGGCTTCTTTCTCAAAGTTGTGTCTACCGAGCTGGATGACTTGCCCTAGGTAGACATACTCCTTCATAACTTCAAGAAGCGACCCTTCGATGTGGATTGGACTTGGCTAGACATGTGAATTGTACATGACTTTCGTCTTGTCTAAATTCATGCCGAGGCCAACCCGCCGAGAGGCTCCATTTAGGCTGTGCAGCATCTGGCCTAACTGTTTCAGCGTCTCTGCCATTATGACGATGTCGTCGGCAAAGCGAAGGTGTGAGATGTACTCGCCGTTCAAGTTGATACCCTGTCCAGTCCAGTCCAGCGTCTTGAAGACAGACGTCCTTCAACGCATTGGTGAACAGTTTCGGGGATATCACATCCCCCTGTCTCACCCCTTTGAGCAGTCGGATGGGGCTGGTTTTCTGATCTTGGATCTGGACAGTCATCGTGGCAGCGTCATACAGACACCTCAACACTTCGATGTAGCGCCAGTCAATTCGACATCGTTGTAGAGAGGCCAGAACTGCCCATATTTCGAAGGAGTCAAGGATTTCTCGTAGTCCACAAATGCCATACACAGCGGCTGGTTGTACTCCTCGGTCTTCTGCACAATTTGCCGAACACTATGGATGTGCTCTACGGTACTGAAGGTTTTTCGAAAACCGGCTTGTTGTGGTGGCTGGAACTCGTCAAGTCTTCTGGCGAGACGGTTCGTGATGACCCTCATTAATAGCTTGTAGACGTGGCTCAGAAGTGAGATGGGCCTATAGTTTTTCAGCAAGGTTTGTCACCTTTTTTGAAGAACAGAACCACCGCACCTCTGCTGCACGCCTCGGGCGTTGTACCCTCTTGGATGACGGAGTTGAAGAGACTCGCTAGCTTTCTCAGGACTGGAGCCCCACCTGCTTTAAGGAGCTCTGTCGTTATTCTGTCATCACCAGGTGCCTTGTTGTTCTTTAGCTGCTCGAGAGCCGTCCTAATCTCGCACAGGACAACATCCGGGATATCCTCCGTGAAGTGGCGCGTTAATTCGGCTCGGTGGTCATCTGTACTATGTTCCGCTGGTTTCACCATCCGCGTTGAGTATAAGTGTCCTTAGAAATCCGCGACTTCCTCGAGTATCTCTGACTTTGAAGTCACGATTCTGCCATTCGCAGTTCTTAGTTTCGTCAGATGGGACCTCCCTAATTGTTGAGCGAACACTTTTAACCCTCGATTCTGCTCAATCGCGACCGTAATGTCGCGGGTGCTGGAGCACCGAAGGTCGAGTCGCATCAGCTTTCTAATTTTTAGGTTTAAGGCCCTCTTACGAGTATCTGACGAAGACAGCTGCGTGGAAGGCAACTCTCGTCTTTCCCTCATAAGTTCGAGAGTCTCCGAGGAAAGGTTGGACATCTTACTTTTTCACTGCGACGACGGGAAAAGTCTGCGGGATACGTCGCGTAGTGCTTTGACCACCTCGTCGGCTTTCTCGTCAATAGTGCCTGTGGTTTCTAGTAGGGCGAATCGATTTTGTAGTTCCAATTGGAATTTTTTAGATCTTAGAGCGGCCTGGAGCTGCGTAGGTCGGAGAGGTCTGGCCCTTAGCATGCAGTCGCTTGATTCATAGACTAATAAAGTCAGATTTATGGCTACGCAGCGCGGTTTTTTTCTAAAATTAATGCATAGGTACTATATTGAACTTAATTGTAAATTAAGTACACGACGACGACGACAACGTGACGTGTCTCTAACATAACTTTTTTCGACAACATTACTTAGGCATACAAAATCCAGGGGGGGGCAGCTGCCCCCTCCTGCCCCCCCCCCCCCCCCCCCCTGGGTACGCCCATGGTAGTGGTAGTAATGAATATTACGTGTTATTGAACCTGTGTTTGTAAATAACGTTAAGATCTGGGCATTTTCTTGCTGTCTAGAATATTTTGAATAATATTAATTGTCACATTTTAAATATCGTATTTTCATGTGTGTGTCCGGTACTATCAGCACCCTAACTGCGTAACACATTATCAAACGTAAATAACACAATGAGTGTTGTTGAACTGCCAAAATGAAACCAACTCCGATTGTTAATGTGTTACGCAATTAGGGTGCTGGAATCATAAACGTAAGCAAGTGCATGCCAACCGATTTCCGCACAACTTTTCAGTCACCAGAGTCACTTTCAGACTTCGTCGTTCATTTCTTATTCTTTCCATTGGCGTAACACCACACATCTTAGCATTCTCATCTCAGCTGCATGCAAATTGCCTTTTAGTTTAGTATTTTTAAATATTTTCTTGTTAACCTTTTAATCAGGACTAACCTGATTAAAACCTAACCTAACCTAACCTTTTAATCAGGACTAACCTGATTAAAACCTAACCTAACCTAAGCTTTTAATCAGGACTAACCTGATTAAAACCTAACCTAACCTAACCTTTTAATCAGGACTAACCTGATTAAAACCTAACCTAACCTAAGCTTTTAATCAGGACTAACCTGATTAAAACCTAACCTAACCTAACCTTTTAATCAGGACTAACCTGATTAAAACCTAACCTAACCTAACCTTTTAATCAGGACTAACCTGATTAAAACCTAACCTTTTTTTTTTTTTTTTTTTTTTTTTTTTTTTTTGACGCTGAGAAATGCTTTATGCATCCCCGCTCGTGGGGGACGAGACGGGGTATGTGGGACTCCTGTCGGAATGACAGTATACCCACTAAAACTCAGCAGTGTTCCCACATCGCCGTGATGGGAGGGCCATGGGAAACCGGCACAGCCTTTACGTCCACAACCCTCCCGGCGCATGCCCGCCTAGCTGGCGGGCCCCGCGTGCCCCCCCCGGATGGGGGGCTACGGGAATGACCGGGAACACCTGGCCATTCCCGTCCGACACTGGTGGGGGCCTGTGCAATACAGGCAAGGATGCCCCCACACCCGTTGCCTGCTGGCCCCCACCTGGGAGGAGTCGTCTGCTCCGACCCCTCCTCCGCCTTCGGAGCGGCGCCGCGTGAGGGTCGTCCTCCCGCGCGCGCTCCGCCGCCATTTCGGCCGCAGAGGATAGGGAGAGCGGCCGACGTCATACCGACACTCCTCTTCCCCTGCGGCCCCACCGCGTCCGCCATTAAACGGTGGCGGCCCCGTCAAGGCCGCGGAAGGTAGGGAGAGCGGCGCACCGCAATACCGGCACTCCTCTCCCGCCGCGGCCTCCAATCCTCAGCCGCGATGCCTCCCATAAGACACCGCGGCCCGCCTCAGTTGCGGTGTCGCCCATACGGCCACCGCAACCTACCCGCTGGCCGCTACGTCGTCGGCTTATCAGCAAAAGCCCTGACGAGCGGCCCCCGCATGGGTTCCTCTTCGCTTCACCGTGGGTGACCAAGCCACGGCTACTGAGCCCCCCCGCCTCGACAATGCGGGAACCCTCCGGGGGGGATTAAAACCTAACCTAACCTAACCTTTTAATCAGGACTAACCTGATTAAAACCTAACCTAACCTAACCTTTTAATCAGGACTAACCTGATTAAATGTTTAGCATCGGGAGACTCTGAGGATCAATCTAAGAACTGCGATGATTTCCCGGCCAGTTTCTTTTTCATGTTTTTAAAGTGTCTCGGAAAGGAACGGTTTCTTGATGATACCTACCTACTTCGATATTTGAGATCGACTTCCACTAACCGTTTCCTGATAGTATCCTGACGCATTTTAGGGCCCTTCTTCATCAATAGATCCTGGCCATAGTACCTGTTTTGAATTTGTAGATAGGTAGGCGGCTTTTTCTTCGGCGGGACACATTATCCTACCGCGGTCAGCGGTCGGGGCAATTGCGTAACACGCTACCAATCGGAATCGGTTTCATTTTGACAGTTCAATAACATTCATTGCGTTATTTACGTTGTCGAGCAGACAAATTTTTCGAACATATGAAGAAATGGATTAGCAATTTGCTTCAAAATTAGGTATTTAGATTCCGATTGATAGTGTGTTGCGCAATTAGGGTGCCGGTCGGTAATCGACATTTTTAGATTGCAAATATCGTTTTCAATGTCTTTCACTAGACGATTACTTCACTAGATGCGAGTAGGTACCTACAGGAACACCTTGCACGTGGAGCGCTGCATATGCGACACTCGCGGGACGGCGGGAGAAGTGCTTTTTCTGAAAACTTATTGCATAAACGAACTAATGCAGCCACGATGCATTCTAGGCAGCGTCCCTCTACTAGCTACATTATTATTTTTTTCGATATAGTAACCGAAGTTAATGTTATGCCGATCACGCTCCTGTTAGCCAATTTATTTTATGACTTTAAATTGTAATAAGTGACTTTTGACCGAGTGGACAGATTTAACTTTTGACCGAGTGGACAGATTTTAATAAAAAAAAAAAAATACTAAATTTTATCTCAAGATACGAACTATGACTATAGTTCCAATCCCTTAAATCTCTTAAAAACAGCATCCTAATTGCGTTACACATTATCAATCGAAGTTGGTTTCATTTTGAAATAAATCGCAAATGCATTTCTTCTTTGTCTGCTCGACAACGTAAACAACGCAATGAATGTTGTTGAACTGTCAAAATGAAACCAACTCCGATTGATAATGTGTTACGCAATTAGGGTGCTGGTGCATACATACAAATTCCAATAATTTCTCTTTAGAACGAACTAAGATGAAGTGTAATTAAAACCAGTTCGATTATTTTGGACATCACATTTATTGTTTCCTATTCATATAATTACATTTTTGGCTACACAGGTTACAATTTGGCAGTTTTTATAATAATAACACTAATAACAAATATTACAGTTAGATATCTACAAGCGTTTTTATTTACAATTAAATCCTACGTATTATTCGTATAAATTTAGCCATCAGCCTTTAAAAATTACAAACGAAAAAATTTACATTTACCAAAATAAATAAATGTTAATTTTTTCGCTATTACGTGATTTTTAAAGGCTGATTGCTAAATTATAAAGTTGTTAAGATTAGTAAAATACTAAACAGTTGATTCGGTTTAGATAAAAAAATTTAAACATTGAGATGCTTTCTAGTCATTCAAATGGACTCAACTAATCAGACTAACCCTTTCCACGTACAACAATATTATTCATAATAATAAGTACGAATTAATGATGACATCGAAAGGTGATCACCAGCAGTGACTTCACGAATTAATGACGACGTGGTGATGACGGAATCAAAAAATATTAGGAAAAACAACTTGTAATATTCCTGTCATTATGTATAATGACCTGATTTTAATTACCTACATTGTTTACGGTATGGGATTACGTCATTATTGCGTTGATTAATTAATAATTAATTTTATATTTGTAACACAATATTAATCTATATAATACGTCATCATCACCAGCTTTTGTTTGTGTGATGACGTAAATATTGATGATATTTATTTGTTTTATCGCGTTTGATGTTTTAATCATTTGCCATTGTTGTGCATAGGAAATATTTCGTATTTTAAGGAAATATTTTATTCGTCAATTAAGTAATGACGTGTAAAATATTTAATTGAGAAGGTCAATACAATATTCCGATCACGTCAAATTATTTAAGCCTATTGTTTTTTTTATCTTTATACCAGAATCTTCCCTGATAGGTACAGTACCTATCTAAATTAGACCTACGTGTCTATTCTACAATCAATATTATGTATTTTATATCTATTACATTCAAGATTTACATAAAAGCTATAACAATTACTTAAATGTAAGTAGTTACTTATTTATCTCAGATTCTTTTAAACCGAGGCCTTTGCTATTCGTTAATATAAAATTGTAATAGATTATTATTTACATTTTTATAGACTAACAATTAATATTAAAGAAAAAAAAATATATGACTTCGCCTTTGACTAACATCCAAAACCCCAAACGCAAGTGTTGCCTACTTGAATGGAGCGCAGTATCTTAGGTCTTATGGAGGAAAGCATTCGCAAAGCAGTGGGTCAGTGTGGGCTAGTACTAATAAATAATAGATCTACTATTATTATTAAATTTATTGCTGGGAAATTTGTTGCGGCACTTCTTCCCAGCATTAGGAAGTGGTGAAGGTCGGGCGTTTTGTGGGACTCTCTTATGTAATTTTGACGTTCGAAAAGTGCTGATTCTCTGTCTAGTTCGAACAAATGACTTATGATTTTGACTATACTGAGTCACTCACTTTACTACTTAAAAATTATAACACCTTTTCTTGAAAGAATTGTAACGTTTATCGTAATTCTTTGGAGTTTTATCTATATAAATAAAAGTGCAGAGTTTATTTAGAATTGCAGAGTTGATAGGTAAGAAGATTTGCAGACAATATATTTATAATACTTAACTTATATTTACAGTTTAGAACCGACTTAATAAATAGAGGAATGATCTAGGAATGTAGAAATAATTTGTTTCTTAATTAAGTATAGTATTATGGAATGTTATATAAATATAATATAGACTTAACCACTGAAATCTAAAAGCGACACAGCATCTGCAACTATATTATTTTTTTTAGACATCTTTAAAACTTATTTCTCTCCATCTCTATCTATGGTACCGTACTTAAATTAAAAGCAAAATTGCTAATATTTACACTGCATTGCAAAGGCATTA
This sequence comes from Cosmia pyralina, assembly GCA_946251885.1. Taxonomy (NCBI): domain Eukaryota; kingdom Metazoa; phylum Arthropoda; class Insecta; order Lepidoptera; family Noctuidae; genus Cosmia; species Cosmia pyralina. The sequence continues at coordinate 6,593,100 of OX276365.1, forward strand.
AGTTTAATCATATTCACAAGAAAGCTTAAGTATTTACACATTATTTAAATGACAAGTACCTTGAAATTAATGAAATCACGCTGGTACAATCATGGCAGACTATTCGTGTAAAATAAAACTACTTAATTGCAAATCCAAGTTACAAACTCAAACCAAATACATTAAATGTTAATGGTGACATTGCAAACTCAACTCAATACATAATTAAACCTGCAGTTTTTAAATCCCAACCAATTCCATAAGTGCGGAGTTCTTCAATTCTTGTACATATCCGCTAAGACTTTCTCCATTGGCGTTTGTCCGATGGTCTTCGCGAAAAATTCACGCTCTAACTGTTGGGGGGTAACCAGACGTAATAGTGGTAGTAATAGAAGTAGTCTGCCAAACCTTGCAGGGGCTGTACCATGGGCGGTTCGAGCGTGGGTCATTAGCATCACTTGAGCTTGGTCTTGAAGGTTTTCGATTTGCAGAGGATCTTTTAGGCCTCGGGTCTCTGTAAAGGTTATTGTTGATAGAAAATGTAAATGTCATACTACAAAGTAAGTCTTAAATAATTACAATAATACTATCTACATAATATAAGAGGGAAAACATTATAAAGTTGCTATCAATATGTTGTTAACAAATAAATAAATGAATAAGAGGATAATATAGTATGATCCATTTTCATTCTTGTGTTAAAGTGAACCACGCTTTAATTAATAATCGCTGGAGTACGTCTTGGTGGCAAGTGGTGGTGGTGGTGACGGTGGTATAGCTTGTTCCAAAAAGTATCTGACGATAATTGAAACAAATGGATCAGAAAACATACGTAAGGATGTCAATTTGTAGTGCCACTTACAAATTGAGTTCTTTGCTTTGATTGTTTCAATACTTTTTCCAAAAAATGTAATTTTTAATTCACATTTAAGATCAACATCTATTATAAAATCAAAACAATTGTCAAATGAAAAATATTTTCATTTGACAATTAGTGTTTATTTTATAACCTCAAATTTTTGTTGATGATTCACGGCTACAGATCAAGCTATATAATTCCAGTACAAGCTGATCTCGCATTGTATAGGATTTCCTTACAATGAGAAGTCAGTGTGAACTGGAAATGAATAGCTTGATATGTAGCCGTGTGTACAATTTAATGATGTTCAATTATTTTTTTAATAAAACAATAATTGTTGAAAAAATTGGTGAGATACATAATAAAGTTAAAACCTTTTAAATACAGATGAATGTGTTACTTATTCTCTTTATTGAGTGATCGCGTAAAAAATTTACCTGAACAATGTTTGCTAACACTTTCATCAGATACTTGTGAACAGAATATAATACTTTCCTTCAAGTGAACCCAAGTTTGGTTATGAATTAAAATCTCTTACCAGATTTAAACAGCACGATAGCTTTCATGCAAGCAAACTCAGCAGGATCGACGAGAACAGTCCTGTATCTTGCAAGCACTTCACGCAGACGACGCAGAGTTGCTGAATCTACGCCGTTCTCTGCAAAACCATTTATAGTGATGCAATGTAGACGTAGAAGAATTCTTTCTGTGTACAAAATTAAAAGTAACAAAATTAAGTGGTACTGCAGAGTTTATTTAAAGCTGCAGCGTTGGTAAATTGTTGATCGATTATCCAGCCATAGTTATGTTGGCAAGTTATTTTGACATTTTGAACAGTTATTTTACCAGCTTTAATAAAAAATAAAACATTGGCAGGAAATGGCAAAAATAAGCAATCGCCTTTAAACAACAATTGAACGACAATAATAAGTGAAACTGCTGAGTTTACCTTGATCAATCTGATCGCTCCCGAAAAGCGCAGCGCAAGCGGCGTCTAGCGGCAAACACCATTGTATAGCGTTGAGTAGGAACAGTTCGGACCATGCTTCTTCTAGCAGAATTACCTGGAATTTTTTCAAAAATAAATTTTGATTTTTCCAACTCTCTTCAAATTTTTTTTATTACTCTTATAAGTATTGCAGGAGGGCTGGTTGGTTTAGTAAAGATCGAAACAGTGTACAGTCTACTGCCACGTAGGATGTGCACGGAGAAGTTTGCCACGTTAGCTACGCGGTTCATTTGTTTGCCAGCCACGCATCCGTGCACGGCGTGACCGTAGGTCGCTGTGGACAATCCCACTTAGAGCCGATGCACATCATGCGTTGCGGTGCCGCACCGAAACGCATCGTGTGCATCGGCTCTTACTGTTCATACAAAGCGAAGCTATGCTGTGAAGCGGCGCCAACACACGCACGGCACGCAACGGATTTTGGTTTGTTTGTATGAAGTAATGAAAATGCGGGCGGTACCTACCGGTAGTCTACGCACTGCTATATGAATTCATACAGAGCAAACCGAAATCCGTTGAGTGCCGTACGTGCGTTGGCGCCACTTAAATAAAAAATAAATAAAATAAATATTTGTATGTGAATTTCTTCATGTTAAATTCTATATAATATATTACTTTGTTTTTGTACATTGTAACACACCAACACAAAATTGTATATTTTCACGAAATTGAACATCAAGAATTCACATAACAATATGTTAGTATACCCTGCATAGATATCTCTTTTGTTGACTGTACATGTATATTGACGATAGATGTATACATTGACACTTACTTACTCATTTATGGCCGATTCCTATAATTTACGGACCGTAATTGGTTAAAATTAAGACTCTTGTATCTTTACCAATAATGAAGCAAATACCTCATAGCTTTACATAGTAGAGCCTCCCATATGGAAGTAGCTATCACAGGTAAAATTAGCTTACGAATCTGTTTGAGTTTGGCAATAAAAAAACCGGCCAAGTGCGTGTCGGACCACGCACAATGAAGGGTTCCGTAGTTGGGATGAATTTATCTTAAGAACAAACTTAACATTGTAGTTGAAAAACATGTTCTCCCATACATTCCAACTGTAAATGTAAGTTTGTACTCACAATATTGATAGATTTACCATGTTATTTTAAGACCACAGACTTCTTATAGGTTTTACTGTAATCTACAGGTAAAGATCTACTTTCTGTATTTTTTTCAAAATTTTAGGCTCAGTAGTTTCGGAGATAAGGGGGGGAATGGTCAATTTTCGTCTATTTTCTCAAATAACTTTAAAACAATTTATTTGAAAATTATAAAAAAAATATATTTGAGACCCTCATAGTAAGCCCCTTTCATTTGATATGCCACATGGTGTAGTTTGCAAAACTTTTTTTTTTAATTTTCTTATTTGCCCCCCAAAAGTGACCTCTATATTCAAATTTAATTTATTTACTTTACCCGTCCGTGTTTGGGTCACAGAAATTCATATGTGTACCAAATTTCAACTTAATCGGTCCGTTAGATTCGGAGCAAACTGGCTGTGACAGACGGACAGACAGACAGACAGACAGACAGACAGACAGACAGACAGACAGACAGACAGACAGACGGACAGACAGACAGACAGACACACGAGTGATCCTATAAGGGTTCCGTTTTTTTCTTTTGAGGTACGGAACCCTAAAAATGCTACCATTGGTAAGCAAAACGATTCGTTTTTGTTTATAGGAACCGAGGAATAATGAAGTGAATGGAAATGGTTAACAATAAACGTGTTTTTGTAATATAACGTAGATGTACGACATGTAAATACAGAAACAAACGTGAGGAACAGAGAAGGTAATAAATACTATTAGTATAATAAGTAATTGTGATAATTTATTACGTACCTGGTCTCTAAAAGCGAGGCTAGCAAAGGAGGGCAGGTTCTTTGCCCATTTGACTGCCATGAAGAGCAGTCGTGCGGCGGATTCCGCTGCACTCTCTACACCCAAAGGCCTAGAAAAAAAAAATTACAAGTTATAGTCTATATACTTAAATAAAAATCAATTACCGAATTTATTTGCAATAAAAACAGTTAATATCTAAATATAAATCAATTCTCACAGAATATACAGAAGAACTAAAACTAAAATTATAAATCTATGAAACCGCTACCAGTTGGCAACGTACCCAAAATGCTGGCAGCATTGCCACGCTGGATGGCAATGCTTAATCTTTGTGCAAAATACAGGCCAGCATTTTGGTCACGTGTAGCTTCGACCAAACGTGCCGAAAGATCTTTAAAAATTTTATGTGCTCCCGGTCCCCACGGACCCAGCGTCTCTACCCCAAAAGGCTCAAATATGTATCCACTATCAAGGGAACTATATTTGCGCCTTTTGAGGTCCTCCGCTGATTCCGCCGCCGCACCAGTCCTATTTTGTGTTCCAGGAAGATGTGACGGCGCAAGAGTGTCTACACAAGTAGCGTCCCACACTAAAGGCCGCCCCATCTTCCACGGAATAAGGGTCATTCCGTCAGGTCTTTTACCGTCGTCACGTGAGAGACCACGAGGTTCTAAAATAGCCGCACAGTTCGCGGTGGTAAAAGCCCGACGGATGATATCATTAAGGTTAGCATGGCGGGGAATTCGTCCAGCACTGCTTATACAAGACAAGCCGTGGTGACCGAGGCGGTCGACAGCAGTGCCACACTGGCAGCGGTGTGGAGCACAACACGATGCTCCCAAGCGAAGCGACACTGCGAGACGGAAAGTCGACGTGTCCATTAAGGTGCCAGTATTCGGTGACGGGAGAGCTTGGAGCCACAAACCCGATTCCCACTGGGCAACGGCTAAGAGGCGGGCACGATCTGCGGAGTTCAAGCACGTGTGTAGGAGTTGCTTCCGTACTTGTTCGCAGAGCGGCCCGTCCCATAGCTTCTGTGATGTAAGCATTTTTGGGAACTCGGTGTTTGGGCAGGCTAACAACCATGCATACCTGGCTTCGTTAAAATAATTACCGAATGTAGGTATGTACGCGCATTACTTCAGAACGATATTCTTTTTTGTTGTATATTTGTAAGCCGACGTTCGCTCGTACGTAAAAGTATCGTGGCGATTTTTTTTCGTGCACTGGATTTTCAACGCTCTGCTCAGCGCCGAGAGTTGAAAATCTATCAGTATGTTTTTTCGACGCACTGGGATGCACTCTGTTGTTATTAGGTTGGATTCTTGAAGCTCGGCTCAACACCGAGAGCTGAAAATCCAGTGCGCGATAAAATCCCGCCGCGATATTTTTACGTCCGTGCGAAAGTCGGCTAATTGTCAGGACAAGGTTAGTATGACAGATTTTTTTGGAAAATTCATTTGGATGGTTTATGTGAAAACAGGCAACACGCAGACCAACCACTGGAGATAGAGACATGAAATTCACTCGGGCGATGCCAGGCATGAACTGCTATATACCTAGTAGTGTAAAAGTTTGTTACTGATGAATTTATTTATTTATCACAAACACTGCTACCATTACAGGAATTTCCTAATGCGGTAGCGTGGTCCTTAATTAAACTATCCTAAAAACTATCTTAAATAACATAACACATACAACATGATTTTTTTAAAAAAAGGTAAAGTCCGGCAGAACTTGCAGTCAGCTCCGCTACCATCTTCTTGATTGCTTAGACTTATGCATGACTCCATGAGCTAAGCTTATACAGTGGTCCAAATAATGACGTCAAAAAAAAATCTGAATTCCTCATACCCAGGTGTATTCGAAAATACTCCATATAGGTTCCGCGATTTTTTGTAGTTTTCGAGTCATTTCTGTTTTTGTAATTATTTAAAGTTTTCTGCCGGTGGAGCTTCAAAAATCTTTTTTTGTAGTGTGTATTTTTCAGATTTTTTTTTGTGGCTTGAAAGTAACGTTCGGGATGACAATGTCACAAAAAAGTCTGAAAAATACCCAGTACAAAAAAGATATGAATTTTTGTAGCTCCACCAGCAGAAAACTGTAAACAATTACATTAGCCGCTGTTAACGCTCTCCTGAACTCAAACACAGATTTTGATGTGTTTGTGACTGAATGGAAGATGATTCTGTCAGAGTGCTTGAATTTTTGTGAGAAGAATGCATGACTGTGTTAAACAAACTATATATTATGTAGTGTAAGTAATTATATTTAAATAGTGTAATTGGTTTCGGCCGTTCTATTTAAAATAAATAAATAAATAAATAAATAGACAAAAATAACTCGAAAACTACAAAAATCGCTGAACATACATGGGGTATTTCGAATACCCCTGGGTATGAAGAATTCTGAATTTTTTTTTGACGTCACTGTTTGGACCACTTGTATATAGGCGCTTAGTAAGCACCACTAATTTTTTATAGGTAGGTATACAAAATATCGACACTAAACTTTCTAGGTGCGAAGTTTTAGCAGCTATCGCAAGACGCGTAATTAATGAATGCCCCCTAGTTCATAGAAAGTACACAGAAAAACATGATGTTTAGGCCTCTTCCATCATCTATGGTTACAACAAAGAGAACAATCTATGGTTAGGTGAATGTTAATGAGAAATTTCTTGTGTATATAATCTACTGTAATATTGTATTAGTGATACATAGCCGTTCGTCAGAAATAATCTGTAAGAATGCATCAGTCAGTGTTGTGACATTAGGTAGTATATGCAGGAACGCAGATACTGGTATTCAGCTGCATCTGGTTAGAATGGAAGCCGACCCTAACATAATTGGTAAAAGGCTAATGAAAAAAACAACTAAAAGCTTCGCAAGCAATGGGCAATTGCTTCCAAAGGCTGCGGGATGTCGACCTCAGGACGAGCTGCTTCTCACACGGACAACCATACGTCGCTTGCTCCTGCATCACCAATCCTGACTCACTGTATATTTTTGTAGCTGAGACCAAAACTACACACGTATTCAACAACGTGTCGTTTTGTATCCTCGTCAAATTTAAGGGTGTGGTATAGACCATCAAACCGAACAACTTTTTCCATGGCACCAACATCGTAATCGCGAAAAAATAATTAGCCGTCAAATACATTTGCGTCGAGTAGCTATTGAAGTTCTTCTATGGGACAGTTGAAATTTTTTTCGTTGGTCCCATGGAGAAAGTTGTTGGGTTTGATGTTCTGTATCACACCCTGAAATTTGACGAGGATGCAAAACGACACTTTGTATAATGTTCTTACCTGTAAGAAGCGCAGTTCTGTTGGTAGTTCATTGCAGCTGGTGGCGAGTATGAAGTGGAGTCCTCTTCGTTGGTAACATCAATGCTGTCATCTGTAATATTATTTAAGTTATTGTTTAGTTTCCTTCTTAAAATACAGGTATAACCTAGCTTAAGAGGTAGAGTATTATTTTTAACCGACTTCAAAAAGGAGGAGGTTCTCAATTCGTCGGAACCTTTTTTTTTTTTTTATGTATGTTCCCCGATTACTCGAAGATGGCTGAACCGATTTGGATTTTTTTAATTTTATTCGAGAGGGTATACATCACAGTTGGTCCCATATAAAATTGATTAACTTTGCTTGGGTAGTTTTTGAGTTAGCTTCAATAACACGTATTTTTTCCCGACTTCAAAAAGGAGGAGGTTCTCAATTCGTCGGAACCTTTTTTTTTTTTTTTTTTTTTATGTATGTTCCCCGATTACTCGAAGATGGCTGGACCGATTTGGATTTTTTTTGTTTTATTCGAGAGGGTATACATCACAGTTAGTCCCATATAAAATTGATTAACTTTGCCTTGGTAGTTTTTGAGTTAGCTTCAATAATACGTATTTTTTCCCCACTTTTATATGGATGATGTTCTAGTTTGTTTTGCAGATAGTGGTATTAGAATTTGTGTGGGGTAGGTACACAACTAAAAAGTGAAAAATAAAAACTTTTTTACAAAAAAATACAACCGACTTCCAAAAACAACACTACAAAGTGAAAAATAACTTTAATTTCGGAAGTCGGTGTCTAGTTAAATGTATTTTCGTTTTTTGCCACCGACTAAAGTGAAAAATAACTTTAATTTCGGAAGTCGGTGGCAAAAAACGAAAATACATTTAACTAGACACCGACTTCCGAAATTAAAGTTATTTTTCACTTTGTAGTGTTGTTTTTGGAAGTCGGTTGTATTTTTTTGTAAAAAAGTTTTTATTTTTCATTTTTTTTTTTATGTATGTTCCCCGATTACTCGAAGATGGCTGGACCGATTTGGATTTTTTTTGTTTTATTCGAGAGGGTATACATCACAGTTGGTCCCATATAAATTTTATTAACTTTGCTTTGGTAGTTTTTGAGTTAGCTTTAATAATACGTATTTATTCCCCACTTTTATATGGATGATGTTCTAGTTTGTTTTGCAGGTCAGTATTAGAATTTGTGTGGGGTAGGTACCACAACTAAAAAGTGAAAAATAAAAACTTTTTTACAATAAAATACAACCGACTTCCAAAAACAACACTACAAAGTGAAAAATAACTTTAATTTCGGAAGTCGGTGTCTAGTTAAATGTATTTTCGTTTTTTGCCACCGACTTCCGAAATTAAAGTTATTTTTCACTTTGTAGTGTTGTTTTTGGAAGTCGGTTAAAAAATAACGTATTACTCTGTCACTGAATATTTACAGGACAAACATATAATGTTACCCCATACAATATTTTAAATTGTCTTTTTAATTTTTATTTTTTTACTGTTAAATTCTACTTTCATATTATATGTAGATAACTGTATTTCGTAAATTTGCATGCCTAATGGTAGGATATGGCTAATGGACACTATTGTTTATTTAAGACCTTTTTTTTTGTGCACCCATATTCGCATATGAATAAATGATTTTGATTATGATTATAACACGTAAGTTGCTGTCGTTACCACTGGGACACCACTGCTCTACATCGTGCCTTATATTTTTACTTTATTGGTCTACTTCATCGATTTGATTTGTGGCATGCCACAATGTCGCACGATGTTGTTCCGGCGTAAATGAGGCTTAAATGGATTCCATTTATCGGTGTAAAATTACTAATTCACAATAAACCAAAGAACCCTTACCATCGCTGTCAGTATGCACATGTCCCTCCTCATTGTGGTCATGTGAGGAGTCTGGTTGAGCTTGCTGCGTCGGTTGCGGAGGAGGGAGCGGCGCGTAGTGCGGGGACAGCAATGGATAACGCGCTGGCGATAGTGCCATGGCTAGCGAGACCGGTGGGCTGTGGACAATGACTTAATATTAGACAATATACAAGCTGTGCGCACGAAGGGATTTCCCGTCGGCAAAAGTGAGGAACTTCCATACAAAATTTCATCCTCCATCATTCCTTAGTGCTTACTTACGTTATTTATGGAATATAACATAATCAGCATATAACGTTCCCACTGCTGGGACACAGGCCTCCTCTCTGTGAGAGGGAGCGGGCCATAATCCACCACGCGGGCCCAGTGCGGGTTGGGGATGTCATCTTGTCACATATCTTCGAATTTTTAGTTCTAGGACAACGGACAGTCAACAAAAGAGATATCTAGGAAGGGTATACTAACATATTTGTATGTGAATTGCCTCATGTTCAATTTCGTGACAATTTTGTGTTGGTGTGTTACAATGTAGGAGTATTGTAAAAACAAAGTAATATATCATCATCTTCCTGCCCTTATCCCATATTACTTGGGGTCGGCGCAACACGTTTTCTTCTTCCATTCTCCCCTGTCAACCGTCACGCTATCATTCACTCCCTTCTCTTTCATATCATTCCTCACACAATCCATCCATCTTTTCTTTGGCCTTCCTCTGCCTCTCCATCCATCAACATGTATATTCATCACTCTTTTAGTCACATGCGTTTCGTCTCTCCTCATTACATGCCCATACCAAGACAAACGATTTCCTTTCAACTTTTCTGTCACTGGCGCCACTTTCAAACTTCCTCTTATATACTCATTTCTCACTTTATCCATTCTCGTCACTCCACACATCCATCTCAACATTCTCATCTCCGCTGCATGCAATTTTTTTTCATCCGTCTTCTTCACTGCCCAGCATTCCGATCCATAAAGTACGACAGGCCTTATCACGGACTTGTAAATTTTCCCCTTCAACTTGAGGGGCATCCGTGGGTCGCAAGTTGTTCCTGTAACCTGTCGCCATTTCATCCATCCTGAGTTGATCCGGTGCGTTATGTCTCGGTCTACTTCGCCATCCCCTTGGACAAGTGACCCGAGGTACCGAAAGTCGGAGCAGATCGGTAAGGGCGTTCCGGCAAGAGATATGGGCACAGGACCGGAGAGACCGCCAAAATCACAAAACAAAGTAATATATATAAAATTGAAAATGAAGCAATTCATATACAAATATGTTACTCTACCCTGCCTAGATATCTCTTTTGTTGACTGTACGTACACCGTACCGGACACGATGTTTTCCTTCACCGTTTTGAGAGCAATGGTGATGAAATAAATCACACATAGCAATGTGCCTGTCTGGGTTTGAAGCCACGACCTACGGAACGCTTGTGCAAAATTTTATTCTTCTAGACCAAGCTGCGATTTAAGCTGAGCGTTATCTGTCAGTCCGTGAATTTAATATTTATGAAGTAAGATAGAATATGTTGATGTTAAACAATATAGAGGGGCTTGTGGCTATAAGAACAGTCATATGAGTCGATCGCAGGTTAAGCTACGCTTGCTGAGGTCTTTTCGGGTTGAGTGACCATTCATTACATACCGAGACCCCTCCGGCTGCGGTGGTCCCGGCTGCCATTTGTCGAAAATCTGACAGCCAGTCTTACCAATGACAGATATATTTTATATATATAGATCTCTTGTGGTAGACAGACAAGCCAGCTGCATCCGGTTAGACTGGAAGCCGACACCGGGAAAAGGCTAGACAAATAATGATGATGGTATAAAGGTATGAATGAAGAACAGGGTGTAAAGTTCACTCATCCTCCATGGAAAAGGAAGGATCCTCCGACCAGACGGGTGTCGTGTCTGGTGGGCTACTGCCCGACGGTTGATGTCGGGATGTTGTTTACATGCCAGTTGCGCGGTAAACTCGATTACGCGATGCAGGATTTTGCGTGACGTCGGTGTGATGCGTAGTTCGCATGTAGCGATGTAGATGCCGCCACAATGGTATCTGAGATTTTAGAGTTTTTGTGGTTTTGTGGTTACTACCTACATCCAATTGCATAAGGCACTGACTGTGTGTGTGTGTACTGAGTAGGACATTCATCCATGCATGGTAGTTTACAGATAAGATTGGTATTTTCGCCCTAAACCCGGGTTTAGTGCATGAAACGCGATCCTAAAACCTTTGCCAATGCAGATTACGGTAGGTATAACTTGGGAAGTCTATTTTCGGCATTTACGTCTTTGCTTATTCTCTGACCTACCTATGTTTATATTATTGGAAAAACTATTAATAAGCTGTGTGACAGATTGACGTCAAGTCTATTATTATAATAGATACGTGATAGGTGATTAGTAAGGCACGGCGCGGCTCAATATTCGCAAAAATTGGTTTCTTGGATTGTAGAGTAGGTATGACGTAACGCAATGAAACTATCCGACGCAAAAAATACAGTGGACAAAGAAGGTTTTAAAGAAAAAATTTAACCGAATAGAATAGTAAAAAAATAGTTTGTATTCACAATAAAAAAATTGGAGGTTGCTCCACAAAAATAAACTTTGGCGTCGAACATCTCTATTTGCAGCGATAACGACATTCTTTTTTTTTAAGAATTTAATAGAATTAGCATTTTTTTTAAACTTTAACCGGACAATTATTTAATTTATTTTGTATATTCTGAATAATCTAAAGAAAACCCGGAAAATTAATGCACATTCACAGCTTAGTCACATCTCGGCAACACAAATATTATTTTCAATTTTCAACCTTATTTCAAGCCAGCTAATGGTGACAATAGATTACGCGATTGTGGGCCGATTAAAATCGTAGTCAGTCCGCGCCTTAATAGTACCTACTGTAAGTACAGTCCGGCCGTCGATAGAATGCGTTCCTAAAGAAAGAAAAGAAAGAAAGAAAGAAAAACGTTTATTTGGACACGTTTGGAGTTCGTGAAACACAAAAAAACAAAAGAAAAAAAAAGTGAAAATAATGTTTTAAGAACAATAGTGTGTGCCTAACACCTATTAGATACACAAACTATTGTCAAAACAATAGTTTGTGTATCTAATAGGGTTGCAATTCGCAAAACAAATAATCTTTAGTGTGAAATTGACAGGTTTCAAAAACGCTTTGTTTCGACGCACGGCCGGACTGCTAGGTAATAGGTACCTATATTCTATTTTATAAAAATATGTGGCAATAATATGTTGTTGTAATTTTTCGAATTAATACCTAATGGCTCAGATTATAGGAGAAAGGCAGGTAGACCGCGCGGAACACTGAGGCCTCTGCCTCGAATTTCGCGGGCAGCGGGGCGGCAGCGGCGGCGGCGCGGGAGCGGCAGGATTTTATGCATAAAAACAAATGGACCGGACCTCGAAAATAGCGGCGCGGTAGCGGGGCGGGACAATGCGAGACGCGCCGCCGCCTCGCTGCCCGCGAAATTCGAGGCAGAGGCCTTAGAGTGAGGCCAAAAAACCGAATACAAATTCAACAAAAACAAATTCAATCTGGAGTCAAATGTACTTATGTATAACTGTTCTGAGACAGTATTTTTTTTTTTATTGAGACAATACATTATTTATTGTCTCAGAAAAATGCAGAGAACAGTTATAGGTACATAAGTAAATATTAACAAAATAAAATAGATAACTATGTCACTATTCTCTAAACTAATGTTAAATATTGTTAAGAAATTAGTAGTGTAATAGTGTTAGAAAATTGTAAGAACTCATGCCGCCTGTGATACAGGTTTATCCTAGTACAGGCATCATACTTTGTAATACCTACATTATTTCTGTGGCGGTTTACGAATCGCGATTTGCTGAGTTGCATTCGTGACGAAATATGGGAGCGCGGGCGGTCGGCTCGCCAGTCCCCTACGTTACACCGCCCTGCCTTAACGCATACCTAGTACGTAGTTAGTTATAACGAAGTATTGTGGAACTGAAATAAATTACATTTTCTTCTGGAAAGTCACATCTCTTTTAATCATCTCACCATACACAGAACACGCTCAACACTGGTGACCTTTCGACGACTTCAAGAATTTTCGTTTTCGTGACAATAGAGTAGGCGACTCATAAGCGTAGAGGCAGAGGCTACATTTCTAAGATTTATACTGTATTTTACCAATTTTTATTTTTGAATAAAATTCTATTCTAAAATTCTATACATAAGTACATTTGACTCGAGATTGAATTCGTTTTTGAATTTGTATATTGTATTCGCCTTTTTTGGCCCCACTCTCAGTGTTCCGCGCGGTCTATCTGCCGGTCTTCTGTAATCTGAGCCTAATGGTGTGTGAAGTTGGCTGATCGTGCTGCTTATTATTAATTTCTAAGGTATGACGAATAATGGAAAATCATATTGGATTGCTGTTTATTGCGCCACTTCTGTTTCTCAATGCTCATCTTGGTTCAATTAAATGTCAATTTTCCCAAAAGTTGGGAGGTCCCGGTTGAAGTGGCGATTCGCTTTCGATTATAACGAACAGCCATGCCATTCTGCAAACTTTTTGATTTTTATTTCTTAAAAAAAATACTTAATAATCGATACGCTAATGATTGTTATAATAATAATCGAATTTAAATAATAATCGTTATAAATAATAATCGTTATAAATAATAATCGTTATATATAATAATCGATACGCTAATAGATTTAAAAAAAAATCAGGCAGTTAAAGTATAAAAAAAGACGATCGTCATTAGAAGATGAAAATGTTTTTAGAGGATCAATTTAAGTGAATATTTCCAATAAACAACTCTGCGCATCTCAGCAAAACTCGCCATAATCAGATTCTAAGTAACATCAAAACCTATAAATTATTTTAACGTACCTACCTACGCCTAGTATGAGCACTTCTATCTCTACGAATAATAGACATTATTCTCTTTCTATACATTAATTTTGATCATATTTGACATCGCGCCGTAGAAATATTTCTACAATCTGTCACCTTGTTGTCGTTTGTTCTGTTTTTACGGCGTGTTGTGCAGGATCAAGAACCTAACCTATAAATATCTGTGACGTCAAGCCGCCGAGCCGTGTCGATCAAGCCTCATCTATGATCAAAGGTTTAACCTCACTGGTCAGTGGTCACCGCTTGATGTTGGCCTCGTGGGATGAATGGGCCGCCGCCATTTTGTTAACCGTTTCAGGTTGGCTGATTGGTTTGTGCTGCGTCTTGTTGTTTGCATCTAGTTGGAGGAATTTTATTTGATACTAGCTTTTGCCTGCGACTTCGCCCGCGTGGATGTCGGAAAATATCCAACGGGAACGTATTACCGGGAATTCCTTCCTTTTTTCTTGTCTACATTATAAAGGGAACCTTTGCGCAAAATTTCAGCTTTCTAGGTCCAAGGTTTTGGGCTGGGCATTGATGAGTCAGTCAGTCGGTCAGAACTGTTCTTTTTATTTATATAGATTGGAGGCTTAATATCTAGACCGCCTAATTTTTACGTCCTATGGGGAAATAGTTACAAATAAAATTAAAAGGCTACATAAATCTGTGAACAAAAATATAAACAAAAAAAAAAAAATAAATAATATAAACCCTGTCTCTTAAACTAGGAGCCCTGTATCTTAAGAGACTGTCCTCTCAATCCTTCCTTATTCCTTGTCTACCTTACAAAAGGAACCTCAGTGCAAAATTTAAGCTTTCTAGGTTCAAGGGTTTGGTCTGGGCGTTGATGAGACAGTCAGGACATCCTTTTTTATTTTTTTATATGAAAACCTAATAAGTACGTCATTTATTTTTAGAGATTATAAAGGTGGGTTGTACCAGCTTACTTTAACAATAACAAACATCACACTTTCAGTTAAAGTACCTGTTAGACAAAAAATGGGTTGCTCCATTTGACAATTTGTTATCTTACGTCATAACTTTAACTACGCTTCGCTGGTTAATGTTATTGTTAAATATCTGTCACTTCTGTCAGACGTGTAACTTTAACTAAACTGATGAATACGCCGCCGGTGCAACACATTTCGTAGTAACCAAGTCAGCTGATGAATACGCCGCCGGTGCAACACATTTCGCAGTAATCAAGTCAGCTGATGAATACGCCACCGGTGCAACACATTTCGCAGTAATCAAGTCAGCTGATGAATAGGCCATCGGTGCAACACATTTCGCAGTAATCAAGTCAGCTGATGAATACGCCACCGGTGCAACACATTTCGCAGTAATCAAGTCAGCTGATGAATAGGCCACCGGTGCAACACATTCGCAGTAACCGTTAAAGTCAGCTGATGAATACGCCGCCGCCGCCGGTGCAACACATTTCGCAGTAACCGTTAAAGTCAGCGTTACAGTTATTGTCAAATTTGACATTAACCTTTACTTTACTTACTATTATGGTGCAACCCAGCCTTAGTCAGACAAATAATTAGGTGCAACTAAAAATTAACCTTAAGATGCATAACATATTTATTCCCTGACTGTGCCTACATACTGTCATATTATTACTGACAGATTCTAGACATCACTTTTATGACCATAATACTTTTCAAAGTTAGAACCTGTCAGTTTTCTCAGATAAGCTCGTCTAACAAAACACTACAAAAATATTGCCAACACACATTCAAGAAAGTACCAAAGTACTTCGAAAACTACCCTCTTTCCACAAGACAAAGTAATACCGTAACCATAAATCAATATTCATAACGCCATCAAAAAACGAATCCCATCATAATAACAAAACTGTACCAATACTATGCAGCCAATAAAAACAGAATCTGACATTCAAATAGCCAATCACGATAGTGCGTTACCATGTTTGCCAAACAAGTGAATGGTATTACTCTCATAGTTATGTTAAATTCATGGGGTTTTTATGGCGTGGGGACAAACGAAGGTGAGAGTTTCAAAATATGTATTTAGATGGAGAAAGTGTTTAGCAAAATTGGTGAAATTAAGTTTAAGTGGTGTGTTTTTTGCAGAGCAGTGGTGGCTCAGTGATAACGTCCCCGACTTACGAGTTGTAGGTTGTGGATTCGAATTCGAACCCAGGCAGGCGCTTTATTTTGTGTAAATAATTTCATCACCACTGCTCTAAAAACGGTGAAGGAAAACATACCATTAGGAAAGGAAAGTATACCATTTGCGTTTGAGCATGGCAATAGCGGTCATTGCCCTTTCCTTAATATATTTTCGTACGAACCTTTTCTATTTATTTTATTTTTTATCTACCCACAGTAAAACACATTGACAGATGAGGTAAGGCTTGCCGAGGTTGGTCCGTGGATAGGTGACCATCAATAACACACCGAGACCCCTTCGTGTCCCGTACCATTCGTGGATCTTTAACAGTAAGTAGTTACAGGTAGTCAGAATCTCAAAGTCTGACAACCAGTCTTACCAAGGGGTATCGTGTTTGTTACCCAGCAACTGGGCTGTGGAGGTCAGAGGTCAGATAGACAATCGCTCCATGTAAAATACTGGTATTCAGCTGCATCCGGTTAGACTGAAAGCCACCCCAACATAGTTGGAAAAGCCGAGGCAGAGGATGATAAAACGAGGTAGATATTGTTTTTCATAAAGTGAGAAAACAAGTGTTGAGGGTCACGATTTATGTCGATTCTGGACGTTCCATTTTTGAAATACAGAAAGGTGAGTCAATCAATGACCTCTATTGCCATGGTATTAGAATAGATAATGAACATCAATGCCGCAGCTCTCCCGTCTTCGCATATTCTTCTTTTCAATTCAATGGCTTTTATCTTTTAAATAATTTTCGACTTGAAAGTGGCACACTGTTCCTTTGCTCGAGCGAAATGCGAGCTACTGAATTCAAAACGAAAACAAACGAACATAACTTTTCAAACACACTGAAGTCTTTGACTCGTCTCTTGGAAACTGTGAGCGTTGAGCCACGAATGGCCACGATGTGCTTTTGTTTTTTATTAGAAGAATTTTTCATTAAGAGCCTATACCTCAAATGGCTTAGCAAGATCCTCCGTTATGTCGAAAATACTGCAGCATTAATTTTAAAATAAATATATGGTAAAGTTGGGGATTAATTCTAGATACGATGTCTGACGAAAATACGATTCCATAAAATTTTCTCGATAGAAAAAAAATCCAAAGTTGGAGGTCCAAACCGAACAATAAACCGCTGGTATTAAAAAAATACTTCAAATTAGATCATGAAACTTTGCATAGTAACTGAACTAACTATAAAGCAGGTCTTATGTTTTTATTTTTTTTCAAATTACCATTATTTTTACCGTAAAAAGCAATTACTTAAACTATCGGCGCCCAGCACCGCACTCAGTGTCGCTCTCAGTCCGCGAGCAGTATCGTGCGAGCGCGATAAAAACTTGAGGTAGTATGGGCTCTTAAAAGCTGTGTTGTGCGTTTGTGAAGATGTACTTTTGGTTGTACAGTTTTGTAGTAAGTATGATATTCCGTTTAAAGTATTTAGATACGATTTTGAACGATAACCTGCTTCATACGGGTGATATCTACGGATGCAGCGATAAGTTCAGGATCAGGAGTAGCACTGAAGTGCATTGAAAATGTTGATAAATGATTTTAATTGTTTTTTTTTTAAATTGTATTTCCAATTGTTTTTAATTGTATTTTAATTGCATTTGATTGTATTTTGAATTTAATTTAATTATATTTTTATTGTTTTTTATTTTTGTATTTTTTTGTAACAACATTGCATTGGCGTTATAGCTGTTAAGATGTTAGTTGCGTAATTTTGAATAAATAAATAAATAAATCTAGATTTCAGTGCCAAGCCAAACCAAGTCGACCAACCAAGAAACCAAGTCAATATTAATGCACCATACTTTAGTGAACCATACCTAACTCTTTTATGCGGAGCGGAGTCTCCTAACACAGGCGTTATTGTGCTTAAAAGGAGGCTCCAATCTTAAACTAATCTAAACTATAATTCATTTACAATAAGATTAGACATTTAAACAAACCTTTTTTACAGTCCGTTCAACCGATTTTGACTTCTATTCCGTAGGCTTAAGGATGGCATTAAAGGCAAAAAAAGTGGTTACAATACCAACTGTTTACTGCAGCTGCCATTTGTCATGCCACTAACGCAATAGAAGTTAAAATCGGTTGAACGGACTGTAAAAAAGTATTGTTTAAATGTCTCATCTTGTAAATGGAGTATAGTTGGTACAGAAATAAACATTTTGTATTTGTATTTATAAATCTACAAATCTATTATTGTAAGTCGCTTTTCGTATTCTTACCTACCATGAAACTGTACTAAAAAGTAAAAAATAAATTTTTCGATATAAGAACAAAGTGATTAACGAGAAAATTTATGTCATTGTAAAAAAAAGCGTGAGTTACTTGAGTTAGTGTAAGAATGTCGTACAAAGTACGCACCCTTTATTTTTACAATGACATTAATTTTCTCGTTAATCACTGTATTCTTACATTTAAAAATGTATTTTATACTTCTTAGTTCAGTTTAATGTTATTAAAGCGTGTTTTTTAGGTTTTTTAACAATAATTTATTTTTAAATTTTTTAGAGATAAATCGTTAATCCTGATCTGGATAACGGAACAACATTTTTAAATTATTGTATTGTCATCGGGCCCTGATAAGTGTGCAAAATTTAAAATTAATCTGCCCATTTAAAGTGGGTAAAAATCGAGTTCAAAGATTCCGTTACATACAAACATACATACAGGTGAAGCTAACAAAAGCGTGTTAAAAATGGGTTGAACTGTAACCTTAACAGCCCACGCTTCGCTGGTTAAAGTTATTGTTACTCGCGTCTGTCACTTCTGTCACCGAACTTTATTACATTTGACATGTCGGTGCAACAGCAGGTAGTCATTCTATGGTCATTTTAATTTTGACGGAAACTATAACCTAGCCTTTGGTGCAACCCACCCTTAGATAATTTATACACATAAACATTCCGGTATAAATTTTGTTGTAAATTAACCACGTGAATTTTCATTAATTCATTCTTCATTGACATGAAAGTGATTGCATAGCGTTTTTGAATCTCATGACGAGTTAAGTTGGGCTTAGACCAAACAAACATCGTTTAATGGGGATAGAAAGTCCTTTTGCTCGTTTGGTCTGAAACTACTTCATGATGATAGATTACGTCATATTTTTGTTATAATATGTATTATCTCTATCTACATTAAATTAATTATAACATTAAAAATTGTATTAAACATTATGTACTATGGGCCAAAGTTCCGCATGATCACCTCAAAGGCGATAATCGCATGCCCGGCTCACGACTCGATCGCACAATGTTCGTTTGTCACTAGCTGCGCTCTCACAGGAATATTTTCTTAAGTGAGCATGCTTAAGTTTTGTCCATCTCCTCATCACCTCGATGTTTTGTCATGTCGTAAAAACCATACAAAGCAGGGGCGGGTTGCTAGTCTAATATAAAACAAAGTCGGTTTTCGTACCTATCTGTGTGACCGCGTTGTTCTTCTACACTATGCAAAAAAATAAATAAAACAATCATTTGTTTTTTATAAATTATTGTTTTATTTATTTTTTATTTCCCTAGTGGAATTTATATATGTCCGTAGGTGTGTCCGTGCGGCATCACAGCAGGCCCTATCAGAATACCAGCAGCGCTGCGGTATTTTTTGTTTAATAAGATCTCAGTGTTAGCCATACTGAGATAGGAGCCTTTTTGGCCTCGCACAGGACTTAATTTTTTCGTTTTGTCTATTCCAATAAAATATGATCATTTTGTTAGTTTTAAATGTTCCTTTTTAACCGACTTCAAAAAGGAGGAGGTTATCAATTCGTCGGAACCTTTTTTTTTTTTTTTTTAATTTTTTTTTTTTTATGTATGTTCCCCGATTACTCGAAGATGGCTGGACCGATTTGGATTATTATTTTTTTGTTTGAAAGGGTATACTTCCCAGGTGGTCCCATGATCATCAAGTCAGGATCTGATGATGGGATCCTGGAGAAATAGAGAGAACTCTTCCAATTTTATAGGCACACTTGAAGCGATTTGGATAGTTTTTGGAAGAGTACTTTCTTGGAGTGGTCCCATTTCAATTTGGTGAAGATCTGATGAAGAACTTCTGAGATAGGCAACGGAACTCCTCAATAAATGATAGCAAATGGACTGGGATTGCTGAAATCTCATGTCTGTTTGTTGTTCATACCAGTTCATAACATAACATCACGCCAGTAAGCTGTGAAGGGGAAAGCACATGTGAACCACTAAAAAGTGAAAAATAAAAACTTTTTTACAAAAAAATACAACCGACTTCCAAAAACAACACTAGAAAGTGAAAAATAACTTTAATTTCGGAAGTCGGTGGCAAAAAACGAAAATACATTTAACCAGACACCGACTTCCGAAATTAAAGTTATTTTTCACTTTCTAGTGTTGTTTTTGGAAGTCGGTTGTATTTTTTTGTAAAAAAGTTTTTATTTAATTTTTGTATTTCCTGTAAGTGTCCCAAATACAGTATTTTTCTTTCAAGATATTTCGATGTGGTTTTCACCATCGTATAGAGCATTTATTGCGGAAAGTTTATGAGTATAATGCACTCAGATATCTGTAGTTTATTATAAATGAAGGGAGCCTCACCCAAATACTCCGACAGCGACTGCCGCTTCCCTCAGAGCTCGTTCTTGATCCATGTCTCTCAAAGCTTCAGGGCGGATGGTAGCGGTGTTTCGTGGCTGGCGTTCGTTTTGTACGGCTGTGGAAATATAATGCCCTTTATTATAATGTAGAAGAGAGAAAATCAAACTATGTCAATGGGAATAGAACCTTACTGGATACTCGTCACGATTGTGTTTAGTTCTAAGGCTCTCCCCCACAACCGCGTTATTATCGGTCGATAATATCGGATGCGTTATTGCGATAATGTGTCCCGATTTCTTGCCACACAGCTGCATTTTTATCGTCCGATATTTCTAACGTGTACGTCTAACCTATACTACCTATAGAGGAGCTCGTGGCTAAGTAATAACAGCCGCACTGGTCGATCCATCAGGTTAAGCTACGCTTGCCGGGGTTGGTCAGTGGATGGGTGACCATTCTTTACATACCGAGACTCCTCCGTGCCTCGGAAAGCACGTTAAGCCGTTGGTCCCTGCTGTCATTCATGGATCTTTGACAGTCGTTACGGGTCGTCAGAAACCCGAAAGTCTGACAACCAGTCTTACCAAGGGATGTCGTATTACCCAGTTACTGGGTTGTGGAGGTCAGATAGGCAGTCGCTCCATGTAAAATACTGGTACTCAGCTGCATCCGGTTAGACTGGGAGCCGACCGCAATATTGTTTGGAAAAGGCTAGACAGATTGATTGACGTGTAACCTATACTACAGGCCGCCCGCACTACACCGTCTCCGGCTACGCGAACAAAGTCCGCACATGTAAGTGCAAGACTCCAACAAGTTAGAGATTCAGGTACTACTAGTACTGTTTAGTTCTGTGACGTCGCTCGAGCAGTCAGGCTCAAGGAGGTGGCACGCATGACATGCGCGCCTTAATGGGAGGACGTGCGGTCGTAGGATCGGTCGCACTGGCGATGGAGCCCGCTAGACATGGGGCGGGATACCAGTCGGGGGTGCGGTGAATGTACAAGTATCTCCCGGGCCCCCGATTCATGGTGCTAGAAGGAACAGTGGTGTTTTAGTTCGGTAGGAGTCCGATATAACCCTCAGCTCTTCCAGAGGGTATCCGGTAGGAGATTTCACAAAGGAAAAAGAAGTATGTACTACTAGTACTAATACAAAATGTTCTAAAATGTTATAAGAACTCATATCGGAATATCGCAGGACAGTGGAACGCAAGCGTCCTACTTCTATTGCGTCTTTATTATCGCAGCAGTGTGTAACTTCGTGGCCGTCCTAATACAAAATGT
The DNA here is from genome assembly GCA_946251885.1 of Cosmia pyralina. Taxonomy (NCBI): domain Eukaryota; kingdom Metazoa; phylum Arthropoda; class Insecta; order Lepidoptera; family Noctuidae; genus Cosmia; species Cosmia pyralina. The sequence continues at coordinate 6,614,896 of OX276365.1, forward strand.
AATGAAAACAGATATCGCATTATCGGATCCGATATTATCGACCGATTATATCGCGCCTGTGGGGGAGGACCTTTAAATTGTGATGCACGTTCACGCTGGAATATACAGGGTGGGGACGTCAATAAAACGTCAATAAAAATTAAACATCGTGTATACTATATCTAAATCATGACGAATTATTGGTTTTGTTCTTTTTTTAGATTATTCCTTATCTACAAACAAAAATTCAATCAATTAATACATAATAACCAATAATTCACTATGGCTAGTTGGCTGATTGGCAAATCCCTATGTCTACTAATTAGGAAGTTTGAAAAAAAAATTAAGATGTTTGAATTAATATATTTTGATAGCTTCAAAATACTCCTAGATCGAGTCTATTGCATAGGACCACATGATATAGGCAAAGGGCAATTAAAAAAAACGAATAAAAATCAGGAATATGGTACTAAGAGTCACGTTTCAGAGATATTTGGAGGTAAAGCACACTAATATTATAAAGGCAAAAGTTTGTGAGTTTGTGTGTGTGTGTGTGTGTTTGTATGTTTGTTTGTTACTTTTTCACGCTCAAATGGCGGGACCGATTTGGAAAAAAATTGGTATTTAGATGGCTTATACCCTGGATTAACACATAGGCTACTTTTTATCACGGCCTACGCGGGTGAAACCGCGGGGCGCAGCTAGTATCGCTATAATGAGAACAATGCCAAAATAAACATCAATAACAGCAACTTATTTGTTAAGTTTTAATTATTATAATTAGTTATATACTTATCAATTTATTATGTACAATTTATGTTCGCATAAAGTCTTTGCAACTGTGCTACGCGCTGAAGCTCCGTGTAAAAAAGCTTGCTACGCGCGTCGCTACGCTCGTAGCCAGGTGCCTACGCTGTAGCCACACACCTACGCCGTAGCCCGTATGCGCAATGGGTATAATGTGAAAGCATAATCATAATATTTAGCGCTTATAAAAGAGAAATCAGTTTAAAATAATATCGCTAAAGTATTGATATCTACTTTCAAGTGCTGCCACCGTACGTATTAAAGCCATCAATATTCCAGTATGAGAGTAAGATGGAGCTTACAGGACGAATATCCCTTTTTCACAACAGAACAATGATGGCTTTGATACGTCATATTATGGCCCTGAACTTATAAAATGAATGTAGGTACCTACTGTAAGACATCAACATAAAGATTTAATTATTGGTGACGTAACATTTTCATTTCAGCACATAAATAATGTTATCGCTAATATTGTCCTTAAATAGTTAGCTGCCACTATTAATGTATATTCAACTGTATACCATAAAATATGTATTGCATCTCAGCAGATTTTGCCACATTAAAAATGTGGCAAATGAAATAAAAGTTGTTGCTATTTACAAATAAACATAATGTACAATATACTAATTATTGCGTCGTTACTCATCTCAACGTACACACCTCTCCTGTACTCTGTAGGTGTACTTCAAAATTAACAATACATACTTTTAATATGTTCGTAAATTAATATAATAAATGAAATACTTTTACTCTATCTCGATCGATATTAAATAGCAAATTACAATTTTATAATGCATTAAGCATTTTGACACCACTACAACATAAATGTTATTTTAACAATCATTTGAATTAAGCATGTTATAACTAATAGGTTTACTTATGCTAAATGTGTTTCAATAAATAAATCAATGAACTACATTATTTAATCTAATTGGCTCTGATCTATCCAGTTCGTGACATATCTGCCCTTACATATTCGATCAGCAACTTTATTTTTCTGTAAATTCCTGACTTTCAATAGTAACTACAAATGTTTTTTTTTTTTACTTTGATCGAAGTGCATTAAGAATCTATTGAAGGGGTAACTAATTCACATGTAGATATATGTACTTCAGCTTGTATACCTATTATTTCCCTACTCCATCAAACCTGTATATACAAGCTATGATTGATAGCGGGATCTGTAGAAGCCAGAGTAGAGACACACACGTACAGTCTGCAAAATAAAAGTCTTTTGCGACACTCGCCCCTCTAGGGTAGGGTTGTCAAACAAGAAGGTTTTAAGGTGGATCCGCTGTGGTGGCCCGCGAAATTCAAAATTTCTTTCGTTTTTTTTTTTTCAATTTTCAGGTCAGTGTCAGATTGTATCTTGATGAAAATATGATTCGCGACGATATAAAACATGTATTTATATTATAATTATAACCATAAGAATCATTAATCAGACTGATATTTTTTTCGCCATAATCAGAACAAGGTGCGCCTCGCTGTTACGGCGTGTGCGTGGCAGCCCGAAAGGTATTCTTAGCGCATTGTCCCAGAGGTGGGACTCACCAATGTTGATGAGATGGATGCGGCTGCACGCTAGCGGCCCCTCATTATTATAAAATAGGTACTATTATATTTTATGTGTTTTGATTATCTTTTTATTTCTGTTTAAATTATATTTTGATTATTATTATTATTTGATAGTTTAAATTATATTTGATTATTATTATTATTAGACCTAATTATTCTTTTACACATGTTTTGACACACACGATTAATTTTTATAATATTTTTAAATTATTGTATTTTTTTTAAATTTATTCATCTTTATGTTTTTATATTGTTTTTATGTAATATTATGGATTGTTATTATCTGCAATAAAATAAATTGAATTAACACATCTCTCTAAGTTAGATTTGCCGTGGTTTGTCTTATTTCCGAAATCAGACCAATCTAAGATGTATTGATGATTTTTATTGTTAAAATTATGTAATGATAGGTATATGTATTTTTTAGTGTCGTGAATCATATTTTGATCGAGATCTTCACAGACAATCTTACACTGACTTGCAAATTGCAAAAAAACGCAAGAAAATTTGAATATCACGGACTACAACAGCGGATCAACCTTAAGTGTAGGAAACCTTAAGTGTATAATTGCCATGGTCGTTTAAAACTAAGCAAACGAGCGATACATTTGATTGTGCTGTAAAAATACCGAGTATGCCTAATGAAATGTTCAATCTTTCTATCAGCTCTAGTCCCAAGTGTTGTTACAATGCAATGAAAGCACGAATTAGTTGTGGATAGTCTAAATAACAGCCGCACGGGTCGATCCATCAGGTTAAGCTACGGGGTTGGTCCATGGATGGGTGACATCTTTACATACCGAGACTCCTCCGTGCCTCGGAAAAGACGTTAAGCCGTTGGTACCAGCTGTCATTCGTGGATCTGTGACAGTCGTTACGGGTCGTCAGAAGCCTGAAAGTCTTACTAAGGATCGTATTATCCAGTTAATAGGTTGTGGAGGTCAGATGGGCAGTCGCTCCATGTAAAATACTGGTATTCAGCTGCATCCGGTTAGACTGGAAGCCGACCCCAACATAGTTGGGAAAAGGCTAGGCAGATTGAGTCTAAATTAATGTTTCCAATTGATGTTATTGAAATGAAAACGTCTTTAGACGCATTGAGCGATTTTTGGTAGGTGGAAATCTTACCGGTTCGCGTCACCACGTCACCGCGACACCGTGACATGCTATACATAGTTTTACGTTTTACTTCTGTCAGGAGTCCTCCATGACTTTTTTTTTACTATTAAACGTAGGTATATCAACTTCTTGCTAATGAAAATTGATATTTTTGTTTACATGTTTCGAAACTAATCCGCGAAAGCAACATAGTCTAACCTGCTAGGCGTAGAGAATATAGTCAGTATCTCTCAGCTTCTTAGCCGACGTTCGCACTGACGTAAAAATATAGCGGCGATTTTCTTTCGCGCACTGGATTTTCAACACTCTGCTTAGCGCCGAGAGTTGAAAATCTAACAGTGTGTTTTTACGACGCGCTGGGATGCACTCTGTTGTTGTTAGGTTGGATTCTCAATGCTCGGCTCAACACCGAGAGTTGAAAATCCAGTGCGCGATAAAATTCCGCCGCGATATTTTTACGTCCGTGCTAACGTCGGCTTAAAGATTAACATAACAATTATATTGGATTATATTTTTTTATACATGTGGAAGCACAGAACCGACCGAAGTGGCGGTGCTTGGGAGAGACCTATACCCAGCGATGGACAGCTTTCCGCTGACATGATGATGATGATCAATCAATCTGCCTAGCCTTTTCCCAACTATGTTGGGGTCGGCTTCCAGTCTAACCAGATGCAGCTGAATACCAATATTTTATATGGAGCGACTGCCTATCTGACCTCCACAACCCAGTAGGTAACTGGGTAATACGATACCCCTTGGTAAGACTGGTTGTCAGACTTTCGGGCTTCTGACGACCCGTAACGACTGTCAAAGATCCACGAATGACAGCCGGGACCAACGGCTTAACGTGCTTTCCGAGGCACGGAGAAGTCTCGGTATGTAAAGATGGTCACCCATCCACGGACCAACCCCGGCAAGCGTATCTTAACCTGATGGGTCGACCCGTGCGGCTGTTATTATTACTTAGCCACGAGCTCCTCTCTCGCTGAAATGATGATGATATTTTTTACTATCAGCATGCAAATGCACTAGAAGGCTACTCTGGACAAAAAAACATTTTTCGTAGCTTTGACAACCCTGTACAAGTCCATCCCACCGTAGTGCTGTGAGTGAGAACACAGAACTTGCGAATTGAATTATTTGTTGCGGTAATTATTATCGAAAGCAATAATTTTGTCACAAGTTTGGTAATAGTTTTTGATCAGAAGTAGCCTTTGCTCGGAGTTTAGTTCAATGGCTACGTGGTTATTGTGAATATTAGGAAACACACTTTTTCTATATTGCATTACATATGCTAAAAGGTTTTTGTATTAAATCAAGAATCTAGATATAATATCATAGTCCGTTGCACACATTGCGTTCGTGGGACCAGCTCTTCTCGTCCATAATTGGATCATAAACCGGTGATCTGTCACAAGATACCTACTGTAACTGAGAGATATTTCAAAGCCAAATATTTATAACACATTAATAAATCGTATGTAAAGGGTCTTTCAACAAGGACGGGTCGATGTTAAAATTGAATAAAACAAGATGTGTGTGAGATATTATCGAAATTTATTTTTTATTTAAAAGGCCCATTTATGCCATTATGGATGGAATATGACATCGTTCAAATGTCCGCCGCGGCTTCGTATGGTGGCACGAATCCGAGAGGTCCAATTTTTAATGACTCTGCTGCATAGATCTGGCTGAATCCGAGCGATGGCCTGCGTTATGTTGGCTTTCAGGGCAACGGTCGAATGTGGTTTATTGGCATAGACCTGCGACTTCAGAAAACCCCACAAGAAAAAGTCTAGCGGAGTCAAATCACACGATCTTGGTGGCCAATTCACGTCACCTCTGCGAGAGATAACTCTACCCTCAAACCGTTCATGCAGAATGTCGATTGTGTCGTTCGCTGTGTGGCAAGTAGCGCCATCTTGCTGGAACCACATGTCGTTCACGTCCATATTGTTCAATTCAAGCCAAAAGAAATTGTTTATCATTGATCTGTAGCGCTCGCCGTTGACGGTGATGGCCTCGCCAACGTCGTTTTCAAAGAAGTACGGACCAATGACGCCGCCACACCAAAATCCGCACCAAACAGTAACTTTTTGTGGATGCATTGCCACCTGGTGAACCTCATGTGGGTTGTGGTCATCCCATATACGGCAATTTTGCTTATTAACAAAACCATTCATCCAAAAATGTGCCTCGTCGCTAAAGATTATTTTTCGGCCAAAATCGGGGTCCTCTTCCAAGCGTTCCGATGCCCATTCAGCGAACACACGGCGTTGTCTATGGTCATTAACTTTGAGCTCTTGGGTCAGTTGGATCTTGTACGGATGCAGACCCAAGTCCCGACGCAAAATTCTCCAAGTTGAGGTCTGCGAATGGCCGAGTTCTTGAGCACGGCGAGAAATCGACTGCGTCGGAGTCTCCTGAACACTCTCACGTACAGCGGCGATGTTCTCGGCCGATCTGGCGTTCCTTTGACGTAAAGGTGTTGGTTGGTTGTTTACCGAACCGGTCGTCTCAAATTTAGTCACCAATCGTTGGAGAGTGGACTTTGAAGGGCCACCGCGTCTGCCGTAAAATGGGCGCAATGCGCGCAACGTTTGCACTAACGAACACTCATTTTGATAATAAAGTTTTATCATTTGCACATGCTGCTCAACCGTGTAACTTGCCATGGTGATTTGGCATCAGTGACTGAATAAGAAAAAACAGATTTGACAGTTGCCGCCAAAACAAAATGGCCGCCACAGATTATTAACATCGACCCGCTCTATTTGAAAGACCCTTTAGATCAGTAGAACTGTTGTTTCGTTACCACGAAATATAAGGTGCTATAAAAATATCTGCCACGGCTGCAATGGGAGACAGTATTGTGTATATAGATTACAATAGTAAAGATAAATTATTGATCTTAAGTCATAAACTTTTTCATACAAAAAAATGTGCGTATAAATTTGAATAGATTTATTTGTATGAAACCGTCCCCTAGTAATTATTATTCATTCAAAGAACAGTTAGAAAGAGGTAGCAATTGTTTTCATTGATGAAGTGACAAAACAGGCGTAGTTTGTGAAGAATGAATAAAGTAAATGTTTATTTAATTTATTTATTTTCTCAATTCCGGGGTACGAAATTCCTTCACTATTGTAATACTATACAACACTATACTAAATAACATAATACTATCTCCCATTGAAGCCGTGGCAGATATTTTTAAAGCACCTTCTATATCGAAACTGATTCCTACAAATAGATCCCACTAATATTATAAACGCACAAGTTTGTGAGGATGGATGGATGTTTGTTACTCTTTCACGCAAACACTACTGAATGGATTTTGATGAAATTTGGCAAACAGATAGTTTATAACCTGGATTAATACATAGAATACGTTTTATTTCGATATTCCTAGGGCGCTACTAGTCCGTTAAAAAAGTGCACAACATGCAAATCCAAATTCTGATAACCCTTTCCTATCGCGTCTATTTCACATCCAAAACAGTAATATTAAATCCATCATACTATATTAGTATCTACATCAGTACCTTAATTGCGTAACACACTAACAATCCGAATCTGAATAATTTTGAACCAAATTGCTAATCCATTGCTTCATACTTTTGAATTCCGACTCGGATTCCCAGGCATAACACATACAATTTATTTTACATCCCTGGCTCAAAAACTAACCTCGGTCATTACGCCGCTGTGCCAAGACTTTGTAGACAATATAACGAATTTGCTAAAACTACGAATTTAGACATCTGCGAGTCTCTGTCTAAATATAAAAAATGTTTAATAGATATAATTTAGGTGTCTCTAAATGTTATATTTTAATTTCTTATGTTTTTTTTTGTGTTTTAAAAATGTATTAATTTTTCTCTAAATTTTATTTATTATTAATATTTTAAATTTGTTAGCTTAGTTGTTATCATTTTTGTGCATGCTGTGGTCTCCTATAAGTGAAGGAGTACACCTACTTAATACCTGATGTTCCCTTTATTTATGTTTCATGTATTGTGTACATCTTTTGTTGGAGATCCTAAATAAATAAATACCTATGTTCGAAAAATTTGTCTGCTCGACAACATAACGCAATGAATGTTGTTGAATTGTCTAAATGAAACCCATTCCGATTGATAGTGTGTTACGCAATTGGGGTGCGCAACTACATCAAACCTCAGTCAATAATCAAATAAATAAAATTATACTCAAATAAAAATGCCACATATCGTGTTCGACTATCGGAGTGGCCCCGTTTGATTTGATTGCCCCCGTAGCATTACTTAATACATACTACATGTACAGTTATAGACTAGCGGGAGAGTGAGGGTTTGCTTGTGTTTCGTGTGATTTGTAGTAAGTAAAGGCTTGTCTAATTTTAAGGAAAAGTTAGTAATCGAAGCTTTTTGTTTGAAACTGATCTGGGGGTCTAGACAAAATCACTTTTTTGGAAGCGTTAACGCCAACGGAAAGATCAAATTGTATGGAGTTGATAGCAGCAGTCACGTGACATTTCTGAAGCTAATGTCAACTGTAGTGCTATTCTGTAAACATCTCACCGTGATAACTCAGGTGAAGTGAGCCTGAAGTGAGCCGTCATGCCACCTGATGCTAGGGGTTGACCACTATTGACAGCTCACTTTAAGATCACTTCACTCATGTTTTCACGGTGAGATATTTACAGAATAGCACTACTGCATACAATTTGATCTTTCCGTTTGGCGTTAACGCTTACAGAAAAGGGATTTTGTCTAGGCCCCCTGTTCGTAGATCTTTGACAGTTGTTACGGGTAGTGAGCAGACCGAAATTCTGATAACCAGTCGTGCCAAGGGGATTTGATAATAATGTTGATTATTATGTTGTTGTTGGGTTATGGAGGTCAGAGAGCCAGTCTCTCTATGTAAAATACTGGAATCCAGCTGCATCCGTTAGAACGTATACTTTTACGTTTGTGAAGAAGTGAGCACCATGTATCTATCACATAATTAATTAACTGTCATTGCTCAATTTTTAATTATTTTTAACTAGTGCTAGTATAGTAAATTTATTCTAGGTGCATCGTCTTCGCATATTATAATGATATATGTCTAGAAGCCGCCATTTTGGACGTGTTCTTTACTTAATTTGCACAATGGGTCACGCTAACATTTGGTATTCTCATCCTCGCAGATACGGCCAGGGCTGGAGCTCATGCTGCTCCTGCTCCAACAGACACGGTCTCATTCGTAAGTACGGTTTGAACATCTGCCGACAGTGCTTCAGAGAATACGCTCACGACATTGGTTTCAAAACGCTTGAGTAAAATGTTTAGGCAATAAACTTTATATATTTAATGTATACCTACATTATACAAAATATTGTAAAACATTTTAAAAGAGTAGGTAACGGTGGAATTTCTTGCCCATTCCTCTCCATACGAAACTACCTTTTGCAACCCCAGCAACTAAAATCAAATCAATTTTTTTTTCATTTTGACGTTCAAAAGTGCCTTTTATATGCCTATCCTACTAATATTATAAATGTGAAAGTTTGTATGTTTAGAGGTTTGTTACTCAATCACGCAAAAACGGCTGAACGGATTTGAATGAAATTTGGCACACAGATAGTTTATAACCTGGTTTATAAACTTTTCGTCCCGGTAGTAGGCTCCCGTGGGATAATTTCCGACATCCATGCGGGTAAAGCCGCGGGCAAAAGCTAGTTTGAAATAAATTATTTGACTTCGACTTAGTCTGGAAACCAAGGTGACTGGTAAATGGTGACCGAATCATAAACACATGATTGTACTCATGATAGCAACCAACTTTTGTTATGGGACCAAATTAAAAATCAGCTGTTCCCTACATTTATGTTGGCATTACTCGTCAAAGTGTAGTGAGCAGTTGATTTTTTTTCGCGATTTCAGGTTTGGTCCCATAGTCAAAGCTGTTTGTTATCATGAGCACAATATCGGTCACTATTTATCAGTCACCATATATAGTCGGTAAAAGTTTAAACAAATGACAAACAATCAGAACCTGACTAATATGCGTAGGAACAAGGTATAATAAAAACATCTTAGTATTCAGCCAGCAATTACCCAAATCTTCACGTTACCAAAATGAAAATCAAATATCCCGTAGAAACCCTTCCAACTGCATAGAAAGCTTGAACATACTCGTATAAACAAAGCTACGCAACTACCAGACAGACTGAAACTTGAACACGAATTAATGTTCACACACACACACACTCACACTAACGCACACTACACCCCCACTACACACTACACTATAAATCAAATCGCCCCTCCCACATCCGGCCGCAGCCATCTTTGAGATCTCACTTCCGGTGTTATGAGTAAACGAGACAGCAATATCATAGTTGTACATAAGAGTGAAAGAGATATATAGCTGTTTGTGATTTTTGATTTATTTTCGAATTTGTATGGAGCTTTGTGGAGCTTCCGCGAACGGGATCATTGAGCAGAACTCATTTTGTTGGTTCGATGCAGATTGGGTACTTTTTGGCAATGGGAAGGAACAAGCAAAGCTAAATTGTATCATGTACATTATCGTTAGTAATCTTCAGCTGTTGAAGATTTTCAAGGATATTAAAAAGTAAACGCGCTCTCACCTTAAATAAAATAATTATGGTGTTTGATAGATAAACAACAAAGAGCTCGTGGAGCAAGTAATAACAGCCGCATGGTTCGATCCATCAGGTTAAGCTACGCTTGCCGGGGTTGGTCATTGGATGGGTGACCATCTTTACATACCGAGATTCCTTCGTGCCTCCGAAAGCACGCTAAGCCGTTGGTCCCGGCTGTCATTCGTGGATCTTTGAGAGTCGTTACTGGTCGTCAGAAGGGTATCGTATTACCCAGTTACTGGGTTGTGGAGGTCAGATAGGCGGTCCATGTAAAATACTGGTATTCAGCTGCATTCGGTTAGAGTGGAAGCCGACCCCAACATAGTTGGGAATAGACTAGGCAGATTGTTTGGTAGGTAAACAACACCACCGACGATGCGACTCCTAGCGGGATAAATTGGCACTGTCTCTCCCCATTGTTTTATGATTCTGACTGAAAAGGTAGTTTAATCTTGCCGCGGAGGGGTAAGTAGAGATGTTAGGCTTCACAGCCATGTGTGATAAGTAGGTATTTATCAGAACGCATTGCGAAGCCAATTCCTTCGGACCAATGCATGAAATATTTGATTTTACCGAACTAATAAAAAAATCAGGCATAATTTTTAAATCTTGAGTTTGGTTTTGCTTTCTAAAACTAGGCTAGGAAGTTTGATCAAATTGCATCTAAATTCCCTATTGATGAATTAGATGCGATGCTTGACTCTTTTTTTTTACGATCATTGTCAAAAGCAACTAAAATTAGCGCATAAATGTCGCAAAAAAAAACCCGCCAAGTGCGTGTCGGACCACGCGCAATGAAGGGTTCCGTAGTTGAAAAGCATTTATCCCAAAAACAAACTTTTAACATTGTTATCCCAAAAAAAATTTTTTTATGTGATGAAATTACAAATTAATTATTTTCAGACTTTTTCCTTTACTTGTGCTGTAAGATTTTGCTTCTTGCCAAATTTCATGATTCTAGGTCAACGGGAAGTACCTTATAGGTTTTGATTTACTTGCGAGGATCAAAATATGAAGCATAAATGGCCGTATTTTTTTATTGCGTTGACTTAGAAGACTCCAAAAGACTATAGACCTACGTATTTCATATTAATTTCAACTTGATACCTCCATGTATTCCTGAGAAAAAGGGTCTTGACAGACTGACATACAGACAGAGACAGACAGACGGACAATGTAGTGATCCTATAAGGGTTCCGTTTTTTCCTTTTGAGATACGGAACCCTAAAAATACTCTGCATAGATGTCTGTAAAGTGAAGTGATGTTTGATATTATCATGAAGTCGAAAATGATGAGAAAGAACAATATTATATTGATATCTACAATGATCATTTGCAACCAAGATACAGAATCCCTTCATCACGATGAATCAATATCAATCTGCCAATCTGCCTAGCCTTTTTCAACTATTTTGGGGTCGGCTTCCAGTCTAACCGGATGCAGCTGACACCGGTATTTTACATGGACCGACTACCTATCTGACCTCCACAACCCAGTAACTGGGTAATACAATACCCCTTGGTAAGACTGGTTGTCAGACTTTCGGGCTTCTGACGACCCGTAACGACTGTCAAAGATCCATGAATGATAGCCGGGACCAACGGCTTAACGTGCTTTGCGAGGCACGGAGGAGTCTCGGTATGTAAAGATAGTCACCCATCCACTGAGCAACCCCGGCAAGCGTAGCTTAACCTGATGGATCGACCCGTGCGGCTGATATTACTTAGCCACGAGCTCCTCGATGTATCAATGAAAGTAGATATAGGAAACTAGCTGTTGCTCCCTTTCGTCTGCGTGTTGTTTGTATTTCACCATTTTTTAATACAAATATCTAGAATGAAATGTCCTTCTCCAGGTCCCAAGGAGGAGGTATCTCTATCTGCAAAAATTTTTAACGATCGATTCAGTCATATAAGCATGAAAATGTAACAGACAGACAGTGCACTTTCGCATTTACCTATGCCCTTAATAAAAATCTTTCTGTATAATATTGTTTATGATTAAATATAATATTTTTTTATATTTTTATAAGCTTTTATTTAGTTTTACTTATTTTTTTTTTATTTTAAGTTTTTATAAAAATATTTTATAATGTGTATAAATGAAATAAAGGACATATGTAATATAATAATCTTTCTGCATAATATTGTTTTTAATAAATAAATAAAATGAAAAATAATTAAGGATATCTTAGGAGGTTAGCATAGTTTGGAGATTCCATCACTTATTTAGGATTAATCTTGCGAGTTTTCAAACGATTCGATTTGATATAACGAGGCATTAAAATACGAGTATGTTATATGCCTAGAGCTGTGAACAAAGTTAGTACTTTAAGTTATAAAATAATCTTAGGAAGTTAGCACACGCTTTTCGAGATGCCCACGGAAAGAGAATAGTCTGTTGCCCTTTTTCACTAACAGTAAACGACACCTAAACGAATGCTTAAAATATAAAAACTAGGCTGTAGAAGTTTGAACGCTCGGCTCAGCGCTGTAAGTTCAAAATCCTGCTGCCGATGCTGCCTAGTTTTAGTGCTAACGGGTATGAATCCCTTTTTTATCCAAGGAACCCTAAGACATTATTCATATTCAAATATGCAATAAAAACAAATACAGCAATAATCCACTACACATTTGCACAGAACAATCATAATTTAAAAATAAAATCATAAGGATCAGGTGCGCGCTCCAACCCTAAAGTGAAACGAACTAATAAAAATAACTCTTTCTCCCTCTCACTCAGACGAAGTCATATATTACCGTTTCACTTATAAACGACTTCTGTCAAACTGGCGACTTAATGGTTATTGATTTCGATTTAATGGCGAGGGGATTTGAACTGTATTTTTATGAGGGGTAGGATCAATTTCGTTTGAATTTTTTTTATGTAGCCAATGGAACATGTACTCGTAAGGCTGTGGCCTGAAATATGGCGATAATGTGGAGGACGTGACGGCTTTCAAAAGTTTTGAAAAAAGATGTTGATATACTTAATCGTTTTGTCGTTGTAATTTTTTTTTTTTGTTCTGAGTATAATATTAAGACATTAAACACAGAGCGTCACGAAATGAAACAAAAAGTAAAAAAGTATAGCTTGGACTATAAAGTTTTGATGCCCTGCGTAGACTTCGTCTAGAAAAAAAACATTGTAGCATCAGACAAAAGTTTACTGAGTTAGGGATGATGCCGTCAGTCAGATACTTAATAAAAAAAAAACTTCAATCACGTATTTTTTGCTTTAACATATTAATAAAAATGACTTAGATAAAACGCATTAAAGTTTGGGAGTGGGGGCTTGTTACGTCACAACTATAACAAACGGTATAAAATCTAGCAAGGAGTGATGTCATGCCACATTTTAACTCAAAATATCGCCGTAATTTTGTGATTACGTAAAAAAAAACTGGCCTTTATTTTTTAATATAATCTACATGACGGACAAAATAAAATTGTTAGTCAATCATTCCTATTAGCATGTTTACTATAGAAAAAAAAAAAAAAAAAAAAAAAAAGGTCCCGACGAATTGATAACCTCCTCCTTTTTGAAGTCGGTTAAAAAAGACTCAGACACGAGTCAAATAACAAAACAATGCGACAATGGTGCGGATTCTCTTGTGAACGCACTAAACTAAAATTAGAGAATCGCTATCTTTTACTAACAGGCAGCGTGAGAAAAGGACGGCTATAGCTATGAACTAAGTTGGAGATGTCAAACTAGTTCACGCCTTGCGCTTCACCGTGTTTTTTAGTCGACATGTTTTTACGTGTCGTCTAAATGTCTATGGAAAAATTAGTTCTAACTAATTTGACAGCTCTAATTTACTTTTGTCCCTTTCTTGTCATAATAGAGAGAAAAAGTTAGCAATAGCCTAAATTAAGTTTAGTTTGTGCACAACAGAATCGGCACCATTACCCCACTTAGGTACAGTCCGGTCGTCGAGAGAATACGTTCATGACACCTGTCAATTTGAATTCTAATAGGTAAGGGTAAGGATCAAATTCATAAAACACAATATTAGTTAGTATGAAACTGACAGGTGTCAAACAACACATTGTCTCGACAGCCGGACTGTAATACGTAACACCTAAGTTCTCATAGTAAAGCTGAAAGATATTGTGCTATAATTAATATAAGTAGATACTAGGAAATTGCTGTGTCCCATGTTTACCAGATGCTAGACAAAAACATTATCAGCAAAAAAGCAAAGCTAGTAGGTAACTAATAATCAAATTACCAAGGGCCTGTTTCATTGGCAGATAATTTTATACAAATTCTGTTCCATTTTTGAATTTATTCGGTGAATAGTGGCTATTTGGACATCGTGAAATAGGCCCTTCGTCCACCAAGGGGTATCGTGTTAGCCGCCGAGGTCGTGGGTTGTTCGAAAGAGATACCGTGGCCCTGGCACAGGCAACTGAAGGAACACGGGTGGGTTTTAGTCAGTAAAAGTCTGACACGCCCTCCCGCTCCGCCGAGAGCGGGAGAAGTCATTTGATGATTTCTCATTCACAATCAATCTGCCTAGCCTTTTACCAACTATATTGGCGTCGGCTTCCAATCTAACCGGATGCAGCTGAATACCATTATTTTACATGGAGCGACTGCCTGTCTGACCTCCACAACCCAGTAACTGGGTAATACGATACCCCTTGGTAAGACTGGTAGTCAGACTTTCGGACTTCTGACGACCCGTAACGACTGTAAAAGATCCACGAATGACAGCCGGGACCAACGGCTTAACGTGCTTTCCGAGGCACGGAGGAGTCTCGGTATTTAAAGATAGTCACCCATCCACTGACCAACCCCGGCAAGCGTAGCTTAACCTGATGGATCGACCCGTGCGGCTGTTATTACTTAGCCACGAGCTCCTCCGATGATATCCCATTCACAAAAAAAAAAAAGGGGGTATCGTGTTACCCAGTAACTAGGTTGTGGAGATCAAATATGATGCAGTCAAATGCATGCAAAATACTGGTATTC
Source organism: Cosmia pyralina (assembly GCA_946251885.1). Lineage (NCBI taxonomy): Eukaryota > Metazoa > Arthropoda > Insecta > Lepidoptera > Noctuidae > Cosmia > Cosmia pyralina. The sequence continues at coordinate 6,630,000 of OX276365.1, forward strand.
AATCAACACAGTTGAGAAAAGGCTAGCCAGATGATAAACATATGTATATAACCAAATTAATCAATCGTTCTAAATACCTACCTACCTTCAGCTAACAGTAAGGTCTCGCTTAAAATAATCGCTGTTCTCCGGGCCACAGCGGGGCCTTTTGAATTTGGACTCCCACTTTAAAAGTTAGAAATTCAAGCCAAACATTCGTTTTACCTTACTCATTACATTCAAGACTCTACCCTTTACTAACTAAAGTTGAAATTCGTTTGCAAAATTAAAAGGACTTGTGACCTTCTGAGTTTGGTTGAATATTAATACAGGGTTGGATTTAGGGTTTTATGGGCGGATTAAAATCGCATTAATCAGTGTCTGTTACTGCAGATTTAACTCTCGGTATAAACAGTTAAGTGTTAGGGTACGACGGATTTTGTGGACTGGTGTGTGCAGCAATGTTTTATTGCTGGAATATATCATAAGTTGTAACTATGTCATACATCAATGAGAGTTATTACGAGTACCTAGATTCACATCGTTTGTGCCTTTGAAAATCCATTTTTCACAAAACACAAAGGTATAAGAGAATATTAGAAGAAAACAAAAACATAATTTAAAGAACTGTAATAAAAAAAAATTGCAGTCCGCATAAATATCGTAACTGTGAATAAACGTCCTTCTTTTATTTATTTTTGACGGAAAGAAGTATATGCTTTATGATACTAAAACTGTAAGGATTTCAAACATAAACTAAACTTCCTGGGATTTTTTTCATGGTTTCAACATAAGATAACTATTTTTCTGCCATGATTATTCCATAAAAGAAAAATATACATTCCAAAAGATTATCTTAAACAATATTTCAAATTCGAATTTAATTTCCTAAAACAGCGAAGCACCAAACACTTTTGACAGCGACTTCACGCCGTAATACCGAGCTTACAATCGCGTGGAGTAGGTACAGTCGGGGATTAAAGCGCAAAATCACTGCCATTAGCATTTAATTTTACAAATGAATCTTTAATTCTCTGCCTTCTACTCTCTTCTCCACTGTTTAAGTCAGAATGTCGAAGATGCGCTTCGTTTTGTATTTTGTTTACATTTTCTTAATCCTAATAATGTTAAAAAATCGAATTCTGACGGACTGCCTTTTGGTCTGGTGGTTACAAGCACTATTGCTGAGCATGAGCTCCTGGATTCGATTTCCAGGACGCGCAAAGTGTTATTGGGATTTTCCATCTTTTTTTCATGAATTTTATGTTCAATATTTTCTTACTTAACATAATATCACGACCAGATGAAAAGGCAGCCAGATATATTTCCCCTGTTATGTTAAAGTTCCACGCAATAGTGGGCGAGTCTATTGGCCCTAAACCTTTGGGCTGTTAATAAGACATTTCTTTAGGAAACGCACGCACGCTAGGTACATTATTATAAAGTTTGTTCGCTTTCTTTAAAGTTAAATAAACAATTTTAATATTTTTTTAATGTTGAAACATGTAATTTATGTGTAGATATTTAAAATGTTATAAAGGAACTAAAAAAGAAAACTCAGTGACAAAATATCCAACCCTGGATATTTTGTCACCTAGTCCTAACACAACATGTTCAGCAGGTCATGTAGGTATGCTACGAGTAGACCAACGAGGCAAGTATTTGCTATGTCGTCCGTGTTAAATAAACTTAGGAAAGCTAAGGGCTAACCTAATGATGGCCGATGTTAAATGGATGTTGTTTCGATTTAATTGTAAATAATAACTTTAAGACCAAAGTCAAAGTTTCATACGCCGTAAATTACAGCAAAAAGCCAAACATTTTCTATACAAAGTTTAGTCAACCCAAAAATGAAAAGTACAAAAAAAGTCAAAACAAAATTAACAAAACAAAACCAATCGCAACTCCTAAACATAAACTTAATAAAACCCAGAAACATCCATTACAAAATTACCATAACGCATGAACAACGAACAATGAAAATGTGATCCAATTTGTGCGAGGAAAGAAAGTGTCAAAAAGATAAAGGTAGTAACGAGGGGCCCAGCGTTGTGCCCTGCGGCACGCCAGACGGGGACGCCTTTACCACTTTAAGCTTTGTATTATTTTGGTCTTTGGGACCCCAGTATGAAAAGGAAAGTGTAATTTCGTTACGCTTTGAGATGTCGACGCGACAATCTAATTATTTTCGGATGGTGTGGTAGGTTCACCTTGTCAAAAGCCTCTCAGACTCAGTGTTCTACGGCATGATTTAATTAATGAGTGTTGGTTTAATTTCCAAGTTTTATTGAGAGAGCAATGTTTAAATTTGATTTGTAAAGTAAATAGATTAGGTACTTAATTTTAACTAAATGCCTATGTTTTTGTCTAGCTATTTAAAATATATTAATGCATTTTATACGAACTGTATCTTGAGTAGATTCCATGCAGATCTGGGAACGAAAGAAAAAATAGAATGTATCAGTTGCTCATTATCAGCTCAAGTTGTGAGAGTTAAATGAAGAAAAAAAATTGTTTTTTTAAACTTTTAAGTCTTAGGAATAGAGCACATATTTACCCGTACTTATTTCCATGATACATACGTAACTATCCCAGAGACAAATTTTAGTTTTATTTTTTTAAGAAGAAATGAGTGAATTGAGGTCTAAACAGTTATGCATGGGAATCCAAAAGCATAAATTTCGTCATCTTATTGCTAAAATGCCTACTTCTTAGCCTAAAATAAGACTGGCATTCGTAAAAAAATGCATCGCCCGTCGATATTATTATTAAATCTAGTTGTATTTCACGCGGTTAAACATCTCACTTTATAACAAAGGGTGCTCATTTGAATGTGAGTGCGGCCGCCTGGGGGCCATCGCTTTGTAGTTTTTCCGTAATTATCTGTTTGCGGATTCCCACTCATTAAAATGTGGGTGTGTTACTGTGTCCTGAGTTTCGCCTTATTAGATTCAGCTTTAGGGTATTACGTGATTTGTGAATGGTTTTGATTCTGTGCTTTAGTTTTGTGGTCGTTATTTATTATTGTGCGAATGTTTTAGATGTATTATTTAAGTTTGCATTGTTCTTATGGTTACTTTATTTGAATGCACGACATGATAGAATAAGAGTGTCCCTGATAATTAAAAGCACCAATTAATTAGAACAGTGTAGAAAGATTACTAATACAAAAGGGATTTTTATAAACAGCTAAAATTGAAAACCTCAAAAAAAAAACCAGTCTGTGTCTAACTTTATAGTCTTACTAGCTGTTGCCCGCGGCTTTGCCCGCGTGGATATATGGAATACTTCCCTATTTGAATCGTATTAGTACCTTAATTCTTTTTCTAAAATAAAAGTAGCCAAAGTTACTCTTTATAAAATCAGTTTTCTGCCAGTGAAAGTCCTGTCAGCAGTTTCAGAGATTAGCTGGAACAAACAGACAGACAGGCAAAAACTTATTAAATTGTACTTTTGTTCTAAGTACCGTACATACTTTCATATGCATTTAGTAAAAAGCTGTTATTTTGACATTACAAACAGACACTTCAATAATGAAAATAGTAGGGAAGAGCCTCGTTCGCTTTAGATCGTTTTCTGAGAAAAACCGTTACCAAACACCAAATCAACCCAACCAGACATAAGTAGACAGTGGACGTATATAATTACACTAGCCTTTTCCCGCGGCTTCGCCCGCGTGGGTATCGGAAAATATGCTACGGGAACGTACTACCGGAAAATCCTTCCTTATTCCTTGTCTACTTATTTCACAGGGCAGCACTTAAAGTCAAGCTAGTGTAAAGAGGAGTGCTACTAACATAGTCTTAAGCCTATTTTATTAACACAAGTTTTGTTTATATTAAAATATGTATGTTTAGGTTAAGGTATTTATCTATGGGCCAGTGTCGCCTGAAATAAATGGTGTATTATTATTATTATTATAAAAAGAACCTCTGTGCAAAATTTCAGCTTTCTAGATTCAAGGATTTGGGCTGGGCGTTGATGAGTCAGTCAGTCAGTCAGGACTTCTCTTTTTATTTATATAGATTAATATCTAAACCGCCTAATTTTTTCCTTCAATATTGAAAGAGATCCCAAAGCCCTAGCCCTTCCGAAGATCATTTTTCCATTCTCAATAAATATTATCAACTTTAGGTTTCAAGCAGGTACAAATTAAGTAGTACTTAGATAAAAAGTAATTATGGAAGGAGTAAATTTTCAGTGAATCACTGTAAACATTTTAAGCCATTTGACAGGTCAGTCATTTTCTAAACAGAGATAATCAAAATAATACATTACACGTACCACGCCCAATAATTATTCCTAGATGACAAAAACATTATTGGACGAGATATTACATTAAATATCACTTTCTCTAATAACACCAAACAAAATGCATTTATGATAGATTCTATTGTGCAGTAATAAGTAGCAGACGTATTGAAGTATTGTAGGTTACGAGTGCGCGTCAATCATTGCAATTTAAACCCTATGTCAATGATAGAAAAGTCGCATGACATGAGCTTGTGATTTGGGGCTACTGTAACAATAGAACAAGTTGCTAGAGGGTTGTGATGATGTGTGAACTAATTTGGGATAAGAATTGGGAGGTTAAGTACATGAGTAATTTTTCTTTCATTAATTACATTATAACTGGTTAAACGTCGGTGTGCTAATATAAACCTCTGCCCTTCAGAGAAAACAGGTGTGCTTGTTATGTATTATTTTGTTCCCTAAATAAATTATTTGTTTAAAGAAATATTATCCACCATCTATACATACCGAGACTCCTCCGTGCCTCGGAAAGCACGTTAATGGTCCCGGCTGTCATTCGTGGATTTTTGACAGTCGTTACGGGTTGTCAGAAGCCCGAAAGTCTGACAATCAGTCTTACCAAGGGGTATCGTATTACCCAGTTAATGGGTTGTGGAGGTCAGATAGGCAGTCGCTCCCTGTAAAATACTGGTATTCAGCTGCATCCGGTTAGACTGGAAGCCGACCCTAACATAGTTAGGAAAAGGCTAGGCAGATTGATTGAAAGAAATATTATAGAGGTATTTTTAGTAGTAACTATAGTCAGAGAAATAACCACCGTAGATATCGAAGAATTGAAACACAAAATGACATAATATTATATATTGTAGACAAAGTTTTACGGCGCGATGTCAAAAAAGAAGAAAAGATTATATGTCACTTTTATAAATAACTAGCTTTTGTCAGAGGCTTCGCCCGCGTGGATGTTGTAAAATATCCAATGGGAACGTACTATCGGGAATATCTTTCTTATTCATTGTCTACATTATAAAGGGAACCTCTTTGCAAAATTTCAGCTTTCTGGGTCCAAGGGTTTGGACTGGGCGTTGATGAGTCACTCAGTCAGGACTTCTCTTTTTATTTTTAAAATGTTTATTCTTCGTAGAGTAGAGATAAAAGTAGTCACTACAAGGACTAACATTTCCAATCCCTCCGAAATCATCTTACGGACGTCAAATCCTTCACCAACCCATTAGATACTCCTAAAAGGCATTTAAATTTTTACACCACATCTATGCGAGCCCGAACTAAACTAACAAACGTATGCACGACTTAGTTAGTTGAATAAAAACTATACTTTTAACTGCTAAGCCATAATTTGTATACGGGGCGGCACCGACACGTGGCGGCCACGCGATCTCAAATATTGTCTCTATTATGCACAACCCTTCCTTCTTTAGCGTTTAAGGTTCATCAAGGTTATTATTTTTCTGGTTGCTGTGTCAGTCATGTAGAAGAGTTTAATTTTTTGTTTTATTACTTGCCACTTCTTTACTCTTCAGTGAAGTATCTTTTAAAAAACAAGTTACAGGTGGCCCTTTTAATTCAACTGGAACAATACTGACTGTTTGGCCAGCCTTTGTTTCACGACTATACTATTTTAATACAAAGTTATTTTTGGTCTGAAACCAAAGTCTAAAAATTAGAACGAAAACCGGATGTGATGAAGAGTGCTTCAAATATTAAAATTGAACTCTACCTCAGGCTGTAGCTGCAGCTAGCAGTAAAACCACAAAAATGATTGCTTAAGCACTTCATCCAAAATCTAAAACTATAGGTACCTAAAATATAACCTCATCAAATAATTCGCAAGACCAACATCCAGTCAAACTCGAACCTTACTCTGGTGGACACAGCGTCCAATCTCCTCTCACAATAAAACACGAGGGTGGGCTGTCTACAGGGTGTCCCGTAAATAATGGATCAAACGTAACGGGTAGGTAGCTTACCTAATTTCCAACAACTAATTTGAATATTAAAAAAAAAACCGTTACAGTAACCAGGATATTAATTTTTTTTCGAATTTTACGATTTTGTCTTCCAGAATTAAGCTTTTTTAATGCTGTCGCTGCAAATGATGACATTTTTAGGTATGATTTTTATTTAACATTTCTGAATAGCTTACTAATGTTATAAGATACCATTTTTTTGAATACCGTTTTATTTGCCTTAGAAAAAAAATCTTGAGTTGAAAAGTTTTTTCTTTACGATGTTAGGACCAAAATTGAAAAAATTCTCCTGTAAAAAAAATGTATGACACCGAAAACCACCATTATTTTAAAAACTTGTACATTTAATAAGGTTTGCAAATTGGTGTAAAACTTACGTCTAGTCTTTATCGTTACAAAGATATTGCTATGAATGTGATGAAGACAGAAAATAAATTAAATTGGTACTATTCCATTTTTTCATTTTCGTAATGGCTTATGCTTGAATGCTTGTAATCGAAGCAGGTAGTTAAGCGGCTAGCATATTCCGACCCGATGACGTCATCTGTCCGGAATTTGGGACCGCTACCTGTGGCGGAGTTGCACCTCAGTCAGCGTGAAGGGGATAGATAGCGCCGCTTTTGTATTTTTGGTAAATTGGTATGAAGTTGTACATTCTAGTCCTTGTCGTTACAAAGATAATTGCTATGAATCTGAGAGGTGCTCCAAATCAACGTTAATAAAAAAAATAAAAAAGTGTGTACATTTAAACTTTTTCTTTAAAATGTGTAACTGTAGTATTTCAGAGGCAATGTTCATTGAATTATTGAGGCGTATGAAAAGAATTAGGAGGCCGTACTAAAAAAAACAGTTAGTTCAAATAAATCGTTTTATTTGGTTTTTACAATAAATGTTCGAATTGCCTTCCCTCTACAAGAATGCAAAGTCTGCATCTCCTAATAAAGGAAGCTCTTATCCGACGGACAAAACGGCTTTGGTTTATTTCTGATACAGCAGATTGGATGCGCTGTCGTAATTCTTCTTCCGACGTTATTGGATTCTTGTAGACCCTGTCTTTTAAACATCCCCAGTAAAAAAAATCTAGGGGATTTAAATCCGGAGATCGCGGAGGCCACAAAATTGGTCCTAATCGGCCGATCCATCTGTCTGGATAACTTTCATCAAGGTGCGCCCTTACTGCCGTCTCATAGTGAGCGGGGCACCCATCATTTTGCAACCACATTGCTTGCCGTACGTCTTCTGGAACGTTTTCTAATAACCTTGGCAACTCATTCCTTAAAAAATGGAGATAATATTCGGCGTTTAGAGTAGCTGGTAGTTCAAAGGGCCCTATTATTTGCCCATTGATTATTCCCGCCCATAAATTTATTTTAAATTGATGTTGGCTCCTGTCCTCTCGCATCAAATATGGGTTTATCAGCTGCCAACTGTGCAAATTATGCAAATTTAAATATCCATCTCGGCGGCATGAAGACTCGTCACTCCATGAAATCTTGTTAAAAAACTGCGGGTCCGCCCGAATCATTCTAAGTATCCTTTGGCAAAATTCTATTCTTGGCTGGTAATCACGCGACGTCAGCGTTTGAACACGTTGCACGTGATATGGGTGCAATCGGCACCGTTGTAGCACTCGATGCACCGTCGATCTAGAAATTCCTACGCGTCGCGCTATGACGCGAACGGAGACTGACGGATCTTCCTCGATTTCTCGAAGAATGACTTCGTCATTAACTTGTCGCGGTCGTCCTTCACGGGTACCACCAACTCCGGTGCCAAGAATTCTTCCCTCAAGAAGCGCGTTATGCACTCTAATAAAGACGCGATAATCGGGATAACGAACCAGGTTCGGGTATCTTTCACGGTACAATCTTGCAGCCGCCCTGGCATTACCTCTTGCTTCTCCGTAGATAAAATGCATTTCGGCGTACTGCCGTGGCGTGTACTCATAACGAGGCATTGGGCTGAATAAGGTTTCAGCGCTACTGCACACACGTACAAGCACACACAAACGAATGTTTTCGGAGTCCGTAGGATCGCCAAGTCGTTTGTCCAATACGCAAAGAGTTCCAAATCGATAGGCAAAGCAAAGTCCAAAAACACAGCACAAGTCAAATTTTACAGAAGAAAACACCGAGCCACTGACCGGGAGCGAAAGTTGTCTGACGTAGCAACTCGAAGAGAGACTAGTTACAACTAAACTAATAAAATCAAGCAACAATGAAGCCTGTACGAGTGAAGGGCGCAGGAAAGAACAAAAGAACCTGCGCAACTTCATACCGATTTAACCGATTTACCAAAAAGCGGCGCTATCTATCCCTTTCACACTGACTGAGGTGCAACTCCGCCACAGGTAGCGGTCCCAAATTCCGGACAGATGACGTCATCGGGTCGGAATTATGCTATCCGCTTAACTACCTGCTTCGATTACAAGCATTCAAGCATAAGCCATTACGAAAAGGAAAAAATGGAATAGTACCAATTTAATTTATTTTCTGTCTTCTTCATCACATTCATAGCAATATCTTTGTAACGATAAGGACTAGACGTAAGTTTTATACCAATTTGCAAACCTTATTAAATGTACAAGTTTTTAAAATAATGGTGGTCTTCGGTGTCATACATTTTTTTTACAGGAGAATTTTTTCAATTTTGGTCCTAACATCGTAAAGAAAAAACTTTTCAACTCAAGATTTTTTTTCTAAGGCAAATAAAACGGTATTCAAAAAAAATGGTATCTTATAACATTAGTAAGCTATTCAGAAATGTTAAATAAAAATCATACCTAAAAATGTCATCATTTGCAGCGACAGCATTAAAAAAGCTTAATTCTGGAAGACAAAATCGTAAAATTCGAAAAAAAATTAATATCCTGGTTACTGTAACGGTTTTTTTTTTTAATATTCAAATTAGTTGTTGGAAATTAGGTAAGCTACCTACCCGTTACGTTTGATCCATTATTTACGGGACACCCTGTATATGAATATCTTCACGCCTAATTGACTTGTGTGCGTGCGACAGGGCGCGTACAACAGATCTGTTAGCTTTTTATAGCAATATGAAATGTTATGACATGTTTGGACTCATTGGGACGTGGGAACTGGTATTTACTTAGTGTAATCTTCTTTGGCAAATATTGGTTTTGATTTGCGAGGTCTGTGGGAAGCTTCGTTTAGATCTATTATTTTCGGAGTTGATAGGAATATTGAAGAGTATATTTGACAAGAGCTAGATGTTGTAGAAGGCGAAGAAGGCGAAAGTGATACTTAAAACAAGCAGCATAGCGATGATTAACCACATGAGTTATCAGTAACCACATGAGTAAAATTGAAGTGAACATCTTCCAACATTTCAGTATATACTACAATTATAAAACGGTGGAAATGATTCAAAGCTCATCACCATCTTTTTCCTAACTATGTTGAAGTCACCTTCCAGTCTAACCGGAAGCAGCTGAATACCAGTACTTTACATGGAGTAGCTGCCTATCTGACCTACACAACCCAGTTACTGGGTAACACGATACCCCTTGGTAAGCCTGATTGAGCCTGATTCAAGGATAAGGGGACAATATTTAAATAAGTAATATTAAATACCACAGCCTTCCATTTTCAAACCCGAACTCAAACCATGTATTTCATTAGACCATTTACAGGCAATTAATTTTGAATTGTCAACGGAGTTGGTCAGTCAGAAAGATGAAACTAGTTACCCATTCCAAAGCGTAGTAGGTTGCTATGGAGAAGAACGGGCAAGAACCTCCATGGAAACTCTTTAAAAATTTTCTTCCCACAAGATTTGAAATGAAACCAAGGCCAACGAAAAGAGAACAGCCACAAAAGTGCGAACATGAAGCAAAATATATAATTAGATCGCAAGTGTTCACGAACTATATACAAAATCTTCTAAGGAATCAGTGTTCATTAAGGTGTGGTAATCACTTTACGGGGGCGACAAATTATTGATTGCAAGTTAATAATGTGGCGTAGCTACGGAGTTTATAAGCGCATATATTAATTTACATATGCAAGCGGTGCTTCTATGTCACCAGAGGCTCTAGCACGAACGCGCGATGTGAACGTCAGCGTAACAATAATTCGAATGATGTTTTAGTTGAAAATATAGCTGCAACTTTTTGCGACAAAGATATACAACATAAAAACATACAGCTAGGTTAAAGACTAAACTAAAAACTAAAGACTAAACAAAATAAATATCATGTGAGAAAAGAATATTTCCTATGATACTAAGTTTGCTAAGCTTGGCTTGTGGCTAAATAATAACAGCCGCACGGGGCTACGCTTGCCGCAGTGGTTCCATGGATGGGTGACCATCTTTACATTCCAAGACCTTGCCGCGGAAAGCACGCTAAGCCTTTGGTCCCGGCTGTCATTCGTAGATTTTTGACAGTCGGGGTCGTCAGAAGCCCGAAAGTCTGACAACCAGCACTGGACAACCAGCAAGGAATCCGAATCATTTTAAAGCAAATTGCTCCATTCCTTCATATATGTTCGAAAAAATTTGTCTGCTCGACAACGTAAATAACGCAATGAATGTTTTTGAACTGTCAAAATGAAACCGATTCCGATGTGTAACGCAATAAGGGTGCAGTCAATGCAGTCTTACCTAGGGGTATCGCATTATCCAGTAACTGGATTGTGGGGGTCAGATAGGCAGTCGCTCCATGTAAAATACTGGTATTCAGCTGCATCCTGTTATACTGGAAGCCGATCCCAACATAGGTAATTGCGAAAAGGCTAGGCAGATGATGAAAGAGTATTTCCAATTCAAAAATCGTTCGAATTTACGTTACGCTTACTCCGCGGCTTCGTGCTAGGCCCATATATGAAAGTGGGCGAAGCAAAAGGAAATTCTATAGTAGTTCCGTACTGTGGTGGGTCAGCTCAAGTTCTCACCGACATGCGATCGACTGTACCTACGTAGCGTTTAGTAGTCTCTTCTCGCGAACGCGAACGAAATGAATGCGCCGGTCACATGTTCGTACGACGATTGCTTTGGTTAGGAAGCGTGAGTTTATTAATGTACCATTAACGTCATATAGGTTTTAAAATGATGCCATCTTACAGCGATATAGCTTACTCGTATATCTTAATTATATTATCGTATAGTTCTGAGTTTATATAATTCTACCTATTTGAGCTATAATTTTCATTAATTAACTCTTACATTATGGTTGGGTAAAAAGCAACTTCTGCAAACTTATTTTCTTTTGTATATACTCTGTCTACTTCAACAAATTGTATCTAAAATTGTATATTTTTAATTCGAAAAGATTTCATGGGTGAATTTTGCAATAGCCCATCGCATAATTCAAGCATCATCTTTGCTTCTACATATCTTTTGGAAAATTCTTTACAATTTCACGGTTTTATAGAATTGTGCATTCTGAAGCTGTCAAATATTTTGCTGAATGAAATGGCGCCCTATATTGCACTAAAATATACAGGGTGTATAAGAAAGGTGTGGTCAAACTTAAGGGTGTACAGACCATCAAACTGAACAACTTTCCCCATGGGACCAACATCGTAATCGAGAAAAAATTATTAGCCGCCCCATACATTTGGGTCGAGTAGGTACTGAAGTTTTGAATGGGACGCTGATATTTTTTTCTCGATTTCGATGTTGTTGTTCCACACCCTCAAATTAGATCACACCTTTCTGATACGCCCTGTATAATTTCCCATAACATAAAAATGTGACAACTGGCGACGTTGCCAACTTTCAGAAATAAAACCCCCCCTTTAAATAAAACTGCAAATCAAAATAAACTCACCGTCTTTGTTCATTCCCATGGCGAGGCATTTCTTTAGTCTGCATGCTTGACATTGGTTTCTGTGAGCCTTGTCGACCACGCAGCGGCCGGTGCCGGCTTGACATCTGTCAACAAAATTTCATGGGATGAGCAATTTGCATGGTTAGGAACTATATTATACTGAGACACCATGAAGGCACAACCATGGTCGCAATGGCAAAAAATGTACCTATGGTTGGTTATCACGTCGGGGTCACCAGTATAAAGGGCAAGGAACAGGGTGTAAAGCTCGCTTATCCTCCATAGAAAAGGAAGGATCCTTCGACCAGACGGGTGTCGTGTCTGGTGAGCTACTGCTCGACGACGGTTGATGTCGGGATGTCGTATATGCCAGTCGAGCGGTATACTTTGCTTGCGCGATGCAGGATTTGTGTGACGGCAGGTCTTTAATGCGTAGTTCACAAGTGGCGTTGTAAATGCCGCTATAGTGCAACTAATCGGACACCTGATGAGATGCCCAATGCCCATGGTTGTGTGATTGCGTCCAGTGTAATGCTTTAAGCCTTAATATGAGACCAACATTGCTAAACCTGTTTAAAATAGAAGAAATTATTTTCTTCCGAAACCGAAGCTAGGAAAATAATTTATGGCGAACATAGATAACCTCCCCTCAGAGGCAGATCATCTCTGATGTGACAATGACACAGTCAGGTAGAATTATTTTAGCTGATCCACATTCAATGTATACCATGAGTACATGAAAATTAAATGAAAATAAACGTTAAAATAAGTGTTCAATAAAAAGATAAAAATAATTTACTAAATCTTTTCTAATGTGTTAAACATAAAAGTAATTCAAACAATATATTAATCAATCTTACCCCTCATAAAGAATTATGAAACTTCTCAATCAACCTAGTAAACGAATGCTTTATGTCAGTACCACACAGGAAGCTAAGATATGCTCCCAAAATTAATAAACCTGTTCTTTTAGATATTAAATATGGATTTTTTGTTTTTTAGTTGCTTTTGCTGTAGAAAAACTTTAAGGAACTTCTTGCTCCTCACTTTTTCCTAAAGTTTATTTCGACTGCATCTCAGCCAGCCAGTTACCGTCGCGTCGTGGTAGTTGTATCCTTCTTCTGTCTGTCCTACCTATTCTAGCCGGTTGCATCCTACCACTTCTTCATGAGCATAATACCTACCAGCTTCTTGATTTCAAAATCCAGTATTCATAAGTCGTTTTGTAGATAAACAAATGACTCAATAGATTTATTACAAATCCTAAAAACAAAATAAAATCTTTGATCATCATCGACGCTGTTCCCAAAAAGATTCCAATTCGTTCCTTCTTCGCCTCTATTACAACTAAACCTTTATACCCCACAAAAATATGCTACCACAGAAACTAATACAGATTAAAGATATTTCATTACCGATAATCCCATCTGTAATAGGCTTACCGCTACGTTGACATTTGTTGCAATTCTATATAAAAGGGACCGGGCCAAGGATAGCTCCCTGTTCCACGCCACTTTAGCTTTTGAATTGTAATAGCGGTTTGAACGTTAGTTGCCAGGTTTTTTGATGTTCTGTTGTAAGGAAAGTGTATTCTGGTTAAAATACGGTAAGTTTTTGTAATGAAGAAGTATAGTTGGATACAGACACTTGTGTAGTTTATCAAATACTTTGGTGACAATTGTGTTTGTGAAATAAAATGTTGCCGCGCTGAATTATGTAGGTACTTAAAGTTCGATTGTGTTAATGAAACATTACCCCTGTATTCCCCGAAGGGTTAGGCTGAGATGATAGATACACCCACATTTCACCAGTTATGTTTAAAGTCCCATGTAAAGCTAGCCTGTAGCCATCAACCGGACACAAATCCAGACTCCGGGCTGCTACCGAGAAATAGTTTATGAATCGATGGTGTAATGTAGTAAAAAATGTGCGCCTTGCTTGGGCTGGTAATTATAACTACTTTCACTGATCATCAAACTGATTCTACTAAAAATCAATAGAGCATAAGCCCCACAAAAAATCGTTCACCTACACAAAGAAACTCCAGAAAATCAATTTGTGAATTATAAAGCTGGTACACATGTCACACTTGACCATCTATCATTCTATCATAAGGGTGGCACACAATATTAATAACATTAGGACGGGTAGCGAATTAATTGAATCGCCACTTAAGTAGGGGAGAGGGCCAAATGTTAAACAGTTTTTAATGTTATCTGTGAGATATGACCTTATTTTTTGTGGGCATTTAGTGGCAGTAGAGACTTGATTTATTTGAACAGGTCCTGTTAAAGTATTGCGTGGAACAGATCAAATCTATGTTTACTGATATCATTTACATGTTTTGGAACACGGAATAGAATTGGCACATTGCGAATTGGTTTCCTTTGCTCAGGCTGAAAAGCTAATCGGGTCCTTTCACAGTTATTTTTGTACCTTTTATTTTGCATCGCAGTGAACTTTATTTTGGTTTCTATAAGGTTGCTATTAGTTTGCTGTCAGAGGTAATAACTGTGAAAGGAATGTAGATGTTAACATTTATACACGCTTAATGGCTTACTGAAGACGTGGCAGCAGTATAGTCGACAAAACCGTTATTATTTATTTTGTCTTGAAGAAAAAATGTAAACCAATGCAATAATGCAACATAATGGAAACAAACTTCAGTGGTAATAAAAACTCAGAAATAATTTACATCATATTTAAATACCCCTCGATTGGCGATGTTGTGGTGTGAACACACTACATGAACGGTAGCGATTTAATAGAATATTTGATATTTTATCAAGAACGGAATTTAATTTTTAATAGAGTCTTTGAAATGAACAGACTTATTGACGATAATGAATTTGATAAAAAGCACTGCTACTAAATATTTTTTAATGGTTTAGAAATAAATGCTCGTCAAAATAGAATTGTATTTAAATAAACTAAAGCCAAACTTTTTATTTTATGAAAATGTGTAGACATTTTTTTAGAAAATCTTTAACGTAAGTCCTTGTCAAACGCCATTTTAATTACCTACGACATGTTTTCAAAACATATCTAAAAGAAATATATCAATAACTCCAAGAACTTTAACATCAAATCGCTCCTCCTCTTACGCTGTCTACACTACAACGCGGGTCACAGATGTACCAAAAATTACAAAAGCATTCTCTTCTGCTAAGGATTAAGTGGGTTCAAGTGCTCAAACATCCCCGTTCTTTCTATTGTCATTTTTGGTATGGCATCGCAGATGAGCCACTGTGTTTGTCTTGTTGCAATTTTTGGTAGAGATTTTCGGATTATGTGTGTTTGTTTTGATTTTTGTATCGTATATAAGTGATGTTGAGCCATGGCATGAGATGCCATGAGATTTGTTTTGGTTTTGCCTAGTCTCTCTACCTTGTCATACAAATCTTAACTAATATCATAAAGAGGTAAAATTGTTTTTTATAAGAGGTAATCTATAGAAGAACCTTCTGATTTGTTAACAAAAATTCATTCACTCATAGAAATATGTATGGTACTCCATAGGATATATTTTATGGTATTGTTGACTTCCACGTGGACGAAGTCGGGGGCATAAGCTAGTTGGGTAATATTTTGTCAATGATAGTGAAAATCACGTTGATTGATTCTTACATAGTTACCAGTCTTGATTTCTATATCTAATTCATAAACGTTTTACCTACTTACCTATATCTGAAATTATAGTATTTCTCTTTCACTAATCTGCCTAGCCTTTTCCTTACTATGTTGAGTTCGGCTTCCAGACTAACCGAATGCATGTGAATACCAGTATTTTACATGGAGCAAACTGATCTGACCTTCACAACCCAGATACTGGGTAACACGATACCCCTTGCTAAGATTGGTTGTCAGACTTTCGTTGTTCTGACGACCCGTAACAACTGTCAAAGATCTACAAATACCAGACGGAACTAGCGGCTTAAAGTACTTTTCGAGGCACGGACGGGTCTTGGTATGTAAAGATCAACCACCGACCAACCGCGGCAAGCGTACCTTAACCTGATCAATCGACCCGTGTGGCTGTTATTACTTAGCCACAAGTCCCTCGTAGCCTCGTCATAGTATTCCTCTTTCACTACTTTCAAGTAATAGAGACTACCTCGACTGGGCTTCTCGCCTGCACGCTAGCACATGACCACTTCTATCTCTACTCTACGAAGAATAGACATAATCTCTTTCTTTACAACGTGACATTTATTTTCTTCATTTTTGACACTGCGGCGTAGGAAGCTTTCTACAATATGTCATTTTGTCCTTCGTTTCTGCAGTGGGCTGGCTGAGAATGGGCTTTGCTTTAGTCATAACAATAGTTTAAGACGTGTTTGTTGGTTTTAATGGGTTACTGGGATTAAAGTTCTTAGAAAATGTTTTTGTTATGAAATCCAAAAAAACAAATAAAATTTATGTTATTTTGAAACACTCAAGTCAGTATTCTGAATTCAATTCTAAAATAAAGCCCACTTCAAATTCTATTACATCGTCGTTGTTGGGGTTTTGCTTTGGCTTCCACTATAAATCCCACCAAACCGCCAATGGCACATCTCGGAGCCAATCAACGCGCGCTATTTGGAAAAAATAAGTTCTATACGCGCTCACGCACGCGCGCGTGGCGCTAATGTCAGTCGCCCCAACGAACGAACCGAGCCTGCAGCAATCGTCATTGCGTGCGCTCAGAGTAACTAAAATCATCAAAACCTGAGTGCCTGAACCATATAACTTCCCAATAGCACGGCCTAAACCTTGTGAAACCCGTAAACCATCAGCCCGTCCCGGGACGGATACGAGCAGCATCATCTCACCATCCAGGGCGCAGCGCGGTGACCACGGCGGGTAAGTGAGGCCATTTTATCGAGAAATCTATTAAAATCATTACATTTTTTGATCCGTCGAGCCGGATAACCCGGTTATATGGTCATTTAAACTCAGAAAACTCTTTACAATAACACATTTTCACATAAATTTATTTTTTAGCCGCCATTTTACCTACTACCTACTAGTACTAGAATAATTATCGAAGTTTTTTATTGTATTTTTGCCATAAGTTGTAATATTTCTGTGTTCTACAAAGAAATCACTTTATTTAATTACATTGTGTGGTTAGTAATCAATAGAAACCTATTTCATTACGTAAATAAGTCAAATAAAGTGGTTTGTTGCAAAATCATTTCTGCAGTAAGTAGGTAGGTTTGTAGGTATTATGATATTGACTTATTTCTGGAAAGTTTTAATTTGTAGATGTTTTTATGCATATTTGTGTTGTATTTACAGGCAAATCTGTTGTCATTAACGTTTACTAGTGTTAAACAGTGTTTTAGTGCATAAGTGTTGTGATTTGCGTTCGCGTAGTATCAGTGTTTTTGTCGCGAAGCCGGCCGGTCGGGCGTGGATGGTTTGCGTTCGTTTAATCGTTCATCGCTCAATCGCTGTGATAATAGTCAGCCGCGCGACGTTCGTAACATTCGTCAAATATATACCTAGGTATCTACCTATGCGTAATATTTACGTACTTAAAGTGTTATTTCGTTTGTTTTTAATTTAACGGGGGTCAATTATTAGTCAAGTGAGCTTGTTATTTTTAATACGTCTTGTACATTTTAGTACTTATTCAAAATGGAGGACGCGGAATTCGACAGTTTAATGCAACCACTTCTGACCTCAAAGGAGATGTGTTTTATTCGCTTGCAGAATTTATTCGAAATGTCGAAAACGGTATCAACAGACCCAAAAAGCGAAGGGTTGTTCATTGCTAGAGTGCAAGATTTGTCTAAGATTCGGGATGAATTCGATAGGTCTGTCGCGGGAATTAACTCGATAAATAGACAATACAATCCGAAGTTTAAGCCAACTTATAAGGAAATCGAAGCATTCGATGATATTTATTACATGATTCGTACTGTTGCGAATACACTCACGACCAAGAACGTTTCGATTGAAACCGAACGAAATACGAACGAGAATGGTGACGGTGACTTCCGGCGGGTTAAGTTACCCGAATTGCAACTTTTTAAATTTGATGGCAAAATAGAGAACTGGCCCACTTTTCGTGATACATTTTTAAGTCTCATCCATAATAATTCCCGTGTAACTAAAATCGAGAAATTTTATTATTTGCTGTCGTGCGTTAGTGGTCCAGCATTGCCAATCGTGAAGTCGATGCCGGTCAGCGCGGATAATTACGCGATTGTATGGAAATCGCTAGAGAAACGCTACGAAAATAAGCGCGTCCTAGCCACAGCATATTTAGACAAGCTGTTTTGTTTCAAACCGATTACCAGCGAGTCCGCATCGAATCTAAATACATTTATGAATACCTATCAAGAGAATATTAGTGCACTAGAGCTTCTTAAAATACCAGATTTAGCCAGTTTCATATTATTTTACGTATCGTTGCGTAATTTGGATGCGGTTACTAGGCGTGAGTTCGAACAAACTGTAGCCCCGGGGCATATCCCTACCGTTACAGAATTATTGACGTTTGTTGAGAGTCAGGCGCGCGTACTTGAGATGTCGGAGTGCAAACCAGTGACCGTCAAACCGGCGGTACCAGGCAAGCAAAATTCATCTAAGTCGCCCCCTCCCTCGGCGTCAAAAGTGCCAAACTCAAATAAATCGCGTACTCAAGCGCATACATTAGCATCTGGTGTGGCCAGTACTGATAAGAGTGAGTCAAAATCTTCCATCTCGTGTCTGTATTGTCAAAAGCCACAACATTCCATTTACCGATGCACCGAATACAACGAGCTCACACCTGAACGACGCAACGATAAAGTTGCGGAACTCAAGCTGTGTGCTAACTGTTTGCGGAACAATCACGCCACGGAGGATTGTACGTCCAAATATTGTTGTACGGTATGCAAAAAGAGACACCACGTCACTCTCCACCTAGATTCGACTAAGTCCGAGGAGAAAGTGGTAGCTCTTACGTGCTCAACTGAAGAAACCGTGTTGCTTGGCACCGCTGTCATACACGTCGCAGATGCGTGGTCACAGTATCACCCCGTACGTGTTCTGATTGACAGTGGCGCTATGTCAAGTTACATTACTAAGGATTGTGTTAGGAAATTGGGCCTAGCCCGTCGTAAGTGCGATTTCGAACCTACAGGTTTAGGCGGAAATAGGGTTCAGCATTTCGGCTTGACAACTTGCACCATCAAGCCACGTGGCACCAGTGTTCCAGTGCTTGCCACTGATGCTGTTGTTGTGGCCAATATTGCTGGCAACTTGCCAACAGTACCTATGCCAGACAAGATATTTAATCAATATCAACATCTTGCCTTGGCAGATCCAGCCTTTAACAAACCGGCACCGGTCGAAATGCTGATTGCTAGTGATCTTTTCCCATATATTTACGGCGGTGACAAGATCTTACCTTCTCAGGCTGGGATGCCTGTCGCTATCGAATCCATCTTCGGATACGTAATTACCGGTCAAGTCGTTCTCGACCAACGGAATCCGCGGCAAACGATAACGTCAGCTACCACTGCCAGCTCGGACAATTCTTTCTGCGGTCTCACAAGTTCAACTAACCTCGATCAGATAATGAACGCGTTCTGGGATACTGAGAACATACCGTCAGAAAAATCCATGAAACCGGACGACGCCTTAGCTGAAGAGCTGTTCGCCAAAGATTGTCGTCGCGACGAGACGGGTAAATTCGTGGTGAAATACCCGCTTCGACCTGACCATGATCTCGGCGAATCCAGACAAGTCGCAATACGTCGCCTGGTCAATTTAGAGGCAAGACTGAATCGGGAACCTCAACTCAAGTCCGAGTATCATAAGTTCATGGCTGAATACGAGGCTTTAAGGCACATGACATCTTTAGGAGACATGCAAGACGTGGGTTCCAAATATTTGATCCCGCATTTTTGCATCCAGAAGCCATCCAGCACCACAACAAAATTGAGAACGGTGTTTGACGCGTCATGTAAAACCACCAATCGAAAATCTCTTAACGATGTAGTATTGGCGGGCCCAAAACTTCAAGCAGACATTAATAACATTTTAATCAATTTTCGACTTTACGAAGTATGTCTATCAGCAGACATCTGTAAAATGTATAGACAGATCCTCATTCATCAAGAGCAACGGCCGTATCAGCACATTTTGTGGCGAGTCTCAACAGATCAACCCATGCAGGTTTACGAGCTCAACACAGTCACATACGGTGTAGCCAGCAGTCCGTACCTGGCCATCAAAGTGTTGCACACGTTAGCAGCTGCTGAGGCGGACACGTATCCGGCAGCCGCGCGTGTCTTGAAGACAGCATTTTTTATGGATGATTTGTTATGGTCAGAGCCTAGCGTCGACGCTGCACTACAGCTGCAGACGGATCTTCGAACTATACTAGAACGTGCAGGGTTCATACTTCGAAAATGGTCGAGTAATTGCCCTCAACTATTAGCAGCCGTACCAGAAGACCACCGTGAGACACCTATCGAATTTAATGATGAGGAGAATCTGTCACTTAAAGTACTCGGTCTCCAGTGGCAGCCGGCTACCGACTATTTCTCGTTTCGGACTGCGCCATTAGACCAAGAGGTCACAAAGCGATCTATTCTATCGCAGATAGGACGCTTGTTTGATCCACTAGGATTTGTAGCTCCTTGTGTGTTCTATGCCAAGTGCTTCATGCAGAAACTTTGGGCTCTACAGCTTCACTGGGACCAACGTTTGCCTGCGAATCTTGAAGCAGAGTGGCTTGCATACGTGCGGGAACTGCCTCTACTTTCAGAATTTAAACATGATAGACATGCCATGGTTAGGCAAAATACCTTCTGTCGGATTCTAGGATTTTGCGAAGCATCGACCCTTGGTTATGCCGCTGTAATATACTTACAAACCACAAATAAAGAAAATGAACAGAAGGTCAGCCTTCTGGTAGCTAAATCTAAGGTCGCGCCCTTAAAAACACTGTCGATACCTCGCCTAGAGTTGATGGCGGCACATTTATTATCTAAATTAGTTAAATACGTCAAAAACATTTTAACAGAACGCAAGTTAACAATTGACGAGATTCTGTTATTCACAGACTCGTCAGTTGTTCTAGCATGGCTGAACACTCCTGCCTATAAATTAAAAATATTTGTTGCGACTCGCGTGACCAAGATACTGGACACAGTTCCCAGTAGCTGTTGGTTCCACGTTAGTGGAGTGAGTAATCCAGCCGATGTGTGTTCTCGTGGCGCGTTACCTTCGACCCTTCTCACAATGCCAGAGTGGCTCAATGGTCCACAGTGGCTCTCTGAAGACAACTGGCCTATTCGTTCGATGGATGAGTTCAGGGACGAACATCCACTGGAGCTTAAGTCTTCTATCGAGTCAAAGAATTTGGTGTCCATTGAAGCTCCAACCGACGTAATATACGAATTAACCGAGCGTTATTCTAGTTTCAACAAACTGTTGCACGTGGTCGCACGTATTCACCAGTTCATCCGTAACTGTCGACTACCCAGAGATAAACGTACTGGGCTCATGATAATCGATCTGCGCAAGGCACACGACAGTTTGATAAAATCGGTACAGCAACAGCACTTTGCTGAGGATATCACAGCGCTGTCACAAGGCTTGAAACCTCATCAGAGTTTGCGAAACCTCAGGCCCTTCTTAGACGCGAATAAATTCCTCAGGGTGGGGGGCAGACTTTCACAATCTAGGATAACGTATGATAAGAAGCATCCACTGCTGCTTCCTAAAAAATCTAATTTCACGTATAGTCTCATCGATTATTACCATATTCTTTACTTACATTCAGGACCGCGATCTCTTCAAGGTATATTAAGTCAAAAATACTGGATAGTGTCAGCTAGGAGTGTAATAAGAACGCGAACTACTAAATGTATTGCGTGTTTTAAGGTCAGGCCCAAGTCCTGGCAACCTATTATGGGTCAACTGCCCAGATTTAGAACTCAAGATATACATACCTTTCACACGGTCGGTGTTGATATCGGTGGCCCTTTCTATACAAAGGAGTCAACTCGTAGGAACGCTCGTACCGTAAAATCATATCTATGCGTATTTGTTTGTTGCGCAACTCGTGCAGTGCACTTGGAGACGCTCTCGTCTCTGAGCACAGAATGTTTCTTCGCGTCATTCGATCGATTCACCGCCAGGCGTGGATTGTGTAGTGCTGTAATATCAGATAACGGAACAAACTTCGTCGCAGCTGGTAAACAGTTAGCAGATGCCTTTAAGTTCTTCGAAGCTAATACTGATGAGATTTCTTGCAACTTTACGACACGCAAAGTGACGTGGAAGCATAATCCACCCACAGGCAGCCATTTTGGAGGCATATACGAGGCAGCAATCAAATCCGCAAAGACGCACCTGAAAAGAACTGTCGGCGAAAGAGCCCTTACATTCGAGGAGCTTGCCACCCTTTTTGCACGCGTCGAAGCAGTGTTAAACTCACGACCGCTGTGTGCAATATCTTCGGATCCCAGTGAGTTCGAAGTGCTCACACCGGCGCACTTTCTGATCGGCAGAGAACTGCTAGAGGCTCCCGAATACGACTTGACGAATCATCCGCCATGGAAGCTGAATCGTTGGCAAGCCGTACAGCAGATGTCGCAGCAATTCTGGCGACTCTGGCGAAAAGACTACCTCCACACGCTCCAACAACGCCAGAAGTGGTTGGATGGTTGTCGCAATCTGAAAGAAGGAGATTTGGTACTCATAAACTCGGAGGCGCCTCCTCTTCGATGGGCATTAGGTCGAGTTATTAAACTATATCCAGGGCCTGATGGCATCGTACGCGTGGTCGGTCTTCGTACCAAGAACACTGTCATTACTCGACCCGTAGTCAAGCTTAGTCCGCTCCCTTTGGAGCAGGAATCATCTTAAATTTATTTCAACATCATTAGGCACTCATTCGGAACACTGAATGAGTCAACTATTTAGTTTAGTAAACTATTTTTAAATGTAGTTATTTAAGTTTATACAGTCCACTACTCACACAATCATATCACACACATATCACATGTTTTCAACAATGCTTACCTAGTTAAACATTGTTATTCAATATCTCAACACTTGACAACTCTGTCAAATGACCTTATAACCGGGAAATCCTGGCGGATTTCGATGGGGGGAATGTTGGGGTTTTGCTTTGGCTTCCACTATAAATCCCACCAAACCGCCAATGGCACATCTCGGAGCCAATCAACGCGCGCTATTTGGAAAAAATAAGTTCTATACGCGCTCACGCACGCGCGCGTGGCGCTAATGTCAGTCGCCCCAACGAACGAACCGAGCCTGCAGCAATCGTCATTGCGTGCGCTCAGAGTAACTAAAATCATCAAAACCTGAGTGCCTGAACCATATAACTTCCCAATAGCACGGCCTAAACCTTGTGAAACCCGTAAACCATCAGCCCGTCCCGGGACGGATACGAGCAGCATCATCTCACCATCCAGGGCGCAGCGCGGTGACCACGGCGGGTAAGTGAGGCCATTTTATCGAGAAATCTATTAAAATCATTACAGTCGTCATTAACAAATTTTACTTCTTTCTATGTCATACGTTCAATTTCCTTTTGTTTCAAACGTCCCAAATTACTAGTTTCAAGATAGTCAACACACATTGACTCATTTACTCATTTGTTATCTGTAATACTGTGTCACCAAATATTATTCTTTTTGGTTGTTCTAATGTTGATTTAGCTGGTGAACATCCGTGGTTGAACTGTGTCACAGATGGTGACCCCATGGTTGGCGGAAACTTTCTCTTTTCGATTGCAGTGTATTGTTTTTCGTGGTATGTTGAATTTTCCATCTTTATCATAGTTTTCAGCGGCAGCGATAATTAACATCGAGGTTTAAAGAAGTGAGGGATAATAAAAAATAGCACAAACATTCTTTGTTTACCTTGAACTCATATTTTGCAAGAATTTCACCTATTTCAAAATTATATAACCGAAAATTAGATGCCTTCTTGGTTGTAGGTTTATCCGCTGAATATTCGTCGGGATTAATCGTCGTAATATCAAGTAAGTCATCACTTAAGATATATAAAATTTGATGTATTTTATGTAGTGTTCACTACTCAGGTTATAACGTTCCCATTGCTGGGACACAAGCGCTCTCTGCGAGAGGGAGTCAGCCGTAAGCCACCACGCGGGCCCAATATGATTTGGTCACTTTAGATGATCCGTCCGATTTCTTATTCAGACTTATTCTGTTGCGCGTATAAAAAGAAAGAGATGTACGATCCCTACCTCTGCTGTGCAATTATTAAATGAAATTAGATTATGAAAAAGCCGACTTTAGTCGACGTTTATCTGGAACTAAGTGTGCACATTTAGTTTCAGATAAACGTCGACTATAGTGAAAGCAGAAAATGACTACGTCTGATTCAAAGTCAACACCCATGACAAATGTACCACAGAATACAAAAATTCTGCTAAAAATGATGATAGGGAGACACATCATAAAACAATTATTACTCATACACAACACAGTTGAATAATCAACCTATTCCAAAAACCAGTTCACACAGTTCCATACAAAATACGAAATATAACGCAAATATATGACGAAATGGTAGTTTCACTTGTTATTCTAGCTAGTGCAATTGGTTCAGCTTGTACAATTGTTCAAATAATACTAGTAATATTTGAGTGATCTAATTTTGGACAGAGTTAAATTTTCACTTTAAGTTATGTACACGATTTTCATTGAGTAGCCATTTTATCACAGTAAAAAAATATATGATATTTATTTTTTGAAAAATATAAGAGAAATTAGGTGTCTCTATAATATGTAATTAGAAGTTGAGATTACCTGTGAGTTACGTTTGTCTAGAAATAGGGACTGTATGTATATTTGTCTACATTAAACCGAACTGTTACTGACAGAATATTGCACTTTACAATAACATAACAGATCTAAGACCGACTTTAATAATCAGATCGTTTTCGTTTTCGACCTTTTTTTAAACAAAGAATTTACTAGATATGCTCAGTTTATTTATTTATTTATTTATCCTCCAACTGGAACGCCATACAGCAATTACACCAACGGAGCAAAAAATTACTTCATGTGCTGCTTTCCATCCATCCTGTGCGCGGTGGACATCGAACCTTACGCTGTCACGCAGCGTGAAGACACTTCTCCATAATTTCATAACACCATCCATATTGCGCACATTCATTGCGATATTATTGAGACTCAATCAATTTTTCAAATTAAATACATTTAAATTCAAAAGAAACGAAAAATTTTGATGTTTCATCCTGCCTGACGGATGTGGGAAAAAAAAGTTGATGTAGTTATTAGAAAACATGCATAATCAGCCTGTCTTCGAGAGGGAGTGGGCTGCAATCCACCACGCGGGCCCAATGCGGGTTGATAGATGTCACATGTCTTTGATTTTTTCTAGGACATACCGGTTTCCTCACAATGTTTTCCTTCACCGTTTTGAGAGCAGTGATTATGAAATTATTTACACTAAATACAGCACCTGCCTGGGTACGAACCCACGACCTACAACTCGTAAGTCGGGGCCGTTACCACTGGGCCACTACTGCCACCAAAAACATACGGAATAGAAAAAGTATCGATATTTCCTATATATTTGTGAAGATGCAAATGATGGCGTCTTTCAACTTGTAAAACTATTCAGTCTCATCGGGTTACGCTTAAACCTTGCAGTACCTACATCTAGATGCTGCTAAAGATGTCTAAGTTCTAAACAACAAATAACTGACCTGTAGATAAGTTTCCTTCTAACAGATCTCTTGAAGAATCCGCTGCAGCCGTTGCAAGCAAGGATACCGTAGTGTTTACCAGAGCTGGTGTCTCCGCATACCACGCAGATCAAACCTGCAAGAAAAGGTTATTAAAATTGAATTTCTTTCGCCAAACACTAAGTCGACGTTCGCACGGACGTAAAATTATCGCGGCGATTTCGTTTCGCGCTCCTGCTTAGCGCTGAGAGTTGAAAATCCAACAGTGTGTTTTTTCAACGCGCTAGAATGTACTCTGTTGTTGTTAATGGATTCGGCTCAACAGTGAGAGTTGAAAATCCAGTGCGCTATAAAATCCCGCCGCGATATTTTTACGTCCGTGCGAACGTCGGCTTAGTAGGTACCTAACTATTTTTGCCAATTGTCTGAAATATTTCAAATTGTCGTTGAAAACTTTCGGATTGTTCCAAATTACAACCTACATTCTCTTTCTATTGTAAAAAGAAGAGAGAGAGGGAGAAAGATATATTTGAAACAGTGAAAAAATAAAGAAAATACTTTTATTTGTGGCAAACATAATGCTAAAAAAGAACACAAACACAAAAAGAACTAGTTGAGGGAAAATATGCGTCACATCCACGCAAAACGGCTATCGCTCAGCATAATGCTGCGACCCTATGCGAGACAGAGTCCCAGCGCTGGTTTTCAGCGACAGCCGGCTTTGACGTGATGACGTCAACCGGTGCAGCATATAGTGTCCATGTTGTTTCTACAGGACTAGCAAGCGTAGCAAGGCCACTTCTATCTGTGCTCTACGAAGAACAGACATATATATTTTTGTTTCGTGTTCACGAACTGTGTCCAAATAAACGTTTTTTTTATTTGTTTCTTTATATCTCCTTCTATACAAAGTGACGTTCTTTTATTTGTAATCGTGTCGTAAAAATTCTTCTACAATCTGTCATTTTGTCTTTCGTGTCTTACGCTTCTACGGTGGCCATGCTATGCTTGCTCAAGAAAGGATCTTTGAAGCCGTTTTTTTGGAAGTATGTTTGTTTGTAAATATCACAGTTACTGGCTTATACCACTTGGCTAAAAGACATCTATATCTATATCCAACAGTCCTGTTTTCCGAGGACACATCTTGCTTTTTGGGACGTCCTGGGGTGTCCTGGATAGTTTTTAAGAAGCGTCCTGAGTTTTTGAAAGCATCCTGGTAAAGTCCTGACCTTACGTTTATCGGTCGGCCATACTTATTATACGTAGTTCTTAATATATATTTTAAATTTTAATTGAAGATACTTTCATTATAAATTGTTTAAATAAAGTAAATACGTGTACATAATTGAGTTTCATTGATTCTGTTTTCATTGCGTGTTGCTATTAACTATTGCTCTTATACTACGTCTTGTTTTTAATCCGAAATGTCCTGGTATTTTCACCTTCTAAACGTGGTTTTCAAAATTTGGGTATGGTAACCCTCCTATATGGCTAAGTTACTAATTCAGACAAATATATGTAATCATATTCAGCAAATTAGCCACCTAAAAAATAACCTAATTAGAAAGAAGAAAGGTCTCTATATGTCCGTCTCTGTCACACTTTAACTCGTCGCACGCTAATTAGCAGACACAATAGAAATTTTATTGTTATCTGCACACATGGTGTCCAATCGGCAAACAGATTCAGTAACTAATTCAGTGTGTGCGATCAGAAACTTCCTAAATATTCTTGTATCTGTAATATTCCCCTCTCTTTCTAAAAATACAGCGAAGTGGAATAATTCATCTACATGTAATATCATTGAAGGATGACAGATGCCAACCTGTCTTACCCAAATGGTTGGTCTTCTTGGTGGGTGGGTCTGGTAGCCAGGGTCTTAGAGCTGGTGGTGCGAGGGCGGCGGCTACCAAGGCAGCAGATGATGGTGGAGACCAACGCAGAGGAGATGTGTTGCCTTCGCCTGGTGAAGAGGAATGGGTTAGTAAGTGGGCAAAATTCTTGGGAGGTAATATTTTAAAGCTATCTACACGGTGGATCGTGATGACATGATTCTAGATCCCCAGAGTTGAAATTTTTCGTGGCTTATTTAAAAAAAAACTGCTGTTCCATACAAATGTGCAATAACTACGCAGTCAAAATGTATGGAGCAGCTGATTTACTTCTTCTGAATCATAAACAATTGTGTCATAAATTCATAAATGCCCACCGTGCAGGTATATTTGTGAGTCCGTTTGTAATATTTTTCGTAGTACGCTCGAAAGTCGTTGTACCTCACCCTTTTCAAAACTTTTTTGGCTGCACGTTGAAATCGCAGTTTGCAATGCCGTTTTCTTGACCAATGAATGAAGGATGAGTCTTTTTCTTAAAGTTAATTGTTTTTGTTTGACCAATGAACGAAGAATGTCGCCTAAGAAGGATGACCCTAAAATGAACAATGTCCCTTTTTCCATTTTTTATTTTGTAAATATGGTGGAACCCTTTTTTTTGTAATGTGCGTCGAAGCACTATTAGTGGACGAAAACAATGCAGTCAATGCAGGTGAGGCTAGCCACTGGCCCATGCATACCTACGAAAGCGCCCTTATGGGAGTGAGGGATAAAAGTCGTTGACTGTACCTATAAGATTTTATCACAGTTCCAAGTTAAGTAAATGTAAACAAATGGCTTTCAAATGCTCGACCAAACTTATTTAAGTTCTCATAATGTAATTATTTTCAAATTGAATGAAAGTTCATACGATACGACCACTATTGCAAAAAAAAAATTACAGCATATTTAAATATGTAAGTACAGTCAGCCTCAAAAAAATGTATAGATCGACAGGAATTCATTTGATTGTCTGCAATATGTGTTTCATAATAATTATTTTATCAATATAATACCGGCTTATTAGTGTCCCACTGCTGGGCAAACGCCTCTTCTCATACAGAGAAGGCACGAGCATTGATCACCACGCTTGCTCAAGACGGGTTGGCGATTTCAGACTTATTTTAAATACTAGCTGCACCCCGCGGTTTCACCCGAGTTGACCGGGATAAAAAGTAGCCTATGTGTTAATCTAGGGTATAAGCTATCTAAATACCAAATTTCATCTAAATCGGTCCAGCCGTTTGAGCGTGAAGAAGTAACAAACATACATACAAACACAAACACACACACATATACACTCACAAAATTTCGCCTTTATAATATTAGTGTGATGTTCAGGTTTCCTCACGATGTTTTTCCTTCACCAATGTCAGTACTGTCCAAGATAAACTAGGAAAGTTCTTGAATTGAAAATGTCACATTGTGAAGGGAGGCCTTAACCACTGGGCCATCACGATGTACTGTAGGTATCAATGTGCAGCTACGATTGAATACCCAATGTGTAGTATGTTTTGTGGCTATATACAATATTTTAGAACAGACAGGTAGACAATTACTTATTATTTATTAGATTGAGTAAATCCTTGTTGGTGTACCTATACATTTTTTGAGGCAGACAGTCAGCCTAAAAAAAAGTACACTCAAATGTTAACGATTATAGAGCTATTGTGTAGTTTGAAGTTACTAAGAAAGTAAACACCAACAACACACAATAATGTACAGTCAGCAACAAAAGTCGATTAACACTTGCAGTTTTTCAATGTCAATAAAATTATTAAGCGACATATTTAATTAAAATCAGAACAGAAGTACTTAAAATATTAAGAACGTTAACTCTTGTCAGTTTAACGAAAAAAAGCAGTTTATCGAATCATTTTGTGTTAATTTAGATAGATGATGTCAAAAAGAAGCAATGTTAACCGACTTTTGTTGCTGACGTACATATATTAAGAAGAATATTTCACTACGTACACCTACAAAAGGATTGACGATTAGTCGAAATATAACATTTCCCCGTACCAACCCCGCGGGAATAGCTGCGTGAACATACAATAGTTTAATAGCATCACACTACCCTCAAAATATTTAATCTCGATAAAGCTAATAAAATAACCATTGCAAATCACACCCTTTCCTTTTAATAGATTTCCACTTTTCATACGAGGGGTTACACCCCTTAACATGATGCTAAAAGTAAACGAAATTGAACCTTATAAGGAGGCGCATAGGGGTGGTGATTTGAAAGTATAATGAATAGATTAAGACCAAATGTGTCGAATCAATTAAGTGATTGGAGAGCAGACAAATTGATTGTAGGGTGAGAATTTAAAGGAATTTTGGTATTGGTTTCGTTGAGAAGAAATATGTTGAATCTAATATCCTAGTTCCGTCAACGAATTGTTTCTGTCAACTAGGTAACGATATAAAAGCAACTGAGATTTTGCCACGATTGTGTTGGTCTATAGGTATTGGTCTAATAAAAATAAATCGATCGAATGAAGTGAAGATTTAGGATCAAACAAATTATTATCGATCGCGTTGATGTCTTGAAAGGAAGATTAAAGTTGCTTGTCATAATAAAGTTCACAAGTTTTTTGAAAATTATTTAAAAAATTGTTTAAGTCGAGACGTTCGCACGGACGTAAAAATATCGTGGCGATTTTATTTCGCGCACTGGATTTTCAACGCTTTGCCTAAGCACTAGCGGCGCTAACGCCGAGAGTTGACAAAACAAGAGTGTGTTTTTCGACGCGCTAGAATGCACTCTGTTGTTGTTAGGTTGGATTTTCAACGCTCGGCTCAACAACAAGAGTTGAAAATCCAATGCGCGATATTTTTACGTCCATGCGAATATCAGCTAAATTCGAATAGTCCTTAGCACGACAATCCACTTGGTGTATTTGAAATGACTTAAAATTAGCTGCACCATACATTATGTTTGCAAAACTCGACAAAATGTAGGGAACAGCTGATTATTTTTTCGCGATTTCAGAATTGGTCCTATAGTAAAAGTTGTTCATAACGATGAGTATGTACACCTTAAGAGGTTTTCAGTTATGGAATTACACACTTGTATTGCAAATGCTTACTAATATTATAAATGCGAAAGTGAGTAAACGTAGAACATGATCTGGAAAAGGACATAGGCTACTTTTTACCGACATACCACGCGGGCGAAGCCGCGGGCGGAAGCTAGTACCACAATAATCAAATGAGGTCGAAAGCTAAATCAAAATGCTACTGTAACATTGCGGATCCATTTTTATAACAAAGATAATAAATAACTGTTTAGCAATGAACTTAAATTTAACTTGGAATGTTAATTAATAATTCGTAATTCTTTGTATTTGTATTTATATTGCATGTGTATACTCGTATATTCAACACAATGTAAATTGTTTTATGAATACCGTAAGGGCGGGTTACTTTGACTCTAGGGCATAACTTTGGCCCAAATCGAGACAACTGTATAAACTGCCCGAAGTGTCACGACCACACAACCGATCGTCGTATGTCCTTCGGTAACTATTAGATGGTGATATAGACGCGTACTTGCGGAACCTTGTGTGGATTTAATGACAGTAAACATCTGTCTCCATTTGGGCCAAAGTTATGCCCTAGAGTCAAAGTAACCCGCACTTACTGTAAATGAAATGAAATGAAATTATAGTTATGTCTTACTATGGCTTAGTTAATACTAAAACGCGCCAACAATATGCTTAATAATTCCAGCCCTATTACTGTCCCTCTGAAGGGCAAAGACCTCTTCTCATACAAAGAAGGCATGACCATTGATCACCACGCTTGCTCAAGACAGCTTAAGGCTACAAAAAAAAAAAAAAATCAAAATTTATTTATTTCAATAACTTACAGTAGTTACATTTATACTTTTTATACTTTACTTTTTATTTATACTTTTTTTTTAGCAAAATAAATGCTTGTGCTAGGACATTCCGCCCTTCAACTGCAGTACAGTGTCGTATACAAGTTATTGAATTATGATAATTAATAAAAAATAAGTAGACAAATCCTCCATTTTAAAGGAGGAGTCTAAATTAAACAAAAAGGAAAAGAAATGAAAATTGGGTAATTCAATAGCGCGCGCATAGTGATAGTGCGTATGTTAGTGCGTGTGTATGCATGAGTGTGTGTGTATGCATGAGTGTGCATGTGTGTGTCAGGCTTGAATATGCTTAACCCATCATGATGCTTACATCCAAACCCGCATTATTCCAAATCAATCAAACAAGAGGCATTAAAACCTTGACAAATCACAAAAGGTCAGACCCAACTCCCCTACACACCCAACAAAAATTGAATTACCAATCACTGACAATGACAATACTAGTGCAGTTACAATTAATTGGTGGAATGCAATTGAAGTGCACTGTGTCTATTTATTTACCTATATTAAGTGTCCGGGGCAGTTGACACGTAGGTTCTAAGGAGTGAGAGGTGGGATAGAGGAGGCAGTGTCTTTTTTTTATTGTGAATATCGTAAGTAGCTCGTGGCTAAGTAATAACAGCCACACGGGTCGATCCAACAGGTTAAGCTACGCTTGCCGGGGTTGGTCCGTGAATAGGTGATCATCTTTACATACCGAGAATCCTCTGTGCCTCGGAAAGCACATAAGCCGTTGGTCCCGGCTGTCATTCGTGGAACTTTGACAGTCGTTATGGGTCGTCAGAAGCCCGAAAGTCTGACAACCAGTCTTACCCAAGAGTATCGTATTATCCAGTTACTGGGTTGTGGAGGTCAGATAGGCAGTAGCTCCATGAAAAATACTGGTATTCAGCTGCATTTGGTACTGGAAGCCGACCCCAACATAGTTGGGAAAAGGCTAAGCAGATTGATTGTGAAAATCGAAAAATGAATTTGATTCTTTCACGTCTTTTCAGGAGATCTACAAAATAAGTAATGTAAGTATTTTTTTCACCACGAAGATGGCCGCTGACGATGGAATAGTGTGGAAGGATGTGACCCTTTAAATCAGTAGAAAAAAAAACCGGTCAAGAGCGAGTGGGACTCGCGCACGGGTGGTTCCGTTCTGATTTCTGATAATGTGTGATATTTACAGACTTCGTTTAATTTTCCTGTAATCTTTACATAAAGTTCTATCACATAGAATAATTTCAGATTTTTCTCTATGCAAACTTCGGAGATAAGGGGGGGGGGGGTTATTTTTTTAACATTTTTCATCAAAAGTCGAAAACTATGCGGCCTAAAAAAAAGCCCCCTCTTCGAATTTTTAAAACCCCCTTCCAGTCCCTGTTGCAAAAAAAAAAGTATGTTTTTATTTGTTTCTTATTTGCAAAATAGTTGAGGAAACGTCATCTAAAACTGTTCCAAATTTCAAGTTGATAACATTTAGTTCTTGAGATATCCAGCTGTGACAGACAGACAGACAGACTGAGCCGCACCGTATGGGTTCCTTTTTACCATTTTGGTATGGAACCCTAAAAATATTGATTGCTTTTCGTGAAAGTTTCGTGGGTCTCTGCCAATCTAAACTCGGTCTAAATCTACTTTTAGTTCAAAGCATGTTTTGTTTTATGTTACCTTTGTTTTAAGTAATCTAAATTAGTTTTTGGTTAGTTAAGGTGATATGTAAAAAGCGAACTGGGCGGGAATAAGAAAGTGACAGAGTCAATTACTTCCACATGTGAAATAAAAAAAGGTAATTAAAAAAACTAAAAAACGTCCGACTGCGGTAAAAAACTGAAAAGATAAAAACAAGCCCATTTTAAATTAAATGAAAGTTGGAAGCAGGCGGGACCCATTTGAGTTAGAAAATATAAAAACGGAATGGGTCCCGCCTGCTTCCAACTTTTATTTAATTTAAAATGGGCTTGTTTTTAGCTTTTCAGTTTATTACCGCATTCGGTTTTTTTAGTTTTTTTTTAGTTTTAGTTACCCAGTGACACTCGCGCTACCAAGACAAATCTAAAGACGTATAATTTATCCAAATCCGTTCATCCGTTTAGGAGTTACGAGGGAACATGAAACGGACATACATACATACATACATACAGGTCAAACCCATAACCCTCCTTTTGGGCTTTGCCGCAGTCGGGTAAAAAAGAGATCGCAAAAATGCGCTAGAACCAAAATAAAAGCGCCAAATGAATTACAAATTGTTTAAAAATAAATTAAGCTATCTATCAAAAATATGTTCAGCCAGAGTTTTAAATTACCTAATACTCACATTTTGGAATGCAATTTTGAAATAAAATTACTTAGCATTTTAGAATTACAGCAAAAACATAAAAAAGTAGAGGTCTTTTCGGAATTAAATTCTATCGAGGAAATTTAACCTAATCCCGTCTTATTACAAAACAAGGTTCATCTTCAAACCCAGGCTTAAACCATGGACCCTTTTTTGAATTTTGAGCTTTATTCTGACACGTTAAGATGTCAGTTTTACAAAACTGACAACTTGGTACCGGACTAAGTTGTCAGTTTTGTATAAAGAACTGTATTTCTATCAAAGCTAGGTTCATATTACAAAAACTGGCTCGATGGTTTAAACCATGACGAAGAAAAACCTCGTTTTGTAATAACACCGATCGTGTTTTCCTTCAGTCAGAGTATTAATCAAATAGTGAATAAACATATAAAAATTAAATCCACACATGCTGCATTAGTGAAATAAATGGTTACGAAAAATCCCCCAATTTATTTCGGTATCGCCATAACCGCTCTACTCCACATTCTGAGGATTTTTGCAATGTGGGGCGGCCCGCCCAAATCTACATAAGCCTTAATTAGTTATCTGTCAAGTACGCAATTATTGTTATAGCAAAAAATCTCTACTCAACCATTCACTACACTAAAGTTACCCCGGCCACCTCTATCCACTCAAAACTCTGTGTCGAACAAGATAATTCGTTGGGGAGATGTCACACACACGCTAACTACATTTGTACCACTAGTGGGTGCTAACACAATTCGACCGCCTCTCGGTAGCCCTCTATGGTCTTATAATCATCAATCCTATGAGTTATTCTATTTTTTGTTGAGTAATTTAGGTAGATACTCGTACGTTACTGCGGAAATAGAGTATGGCTGGTTTTGGGTTGAAGTTATTTTTTTTCCGTGGTTAAAGCCGAATTTGAAAATTGAGATGACAAAAAAGGAATACGATTGAAATGAAACGGAAAGTGTTTTTTTTTGTTTTGGGAATAAATTATTAAGATGTAAATAAAAAAACTTAACATTTTAGTTAAAATATCTCCCAAACACGATACGATACGATACGATCACGATACGATATACGTCACGGTTAATTCTCCAACTGCAAATTTAAGTTTGTAATCCCAAAAAAAAAATGTATGTGATAAAATTACAAATAAATGATTTTCGGACTTTTTCCTTTACTTGTGCTAAGACCTTGCTTCTTGCCAAATTTCATGATTCTAGGTCAACGGGAAGTACCCTAGAGGTTTTGATTTACTTGCGAGTATCAAAACATGTCGCATAAATGGCCGTATTTTTTATTGCGTTGACTTAGAAGCATGATTTTTTTAGAGCTACCCTAGACCTACGTATTTGATATTAATTTCAACTTGATGAAAAAAAGGGTCTTGACAGACTGATTGACAGACAGATGGACAACGAAGTGATCCTATATGGGTTCCGTTTTTTCCTTTTAAGGTACGGAACCCTAAAAAAGAGGGGAAGAATCGTAGGTTATCAAAAAATTTGTCAGTATCGCTGTCAATAGGAATAGTGCCCAAAAGGCTGCCATTATTGTCACGTTCACTTCTAATTCTTTGGCCAAAAATAGATCAGTCCTCTGGTCACGTGAAATGATGACTGACTTACACTGTAAGACCATAAAAATAAAAATTTCTTTTACTTATAAATAAAATACTTTTATAGTTAGATACGTAGATTGTTTGTATGTTGCTCTTTCTACTTCATATTTGCTCAAAATTAACCACATTGCGTCTGAAAACTACACAACAGCAAAACCGAATTAAACTTAGTCTTCTTTGCAATACAGGGTTAGTTTTCAATGACCAGCCAAATTTTCACAGGGCGTTCTACACGTGAATATGAACAACTTTTACTATGGGACCAACTTTCATCTGCTTAGCCTTTTCCCAACTATGTTGGGGTCGGCTTCCAGTCTAACAGGATGCAGCTGAATACCAGTATTTTACATGGAGCGACTACCTATCTGACCTCCACAACCCAGTTACTGGGTAATACGATACCCCTTGGTAAGACTGGTTGTCAGACTTTCGGGCTTCTGACGACCCGTAACGACTGTCAAAGATCCACGAATGACAGCCGGGACCAACGGCTTAACGTGCTTTCCGAGGCACGGAGAAGTCTCGGTATGTAAAGAATGGTCACCCATCCACTGACCAACCCCGGCAAGCGTAGCTTAACCTGATGGATCGACCCGTGCGGCTCTTATTACTTAGCCACGAGCTCCTCCTATGGGACCAACTTTAAAATCACGAAATAAAAAATAGATGTTTCATACAAAAGTTCAATACCTACTCGACCAAAATGTATGAAACAGCTGATTTTTTTTCGTGATGTCATAGTTGGTCCCATAGTTGTTCATGATCATGGGTCAACCCTGTATACAATTAACTACCGACTTTATGGCATAGCAAAGCACATATACGACCTCAGAAGACCAATAAAATTCTTGCACCCTGATTGCGTAACACACTTTCAATCAGAATCTGAATCATTTTGAAGCATATTGCTAATCCATTGCTTCATATGTTCGAAAAATTTGTCTGCTCAACAACGTAAATAACGCAATGAATGTTGTTGAACTGTCAAAATTAAACTGATTCCTACTGTGTGTTACAGTTCGCGAGGCCTAAGCCGAATTTTGCATTTGTGTGAGTGCACATAGATAGTGTAGGTGTGACGTCCGGCCTAGAGCGCGACGCGTCCTTTACTTGGTTTAAAACCGGTCTAAACTGCTTTTTGGCAATCGGCCTGAGGCACTGTGCGTCCCTTGCGCGACGCAACTCCGCTTCTTTGGTGATCACTCGCACAAATGCAAAGCTCAGCTTAGGCCTCGCGGACTGTACGCAACTACCCCGCAGTAGTTAAAACTTTTAAAATCTAGTTACAATCTCATCTTGGCGATAATCAATGTCAAAAACCCTATCACCTACCATTTTCGACACATTGAGACTCAGATTAGAATGTGAAAATTCTTAAAAATACTGGAATACCCTCTTTTTAACCGACTTCAAAAAAAGGAGGTTTCTCAATTCGACCGTTTAAATATTTTTTTTTTATGTGTGTTCACGGATAACTTCGTCGTTTATGAACCGCTTTTGATGATTCTTTTTTTGTTTAAAAGGAAATATCCCAAGGGTGGTACCATGATAAGGAAACTAGGATCTGATGCTGGCATCCCAGAGAAATCGAGGGAAACCTTAAATTTTTATAGGCATACACACCTATAGCGATTTGGGTATTTTTTATAGTAACTCGTGCATTTGCTCCCGGGAAGCACCATTTGATGAAGTGGAACTGATGAGGAAGACCGCAGATGGCCATCGGAACTACTCAATAATACGTATTTCACGGGTTGCGATTCGATTATTGCTAAGCAATTTATGCTCATACAATACATATGTTGAAGTGGAGCTGATGGTGACTACACCATCAGGTCCAGTTCTCCTGGTTCCTTACTGGGAGAAATCCTCAACAATTAACGTCCTTGTATCGGGAAAAGCAATATTTTGTAAAATGTGATGAGCAGTTGACATTAGGCTTTTGTAACTTAAGTAAAAAACAGATTGCCCTACTAAAAAGTGAAAAATAAAAAGCTTATTTACAAAAAAAAAGAACCGACTTCCAAAAAAATACTACAAAATGAAAAATAAATTTAATTTCGGATGTCAGTGGCAAAAAGCTAAAATAAAAATCTAAAGACACCGACTTCCGAAATTAAATTTATTTTTCACTTTGTAGTATTTTTTTGGAAGTCGGCTGTTTTTTTTTTTTGTAAAAAAGTTTTTTATTAACCTGGAAGTCTTAAGTTCTAAAACCAAATACAATGTCTGTGTGGTTCTTTCCTTGAATGGATTCTCACGAAAGAAAATACTTGGACGTAAGACTAGGCAATATGGTCGAAAGACTATAGCCTTCCCTTCGGGGTAAATTAAAAAAAAAAAATGAATGGATTCTGTCATCTCATACACTAATTAATAGCATAATTAATTAAGAGCAGTGGTGGCCCAGTGGTAACGGCCCCGACTTATGAGTTGCGGTTCCTAGGTTCGAACCCAGGCAGGCGCTTTACTTTGTGTAAATAATTTCATCACCATTGGTCTCAAAACAGTGAAGAAAAACACCGTGCGGAAACCGGCATGTCCTAGAACGAAAAAAAAAATTCGAAGACATGTGACATCTACCAAACCACACTGGGCCTGCGTGGTGGATTACGGCCCACTCCCCCTGCCTGGCCTGTGTCCCAATAGTGGGAATATTCTAGGCTGATTATGTTGTATACTAATTTGCATGGTCCTCATAATAACCTGATAAAGATTATGTCTGGTCTTTAAAAGAGACCTCTGAGTTTGTTTCGGTTATTCCTCCCAGAGTAATCGGAAAGGAAACACCGACTTAGCTATGTAGTTTTAAAACACATACATGTTCTAATTAAAACAACTAGCGTAATCGCAAAAAAAAAACATTAGCTCCCCATACATTCATGTTCGCATAACTCGTCAAAATTCAGCTGATGTTTTTTTTCGATTTTTCAGGTTTGGTCCCATAGTAAAAATTGTTTGTTATCATGAGCACAATCATGTGTTTAAGTATCCAGTCATCCTATATAGTTTATTTTTGACGTATAGGTAAAAGTGTTTTGTTGGACCAATTTACAGAAATAAATAACTAATAGGTAAGTATTTAGCA
The DNA here is from genome assembly GCA_946251885.1 of Cosmia pyralina. Lineage (NCBI taxonomy): Eukaryota > Metazoa > Arthropoda > Insecta > Lepidoptera > Noctuidae > Cosmia > Cosmia pyralina. Next base: position 6,668,488 of record OX276365.1, read on the forward strand.
GAATGCGAACATTCGTAAAAATACAGGATTGCCCTCTGTTAATCAGGAAATTCCAAGATCTAAAACCAAAATATACAATACAAAATCCTTTGCAAGCTATACCTACATTCAAGCACAGACGACTACGAATCACACCGCGCGATCCCCACAATATGTGAGCAATATAAAATCAATATGGGACAAGATTGCTCCCCGGAGGATGCTCGCACATGGGACCAGATATTAGGCGGGGTTCAAACGGTATATTGATATTATGATTTGGGTTAAACAGAGATTTTTAGGTTGAGAGAGCTGTGAAGGAGTATGATGTGGAAATCGGGATATTTGGGTTCTGCTTTGAGGGTAGATATTTAGATGATGTTGTTGTATGAATAGTGTAGGTACTCTTGTATTCCCGATGGTCCTGTAAAGGGTTTATAATATATACTTGCGGCGCACGTACGCACGATTTTTACGGCTTGACAAACATCGAGATTTTTTTTATATGTTATTTTATTATTAATGTATTAAACACATTAACCTTCCAGAATCAATCTGCCTAGCCTTTTCCCAACTATGTTGGGGTCGGCTTCTAGTCTAACCGGATGCAGCTGAGTAGCAGTATTTTACATGGAGCGACTGCCTATCTGACCTCCACAACCTAGTGACTGGGTAATACGATACCCCGATACCCCTTGGTGAGACTGGTTGTCAGACTTTCGGCCTTCTGACGACCCGTAATGACTGTCAAAGATCCACGAATTACAGCCGGGACCAACGGCTTAACGTGCTTTCCGAGGCACGGAGGAGTCTCGGTATGTAAAGATGGTCACCCATCCACTGACCAACCCCAAGCGTAGCTAAAACTGATCGATCGACCCGTGCAGCTGTCACTACTTAGCCACGAGCTCCTCTAAACCTTCCAGAATGAAATCTCTAAATGTGTTGAAAACCGCATCGAAATCCGTTTCGTACTTCGTAGTTTAGAAGAATAACGATGTCACACAGAAGACGAGAAAAGCTAATAATACTTATGTACAGATTATCATATAGTGTCCGTGCCACGAAAAGCACGTAAAGCCATTGGTCTTGGCTGTCATTCGTAGATCTTTGACAGTCGTTACGGGTAGTCAAAAGCCCAAAAGTCTGACAACCAGTCTCACCAATGGGTTTCGTATTACCCAGTCACTGGGTTGTGGAGGTCAGATAGGCAGTCGCTCCATGTAAAATACTGCTACTCAGCTGCATCCGGTTAGACCAGAAGCCGACCGCAAAATAGTTGCGAAAGGGCTAGGCAGATTGATTGGTAGATGTCCTGTATATTAGGTCACTGACGTCATTCGAACAACAGCCCTAAACGTTAGATGTAGTTTGTTTCTATACCACTTTGAAGCTGGTTTATAAATAAATCAATTTTGTATTGAATATGAAACAACTGCTCGTGGCTTTATTGTCATTTCATTTGTTTTTTTTTTTTTTTTTTGTAATCCGAAGTCACGGCTGACATTTCAAACGTATTCCAATGCAATACCAAAATCTTATGCAACAATTCAGCACCGTTCATATCAAAACATCTGTCTTTCGTAAACCGCCTTCGTTCCACTAAGCAAGCCTTTACCATTCAGTGATCTCCAATTCCTTGGAAAAATCTTTGAGCAATACTCATAGGTACCCAAGATAATTTTTTGCCTCAAAAACTCAACAGCCCAAAACAGAAGCCTCCACAAATATCCCGATTTATGTCACAATACATTCAGCAATACGAAACGGCGCAGGGCCATAAAAGAAAATTTTATAAGACACATAAAAAGTTCTGGGCTCGAAATTGGAAGTCAGCGGGAAAGAGGAAGCGACGACTAAATCCGGGGTATCAGGATAAATCAATGTTTGTTTGTGTTAGAATGCCACTTACTGCGGGCAGGGAAAAATGTTGAGTCGGTTTGTTGAGGTTGAGATTTTTTATGTGCTGTATTTTGATGTAAATGCAATTCTAAGCTGCATATAGCAAGTGTAGGCATTGTGCCTCGAGCTCGTATTCTAGGATTGTTCTAGCTTGAATCTCAATTAGTATCTAGATTTGAGTTAAAAGATGATTATGGATAGAAAGGAGTGACTATCGAGATGACGACCAATACAATAACACACATTCAGGGTATTGTTGCGACTGCCGCGCTTCTGCAGTGCCTCGGCAATGTTTGCACGTACTGACGGCTTTGGTGCACTATGGCGTAAAAAATCTGCCTCGCTACTTCGCAGGCTGCGTGACAGTCCCAACACTATCCTACAATCGATAGTCGCCCGGGCAGATAGCCCGCTAGTGTGGGCGCTTGCAAATCGCACCCGATCTGTTTTAGTTATTAAGTACTAACATAGGCTAAGCTATTTTGTTACTAACACTGTGGACCACATAGTAGTCTGATTAATAAAGATTAAATTAAATTAAATTAAATTAATAAAGAATTATGGAAGAGCAAGATATGTGCGCCGACTCCAAATAAATTGGGATAAGAGTAAGAGAATCTAAGTAACGATCTACGATGCGGTATTACAGGATTTCAATGAAAACCGTTTATTTTTAAAATTTAAAATGGCTGGTTTAGAAGATGCGCTCAGTTTCTCCAGTTGATGGAGACTTTCACTAAAAATAGAGTCATGATCCATTTTAGAAATACTTGCAACCTGATTGAATTAAATTTTAATAATTGCATGTACCACGTATGTACTTACCTACACCATACAATCACTGGTATAAATACATTACACTTACCTGCGCAGTATTCAAAATCTATTGTCTCCTAAACTTTTGATTCCTATTATGAAAAATAGACGTTAAGTACTTCTAAAAAAGATCGCATTTGAATTTAGCGTAAGTATTTCGGTATGCTCATAAGAAAAAAAGATTTTTTCAAATCAAACGAAGGTACATTGATATCAAAGTCGTCTCCATTCGTTCCCTATCTCCTAGCAGTAGAAACTTTGTCGCTTGCCGTTTTATTTGGTTTTCTTTTGACGCGGCAGCCCTTGAGCCCGTCTGATTAATTTCACCCCCACCCTGTAGGGTAGGTTAGAAAGTACCCGCGCCGGCGGAATAACGGATTTTGTTGCCGGCCTTTTTATGATTTAGAAGTGGAATGGTTGGCTGCTGCCTGTTGGTAGAGCTGTAGGCTGGTGATGTGAGATTGTGTACGTAGTCCAACCTCACTACACTACCTAGACAAAGATTTCCAAAAGAAAATTATTGTCTTTACCAGCAGTGTGCTGGAATTTCCCATAGGCAAAGATAATGAACTTCCATAAAAACTTTCGACGTATTCCATATTGGCACCCGCTTAAACGGCACCTGAGTGATATCACATACGGCACCTATCGATATTTTTCGCAGGTGCCATTAGTGGAATAATTTATTATTAAAAAATTTATTCCACAAATGGCACCTACGGATCAGTAGGTACTACAGCTAGTGTTGGGACGTTTATTTTATTCAGGACGTCAAAATTAAAAATTCGTTCAAAATCAGTAGAGAGTTTTAATCGCCTATTCAACCCCTTTAGGAGATGATTTTTCAAAAATCCTTCCTTTGTGCTCACCTTCAATATAGAGTGTGAGTCTTTATAATTTGCACATACCGAAATGAGGGAATCTACGCTTCATTTTATCGACAGAAAAAAAAAACAAAAAAAATTGTCTATTCCTGCTGAAATATTGTACGAGCAGTGTGCAAGGCCTTTCTTTAATATTTGGTAGGAAATAATTGTGATTAAATTCTAAACGTGGTATGTAATATAAGCAGGTGGGTAATAGGGGGTTTTATTGAGAAATTTTACATTTATTGTATAAATTGATGAAAAAATACCAGATTTAAAAAAAAACACCTTATTTTTTAATTGTGTGTGTTTAATTTCTAATTTTTATTTGAAGAGCAGGAGAATGAGCAAACAAGAATTTAAAAAATTCTGTAGTTTTTTTTTTTTTTTTTAATTTTCCGTCGATAAAATTAGGCATAGCTTCCCTCATTTCGATATGAGCACATTATAAAGACTCACACTGATTATTAGTTCCCACCCATATTTCTATACCTAGGCGATTAGGCTGTGCATTTTTTTTATATATTTTTTTTTTATTTGGCAAAAACGGCCGTTTTTTATTTTTAATTTTATTTATACTTTATTTCAGAACATAGATCCATAAAAAATAGTTAGTAAAGCTTAAAACTATGGTAGTAACTTATACCTACCTAATACACTTTAAACAATTACCTTGCATTAAAAAGGACACCACCAGAGCTGTGTACCTTATTCCAGTGCCCCAGAATAGGACACAACCCTTTCTGTTATGGTGTTTAGAAGGCCATTGGAGCCATTTGGGCCGTGTAGAAATGAAATTCGTCGTCCAGTACCTTACGTAGTTCGTACCAAAATACCTTCATTACAGAACATATTAGACCTTTCTAAAAGTAACGAACTTCAACCTAATCTATCAACGTTAAAATGCTCAAACAAAATTGCTAAGTCCATTACATTCCTCGCTCACAAAATTATCCTATACACACACAGCGTTAATAAAATACCCAATATTCAAAACGCGACGCCATTATGCGAAAATGAAATTTCAAATCCCCCTTCGCAGTATTGGTTATTTTGTATTCAGCGTGCAATCTGACCGGGTAAAGTGGCAAATCATGGAGAGGCTGAAAATCAGTCAAATAGACCCCCGAGTTACTGGCTGTATGGGCCAGAATACTAATGCTGCCTTTGCCTGTTGAAAAAAATATAACTAGAAGTATGGCCGTCGCGCGGGAAATGGCGGTAAAATATTACCTATCTGTTGGGTTATGTTGTCTGTGGAGTGAATAAATATGGTGGAGGTTTGGTGTTTTGTACCTATGTATTTCGATGATTTTGTAAAATATTAGTCTAGATTTATACCCGGTTGATAGCAATAGGCTCGCCCACTATTACCTACATGGGACATGGCGAATGTACTACCTGTACGTAAGCATTGTAGAGGTTTCATGCTTTGGTCAAACCTTAGAATGATAATATGCTGGCTGACATTCTAACATAGAATTTCTCTTGAAGAAAAATTAAGGAAGAAGAAGGGAGGGAGAAGATTTTAGCTAGGGCTTCGCGTAGGCAGTGTTAATCTTTAAGTTTGAATCTGATTGTCAATATAGCGGACTTCAGCCCCATTCCCCCCGTGTACCTACCTGTTCTTATTTAAAGTAATAGTTTTTACTCCCTGTAGCTGAAGCTTTACAGTACCTAGCTACACCTCTGCGGAACCTTTCTGGAAACAGGCGTTATGTTATGTCATTTATTATTGTAAAACAGGTTTTTTTTTACCCGAATACGGCGAATCAAAAAGGAGGGTTATGATTTTGACCGGTATATATGTAGGTATGTTCCCTCATAACTTCTAAAGTACTTATCATAATTTGACAAATGAGATATCGTTGGAAGCGTCTTGCTCGTCCCCTGGTACATAAAACAGGTATTGTATTAAAACACATAAACTAAAATATAAATAATTAAATTAAAGTTCATGAAAATATGCTTGATAGTTTTTGCGTGATTCGTGTCAGACATACGAGTAACTTTGCAAATTCATTACACTATGTAATATAAACATAATCTAAAATATTCACATACTCTAATATGACATATTTTTTTTTTTTTTTTTTTTAGTGTTAATACACTACTCATTTAGACGTGATCTTCAGTTTAAAATCATTGAAAGCCAGTTATCGTCGAGCCGTATTATGGGCAGACAGAGACAGAACGCCGACGCTGATGGCGGGCGGCCGCGGCGGCGCGCGGCGACGCGACGCCGACACGACGGCCTGAAAAGTCACTATTCTTTTCTCGTGTACCAGATGCGCACAACTATTGACCAGTGTGTATAAGTGTGTGATTAGCAACTCATAAGTCATCATTATTAACAAACTTCCAAAAAGGAGGAGGTTATTACGTTCGACTTTATGTATGTTCACCGATTTCTCCGTCAATTGTAGACAGATTTTGATTTTTTTTTTTTTTTTTTTGTTTGAAAGGGTATGCTCTCGAGGTAGTTCCATTGTCACCAAGTTAGAATGTGATGAGGGGATGCCATGGAAATCGAGGGAAATTCTCAAATTTTATAGGCACATCTATGCGATTTGGGTATTTTTTTATAGTAACTGTAGTCCTGCATTTGCTCTCCGAAGGCGCCATTTGGTGAAGTGGAACTGATGATGAAGACCACTGACGGCCATCGGAACTATGAATTATACCTAAGTATTTCACGGGTTGCGAATCGATTACTTTATTATTTATTTATTTATGAAAACTTTATGCACAGGTAAAAAAAATACCGTACAAAGGCGGACTTAATGCCTGAGGCATTTTCTACCAGTCAACCTTACTTTACTTTAATATGGTTGCTAAGCAATTTATGCTCGTCACAATGCATGTGGTGAAGTGGACCTGATGGTGGCTTCAGCTCCAGTTCTCCTGGTTCTTACTAGGAGAACTCCTCAAAAATTAACGTCCCTGCATCGGGAAAAGCAATACTTATTTTGTAAAAAGTGATGAGCAGTTGACATTCGGTTATTGTAACTTAATAGACACCAAGACACCGACTTCTGAAATCAAAGTTATTTTTCACTTGTGCTTTTTTTTTTTGGAAGTCGGTTGTTTTTTTTTTCTTCCGGATTGTATTTGTCAAATGAGATTTCCTCGGTTTTATAATCAATTTATTCTCCTTCTTCATCAAGTTCCTACCAAAGAGCCTCCATAAGTGACCTGCAGTCGCCTACCTACGCACCAGGCAGTCAGCCCACACGATAAAATTAATTCAACTTATCATTTCGTCAAGCTTACCCTTAAAACAAAAATCGAACTCAAAGGATTTATTTCAATTAAACCAATTACAAGCACTTTTGAATTGTCAAGGAAGGTCAGTCAGAAAGATGAAGTTAGTTGCTCATTCCAAAGCGCAGTAGACCTGTACGTGACCTGCATAACGCGACCCCTCTTCCCTTCTTCTTTTATATAAGAGAGGTCAGGTAATGCAGAGTACTGACGTACCTGTGGAGAAGAAAGGGCAAGGAACTCCATTGACACTCATACTAATAATTTATCATAACCTATACTATATAACTAATTAATAGGTTTGTAGATTACTGTAGACTAAACAAACTTCAACTAAATGTATCCAAATGATTTCATATGACTTATACACGCCAAAAGAAGACAATTGGTTCAGGTTATGCATTGGATAACTAAACAATCACTAAGGTGAACAGTATAAGGGACTTGGGTGTTATCCAGGATAGTAAACTCACATTCGAAATGCATATTGATGAAATCGTAAAGAAAGCGTCCAAGTCCCTAGGTTTCATAATAAGATCATCTACTTGCTTCAACTCTCTATAACCACTTAAAGTATTATACTGTTCATACGTACGCAGCCACCTTGAATACGCATCTCAAGTGGAACCCAAAATATGACGTGTTTATGTCAAGAATAGAAAGCATTCAGAAAAAGTTTTTAAGATACTTAGATTATAAGACAAAACAATGCTCAACGGATTACACTCATCGTTGCAAAAGATACCATTTTCTACCACTGGAAAACAGACGCCATGCTAATGATATTACATTTCTGTTAAACATTGCCAATAGTTCCATCGATTGTTCCCAACTTCTTTCCAAAATATCACTCCGAACCCATCACGTAGGCTTCAGGCAGCGGCCACTTCTTCACATTCCATTCGCATCCACCAACTACCAACGGAATGCCTTCTTCTTACGTAGCGCAGAAAGCTTCAATAACCTTCCCTCTCTTTTAGATGTTGATCTATTTAGAACCAGCCCTAGCACATTAAGACGAACTATAAATAGAGAATATTTTTAAAAGACTGCAATGCATTACTACTAGTACTAATAAAGATTTTTTTATGTTTTATTTAAAAGAAGAATATGTTTTGTTTTGTTTAGAAAAATTTGTTGAGTTATATTTAAGGAGATTTTATTTTTAATTTTAATTTTTGTATGTTCAATTTCTTTTTTTTATTTTAGGTACATAGTTTTTAATCTGTGGAAGCTTATAAATGGTAATTTCAAGCGATATTGTACATAATTTACCCCTAAAGATATTAGAGTGTAAGCTTTCCGAAAATAAAATAAATAAATAAATATTGTCTACCAGTCGAGAAAAACCCCTGTGCCAATAAGATAAACGGGCGCAAATTATACACTTCTGGACACATCTTTTGGCCCACCTTGTATTTTCAGTTTCGTTTGGTCCTAGCTAAAATTTTATATTAGGTCGAGCAAAAAGTTTTTATGCAGTTTTGAACCTGGCACATTCACAATTTCATTCAATAGTCTTTTTTTGAATTTCGAACACAGAATTTAAAGAAACAAAAGACAATTTGGAGCCTGTTTGTTGATATCAAACAATCGAATACTAAGAAAGTTTGGTTTTATTGGTTTACTTGGATTTAATTCTTGAAAAAGTGATTGATATCTTTGGTTTTCCAACAAACATTACTTATTCTTAACATTAAGGTGAGGTTCTATCAATAATCTATGGATACTTCACCTGAAGTCGCCGCCCAAGCTGTGGCACTTATTCAGGCCGGACACAGCCAAAGAAACGTGAGTGCTCAACTTAATTTAAGTCGATCTGCGGTCCGAAATGTTTATCGGAGGTACCTAGAGACTGGCGGCTTTGTTCGTCGCCAAGGAAGGCCACGATCTCGGGTCACAACTGAAAGGCAGGATCGATTCATCGTGACGACCAGCTTGAGAAATCGTCACCTTACCTCCATTGAGATACAGAACCAACTTCGCGACTTCCACGGAGTATCTGTGAGCGCTCGAACTGTTCGGAGAAGGTTAAAAGAACGCGATATGGTACCACACAAGCCAGCTAATGGCCCCAAACTAACGCGAACCCACCGAACAGCACGCCTTCATTTCGCACGCAGTCATTTAAATTGGACACAGCAAGATTGGAGCCGTGTACTCTTTTCTGATGAGTCTAAAATTGTGTTACATGGCAATGATGGAAGGAAGAAGGTCTACCGACGTAAGGGAGAGCGTTTCGCACAATGCTGCTTTGAAGAGAGGGTTGCTTATGGCGGTGGCTCATGGACTGTCTGGGGCGGTATATCCGCGAGCGGCAAAACTCAACTTGAGGTTGTTACAGGACCACGGCTGCCAACATTAAATGCTGAAAGGTACATTCGTGAGTGCTTAGAACCTCACGTGATACCATACGCGGACTATGTGGGCCCAAATTTCCTTTTTATGCATGATAATGCAAGAGCCCATGCGGCCGGCATCGTCAGGGAATATCTTCGGGATGTGAACATCACAGTTATGGACTGGCCAGCCAGAAGCCTAGACATGAATCCCATTGAGCACATGTGGGACGAGCTAAAAAGACGTGTTAGGGCTCGTCAGCCAGTTGCCCAGACGATGCAGGAGTTGAAAACTGCCATAGAAGAGGAATGGGAGATGATCCCTCAACATTTCATAGAGCGGTTGATAAACTCTATGCCTAATCGTATGAGAGCTGTGGTAGATGCCCATGGAGGCAACACGCGTTATTAAATTAAACCTTTATTTAATAAAACATGTTTTTTATTCAAAAATCAATTGCCTTTAACAAGGCGCATATCCGACTTGTTAGGCGTAGCTCCATGTCGTATGGTATTCTGAATTCAAATTTAAAACAATACGATCGAAAAAGATGGTAAAATGTATCAGGTTTAAAACTGCATCAACAGTTTTTGTTCAATCTAGCAATCATATTTCGGTAGGGGCCATCGAAACCTAAACTCTAAGGTGGGCCAATAGATGTGTCCAGAAGTGTATAATTTTAAATGACAAGCAGCGCAACGCGGTTTCACCCGCATATGTCTCGAACCCGTAGGAATATCGGTGTTTATGGGTTTTAGCGACTATTGTCTATGGCTGGCTTACGAGAACTGTCATATAGAAAAAGCCGTTTTAGCCGTTACACAGTTAGTTCTTGGAAAGCAACGAACCATGTAAAAACAAGAAATAAACATATACGTGAGAACATATATTTTATTAAATACAACCATGCAGAAGGAGTACACAAACAATCGGTATAAAAAGAATCCTGTGTGTTAATCTAGGTTATAAATTATCTTTGTGCCAAATTCATCAAACATCTATCCATCCATCCATTCTCACAAATCTTCGCGTTTATAATATTAGTAGGAGAAATAAGAAGATAAATGGATGGATAAATGGTTTTAAGTATTTTCTTACATTATTTATTTTATTTATCTAAAATTAGCTCGTGGCTAAGTAATAACAGCCGTACGGGTCGATCCATCAGGTTAAGCTACGCTTGCCGGGGTTGGTCCGTGGATGGGTGACCATCTTTACATACCGAGACTCCTCCGTGCCTCGGAAAGCACGTTAAGCCGTTGGTCCCGGCTGTCATTCGTGGATCTTTGACAGTCGTTACGGGTCGTCAGAACCCCGAAAGTCTGACAACCAGTTTTACCAAGGGGTATAGTATTACCCAGTTACTGGGTTGTGGAGGTCAGATAGGCAGTCGCTGCATGTAAAATACTGGTATTCAGCTGCATCCGGTTAGACGGGAAGCCGACCCCAACATAGTTGGGAAAAGGCTAGGCAGATTGATTGATCTAAAACTAGTTGACCCGCCAGACGTTGTCTTGTCAAAATTTTAATTTCTTTTTTTTCCTATTTTATTTCTTGTAAGCCACCTCAGTAAAGAGGAGAATAAAACAAAAAAAAAATATTCAAATCGGTCAAGCCGTTCTCAAGTTATGGCGTGACCAAGGGAAATAGGGATTCATTCTTAGGGTTCCGTACCCAAAGGGTAAAACGGGACCCTATTACTAAGACTCCGCTGTCTATCCGTCTGTCACCAGGCTGTACCTACCTCATGAACCGTGATAGTTAGACAGTTGCAATTTTCACAGGTGATGTATTTCTATTGCCGCCATAACAACAAATACTAAGAAGCAGAATAAAATAAATATTTAAGGGGGCTCTCATACAACAAACGTGATTTTTTTGCCGTTTTTATAGGTAGATAATGGTACGGAAACCTTCGTGCATGAGTCCGACTCGCACTTGGCCGGTTTTTAAGATAACTATAGTATTAACTAATGTTCTTACCTGTCATCCGTCCATCTGAATGATCTTGGGTCAGCTGCAAAGGTGTTTGAGCTACTTCCATTTTAAAGTCTATTTTATACTTAAAATAATTCACTTTTATATCACTGACTGACAAGACTGTTAAAGCGACTTATAACACGAGATGTTTCATAGTTTTCTCCTTGTTTTCACAGATTTTTCAGCTGTAGTTATATAAAGATTATAGCAATTGCACATAAGGACATAACTACCTATAGGTACTTACAAGGGATTGAAAAAGGCTACGCAGATGATGACCTACTAAAATAACCTCGTTGTTTTAGAATCTAGTAGGTACCTAGTACCTACCTAGGTCTAACCGGTAGTCTATCCGGATGCAGGCTATTCTAGTAGATAAATAATGCCTTAATTTTTAACTGACGAAAAAAAAAGGTAGGAGCTTCGCAAGTCGACGCGTATTTTTTTTTTTAATAGGTATATGGCGACTTATAACTTTTGTACAGAGTAGTTCGATTTGAAAGATTCTTGTTTTATGCGGGAGGATTGGTACCTAGAAATTGGTCCCATGTAAATTTATTATCTTTACTTGGGTAGTTTTTGAGTTAGCTTCAATAATGCGTATTTTTCCCAATTAGTCGATGACTATGTTGAAGATGTCGCAATAATTTCCAGTCGCTGTAATTTACATACTTGGAAGGTATGTCGTACCTATTCGAATTTATGTGGGGTAAATACCACAGCTATAAAGTAAAAAATAAAACTTTTTTTTATAAAAAAAGCAACCGTCTTGATTTCCAAAAAAAAACACTAGAAAGTGAAAAATAACTTTAATTTGGGAAGTCGGAATTTCGTCCGAAGTTAAAGTTAGTTTTCACTTTGTAGCGTTTTTTTTTTGGAAGCCGGATTTTTTTTTGTAAAAAGTTTTATTGTTACACCTCTCACGCTCCTTTCCTTCTCTATACAAACAGAGAAGAAGCGAACATTGAACACGATGTTTGCTCACTGCGTGTGGAAAATTCCAGAAAAGTCTGGTAGAGGTAGCTACTTAATCGCTCTAATAGCATTTTTTTTTTTAAAGAAATGCAATCCAAGCTTTTGATTGCCAACTGGTTGATATTAATTTATATTGGAAAATTCTCAGATATTAAGTAATTCAGTAATGTTATAAATTATAAAACACCGTACAGTGTATTCGTATCAAAGATCAGTCATGGAACCTATACAGGGTTACTGGTAACTCGACGTATTCCTTGCAGGACGTCATAGTAGGGTTAAAATGCAGCAAATTAGGCCACCAAATGTTCTACCGAAATTCAGTAGTTTTTGAGTTAATTCGATTTTTAGCTTTTCTATGAAAAATCCCAGATTAAATCATTTGGAGCCAATTTAAAAATGATTTACGGCGCGACTGTACTGAAATTTAAGTTAACATCATAGCTGACGCCGTAGCAGATCCTTGTTAATAATTCAAAGTTCAAAAATGCCAAAAACTTTGGCAAATATCACTAAAGAAACATTTAGTTTTTTTGTGAATTTTGCTATTACTTCATACAAAATGTTGTCTAGTGAAAAAAAAAATTACTACGTCTGATGTACAAATTACTAGGAAAATATCCTTGTCTTATCAGCTATTCAGAAAGGTATGAAAGTTAATACAAAGTTAAGGACTACATTATGTGCGTCTCACAAAAAGGTGATTATTCGGAAAATCAATAAAACTATTTCGTGAATATTAGCATTATTTTTAATAATAAAATATCAGTTTAAAAACTTTTACTACACTTTCACACGTCTTGTTCGATGTGCTGTCCTCGGTTTCTAATACACGTTCTTATTCGCTTCCTCACTTCAGTTTTTGTGATTCTTGATGTGATTGTTGCCCTCATCTGGTCCGCTGCATCTCTTATTCTCTCCCTTAGTTCTTCAATTGAATTTACTGGGGTCACATAAACTAGGTCTTTCATATGACCCCAGACGTAAAAGTCTAGTGGCGTAAGATCAGGGCTACGTGCAGGCCACGGAATTGGCCCACCGCGCCCTATCCATCGGTTTGGGTAGGTTTCATCCAGCAATTGTCGAATTGTGATTCGGAAGTGGGCTGGACATCCGTCATGTTGATACATCATGTTTGCTCTTCTGTCTTCCGGTACATCCGTGAGCAGTGGTGTTAAATGATTTCTTAGGAAATCTTCATAAAGTTCCCCATTTAATGTTTGGGGTAAAAAATGTGGGCCAATTAATTTGTCGTCGATAATACCCATCCAAACATTCAGCGAGAATCTACGCTGGGATGCGGTTGGTTTCAGTTTCTTAGGATTTGCTTCTGCCTTCGGTGCCCAGTAATGTAAGTTGTGGTAATTTGTGATACCATCACGGTCAAAACATGACTCATCGGTCCACAGAATGTTTTTTAAAAAGTTTTCGCTTTCGGCGTCGGCATTTAGCATAAAACGACAAAATTCAAGCCGTCTTGGCGGATCTCCCTCTTCTAATGACTGGACAGGTTGATAGTGGTATGGATGTCGGCCTGATAAGTGAACTACAGACCAGACTTTCCACTGTGACATAGCAAGCTCACGCGCTACGATGTTTGTCGATATGTTGGGGTCGTCAATAAAACGTTGAAGAATCAGCTCTTCGTCCTCAGCCGTGTATCTCCGAGAACGACCAGTGTCAATTTGCCTGCTTCTTTGGACGCTGCCAGTTTCAGATAATCGCCGATAAGTCGATCCAAAAACACTAACGTGTGGGAGTCGGCGGTTGGGAAAACGAAGTTGATATTCTCTCCGCGCCTGAGCAGCGTTACCGTCACTAAGTCCGTAACAGTACATTATGTCAGCGTATTCAAGGTTAGAATATGCAGCCATAGTCAGCACTTATGAAGGCACAGCACAGCACAAGAGCAAGATACGCAGTATCAGTTAAGGAAATAGCCAGATAACAAAACACGAGCTTGCGCGACGTAGAGTTGAAACTAACTGACTCTGACGACCAGATTTTGTAAAGTCGCACCCCGTGTCATGCCGGGAGAACAATAGTGACCAATCACAAAGCTTGCCGAGTGTTTGGGGTTCAAGCGCAGGTAAAAACTACGAATAATACGAATATGAAACAATAGGTTGACCGTCTCGCAATTTTACCTGCTCCTCATAAAACTCATTCTTTCCCTGTCACACATGCAAAAGTATTGACAATCATACCTTTCTGAATAGCTGATAAGACAAGGATATTTTCCTAGTAATTTGTACATCAGGCGTAGTAATTTTTATTTTCACTAGACAACATTTTGTATGAAGTAATAGCAAAATTCACAAAAAACTAAATGTTTCTTTAGTGATATTTGCCAAAGTTTTTGGCATTTTTGAACTTTGAATTATTAACAAGGATCTGCTACGGCGTCAGCTATGATGTTAACTTAAATTTCAGTACAGTCGCGCCGTAAATCATTTTTAAATTGGCTCCAAATGATTTAATCTGGGATTTTTCATAAAAAAGCTAAAAATCGAATTAACTCAAAAACTACTGAATTTCGGTAGAACATTTGGTGGCCTAATTTGCTGCATTTTAACCCTACTATGACGTCCTGCAAGGAATACGTCGAGTTACCAGTAACCCTGTATACTTATTTGCACAATATTTCTTAATATTTGTTCAGATGTTGATGAAATACCATCGCGAAATCAAATGTTACAAATTATGAATACCTAAGTGATTATAAATGATGATATAGGTACATAATGAAACCAATTTTATTTGCATTAGGCAGGTACAAAATTCGGAATGCGACAATGTGGCAACTTTTAAAAGATGGCGGGGACAAACTGGATGCGGAAGGCAGAGAACCTCGTGTTGTGACGGAGCTTGGGAGAGGCTTATGTCCAGCAGTGGACTGTGATAGGCTGAGTTGATTGATTGAACAAACTGACAACCCACAAGAGGTGTCATTCCAAATCTTTTATCTGAATATTTTGAAATTTAAATAATCGTAACGTACTTAAGCACTGAGCTCGAAGTTCAAATTCTTTTTCAGTTACTATTCAGGTTTTGCTGTTGGCTAAAAGGACCAGAGGGTATCATTTAACACTAGGTGACATTAAGGCAGACCACGGCAAGCAAGCTTGACCCCTACTAAAATAACTGGCCCACAATAGCAGAGAACAACAGTGTATAGAAAGGGGAAAGGGAGGTCTTTGTCCTGAGGCTAGACAGATAAGGCTGGAGAGGTAAGGTGTAAAAGGCCTGCTTTAAAAGTATATCAGAAATTATTTAGGCCTCAATTTACATATTATTTAAAAGACAGCACGACCGAGCTCTGCTCGGGTGAAAATAGAAAAAACTAATTTTCCCAGAAATGAGACCTAGCTAAATCGATTTTCCGCCCCCGTAGAGCCGTTTTCGAGAAAACGATTACAAATATAATAATACAAATAAATATTGCTCTTTTAATAGTTGGTACGTATAGGATAAGAAGTTACCAAAAGGTGGTTATAAGTAAGGTAGAAAAAGAAGATGTTAATTTATCTACCTACTTAGTTATTATTTCAAGGGAGATGTTAGCAAAATGTTATCGACCCTTGATTCCTGATGGGCAAAGCAACAGTTTAAAACCTAATGATGAGGAATCGAAAGTTAGCTGAAGAAACGTATTGAAGGAAGAACTATATACCCAACAAAGTTATTATAAGTACTTAGATACTTTATTATAAGTAGATAAACAACAACAACAACACAATTATTTAAGTGAATACTTAGTATGGGAACATTATTTAGTTTTCAGTTTTGTGTGTTTTTGTAGCAAAAATTCTCTTCGATGCTCTTTGGTTAAAAATAAAAGCAAAATTAAAAGATGTACAAAATAAATTCTTCTTTTTTCAAAGTGTCTCTGCAGTTAACTGTAGAATTGTAGATTTAAGATGCTTCTGGGAAACAGGAAGGTACTGCTATAGGTAGGTCCTTTTGCATTAAAATTACATTTTAAAACTTAAATTTAAAAAAAATCCTACAATGAATATCCCAAATAATACAGATAAAATGTCAAACCGTTCACACTAAAAAAGCCAACTAATTCCCTCCAAAATTTGACAGCTAAACACGTGACGTTTCACTTTTGACGTTTATATTTTTCTAAGCACGGACGGGCAAGAGCCGCGCGCGTTATGCCACGGCCGGGGAACTTTTGACGCGATATTGCCTGTGAGCTTGAAGGCGTGGCGTGGCTCCGCCCCGTTGCTTTTCGCGTCTGACTCTGTCCCCCAGACGGGGGGACACTTCGATTTTGGGTCAGCTGTTAACCGGCCGTTTTAAGCTTTAATTTGTGGCATTATGCCGCTGTTGCGTCGGCCCTGTCGTTTAGAATAATGCCGTCGTACATTTTAGCGCGGATTGAACGTTCCGTTTTCCAATTACAACGTGGAATGGTTGTTCGAATTTATATAGAAACAATTAGGTTCGGGTTCGTTTTTATGCGTCTTTGGTCTGCATTTTTGTCGCAGTATTTTACTTAGTAAAATCTCTCTGTCTGGCTGACTAGGATTAAGGCTGAGCGTTTTTGTAACACAGAACTCATCGTGCTTTTAACAAAGAATATAATTTCCCCTTTTTGACACCTTTCGCACACTTGGACAGTTCATATTAACCCGTCGCGCGCTAATTAGCAGACACAATTGAAATTCTATTGTTATCTGTACACATGGTATGCAATCGACATTTTAAGAGTTAATGAGTAGAAAAATATCTTGTCCACATTTTTTTATTTCTTTTGATCGTCATTCGATCAATCTAACCAGCCGATCCATCTTCAGAGTCATATTAGAGACTTCTTCGTTTATTTTACTTATAAACACGCTATGCTTAGTTTGATGAAGTGTGGTCAGATTGTATAGGTAGGTACCTACTCCTACTTATTTACTTCTGATACATAGGTAGACCTATTTACCTATAATGATAGCTATGGTAGCGCCTGCTGTAGCCAAATTGTACTACAACGCTAAGCCCGTTGAGTAATGTTCACATTAGGTAGGTATTGATTTGATAATATCACCAAGACTGCTTGACAGGTCCTGTGCCAAATGTGAAGGTATACTTATCTATAGATACCTACCTACACGGCATGGCATGGTATAGGGATACATGCCTATTAAATACCAACTTTTCCTGGAAAAGAAACAGATTATTAAACAATTTTAATTTAGGTATTATGTATCTACACAAGAAATTATCGTTATATAGTTATAAACCCTACCTATTGGCTACATACTTAGTTAGATATATTTCACAATTTTCCCTTTACTCCGACAAACAGCTATACATACGTGGAATGACATTTGATATCACCCAATAAGAATTCGCATATTTGGCAGGGCGTGGCATGATGCCTTTGCCCACAGAAAACAACCGTCATAGACGAAAAGTCAACAGTTCCCGCGGTTTCATTGGGCGAGCCGTGATTTGGCGCGAAAGGTAACTGTCAAGATTGGGTGCTTTTTGATGTCGTTTTGTAGGTAGGTAATGGCTAGATAGGTACTTACGTACCTAAGCCATGTTTGCCTCAAGCCGATAGCTAAACTGAAAAGTTATGAACAAACAGCTGATTGCGTGGTTATTATTAAAATAATTAGGAACCAATTTTTTTTTTTTTTTTTTTTTGGTAGAAGCAGGACCTAGGTATTGTTAAATTATACGTACAGAAATATAAATGTGAAACATTCGTCAGGTATGGTAAAAAAAAAACACATAATTTTCAGCGCTTTCTCTACTTACCTACATAAATACCTAGGTACGTTTAAAAAAACCATACATTTTCTTTATTTCTTTCCCTCCTCAGAAACAACGATCAAGGAAGAAAACCCTGACAATAAAAACTTTTTTACAAAATAATACAACCAACTTCCAAAAGCAACACTACTAAGTGAAAAATAACTTTAATTTCGGAAGTCGGTGTCTGGTTAAATGTATTTTCGTTTTCTGTCACCGACTTCCGAAATTAAAGTTATTTTTCACTTTGTAGTGTTGCTTTTGGAAGTCGGTTGTATTTTTTCGTAAAAAAGTTTTTATTTTTCACTTTTTAGTTGTGGTACCTACCCCACACAAATTCTAATACCACTACCTGCAAAACAAACTAGAACATCATCCATATAAAAGTGGGGAAAAAATACGTATTATTGAAGCTAACTCAAAAACTACTGAAGTACAGTTAATCAATTTTATATAGGACCAACTTGATGTATACTCTTTCGAATAAAACAAAAAAAATCCAAATCGGTCTAGCCATCTTCGAGTAATCGGGGAACATACATAAAAAAAAATAAAAAAAAAGGTTCCGACGAAATGAGAACCTCCTCCTTTTTGAAGTCGGTTAAAAACCAATACGAATCCAACCTAACATGCCAACATCATACAGAATAAAATTTCAACATTCAATTCGCTCGAAATCTGTGCTAAAGGAACCCCGAAAACTACCCACAAGTCAATCGCCAAACTGCGAGTTTTCCCCCGCCACCCTATCCCCCATCCACCCCACGTTTGCCCCCGAATTACCGGTCGCCCCCTAAACCGCGGTCTTCGGTGACAGTTCAATAAGGCACAGCGACCAATCGCGGCAAACGTCGCCCGGTATAAGCCAATAGGATTAACGCTATGCACATCTTTTTCTGGCATACTGTATATCGTATCTATCCGTCTTGCTTTAACGCACGGTAGACGGATTCTTGATTCGATTTCGATTGAATTCTTTATACGAATTTTCTTTTGTTTTTCACTCCGTTGAAAAGGCATGTCTCTGATAATATTAACTGCTTGTTTTTTTTCTCTGTTGAATTAAATGTAAAAGGCTTTGGGTATTGGGGCTTGGATTTTTCATAGGGAAAAATACGTATGTAATACAAAAATAATTCTTAGCTTAAGGTATTAAGTATATAGCCTACTGTGGAAGATATACTGTTAAAACAATCAAACAATCTGCCTAGCCTTATCACAACTATGTTGGGGTCGGCTTCCAGACTAACTGGTTGCAGCTGAATATCAGTATTTTACATGGAGCGACTGCCTATCTGACCTCCACAACTCAGTAACTGGATAATACAATACCCCTTGGTAAGACTGGTTGTTAAGACTTTCGGGCTTCTGACGACCCGTAACGACTGTTAAAGACCCACGAGTGACAGCCGGAACCAACTTCCGAGGCACGGAGGAGTCTCGGTATGTAAAGATGGTCATCCATCCATGGAACAACCCCAGCAAGCCTGATGGATCGACCCGTGCGGCTGTTATTATACTTAGCCACGAGTTCCTCTGTATATTGTTGAAACAATATCATTAATTTTACATCCTTTCTCTTTGTTCAATTCTTGCTCGGTCTTCTTTTCATCGTTGTGTTGATGACGTTGGCGTTGATGTCCCCTTGCAATTTTTACTAAGGACGCTGTTACAAATGGGTAGTCAAATCATTACTTTTTTACACAAAAGTTTGTTTATTAAATAAAATGCTTCGCATTCTTAAAATGTTTTTTGGCCGAATTGTTGATAGATGTGCAAGGTACGATTCTGAACTTTAGATAGATTTTTTTTATGAAACAGTTTCTCAATAAATGTACCGAAGTGAAACTTTTTACTTCGGTACATTTATTGAGAAAATGTACCTATCTAAAATTATATTTACAGTTCAGAATCGTTCCTTGCACATCTATCAACAATTCGGCCAAAAAACATTTTAAGAATGCAAAGCATTTTATTTAATAAACATACTTTTGTGCAAAAAAGTAATGATTTGACTACCCATTTGTAACAGCGTCCTTAACAGATAGATCCCCACACACACAGATAGACCTTCGCTTAGGATTCCCTTTTTCTTCTTTGAGTGTCAATAACTCATTAGGTACAGTCCGGCCGTCGAGAGAATGCGTTCTTGATGACACCTGTCAGTTTGATAGGTACTAACGAATAGGTATGTGTTTTCTAAATTTGATCATTATAGTTATAGTTAGGTATAGTCAGCAAAAACAGTCGATTAACACTTGCAGTTTTTTAATCTTAATTATTATGCGAAATATGTACCTAATTCTAATCGGAACAGAAGTAGGTACTTAAAATTTTAAGAACATTAACTCTTAACAGTTAAACGAAAAAAAAGCAGTTTATCGAATCATTTTGTGTTAATTTAGATTATGTCAAAAAGTAGCAGTATTAAAAGACTTCTGTTGCTGACCGTACACATCTGGTTAACCAAACTGTCAAATTTCTCCAAATGATTTTAAACCTTCTGATGTTGACGGTTAAGTTCAAAATCGAATGAGAAAATTTTACAGTTTGTGGTAACTTGACTGCTGCTGTGTGTACTAGAAATTTTCCAACTGACAGGTGTCAGGAACGCATTCTTTCAACGGCCGGACTGTAGATAATTCTATTCCACAGTACATTTAGGTATGGATGCACTTATGCAGCATAGCTATAGCTACCTATAGCAGTAGCGAAAGTTTTACCCTCCTCCCTCCCCAGACGCTAAACGTAAGGTCTCTTGGAGCTTAGGACTCTCGCACTTTTATAAAAAACTTTTTTACAAAAAAATACAACCGACTTCCAAAAACAACACTACAAAGTGAAAAATAACTTTAATTTCGGAAGTCCGTGTCTGGTTAAATGTATTTTACATTTTTTGCCACCGACTTCCGAAATTAAAGTTATTTTTCACTTTGTAGTGTTGTTTTTGGAAGTCTGTTGTATTTATTTTTGTAAAAAAGTTTTTAATTTTCACTTTTTAGTTGTGGTACACACGGCTACACATCAATACATTTCCAGTTTACACTGACCTCTCATTGTAAGGAAATCCTATAAAATGCGAGATCAGCTTATACTAGAAAGTTATAGCTTGATCTGTAGCCGTGCGTACCTACCCTACACAAATTCTAATACATAGAACATCATCCACATAAGTGGGGAAAAAATACGTATTATTGCAGCTATCTCAAAAACTACCCAAGCAAAGTTAATCAATTTTATATGGGATCAACCCTCTCGAATAGAACATTTTTTTTTTCAAAATCGGACGACTTTGTAAAATGTTATGCGTGGTCATACATAAAAAAAATTAAAGAAAAACCGAGAAAAATCCGTGTCAAATTGAGAACCTCCTCCTTTTCTTTCGTCGGTGTGTGTCAAACCTACCTATCGAAAGAATACTCTTTTCGATAGGTAGGTTTGACAAGATTGTTAGTCATTCAATTAAGGTAACTCTATCTAGGCAAGCAAATCAATCAATCTGCCTAGCCTTTTCCCAACTATGTTGGGGTTGGCTTCCAGTCTAACCGAATGCAGCTGAATACCAGTATTTTACATGGAGCGACTGCCTATCTGACCTCCACAACCCAGTAAAGTAACTGGGTAATACGATACCCCTTGGTAAGACTGGTTGTCAGACTTTCGGGCTTCTGACGACCCGTAACGACTGTCAAAGATCCACGAATGACAGCCGGGACCAACGGCTTAACGGCATGCTTTCCGAGGCACGGAGGAGTCTCGGTATGTAAAGAATGGTCACCCATCCACTGACCAACCCCGGCAAGCGTAGCTTAACCTGATGGATCGACCCGTGCGGCTGTTATTACTTAGCCATTAGCTCCTCTAGCTCTATCTAGGCAAGCAAATTAATAAAAATACCTAACCCAAAATAAAACAACCCCTAATCAAATCAAACTACCTAACAAATCCAACTCAACAAGCCGAACAATGAACAATACAAAAGCATACCTTTTATTATAGGAACGTCAGTAACAGTGTTTATTTTAATCATCGCGTTTTGAGCACAGATAAATTGGATAATAAGCGCGGTAGGGTGCCTCTACGGGCGGCCGATGTCAGGGCCAGGCATTACTCGCCCATAGAGATGACTGACTGCCAGTGTTTTGATGCAGCTTTATCGAGATTCGTTATTTGAAAATTGGTGTGTTTATTTCATAGACTTGGTTTTACTTTAAGTACCTACTTATACAGTCCTACCAACTTATCTGTGAACCAAAAGAGGACGCCACCGTCGATGCGTCGACACAATCGAATGACATGCGTCGGCACAATCGCAGACATTTCAACATGACGGCCGTAGTTCCAATTTGCGCCATTTCACAGATAAGTTGGTAGGAGTGTACTTATACGGTATAGCACAATCACACTATCACACTAATCACATCACATCACATCACACTAATATTATAGAGGCGAAAGTTTGTGAGTGTGAGGGTGCGTGTGTGTGTGTGTATGTTCGTTACTTCTTCACGCTCAAACGGCTGGACCGATTTGGGTGAAATTTGGTATGTAGATAGCTTATATCCTGGATTAACAAATAGGCTACTTTTTATCCCGGTTAACGCGGGTGAAACCGCGGAGCGCAGCTAGTCAGTCTATAATGTTCCCACTGCTGGAACACAGGCCTCCTCTCTGTGAGAGGGAGTGGGCGGTAATCCACCACGCGAGCCCAGTGTGGGTTGGTAAATATGACATGTCTTCGAATTTTTGGTTCTAGGACATGCCGGTTTCCTTACGATGTTTTCCTTCACCGTTTTGAGAGCAGTGGCGATGAAACAATTTACACAAAGCGCCTGCCTGGGTTCGAAGTGAGAACGGCTGCCAGTACCTACCAGTTGTAGGTCGTAGGTTCGAACCCAGGCAGGCACTTATACGGTATGATGAGGAGATATTAATAATTGCTCCTACCTAGGTAGGTCCGCCTCTATTAGTAATGCGTAGGTAATGCGTAATGGATAGGTACATATAAAAACTACTATGGTGAGGTCATGATGTGTCCTACCTCTGCTTGTACTACAAAGTAATTACTGCATCTAAAGTCTTTAATTATGGTGCAGCATTCACGTGGTTCTCAGCAGCTTTAGCCCAGTGACAGTTCTAAAACTACAAGAATTTTCATCAGGACTCTGGAACATAGGTAACGGCATCACAATATTGCAGATAAAAACAAACACGATCGCCAATAGGTACAGCTCATCTCACCAATCTGCTATTAGGTACCTAATTGTTCTAGAAACAAAAAGTGCAACATGAACTTGATAGGCGAATAGGAAGTGATCCAAAATTAGCTTGTAGGTATAGGGACTCCGAAACGATCAATTGATAGCCGCTTGCGCGATTGTGGTGTGTGTTTCCCGAGAGTCAATTTTCCGTAACTGAACGTGGTATAAGTTCTATACCAAGGAAATATTTTTTTACTTTTAACCTTGTTTCACCATTATTAAGTAGTAATATCCAATTCCATGCATTTAATATGATAGATTATCTGTGTCCGAACCTTTTAAGATCTGACAACACTCAGTGAACTAGTCAATGACATTAAAAAAATTTTATTTTAGCTGTCATAAAATCGAAAGAAAACAATAACAAGTTTTTGTCTCAACTTATGAATATTGTACTGTGGTAAGTGGTTTTATTTATGATTCACGTTAACAATTAAAACAGCATGCATTTTAAACCATAAAACATATAGGTCATCGCTTGTTTTTTCTTTGTAGAAAATCTAGAAATCTGAAACTAGCTGTGTTTGCTCTTTACATACCTATTTTTAACCGACTTCAAAAAGGAGGAGGTTCTCAATTCGTCGGAACCTTTTTTTTATTATTATTATTATTTTATTTTTTTTTTTATGTATGTTCCCCGATTACTCGAAGATGGCTGGACCGATTTGATTTTTTTTTTGTTTTATTCGAGAGGGTATACATCACAGTTGGTCCCATATAAAATTGATTAACTTTGCTTTGGTAGTTTTTGAGTTAGCTTCAATAATACGTATTTTTTCCACACTTTTATATGGATGATGTTCTAGTTTGTTTTGCAGGTAGTGGTATTAGAATTTTTGTGGGGTAGGTGCACAACTAAAAAGTGAAAAATAAAAACTTTTTTACAAAAAAATACAACCGACTTCCAAAAACAACACTACAAAGTGAAAAATAACTTTAATTTCGAAAGTCGGTGGCAAAAAACGAAAATACATTTAACTAGACACCGACTTCCGAAATTAAAGTTATTTTTCACTTTGTAGTGTTGTTTTTGGAAGTCGGTTGTATTTTTTTGTAAAAAAGTTTTTTTTGTGAATTTTATACGATTATACATCCAAACGAAATGCACTCCAAAATATAGCTCTGATTACTGGTACTTTAAAAACATAAGGTCATATCCTTCCGAGAAACACTTGGTTGGTTATCGGTTTGTATAAAACAACTGGCGCTCGCGCGGCCAGATGACGTCAGCGGCCCGTTCAGTGGACTGGTTTTATTTTGTCGCGGCCGAGCGATTCGCTCATCAAAAAGTGCAACATGAACTTGATAGGCGAATAGGAAGTGATCCAAAATTAGCTTGTAGGTAAAGGGAGTCGGAAACGATCAATTGCAACTGTCAATTTTTACGTGATTGACACACATTGATGCGCAAATTGATCGCCTACCAAATTCAATTGAAGCGCGATTATTGTTAATAATTGATAAATTGATGGCAATTGATCAATTGCAATATAAGTGAAGCTAAATCCAAGTTTGTACAGTAGACCGCACGTCAGTGGTACGTGATAACACTGACCATAATCTGGCTAGTGTAATACACACGGCTACACATCAAGCTATACATTTCCAGTTTACACTGACCTCTCATCGTAACGAAATCCTATACAACACGAGATCAGCTTATACTGGAAATGTATAGCTTGATCTGTAGCCGTGCGTACGTAGTTTCAATAGAACAACAGGATAGCTAAGTACTTATTATACCTGCTGGTTTTTTACCACTGTCACAGAATAAATAATAGTACGAACCATAGATATTATATTTCATGGGAATGACATGGGGACATGCGGCCTACTGTAACTACCTACCTAAAAAATAAAAATCTACAAAACTTCATTCGCCTAGCCTTTTCATAACCTAGCCTATGTTGGGGTCGGCTACCAGTCTAACCGGATGCAGCTGAATACCAATATATTACATGGAGCGACTGCCTATCTGATCTCCACAACCCACTTACCTACTGGGTAATACTGGTAAGACTGGTTGTCAGTCTTTCGGGCTTCCGACGACCCGTAACGACTGTTAAAGATCAACGAATGATCGTGCTTTCCGAGCACGGAGGGGTCTTGGTATGTAAAGATGGTGCCCATCGTCAGGCCAACCGTGGCAAGCGATCGTTCCGTGCAGCTGTTATTACTTAGCCACAAGCCCAACAAAAAATCTGCAACACATTCCTACTAAACTACCAAACTACCAACATTATTTAACCAATGTGTCCCCAGCCTTACTCCAACAAAGTGCATTACATAGCGTTGACCAATGTCCAAAATGTCCATAGACAAACAAATGGACTGATGCAATTGCACCCCGTGCTGATCACAAAGGGATTTGTCACAGTCCGATACAGCTCGGATGTAATTCACGTGCCCACGTGATTACCTATTCCGATTCGATTAATTTGTTGTCATAAGTTTGTAGGTGCAATTTTTGGTACCATTACACCTAATAATAATCTTAAATCCATTCATTCACTACCACTAGGTATAAAAGCTTAAAATTTTGCACAAGAGCGTTTCCTTTTAATACGAAAGTGAGGAAGAAAAAAAAGAAAGGATTTGAGGGATTTTTAATAAGGGATGAAAGTTTATACGTATAGGCGTTATTTTTTTTTTTTGTTACAAGCCGGAAGGAATTAGTAGGTACTTACCTAGTGCTTGTATAAAAAAAGTTAATTTAAAAAATTAAAAAACCGATACCCCACTCGAGAGGTTTGAGAGAATTTTTAGGGTTCCGTACCTCAAAAGGAAAAAACGGAACCCTTATAGGATCACTCGTGTGTCTGTCTGTCTGTCCGTCTGTCACAGCCAATTTACTCCGAATCTAATGAACCCATTAAGTTAAAATTTGGTACACATATGAATTTTGGTGACCCAAAAACGAACGTGTAACGTAAATAAATGAATTTTAAATATGGGGGTCCCTTTTTGGGGAAAAATGAGTAAAATTTAAAAAAAAGTTTTGCAAACAGTACTGTGTGACATATCAATTTATTGAAAGGACTTACTGTGAGGGCGAAAATTTACCATTCCCCCCCCCCCCTTATCTCCGAAACTACTGAGCCTAAAATTAAAAAAAAAAAAAACAGAAAATAGTTCTTTACCTATAGATTGCAGGAAAACTTTTAAAAAGTCTATTATGGTCTCAAAATAACATGGTAAATCTGTATATATAAAAAAATCAAAGTCCTGACCGAGTCGCTGACTAATACGAGTATATCAACGGACCGCCCAAACCGTTGGACCTAGAGACTTGAAATTTTGTACACAGATACCATAAGCAGTGCAAGGATTTGTGGAAATTTCATCCCTAAGAGGCTAAAATAGGGGATGAAAGTTTGTATGAAAAATCCCTTGAGTTCATAGACTTGAAAGTTACGGCACTTATGGCACGAATATTCATCTAAGTAAATTATAAAGTTTGTCAATTTTTGTCTAAGGAGGGATTGGAGGCTGTCAAAGTTTGTATGGAGGAATTTTAACGCGCGGTCCGATTAACTCAAAACTCAGTTTTAACTAGAGACCAAAAATGAAGACTAACGTGTATCAGGGTTTTCCAAAAATCTACCCCTTTTTTTTTTTGTGAATGGGAAATAATCAAATGACTTCTCCCGCTCTGGGCAGAGCGGGAGGGCGTGTCAGACTTTTACTGACTAAAACCCACCCATGTTCCTTCAGTTGCCCGTGCCAGGGCCACGGTATCTCTTTCAAACTACCCGCGACCCCGGAGGCATCGGCCCAATTGACCCCGTCACTGCTGACATCTCTTTGAGGCGCGCGTGGAACACAACGCGCCGTCGACCCCTAAAAAAATCCCCCCCCCCCCCCCCCCCGAAAAATCTACCCCTAAGGAGTAAAAAGGGGTAGTCAATTTTACAGCGGAGGATTTTATTGGGGGGCTTATTAACTCGAAAATTGGTGTAAATAATGTTTGAGTCAAGTTATGGAAACATCCCAGACGATTTTTGAAGTTCTACCCCTGTGGGCGTGAAAACAGAGATACAGTTTGTAAGAAAAATCTTATTAATTTGGTTAATGAACTTGAAACTTAGCACAAATACTTGCTTAAGTAAGTAATAAAGTTTGTCTTTATTCGTTTTTCAAAACTGCCCCTCACACGGGGCTTAGGGATGCTAGTTTGTATGGAAGAATTTTAAAGCGCGGTCCGATTAACTTGAAACTCAGTATTTGTACTTTTGATACAAAATAAATAATAATAAGTTTTGAGATTTTTTAAAGTCGATTCCCGAAGGACCAAAAAAGGAATAGTTAAATGTATAAGGGGAGGATTTTACTGCGTGGCTTGATTAACTCAAATAATGGTCAAATCTTTGAATCAAGTTATGGGAACTTCCAAACGAATTTTCACAGATTTTGACGGCAGACAGCTGATGTTATAAGGAGTAACTTAGGCTATTTTTATTTTAGAATAATAATTAAGGTTCCGCGCAAAAAAATAAAAACCCATGAAATCGGACATCCACGCGGGCGAAGCCACGGGCAGGCTAACTAGTTCTCAATATTGTGCTTACAAACTTACTAAGCCTCCGCTGTCCGTCCGTCTGTCAGAGGGCTGTATCTCATGAACCGTAATAGGTAGACATTTGAAATTTTCTATTACGGCTATAACAACAAATAATAAAAATAAAGTATAGTTTAAAATTGAAGGTAACTTTTCATTTTGAAAAAAAAAAATAACCTATCATGTGGGGTGTCATTGTCTAGAACTCATCGAGTAGAGTACAATCATATTTTTATTTTTTTTATCTTCTAAAATGAAGAAATAGGAGGTTGTAAAAGTTGTCAATTTTAGACCACTTCTTTACGAGCTCTATCGCAACAATTCCAGAAATTAGGAATTTGAAACTTCTGTATATATTATGTACCATAATACCTACTGTATTTAATCAACAAACACTAAAAAGGCGAATCATAAGTATTTTGTTTAAATACGAGCGATGTTCTGCAACTACAAAAAATAACCTTGTAATTCTCAGTATCATTATGAAATACAAATCTTTGCGATTGTTAAAGATATATGGTACCTACGTAACCGTTCGTGTGCGAGTCCGACTCGCACTTGGCCGGTTTTTTTTGAAGACTTACATTTTGGCGCCTAAAATCCGCCATTTATTTTTTATAATTTTAATGTACCCGGTGACACTCGCGCAATAAAGGCGAATGTAACGATATGTATAGCACTCTTCAAAATCGGTCAAGCCGTTTAGGCTACAGGAGATCACAATGGAACGGACATAAAAACATACATACATAATTATAACGCGTGAAAAACATTACCCTCCTTCTGGGTTAGTCGGGTAAAATATACCGACCGGCTGCTTGTGGCGGCTGTGTAGGTTCGATTTTTAATGTAACTAAATCGTTTTCTAGAATAGGTAGCTACTTATCGCCTGTAGGTACCTAGTATCTAAATACATGGTTAGAAAAACATAATTAGGTAAATAAGATTATTCCTTTTCCAATGGAAAAAGGAAGGCATAATAAAGGCCCGCAGGCAGAAACTACTAAGACTTTTGCAGACCTCGGAATCATACTCAGGAACCCGCACTCAGCGCAGTACCTACATAGTAGCCTGTGATAGTAGTGCACGCGACACAGAACACATAATACTCCTAACGGAGGCTCGCGACCTACACCACTATTATGTTTATTTGTATTGTATTGTACTAGTATGAAATTTATGATTGTATTCTGCGCACCAAGTTCTACGAAACATTGAAAAGCAGAATTCCATTTCGTAGCGCCATCTGTACGCTAGAGTTACATGTTGACGTTGTTCGCGAGAGTTGTGGTGTGTCTGTAGCTGTCTTTTGTTTGTTTTAAACATTAAATAGCGCCATCTATCTACTTTTATGTGTACCTAAAGTATTTTCCAACTTAACCAGATACAGATGGCGCAGTCTAAGTAGAATAAGTCACACATAAAATTATTAGAAATTAAATAATAATCAACTAGTTAAAACCATCTGATGACCAAGAAATTTATTTGAGATTAGTATTTACTAACATTTTGACTAAGAATGAGTTTTTGTAACTCAACAGTGTTGCCATTCCTAAGTTCAAAATGCTACACTATAATAATAAATAAATAAACAATATTTTACACAGTTTTTATTGGTACGCGATAAGTAATAAATTTCTGAATAAAAACCACATTTTAAGTAGTTAATAAATCCATAGAAAATGTGCATTTTTTTATGTAAATTCCTTAACATCAAAAATGAAGTCTAGTTAGTATTTAAAAAAAATAAAGTCTTCAAAAATATTTGAAAGGGCGGGAAATATACAAAATAAAAATATTTAGTCAAGGAAAAATTAATATTTTTAACTGAAACTGACGATTTACCATGTAAGTTTTGTCACAAAAGTCTTTTTATTTTAGTTTTTGATGAACCAAATGTTAAATTGTCGCTTCGTGACAGCAACACCGTTGCGAGTAAGCACGTATAATTTTATACACATGTAGGTCAATGGAAAAAATGGCTTAGCACCGAAGTAAGCTCCTATGTATCGTGGCAAGAAATAATTTTATAATTTAAATGGCCTTCAGTGATTTATGTCACATAGGTAATGCGTACAAAACCGTCGAAAATGAAACAGATCAGGTAAGTGAGTGTTTTTGTATCGTGCCATTTTTCAATGGGTGTTGTAAATGTCTTGGACTGTCAATCTGACCTGAAATCCGGATGATATTACACGAAATATTTGTTACAAGTGCATTATTTTACTTATGTGGACTATTAGGAGTGCTAAATATGGTTTTAGTGAACATTTGTTATGATAATAGTTGTGTAGTGTTCCGATATTTTTTTGACGAAGTGTAGTTAATGACATCGGGGAATGCACATAATATTTTTAGAATTATGTAGTTTGTACGTTAGAGGACAAAATAACAAGGTAACATATTATAAATATACTACTCTAATGTGTATGACGACATTTAAATGTTATGAAAGATGTTCAGAATGAGGAGTTGCTTTTATGGACAATATGCTTACCTACACCTACCCACTTTCTATAATAATGAGCTTCAATACAAACACAGTTACAATTCCTGCATATAGCTAAATCACTCAACTGAAGTAGTAAATATCTCCAAAGGTACAATTAGACCTTGTAATAACTGTAATTATAGAAATCAAAGTGTCAGATTCCAATAAGAAAACAATTAAAATGTCCTTGATAGAACCATTCATATAACAACGCTTACTTAGTTATTAATGTAAGCAACATCTGTCTTCATAAGTTCATAAATTTGGTTTTGTTTATTATTTATAAGATCTTTTGACCTATTTTGTCATGTCACCATATTTTAATGCAAAAACAAGTACTTTGTATTTTAAGTGTAATGCTGATGATAGACATTCTCAAAACTTACTTAGAATATGTTGCATTATTCATTCTGTTTTAAAACTAAAAGAGACATATTGACATCATCATCAGCCTCAATATAGTCATCTAGAGTCAGATAAGTTCCCAACTACAACTCTAATAAGAACATCAAGTGCTCAATTCAGCCTATTGCGGATCACTAATAATATAGGTCTCACCCAATCGGTCAGCCCACCTCTTTTGTATAATGTATTGGGAAAATGGGGTTCCCATTGTGTGTGTGCGCCAAAACCGAGGAAGTACAAATATGAAGCAATGTTTAGTAAAATTATTTTTATAAGATTTGAATTAATAGCACATAACTTCTCACCATTCAAATTCTTTATTTGTTTAAAACATGGTGTTTATAGGTCTTACAATTAAACAGGAGTACAAACATGTTTAGCTATTGGAAGTATAGCATGCAACATCAACCCATGTTAGGGAATATAAGATCATTAACGTTTTTTTTAAAAGCTCTGCCTTATAGAGATGCTTTAAAAATGACTTAATAAACCATTACGCCCGTCATCATCACTATCCACAGCCTGACTTCACCCACTGCTGAGCATAGGCCTCTCTTTTCATGTGCCAATCCCCACGCTCCTGTGCCAGCTTCATCCAGGTTCTACCCGTGATGGTAGAGCTAAGCTAAGCTGAAATGACGCGCCCCACTGCCGCTTTTACCATATTGAATGTATACAAATTTAAGTGGGTGTGTCATTTATCAGCTTGGACAAGCTCTAACAATGTTACACTAGTACTAAATTATACTATTGTATAATAGAACTTTAGCTTAGTTGGAATAATGTCCAAAATAAATTGGCTTGAAGCCCTGGCTAAAGTTAGGTCTCATTTTGTAAAATGATGGTTATTGCCTAAAGTTATATTGTTTATAGCTGATGCAATCAGTACAATGGTTCTGAAGTTGACAAGATGCAAGTATGCGCTGGCTCCTGTAATTCATTTAATACCTTGTCACTTGTGCAAGAGCTAGGGAATCATTGACATTTTCAACATGTAGATATAATTATGCCAAACTGAAACAAAACAGTTTGTTGTGGGCTGCATAAAATATTATAGGGCCTCAATAAAAAGCCATGGAATCATTGGCATTTTTAACACAACATACCTACGTGTATGATCATATGCAGCTGCATCCGGTTAGAGTAGATGCCAAACCCAACATAGTTGGGAAAAGGCTAGGCAGATTGATACCTGCATTTATGAAGTCATGATTAACTGTCCATTAAAATAATTTGTAGTTGCTAAATATTTATTTATAGGGTCTAATTTTAAGTACAGCACCTATGAGCCAGGGAATTCATTGAGATTATAATCAAAATTGTTTAATAAAATAGTTAGGACTTTTGTATTTATGGGGTTAAAGATAAATAGTGCAATGAACCAAGTTGCCTTCTGCAAAATTACAAAATGCATAAATTTTTGAGGAGCCCCAAACATAGCTTTGCTAATAATATTATTTATCTAGCTAGATCAATATTTTTCTACAGCTGGTATAATATTATGAACCTGTGTTGCAATCTGTGGAATGTTAAATACCTACACTTATATATAATCTAATATGTTATCAGTCTGATAACTATACATAATTCATCCAACAAACAAATTATTTTTGTTGATACTGCTGATGCAACAATTGTTTATTTACTTTGGTGCCAGTTCAGATAAACTTAAATAGGTAAAACAGTTTTATATTTTGAGTACCTATTTGCAATATTGAGTATTAGAATAAGAATAATTTATTTGCAGAAAATACAGGTTTTACCAGATGTAAAAATTGGTGGTGTAAGCACAGTCCATATTTTGCCTGTTTAGGGCATGCAAATTAGTTACTATAGGTACCTACGTAGGTACTTATTTATTTTAGTAGGATTTATAATACTAATTTTAGTAGGTATAACATGTACCTACTAATAAAAATTAAAGTACACACACTATAAAATATTTCTAATCTATATAAATTACAAGGTAACCTAACAACCTTAATATAATCTAATAAAAACCTTAATATCTATTACACATAACCTTAATATTATGATCTAATATAAAATTACAAAACTACAAAACAACCTTAACTTAAAAAAAATTATTTACATAATATTTATCTTAAAATAATGTTTTTTTTTTCTTTTTTTCTTCTGATGTAATAATCTCTTACTCAGTTCATTCAAAAGCAAAACAATTTTGTTTTTGTGCAATTTAAAAAGAAGCGGTAAAGTAGGAGAATTAAAATTTGTTTACAAACCACATTGCTTACAATTTAGATTCTTGTTTTTTTCTTATCAAGTAGGAGCTGCTTAATTGAATGTACCTACTATAACAACTAATTATAATGACTTGGTTTAATGATTAAATATGAGAAAATTTCAACAAAATTTGAGTTTCTACATAAACTCAAATATTAATGAGCCTAGTTAATTAATACTAGTTTATTAATTACTAGCGACCAGCGGGCCTGCTACGCATGGTTATTACGACTTGACAAAACGTAAGATTTCTTTACTAATTAGATAAATGTTTAATAGGTAGTACCTACCTAATGTGCTACACTGTGTAGACATAAAAATTCTGGGAATAAATTCCCTAAATGATAGTGAAAACCGCATTAAAATACGTTGCTAAGTTTAGAAGAACGACGCGACTAGACAGACACAAAAAGCGACTTTAATTTATAATATGTACTAGCTGACCCGACAGACGTTGTCCTATCTTGGCTATGAATATTCTAATGTTAACGCATGAAGTTAAAATGTTTTTTCTGAAATTTTCCAATTGTCTGCGAAATTTTCTTAATTTTTTCTTTCATAAAAACCTTCTCCTGACAGTCATAAACACAACAAAAAAAAAAATTAGCGAAATTGTTCCATCCGTTCACGCGTGATGCGATGACCAAGAGAAATAGGGATTCATTTTTATATATATATATAGATAGAAAGTAAATAACCACTCATAGCATAGCACTAAATCCATAGACCACCTACACATGAAATAAGTCGAAAAGCCAACTGTTGAGGCAACTAATCAAAACCTATTTACACAGACTAAGTAAATTGCCCATTTCCACTACAAAACACTATTAGATGGGACTTACAACTTTGATATTATTGCTTCAGTTGCATTCAACATGCAATTTAACTGTTAGTAAGACCTTGATTGTGCCAATGAAATATTTACTTTGTTGCATCTGGTCATGGCAAGCTCAAGACACCTATAAATAAACCAAATACTTGTAGGTGTTTAAAATATCACTTTATTGCTGTTCATGATCTTGGCTTTTTAACCAACTTCAAAAAAGGAGGAGGCAAAAATCTAAAATACAGATCCAGCCACCAATTTCCGAAATTAAAGTTATTTTTCACTTTGTAGTAGGTACCTATTTTTTTTCTGGAAGTTGGTTGTTTTTTTCCTATGAACATTCAAAAAAAAAATTGTTTCGAATTATACAGGTTGGTTGTTTTGCATTCTTCTTTGACCGCCTTGTATTGCCTTGTGCGTCTATATTGTAGGTGGAAAAATATGATCCTCTTATAAAATCTTTGAACATTGATTTTAAGAATACCTACACAATTTTTTTTGAAAAATATTGTAGGCCACTAAAGGCCTGTTTCACCATCTACAATTAAATTCCTATTTATTTACTTGGTAGATAATTTAACACAAATTCTATTCCATTTTTGAAATGATTTGGTCATCGTGAAATAGGCCTTTAGTCTTGCCGCGTAAGACAGCCCTATAGTAATAGTGCGGCCGTCGTGAGAATGCAGTGTTCCTGACAGCTGTCAGTTGGACAATTTCTGGTAATAAGGATCAAATTCGCAAAACACATATTCGTTAGTATGAAACTGACAGGTGTCAAGAACGCATTCTCTCGACGGCCGGACTATGTAACTAACATACTAGGAACACTTTCACGCCCACGCCTGTTTTCCTCGAATTAGTAGGCAGCTGGGCATAGTACCCACATAGCACCAGTTGTAATTCCTTTGTAGTATTTTAAAAGCTGACTACCACCAACTCCCAAATCTATTCTAAAATTCACTAGGAATAGGAACGAGTTAATGAATTGCTCTTGTAACAAAGTTACTTACTTGCAAACTTTTTATCAGGGGATATAAAAGACTACAGAGGTTATTCTGCAATTTTATGACGGCACTAAAATTCATTTGTCGACTGTAATAATGTTACAATGTGTGTCATCTATGTGTTTGTTCAGACGTGGCAGTATAGGCACAGAGTAGTAAAGGTACAGTAGTACATCAGGGCAGTGACCTTGAATTATCTACGGCCGCTCCTGCTCGGTAGATAAATCCGCGTCCGTCCGTGCGTAACTGCCGCGCACTCGAACTGTTGCCTACTGGTATACACTGAGACTTCGAAACGCGTCATTTTGGCCGTTTTTTTTTGTAAATGAGTAGGTACTACTGTAACTTTATTATTCTGTGGTATACGTACGCGACGCTCACTATTACAATAATGTGCATAAACTGCTTTCGCAAAAGGCAATTTTTGGAAAATAACTTAGACATAACGTTCAGTTTGCATTGCACTATACAACTTCAAAAATGTTATGACTTTTTCAATAGTAGGTACTAGTCATTCCAAAATTTACTTAATTTACACTGTCAGAACAAGGATTTGAATAGAGTTTAGAATTATCTGTGAAAGCTTTTTACTTAGGCCAGAATTCATGAATGCAAATGTCTTGGTTCGCGAGCATTTCGGTGGCAATCTTGAAGGAATGTCATACGTACCTGCCGAGCTGGCTAATTAGCGAGCTCAGCAGGTACCTACGTATGACATCAATCATTTCTCATTGGTAATTGACCATAATGTAGTAAACCTACTTAGGCGAACGATAGGGCTTCTTTTTCAAATAATTTTCAATATTCCAATAACTATGTCAAATCACATTTCTGCAAATTAATGAAGCATCTTGTGCTTCAGAAACGCGAAGCGTGTACCTATTTGTAAATTCACCCGAAACTTGCTCCGTCTGAACAAAACTCAACAGCTAAACTGTCTGCTGTGTTTATGTTGGATTATAAAAGTTAAATGACAATTTGTATTTACAAAAGGTGAATGTTCATTGCCTATTCTATTCAGTAACTCAGTGACGAATGACGAATTGTTCCTTTTACCAGGGACCTTTTCGGGTAAGATTTTTGAGGTCTTAATTTATGCTCGAACTAGGTACTAAGCCCTAATGTTCAATGATAAGATATCATCCTCTTTATATGAAAGTTCGCTCAAATCAAATTTTTGACGCTCTGTTGAGTAACATAGTAAACATCCACCATTTTACCCCATTTTTTTTTTTGTGGTACCTGAACTTTCTATCCAAATGCACTTTTCAAGAACTGTCTAATGACAAAATGCACTCAGCAGATTTGAAGTCTTATTGCGCACACTCGAATTGTGGTAAGAAAAGTACAGAAGCACATCAAGCTACCCTAATCTGTCAAATTTTCCCAATTGAATATAAACCTTATTCCTTTGTGGTAAAGTTGAAATTCAATCAAAGAAAATTTACATTTTGGGGTAGCTTGTGCTGGCCTCTGTACTAAGTAATTTTTTTTTTTTTTTTTACAAGAATTTTACAAAATACTTTTGGGTTTGGACATAATATAAGTCTTAAATGCTTTCGAGATATCATGAAAAAATACATACGTAATACATTTGGCATACCTACTTACTTACTATTTATGATTTCATGCATCTTTACAGTTGAATGATTCAAAATCAAAAGTCATATACCTATAAACTAACTACTACTATACTGACTACTTCTTTTTTTTTCTTTTTTTTTTTTTTTTTTTTACTGCTGAGACAGAATCAGCACTTTTTGAACGTCATTTAATTACATAAGACAGTACCCCAAAACGCCCACTCTTCACCACTTCCTAGCTCTTTAGCTGGGAATCAAATTGAAATGCCTTCGAGGCTAAGAAACGGAGATAAGTTCTGCTAGTACTTCGATATTGACCATATCTTTCTAGACGTAGGTTACCTACGTTCAAACATGAACCGGAATATCGCAGTTTGTCATAAGTATGTAGGTCAACGTGAAAAATATAGATCCTGATGCAATTTATTGAGGTACTTTCGAGCTTACATGCCTAGGATGTAAGAGTTTCTTTGACTTGTCCAATTTTAAGATGATTCCTATTATTACTACTTTAGGTATAGTTCGATTCAGACTTAATGACGGCACAGAAGTTAGTTGCGAGTGCAGGTATAGTACGATACAAACTTAAAAGAGCAAAATCTTAAAAAAATCTTAAATATAAAAAAAAAAACTTATTCGAGCTTAACTAAATGGAGCCTAAATTATTGTCGATTTGACTGTGCCTGCACGGCCTGCACTTACAGCTAACTTCCGAGCCGCATCGAACTGTACTTAGTAGTATTTGGTTAACAGTACACACGGCTACATATCAAGCTATACATTTCCAGTTTACACTGACCTCTCATTGTAAGGAAATCCTATACAATGCGAGATCAGCTTTTACTGGAAATGTATAGCTTGATCTGTAGCCGTGCGTACAACGAATGGGCTCGTATCTTCGCCTATGTTGAACTTTAGACACCAACCTTACTTTCATGTAAACTTTGTTAGGTTGCTCCTTGAGCCAATTCAAAGAATCGGTTAATATTTTGTTTTATTTATTAACAACTACAACATAATATAACACATAAGTAATATTATGTTAATCTTATGTGTTATATTATAATAATAATATAACACATAAGATTTTCATATTTCAGCAACTGGTTCCATCGGTAGGTATACAAAACGACCCGGTTTAAAAAAAATAAGAACCAGGTTTTAGTCGGTTTTTATTTAAAGAGACAAGATGGTGTCGTTGAAAAGTTCAAGAATAAAATCAAGTAGAAATTATACGTAGACCGGTAAAATTAAAGCTAAAATAACACTTTGTAAGTTTGCAGACAGCTTGAATATAGACCTACACGGTTTTATTACAAAACACGATTGATCTTTATCTTTAGACCCACGTTAAAACCATCGAGCCATTTTTGAGTTACTTACGAACTTTATTCTGCCAATATTCAAGTTCTAGATATTACAAAAAAACTGATTTTAAACCCGAGGCTAAGTTGTATGTATTAGAATTTTACCTTAGTTGGATTTGGAATGAGGTTCGAAAAACTGACTCGTTTTGTAATGAGACGGACGAAGTTCAAACTCAAACTCTCTACAAATTCGGGTCACTACTTTCCGGGCTCAGGGACGTACGAGCTTAGTGTTCCAGAGCTTCAGGCTAGCGTCAGGGACTTTTGGGTTCAAAAGGCCCTGACTCGGGTCTGCGTAGATAGAGCTGTAATTGTGTGGATAGAAATTAATAGGTACTAAGGTTTACATCTTTTCCAAAATTTAAGTTTAATTATTAGGTATACTGGTTAAACACAAATTGAATGGCCATCGATGCTGTTTTCTTTTTAATCTCTGAGACTAAATTGACAAGTTTAGTGCAAATGTCAAACCGACTTACATTTGAATGTAATTTAAGCATGGACCTAATATACAAACTGGACTGAGCTCTCGTACCAAAAACACGAGCAGAGAGAGATATGTCATACAGAGGCTGTTTATCCCTTTCTAATAGGGTGACCAAACATTTTTATAACAATCAGGAAAATTCGTTTTGAACGAGAAATTGGGTCCGGTTGACATTAAGTTATTTCAAATTATTGTTTGTAATACAAAAATATTGTAAGTTACTTATATAGTGAAATAATGAAACCTTATACAACATGTTCCCGCCATCGCGACATACCTTCAACACGCGGGTAGGGCTAGTGACCAATAATCATAAAAAATATAATAAGATAAAATAATTCGTAAATTGAAAATAAGAAAAATTAAAACAAATTAAATAATGAAATAATAACCACTATTAGGATGCAAAAGACTCATTCATGAAGCTATTATTCTATGCCATCTGGTAAAAGGTCATTGAGCAACACCGTTTTATTATGTTCATCGTTTGTCTATTGTTCTGAACCAGCTATTAAGTAGCTTCATGGAAAAAAACTCGAGTGGCGTGGCCTTTTCTTTCTCTTTCGTTTCAATGTACAGGTTGCTCCAAGATGCTATTTTAGAAAACCGTAAATAAATAAATAAATAATAACGTTTAATGAAATCAAAATATCTTTATAGAACGAAAATGAGAAACCGTATACGAGTGTTGAATTAATTGACATTGTAACTTACAATGTCACTTAAAATTTGCACGAATAGAAAGTCGAATATAGTGAAACCATATGTAACTTTACCATAATCAATGTACCTATATTCTGGCAAATAAAGTATTCATTCATTCATTAATGTCGCCATTGCAGCAGCACGTTGGATAAAAACTATACATACCTATCGAAATACTTTTTTCGAAAGCTTCTTATTTGAAACTGAACATTGTTGTGTTCTATGTCGGTTTTTAACAGTTTACCTAGTATCTACCCATATTTTTGAGAAAAGAAGTTATGATAGCTAGACTACAATATTGTTGAGACAAGCCTTGTGTCGATTCATCAAATATGATCACGTACATGATACGTGGCTTATGAAGTAGGCAAGGGTGCATGTAGAATCTCGTTGCGGGGGACCATGGTCTTTTCTTGCTCTTTTTTTCGTTTGCTTTATAGAGCTGGTGTTAGGTATTTAACGGAAGCAAAGAGAAATAAAACTTAAATGTGTCAAAAACCAAAATCAAAAGTTATTTATTGAAACTAGGCTGAGAAACAGAATCTGATAATACAAATTATAAAACCAATATCCTTACTACTGGAAAAAATTATGGTACCTACACTAGCATTCAACCCTCATCGAGATTTTGCTATAATAATCTGCCGGCTTGAAATGAAGGCTACACACCCAGATTTTGGCTCCAGTTTACTTTATGACCCGTTGATTTATTATACTAGTTATTTTTTTTTTTTTTTTGTATAATATATCCTTTTTAGTGTAATGGATCCCTGAAATACGGAAAAGAAAAAATAATAAAAAAAAAAAAACACCAAAAACCATCGCCTAATCAAGCCGGGACCGGTGGGATGTGGGAGTAATAGGGTGGGGAACACTATGGGACACCTCAAAGACATTAACCTTGACCTCAAGGTTATTGACCATCGGGTCAAGGTCAAAATTCCAAACGCCAAGATCCGAAATTCTCAGGAGCAGTAACAGGTAAGATCCGTGGTTCTCCTAAGGTTGGTGAATCATTTGGGTTAGGTTAAACTCAAACTCAAACTCAAAGCATTTATTTCAAATAAACCAATTACAGGCACTTTTGAATTGTCAATGGGTCGGTCAGTCAGAAAGATGAAGCTAGTTGCCCATTCCAAAGCGTAGTAGATCCCTATGGAGAAGAACGGGCAAGAAACTCCACGGACACTCTTTTAAATCATAATATTTTTACAAAATATTGGTTACATCGTTCATGTTGAAAATATACATGTGAGAACAATGTAGAAAGACGTGCACGTTAAAAAGCGTCCGTAATAAAAAGATAAAAACTAAAACAACTAAATTAAATATTAAAATTAAAAATAAGCCATGGCAGCTAAGAGACGACCAGTCCCAACTGACGGCGCCCGTTCACGAACATGACGCATGGATCGGTTAGTGGTTAGGTTAGAACAGTGACCATTAACGCGCGAAGGCGAGCGAGCGAAGCGAGCGTGCCGCGGTAGCGGCCGCCGAGCGCCAGATCCCCTCTATTGTGGGTGAATCATTTGGATTAGATGAGGCGGTGAATGACTCGTATAATATTAGACGGTGAAAAATTTACCTAGAGCTACAAAAAAAAAAAAAAAAAATTCGCTTTTTTACAGCATCAAATTTTTTTTGGGTAGAATAGACACTTCATACCTCAAGGACATTTTGAAAGTCAATGACCCTGAACTCAAAATCAGCGATTTTTCTAAGGTCATTGACCTTTAGCAAAAGTCATTGACCTTGAAGTCAAGGTCAATGACCCTGAGGTCAAGGTCAATGTCCTTGAGGTATCCCATGGTGTTCCCCACCCAATTACTCCCACATCCGACTGGGTCCCGAAGGCTTGATTAGGCGATGGTTTTTGGTGATTTTTTTTTTTTTGTTTTTTCTCGATTTCCGTATTTCAGGGATACCAACATTACACTAAAAAGGATATATTATACCAAAAAAAAATAACTACCTACTATAATAAATCGACGGGTTATAAAGTACAGTGCTTTCCAGATTTTTTAGTAATTGTTTGTGATTCGGGAATTACATCCTGGTTGGATTTTTGCTTCATTTCTTCTTTCGATGGAAAGCTGTAACCAACATAAAATTTATGTTATTTCAATCACGCGATGCTTATGTACAAATTGTATTTTCGGCTAACATTAATAGTTTTAATCAGAAATACACAAAAGCTTTAGCGTCTTCCGTCTACATTACGTCTAGAGCATGGTCACACTACTTAGACTTGACTCAAAATTGTTATTAAATAAAATCTTTGTTATTCGGATCCTTACCTGTGAAATGAAATGCCACACAACCAGCATATGATTCACTTTTACATCTCTTGATGCAACACTTTCACTTTCTCACTATTTACTTTTTTTACTATTTATTTTCACTATTTAAATTGAAAAAGAACCGCCATGAAAGCATTGCTGTCAGATTTCAGTGTTACCAGAGTAATTATATGATAGCTACCAAACAATCATCATCCATTCATTCATATATCCAAACTTTCGTGTTTATAATACTAGTAAGATGTATGTCTAACAATTATCTTTTTGTTGCAG
The DNA here is from genome assembly GCA_946251885.1 of Cosmia pyralina. Taxonomy (NCBI): domain Eukaryota; kingdom Metazoa; phylum Arthropoda; class Insecta; order Lepidoptera; family Noctuidae; genus Cosmia; species Cosmia pyralina. The sequence goes on from OX276365.1 coordinate 6,709,880, forward strand.
TCGGAACGCATTATGGAAGAAAATACGATCGTCCGTGATCTCATCACAAAAATTCTCGATGAGACCGGACCTTCAGATGGGTGCAGGTGAGTTGATTCAAACAATTTGAACATAACTTAAATAATGTCTAAAATTCTCTACAAAAAAGTACCTCTTTCTGTTCTTAAATAAGACATCGAAAATTTTAGCTTCGTCACTGTAGGATTGGTAGGCTTAGTTTTAACGAGATATTGTTCCAAATGTATTAGCAGTCTTTTAGAAGTAAAGAAAGACGAAGAAATGATGGATGGTTTGTGTGAAAGATGACATGGCTAGTGAGGGGGTGACTTCGGAGTTGATAGCTAATATAGTTAGATTTATGGAAGAAGAATAACATGCTGGGCTGACCCCAAATAAATTGGGTGCAGGGCAGTGGATGCGAGAGTAGTGGTGGCCCAGTGGTAACAGAATCGAATTACGAGTTGGTTGTGGGTTCGAACCCAGGCAGCCGCTTTACTTTGTGTAAATTATTTCATCACCACTGCTCTCAAAACGGTGAAGGAAAACATCGTGAGGAAACCGGCATGTCCTAGAACCAAATTGAAGTTTAATTGAAGAATAAAAACCGGCCAAGTGCGCGTCGGAATCGAACACGAAGAGTTCCGTACCACCGTACAATATTTAACATTAGGTATAATTAAAAAAAAATGCTTCAGTAAAAAAAAAAACATTTTCTTGTATGGGGATTGGGACCCCATTATTTATTTTTTTACTTCATAAAAAAATAAATATCTGCCGAGTCAGCCAACATGAGATAAAAGTTTTAACAGCTAATAATAACGTGTTTTAAAATCTTTAAGAATAAATACTTCAAAATTGCTTTACACAATGCCAAATTATTGACGTAATACTCTTTTTTAAGAACGACATTTTAAGGGCGCCACGTCCTCTAGTTATCTTTTCTTTATCAAATATCAAATTGGGCATAAAAATAAGACATGTAAAATGCTGCATCGCTATTTATTATTATTATTTTTATTACCGCCAAGCATAATACATGAATATGCATTTGCTATAATAATAATTAATGACGTTTTTTTATCGTATAAAATTATAATATTTTATTAAATATTTAAATTTGGCCTAGTGACCTGACCCCTGTGATTGTTCGCGTTCCATATAATCATTGGTTAAAAGTCCAAGAACAAATAGTGGATGAGCTGTTTCGACGAAAAAACTAAACAAAGTACGGTCGGGAATAGAATAAAAATGCTTAATGGAATTAAATAAGGGTATCTTCGCTCTCGACTCTTATTCTACGCAGGCGCAGCCGCATAGACACATTGCAATCCATTGGATACAATCAATAACAAAATGTCTATTTATTTTAAAAAAAAGTAGTATTTTGAGAGACGTGGTGTCATCAACGCCCTATGCGCGTCACCCTTTATTTTGTTCTGAAAAGTTTCCGGTCTTATTCAGTGACTTTCGTACCATGTATGTGAATGCTGAACCATTGTGTAAGAAGACTATACTAAACATATTCAAAGATCATCATTCTCCTGCCCTTATCGCAATGTATTTGGGGTCGGCGCAACATGTCCCTTTTTTCCCTACTTCTCTATTAGTCGTCATCGCGGTAGTCACCCCCTTTCTCGCCATGTCATCTTTCACACAGCCCGCTCAAACTTATTCAAAGAATAAAAGACAATTGCTTAGTACAATTGTTAAAAGTCTTTAAAACAAAATTAGGTTGTAGTTAATAAAAACTTTTTTTACAAAAAAATACAACCGACTTCCAAAAACAACACTACAAAGTGAAAAATAACTTTAATTTCGGAAGTCGGTGTCTAGTTAAATGTATTTTCGTTTTTTGCCACCGACTTCCGAAATTAAAGTTATTTTTCACTTTGTAGTGTTGTTTTTGGAAGTCGGTTGTATTTTTTTGTAAAAAAGTTTTTATTTTTCACTTTTTAGTTGTGTACCTACCCCACATAAATTCTAATACCACTACCTGCAAAACAAACTAGAACATCATCCATATAAAAGTGTGGAAAAAATACATATTATTGAAGCTAACTCAAAAACTACCGAAGCAAAGTTAATCAGTTTTATTAGGTTGGGGAAAAAGTCTTTTCGCATTATAGTATGTATGAACTTAAAATAAAATCTCTTTGGCTATACTATTTGTATCTGGCTGGTTTTGGTATCATTGAAAGTTTAAATTTTAAAGAACATAATTCCAAATTCAAATTAGGAAAATGTGTGATTTTCATTTGTTTTTCGTAATGTCAAGATGAGTGAATCTAATGAAGAAATTCGATACATTTTAAAATTTTACTACAAAAAGGTAAAAATGCAACGCAAGCCGCCAAAAAAATTTGCGATGTTTATGGACCCAGTGCAGTGTCTGTGAGAGTAGCACAAATTTGGTTTAAGCGTTTTCAATCCGGAAATTTTGATGTCAAAGATACACGTCGCTCTGGTCACCCTATTACGGATAAAATGGATGCCATTTTTGAAAAGGTGGAGCTAGATCGGCATAACAGTAGTTACAACGTAGCTGAAGAACTGGGAATTGACCACAAAATAGTTTTGGCGCATTTGAATAAAACTGAGTACACAAAAAAGCTCGATATTTGGGTACCTCACGAGCTCACTGAAAGAAACCTAATGAATCGTGTACTCATTTGTGATTCTTTATTACGACGTAATGAAACCGAACCATTTTTGAAGAAGCTGATAACTGGTGATGAAAAGTGGATCACGTACGACAAGAACGTGCGAAAAAGGTCGTGGTCAAAGGCCGGTCAGGCTTCACAGACTGTGGCGAAACCCGGGTTAACTCGCAACAAGGTGATGCTGTGTGTGTGGTGGGATTGGAAGGGCATTATTCATTATGAGCTGTTACCACCAGGCAGGACCATCGATTCTGAACTCTGCTGCGAACAACTGATAGATTAAAGCAAGAAGTTGAGAGAAAGCGGCCGGAATTAATCAACAGAAGGGATGTGGTTTTTCATCATGGTAACGCTAGACCTCACACATCTTTACCCACTCAGCAAAAATTAAGAGAGTTTGGCTGGGAGGTGTTAATGCATCCGCCGTATAGTCCTGACCTTGCACCTTCAGATTTCCACCTGTTTCGGTCTCTTCAGAATTCTTTAGGCAGTGTCAGGTTAACATCACGAGAGGACTGCCAAAACCACTTGTGGCGGTATTTTGATCAGAAGTCCCAAAATTTCTATAGCAATGGGATCATGTCCCTACCTACAAGATGGCAAAAAGTTATCGAACAAAATGTTACTACACAACAACATTGTTGTTGTTTGTTGTTGTTGTTGTTGTTGTGTTGTTACTTTAGATAAATGTAAATAATGTATATTAAAAAATGTTTCGAATTTTCTCAAAAATGCGAAGAAACTTTTTCCCCAACCTATTATATGGGACCACCTGTGATATATATACCCTCTCGAATAAAACAAAAAAAATCCAAATCGGTCCAGCCATCTTCGAGTAATCGGGGAAGGTTCCGACGAATTGAGAACCTCCTCCTTTTTGAAGTCGGTTAAAAACTATTATACTTTTGTAAGCTGATTGATCGATACGATTAAAGCCGTGTTACTTTAACACGACATGACATTTTGACTTGTTGTTTAAGTTCTTTGTAGAAATAAATGTCTTGGGTTTGTTATAGAGACAATTTTTAGGCCAACGCCTTACAAAAAATATGATTTAGAATTATTTTGTCTCGATTTATTAGGCAATTGCCCTGCAGTGAGACAACATAGAGTATAAATAAAATTTGTAATATGTTAATACAAACCTGTCAAAATACTGTAGGTACAAACTACAAAGTTCTTTCGGCTTGTGGCCAAAATTGGACTAACGTTGCCATATTGTTTGGGTCAATACAATTTCTGTGACAATTTCACAAAATGCTTACCAACAACGCCCTCCTGGCAATGTTATTCTGGCGCCAAAAGATCCATTTAGCACTCTACCTACCCATGATCTCATCATCTGCCTAGCCATTACCCAACTATGTTGCGGTCGGCTTCCAGTCTAACCGGATGCAGTGAATACCAGTATTTTACATGAAGTGACTGCCTATCTGACCTCCACAATCCAGTTACTGGGTAATACGACACCCCTTGGTAAGACTGGTTGTCAGACTTATGGGCTTCTGACGATCCGTAACGACTGTCAAAGATCCACGAATGACAGCCGGGACCAACAACGGCTTAACGTGCTTTCCGAGGCACGGAGGGGCTTGGTATGTAAAGATAGTCAACCTTAACCTCATCGATATTACTTAGCCACAAGCCCTCTACCTACCCATGCTAAATAATAAGCCTTTTATTCTTCTTTTTCAGCTCTTTACAACCGGAAAAGCCTCTGAACAGCATACAGGCGAACAGCCAGTATCATAAAAACGAAGGAAACTCATTCTTACCACCGCCATTCAACTCGTACCAGAACAACCAACTGTTCAACTTCAACCAACCGGACCAAAACGGGTTCAATTTCAACTTGCAAAACGGTTTCGGTAACACAAACGGTTTTGTCAATTACGAGAACGACGTAAACGCGTTACTCGGTATCGATACGGTACCAGATACTACCGCCGATACTGTGACTCAAGAACAGCTGAACTTATTAAGACTTGCTGCTCAAGAAATCGGCGGCGCGCAGTTTACAACACCACCTACAAGCAAATACGACGAAAAATTCAACAATTACAATTTCTTCGAACCTAACCAAAGAAATTCGTTGCCTGAAGCTAATATGTTCCCAGCGAACAACTTCAGCAGACCAAACAGTCTAAACCTTGATATGAACTTCAATACGAATTTTGAAACCCCATTCAATAATACACAGAGGTTTCCTAATAAATATGAGAATTTCTTGAAAGATCAGAATCAGGAAGCAGAAATATTATCATATTTGAATCAATTGAATATGTCTTCTGACAGATCTCGTGAAGAAAACGGAATTAATAACGTAGATTTGAGGATGCCAATGGATTTAAATGGTCATTTTCCGAATGAGGATTTTCGACAAGAGGAAAGGAACAAAATGTTTGTTAACAGAAACTTCCAACAGATGCCGCCTAACAGAAACTATGGGGAGGGTAACTTCTACGATATGATGGCCCAAATGAATGATAGGAGTCCAATGGGTCAAAACTTCGATTTCTCGAATCAATCGACGCCCGTTTCGGCCGCAAATTCAATGAACTATAATCGATCGAATGGGTATAACCAGAACGATTTGATGCAACGTCGTGACATGAATCCTATGATGCCTCGTGAGAATTTCCAAGGAAATGGGAATATGAATGATAGGACAAACTTTGAGAATCTCGGTCGGGAGAATATGCAGCAAGCAGCTATGATGAGACAGAACCAAGAGTTGGCACGGCAGATGAGTTTGTTAATGCGGAATAGACCACCACCAACCCAGTTGAATGTTGATGTGTCATTTCTGCATGAGAATAACCCTTTTAACCTCGGTAAGTTTATTTTTGTTTACTTTTTAACCAACTGCGCGACATCAAATGTTTTTGTTTGACATGGTTTGTTTTGTGTCTACCTCGTTGGTTTAGTAGTCGCAAGCGCTACTGTCGAGCATGAGCGCTTGGGATTCGATTTCCAAGTCGGGCAAAGTATTATTGAGTGTTTTCATCAGGAACATGGGACTTACTACCTCAGCTTTTTATCTCGCTCGCACGATACTGCTCGCGGACTGAGTGAGAGCGAGACTGAGTGCGGTGCTGGGCGCCGAGAGTTTAGGTAATTGTTTTTTACGGTGAAAATTAAAAACATAAGACCTGCTTTATAGTTAGTTCAGTTAGTATGCAAAGTTTCATAATCTAATTTGAAGAAGTTTTTGAATACCAGCGGTTTATTGTTCGGTATGGAGGTAACTGCAATTTTATTCTGTCGAGACAATTTTATGGAATCGTGTTTTCGCCAAACATAGTACCCTCAACTTTACCATATATTTATTTCAAAATTAATGCTGCAGTATTTTCGACATAACGGAGGATCATGCTAAGCCATTTGAGGTAGTATAGGCTGTTAGACGTTACTGGCGAAATGTGGGTGATGTTTTGTTATTTATAACATTATTGTAGTAAAAATATTAACAAATCAGTAAGGTCTGGCTACAGAGTACGCGAAACATACTAAATCATCGTCAATATTGATATTATAAAATTCAATAATGCATTAAACAAGTTACGTTCAATATTTGCTGAAAATCATTGCTTATTCAATAAATGGCCTTGATAAATATACTTTTGTTATTCAATGAATCGGCAGCGCGCGGTCTAATGAAGCTAGGTACAGTCAACAAAAGAGATATCTAGGCAGGGTATACTAACATATTTGTATGTGAATTACTTCATGTTCAATTTTATATATATTACTTGGTTTTTGCAATACTACATTGTAACACATCAACACAAAATTGTATATTTTCACGAAATTGAACATGAAGCAATTCACATACAAATATGTTAGTATACCCTGCCTAGATATCTCTTTTGTTGACTGTACGTAAGTAAGTTGAAGAGTTCCAAGGTAAAAAATATCCATTGAATAGACTGTATTTTTTTTAAGATGAAAGATGAGCAATAGTTAAAAATACAATGATAAGTTCATAGGTGAACCATTTAACAAAAAAATGTTAGATACCATAGACATTTTTCATATCATAGTCAACTTTTTGCTTTCGACTTAAAACAATTCCAAAAAAAAAATTAAATATTAGTAAAAACTTCTCAACAAGTAAATAGTTTGGTCCTATGCTCTGCTTATTATCTATATGGCCCTCTAATAAAGTTCCGTCAGTATTAAATATTTTTCCTACATTTCCAGGTCTGGGCGCGCTATTAGGCCCAAGTCCACCGGTCCCACCGCCAGTGCTGCCATCACCAATGTTAGATCTACCTCTTCTGGCACCATTTTACGCAATGAGGAATATGAGGTAAATTTTTAACTTCTGTATTTTTTTAGAGTTCATAGTTTAGATGCCCATCTTAAATAGTACCTAATAAGACAATTTCGCCTGGGTATACATTAAACCACTATACATATTTACATTGCCAGAAGCGGGGTAAAATAAAAAAAAAACCGGCAAAGTGCGTGTCGGACCACGCACAATGAAGGGTTCCGTAGTTGGGATAAATTTATCCCAAGAACAAACTTAACATTGTAGTTGAAAAACATGTTGTCCCATACATTCAAACTGCAAATGTAAGTTTGCACTCACAATATTGAGAGATTTACCATGTTATTTAAGACCACAGACTTCTTATAGGTTTTTCTGTAATCTAGTAGTAAAAAACTATTTTCTGTATTTTTATTTTTTATTTTTTTCAAAATTTTAGGCTCAGTAATTTCGGAGATAAGAGAGGGGAATGGTTAATTTTCTTAAATAAGTAACGTTTACTGGTTTATTGGTAAAGGCATATTTTAGCTATTTCTTAACTACTATTACAGTAACTCTAATGATGAAGGTGCATTGCAGCTTCCTTCGTGGTAGGAACTGGATCAAATGACACGAATTATCATAGCAGATGACTAATTGACTATATTATATTCAAACCCTTGTTTCCAATTGATGTTATTATTAAACAAATATGAACTTTACAAAAGTGTCAAGTAAGTAGATTTTAAAATGGCTGTTACTTAGCTGAATTGCGCACACAATTTTAAATAGGTACATTTTCTCAATAAATGTACCGAAGTAAAAATTTTCACTCCGGTACAATTATTGATAAACTGTACCTATCTAAAAACATATTTATAGTTCAGAATCGTACCATGCACATCTATCAACAATTTGGCCAAAAAACATTTTAAGAATGTAAAACATTTTATTTAATAAACATAGCTTTCTGTAAAAAGTAATTATTTGACTACCCATTTGTAACAGCGTCCTTAACTTGATGGATCGACCCGTGCGACTGTTATTACTTAGCCACGAGCTCCTCCACAATATAAAAGTACATTTTCAAAATATGACTAAGAACAATACATAGGTAATAGTTATAATTATACTCTGAGAGACTGGTGCCTAAGCTAGGTGTAAGGCGTGTATTTCAGGACACCAGATGTTACATGTGCGTTGGTGTTTAATCTTTGTTCATTCTATCTTTTATTTTTGACGTTTTTCCAGAACCTTTTTTTTTAAAAAAAAACTCCATCCAACATATGCTAGACTAGAGCAATATGAAACCTGTATTTTTTTTTTACAGAAGCGCAGCAACCTCATCCGGTATCCTACACGCCCGCCTCGACGCATGCTATGAACAATGGCGTCAGTTAGAACGTGAACGTAAACGCACGGAGGCGCGGTTAGCGTTAGCTTACCCCGGGCGCGCTGTGTCGTCGTCTAACTCGATACCTGTGCCGAGACTGCCGCCTTGTCCTACCAGGGTGGATCGACTCACTGTTGATATGCTGCGAGAGCATACTAAGGTAAAATCTTCTTAATCTTCTTCTCATCGTTTGTTTGGTTAATTCTTTTATTTTAGAATGATAATGTATAACATAAACCGCATAAGTTGTGCTCCACAAGACTACACGTTATAATTACTACAAATAGTAGCTTTATATTGTTACAATCGTTAAAACGACTTGACACTGACGACTTGAGACTTGAGATGCCGATGCATTCCACCAGCTTTTATGACAAGTCTTTTACAGTTCAAGCAGTACGATTATGGAATGCCTTGCCCGTGTTGATAAGGCGAGCTCAACCTTTGACCACTTTTAAAATTCTGGTAAAAAAACACTTCCTCTCTCTTTAAACGGCATTATTACATGTATAGTTCCTTGCTCTTGTTTCATGTTTATTATTGTATAAGTATATATATACAAAGTGGATACGACAATACGACAATAAATGAAAATACGAGCAGTACTAATGAATAGGTAGTAGTTTATAGGAATTATCAAATAAATCCTAACATTGAAATTAAAGAGAGTGACTTTTTCTAACAAATTAAATAGCTTAAAAATGTAAACAAAATAGAACACCATTTTTAAACGGCTGGCGACTGGGGCACTGACCGACCCAACACACCATTGTTGGTGACCATTTTTTGCAGGTTTGGGTTGCTACTCGTATTTTTTCTGCGAGAAAGCGACGTAGACATAAACGAACTATAATCTACATACGTATCCCTTTCCCACATTCAAAATTTTCAATTGACAAGAGTGAGTAGATGTAACTTCCGCATGCATTATTTTCTTATCTAATTCTGATGACACGTTTTATGACTCTTATGCCTCTGGTATAAGGAACAAAATACATTAATTCCCACTGGCAACATGTGTGTGAAGAATATTGCAATGTCTTTAACCTTTATTTTTTTAGGCGAGGCTGGTCTAATAACTGTATTATCAGATACATCATGTTGAAAATCTTAAAAATGAAAAATATTGTCCTGTGAATAAACTATTAGTTAAAATGAACAGAATTTTTGTACACAGATTGGTTACGTGATTAGGTATACGAAGTTTAATTAATTGTTGTATTGTCGTATCCACTCTGTATATAATTTATATATACAGAGTGGATACGACAATACAACAATTAATTAAACTTCGTATACCTAATCACCTACACAATCTGCGTACAAAAATGCAATTCAATTTAACTAATAGTTTAGTCACAGGGCAATATTTTTCATTTTCAAGGTTTTCAACATGATGTATCTGATAATACAGTTATTAGACCAGCCTCGCCTAAAAAAATAAAGGTTAAAGACATTGCAATATTCTTCACGCACGTGTTGCCAGCTACTTCAATATGGGAATTAATGCATGTTGTACCTTATACCAGTGGCATAAGAGTCATAAAGCGTGTCATCAGAATTAGATAAGAAACTAATGCATGCGGAAGTTACATCTACTCACTCTTGTCAATCGAAAATTTTGAATGTGCGAAAGAGAAACGTATGTAAACGATGGTTCGTTTATTTCTACGTCGCTTTCTCGCCGAAACAATAACAACCCAAACCAGTAAAAAATCATCACAAACAATGGTGTGTTGGGTCGGTCAGTGCCCCAGTCGCCAGCCGTGTTAAAATAATTTAAAAATGGTGTTCTATTTTGTTTACATTTTTAAGCTATTTAATTTGTTAGAAAAAGTCACTTTTTTAATTTCAATGTTAGGATTTATTTGATAATTCCTATAAACTGCTATACATTAGTTCTACTCGTATTTTCATTTATTGTCGTATTGTCGTATCCACTTTGTATATTAAGTATATATATATATATATATATATATAAATTTATTAATGTATGTATATGTTGTATATGTATATGGTACACCACGGACTACCTACAGAATTGTCTCTCCTTGTCCCCATACTCCATCCAAAGGTTGTCTGTAAAAGATCGCTTTTAGCGATAAGACCGCCCATTGTGTCACTCTATGTAAAATTTCAACATTGTAACCTGTAATTTAAATGGTGTGCATAATAAAGAGTATTCTATTCTATTCTAAACGGTGCTTAGTGGCCACTATTTTCCGTTTTAACGATTATAATAAAATTTAATCATATAAAGTTACTATTTGTAGTAATAATAACGTATAGTCTTGTGGAGCACAACTTATTCAGCTTATTTTCTGCATTTTCACTCTAAAATAAAAGAAATAACCAAACAAACGACGAGGGCGCCACTGCGCGCTCGGTAGCCTCTTAATAAAAATTTTAAATCAATTAATTTACTGTAAGACAACTCACTCTCTAAACCTTTGGGTCTAGAAGCTTAAAATTATGCACAAGGGTTCCTTTTATACCGATTATGAGCGTCTGAGCTATGGATTTTTGAAAATGTATGCCCTAAAGGGGTTAAATAGGGGATGAATTTATATATATATATAACATTGAGCTCCTGTCAGGAATTTAAATAAAATTGTTTTTAATTCAAAATATAAGTAAAGAGTAGCGAATTATACGCCAAAGTGAACATAAATAGCAGCAATACTACATCAAGTGTTATCCACGGAAACAATGAAGAGAATTATACAAAATACTTCAAACACCCAGGACCAGTGAAAGTGCAAAACAAATAGTTTAAAAGTGCAATAAATATCAGACTGGTGATAAAACTAACTTGAAAGAAACAAAGTGTACCTAAACCAGAGAAGAACAATAACAAAACTACATAACAACGGTGAGGGAATACAAATTTTGACTAAAAGTAATAAATCAGTGACCGTTTTTTTTCCATCATCATTTGAAAAAGTGACCACCTCCCTGCGGACGGCACCGACACTAAAGATTCTGTAATGCCCTCTAGCGGCGAGTAGAATAATTAATAGACATTCATGATATCGATTTGTCATATTACTTCCACACTATACCAATAGAGGGAGCTTTCGTAAAATATCTTTGACAGGACAAGAAAACACATAATTTGCCTGTTTACTTATATACATTATATTATTTTTTATTCTTATTTACATACAATTCTAGAATCAAGTTTAGTTGTCTTTTTGTGAAGATCTTAATTTTTCTAAACAATATTTATTCATCAAAATACGCAGTACACAGATAAACTACTATTGAATTGTCAGAAATTATAAGATAACTAGAGAGGATACTGCGCTAGTAGAATAATATGGATTCTAGCTACAACAACATCACTTATCGTCCTAAACTTATCAGAACCAGCTCATTAACTGATTTAACAAATATGACTAGCGAAAATACTGTATTTGACACCACTATCATGAGTTTACAAGACAGCTTGCATGATAACAGTGGCATTTTAAGTGATTTGACTGAGCAAAATAAAAGTCTAACTCACCAATTAATGAGCGCGCATCAAGAGATTGAAAATCTAAATAATGAGAATAATCGTTTGAAGTCCGATTTACAAAATATGTTAAAGACAAAGAACATTTACAAAAAAATATGCACAACGCCTGAAAGAAAAAGTATGACTCCTAAACGCAAGAATACAACTTTCCCCCAAATATGCAACCAAGTTCTCTCAACCAATAACGAAATATGTAAAACACAACATAACTCTCCCATCCCCATCAATAATAAAGAGACGCAAACATCAAGTGTCTTCACTCAGAACTCCACCATCTTCAAGAATAAAGAGACGCAAACAGTACCTCAGAAACTAGAGACATTAAAAGAGCCTGCTCAGGAACCAAATAGTATTCTACATCAAAATGTATCAAAACTGGAGAGCACCTTAACATATAGCGACAGTTTTCTGTCTAGAAAAGAGGTCCCATCTCGGAGAATCTGCATAGTGAGTACAAACAAAACTAACAGAATACTAACAATTGCTGACAACACTTTTGGCCCAAATGTCCAAATATGTCATTACTTAAAGACAAATTGCGGAATCAAAGAAATTATGAATGGAATTGAACTTAAGCTGCAAAACTTTACAATGGAAGACTTCTGTATAGTTTTAACTGGCGAGGCAGATTTCAACACAACAAATGACTCCATCAACCTGATACTAGCCATAAGAAAATCACTACAAAGTGTCCAACATACAAATGTTATTCTATGTGCCCCTACGTTTAAGTGCAAAAGTTATGCGAATATGTATAATTGGCGAATCGAAAACTTCAACAACCTCCTATATCTTGATATTATAACTCACGAACATTGCTATCCTCTTGACTCAAACAAACACTTAACGTATGACCACACAATGTTTTCAAAGATGACAGGCGCTATCAATGACTTAGGCATGTACACAATTTTTAGGGACATTAAAGTACAAATCGAAAGTATAATACAATACAACGCCTGCAAGACACAAAATGACAGCTCCGTATCATATGAGATAATTAACCAAAATTCGGCAATTCAAGCAAACAAAGATTCAGGCTGTAATAATTTATTTCGTGAATAATTATATAACTATCATGCATCAAAACATTAATGGATTGATTAATAAATCGGATATGTTATCAGTGTGTTTGGATGAATCGACGACAGAAGGTATGAAGGTAGATATATTGTGCATTACGGAACATAACATGAAGAAAGGTGACCAGGATTACTTACAGATACCAAACTTTATTTTGGGATCATATTTTATGAGATGTAGTAGACATGGGGGCTCATGTATTTTAATTAAGAATGGACTGCGATTTAAAAGTGTCGATGATATTAACAAAATGTCTATTATAAATATTATTGAATGCTCTGCTGTTGAATTGATAGACCATAAAATATATATTTTATGTATTTACAGACCGCCTAACAAAATAACCGGAGCAATAAATTCTTTCTTTTTAATTTTAAGTAAAGTGTTGGGTAAGCTATGTATTAAAAGTAAAAAAATAATTATTTGTGGAGATTTCAACATAGATATTACAAGCAACTCAAAAATATCTATTGAGTTTGTTGAACTACTGTTAAGTTTTAATATAACCCTTCACTTTAACCAGGTAACACGCAGCGCCAGTAATACATGTATTGACAACATAGCTCATAACATTAAGGGTTGCAAAGGTGTAATCAGAGATTTTGCACTCTCCGACCACTCTGCACAAATAATTAAATGTCCGGTAAAAAAGTGTAGTCCAATTGAATATTGGTATGTATATAAACGTAGTTTTACTAAAGAAAATAGATGTATATTTGCTAAGTATTTAAGTCAAATCTCGTATCACAATGTATATGAGTCTACAGACCCTAATAGTGCTTTCAATTCATTCCATGATATATTCAGCTTAATATATAACTTATGCTTTCCTATAAAAAAAATTCGCATTCATAATATTTCAAGACCTAAATGGTTGTCAAAAGGAATAAGAATGTGTAGTAAGCGTAAACGCGAGCTTCTCTGGAAATATAGGAAAAACTCAAACAATGACAATAAAATGAAATTTAAAGCTTATGCTAAAAAATACAAAACAATAATTTGGCTAACAAAAATGTCCCAGAATAATTATTTTATAAATACGGCTATTAACAAATCCAAAGCAACGTGGAAAGTAATCAATGACGCTAAATATAACTATCCTAATGAGGGCATTGAGAAACTAATAATCAATGACGAGGTACTTACTGATCCTAAGACTATGGCTAATACCTTTAATGACTATTTTGCTGACATTGTTAAAAATACAAATGATTCAATTACTTCTGACTCAACACGATTTTATTCTTCTAAATTGACATTTAACACCAAATCAATATTTATGCCCCCAACAATTCCTCCAGACATTATTAAAATTATAATTTCTCTGCGGAATACAAATAGCGCAGGTTATGACGGTATTACTACAAAGATTGTTAAGGATGTAGCAACTTTAATTGCGGCTCCTATAAGTTATATTATTAACTTGTGCATAGAACACGGTATTTTTCCAGAGAAATTAAAATTGTCAGTAGTAAAACCGGTATATAAAAAAGAGGACAAATCTTCCATTAGTAACTACAGGCCAGTCGCTTTAATAACCATTTTCTCAAAAATATTCGAAAAAAACATATATAATTGCCTCTATCCATTTTTTGAGAGTAATAACGTATTTACCCCATGTCAGTATGGTTTTAGGAAAAATAAATCTGTTAATATAGCTATGTATAACTTTTTACACAAAGTACTTTTAAATATGGACACTAGGTCGCCAGCCATTGCGCTTTATATGGACATGTCAAAAGCATTTGACAGAGTCAACCATAACATACTCTTGAATAAATTATATGCATTTGGTGTAAGAGGTAACGTATACAAATTAATTGAATCATATCTCAGTGACAGAAAACAGATGGTCGAATTAAAAAGAGTCTCTTTAACTACTAGAGCTGAAGAAATGGTTGTTTCTGAGGTTAGAAATATCCATTCTGGTGTCCCTCAGGGCAGCATTCTAGGTCCACCACTTTTTTTAATTTATATAAATGACATGTCGACAGTTACAATGCACCATATGACCTTATTTGCTGACGATTGTACTGTATTGTTTACCGGTAATGACAGAACTGACATAAAACTTGATTTAAATAGGACCCTAACAACAATTATAAAATGGCTTGATGAAAATGACCTGAAAATAAACCTAGAAAAAACAAAAATCATGAATTTTAAACAGCGAGTAAAATTTGATACCAATTTAAATATAAGCTACTCTCAAACCAGCATATAAGAAATCGAAGTTACCAAATTTCTGGGTCTTAATATTGACAGCAAAGTAAATTGGAAGTCACATATAGAGCAAGTATGCAAAAGGCTTAGTCAGAGCTCTTATGCTCTTTACAGATTGAGGAACACTGTCAGTCAGTCTGCACTACTAACTGCCTATCATGGATATGTTGCTTCAATCATACGATACGGCATCATTTTCTGGGGCAACTCTGTAGAAAAAGAGCGTGCTTTTAGAGCTCAAAAACGTTGTATTAGATCGATGTGCAATATACGCCCAGTGGATTCATGCAGACAACATTTTACAAATTTAAAAATATTAACGCTACCTAGTGTATACATATATGAAACTGTAATGTTCATAAAATCAAATCCAAGCTTATTTGAATGTTGCACTAGGGCCAGACACAAAGACAAGCTGCGCACCGTAGCCAGTAATACAAAGCTTTTAGACCAAAGCATCTTTTGTATGGGCCCACGTATCCTCAATAAACTTCCAACATTTTTCCGAACTACAAGTGATATAAGTACCATTAAAAAAAAACTACATGAATTTTTAATAAGTAAATGTTATTATTCAATAAGTGACTTTCTAAATGACAACACAGTAGGTAAATAATTTTGTAACAGCTAATTTGTAATTTGACATTCTTAAATATTATACTAATTTAATTATAATGCTTTGCATGATACTAATGATATAATGTATGTAATCTAACTTTAACTGATAATACAAATTTTGTATGCCTCAATGGCGGGACATAGCAGACTTACCTGTAACTAACAACATCTTATGAACCTGTGATCCACAATAAATGATTTGAATTTGAATTTGAATTTGAATGAAAGTTTTTATGGATTATTTTGTTGATGGGGAATTCCATTGGGCATACGGTTTGTAAGTTAAATAAGGTCACATGGATAATATAAAATGTTTTTTGCCCGAATTGTTGATAGATGTGCATGGTACGATTCTGACCTATAAATATAATTTCAGATAGGTACAGTTTGTCAATAAATGTACCGAACTGAAAATTTTTACTTCGGTACATTTATTGAGAAACTGTACCTATCTAAAATTATATTTATTGTTCAGAATCGTACCATGCACATCTATCAACAATTCGGCCAAATAACATTTTAAGAATGCAAAGCATTTTATTTAATAACATACTTTTGTGTAAAAAAGTAATGATTTGACTACCCATTTGTAACAGGGTCCTTAATTCATATTTTTTTGTTATTAGGTATTAACACTAATGGGCAAAATGGAAACGTTACGCGCAAGCGTCTGCGTAGCACAAAACAAGAAGCCAAACAAACCTGAAGACACCAAGATCACAGTACTGAAGCGCGGTCAGGATGTGTGTGACAAGGACAGCGGAGTGGACCCGGCGACCTTCGAGCCTGCCTCGTGGAAGGACGACGTGAACAACTTGTCCGAGATGTAAGTAACACCTAACTATAAACAAGATCACAGTACTGAAGCAAACCTGTATAGAACTACTGGAGCCAACCAAAAGCTTACACACAAACAAAATAGTTTGGAGTCAGTAAGTGAAGTCTTCACCTCTTTTTTTAGGGATGCGTAGTCAACAAGGAACCCTTATAGTTTCGTTGTGTCCATCCGTCTCCGCCCGCAGCTTAACTCAGAGACTCGTAGTACTAGAAAGCTATAATTTGGTATGGATATAATATACATATTCATCACGCCGACAAAGTGGTAAAATTAAATCATGATTTTTTTTTTTAAAAACATCCTCATTTTTTTCCGATCCGTTTCTGAAATATTAAGCTTTAAAGTGGTAATTTCTGTTAGTCAAATGTTCCCCCCCCCCCTGCCCTAAATGGTTAGCTTTGGATGGTGAAAAATTCACAGTAGTAGTATCTATAACGAAGTTAAAAGGAAAACTATCACAGCTAAGTAGGCTTTTCAAGTTTACAAGTAATAATCAACCAACTTACATTTACAGTTGGAATGTATGGGAGACCATGTTTTTCAACTATAGTGTTAAGTTTGTTCTTGGGATAAATTCATCCCACCTACGGAACCCTTCATTGTGCATGGTCCGACACGCACTGGGCCGGTTTTTTTTTTTAACAAAAAGTTTTCGAAATTAGCTCAAACAAATTGCTTCTCGCAAATTCGTTGGCCTATAGTCTGTTACAAAAGTAGCTGATGAAAATGTAAACAAATGGTTTTGTAGTGTTGTTGCCAATTTGTAGTGTCACTTACAAATTGTTATAAAGTCAAGTGTCATAATTGCATGGAATTCACACAGCTGTATGAATTGACTGACGTCATTATTTACAAAAGGGGTGTAAGTTCCATGCAAATATGACATTTGAATACTTCACAAATGCTTCAATTTCCTTTGACACATTGTAAAATGCGGCTCCGCCGGTCGTCCATTCGGACCTCAAGGCCTACTACGACCATATTTCCATAATAATTTTGCTATGTTCTATGAATAACATTAGATTTATTTCCACAGCGCCCCGCACAGCGAGGTAGAGAACGCGATGCTAGCGTGGCGCAGCGCGGTGGGAGCCGTACAGGCGGCGCGGCGCCGGGAGCTCGCGCCGCACCAGGCGCACCGCCCGCCCAGACCTGACCGTATGTATGGTGTACTATACAACCTCGGTTCTTAACCAACTTCAAATATAGGAGGATGTTATGCATTTGGCGAGTTTTTTTTGTCATGGACAGATCGCCAATAATATCGGATAGATGTCACTCATAGCGGCAAGGTCGTAGCCAGGCTTTTAGCGTTTAAAAGAAGCGGCAGGAGCAGTCTCGCGTCGCTGTGTGTTTGTTCGACACTACGCTCATGTTCGAGCTTGCGCACGCATGGACGGTGGGGGCGGGGAGCGGCGCGCGGACGCTCTCACAGTCGCGCGCAGGCGCGATGTGCCTTGCAACTGACAAACTGCTCTTTGTCGGCATTCTCTGCGCTGATCCTTGAACTTTAATTTGCCATCTACACTAATATTATAAAGAAGTAAAGTTTGCAAGTTTAAAGGTAATCTACGAAACTACTCATCCGATTTCAAATATTTTTCCACTGCTGATAGAAAGCTAAGCTATTGCCGAGTGCCATAGGATATGTTTTATGTTAAAACACGCGCAGGAAGTCGCGAGCAGAAGCTCGAACTGTATCATCTTGTCTCCTTTACACATAAAATAATAATATATATTTTTTTATTATTTTGCAGCCATTCTACAACTAGCAGAGGCAGTGAAGCAGCTGAGCATCTCAGCACGCCGCGCGCGCTGCGCCATGTGGTGCGATCTGACGCTCACCGTCGCGCTGGCGCCGCACAACGCGCCCCACGCGGCGCCGCACGTGCTGAGGGTAAGTAATAAATGATTCAGCCGAAAGACGTCCACTGCTGGAAATAGGCCTCCCCCAAGCATCACCACATCGACTAAAATGAAAATTAAATGTATCGAGCAATGGTGCCTTTTGTCTTCTTGGCGGCCAGTATTAAAAATTAAAAAAATAGGTATATTATAATTATAATCAAAATTCAAACTATTGCCATGGTTGTGTGGGGCTTAGTTTATTATTTGTTTAAATCATTATAATTAATAAATAAATAAAAAAAAATTACTAACGAAATATTGTACAACGGTCAATCATAAAAATCCACAGGTGCATCATATTCACAGATATTTTTTAAAATTAATGTACTTATACAAAATAGCAATGGTGGCCCAGTGGTAACGGCCGCGACTTACAACTTGTAGGTCGTAGGTTCGAACCCAGGTAGGCGCTTTACTTTGTGTAAATTATTTCATCACCACTGCTCTCAAAACGGTGGTGAAGGAAAACATGGTGATGCCGCGGCCACATTAACGGGATATACCGTTGATTGTCGCGTTGAAGGACGCTAGCCGTAGGTGTAGCCACCACTTACAGCGATAATTTGACCGAATCTTGACCGAATTAAACTACCGCGATGTTTATGGCGTTTATGGGCATTGACGTTGACGTTAATGCGGCCCGGGAATGAGGAAGCCGGCATGTCCTAGAACCAAAAATTCGAAGACATGCGACATCTACAAACCCGCTCTGGGCCCGCGTAGTGGATTACAGCCCACTCCTTCTCACAGAGGAGGCCTGTGTCTCAGCAGTGGGAACATTATAGGCTGATTATGTATGTAACTATGTATGTATACAAAATATTGTAAAACATTTTAAAAGAAGGAAGGAAGGAGAAGAGAAGGTGGAGTTTCTTGCCCATTCTTCTCCATAGGAAACCAGCTTTTGGAAGGGGCAACAAGAATCAATTAAATTTTTTTGTTTTAAATTTTGACGTTCAAAAGTGCCATTTATTTGCCTATCATATCATACTACTATTATAAATGAGAAAGTTTGGATGGGGTGGACGTTTGAGTAATCAATTACGCCAGAACGGCTGAACGGATCTGGATGAAAGGCACAGATATACAGGGTTACTGGTAACTCGACGTATTCCTTGCAGGACGTCATAGTAGGGTTAAAATGCAGCAAATTAGGCCACCAAATGTTCTACCGAAATTCAGTAGTTTTTGAGTTAATTCGATTTTTAGCTTTTTTATGAAAAATCCCAGATTAAATCATTTGGAGCCAATTTAAAAATGATTTACGGCGCGACTGTACTGAAATTTAAGTTAACATCATAGCTGACGCCGTAGCAGATCCTTGTTAATAATTCAAAGTTCAAAAATGCCAAAAACTTTGGCAAATATCACTAAAGAAACATTTAGTTTTTTGTGAATTTTGCTATTACTTCATACAAAATGTTGTCTAGTGAAAATAAAAATTACTACGCCTGATGTACAAATTACTAGGAAAATATCCTTGTCTTATCAGCTATTCAGAAAGGTATGATTGTCAATACTTTTGCATGTGTGACAGGGAAAGAATGAGTTTTATGAGGAGCAGGTAAAATTGCGAGACGGTCAACCTATTGTTTCATATTCGTATTATTCGTAGTTTTTACCTGCGCTTGAACCCCAAACACTCGGCAAGCTTTGTGATTGGTCACTATTGTTCTCCCGGCATGACACGGGGTGCGACTTTACAAAATCTGGTCGTCAGAGTCAGTTAGTTTCAACTCTACGTCGCGCAAGCTCGTGTTTTGTTATCTGGCTATTTCCTTAACTGATACTGCGTATCTTGCTCTTGTGCTGTGCTGTGCCTTCATAAGTGCTGACTATGGCTGCATATTCTAACCTTGAATACGCTGACATAATGTACTGTTACGGACTTAGTGACGGTAACGCTGCTCAGGCGCGGAGAGAATATCAACTTCGTTTTCCCAACCGCCGACTCCCACACGTTAGTGTTTTTGGATCGACTTATCGGCGATTATCTGAAACTGGCAGCGTCCAAAGAAGCAGGCAAATTGACACTGGTCGTTCTCGGAGATACACGGCTGAGGACGAAGAGCTGATTCTTCAACGTTTTATTGACGACCCCAACATATCGACAAACATCGTAGCGCGTGAGCTTGCTATGTCACAGTGGAAAGTCTGGTCTGTAGTTCACTTATCAGGCCGACATCCATACCACTATCAACCTGTCCAGTCATTAGAAGAGGGAGATCCGCCAAGACGGCTTGAATTTTGTCGTTTTATGCTAAATGCCGACGCCGAAAGCGAAAACTTTTTAAAAAACATTCTGTGGACCGATGAGTCATGTTTTGACCGTGATGGTATCACAAATTACCACAACTTACATTACTGGGCACCGAAGGCAGAAGCAAATCCTAAGAAACTGAAACCAACCGCATCCCAGCGTAGATTCTCGCTTAATGTTTGGATGGGTATTATCGACGACAAATTAATTGGCCCACATTTTTTACCCCAAACATTAAATGGGGAACTTTATGAAGATTTCCTAAGAAATCATTTAACACCACTGCTCACGGATGTACCGGAAGACAGAAGAGCAAACATGATGTATCAACATGACGGATGTCCAGCCCACTTCCGAATCACAATTCGACAATTGCTGGATGAAACCTACCCAAACCGATGGATAGGGCGCGGTGGGCCAATTACGTGGCCTGCACGTAGCCCTGATCTTACGCCACTAGACTTTTACGTCTGGGGTCATATGAAAGACCTAGTTTATGTGACCCCAGTAAATTCAATTGAAGAACTAAGGGAGAGAATAAGAGATGCAGCGGACCAGATGAGGGCAACAATCACATCAAGAATCACAAAAACTGAAGTGAGGAAGCGAATAAGAACGTGTATTAGAAACCGAGGGCAGCACATCGAACAAGACGTGTGAAAGTGTAGTAAAAGTTTTTAAACTGATATTTTATTATTAAAAATAATGCTAATATTCACGAAATAGTTTTATTGATTTTCCGAATAATCACCTTTTTGTGAGACGCACATAATGTAGTCCTTAACTTTGTATTAACTTTCATACCTTTCTGAATAGCTGATAAGACAAGGATATTTTCCTAGTAATTTGTACATCAGACGTAGTAATTTTTTTTTTCACTAGACAACATTTTGTATGAAGTAATAGCAAAATTCACAAAAAAACTAAATGTTTCTTTAGTGATATTTGCCAAAGTTTTTGGCATTTTTGAACTTTGAATTATTAACAAGGATCTGCTACGGCGTCAGCTATGATGTTAACTTAAATTTCAGTACAGTCGCGCCGTAAATCATTTTTAAATTGGCTCCAAATGATTTAATCTGGGATTTTTCATAGAAAAGCTAAAAATCGAATTAACTCAAAAACTACTGAATTTCGGTAGAACATTTGGTGGCCTAATTTGCTGCATTTTAACCCTACTATGACGTCCTGCAAGGAATACGTCGAGTTACCAGTAACCCTGTAGATTATAGTCTGGAATAGCACTTAAGCTACTTTTTATCCCGGAAAATTTACGGTTCACCTGGGATAATTTCCGACATCCACGCGGGCGAAGCCGCTGGCAAAACCTAGTTTGCCATAAATGATATGACTTTGATAATTTGAACTGAGTTATATCAGTTTATGCAGGCTAAATACGAAACTATAGATAGTAGATCAAAGAAGTAAAAGGAACCATGACCACAGATTAATACAGATACACTCGGCAAAATCATTTAAATAAAAAGCGACACTTTTACTACGACACAATGAAGTGCAATTCAGGTCGCACAACGCTTCAATACCTACAGTTATATTCACCTATAAGTTGCCTCTATTTCTATCCCGTAACTCTTATACGTTCTGACTCGTTAGGGTTGTCTTTTTTTACGACGCGGCGCATGAGTGAGTGTCGAACTAACGTGCGAGCCGGCCGGTGCGCGGCAGCCCACACTGAATTGACCCAGTGAGATGAGCCCGCCGCGTAATTGTAGCTTCATAGCTAAACTGCGGAGTGTCCCATCTGTATTAATCTGTGCAATGACCTAGATTTTAGGAGAAAATAAAACTGTTTTTATCAACTCATAGTGAACGAGTCCGTTACAAACACATCCTAACTTTTAGATAAATTTTCAGGTGGACACAGCCTCCCCAATCTCCCCTGTAACACCGGTGGCTAAGTCTCCGGTCACGCAAGATAACGCAACTACGACTGCGGCCAACGCTTCGGCTGTGGCAACTCCTGCTACTGATAACACTGAGGTATGTAATACTTCATCATCTGCCTAGCCATTCCCCAACTATGTTGGGGTTGGCTTCCAGTCTAACCGGATGCAGCTGAATGCCAGTATTTTACGTGGAGCGACTGCCTATCTCATTTCCACAACCCAGTTAATGGGTAACACGATATCCCTTGGTGAGAACGGTTGTCAGACTTTCGGTCTTCTGACTGAATGACAGCCGGGACCTACACTCGACGTACTTTCCGAGGCAAGGAGGGGTCTCGGTATGAATTGCATATTAACCCATCCATGGAACGACCGCGCCAAGCGTAGCTTAACTTTGATCAAGCCGTGCGGCTATTATTACTGAGCCGCAAGCCTCCACTTACTCAGTATACTTTCAGGCAGGCCTTCCAATCCCGCAGCCTGAATTCAATCTCGGTATTTGTGGGACTACGAATTTTCAATCCCGCGGGATCTCGGTATTTGCGGGATCCCGCATATTGAAAATATTCATATTTATATAAGGCAAATAAAACAATGAATTAATCAACTAACTCCACATTTATTTACGTATTACTATTAATATGTTGAGATCAATCAAATTACACCGTTTATTATTCACAAAAAATAGTAACAGATACCGAAAAAACAAAAAATCCATCTTCTTCAAAAAATACACCAACAAAATTTAAAAAAATCAACCAAAATAAACACATTTTCAACTGAAAGTTCAGTCCCGCAATCCCGCGGATCCCGCGCCCGTGATCCCGCATCACGCGGGATTGGAAAATGTCGAGGGATCCCGCAATACCGAGATCTCGGTATTTCGAGATTGGAAGCCCTACTTTCAGGTGGTACAATAATTAGGATAAGAAATCTTTGACTTTATATTTTCCATTCTCTTCCACAGGAAAAACCACCCGCCGAACAAGTGCAGCCTACAAAACCTGAAACCAAAAACGAGGCAGCCAAACCTCATAAACAGACTGAGAAAACGGATAAGAATCAACAGCGACGCACACAGAACTACAGAAAAGTGAACCAACGCAGTGACTTCTATCAGAAGAATCAGAGGTACGACACACGATTCATGCATAACCGACACCCTTATCACTATCTGGCTACTGGACCTATTAATTAAGAACTCTTTTTGTGATATATTGAACCTTATTTGTTCGAAAAAAGAAGTTTAACAGCTTCGATCAGCAATAGCACTAGATTAAGGTTTAGAAACAAAAACACATCGCTCAAGTGGCCGCGATTGCTTAGATCTTGGTTATAAACCTTGACACTCAAATATAAAGCTTATTATCGATTGCAATATATTTACTACTTCGATTGAAAAAAAAACCTATTTTTAAAATAAGAAGAAAAATATTTATGGAAAATTAAAACGTACTCACTAAGCAATAAGGTCGAAAAACTATTGCAAAATAAGACCTCAACATTATTTGTGGTCTAATTTTTTCGGCCGTTTTTGATGCGCTCATCGGAAATCTAGTACTATTGTTGATCAAAGCTTAACAGCTAATGTGTGGTTTAAAAAAGGAATGCAATGAATTTGAAACCTCCTTTAGTAAAATAGTAAAATGTACAATGCTACAAGGATCTTTTGGCGCTTGAATGACGTTGACAGGGTGGCGCTGTTGGTAACCATTTAGTGTAATTGTTTTATGAAATGTATTGAAAAAAACAAGATGGCGGCGTTAGTTCCAATCTTGGCCACGCGCCAAAAGATCCTTGTACAGCTATATGAATTGATTGACTGATCAGAATTGCCTAATAAAAAGAATTAATTGAAAGATTAATGTATTAAAGTGATTGATTATTCAGTGATAAAGGATTGTTGAGTCCATGAGGACAAAATCTCGTTATGATAGATTCGAATAGGATTGGCGACGTCCTTTAATTAAGGAAATTGTGTGATTGTTGAGTGAGGCCAATTATCTAGGAAGACCTGGATGTGGCTTTCGTTTAGGCACAAAATATGTATGAGAAGAATTATTTCCTTCGTCTCCGCCACGGTGGAAGTGCCCACGCTGCTATTCGGCGCGTGTCTCAGATATGCGGAAAAATATGTAAAATAAAAACAACCTTTGTCAGTTGTAATAAGTCTTAATTTTGTATGAACAATAAATTCAACTTTGACGAAAAGCTTATTTGTTGTTCATACAAAATTAAGACTTGTTACAACTGACGAAGGTTGTTATTATTTTACATTTTTTTTTCCTCATAATTGTGACAGGCCGTATAGCTGCGTGATGGGCACTTGTTTTTTCTATTCCGTGGTCTCAGCCTATTCATAAGTATTGGATAACTTTCCAGTTTGAATAGATTGAACGTCGTTATTGTGCTAAAAAGGTGACTTCCATGTTTCTTAATGTTTTCATGATAATAACAAATAAGGTTCAATATTGCGCGTTAAATTTACATCTTAGATGTGTTAGAGACCTTAATAATTTGATGTAAACAAGTCTGTTTACGCCTTAAAATCGTGAACAACTGTAGATGTGTTTATATTACCTACTTTATAGGATTGATGTAAAACTGGAATTGCAAATATACTTACAACGTTTTAATTAGTTAGTAAAAGTATATTCCAAAAGGATTAGACCTCAACTCAATACTGCCATGATAAAAATTACGCTTAAAATGTTTGAAGAAAAAGTTGAGTATGACATCAAATGTTGAGCATCACATTGTTGGTTACATAAAATACATCAATAGTTGCCTTCAAACGGTTTTAGAACGTAAAAACGATAGTTGAGAAAAACATGACTTAGCTGAGCAACTACCGTATAAACTCGTGCTTCGCTCAATTTTTATTCATAAAATAGAATATTAACAGTTTGACTAAGTAATAGAGTCTATTTTGACACTTTCTTAATAGTTTCTACTAAAGGGATACACGTACGCTCAAATATCTTCACAATGTTATGCTCAGTTTTTTTTTTCATATACCTTTCAGTTTTCCAATGTTCTACTCAACTATCGTACAGACATGAACTACTATAAGCGAAAATGTCTTCTATCTCGTTTGTAATAAGGTTTAAATCACCATTTTAACGCATTGCTCCGTAGCCTAATAGCAACGCAAAAGCATTTTATCATGATTGATATTGACAAAATGAATTATTACGCGCCTAGAGTAATTTAAAGTATGAAATATGGTTCAAAAAGATATGTAAACTTAATATAATTCAGCTATAGTCATATTGAATGTTGAGTAATAGATGAGGTTTTTAAAATATATCGGTGTTTTAGATGTAATAATTATCAGTGTGCTTGGTACCTTTTCTGCGTAGTTTTTGGATCAGCAGTATCGAATTATGAGCTTATATAATATGTACCCCTACTTGTACTTTTAGACCAATTTTCTCTAATGCCATATACACAGTTTTAATCGAACTGTATTTCATACTTTAGT
Source organism: Cosmia pyralina (assembly GCA_946251885.1). Classification (NCBI taxonomy): domain Eukaryota; kingdom Metazoa; phylum Arthropoda; class Insecta; order Lepidoptera; family Noctuidae; genus Cosmia; species Cosmia pyralina. The sequence goes on from OX276365.1 coordinate 6,736,029, forward strand.
TACCAATACTTTGGTGAATTTGCAAGAGATTGTTGCAATCATAATGATATCATATCAACATACAAATATTGTAGGGATTAGAGTTACACTTTTTATGATTGAACTTACGATGCATTTATGTGCGCCTAGTACATGTCGAGGTATATTTTTTATAGATTAAGCGAAAATGCTAACTTTGGCTTAAAAAAATGTCTACACAAGCTTTTTGTACTTTCATAGATTTCGATAATTTCTAGTTCTGTCTAGAAATTAACTTTTTATTTAATTTTTTACTCTTCCACTGCGAAAAGTACACACACAAAGTAAAGTCAACGAAAAAAATGAAATTTTAATTGAAAAAATATACCGCTGATGTTAGCAGGGCGTACACAATTCTAAAAAGTGTACTCAAACAAAGACTAAAACAGGTATAATAGAGACCATGATTATTATATGAGTATATAATAATTAAAACTACATAATTATTACTCAGTGTGTAGGTTAAATAATTGCCAGTATCAAAATTGCGTTATTTATTCATCGTGCTTAGCTGGATTAATGTTTAAAGTATTATAAAGGGGCGTTTTGTGGTGATACTTGCCAAATAATCGGTGTGAGCGAAGGGTGCAAGACCCAATACATGGATATGAAAAGTGAGGTCGATTTTGAGGTTAGGAAACCGTAGGACGCTTTTTGAATTAAATGTTATAGATGCATTATAATAAATGTAGCTCGCGTGTGAGGAAAGTCGAGGGATCGAATATTTTATTTATTGGAAATCTTTATGCAATACAAAAAAGTAATGAATTTTTACGCGAAATCTAAGGATTTCGTTATATTTCCAATCTACAATACACATAAAGCTGTTTCTAGTCACATTTTAAACAAAGTATTTTTTATGAATGAATTGTTAGAAATGTTCGTAGTTGTTCGCTCACACCGACTTCAGAAAAAACCCTTTGAAAATGTGATGTTTCTACGTTATTACTAATTGACACTATTTTAATATATCACGTTCGTGCGAATAACAAAAAGTATATGAAATGAAGTTATGAACTATTAGCGTATAAGTGTACCACTTTTTATTTATTTAATTGAGAAAAAGAAAAAACAATGAATTTAAATTCGAATGAATTTGTATAGTTGATAGTTAGTGCTTATTCGGACGATGGGACGTACTGAATCGATTTTTGGGGTGGTACATCGATATCGATTTGAAAAAAAAAAAATATTATGCCCATTACAGCTTGGTATTTAAATAATTGCTTAACAATGTAATGGGTATACATTTTATTTTTTATACAGTCGATGATTGGTGTTTCTACCCTACTTAAATAAGGTTGAAAAGCTTCATAAGACGAGTTGGCTAGTTTTCGTCAATTCTTTATAAATTTTAATTTGTACTGTAGCATTTTAACCCTAACTCACTGCTATGGTGCAAAAACGTTATTATTAGTAAAATATATGCACCTGTGTTCTTATAGTAAATTATACAGCCAAAATGAATTGACTTACTGAGATAGTCAGTTCAAAATAATATTAGGTTAAATATTTTTCTGTAGTCATTTTGCATGGACGCTCAGAATCAGGAAAGGGTAACAACGTATAAATCCGGTTCTCAAAACGGAATCCTTTATAATCCAATGTTCTATACGGATTTCGTATATTTCCTGTTTTCGTAACGGATTTCATATATTTCCGGTTTTCGTAACGGATTTCGTATTAATGAGGTTTTCGAAACGGATTACGACCCGGTTGGAAACGGATTTCGGAAAATCTGGTTTTCGTAACGGATTTCGAATAAATACAATAATTTTACATACAGTGCACAAACTGCTCAGGCAGGACGTAACCAAAATGATAGGGTAAAATGAAATCTTCCATCTTAAGTTTGTTAGTATGTAAGAACAAATATTAGTTATTTAAATATTATTTTTCACATTATTAATTGTTTAAAACTATAGTAATGCCGGTTCTTGCGTGAAATGCTTAATATACTCATTTAATTGAGATGATAAAATCATTATTAGGTTTGTTGTCCACCAAAATATATCTATCGCTTAAATCAGGAACCGGTAGTTACTTTTAAAGATTTATTTAATCAATTACGAAATGGCTATAAATTTTTATTAGTATTCGTTGATTGTAGTGCCTTTCTATATAAATGTGCATGCATTTTAAGCCCTATGCATTGTTGTACAAGCATTCAATAAGTTGTTTGAAAAACCGTTGATTTTTCATAGTTTTTTTTTTAGTTATACCTTACTCGTGATGCATTTCCGTGTGCAATAAGCTTTATTTATTTTTTTAAACGCACTGGTAGTGCTGATTGTCAAGTGGTGGGGTTGGTTTGAAAAGACAAGTGAAATTGAAAAAATACCTATTTAAAAAAAGTAGGCACTCGGGGATTTTGTCAAACAAAAAATTTCAAAAGTGAGTTTATTTTTTGGCTTCTGGTATCTGACCTACAGTTGTGATTTTAAACTGTTTTATCGCCTAAAATTGCTCTGTGTTAAGCCAAGTAACTATTCCTTAGGAGACCCAACCAACCCCATGCTTAAATGCTTCCAATAATTGATATATTTAACGGATATTAGTACAATCGATTCGCACTTAGCGTTTATAGAATGTAGTCAAAGATATTCTTCTTAAAGAAAAAATATTTAGCACAATATTATAAAAAAAAATGTTTAGTTTTTTTAGTGAATTAGTAGATAGTTAATTATTTCACGTCCTATCGAAAGCTAACTATATTTATTACTGAGAAAAAAGATTTTTTACTTCACTGTTTTCCGATGTTGCCATATAGTAACTATTTACCTCAAATCACTGTCTTGCAAAGTAGAAAATTTTCTATATTTTTTTCTTTTTTCGTGCGCAAAGTGAAGGTACTATGTGTCATTGCTGTTTAAAAAGTTTATTATTATTTGTTAGATGAATTCGTTAGCGTCTTGGCTACACTGAAATGCGATGCTATAATATGCGGCGCTATAAAAAATATTTTAATAAATGAAAAGGGCTTCGGTATTTAAGTAATTATTTATTTATTTATGTCTTGATTATATTATATTATAGGCAGCTTAATGAATTGACCTAAAAAATCAGTCTTGCTGCTAAAAATTGACTGAGTGAAATTCGAGTTTCGTTTGTGCGAAAACTGAAATTTATTTACATTAGTGCAATATCGCCTTACGAATATAAAGTCGCATTATATCGCTTTGCCACGCAAGTTCAGTGTAGCCGACACGTATTTATTTAAGTTTCTATTGGACATACATTAATGAATTTATTTATATAGACGAACAGAAAGGCTATGAGTTGCATGTATACCTTCTAGACTATTCTTAAGAATGGGAAATTTTTCAAGTGCCACATCTAGCTTCTTTTAAAATAATATGTCGTTGTTCGGGGCGTTGTTTCAATTCAATTGAAATAAAACCAAATGTTGATTTGTATAGTTCAACTAAAGATTATTTGGAATAATTGAATTGGTTGCTCGTTTAAGTAAATAAAGTAAAGTGACCACGACCAGTCATAAGTCTGTTTATGCCAATTGTGAAGGAATTCATTCGGAAGAGGATTTCACAAAGTTTTTAATGCGACATTGTAGCAAATAAGCCCGCACTCAAGGGTCACCCGGTGTGTCGCCAGTCTAAATCACAAAATCGAATACTGTCACATAATAATTTAAAGGAGTGCAATCATTTTTATTGAAGATACACAATTACAATGGCTTGGTTTTAGCCAATAGGCAATATCTTAACTTTAAATGGCCTATTACAAAGAAATATCTGTATAATAGCTTTAAATATTCAATGGCTGTGAAACACAACGCCCCTACGACCGGCTCACCATCAAAGCCCAATTTATTTTAGCTCAATAAAAGTTTCCTTCCGTCCATATAATATTGGAATTTTTCATAGCATAAGCTTCCCTTAACAGCATTTTTGAAATCCAATCTCCAAACATGCTTTTTCATTATCTTCCACAATTATTTTCTCTTCTGTTTAAGTTCTTCCTAAAGGGTAAATTGTTGTACGCTAATTATTATTAAAAAAATTATAACATATAAAATATGATTTCTGAATTTCAATGACCAACGCTTATAACAGCATATCTTTAAGAATATTGTGTGATATAACCTAATTATATTTAAAAAATAATGATGTCCTTACTTAGTCCTTAATCGAGAAAAAATTGAAAAAAAAAAAATTATACCAAAACTATTCAGTACTTAATTTAAAGCCAATAATGAACGCTTATGATAAGTAAGAATGATTGTAAAGAGAAGAATATCCTAAATTTTATCAGTAATTCGTCCTACAGCTTCTTCGAATGCCATCCGCTATTTATATTCTCTCAAAGGCTCAGGACGAATCTGAGCGGATATGTCACGGCTAATACCGTTCGTCATGACAACGGAATTCGGCATGCCAAATTCCACCGAACGTCACTACGTCGCAGACGTGAGGTTTTTTAGCCCTGAAATGGCAACTTAACTCTCTAACATAAAGCTTAATTACGCTTTCGTGTTCCCGCTCAGATTTGTCTTTAGCCAAAGAGTATACAAAACGGTGCTAGATTGCTCGATGAAATAAATGACTGACTGAATATATGTAGCGGGTTGCTCCATATAGTAACATACTCAACTGTAGCTTCAAATAATTTTAACTATACGTAAAGTTTGAGTATTTTACTATAAAGCCTGGATTGAGGGTCGTTTTTAGAGTTATTTGGCCATGACATAATATCACGCTTGTGGTCCCCGCAGGGATAGGCAAAGATCACACACACACACATATACACACACACATATACACACACACACACACACATACACACATCCATACACACATACATACATCCATGGACATACATCCACATTTCGGAAGCTCTAGCCGTTCATCTGTTTAGCCTATGTGTGGAACTAAATGCAGACTTAGTTTATTTGGGCTTGCTTTGTATATGTTAAAGGCTAGCGAAAGTGTGGCGATTTTTTTTTATTATTCAAGACAGTTTTAACAAACTACAAATGAATTTTTGAAGGGTATTCAGGCCATTTTTCTCTAAAAACTAGTCCTCAAATCTCAGGCCAGCCAATACGCATTAAACCTAAGAATACCTTACAAACGCTAGAATGTGTAGGTAGTTAAAAATGCATGAATAATCATAATAGCGTTATTAATTATTATTTTTGTTTTGTTTATAAATTAGTCAATGTTTAGATCAATTTGAGATTTTAGTCGATAGACATGTTCGCAGATATTTTCGTACGTAAATCGATGTTTCTAATATCGGTGCACCTTGGGTAGTGTCTTTTATGTAGTTTTTACCTTTTTGCATTGAGATGGTGTAATTTTAATGTCTATTTGGCATAATGTTGATACATTTGGGTTTTAAGGGCGTAAGAGCATATAGATACTTTTATCGTTGAATAGTGCAATAATAAACCATGGCAATGACAGAATGATTGACAAATTAACACGATAAAAATATCGTGTCAACATGCAGCTACGACAATATTGTCGTGTGATCTCTTGTCGCTTACGCTCTTTAAGCAGTCTTTAATAAATGACGTATAAGATTTGTATGTAAGAAATAAGTTACTGAAAGACAATATTTGCTACGTAAAGGACATTACATTTAGAAACACTTGGGTTGACAGACGCTCGGTTTTTTAAATATTGCTCAAGTCCTTTTAAATAATTATAGGGTTATCGCTTTTATTAAATTAGCATTTTCTGCATTTTTATATGGCCTAAACATATCCGCGATCCCTTTATTTATAAGTTTTAACTAGACAGTTGTTGACCTGTTTATATTTTGAGTAGTAAACGCATTGTTCATTACAATTTTATATAGGTAACGATTTTTTTTTTGTAATGTGCAATTTAATTGCACATACTCTGTTCCTTATATGATGATTTTTATATGTGTCATACAAATGCTTATTTTAGACCAGTGGCATAAATTAAACGTCGGTAATTTGTTGAAATTTTCGATACGCTTACAAAAAGCTATAAGGTTGTTTTATATCTAGCATATCAATAATATATATTTGTCATGAACAGAGTATAACTGCTAATTAAACTGTAAATAAGTCGTCGAATTGTCGAAAAAAAAATTGATAACTAAAAAAAATGTATGACCAAAATCAAGCTTTACCCAAGCGACACTATGCCCAGTGTTTCTAAAAAGGTACTCAAAGATTTTCCCTCTCACAAGAAGGTTCTGCTCCTAAAATCCTGTATGTACAAATCGTGTCTCATCACGTTAGAGAATTCAGCTAGATATGTTTTATTTTTTTAGGAAAGTGTAGTCACACCTAGCAAGACTGGATAACGGTTCTCTTTATTATTTAATTCTTTATATAGCTTCGCGGTCAGGTCTCGACTTTGTCCTTAGGGTGGAGTTACACCCACGCGGTCGATCGACGATGGATTTTATCGATGATAGATTTTCAAATAGATCGATCGTGCTTCATATTGCCAATATTGATAAATGAAAATATTCAGTTTTGTTGATAGATCGATTGTTAATGTTGTCGATCGAAGTCGAAAGTGTGGGTGTTATAACGCCCTTAATAATTCCCGAGTTTTATATTTAAGTTTTAATTAACAATAATGTTCCTCGAATTTTAACGCCGTGTCACATGAAGCGACGGTTTGCTATATGTCGCATTTATTAAAATATGACAAGTCGTCATACATAATATTTATTGGGTTAGACTTTTTTCGGTTGTGGTCAGACTTTGACGTTCATAATGCTTCAGTGTTTCTCGGAATCTCCGAGTAATTTTATGTGAATGTGGATCAATCTTAGAGCTTTATCAAATTTGATAATAATTTACGGATGAATATTTATAAAAAAAAAACCGAACAAGTAAAAAAAAAAACCTCGGTAGGAAATAAATACATAAACTCACTGTTTAGATAGATATTCCTGCAAAATTGTGTAACGTAGTTGGTTTTTATCTATTTTAAATGATGCTAGTTGTGTAGTGATCGGTCGGTGAGCCATCGCCTTTAGGTGAGGATAGATATAGGTTGATACGGTCCTAAAGCTTATAGTACGAATCTGATAGTTACATGTTTTAAATATAACCGTATAAAGAATCCTCGTTAGTTGAAAATGTAATGGCGGCTGTACACGCTCGTCTCGTCTCGTGCTTCTCGACACGCTTCCGAGAGCGAAGAGGGCCGCGAGACGCGACGCGACCCGACAAGGGCACCATGTTCATACGTACTCGGCCTGTCTCGTGGTGTTTCGGCGAGCGTGTACAGCCGTCATAACTATTTAGCATAATAATCGGTGTGTTGGTCCTTTCTTAGGTGACGGATAGTTTGTAACCGCCACTTACGCGTGAGAACAAAATACTCTTAAATAAAACTAAACAATTGTTATTAAAGGAGTTTTAATCACTTTTTGATACTGTGGATTCGTAGTTCCGTTGGGTGTGAAGCTATAATGGGATGTTCTTTTTTTAATATTAGTTGCAAATGATAGTATTTTATAGTTGAATGAGTGTGGACAATAACGGTGGTTAGTCCTATTAGGTAGTTTATTGTGATATGTTTGAGCCAGTCGTCCGTCGACGCGAACGGTCAACCACCATTTTAATCTTACTCTACTAGATTCTTAAGTTTAACATTGCTTCTACGAGGTTTTGCGTAACACGTAGGCAGATTGTTTTTTTTTTTTCTATTGGGTATTTAGTGGATTTGATATTTTGAGCCATTGTTTAGTGTGCATAGTCTACCTACTAATATTTTTGCTACTCGTCAATACGCATACAGTGAATAGTTCTGTCCAATTTATAGGAATGGCATCATGAATTTTATACTTGAGGACCAAATCTGGTTTTTTTGTATTCAATTGTGAGTTGAATAAAAAAAAAAGTTTTGAATAAAGAAAAAAAAAAGAAGAAAAATGGAAAAAATACAGGATTTATTTTGCCAGTTCCTCTTAAATGTAAGTGAGAATTTCTAAAATATTTTTCTAGTTGATAAGTGTTGGTGAATTAATTTTTTACATATTTTAGGTAATTGGTGTGCGTACACAGGTATTAAAAACAAGTTTTTGAGCACGGGGGAAAAATTGTTTATTTTTTTCTCTTTCCTTTTTTTCTCTGAGGAATTGAAAGCGCCACTTGGATTTGTTAGGGCATACGTAACTGTAGAGTTTGTAAACGTGGTGCTACACACTACTTGTCGACACCAATAAGTATATTTTATTATAATTTAAGTTGTAAGTGACAGTGTTTTATTCAGTTAAACAAGACAAATGTAATGGGATATTTTGTATTAAGTCATTATTTGTTCAGTGTTTGAAATCTCACTACATTTAGTCCGATTACAGTGAACGTCGATTTTCAAATAATTTGCCATAAGAATGTATTAGTAATACCAAAAGATTGAGCTTTTTTTTGATACGCAAAATACGCGCATTGTCGTGAAGTTGCGGATACCAGCCCGTATTACCTAAGATTGAGCTTTTAAATACCTGCTCTCGCATTGGACACTAAGAGATCGCTTGAAATATTCAATGCAACAATTTTTTATTTAGCATTTCTCAAACACTGCCACTGTTGAAAATGCCCATATTAACTGCATTCTGTTTTTATTATCATTGTTTCTTGTTATATTTTTGTTATTTTTAGCAAAGCTTTGTAGGCGCGAACACTATTATAATAATATTTAAAAAACATAGAAAGATGATCGCTAGTCCTTATCTCATGTATAACTTTGGATCTGTCCGTATAAATGAAAAAATAATAGGTGTTTTTTAAGATACTTAATGAATATATATTTAATGGATACAAAATATTACTGTCTGTGGTGAATATCGAATTTTATGAGCTTATTAAAACTTAATTCCGTGGTATCGGTATCGCGATGGAAATCGTATAGTGGTGTGCTAAAAATGTATACTTTGATAATGCACGTCTCCTTTTAAGCCACCTGATTATACCAAAGTTATCATAGGAAACAGTTTCAAAATAATAATAAAACGTCATATATATGAGACAGTCCAATTTTAAACTGAATAAATTTATAAAATCTGTTTCCTTTGACAATGTTGGTTAAGCACATTTTGAATGTCACTCAAATAGCTTTAAGTATTCGAGAAATAAATGTATGATTATCCAAATGTTAGCTTTGTCTTATAGAAAATGCACAATGTATTGAGAATTTTCTAAAAAAAAAAAATATCATAGGAAATTTGACAAAAAAAATGTTTTTTAATATAAATGAATGGAGTATAACTCGCAGCGATTTCTTTCCTATGGTAAATTTTAGTATCATGTTACCACGTAAAATTAAATACGTACCTATACTGAATGTCCAACCTTTAATTAATATTATTACTATAGTAAAAAAATGTCCTCAAAAATATAAACTATTTTATAATTGGCTCATTTTTGTACTCGCTTCTAAAAACCATTCGACATTTTACTTCAAAAAGAAAAAGTTGAATGTTTAGAAATAATTTTATTTTTATAAATATGGCCGCTTCTTATAACTAGAGTAGTTGAGACGCGCATTATCGAAAAGCGGGTAAAACACTAAATTTCAAGAAAAAAAAAAAGTTTGTAACGAAGCTATTGTATTACATAAGATGCCAAGTCATGCTCGCATTGGACCAAGGATATAATAAGATTAGCTCACATCACATGCTAACGGTACCTATAGCATTTTACATAGATGGTTTAAAATAATAAAATATTTTGAAGATGTCTTCTGTCTTTCTTCTTGTTAGGACGTGTATACATACAGTAATTTTGTGATTAAATAAATGTTAGAATAACGCGGCATGATGATCAAGCGACAGACTGATTTTAGGGCAGGTTTTTGGCGCGGCGGTTGTCGCAAGATCTGCTCTTTCGCAGTATTATAATGTGGGTAGTTGTGTGCAGTTTTAATTTTGTTGGAGTGTAGGAAGATTTTTTTCTTAAAGAATGAGGGTAGGTATGACAATGTTGGGTATGTAAAAGTGAGTCTTCGTAATATTGACCAAAGCATATCTTACATGAAGTCCAGGATTTGAATGACGAATTAATTGGGAAGTGATTTGATTGGTTAAATCTGTAATGTTATGATTTGTAATAAGAATCTAAACCTTCAAAACTGAAATTTAAAAACACAGGTCAGTTATTTTATGATGGTTCTCAATATTATGACAGAGCGAGATGGCAGCTATGATATAATATGATATGGCAGCTTGGCGCTAAAAGTACCATCGTTCAATAATTGACCTTTTCTGTAACTTTTTCAGAAGAGCAAAAGACTAAACGATATTGTATTTCGTGTTATTGACACTTCCGAAAGGAATTTAATGATGGGTAGATGGTTTTTTTTTTTAAATATTTACTGACATTAAGTAGTTGACTGGGGTACTTCCAGACGTTCACAGTTACTTTACCTCTGAGGCCTTAGAGCGAATTTTTATACTTAATCGATCGTGTGAACGTTAACTTACGTCAATTTGTATGGAATAATTGTGTTTCCCATTATAGTCACCAGGTGGCGCTTATTCAGTTTCAGTACAAATTGAAGTATACGTTAATGCGATCGAGTAAGTGTCAAAACTCGCACTAAGGCCTCTGATCATTGTCAAAATCACAAGTGATCTTTATTTTCAATACTATAAGGTTGCTTTGGTTTGAGTTACTGACAAGTCTGTCTAAATCAAAGTGATCTTTATGCTCGTTACAATAAGGTTGCTAATTGGATTGCTGCCGTCAGAGGTAAAATAAATGCGAACGGTCTATACATGATAGGCAAATAGTTGACAATTATGGATAGAAAAACAATAAACAAAATTAACTTTACTCATGACCGTAATCGAATTTTATTTAATGAATTGTTTGACACTTGATTTTCAAAACGCTTAAAAAATAGTGATTAACAAATTGCACACGACTACCCTCCTAATAATAATGTAGAGAAAATAAATATCCATTAGGCGTATCGGTGTTATGAATCTAGTTCACAATTTATATATTATTAAACAATAAAATAATAGTTTAATATGCCAACTGTCTTGTTCAAATGTTGTGAAAAATATAAGTGTTAAATGTTGTCCTCCTATCGACATAGGATATTGTTTATATCTGGGTATTGAGTAGTTAATGCTAGATGCATTCTTGATTTTTTCGTACTAATATTTTGTTACTGTTTTGGCACTGTATTAATTACCTTCTGACAAAAAATATATAATGAATAAAATGTTTTGTGCAGTTTTATTTATTTGGACCCTTTTTAGAATTGTGCTACATATAGGGTGACTGGCAACCGATACTTAAACACATGATTGTACTCATGATAACACACAACTTTTACTACGGGACCAAACCTGAAATCGCGAAAAAAAAATCAGCTGTTCCCTACATTTATGTACGCATAACTCGTCAAAATGTAGGGAGCAGCTGACTTTTTTTCGCGAATACAGATTTGGTCCCATAGTAAAAGTTGTTTGTTGAAGAGGGATGTGTGGTGTTACACGAATGGATACAATAAGAAATTAGTACATAAGAGGAAGTCTGAAAGTGGCACCGGTGACTGAAAAGTTGTGCGGCAATCGGTTGTCATGGTATGGGCTTGTGATGCGGAGGAGTGAGGAAAGTTTTGAGTATGAATGTAGTAGGGGAAGACCAAACAAACGATGGATGGATTGTGTGAAAGATGACATGGCTAGAAAGGGAGTGACTACCGAGATAACGAATAATAGAGAAGCATGGAAAAAAGGACATGTTGCGCCGACCCCAAATAGATTGGGATAAGGGCAGGAGAATGATGAGTAAAAGTTGCTTGTTATCATGAGTACAATCATGTGTTTAAGTATCGGTCACTAATTACCAGTCACCCTATATACCTACCTATTATGAGAGACTCTTCGATTACCCACCGCCTATGAACTATGGACATCAAGCAAGCAAACTGCATAAGTGGACGTTCGCAGGGACGTAAAAATATCGCGGTGATTTTGTTTCGCGCACTTGATTTTCAACGCTCTGCTTAATGCTGAGAGTTGAAAATCCAACAGTGTGTTTTTTCGACGCGCTAGAATACCCTCTGCTGTTGTTAGGTTGGATTCTCAATGCTCGGCTCAACAACGAGAGTTGAAAAGCCAGTGCGCGATAATACCCCGCCGCGATATTTTTACGTCCGTGCGAATGACGCGTCGGCTAAGCCTTGCCGACAAAACTTACGGCTTTCGACCGTGCCTAATCTAACCTTGACGAATAATATCGTGTGCGTTACGCCAGCGGAATGTTGTCGCTTTTCAGGATTTCGGCTTGACAGAAATTAGTGCCTCATCTCGTGTAATTGTGAAATTTATAATTTGTGCGTCCAGCCGATCCAAAGATATTCACGAAAAACAGATACCGCTGTAGTAACGTTACTACAGCGGCATGTTTTTTTACCAGTGGTCGTAGCTGAATACAAACTAGCTACTTTGATAGATATAATTTGTGCCTAATTGTGCCCAAAAAATATAATTTGTGCGCCTTGAGGTTTCGGAGTTATTCAAGATGCCGCTGGGGTAACGTTTAGCAAATTGCTGTATCTCTTAAACGGCATGACATACAACTACGATTTTTTTTACTACGGTGGGTCTTAATTTGTGCAATTTTATTTTTTCTATAATCGACACCATTGGAAAATTTGATTTTTTTTTCAAAAACCCTAAAATCGATCCTCGCGCTTCAATGAGAAACTAGAAACTTAACAATTATGATGGTTTGTACCTTATATCAACTCTATGCATCATGTGAAATTAGAGGTTTCTATTCCAACTCCTTAGAGAGATAATCCATTTTAATTAAAATCTGACTACGATATAATGTAACGCTCCAATACATGAGTTATTATTAAGTGACGGTAATTATGATTTTACTAATAATTAGTACTTTTATTAAACTATTTATCCTTAAAGTTTCAGCTGAAAAAACCTAACTGCTTAGATATAAGAAAAAAACAAAAGGAAAAGAAATCATACGATTAACCGAACAAATTCGAATGACTACATAAAAGCGGCCGCACAGTACATTGTGCCAACCGTCTTAAATTGGTATTATCATAATTGAATTTTGATGGGTACAAGTGCGTACAAATGGTTTAAATAAGTAAGTATTTATTTACTTTTATAAAATTTGTGACGTAGAGAGTTATCAGAGAGTAGGGAGGGACCTTATTGACGAGTTTATTACAAACAATGTTTCGATAGTTTTCTAGTCAATTTTAAAAATAATAGGTCTACCTATGAAATTGCCGTTTTGTATGAAAAAATTTAAACGAATTATTTTCATGCATTTTTTATTTGTATTAATCGAAGTAATCACCCATGCAATCAATGCATCTTTGCCAACGCAGTGGCAGTTTATTGATGCCCTTCTTAAAGAAATCAGCTGGACGGGAGGCAACAAATTCTTCAAAGGCATTTTGTACTGCCTCTCGGGTATTGAATTTTTTTCCCGCCAAGAAGTTATCTAAATTCTGGAAAAAGTAGTAGTCTGTAGGCGCAAGGTCTGGTGAGTAGTGCGGATGACGGAGAGCTTCCAACCCCAGTTCTTGCAACTTGGAGACCGTCTGCTGTGCAGTATGAGGTCGCGCGTTGTCGTGCAGGAGCAGCGGAGACGAGCGATTGACCAATGCTGGTTGGAGATGTGCCAGCTTCTCCTTCATTGTGTTCAGTTCTTCACAGTACACATCTGAAGTAATGCTCACCCCGTTTGGTAAGAAGCTGTGATGAATCACACCGGCGCTAGACCACCAAACAGTGACCATCACTTTTCTAGGGGTGTTTTCGTTTAGGGCATTGTTTAGGTGCTGAACCAGGATTCAACCAACTTGCTGAGCGCTTGCGGTTATCAAACAGAATCCATTTTTCATCGCAGGTAACAATGCGGTTCAAAATTCCTTCATTTGTGTGTCTGTTGAGCAGTGCAAGGCACGTCTCGACGCGTACTTCGCGCTGGCGATCATTGAGTTCGTGGGGCACCCATTTGTCAAGCTTTTTTACCTTGCCAATTTGACGCAAATGGACCAATATTGTTTTGACGCTAACGTCGAAAGCTGCTGCTAATTCAGCCGTAGATTGTGTATCATCAGCTTCCACAATCGCCTTTAATTCGTCATTGTCGACCAGTCTTCGGACGACCGCGAGGTTCATTTTTCAGGTCGAAATTTCCAGAACGGAAGCGAGCAAACCAATAACAAGTGGTGCGTTAGTTTGTAGTGTTAGCTCCGTAAACGTCGTTGATGTTGCCTGCCACTTGTGCCGCGTTGCTGCCACGACGGTACTCATATTCCATAATTACTCGAATTTTTAACGTATCCATGATGACGACAAAGGTTTAAATGCGATGAAAATGTAACACTAATCAATAAACAAATGACTACTTTTGGAAAAAAAAATCCATGTTTTTAAAATAAAATTAATTTGAAATTAGAATTCTTAGCCAAACAAAAATTATTTTGATTTGAAATGGCCAGTACTGCAGAACGGCAATTTCATAGGTAAAGACCTAATATTAATAACTCCATACCGATATGTTTCGTATGGCCTAATGACGTCACATATATTATTATATATGAATATGACAGCACTTTTACCACATATCGTAGTTTTTAATTGCAACGTAGCCGTAATTTCATAGCTCCAAGTCATTTGGAACTATTGGAAGATTTGGAAGCAATATTATTATTTGGGACGGCGGCGTTAAAAGAAATACTAAAGAGAAATACTTCTGCTTACGATAAGGGTTTGCACAATTTGATACACTGCATCTTCCTGCTGTGTATCAAATTGTGCAAACCCTTATCGTAAGCAGAAGTATTTCTCTTTAAAGCTTTTAATTGAAAAACTATTTTTGTGTTTCAGTGTTATTTTATGATAAAAGTGGGTATCAAAATCACAGATTGTTGCACAGTTTAATAGTTCCGATTGACGAATTGGCTGAGAGACAATTATAGACATCCACTTACCTCAATTTAATTAATTTGTGAATATTTCTATTACCTAAATAATAAAACAAAATTTCACAGAGGTATTAGCGGGGCGAGCACGAGTGTACCCAAGACGTTTGTGACAAGACATGATAAATTATGTCATGTCTTAGAATTTGTCGTAAATGCTAGCACGTGTCAACCATGTGACATAATCTAGAAGCGCGACATGCCTTTCTTGTTGCTAAGTTACATAGTAAATTGAAAAACTTAAAATGTCTAAGACTATCTGCATATGCGAGCAAATAAAATCTTTTTTTTTTCTTTTCTATTGCTTTTATCTCGAAAACGGTGTGTCCTATCGCAAAAATAATGAAAATTTAGCCCCCCTTTATAAAACACATAAACCCCTAATTCTCAACATGTAGGTACCAAAAAAATGTATTTAAATTATTTATTTATTTATTATTATTTTTCTTTTGTTTTTGTTGGTTTCCACGCGCATAATATTTATATTTCTTTATATTTCTATTTTTATAAAAAAGTAATTTATGTGTTTACTTAAATTATTTCTTTATTTTTATTTTTTGTTTTTTGAAGGTTGCCACGCGCTGTATTTTAAAAAATAAAAAACCCTTTAAAATATTATATGAATATAGTATTTTATTTATTAAGTAAATAACTTACTTATTACAATTATTTTTTTTGGTTATCACGCGCAATTCTTCACACAAATAAACCACCCGCACATAATACAAGAAAATAATTTATTGCCATTTGGTGCAGAGTATTTAGCAGGAAAATATGATTTTTTTCAATTTTCAAATATTATTACCACCTCCGAACGAACGTGATAAATTTTTTCTTAGTCACCGTCTAAATGTGACATTTGTGATATAATTGATGCGCCCATATTAGCAAATAAGACATAGAGTCCCTACTAAACGTCAAGAAGTTATGTCACATGTTAAGAAATTAACTCACGCCGCCGCCGCTGTGCAAAAATTTAAGACAAAACAGTTTTATCGCCCAAAATGTGATAAAATGTGTGACTCAAGCCATGTCACAGTAGGCCGGGCAGTCATGCTATTTTATTTCAATTCAAAACGAAATATATAAACGGTATATTTTCTTTTATTTTTTTGACAACAAAAATACACTTTCTCGTCAAATAAACTAGGTGGTCTTTACTAGATTGCTGTACTAACATTTGACTGAGAGTTTAAATGTATGCAAATCCTCAATATCATACATACTCGTACCTACGTGTTTTACAAAGCAATAAATTATAAGTAACACTTTTGTGCGAGACTGTTTCAAAAAACAAAATGTTGTACTACAAATTTAAGGAGGTTGGCACAATGTACTGTGCGGCCGCTTTTATGTAGTCATTCGAATTTGTTCGGTTAATCGTATGATTTCTTTTCCTTTTGTTTTTTTCTTAGATCTAAGCAGTTAGAAGGTTTTTTCAGCTGAAACTTTAAGGATAAATAGTTTAATAAAAGTACTAATTATTAGTAAAATCATAATTACCGTCACTTAATAATAACTCATGTATTGGAGCGTTACATTATATCGTAGTCAGATTTTAATTAAAATGGATTATCTCTCTAAGGAGTTGGAATAGAAACCTCTAATTTCACATGATGTATAGAGTTGATAAAAGGTACAAACCATCATAATTGGTAAGTTTCTAGAGTTTCTCATTGAAGCGCGAGGATCGATTTTAGGGTTTTTGAAAAAAAAAAATCAAATTTTCCAATGGTGTCGATTATAGAAAAAATAAAATTGCACAAATTAAGACCCACCGTAGTAAAAAAAAATCGTAGTTGTATGTCATACCGTTTAAGAAATACAGCAATTTGCTAAACGTTACCCACAGATTAGGTAGAGATGCTACGCATACGTTACCCCAGCGGCATCTTGAATAACTCCGAAACCTCAAGGCGCACAAATTATATTTTTTGGGCACAATTATGCACAAATTATATCTATCTAAGTAGCTAGTTTGTATTCAGCTACGATCACTGGTAAAAAAACATGCCGCTGTAGTAACGTTACTACAGCGGTATCTGTTTTTCGTGAATATCTTTGGATCGGCTGGACGCACAAATTATAAACGGGCACAATTACACGAGATGAGGCACTAATTTCTGTCAAACCGAAATCCTGAAAAGCGACAACATTCCGCTGGCGTAACGCACACATAATATTTCAGGCCGCGCCAGGCATTGCTACTGCTGTCTATGCCCGTGCCGAGAATTCCGACCACAGACCACAGCAGGCCTCATCGGATGCGACGGTTCCCACGGTCAGGCGCGGCGCGATCTGGACTGTGGGAAAGCGGGCCGTGGGACCGCAGCATTAGAGAAACACATGTACAGCGCGCCCTGGTGGTCTACAACTGTTAGACCCCATTCCCACGGCCGTAATAAAATCGCGGTGGAATAAAAACGCCTAGCGCGATTTTTTCCCGCCTTCAACAGAGTGTACGAACGAGCGTTAAAAATCCACTTCGAACTGATTCTTCGTAAAGTGCGGACGTTCTATGGGCCCCGTAAAATTATTAGCGGCAGCTATTTGTGAGGCTAGGAGACCACAACACAACCAAATAAAATTTGGGATGCATCCCTTGAATGTTTATATAGGTACTACTTATATAAAAGGCCAATTTTACCAATGATTTAAGGAAATAATTATCCTTAATTTTTTTAATAATTATCAATTAAATAGCATATATAATAATAATAGTATAGGTAGGTACTGTATTTTTGAGGAGCTCGTGGCTAAGTAATAACAGCCGCACGGGTCGATCCATCAGGTTAAGGTACGCTTGCCGAGGTTGGTCAGTGGATGGGTGACCATCTTTACATACCGAGACTCCTCCGTGCCTCGGAAAGCACGTTAAGCCGTTGGTCCCGGCTGTCACTCGTGGATCTTTGACAGTCGTTACGGGTCGTCAGAAGCCCGAAAGTCTGACAACCAGTCTTACCAAGGGGTTTCGTATTACCCAGTTACTGGGTGGTGGAGGTCAGATAGGCAGTCGCTCCATGTAAAATAATGGTATTCAGCTGCATCCGGTTAGACTGGAAGCCGACCCCAACATAGTTGGGAAAAGGCTAGGCAGATTGATATAAGTAGTACCTACCTATATAAACATTCAAGGGATGCATCCCAAATTTTATTTGGTTCTGTTGAGGTCTCCTAGCCTCACAAATAGCTGCGCTAATAATTTACGTACGTCCGCACTGTACGAAGAGTCAATTCAAAGTGGTTTTTTAACGCTCGTTTGACCACTGTTGATAGTTGGAAAAAATCGCGCCAGGCGTTTTTATTCCACCGCGATTTTATTACGTCCGTGGTTTCGGGGGCTTACACATCTTAGAACCTGCACCACAGATTAATACAGATGGGACACTCCGCAGTTTAGGTATGGAGGTACGAGTTCGCGGCGGGCTCATCTCACTGGGTCAATTCAGTGTGGGCTGCCGCGCACCGGCCGGCTCGCACGTTAGTTCCGACACTCACTCATGCGCCGCGTCGTAAAAGAAGACAACCCTAACGAGTTAGGAGGTGAACATAAGTGTAGGTAATGAAGCGTTGTGCGACCTGAATTGCACTTTATTGTCGTAGCAAGAGTCGCTTTTTATTTAAATGATTTTGCGGAGTGTCCCATCTGTGCCTGTGCTGAAATAATGCTTACGTAGGTAATGCAAATACCTACATCGGAGTCAGTTAATAGTAGTGTTTTGATGTCTTTAATTGAGAGCAGTGGTGGCTCATGTGTGGCTGACACTGGCATGGCCATCGATGAGTTTACGATAAAATCTTTGATCTAGCTCTTGGACAATTACTAAAAAATTTAACTCATATCTTCTAAACTATGACTCGACTAAATCTGTGACTTGGCGAAAACTTGCGACTAATTAGCGACTAAATCTGAAAAAAAAAACCGATCTTCGCTAGGTGGCCTAGTTTTTGAGATATATGTGGCCAAGCTGAGGAGACGCTCTCCAGATCGGCCACCAATGAACCCTTATAACTTTTGAACCAATGACTCACTGGTTCAAAAGTTATAAGGGTTCATTCTGATATTTGGCGGCAAATTTCGACTAATTTTTCATGTTATCAAAATTAAAATCCCTGATGGTGGCAATGCCAGTGTCAGTCACACGAACCCAGGCAGGCGCTTTACTTTGTGTAAATTGTTTCATCACCACTGCTCTCAAAACGGTGAAGGAAAACGTCGTGAGGAAACCGGCTTCTCCTATAACCAACAATTCGAAGACATGTAACATCTAACAATCCGCACTGGGCTCGCCGAAAGGAGGCCTCCGCTGTGTCCCAGCAGTGGGAACATTATAGGGTGATTATGTTTTAACCCTCTGCAACTGAGGTGCCATTTTTGTGTCTATTATATTGAGGAGTAGTCTGACAGACGTGTAAGTAGAGTACTATTTATGTTGTAGGTATTATATATTTTGTCATGGAACTTGAATTAATATAACATTTGACATATTTTTAAATGGTAATTACAATGAGAGTTGCAATAAAACTCAGATTTAAGAATTTATAATTATATTTGTATCACTTACGAGATCAAGGAACTTTTGGTACAATGACTATTAAAAATTAACAAAATGAAAAATATTAAAAAACATAACAATAAAAACTTAGTTTTGCCTTCTTCTGGCTTGAAACTATTCATAAAAAAATAAAATATAGAAATTCTTAGAGTCCTTTTGTTACAATACAGTCTCAAAGTTCAGTCTTACAATCAGCGCAAACTTGAGCGGCGCACTGCAAACAAATCGGTTTTGTGCAAATGCAACAAATAAATCTCGTTTGCCGCTTCAATTTACTTGGACAGATACGACACAACTTTCTTGTTGATGATGCGCCAGTGTCGTTTGGTGGCTGAGGAGGTGGCAAATCTTGTCCTAAAACGCGCCGAAGAGTCATACGCAATTCTCTTGGAAGTTTTTCATTATAAACTCGCTGTTTTAGAGCTGGCATTACCAATTCCCTTGCAAGGTGCACAAGAAAGTCAGCTCTTCTCATTTTGCATTCTGGATACTCACTGTAAAGCACATATGCATTAATACCAGCTATATCATAGAAATATAAAAAACAGGAGAAGTGGCATGGGGGCGCGTTTGTGTCCACGCGTTATGCGCACGCTGTGCCTTTACTCGCCAAATGGCCGTCTCCGCGAACTAGTACGCTTTCGACCGTGGTCACGATAAATTATAAAAATGCCGTGTTCTTCAGTGGTTTCCTGCAAAAACCGAAGTGATATTAAAAACTTCGTATCTCACGGAATCACTTACCATATGTAATTAAAAGTATTTTACTGTATTTATCTTTAAAATCATAGAAAACAACAAATCGTAAAATATTTCTTGCTTTTACTACGTTATTTTTGTTTTCAAATATCGCAGCGGCTGTACTATTTTTGCAGCAAATACATTGCTTCTTAACCACTACCTTAAGTATGTCGCTAAGCGACTGGACAAGCAATGTAAAAATAACAAAACGATACTTTATTTACGCGGAGCGTCGCATAGTACAGCCGCTGTGTCTTGCGGCGAGATAGTGATGAGGTTAAGATCCACTAAAGTAGGCTATCGATAATAATGTCGATTGCCCAGCGAATATTATATTGCTATTATAGTTTATTTTTCAATTTGTCAACCGTTTTAGCCCGGTTGGAACACTTGAAAAGATGACGTTTAAGTACGGTTGGAAAACCTTTGAGAATGTAAAATAATCTTTTTTACTGTTTTTGATTATTTTACCTAGTTGAGAAATGCATAACCAACGGTCGTAAAGTAAGTTTATTAATGTTTAGGTGGAGTGTTTTAGGGTTTAAATTATCGCATCTTCGTGCTATTTCCTTACTTTTTTTTGGTTTTGGTATTTTACTTCCGCTAAAGTCTTTAACTATGCACCACAAGATTCGAATGCGTTGTAGTAATCGGTATGGTTCAGATAAAATATTAGTGATTTTTGCTTAAAATAAGTCAACATATTCATGCTATTTATTTGTTATGCATGAGTATGGCATGTGTTTGTTTTCATATATTTAACTATTTCTTAACTAAGGGTTTTTTTTTAATAACAAAAGCCTATTCGCCTGTTGCCTGCTACCTGCTTACTCATCGTGAGGTTAAGAAGTATAGACCGCGCGGAACTAGTTGATCGCGCCTTAGGTATGTGAGCGGTGGGATGGAGGAGCGGGGGCGCATTACTCAGTACGTGCGTTGCGAACCGCCGCCTCACCCCTGTCTCAGCGGCCAACTAGTTCCTATAGACTATATAGACTATAGCTTAAGATACTTATTATGTAAATGATAAATAAGTTCATAAAGTACCTTTTTAGCTTCCCAAAAGATACAAATACAAAAAAATAATGGATTGATGCCACAGGAAGGCCACCTAACTGGTTCCCAACAAAATGTAGCACCATATGCTCAATTCACTTTAAGGCAGAAATGTTCCAGCCTCTAAAGAAAACTCGCAGGCTTTTTGAATGGGCAATCCCAAAATTAAGAGTACGTCAAGTACTGAACAAATACCTCCACTTTACAGGTCAGTGAGTAAACACATCATAACAGGGTTCAACAATTCCTATGGTTTCACAGCCTAAACCAACTTAACCGGATTTTTTTAATTTATTGATTCGTGTTTTTTTTTTAATATACATTTTTTTTAAATTTAAAACATATAATACTTTCTGGACATATCATTTTTTATTTTATTTTCAGGACCCCAAATTTTTCTTGTACAGTAATAAATGGAAGTATCGATAACTTTCCGATTTAGTCAATCACTAGCGTATATGTAAAATAAATTGCTTTTTGCACAACACAATAATAGCGCCAGATGTTTTTGTGTGAGTAAGTTGTACGGTGCATGGTAAATGCACGCTGTGTGTGACGAGTTAAGGTTTATAATTGATTGTGTAGTATGTTCTGATTTATGAATTGCAAGTGTGTGCGCGACTTTGTATCTATTGCTTTTAGTGAACTACATGTGTAGTAGTGGCGCGGTGGTGGGGCCAACCTAGCGACATCGGGTTCTGATACATTTTCAACTACCGGGCATATCTCCTTCTTTCATATATCTATGAGCTATATCCAGTAATCGATAAAAAATTGCTTGTGGCCAACGTCGAGTTTTGCGGCTACATGAATAAATGGCGCATTTTTTGTCTATTTCATCCACACCTCCTTTACTATGATTATAATCCACAATCATGGAAGGTTTATTAGTTACTTCATCGGTACTGGCATGGTGGTGGCATGAAGAGAGCAGGATCACTGCCTTGTCTTTTCTTGGGACATAAGAAACTAAAGTCAAATCTTTAATGAATCCATATAAATTTCATTTCTATAGAAGTTGTCTCTTTGAGCTCATGCTTGGCAAAATTTGCGAAGTGTCTGCGATAGGTTTCAAGTTTTTTATTTGTGCAGGAAACCAATGTTTCTATCATCTCAGCATCAAATAATTTTTGCCATAGTTTTTCAAATCCAAGAAATACATGCCCCGAAGTTGGTCTTGGCAAAGATACAATGTTATGTGCAGGTGTTCGTGAGGTCCTTGAAAATTCAGTTTTCGTCCAAACGAAACCATTCTTACCTACGTACTTATTATTACCTATTGAATTTGGCAAAACAACTCTTCAGAGTCTATGCTTCCAGGACTGGCCGGCTGCTCCTGGAATGTTTCTTGTTCATCACCACTCGATATTTCACTGTCTTCATGTATTTCCTCCTCAATGGTGAAATTCCGATCGGCAACCTCATCGTCGATATCACTAAACTCTAACTCGTCTTCTTCCTCCAACCATTGCTGAATATGGTCGTCGGTACACTTTCTCTTCCTAGACGGTCGGTCAGTTGGTTGTTGTTGGTTACAATCCATCTAAAAATAATAACGCATATATATTATATTTCAAAATAAACAATGAATTACGTAAATATCAACTATTTTGCTGTCGTGTAGTATAAAATACACTATGAAAATACTGACGTTACGTCCATAATACAGTATTGGGATATGATCATTTTACTGACAATACGTCTACACGACACATCACTTATTACTGACCTTACGTATCACGGACACCGCAGCTGTAATACTCGTCACGTACGCACGCTGCGGCTGTCGTCGCCGCACTGACGGGAGGGGCGCGCGGGCACAGGAAGCTACTGAGCGGCGCAGGACGATTCTCGGAAAAATGGCGGCATAGCAACCAAAATTTTATGTTGCGTTGTCTGTCAGACGTAACCTCAGCGGCAGAGGGTTAATTACCAACTTCTATGTTCCAAATAAAGGCATTTTTTTTTCTATAAATAATTTATTAAGTAACAATATCTACAAACAACTACATACAAATCATTCTTCCAACTTCAAGACAACCTTTCCTAGTTTTCCTTTAGGCACACTGATTGACGTCAAAGTATCAGTGATTATCCCGGTAGCTACGGTCACATTGTTCTCTCTGACGGTGAAAGGTTGGCCTACAGTCATAACCATGTCTTCGAGAAGAGTTAGGTACACTTCTCCGTGGTCTCCAGGCATCATCATGTGTAGTTCTGGATCTGGAAAAATTAAAATAAACCAATCAATCAATCTGCCTAGCCTTTTCCCAACTATGTTGGGGTCGGCTTCCAATCTAACCGGATGCAGCTGAATACCAGTATTTTACATGGAGCGCCTATCTGACCTCCACATCCCAGTAACTGGGTAATACGATACCGCTTGGTAAGACTGGTAGTCAGATTTTCGGGCTTCTGACGACCCGTAACGACTGTCAAAGATCCACGAATGACAGCCGGGACCAACGGCTTCACGTGCTTTCCGAGGCACGGAGGAGTCTCGGTATGTAAAGATGATCACGCATCCACGGACAACCCCGGCAAGCGTAGCTTCACCTGATGGATCGACCCGTGCGGCTGATATTACTTAGCCACGAGCTCCTCCAAAATTAAAATAAACCGTTTTATTTTTATTGTTTTGTAAGTTGTGCAACTAACGGACTGAAAGGCTTAAAATGGTATAACTACTAGGTTTTGCCAGCGGCTTTATCCGCATGAAGGTTGAAATTACCCCACGGGAACGTAGAACCAGGATAAAAGTATCCAATGGCCTAACCCAGGTCATGGTCTACCTGTGTGCCTATTTCATTAAAATCCGTTCAGTCGTCATGGCGTGAAAAGGTAACAGACAGAGTTTACTTTCGCATATATTATAATATTAAGTACATTCAAACTCAAACTCAAAGCATTTATTTCAATTAAACCAATTACAGGCACTTTTGAATTGTCAAGGCGTCGGTCAGTCAGAAAGATGAAGCTAGGCGCCCATTCCAAAGCATAGTAGGTACCTATGGAGAAGAACGGGCAAGAAACTCCACGGACACTCTTTTAAATCAAGATATGGTTACAAAATACATCATTCATGTTGAAATTTTACATGTGAGAACGATGCAGAACGTTAAAAGCGTCCTTAAAAAAAAACAATTCAAATATTTAAATTAAATTAAAATAAGCCGTGGCCGCTAAGGTATGCCCAGCCTTCACTGACAGCGCTTGTTCACGAACCTGACGCATGGATTAGCTAAATGATCCAACACGCGCCACCATCAGCGAGACCCAATAGACTGAAAGGCCCAGAAAGTGTAGACGCTGTAAACAGTTACGCCGATTTTGGACGTTATTATTTCATTCCATGTAATAGGGTACAAACTTATTTTCCATTTCATTCACTGGGCACAAATCCAGACTGTTACTGAGAATTTCCTAATAGCAAAACCCGGTAACACCGTTCGGCCTGGGAATCGAACCCAGGACTTCACGATCAACAGTAGCGCTCGCGACCACTAGGCCAGTGATACAGTAAATTCGGATTACATTTTCAAATCCTTGTTTCCAATTGTTTTTTTTTTTTTTCACTCAAACAAATAGTTATCAACTTTCTACAGTGTAAATTAAGTTGATTTCAGAAGAACTAGTACGTTGAAAAAACACTGGAAAAAATTGTAGCACCAATTGAACTTTATGCGAAAGTGTAAGAGTTGTTTTTCCAAAAACACCTTTGTTTATTTATTTGGAAACTATTGCGAAAGCAAGTATAGGTATTCTGTAGTCAACACTTACCCAAATCAATTCGGACTGCAATATTCCATGTGCCGCTAAACATTTGCTGGGAATATTTGGAAAATATCGGTTTCCTTCGCCCACCCTCGTTTCTTGTCAAGAAATATATCTTGGCTTTGTAATGGTTACTGAGAAAACAACTCTTTGAGGCAGTGAGCAGCATTCCGGTTTCAACCGACTTCATTTTCATGCCACGTAGTAATACGCCTACGTTGTCACCGGCTAATGCCTGAAAAGTAGTGTTGCCCAAATTCAGTCTTGGTCTTGCAGTCTTGGTCTTGTTCTTGCGTTTTTGCAAGACCAAGACCAAGAACAAGACCGCGTATTTTTAGCAAGACCAAGACCAAGACTGACCGTGCAAGACTTGAGCAAGAACAAGACATAGCCTGCAAGACTCTTGCGTCTTGCAGCTAGGACTTAGCGCTATTTCACTGAGTAGTTGGGTGTAACAGTTCGGTGTATAGGTAGGTACGCTTAGGAATTCTATGAGACGCAAAAAACTGTCATGTCAAAAAAATGTCAAACAGACGTCATCTGGATCTTGTCTTCAAGGCTTAGTGATAGACGAGTTGGAGGAGTACCTGAGAAAACCAAGAACTGCCAGCTCGGAAGACATTTTAGATTGGTGGAGGACGCATGAGACAGAGTATCCGATTTTATCAAAAATGGCCCGTGATTTTCTCTCAATACCTGCAACTTCAGTACCTGCTGAGAGGTTATTTTCTAAAGCATCATTAGTAATTAGAAAACATAGAAATAGGTTAAGTGATGAGTCAGCCAGATGGTTACTTTGTATTAATTCTTGGTCAAAAAAAATTATATAAAGTATCATAACCTAATGATAAAGCTGTTGATTTGTGTTGTATTTTATTTTTTATTCAAATAAATGATAAATCGTAAAACTCTTTTATTAAATTTCTTATAAGTTGAGGGTTCAATCTCTTTCTAGACAGATAAGTATTGTTCTTTAAAATACAGTCAAGTTATTGTAATTAATTTGTTTTTTTACATGTTTTAGCAAATGTAAGCTTATAAATCATAAATGTTTATTAAGAAACAGTTACTTCCATGGAAAACGACATATAGGTCAGTTGATTTTTCGAATTTCTTATCAAATCTTCAGTTATTTATTAATCTGCTTGATCTTTACTATGGCTATGTTAATTCAAGCTCACAATGTTCCAATTCTAATACGTTTTTCTAAGATTTAAAGTAAACTTTAATAAATAGTAATAGACTAATAGGTAATTGCAAGACTTGCAAGACTCTTGCTGCAAGACCAAGACCAAGACCAAGACTGGGAGCGCAAGACCAAGACCAAGACCAGGTGTATTGGCGCAAGACCAAGACCAAGACTGGCTAAGTCTCGTCTTGTTCTTGCATTTGGGCAACACTACTGAAAAGTAATTATAACGTACTAGCTGACCCGACAGACGTTATCCTGTCTTGGCTATGGATATTCTAATGTAAACGCGTGAAGTTAAAATGTTTTTTCTGAAATTTTCCAATTTTCTGCGAAATTTTCTTAATTTTTTTTTTTCATAAGAACCTTCTTACAATCATAAACACAACAAAAAAAGCATTAGCGAAATTGTTCCATCCGTTCACGCGTGATGCGATGACCAAGGGAATAGGGATTCATTTTTATATATATACCTACAATCCACTGGTAAGATTTGATCAAGACTTCAAATTTTTGTACCCTTTGGTAAGACTGGTTTACTTGGTTGTTAGACTTTCAGGCTTCCGACTACCCGTAATGATTGTCAAAGATCCAGGAGCACAAGACAGTTAAGGAAACCCAATTCTTGAAACCTCCGCCAGGGTAGCCCGCGAAATTCAAAATTTCTTACGTTTCTTTGCAATTTGCAAGTCAGTATTAGGTTATACAGGGTGTTAGTGTAAACACCGTTGTCCTTGAAACCAGTGGTTTGGTTTCACTTATAGAACGTAAATTCAATGAAAAATAACAACATTTTTTTTTAAAGAAAAATCTCCATATTTCCCCGAAAGTTTCTCACCCTATGCGCAAGGCCACAGATTGTAGCGCGGGGAATACCCAACTAGCCACGTGCGCGACGCGGCCGGCGGCGCGCGCGCGACCCCTCTCTCCTCGCTCACCTCAGTCTGTCAGCTGTCTCGCTATCGAGTGCACGTAACGCTTAGACTCACAGCGCGAGCGCAACGCCCACGCCGCGCCTCCCGCTCATTTGTCGCGCGTGTGTGTTAACTTGTTAACTCTTAAAATGTCGATTGTACACCATGTGTACAGATAACAATAGAATTTCAATTGTGTCTGCTAATTGGCGCGCGACGGGTTAAGATAGTTAGTGATAATGTCGTACACAAATGTACAGTGGACCGAAATGGTACGGGTTTACGCCGCAGCGGGTGATAACCTGAACGCGGCTCGGAGAATGTACGCAGAGTTATTCCCCGGACAACCTGTGCCAAATCGTGAAACGATGTTGGCGGCTACTCAAAGGTTACGTACCTACGGCCAGTTCACAGTGCCGGCCCATGCTCAGGGGCGTGGAAACCAGCAGCAGCCAACTGACCTCCAGGAGCGCATACTGGAATTCTTCGCGGATAACCCAGACGAGAGTACCAGGCGGGCGGCCTGTATTTTTGATGTTTCGCACTGGACAATATGGAAAATTCTCCATATTGACCGTCAACATCCTTATCATTATCAGCCGGTTCAAGAATTGAACGAAAACGACAACATACCGCGGGTGGTGTTTTCACAATGGTTACTAGAAAATTTTGACAACGTTTCCATATTATTTACGGACGAAGCGATGTTTACTAGGTCGGGCATTTACAATGTTCATAATGAACATTACTGGAGCCGGGTAAATGAACACCGAATACGGCAAGACAGTTACCAGCATCGCTTTTCCGTAAACGTGTGGGCGGGAATTCTGGATGGCAAACTAATCGGACCGTATTTTATTGACGGCCATTTAAATGCACAGTCGTACATGGAAATTTTAAGACATGTATTCGACAGAATGTTGAATAATGTGCCTCTTCGTTCCCTAAGAAACTTGTATTACCAACATGACAGTGCCCCTGCACATTTTCAGCTGCAAATCAGGGCTATGCTGGATGAGGAGTTTCCTGGGCGATGGATTGGCCGTGGAGGACCAGTCGCGTGGCCCGCGCGCTCGCCAGACCTTTCACCTCTGGACTTTTATCTTTGGGGGGAAGCGAAGCGCCGGGTGTATGCTACTGAGTTCCACACTAGATCGGAACTCAAAAGGCGAATTCGTAGTGCGTTCAGAGACCTTAAAAATGACACTCTTGTGCTTCCTAGAGTGAGAAACAATTTAAGAAAACGTGCGGAGGCATGCGTGGCCGTAAATGGATCGCATTTCGAACAACTTTTACGATTAATGTAAGTGTAAATAATAAGTGTAGATACCTATTCAATCAAGTGTAAATTTAGCAAGTAATTTTTAATTAAACTGTACATAACTGTGATTAACTTTTTAAATACGCCAAAAATACCTACCTAGTGTTTGTTTATTTTTCATTTTCTTTGTTGTTGAATCTAACTTACATTTGGACTGGTCACGCAACACATAAGGTAGGTATTTTTGCCTGTCCTAAGCCAGGGAAGTATGAAGGGAAAGTTACATCGCAGGTTGCGTGTACGTATTGTTATTATCGGAATGTAGGAAAAAAAATAGGACGGGTGGCGACCGGCAAGGGCGGCGACCTTTGCAGTGATCACGTGACTCGGGCGCAGTTATCCATGAATTTAAGGACGGTGTCAGACAGAAACTTTTTGAAATTTTTAAATGAAAATGACGTTTATTGTTTTTTAAATTCGGATAAATATTTTTATATTTAGGCCAACTACCTATGGTTTTAGTGACAACGGTGTTTACCCTTACACCCTGTATAGGGTGACTGGTAATTAGTGACCGATACTTAAACACATGATTGTACTCATGATAACAAACAACTTTTACTCATCATTCTCCTGCCCTTATCCCAATCTATTTGGGGTCGGCGCAACATGTCCTTTTTTTCCATACTTCTCTATTATTCGTCATCTCGGTAGTCACTCCCTTTCTAGCCATGTCATCTTTCACACAATCCATCCATCGTTTCTTTGGTCTTCCCCTACTCTTATAGCCATCGACATTCATACTCAAAACTTTCCTCACGACATTTTCCTCACTCCTCCGCATCACATGCCCATACCATGACAGCCGATTTCCGCACAACTTTTCAGTCACCGGTGCCACTTTCAGACTTCCTCTTATGTGCTCATTTCTTATTCTATCCATTCGTGTAAAACCACACATCCCTCTTCAACAAACAACTTTTACTATGGGACCAAATCTGAAAAAAAAGTCAGCTGCTCCCTACATTTTGACGAGTTATGCGAACAGAAATGTAAAGAGCAGCTGATTTTTTTTTCGCGATTTCAGATTTGGTCCCATAGTAAAAGTTGCTTGTTATCATGAGTACAATCATGTGTTTAACTATCGGTCACTAATTACCAGTCACCTGTATATTGATCTAAATATAATTCGCGGCCGCATCAAATATTTTTTTTATAGAATTATAATCATAAAAATCATCAATACAACTATCTAAGTTCATATTACCCTATTGAATGACTATTTCATGAGATTTGAGGCCAATTCTAACTTATGGAGTTGTATTGCTGATTATAATTCCGTAAAGCCATATTAGTTACGGCCATCAATCATATTTTAATCAACATACAACCTGACACACCTGCAAATTGCAAAAAAACGTAAGAAAATTTGAATTTCGCGGGCTACTTTAGCACATCCCTGGTCACAAAAGCTTTCAAGAATGGGGTTTCCTATTTAGACATTCTTAATTGCAGTCGAGGCTGAATTAGTGTCTGGCGAATAGCGTTATGGCGCAGCCTGGGCGAGGCCCATGTCCAGCAGTGAAATGCAATAGGCTAAGTTGTAGATTGAATATCAATAAGATCGCCTATGACATGAGTCTTAAAAATAACTTGCAAAAGTCGGTTTACTAAGACTTTTCCTCTGCGTTCCGCTTTGCTGTTATGTTATGCTCGCTATATTACATAGTAAGTACTACTAAATTATACAGGGTGTCCGGTAATGAATGGATAACCTTGAAATGTCTTATAGTATAACTTATGGCCGTTCAGAAAAAAAATTGAAACAAAATATATCATAAGTAGTACCTAAGTTATGATTTTTTTAAAAGAAAGGTCTAATTTTTTTTACCTTGTTTTACTTTTATGAACACTACGATCAGAAATGAATGGATTCCATCGGTTTGTTGTTATTTTATTATTATACACGAACTATGCTAATAGATAAACAGTCAATAGTATGACTAGCTATTGCACTTTTTTATTAAAAAATTAGCAGATTAATTAATTTTAGAAAAACTTTGCAAAATTTATTTTTTAAACTATGTTTAAACATCTTGGGTATAAAAAAAATGTATGAATACATGAGTGGCCAATAATTTTAAAATAATGTCACTTTCAAGTAGATTTTATAATGGTACAATTCATAAATGTATCTACAATAAATAGTGAATTATTGCCATTAATGTAGAAAAGGAGAAAATTTTACCAAATGTCAAAAGTAATGTAGGAACTTTTTTTAAATTAAATTGCTTCTGACCACTGAAGATTAATCAAAAATACATTTAAGGAATTTGTAGTGAATAAAAATTGCGTATTGAAACCAAATTGTCAGAAATTTACAAATACTCATAATGATTAAAATAGTTACTTTAAAAGCGTGAAATGGGTCGTGTGACCTTCATATTTGCTACCTGCGCGCACGCCGTGCTGTCATTCTTTTGTGTTATGTTAGACAAAGAGGGTTTGAATCGGCTAGGTGCGAGAGAGAGGAAATAAATGTAAAACATCAGGTAAGCACTCATACTTTTAGTGCGTTTCTCGACTTGCTCGACTTCGCATGTGTTTATTTAGTTTCCGTTTGCAATTATCGTGATTTACTTTGAATCAGTGTTAAAACGACCACGTGACTATTTTATTGGACTATTCGTTTTGCTTACTGATTTGGACTTGTTTTGTTTGGTGATATTTGCGACGATTTGGTTTGTTTTTGGACTAAACTGGACTTTTGTGTTTTTGTGTATCAAAATGCCACGTCAGTATACGGCACAAGAATATGCAAATATGCATTACATTTATGGAGAATGCAGAGGTAACGCAAATGCAGCTGCAGCGCTCTATAGGGAGAGATACCCTAATGCGCGCCACCCAAACTACCGCGTATTTATTCGTGTCCACGGTTGTTACTCCGAAGGAAGATTGCCTGGTAGTGGTGTCGGTGGTACAAGCAGTGGAAGAATCGCTCGTCTTGATGTAGAAGAAGCCGTGCTTGAGGAAATCGAAAACGATCCTTCTACCTCTACACGAACAATAGCTCGACGCACAGGTATCGGAAAATCGAACGTGCACGATATTTTGAAAAAAAATAAATTCCACCCTTACCACGTTACACGCGTGCAAACTCTCCAACCAAGAGATTATGCAGCTAGATTGCGTTTTTGCCGACAAATGCTGGCAAAAATCGAAGAAGACCCGCAATTTTTTAATAAAATTCTGTGGAGCGACGAGTCAACATTCAAAAGAGATGGATACATGAATCTTCATAATTTACACGGTTGGGAATTAGAAAATCCCCATCTTATGCGTGAAGATAGATCCCAATACCAATTTAAAATCAATTATTGGACTGGAATATTAAGTGGAATAATAATCGGGCCATTTGAATTACCGGGGAATTTAACAGGGCAAAGTTATTTGGAGTTTCTTCAAAATGATCTCCCCAATTTATTAGAAGAAGTGCCCGAGGAGCTGAGGGAGTCATATTGGTTGCAAAATGACGGCTGTCCTGCGCATTATGCTGTATCTGTTCGTGCATTTTTAAATAACACGTACCCAGATAGATGGATCGGGCGGCTGGGGCCAATTTTGTGGCCTCCACGTTCACCGGACCTAAATCCATTGGATTTTTTTTATTGGGGCTGCCTTAAAGAGGAAGTATACTGTAAGCCTATAAGGTCTTTAGAAGAATTAAGAAGACGAGTCAGAGCAGCCGCATCAAAAATTAGTGAACGGCGGTACACAAGACTGCTCCGTAGATCATTTATCCGTAGATGTAGGGCCTGCATAAGAGTGGGAGGCCGGCAGTTTGAACATTTATTATAAACGAATGATAATAAAGTGTTGTTTATGTTAAATGTTGTTTTTTATTAATCCCCAAAGTTCAGGTACAATTAAATTTAAAAAATGTTCCCATATTACAAATTTTGATATTTAGTAAAATTTTCTCCTTTTCTACATTAATCGCAATAATTCACTATTTATTGTAGATACATTTATGAATTGTACCATTATAAAATCTACTTGAAAGTGACATTATTTTAAAATTATTGGCCACTCATGTATTCATACATTTTTTTTATACCCAAGATGTTTAAACATAGTTTAAAAAATAAATTTTGCAAAGTTTTTCTAAAATTAATTAATCTGCTAATTTTTTAATAAAAAAGTGCAATAGCTAGTCATACTATTGACTGTTTATCTATTAGCATAGTTCGTGTATAATAATAAAATAACAACAAACCGATGGAATCCATTCATTTCTGATCGTAGTGTTCATAAAAGTAAAACAAGGTAAAAAAAATTAGACCTTTCTTTTAAAAAAATCATAACTTAGGTACTACTTATGATATATTTTGTTTCAATTTTTTTTCTGAACGGCCATAAGTTATACTATAAGACATTTCAAGGTTATCCATTCATTACCGGACACCCTGTATAGGAATAAAGTTAAATTTGTATTAACGATATAACACAAATATTCGCCAAGAGCACTAGAGCCAGCACTATGTAAATCGAACAATATCAAATACCAAGATACCAACCTCAGGCACACTCTGCTTAAATATCTGAACATCAGAAATTGTAGTTTTAATATTATTTCCAAAGCCTAACAAATCAGCTTCAGCATTTTTCTTCATAATACCTCTTTTTATAGTACCAACGACAACGGTCCCTCTTCCTGGGACTGTGAATGCGTTGTCTATGGGCATTAGAAAGGGGGAGGTTAAGTCCCTTACTATGGGGGGCACGTATTCGTCCATTGTTGAAAGGAGTTTGCGTATTGATGGTGCGCCTGAAATGTAAGGAGAATAATAAGACAGTTACTAACAGAGAAACTGTTATGAAACTATTCAAAATTATTGTAACTTTTTAACCGACTTCAAAAAGGAGGAGGTTAGCAATTCGTCGGAACCTTTTTTTTTTTATGTATGTTCCCCGATTACTCGAAGATGGCTGGACCGATTTGGATTGTTTTTGTTTTATTCGAGAGGGTATACATCACAGTTGGTCCCATATAAAATTGATTAACTTTGCTTTGGTAGTTTTTGAGTTAGCTTCAATAATACGTATTTTTTCCCCACTTTTATATGGATGATGTTCTAGTTTGTTTTGCAGGTAGTGGTATTAGAATTTGTGTGGGGTAGGTTCCACAACTAAAAAGTGAAAAATAAAAACTTTTTTACAAAAAAATACAACCGACTTCCAAAAACAACTACAAAGTGAAAAATAACTTTAATTTCGGAAGTCGGTGGCAAAAAACGAAAATACATTTAACTAGACACCGACTTCCGAAATTAAAGTTATTTTTCACTTTGTAGTTGTTTTTGGAAGTCGGTTGTATTTTTTTGTAAAAAAGTTTTTCATAATATCCTAACTTAATATTATAAATGCGAAAGTGAGTTTGTTTGTTACACTTTCACACTAAAACGGCTGAACAGATTTGGATGAAATTTGGCACATGCGTAGACCATGACCTGGGTTAGGACATAGGATACTTTTTAGCCAGATAGTACGTTCCCGTGGGATAATTTACGACATCCACGCGGGCAAAGCCGCTGTCAAAAGCTAGTTATAAGTCCGAATTCTAGCTCTCCGCTATCAAAATCTAGTCTTACATCTCGTGGTGTCAGAGACATGAAGGTAAGATTTCGTCAATGTCTGATACTCAAAGCTATGATGTCGGGTGTGTCTTAACACTTCGAGTATTGGTCTGATACTTTAAGGTTGTAAGTTATGAGTGTTTGACATTTGAGGGTTGAAAGTTGCGAGTGTCTGGCACTTCAGAGAATACGAGTGTTTGATGACGAGTATGATTTCATGAGTATCTGACATGAGTGTCTGACACTTCTTGCCTGTCGAGAGGCGAGTATCGTATCCGAATATTCATGAACCCCGATAACTGAGGTCTAGATAATCAAGTTTCTACTGTGCTAGAAAACTTACCAAATTCAGATTCGTCGCCATTCAATGCCTTTAACGCTGATCCACAAATCATGGGCACTGTGTTTCCATCGTAGCCAAAGTCGGATAGCAGTTCCCTCATCTCGATTTCTACTAGTTCTAGTAACTGAAACATAATAATTGAAGTTTTAAGTAAGAACTATTTAGAACTTTTGTGTGACTTATCTGTGCGAATGAATTTGGTAATAAATACGAAAAATTTCTACTCTATGAAGATTATGTTTTGTTTTATATAAATAACTATAGGGTTTACTAGGATATTGTATCGCATCTGTCTGGAAGAGCCATTTAGGGTTGACCCACATCTGTCAGCACGGAATCGCCTTTTTTCGTGCTTTATCCTTTTCTATCTCTTAGGATCATCATTTCCTAGAGCGATAAAGATAGAGACCGCGCGGTGGAATCGGCGATGCGCTCGACACCACGGCCAAAATGGCTGAGAGGCGCTGGAGTGCTGACGAGTGCTATCGAGCGCGATATCATGCTTCCATTGCATTGCATGATCGTATTCGACAACACTCAACGGCGACGGCGTGCGATCTTACGCTGAAGCACGCGATAGCACGCTGCAGCACACACGGCATAAATGCTGTTCCGTGCTGACAGATGTGGATCAACCCTAAGACTGCAGTTCATCTATTTGAATTCTTGTATCCAATGATGTTCTTTCCACTTAAGCTTGCCGCGGTAGCGTAGCAAGCGTACTTTCAGTTTCCTCAGACCAAATCTTATAAATGGACTCGGGAGGCGGGATTGTGGGCACTCAATGTGTTAAGGCGAATAGTGCTGCCAACAAGCGCAACCATTGAGAAAAAATAATAAGTCTGGAGATATGGAACATTTAGAAACTTCCTATGCTCAAATTTGTATTCATATAAAGAAAGAATTACTTGTCACCCAAACATCCTGGCAAACCACCTCATGGATGAAAAAGGAACCCGCAGGCTAAAACACAAAATTCCTCAAGATCTCATCGAACAAACTTAGCTTTATGCTTTAAAAGTAATAGGATGTGTCACAGGACGCATACCTAGCAAGACATCTAACAAGACATACAAATTACTTAATGTCTTAATACATAATGACAGATTGTAATAAAAAGATTTAAAAAAAAAAAAAAAAAATTGTATTCAGATGAGGTAGAATTTTTTGCATCAAAAAAATCAACACTAAACCTCCTAGGAGCTAGTTAACGCCAAAAGCGGGAAATTTCAAAATATTCCACATCTCCAGACTTGTTATTTTTTTGTCAATGGTGGTGCTAGCACAGAATAAATAGTAGTACTACAGTTAGCAGCATTAAACCTAAAACTACCTGTTGGTAGCCTTAAACGAATATCAGTACTACTGAAAAAGCCATAAAAACGTTTGAAGTTTTATGTAGACTAGTGCAAACTGAACTTTATCTGTGGGTTTTAAAGTTGTTTTTCCAAACACATATTTGTTTAAATGTTTGGAAACTAAATCGTGAACGCAGTCTACATTGGATTTTTAAAAAGAGACAAATCCCAGGTTTTTGATCAATTTCCAGTACCTACTGAGCTGAGCTGCTGCTTTGCTGAGTGATGTTATTTGCTTTTTTAGTCACTCATGTACACCCAAAATCTCTTTCACACACACATACCTACACACACCCTCACACACACAAACACACCCCCTCATACACAAACACACCCCCACATACATATACACACGCACACATATAAATCTCGCACACACTCGTATAAGATCGCATTTTTTCCTTGTTTTGTTTCTTTATACATATAAGTACCTATTTGTACTCGTAAGTTTCTAATGTAAGGGAAGAGCGGAGCCTTCAACTACAGGCATTTTATATGCCTAAATGGAGACTCCTCGACAGGCATTGTAAGCCAAATATGCTATATGAAATATTTTTTTTTTTACTGAGCAAAATATTTCTCTTCAAGTGCTTTATTAATTACTATTTAAAGGACTCACCTCATTATCAACTAAATCAGCCTTATTAATAAACACTAAGATATACTGTATGCCAACTTGCTTGGCTAGCAACAGATGCTCTCTTGTTTGTGGCATTGGTCCATCATTAGCTGCCACAACAAGTACGGCCGCATCCATCTGGGACGCTCCTGATATCATGTTCCTTATGAAGTCTGCGTGACCAGGGCAGTCTGTGTGAGCGTATGAACGTAGTTTTGTGCTGTAGCCGATGTGTGCTGCGTTTATTGTTATGCCTGTGAATGCAAATATTTTGATCACTATTAAATAATTCAATACGCGGCAATTATGATAAAAAATAATTAAGTATTATAATCATTTAAAACATCGATAATATATATAGCTCTAGAAATTATGTTTGTCGGAAATAGGCTATTTCGTAAAAATATGCTGCCGCGTCCGCGCCGCGCCGTTGCCGCTTTTAGGTACCTACATATCAGTAAATAAACTAATATTATCACGGTTGGTTTATTTCGTGACAATTTTTACACTGTGTTTATTTTGTATGAAAAATGCATTTATTTTTTATTTTTAGTAGGTAGGTACCTATAATTGTTTATTTTATTATTTTAACAGACATTGTCTTAAGAGCCTACACTACCTCAAATGGCTTAACATGATCCTCCGAGTCCGTTATGTCGATAATACTGCAGCATTAATTTTGAAATAAATAAAGTTGAGGACTATTGTACTACTACTATATTTTACAAAAACACGATTTCATAAAATTTTCTCGATAGAAAAAAATTCCAAAGTTTCCTCCACACCGAACAATAAACTGCTGGTATTAAAAAAATACTTCAAATTAGATTATGAAACTTTGCATACTAACTGAACTAACTATAAAGCTTTTTTATTTTTTTTTAAATTACCATTATTTTCAACGTAAAAAGCAATTACCTAAACTATCCGCGCCCAGCATCGCACTCAGTCTCGCTCTCACTCAGTCCGCAAGCAGTATTGTGCGAGATAAAAACCTGAGGTATTATGGGCTCCTAACTTGGATGGATTGTGTGACGGGTACCTACTAATGGTATGAAAGGAAAAGGATAGAAAGATGGCTGACAGGGGAGAATGGACAAAAAAAATGTGCGCCAACCCCAAATAACATGGGGCAGGTGCTGGAAAATGATGATGTCACCTTATTATTTTATGTGATGTCCTAATTACTCACTCTGTAAAGCTATTTCTATTTTAGTCTATACAATGCTAATTTTTGGAACAAAGTTCTTTAACGCAGTTTGCGGAAGGAGTTGACTGGTAGAAATCGTCACTAATGTGAAAGTGTTCATACTACATAATTATCTGTTTTCAATACAGACCCAAGCTAAAAACTATAAGGTCAATGTGGGCAAATCCGGCAAATACTTTTTTGTAGGTTGAATTTGGTTGACTATAACTGGCACTCGAACTACTTTAATATAAATTTGATGGTTGTAAGCAATTAAGAATTTTATTGTCTTTTATATACATCCATTTGCAACAACAGAACTGCTTTCCATATTTAACTAAAAAAGATTTTGTTAAATTTGGTTGTTAGATGGAATTTCCCGAGGATTGGGGCAAATCTGTCTAGTACCAAATTTTTCTAGAATTAGGCCATTATTTCAAAAGTATGCAATTTGTAAACAAGTAAATGCAGATGTTAAAGAAAAATGTTCTGTAACTTCCTCAGTATAAAGATCGAATTTACATTTTATTTACAAAAATCTTTTTTGGGGGCTAATAATATTATGAACCTTTTCAAAAAGGTTGAAAAATAATTTAAAGATTTTTTATGTATTTACTGAAAATCATCAGTTTACTTAAGCAACATAAAGTACCTGGGCGACCGAGCTTCGCTCGGGTGGAAACAGAGAAAACGAATTTTCTCAGAAATGAGACTCAATCATTCGCCCCATAAACCCCTACATTGCAACTTTCATCGAAATCGTTACGAGCCGATTTCGAGAACGTGATGACAAATCTAAATATACAATTATTGCTCATTGAATAATATAGATTAACAGATAAACACTCTTACCTCTAGCTTTTTCCTCCGGCGCTCTGTCAATTTCATCATAAGATACATACTGTGCCAATCCATCGTTCGCCAATACCTTCGTTATAGCAGCAGTCAGGGTAGTCTTACCATGGTCTACATGACCAATAGTTCCTATATTACAGTGTTTCTTCTCCTCAATTACAGGTTCTGAGTTGGTACAGTAACCATTGCAGGAAACTCGAAATATACCGACGTATAACCTATTTGTGGGAAGGAAACTGTGTTTTAAAGGTGCTTTTGTTGTAAAACTACAATATAAAGACCGTAATATGAGTCTTCCACTCATTTTTCCGTAATTATTCCTAGTTTTTCATTGAGAAACCTTAATTTTTAGGTTAAATTAGAATTGACAAATGACAATGACAGATAAGGTTCGTTCAGAAATTGATTGTCATATCACGAATGAAAGATTAGCTTTCGTTCGGAATTTCAGTCATGTGGTTAAAAATTTAAAGCTCGTCATAGGTGGCAGCACTGCTGGGCGTCTGTAAACCGCCATTGTTTTGTTCACTTTTGTTTGTTTCGATTGCAAATTAAATGAAAACTTGATAAATATTATGCGATTTGCGAGTGCAGTACTAGTCTGAAAGAGAGCCTTCGCGTCGTGAGATTTGAGTCTCTGACTTATATACAATTATCTGTGGATTTGAGAGCTCAGCTGTGCTTCATTAATTACCTTTGTTTAGCGAGCAACACAAAGTAACATTAGTTCACATTTTGGCCACGACAACTCTCTTTCTAAGACGAGCTAAGGAAAAAGGAAGCGTATACCACTGTTAAAAAACTAGCCGAGGAGGAAAAGTAAATAAATTATGAACATTTTATAATTTATAGGTTATTTTGTGTTTGCTTTGCTTCACAGTGATTTTCATTCTCGTTGCTGTCAAAGGTGAAGGTGATAACAGTGAAACAGCTGTACTCAACCTGCACTGGTCCGTTCATTAAGGCTCACTTATTTGTTTATCGTAGAAAAGAAAGAAGCCTGGTTCCCAGCACTACCATTAGGAACATTGGCTGATTGTGTAGTTAGAAGGAAGTAAAAAAACACGATTTTAAATTAACAACTTTATTTCAAATACAGTAAAATGGGGTTACTCTGATACTACGGGTTTACTTTGATAACAACTTTCGACTTATGAAAAACTTAATTTTATTTGGTGTGTGAACGCATCCAAAACAATTTTATTTTTTGGTTGGCACCACTGATAGTTTCTTTTTAATATGGCGTTATAGATATTCGGTGTGTGCCGGTGTTTTCTATAACATAAAAAAGTTTTGTTGGTGTACCGGTTAATGGGCATTTTTAAGGTAAGAAAAACGTTTGATGCCTCCATAAATCTATAGTTTTCTTAAAGCACGGGTACACACCGAATATATCTACAACGCCATATTAAAAAGAAACTATCAGTGTTGCCAACCAAAACATAAAATCCTTTTATAAGTAGAAAGTAAACCCGTAGTATCAAAGTAACCCCATTTTAGAGTAAGTAGTATAATTACAAGCATGCCACAATAAAATGTACAGTAGGTAGATATCTCTAGAGCATCTACAAATATTATTTTTCCCGTCATCAACTTCAGTTACTTAGGTATAATATTGTGACTTAAAACCATTTGACAAGAACATTATTTTAGTTGCCAGAACCCTTCACTGCTTAAGGGTTAATTTTACCAAAGTTGGATATCTTTTATCTGTGGGACTAAATCGACGACTGACAGTTTTTGTATGAAGAAACTGTCAAAAATTCAAAATTTATTCGAAGAAGACATAAACTGGTTATAAAAGTTTGGTCGAATTCACCTTTAAGGTAAGCGTCCACTGGTCCGCGCCGGCCGCAACGCACGCACGGCATGCAACGGATTTCGGTTTGCTTTGTATGAATTCATATAGCACTGGCTGCGTCCACTACCGGTACCACCCGCATTTTTATTTCTTCATACAAACAAACCAAAATCCGTTGCGTGTCGTGCGTGGTTTTGACCGGCGCGGACCAGTGGACGCTCAGCTTTAAGCTACGGTATCCTAGGAAAGCTGCCGTAACGGCTGTCATGAAAATGTATCATTTTCACCAGTATTTGACATTAAGTAACCCCGCCCCCCAAAGATTTAAATCGCTAGATTTGCCTTCCCGTACTTACTGAAAAGAGTAAAAAAAACAGCGTATAATCAAGTGAAGTCACTGCGTCATTGCTTGTCACAGAGGTGTTAAAACGAAACAGAAATGCGACAATCTTTTGACGCGGTAGGGCAAATCTAACTATTTAAATCTCTGCCGCTGTCTTCTTTTTCATGACAGCCGTCACTACGGCCGTTAAGTGCAGCCACCGCTCATCTAGGAAGCCGTAGCTATAGTTGAAAGATACTAATATGTATAAGACAACTGCAGCGCCTCTAGCGATCGATCGTGGAACTAGTATAGGTAGATAAAGTTTATGCTAATGTTGCAAAATAATATCGACATCGATTTGTAATTTCGTTCTTAGAGATTTTTCTGCCGAGAGTTCGAGCCCTATAATGACGTCTTTAGGGCTGACTTTCCAATAGTCAGAGATATCTGACTATTGAAAAATCAGCCCTAAAGACGTCATTATAGGTCATATTTTATTCTTCAGATAGACGTCATAGAAAATATTCTATGACGTCTATCTGAAGAATAAAATATGACAGTTCGACATATTTTCTATACAAAAGCAGTCAAACCGCTATATTTATTAATGAGATAAAAAAGTTATCTGACTATTTAAAATCGGTCCTTAATGCAGTCATTCAGAAAGAATATCACTATCCCTTTAATGCAACAAA
Source organism: Cosmia pyralina (assembly GCA_946251885.1). Lineage (NCBI taxonomy): Eukaryota > Metazoa > Arthropoda > Insecta > Lepidoptera > Noctuidae > Cosmia > Cosmia pyralina. The sequence goes on from OX276365.1 coordinate 6,777,304, forward strand.
ACAATAATGATTTATGTGTCATTAACATTGCTACTACCCAGATCGACCGATAGTATCACTAGATTGTTAACACTGGCCATAGATACAATAATGTCACTTACCATTTCAAAATTGGAACAGATATTATAATTTTTTTAATAGTAAGTATCAAATACAAATTACAATAATACATTTATCTAATCGCGTATATGTGTGCTAGACAAGATAAAAGGAAAAAGTCTGCGAGTATATTATACTAGCTTTTGCCCGTGGCGTCGCCCGCGTGGAGGTTGGAAATGATTCCAAGAACTAACGGGATAAAAAGTACCCTATGTCATTACCCAGATCATGGTCTATCCGTGTCTCAAACATCCAAATCAGTACAGCCGTTAAGGCGTGAAAAGGTTACAGAGTTACTATCGCATTTATAATATTAGTATGGATTCCAATAAATAACTAGGTATACAAAAAAAGCAATTTTACCAATGCGATTCGTGAAAATCACCTTGTCGCCATTTTGTAATTTTTTAATGTGACTTTCCGTTTTATTCGGTAAAAATCTCACCGTGAAATCGTAGGTGAAGTGAGCTGTCATTCTACCTGAGGCATGACACAATTGACAGCTCACTTCACTTTGGTTTTCAAGTTGAGATTTTTATAGAATAGATTGGCTGGTCAAATCGGCGTTTGTGTACAGGGCTTATAATATCCGTATTTATATACAATATTTACTATATTTTGAATACAGCCACCTTTAAAATAATTGATATAATTTTGACATGGCAGTTATTTTGTTCATGTGTGTTTTTGATATTGCATACGTTCGTTTCAGAATATTATAATATTAATAATTTATTATCTGATATATATACATAGATATAATTTATAAGGGGTCCTCCATTATATTTTACAATAAATCTCGGCAAGAGTACTAGAAATATGATACCAGCATCTAAAAGACAAAAAGTTTTTTATTCTATGGACTTATGAACGCTGTACCAATTTATTTATAATTTGTGGTAATAATATGTATGATATAGGTAATTATTTTATATCTAATTTTAGGTGTGACACCTTTTATTCTTGCATTAACTATAAGGGTGCGTATTCATCTCCAAATAGGCTTCGAATAAACATTCTTCTATGGACAGGGCACCAGAGTTCCATAAAAAAAAAGTATTAGTCGAAGCAAATTCGTCGATGTGAACACACCCTAATACGGTATTTCCTAGTATATTTATTGTAATTAATTAACAGTCGTTTTCGATTATATTTAAGCTTTAAAACGAGTTATTTAGCAAATCGCTTTAAAAAGTTTAAAGCTTGTTTTAAGTATTATCATAATATCTATAGTCGACTTACTACGGATCAGTTAAAGAAAAAAAAGGCATCCCACCCGATTTGACAGAGATGAATGTCGCCTTATCATTGGTCATATTTCATCGAGTGGAGTTTGAACCAATGAGAACGCGTTATCATCACTTTAGTAAACGCCATCTTGCGTCCTCAACATGGGGTTCTCATCATCTTCCTGCCCTTATCCCATATTACTTGGGGTCGGCGCAACACGTTTTCTTCTTCCATTCTCCCCTGTCAACCGTCACGCTATCATTCACTCCCTTCTCTTTCATATCATTCCTCACACAATCCATCCATCTTTTCTTTGGCCTTCCTCTGCCTCTCCATCCATCAACATCTATATTCATCACTCTTTTAGTCACATGCGTTTTGTCTCTCCTCATTACATGCCCATACCAAGACAAACGATTTCCTTTCAACTTTTCTGTCACTGGCGCCACTTTCAAACTTCCTCTTATATACTCATTTCTCACTTTATCCATTCTTGTCACTCCACACATCCATCTCAACATTCTCATCTCCGCTGCATGCAATTTTTTTTCATCCGTCTTCTTCACTGTCCAGCATTCCGATCCATAAAGTACGACAGGCCTTATCACGGACTTGAAAATTTTCCCCTTCAACTTGAGGGGCATCCGTGGGTCGCAAGTTGTTCCTGTAACCTGTCGCCATTTCATCCATCCTGCGTTGATCCGGTGCGTTATGTCTCGGTCTACTTCGCCATCCCCTTGGACAAGCGACCCGAGGTACCGAAAGTCGGAGCAGATCGGTAAGGGCGTCTCGGCAAGAGATATGGGCACAGGACCGGAGAGACCGCCAAAATCACAAAACAAATACTCTGTTTTGGTCCGACTTACTCTCAGGCCAACGGTCTCCAGTCTTTTCCACCACACCTCCAATCTGCTCTGGACCTCTAAGCCACTCTCGGCAACCAGCACAATGTCATCGGCGAACAGCATACACCAGGGAGCCTCTTCCTGGATATCCGATGAAAGAGCATCCATTATCAGCACAAAGAGGTAAGGGCTGAGTGCAGACCCCTGGTGCAAGCCGACAGCCACATCGAAGCTGTCAGTAGTGCCCACTGTAGACCGGACTTGGGTACTGCATCGACTGTACATCGCGCGAATCAACTGCACATACTTCCCTGGTACACATTTTTCCTTAAGTGCCCACCACAAAACTTCACGAGGCACTCGGTCGTATGCCTTTTCGAGGTCAACAAATACCATGTGCAAGTTTTTATGCGCACCTCTGTATTTCTCGCACAGCTGGCGGATAGCAAAGATGGCATCTGCTGTTCCTCGACCAGGCATAAAACCTTAAAGGAAAAACCTTAAAGGTTCTAAGGAACAGAAATATATTTCTATGTTATTGTATTTTTCGGTTGCCAGAAGCCTATTTCAAATACATCTATTGTCATATCGCATGCAAAATTTTAAGGGAACCACTGTACTTAACACCCGTCGTATTTATATAGTAGCTATTTTTTTGGGTATAATAAACACTTTTTAGTGTATTTTTGAAAACCCCAAAGTGCGCAAATTCATAGGCGCCGAGAAAAAAAAAGTACCTATTTTTTTTTTAAATATCTATTGTTTTTTTAGTTAAAATAGCATCTTTTTAGATCTGAGGTCAAGGACATTTTCAAGGTCAATGTCAAACGTCTCGAAGGTCAAGGTCAAATATATTTTTTTTTGTAGTAAGGCTTGGGTAAAATTTCTGGGTGGTTTAAAAAAAAATAACCCCGCCATCCCCTTCGAACCTAACCTGTCCGAGTCGGGGTGCCCCAAGTCCCGAGCTCGCTCTTGCATCCTAAGTGTATAGAGTACTATAATATATTGCTAAAAAAAGAACACAAAAATAATACAATTCAAATACCCTATTCTATTATATACACGTACAAAATACATTATTTTGATTAAATCCTCAAAAGGGTCTAAATTATTGATGGCTACTCGACACCACCAAGAAAATTCCGTAAGCTAATCACTAACACTTCGGGATTGGGAGATGACGCAGCAGAACACGAAGACGGGGACTTCGGGGACGCCATGGTGTCAATCAAATCGTTATTTCAAACAAACAGGAGTACGATTGACGCTCTCGACTGTAGGTACAGTCAGCGTCAATAATATCGGACGAACGACTGTTCGAAATTATCTAAACAACTATGAAAATGAAATATTAACTCAATAACACAAGGAATGTTTCAGAATGAAGACAGTATACGACAGCTGTCATTCTGACAAGAACATTATCCAATTGAGATAAAGTTTAATTTTCTTAGTTATTGAGATCATTTTGTACAGTCTGTTAGTCCCCATATTTTTGACGCTGACTGTACATACACGCTATGAATGACAACTGTCAAACTGTGGTACTCTTTGAGTAATAGTTGTCTGTGGTGGTAAAGTGTTAATTTTATCGTGTAAATAAAGTGTTTTACTCGAAGACATCAACACGCTATAAAATTGTGAAGTTTCGGACGCGCGGGTGTTACAAGTACAGTGGAGCCCTTTTAACTCTTAAAATGTCGATTGCACACCATGTGTACAGATAACAATAGAATTTCAATTGTGTCTGCTAATTAGCGCGCGACGGGTTAAGACTGGTTATAAATTTTTTGATCGACCAATTAGAACAACTTACTGAACTCTAGTGTAAGCTCAGTAAGCTGTTCTAATTGGTCGATCAAAATATTTGACGAATCAAAGACTTTAATTAGTCTTTTGTTTAGAAACAGATTATATTATTATCATAAAAATACATAGCGAATATTGGTACCTACTGCTTCTACATATTTTCGTTTTTAAAACTTAGTTACTTCAATGTTTTCCGAATCTAGTCATTTTATTTAACAGAGGGCTTAGCGCGAGTTTTTATACTTACTCGATCGCGTTTACGTTAACGTTACCTTACGTCAATTTGTATGGAATAATTGTGTTTCCCATTACAGTCACCAGACGGCGCTTATTCAGTTTCAGTATAAATTGAAGTTTACGTTAACGTTATCGAGTAAGTATAAAAACTTGCACTAAGGCCTCTGATGATTCTTGGTTCATGCATACAAAACTATTTTTCAATTATGGACTAAGGATTTCAAGTACACATCCAGAATTTAATTTGGCAAGATTTATTCTTGTCAACATGCCACGAATTATACCATAGAATACTTGTAATAATAATAAAACATTTTTAAGTTCAGTTAAATGTTTAAAACTGTAGCTAATTCTAACGACAAATAATAATTGATCATCATGCAGTTCATCACTGAATTGGTCTATTTATCAATTAAATTGAATTGGTAAGCTTCAGGTTAGACTGGAAGCCGATTGTAACATAATATAGTTGGAAAAAGGCTAGGCAGAAGATGACATTGGAAAGTTTGGTTCATTTTTAGGAATAGTGGTTTCTTATGGTGATTCCAGATTATACTCCTAGCTTTAGAGTTTACTCCCTAAGAATCGATTTTAATACAAGGCCTCGGTATGGCAATTTAAGAAGTGAAAAACAAGCGTTAACTCAAAGGCATTGTTACGTTTTTCTGCGCAACGTAAAAAAAAAAGAACGCCTTAAAGTTGTACTGATTAATTGAAGAAACCCTGCCCGTAGGTCCTTTGTTTCCGTCGAACAATAAAGTCGAAACGACACTAAAAACAGGAGTAAACTCCAGTCGTGTGTCGGAGCTGACACACACTCATTTTTTTTTTTTGACGTTGGTTAAAAAAGACCAGCCCCTGCTGCGCACGGTTTTTAACGCCTTCACAAATTAATTTTACACATTAACTCTTCCAAAATAAATTATGAATGATATTGAAAACCACATCCAAATCCGTTGCGTTATTGCGGAATTTAGAACAACGCGGTCACACAGCAGACACGAAAAGCGACATTGAATTATAATTTGTATAGGTGCTTTAACATTCTTGCTTACATTAGTCACATAAAATATGAGCCAAATTAATTGCCTGTTGAATGCAATAAAAAAAACACAAAAGTTATGATAACGTCGGACGTACACCAAGTGTACGTAAGAGAAAACTTTATATAATATGTATAATTTCATACAACATTATTTTTAGTATATGTGTACCTGAATATAGTTTGTTCAGAATAAATAACTGAATCCATTCCAATAATTTGTATACCGTCTTATATTTTGCCCCAAAAATCTTTAAAAAAGGTTACAATATGGACACCGAGCAACGAACACAAGTCACTGCAGGTCATAGCGGCACTAGGCACGGGCGCACAGCGGGCGCCGCGTGGTGATCATATTTTTGTACGGACAACATAACAAGCTTATAACTTTGTGATTTTGCATGATACAGTTTTGAAATGTTGTACATAGATTCTTTACATAAAAATACTAGACACGTGTTTCGGGTTTCGCATATACTAAAACTGATGTTGTATAAACATAAAATATCACCGTCCAATGGCGACCGCGGGCTTAGAGTAGTTGTGAACATATGGGGTTCATCAGTAAAATGACGTTTGACGGGTTAAATTAAACATTTAAATTTGATAACATGTTACAGGGGTGTCTTACATGGTAATATTAATTCTTTAAGATGTGGAGTTAGGCTGATCATTTTAAAATAATATTCCAAGTCTGGCTTAATATTTTTGTTAAGAATTCCAGTCACCATCCCTTTTTACTAATAAGCGCGGAGTAAAATTCCAATTAATAAAGTACAGTAACCAAACATTTTTAATACCAGTTCAAGTTTACCATAACTTTTACTTTAACTTCAAATTTATTAATAAGCTTGACTTGATGAGTTAATTTGAGCATTTTCTTTTACATCTAACAATGACCCACAAGGCCACAAAACACCCTTCTATACTTATTATAAAATAAAGTCGCTTTTCGTGTCTGTCTGTGTGACCGCGTTGTTCTTCTAAATTACGCAACGGATTTTGATGATCATTTAGAGAATTTATTCCGGAAGGCTATAATACATTAATATTTCACTTATATATAGGGTGACTAGTAATTAGTGACCGATACTTAAGCACATGATTGTGCTCATGATAACAAACAACTTTTACTATGGGACCAAACCTGAAATCGCGAAAAAAAAAAATTCAACTGCTCCCTACATTTTGACGAGTTGGTTTAGTAAGAGGTGTTGGTCACTAATTACCAGTCACCATATGTAATATAGAAACCTTCACGTTTTGACAAGTCATAAACACCATGCGAAGCTGGGCCGGGTCGCTAGTTCAATAATAATCTGCACTCACCACAAAACCCACCACTTCAAAAAACCACTTCCAAAACCACAAAACCGATCACTTATTACTCTACGTCACAGTCTATACATACAATGGAAGGTGCAATACTTCCTGAACTGGGTTCCTGAGAGGTACGGTGCGTTTCATTGTTTTAATACTCTGTAGTGAAGTGTGAACTCCACGTTGGATTTCCATATGAAGTGGCGAACCGTCCGTAAATCCATGTTGGGGTCCAGTACCTGAAATAAATTGTTTTGTCACTATTTAGCTCAATAATCAAGAACACAATCAATCTGCCTAGCCTTTTCCCAACTATGTTGGGGTCGGCTTCCAGTATAACCGGATGCAGCTGAATACCAGTATTTTACACGGAGCGACTGCCTATCTGACCTCGACAACCCAGTAACTGGGTAATACGATACCACTTGGTAAGACTGGTTGTCAGACTTTCGGGCTTCTGACGACCCGTAACGAGTGTCAAAGATCCACGAATGACAGCCGGGACCAACGGCTTAACGTGCTTTCCGGGGCACGGAGGAGTCCCGGTATGTAAAGATGGTCACCCAGCCACGGACCAACCCCGGCAAGCGTAGCTTAACTTGATGGATCGACCCGTGCGGCTGTTATTACTTAGCCACGAGCTCCTCTTACTCCTCAATAATCAAGAACACGTAAAACAATATTTCATAATACATTGGGTGGTAAATCAGCAAAACCAGAGACAAACTTATATTTTGGGTAATTCTACAAACAGAGAAGCCGCTTTAAAAGCGCAAAAGCGATCTACAACACTACAAGACTACAAGTAACACAAGTTGTGAACCATACTTCAAAAGATACAAAATTCTGACACTGTCGGCTTTGTATATTTATATTTATAGCAAATAAATGATTTGATTGATTGAATGATTGATGAAACTGAACTGTTTTGGCATCCGCCAATGTTTGAGTGTTATCGGTACACACTAATTACCGCGTAATACGTGTGTACCGATAACACGCAAACATTGGCGGAAGCTTGCACAAATATACTATAAACTTTAGGAGGAATAGTGGGGCGCATCTTCGTGGATTGCAAGAACTATATTTTATTTTATTTTATTCATTAGGTACAGATACAGACAACAGATTAGGTAATAAAAAACAAAGAATGAGCCTTAACAATAAACAGTGAGTGAACCTGAAGTCCAATTACAACCGTACACAACTTGACCAAACAATGCTTCGTTTTCAATAAAGGATTTAATTTTAAATGTATAAACAATCAAATCGAGAATCAAAATATATAGAGAAGAAAAAAAATACCTTTAACTAGAAAAATTTAGAAAAATTAAAAAAAAAAACAAATAAACAACAAATAAAATATTAATAAAACTTAAATTGACTAAGGGCTGATTGTTCAATAGTCAGATAATTTTTATCAGATGAATAAATATGGCGGTTTGACAGCTTTTGTATAGAAAATATGTCAAACTGTCACATTTATTCTTCAGGTAAGACTTATCAACCTATTGAACAATCAGCCCTAAAAAAGGTCACGCAATGTTACAATTACTTATAATGCAGCAAGAAAGATTTGAAAGAACTAAATTTGTCGTGAAAAATGTCCACTTGTGAGCAAATAGCATTATAATTTTTACACATTCTGTGCAAAGGATTGTTCTGAGATACATTATTATTGCTTGGAGGAATACTAAACAGCTGTGGAATACGCACTGATCGAGTTGGTATTTTTATATCTAAATAATCAATAAGGTGGCCATCCAATGAACAATTTACAATTTTATATAGGGTGCACAAGTCACTCATCCATCTTCTATGTTCCAGAGTTGCTAAAGAAAATCTTCGAAGTCGGTCAACATATTCCGGTATTTTACGTCGTAACCTATATTTTGAACACAGAGCTCTAACAAATCGCCTCTGCATCGCCTCTATACGGTCTGTATGTATATTATAGATTGGTGACCATACAGATGAACAATATTCCACTATACTCCTCACCAAGGAGCAGTATAAAATTATCAAAGAATTCGCCTGCTTAAATGGTTTGGCAGTTCGAAGCATAAATGATAGCATACGGTTACCTTTACTGCATATTAAATCGTAGTGATGTCTAAAAGATAGGACGAATCAAATATCACCCCAAGGTCACGCACCTCTGTAACTCTGTAATTATATAGTAATAAACTCTTTTTCCTTTTTGTAAATGTAATAACCTGACACTTTTTTATATTCAATGACATCAAGTTTCTATCACACCAATTTACCATAGTATCGACATCTGTTTGGAGAATTTCACAGTCACTATGATCAGATATTTGTCTAAAAATTTTTATATCATCAGCATAAGCTAAACATTCACTTTTAATTATGTCTAACAAATCATTAACAAATATTAAAAACAAAAGTGGACCTAAATTGGACCCTTGAGGAACGCCTGAAGTTGCCAAGAACGTGGTGGTACTTTCTCGGACGAGATCCTTCACAAAAAGCCATTCCATAAATTCCACTGCTGGGCCTCTCCACTACATCCTCCGCTGCTCTAATCCAGCTCCTGCCAGCCACACAACGAAGATCATTCATACCTTACGTTTATTGATTCACAGTCTTCACTCAAGAACACATCTACGGTTTACCCTAACGGTCATTGGTTCTTTGGCAAATAAAGGCAGGTTCATTGCCAGTTCAGTTCTCCTACAATTTCCTAATTACTTCACAAATATTCTCACCTGATCACAGCACAGCAACTCGACCCGTTCCTCGGGCGCATCGGTCGCACTGTTCTCATCCGCACTGCCTCGTCCGCTGCCCGCGCTCGCTCCGTTCACATCACCGCCACCCACTATCTTCTCCACCACGTGTTCCGCTACTTTACGGCATTGGATGAAGTCGTTTGCTACTAGACGATCCTGAAAATTAGAAGGAAAAAAATGGTGAGAACAGAAAATCATATTGAGATGATATACAGTCAAGGAAATTAATTGTAATATGGAAAAAACTTAAGCATGCTCACTCAAGAAAATATTCCTGTGAGAGCGCAGCTAGTGACAAACGAACATTGTGCGATCGGGTCGTGAGGCGTGCATGCGTTTATCGCCTTTGAGGTGATCATGCAGAACTTTGACCCATAGTACATTAAACAACATCATCTGCCTAGCCTTTTCCCAACTATATTAGGGGTCGGCTTCCAGTCTAACCGGATGCAGCTGAATACCAGTATTTTACATGGAGTGACTGGGTAATATAATACTCCTACTTGTTGTCAGATTTTCGGGCTTCTGACGACCCGTGACGACTGTCAAAGATCCACGAATGACAGCCGGGACCAACTGCTTAACGTGCTTTCCAAGGCACGAAGAGATCTCGGTATGTAAAGATGGTCACCAATCCATAGACCGACCGAGGCAAGTGTAGCTTAACCTGACCTGACTGTTATTACTTAGCCACGAGCCATGTAAAATTGTTCATTAAACATGATGGAATTATTAATTCTTTATATTGTTTGTTGGAATTTTCAATTATGTTTTATAAGTTCCAAGGCTAGATTTTATTTATTCTCTAACCGTCTCATTATAAAACGAGTTCTAACTTTAATCCAAGCCCAAACTTTGGAGCCAGTTATTGTATTTTAAACTTAATTCCGATAATCGTAAAGTTCTTAATACAAAATTAACAACTTAGACTCGTGTCTAACGTCAGTTTTTGTAATTAGAACTTTGACATTGTCGGACTAAAGTTCGAAATTCAAAAATGATTAGATGCCTTCATCCTGGCTTTAAAGATAAACCTTGTTTTATAATAAGGCCGTACTAGTTTACGAAATGGGCAATGGTTCTTATGTTTTATTCTTATAATAGTCACTGGGTTAGTCGCGACCAAACCCTGGCAGCTGACACTCAGATCTCAAGCACTAATAAAGGTAGACTTTCGAGGCTAGCGGCCGACATGCTAGGCGACAAACGCGCGCGGCCGACGACCACACCGCTTCCATGATGCAACTGTCGATCGCGTCAGACGCGCGCGGCCGCCGACACACCAGTGCACGTCCATCACTTGCAGTCGTGTCGTTACATAAAAATGGCTCTATCTAATCAAACATATCTGGACATTCTTGAAGAAGAGGAGGGTGATGAGCTGTTGTTATTGGTATTTTTTTTTTTTCCTACATTGTGTCCCACTGCTGGGCAAAGGCCTCCCCTTTTTCCTTCCACACCTCCCTGTCTTGTGCGATCTCTGGCCATGTAGGCCCTGCAAACCTCATCAGATCGTCACACCACCTTCGCCGTGGCCTGCCTCGACGGCGATGTCCTCCCTTAGGCGTCCAGTGGGTGACGATCTTTGCCCATCTCTCCGGGTGCATTCGCGCGACGTGTCCGGCCCACTCCCACTTCAGCCTGGCTGTTTTTTCTCCAACATCTGCTGCTTCAGTTATGGAGCGCAGGATGGTGTTTCTAACTCGGTCTGTACGCTTGACGCCTATTATACTGCGCTCCATTGCCCGTTGGCAAATCTTGAGTTTGGACTTTTGTTGTTCAGTAAGTAACCAACTTTGTGCACCATAGGCAAGAACGGGCAGGATGCACATGTCTATGAGTTTCCTTTTAAGTGTTATAGGAAGACTACCTTTCATGTGTTCTTTAACATTTTGTTATTGGTATAGTATAACTTAAACAGAAAACCAATTCTCTGGATTATTTATATCATACTAGCTTTTGCCCGCGGCCTCACCCGCGTGGATTTCGGAAAATATCCCACGGGAATGTACGAGGGGGGATCAAAAAGTAGTGAGAACGACATACTCCTTGGTAAGAAAAAAAATAAATACTGGCAGGCATAGCTCAGATACATATTTGTAATATTAATAAAGAAAAACATCTTCGATTCTCTTTTGTTTTTTTCTGAATGTAGTCATTTGTTTGCTTCGTGTCGGAACGTGTTCTCGAAAATGGAGAAAAACGGAAGTGCGAGCCGTTATTAAATACCTCTGTTTAAAAAAGTTAACGACGCAAGAGATTCATTGCGATTTGGAGGCCACATTAGGAGTCAGCTCCGCCTTATTCCACTGTCGCAAGGTGGGCTTCTCAATTTCGAGTAGGGAGAACGAGCACGGAAGACGAACAACGTTGCGGCCGTCCATCGACGTCAGTCACCCAAGAAAATGTTGCGAAAGTCGAGAAAATTGTATTGAGCGATCGAAGAGTTACCATCCGATACTTAATTCAAGAAACGGGCATTTCATGTGGAAGTATTCAATCCATATTGAAACAATCTTTGAATATGAGAAAAGTCTCCGCAAGATGGGTGCCGAGAATGTTAACCGACAGTCAGAAACAAAATCGACTTGACATTTCGAAGATATTGTTGGACAAGTTTCAAGAAGATTCTGAAAACTTTTTGTCTCGTTTCGTAACAATGGACGAAACATGGGTCCATCATTTTGATCCCGAGACAAAACAGCAATCTTCGCAATGGAAACGGCCATCATCACCGACCCCGAAGAAGTTTCGTGCCGTGGCATCGGCTGGCAAGGTTATGGCCTCAATATTTTGGGACTCAGAAGGGATATTGTTGATTGATTACCTGGAGCGTGGAACCACTATTACAGGCCAATATTATGCAGCTTTAATTCCTAAGTTGAGGAATGCCATCAAAGAGAAAAGGAGAGGGAAACTTCGAAGGGGCGTGCTGTTTCATCACGACAACGCACCCGCGCACAGATCGGCAGTTGCGATGGCTGCCATTCAGCAAGCTGGCTTCGAATTGGTTGACCACTCCCCTTATTCAACAGATCTGGCGCCTAGCGATTTTTATCTGTTTATTTATTTACCTTTTCGCACATAAAACGTACAAAGGCGGACTTAATGCCTGTTACTTGAAATTGCCCCAAATTGAAAGAATACTTAAGGGGAAACAGGTACGAAGACGATAACGAGGTGATGGATGCTGTGGAGAGTTTTTTGCAGGACCAAGACAAAACTTTTTTTTTGAAAGGGATTGAAGTCTTGGAAAAGCGCTGGACTCGGTGTGTAGAGAGACTCGGAGACTATGTAGAAAAATAAATGATTAAGTTATCAATAGTCATTATAATCAATCTTATTCTCACTACTTTTTGATCCCCCCTCGTACTACCGGAAAATCCATCCTTATTACTTGTCTACAATATAAAGGGGAAGTTATACGCTTCGTAGTTTTGGAGATAAGGCGGGAAAAGGTCAGTTGACCCCTTTTTTTGAATAACTTTAAAACTATTTATTATAAAATTACAAAAAGAAAATATTTGAGACCCTCACAGTAAGTAAGCCCTTTCATTTAATATGTCACACGGTACAGTTTGCAAAACATTTTTTTTAATTTTCTTATTTGCTCCCCAAAAGTGACCCCATATTCGGAAACTAAGCTGGATCTTCAAAACATTGAGACATATTGTTCCAAAAAATGCTACCAATACCGAAGACCCATGTAGAAACCTATTAAAGGATATATATATCGCTTTGGTGCAGTCTGTCTTAGTGTACTGCATCCCTATTTGGGGAGGTGCAGCTAAATCTAAATTTATTAGAGTGGAACGAGTGCAACGAGCCCTAATAAAAATAATGTATTTTAAAAGAATTCGATACCCCACCGAGAGACTTTATCAGATAAGTGATTTGCTATCAGTTAGAAAACTGTATATAATTCATACTGTGTTGAAAAAACACAAAGAGCTGCCTTATGATACCGCTATATTATCAAAAAGAAGGAAAGACATTATAGCACCAATTCCACAAACAAAAACTAGGTTTTGTAGTGGGCAATACGAGAAACGGTCATCTCAACTCTACAATAAAATAAATAAGGAAATATATGTATACACCAAACAATATTATGAATGTAAAATTCTTATAACTAATTGGATAAAATCACTTGATTATGAGGACACGGAGGCCCTCCTGCAGCACACATCATAACACACTCATTCAAGCGTACACTTACTCATATGTTCAAAATGTTGACGTACACACCACACATACACATACACCCCTCATACACACATACATCCCTCACACACACACACAACACACACACCACACACACATACAGCCCCTACACCCATACACACTACACTCATATATCATACATTCCCAACTCATATAACTATAACAATTATTTCGTAATAAGCTGATATAAAAATTTAGTCTTCTACAATTTTTTGTTTGGAATAATTTTAATTTACTTTATTTTACTTTAGTTTTTCAAAATTATATAAATAGTAAACATTGGCTTAATTTTGTTTGTGAATGTACATTACGTAAATTTAAGTTGCGGAAGAGCGGAGTGTCCTAATACAGGCATTTATTTGCTTAAAAGGACATTTCTATCACTAGCTATGTAGTACATACCATGTTAATGAAAATAAACTATTTGTATTTGTATTATTCAAAATTCATTTATTTACGTTACACGTCCGTATTTGAGTCAAATAAATTCATATATATTATTATTTATCAAATTTCAACTAAATCGGTCCATTAGATTCGGAGTAAATTGGCTGTAGCAAACGGACAGACAGACACACAAGTGATCCTACAAGGGACCCTTTTTTTCTTTTTGAGGTACGGAACCCGACAAGGCTTGGAAACAGGGGTAAATCTATACATATAATAAAATAGTTCCTTTTCCGCGTGAGCGCGTTATTATTCTAGTAACGTATTTTAATGTGGTTTTCACCATAATTTAGAGAATTTATTCCATAAGGACTGTTACATTGATATTAAACGTCCATAATAAAGAAATATCGATGTATTGTCAAGTCGTAAAAACCGTGCAAAGCAGGGTCGAGTCTCTAGTTACTCACTAATTATGGAGGCTTGTAATTGGCATGTCGTAACTCGTAATTTACTTTGTTGCTAATTTTTATAAAAAAAAATGTAAGTAATTATTTAAAAATTTGAAGCTAAAATCATATTGATCAATACCTTCTTCTGTCGATCCTGCTTGCTCTGACAGCTGGAATGTGGCAGTAGATAGAATGGCAGCTTGTTTAGCTTGGGGGCTGCCATCTCTATCGCCACATCTACCACCCATGATGGTACTGTCTCTACAAGGAGGTTGCCTTCTGTTTCACCACCGGCGTCGCCAACCTGGAAATAGGGAATTAATGTTGTAGTAGCATTAAGAAATAGAAGTAGGTATAGACATAAACAAAAAGTTATGGTACACACGGCTACACATCAATCTATACATTTCCAGTTTACACTGACCTCTCATTGTAAGGAAATCCTATACAATGCGAGATCAGCTTATACTGAAAATGTATAGTTTGATCTGTAGCCGTGTGTACCTAAACCAGAAATGGTTATGAAAATATTATTACAGAAAAATTCTGTGCAATGTTGAATTACATTGACCAAAGCATCTATAAAATTATGTTGTATGTAAGTGCTTAGAAGGAGGAGCTTGTGGTTAGGTAATAACAGTTATGCTTGCCGGGGTTGGTCAGTGTATGGGTGACCATCTTTACATACCGAGACTCCTCCGTGCCCTGGAAAGCACGTTAAGCCGTTAGTCCCAGCTGTCATTCGTGGATCTTTAACAGTTGTTACTGGTCGTCAGAAGCCCGAAAGTCTGACAACCAGTCTTACCAAGGGGTTAGTATTACTCAGTTACTGGGTTGTGGAGGTCAGATAAGCAGTTGCTCCGTGTAAAATACTGGTATTCAGCTGCATCCGGTAAGACTGGAAGAGGATCCCAACATAGTTGGGAAAAGGCTAGGCAGATTGATGTAGGTGCTTAGTGAAATTGACAAACACATCAATTGCTAGCATAGCAATACCCAACGAAGGAACCAACTAATGCCTCATAAATGTGGCTAAAACTCAAAAAGATAAGTTTTTAAATTAATGTCATGTTTTTAGAGTTCCGTACCTCAAAAGGAAAAATGGAACCCTTATCACTCATTTGTGTGTGTCTGTCTGTCTGTCCATCTGTCACAGCCAATTTGCTTTGAATCTAATGGACCGATTAAGCTGAAATTTGGTACACATATGAATTTCTGTGACCCAAACACGGACAAGTAAAGTAAATAAATGAATTTTGAATATGGGAGTCACTTTTGGGGGGCAAGTAAGAAATTAAAAAAAAAAGTTTGACATGTGACATATCAAATGAAAGGGAATGAGAATCACAAATACATTTTTTAAAATAAATTGTTTTCAAGTTATTTAAGAAAATAGACGAAAATTTACCATCCCCCCCTTATTTCTGAAACTACTAAGCCTAAAATTTTGAAAAAAAAAATACAGAAAATATGTCTTTACCTGACAGATTACAGGAAAACCTATAAGAAGTCTGTGGTCTTAAATAACATGGTAAATCTCTCAATATTGTGAGTACAAACTTACATTTACAGTGGGAGTGTATGGGAGAACATGTTAAGTTTGTTCTTGGGATAAATTCATCCCAATTATGGAACCCTTCATTGTGCATGGTCCGACACGCACTTGTCCGGTTTTGAAACAATGAAATGGCATCATGAAAAAGTATTCAATAAATACTAATACCAAGTTTCACTAACCTGCAGTCTATACAAAGTCCTTCCACCAACTTCACTAAAAATAAGTGGAGTATGTTGTGGTACACTAAAGTAATTGTTCCCGATAACCCTCTGTCCAGCTTCATTTACTCTGTTTGGATGATTCCAATGATCCAACAGCGCTTGCAGTAACAATGCACCGAAGTTCACCTTTTGATCATTCTCAGTAGTCAAACCAGCCTCTTTGGCACTAACCCATGCACTCAAACAGTCTGTTTCATCCTGCCCTAAATGTATTGTCAACATGCCAGTCTTCAAATCTACGTTAAACCAATTTGGTACATAAACCATCTTGAATCTTTTTTTCACTTCTTCCTCATAATCTACTTCCCCTAAATCTTCCAGTTTGCATGCTTTTAACACGTCATACAGGGCTACGTTGTTTGCAGTATCTTTTGTTACTACATGTCTTTTATCATTTAATACTGTGTAGTGCTTGATAGCGGGACCACCAGGAATGTGATGTATAGGCTGTGTTTGATACACATTGTTTGTATTATAACTGTTTTGATTATACATGTCTAGGGAATTTAAAGGAGGCAGTTTCCAGCAGCGGACATCAGATTCGGATGTTGACACCCAAACGCCAGTATTGTCTGCTGTAAAGCACAGTTTAAGTATAGGGGCAGTTTCTTCACATACTATCATAAATTTATCAGGGTTTCGTAGTTCTGTTATAATGACTAGTCTATCTCTTCCACCCGAAATGATGTGCGTAAACGTTTCTGTAGCTAATAATGCCCATACAGCTTCAGAATGTACTCTTATAGTAGAAACACACCGCTGCTGCGATAAAGACCATAATTTAATTGTTCCATCCGAGCTGCCTGATACACACTGCGTTCCATCTCTGCTTACAACTAAGGCTTTAACATTGTCTGCATGTCCTTTTAACTTCATAAGTCTGGAACAGTTTCTTGGATCCCAAACACGAAGGACTTTTTCAGTAGAACCGCTTACTAGGATAGTTCCAGGAGGATTCATAGCTAGACTGTATATAGACTCCTTGTTACCAACGAGACTAGATGTGGTAACTGTATTGTTACTGGCAGTCAAAGCAGTCAATGTGTTGACATCCCAAAGAAAGATTGCTCTATCAAGGCCCGCGCTGGCGACCTGTTCCTTGTCTTTAGCGTACGCTAAAGTACGTACATAGTCCTTATGAGTGCGTAACGTAGACATACAGAACCCCTTTGGAGCATTCCATACCTTTACCGTCGTATCTGACGAAGCGCTTATTAAGTTTTTACCGCCGCAACATAACACGATATCGTTCACCCAGTCAGTGTGGTGCTCCATACTCTGTACGTACCGGTCCTGGACACCAGTCGCAGTACTCCATACACGAATAATTCCATCCCGACCGGCCGAATACAATCGGCCCTGTATCGGATCGAGTTGCAATGAACTAACACCATTTTTATGCCGCCGTTCCTCCTCATCTCTTATCACGAACGACACTTGAGTTTTCTTACGCATTGTGCCCATTTTCCGACATTTTAAAACGGAATTTGACTAATATTTCTTACACTTTTGTTAGAATAATCGCAAAATTCTTGAGATTTGTTTCAGAATTGTTTGACATTTGCGTTTGACAGGTACAGGAAAATGGCTGGTCAGATGTGATTGGTTGACGTCTATTACGTAAACATAGACCAATCAGGTTCCTAATATAAAACTGCGTTCGAGAAAAAAAGATAACTTATTGGTTTAGGATACGTTCGTATCCACTAAAATTGTAAAAGTTTTATTCGTTATCTTATGTCTAATCCGAAGCGAAATTCAATTTGGGCACAAGATTGTCATATCTAATAATTATCACATCAACTCACTGTTTGGTTAAAATCTAAACAAATATTATTGTAACCACACGAAATAAACACTGATAAAAAAACTACGACATTGGGTCATTTCAGATAAAATATATCAAGAACGATATTTAGAGTGATAGGTATTTCGTAATTATGCACTGCATAGATATATGAAAGAAGTTTTTTATATTTCTATGATGCACTGTAAAATTGCACAAAACAGCTAGTAGGCCAAATAGTATAATATTTTATAGGGCTATTCCGTTATTAATAAATCAGTTCGAGTTCGAGATCAGTTAATTGGGGAGGGGTTAATTATCAGTCTCAAGCTGCAATTGGGCCACTTATTGATAAATTTCGATAGTGTATCTTAGTCCAACACTTCTTTCACTTTCCAATATAATATAGACGTAACTACAATTCAGTCCCCCAGCTATTATAGTCGCAGTCCCTCGTTTCTCTGGATCAAGGTCAATAATTGCAATACCCGTGATTAATGTTCCTACAGGATATTCAAGATCCACTGTTTCCTTTCGCTTGAAAAACAACAGGCCTTGCTTTTTCACTTGCCTATAAGTCATGCGCGCACCAAAGTGTTCTCCTTCATACAAATCGAAGCACGAATTCACGAAAAATAAAGTGATAAAAAATGCACAGTAGCAAAGTAATTTCATGATTGCGATGAAATAAAGTAAACACGTTTATCTGTGTCAATGTCGTTGATAAAACTGTTTGTTGAGATGTAAAAGTGCGCTCATTATTATTGTGATGGTTTAATTACTTAATCATTATTTAAGGGTAAGCTGTAGGTATTTGAAATGGAATAAATTTCTTTGAAGCAAAAACTCTTTTATGCACGTTAAGCGATTTTTGGTAGAGGGAAACCTTACGGTTCGCGTCAGCGCTTCATCTCGACAGCAGTTTTCACTTGTATCGGCATTTCGGCAGTCCCCATGACTGCCAATTATTTTGTTTTAAATATTTTTTGTCGCACCTACACTCTTACTCTGTGTACTAGCGAGCAAGCGAGCAAGTCGCAAAGTTGCGTGGACAAGTGACACACTGGAGAAGGCATATGCGCAATAGGTACTCTGAACAAAACAACAGAACACCGGGACCACAGAGTACATTTGTATATAGGCTAGCCTGCCTAGCCTAGGTAGGTACCTAGATACTAATACGAGGGGTGCCGAAAAGCCCTCCGAAGCAGCAACAAGCCAAGGGCTGGCGGATGAAGAAAGCTTCGTTCGGGTGGAGTAGAAGAAATAGAAGCCTGCGATAGTCGCAATCAGTGCGGTACCGCATGGACCCGACATGTTGCTGCGCCCCGCTATTCCATCGACGCAGCTGTACGTGTCACGTTTACATCACTCTACGAAGTTAAAGAAGGTCGTGGAGTACCTATATCAGGATGAAGACCAAGTTCATCTTGAGAGTCGAGAAGTTGGAGTCGCGCCATAAGATTAACTTCAAATCTTTTATGGTGCGACGCCTCAGCGTCAGCGCAATACGTCGTCAACCCAACATAGTAAATAGTACCTACCAAATCTATTGATGATGTTTTTAATATGTAGGTAAGTATTAGTTTTTAGGGTTCCGTACCTCGAAAAAACGGAACCCTTATAGGATCACTTAATTCATTCTGTCTGTCTGTCTGCCTGTCAGTCTGTTAAGACCCCTTTTTCTCAGGAACGCATGGAGGTATCAAGTTGAAATTAATATCAAATACGTCGTACGTCTACGTACCGGTCTTTAGTCTCTTGGTGTTCTAAAAGAATCAAGCTTCTCCGTCAACGCAATAAAAAATACGGCCATTTATGCGACATATTTTTATTCTCGCAAGTAAATCAAAACCTATATACTAACATAATATCTATAATATTATAATAACATAACCTAGGGTACTTCCCTTTAATCTACGAGTAGATAGAATCATGAAATTTGGCAAGAGGCATGGTCTCACAGCACAAGTAAAGGAAAAAGTCCGAAAATTGTTAATTTGTAATTTATCAAATAAAAAAAAACTGTTGGGATTACAATGTTTGTTTTTGGGATAAATTCTTTTCAATTACGGAACCCTTCATTGTTCGCACGCACTTAGCCGGTTTTTGTTTTAAAGATTATTTTGTGTATTTTATCTATGGGCCTTAGTTGCCTGAAATTAAAGCAATATTATTATTATTACAGCTGACGATGGAACCGGGAGGTGGATAGTGGAACTCTTTAGTGGCTACTATTAAACCGGACAAGTAATAACTTCGTTGGCTTTAGACTAAACTATTTAGAAAAAGTAAATAGTTTAGTCTATGTTAATAGTCTTAGTTAAAAAAAAAAAAAAACTAAAAAACACGCTTTTATCATGCACAAAAAATTATAAAATAATTAAATTTACTTGTATTAGCTAAGATAAAAGCAAGTACATAATGCAGCTTGTCACTTCTTTTTTATCTAATGATTAATTCAAAACGCGTGGAGTGCTTTTTAGTTATATATAGGTACCAACCTACTTTTAATTAATTTAAACAAAGCGCTCCACGCTTTCTAGATTACTTAATCATTGGATTTAAAAGAAGTGACAAGCTGCATAGGTACTTATATCTTACTAAGACAAGTCAATTTAATTATTTTATCATTTTTAGTGCGTGATATAAGCGTGTTTTTTAGTTTTTATAAACTAGTTTTATTTTTACTTTTTTAGTCTAGTATATTCTTCATTTAGTTAGTATTAAGTCAACTTGTCCGGTTACAACTTAAAAAAATATTATGTCCAGGTGGACTTCACAGAGTTTTGTTTTTAAAATATGTAGGTATAGTAGGTGTAGGTAAGTACCTAGTTACTTAGGTGTTGTCTGCCCCTTAAACAATAGATAAACCGAATAAATCATAACAATGTGCCGTGCAAATCAAAACAATACCAAATACTTAGCTACTTATGTATACCTACTATAATGTGTCTTTATTATTCCACACCAAAAATCAGCATTGGAAAAACAATAATCGGCTGAACAAATAATCGAATAAAATCCAGCTACAACTCGAAATATTTGCTCAATCGATTAAAACTCGACTGCTGACTTTAATCGAGAAAGGATTGGCAACAAATCATGAAGATAAACAGTTACTGGAGCTGGAACGGCTTAATAAATTGTGTTGAACTTTTGTATTCATGAGAATGAAGTTAAAAGTGTAATATTGAATCAGAGTCCGAGTGGATTGTCAGTCTTTTGTTTTGTTCGCTAAGCGATAAGTCCATAGATATCTGAATAAGTCACTATTCTACAATTATATTGTGTCTACTGTGTCCGTTAATCGTTGACACCTAAAACAAGTTGTATACAGGGTGGAAACTTTCAGCGGGGCAGTAAGGGAAAGTACCTTATCCGTTACAGTTACGCGAAAATGGTCTTAGGAGACTATCCATAATTTTTTATGGCATTTTTATCCCAATTCACAGATTTTCAAAAAAAAATACAGTTAGCAAGAAAATAGCCATTTTACACAAACACATTTTTTGATGCCAATCGATCCTGTTTCTAATACTGATCAAAAACTTCTATGGGGACAACCATCGTTGGAGTACTCAAAAAGTCACAAATTGCATAAAACTTTTCCCGTACATTTTGTATGAAAATTTTACGCAAAAGCTTTTTTAGTGACGGTTGAGATCGTTTTGTTGACTGAATAAAAAGATAAGTTTAAAAACAATTCAAATTACGAACTCGTTATTATTAAATAAAAAACAATCTTGACAGTTTCTTCAAGAAAAATTCTGTATTTGATCATTTCTGTTCTTACACTTGTCGAAGCTTATCCCGAAATATCATCAAGAGCAGTCGCTGAAGAAGTAGGTGTCTCACATCGTTTCGTACTAAAGATATGGAAGAAGTATGGTTATAAATGTTACCGACAGGGGCGACAAGATCAAGCCTTACATTCAGGGGATGCCGCTCGAAGACTTACTTTTTGCAGGTGGTTAAGAGGAAAAATAAGCAGAGATTACCATTTTCTGAATTTCATATTATTTAATTTTATTTAAATAAGAATAACATCATCAAGATAAGTTAGTTAATAAAAAAAAGAAAATTAATAGGTACGCCTTCTTTTTGATATGTGTAAAATTCTACGTGATCATTTGTCTTTTATTTTATTTTTGTATTTCAGTTACATGGTACACAAATTCTTTATAAAATGTACGGGAAAAGTTTTTTGCAATTTGTGACTTTTTGAGTACTCCAACGATGGTTGTTCCCATAGAAGTTTTTGATCAGTATTATAAACAGGATCGATTGGCATCAAAAAATGTTTTTGTGTAAAATGGCTATTTTCTTGCTAACTGTATTTTTTTTTGAAAATCTGTAAATGGGGATCAAAATTCCATAAAACATTATGGATAGTCTTCTAAGACCATTCTCGCGTAGCTGCAACGGATAAGGTACTTCCCCTTACAGCCCCGCTGAAAGTATCCACTCTGTATAAAACTTGTCAAAAAGGACAATAAAACATGTTTGAAACTATTTCAATACATTTATGATAAGGTCGGGCGGGGCTTTTACTATTTTCTCTAACAGAATTGAGTTTTTTTTTTAATGATGTCGCTGCAAATTATATGTTATGGAAATTGTATGGTCTAAGTTTACCTACAGTATAAAGTCTTTTTCAATAAGAAGGGATACTCTTCAATTCAGCAACGTTATACAACGAATTATAAACTTACTAAATTGAAGAGTACCTACAACTATGTCGCAGCATGACAACTGAAGTGACAGGTATTACGTACCTATTAGTTGGTTAACCAGACACGTGATTTTTTTTTTGTACACCTTTATTTAATTGCCTAAACCGATGGAGTATAGGCATTCTTTCAGATAACAGAGTTGAAAACTACTTAGATGCAAACAAATAGCCCAGTAAATCCTTTATCACTAAAAATAATTAAATGTTTACATAAAAGTCCAATCACACAAATGCATTAAACCGTCTCTAGATAGACATCGATTCAGCATTCAAAACCTCACATTGAAGAAAAAATAAACAAAACTGTCTTTTTTCCGCTTGAACAAATCTTAAGGGTGTACTGAATTTTCGGAACATTGTTACTGTTAAAGGTGAAACAGCTTCATTCCTTATATCAACTGTTATCTTATAGGATAAAGATAATACCACAGAGCACGGAATCCGCATCGTCCGCAGCGTCTAGAGACGGCAGTAGTCTATATCTATAATAAAATCGTAGCGAAGTCAAAACTGTATAGACGTTGAATATATTTTTTAAATGTAATTTTTGCGAGGTCTGGGAACGATAATAATCTAATGCCGAAATTATAATTTTTGCGAGGTCTGGGAACGATAATAATCTAATGCCGAAATTATAATTTTTGCGAGGTCTGGGAACGATAATAATCTAATGCCGAAATTATAATTTTTGCGAGGTCTGGGAACGATAATAATCTAATGCCGAAATTATAATTTTTGCGAGGTCTGGGAACGATAATAATCTAATGCCGAAATTATATTTTTTGTCCGTTTGTCTGTTTATCAGAATGTATGCTCCAGCATCACGCTAAAACTATCGGATAGATTGTGTTCAAATTTTGCATAGATACTTATTCCCAGTAAGTCTGTAGGCTATAAATTATTACGCTATTTGCTATGGGGGATGAGCAATATGGCAATTTGTTTGTATTCTTCTATAGTAAGTTATAAAATTCGGGGCGCCGAAAGTCTAGATCAGCGCACAACTTCTGTCACTGTCCGCCTTCAAAGCCGTCTTTTTAACCCCCGACAAAACAGAGGGGTAAATATGTGTCGGGGGTTTTTTAAATTTAACTCCTAACTTACCTATTACATAAGGTTCCATTAAAATAGATGGACAAACTTTCAGAAATAATTCAGACCACCAAACTATGGGCAATGGTAAAAATAATAATATGAAAAACGCATTAGATACTTAAAAGAAAATAAATCAGCTAACGGAAGTATACTAAAAATGTTGGTCACCCATTGCATAAACACATCCATGTTTTAATAATTAATAATTCTGATACTACAAACGCGCAGGCGCACGTGACCACGTCACCGCCCGCGCCCGCGGCGCCCGCCGCGTTTATTTTATTATTGTAGGTCAAAATAAAATCACTTTAATTAGTGTCTTTTTTTTTGCTTGGATATCTTTGGTTAGACATACTGAATAATGTGTTAAAATTTGTACGTCTATTTTAATGAAAGAATGAAAAATATTTGAATGGGACCTTATGTACGTCATTAGTGGCGTTGTGCGAGTAAACGGTGACACGCTTGGTTTGTATGTACAAGGGCCGTATTATGAACAATTAATGCCATAATTTTTCCAGTGCTAGAGAGAGACGGAGCTATACATGACCTATATCACCATCCGTTTTTCGCAACGGAATCATGATGGCGTTAATACTTCATAATAAGGACCCAGTTTTGACAATACCGCGTCTATAGTCTGTTTTTTTTAACAAACGAGTACTGAGTTATGTCTCTCGCACATTTCCGATATTGACAGAGTGAGATGGTCGGGGTGGGGCCAACGACTTTGTTTTGTTTTGAAATTGTTAAGGCCCGTTCATATTGAATACTTCTAAAATTTACTGTAGGTACAGGAGACATATCCGCCATGACTCACGCACAAACAATATCGTCTGGTTCACTCACTAAAACACGTGCGACGCGCAGGTAGTCGATGACTCAACTGAATGATGATAACTACAGCGTTTGGTTTGTGTGGAACGGACTTTATGTTGATTACGTGGACCAATAGCAACGCAGTAAAAAATTTCGGTTCTCGTTTGTTAAAAAAACAGACAATAGCAGCGGCCGCCTCGAGCCGACTCCGTGCTCTGTGGCTAATACGAATTCCGTAAGGCTATCCTTGAATCCTTTTGGCTCACGTGAAAATTTATGTGATTTTTTTGTGTTTGTACAGGTAGCAGTAGTGCTAGCGGTGCAAAATGCAATGTTCGTATATTATTTCTAACCAACCAGATCACGTCGGGATCACCAATGTTGGGACTTTATGAGTATCGTGGTTGGAGAAGAAGAAATGAAATTCCGGTGTACAAGATAAAGTCTATTCAGATAACCATGAATATTAAGACTATGACGCTTCTTTCACAAGTTATTGTCACGGCGGCGGCGCCGGCGGCGCTGGGAAAACTACTGGCCGCATGCGCGGGGAACATTGCATTTTGCACCGCTAGCATTACTTCTACCTGTAGTCCCTGCAGTGTAGTTATCTGGTATACATAACATAACATAATCAGTCTATAACGTTCCTGTGCTGGGACACAGGCACCTCTCTGCGAGAGGTAGTGGTCCGTAATCCACCACGCGGGCCCAGTGCGGGTTGGTAGATGTCACAACATGTCTTCGAATTTTTGGTTCTAGGACATTATTCTCACGATGTTTTCCTTTACCGTTTTGAGAGCAGTGGTGATGAAATAATTTACACAAAGTAAAGCGCCTGTCGGGGTTCAAACCTACGACCTTCAACTCGTAAGTCGCGGCCGTTACCACTGGGCCACCACTGCTCAGTACTCGCAAAACTTTATGAGTCCTATTAGAACGTAGGCCCGAGTACGAAACCGCACATGGTACAGTTACTGGGTAAATCGATACCCCTTGGTAAGACTGGTTGTCCTTTTGGGCTCCTAACTACCCGTGACGACTGTCAAATAACAACGAATGACAGCCGGCACGTTCAAAGTCATGGAGGGGTCTTAATTTGTAATGGATCGATGGTCACCCATCCATGAACCGACCGCGGCAAGCAATCGACCCATGCGACTGTTATTATACAGGGTTACTGGTAACTCGACGTATTCCTTGTAGGATGTCATAGTGGGGTTAAAATGCAACAAATTAAGCCACCAAATGTTCTACCGAAATTTAGTAGTTTTTGAGTTAGTTAGATTTTTAGTTTTTTTTATGAAAAATCAAATTTAAAAATGATTTACGGCGCGACTACACTGGAATTTAAGTTATTATTGTACCGATGTTGCGGGTATGTTATTTGTATGGTGGTGGGTAGATTGATAACTTGTTCAATAAATCAGTGTGTCGCTAACCCTCGCCTTTCATTGACGCTGCATTTATCATAGCTGTTGCCGTATCAGATGTTTGTTACTAATTAAAAGTTAAAAAATGCCTAAAACTTTGCCAAATATCACTAATTAAATATTTCATTTTTCGTAATTTTTGTCTGCCAAGTATAAAAATTACGCAAAAAAAACTGAATTTCGGTAGAACATTTGGGTGGCTTAATTTGTTGCATTTTAACTCTACTATGACGTCCTGCAAGGAATACGTCGAGTTACCAGAAACCCTGTGTAGCCACGAGCTCCTCAATACCCCAATATCTATCTCCTTGAAAGAAAGAAAATACGTTTATTTGCGGTAAACATGACGCAAAGGACAAAAAAAATAAAATAAGCAATGTAAAAAGCAAGTTTTGGGGAAAATATGCGTCACATCTACGCAAAACGGCTACCGCTCAGCATAATGCCGGGACCCCATGCGAAACGGAGCCCCAGCGCTGGTTTTCGGCGATAGCCGGCGTTGACGCGATGACGTCGACCGGTGCAGCATATAATAAATATTATGCAATTAAAAAATAAATAAAATATAAAGTTAATTCTATAGGTATAGATAAAATATACAGAAAATGACAATATTCCCGCATTCCGCTCCGCGACAGCACCGACTCCCACGCCGCAGAATGCGTTATCTGTGCGCGCAGCTGTCCCTCGTATTTTATTTTATTTGTATCCATAATAATTACTATAACAGACTCGTTACTTATTATAACAGACTTTAATCCATGCCATAACTTTATTCAGGTTCATGGTAATGTTCATTCTAGATTCTAGGGTGACTTCTTCCAACGTGTTGCAATTCCTTTCCCACAGCCGAAACATCCCGGCCTGCCCGAGAGACCACAAATATCATTCACTCTCCCCAAAACATGCACTATCATCATTGAAACCATTCACACATCGGCTCACTAATTGAATGAAGCTCACCATGCGAGTTTATGATCTGAAATAATTTACGGCTACCACGTTCAACAGTTCCATGACATAATTACTGTTAAAACGAGCCATTCGAGAATAGTGATGGGAAATCGACTAATGCGAGTTAATCGACTAAATTGCATTAACGATTAATCGAATACGTAGTAGGTTGACTGTATATAAAGTTATTCTTATCAATATCACTAATGATAAAACACGAAAAAGATCGAATTATCCGACAACACTCCATGCTAAGTCTATGGCAGTTCGAATTCAGATCGAATACAGAGGAGGAGCTCGTGGCTAAGTAATAACAGCCGCAGCAGGGTGGATCCATCAGGTAAAAATACGCTTGCCGGGGTTGATCCGTGGATGGTTGACCATCTTTATATACCGAGACTCCTCCCCGGCTATCATTCGTAGATCTTTGACAGTCGTTACGGGTAGCCAGATACCCAAAAGCCTGACAACCAGTCTTACCAAGGGGTATCGTATTACCCAGTTACTGGGTTGTGGAGGTCAGATAGGCAGTAGCTCCATGTAAAATACTGGTATTCAGCTGCATCCAGTTCGACTGGAAGCTGACTCTAACATAGTTGGGAAAAAGCTAGGCAGATTGGTTGATTGTTACAGAGGAGGTCTTCTCGCGGAGTTACAATTTGGACAGCTTCCTGAATACTCTGGCTATGGCTGGCTTACCTTGGGCAGTCAGCCCGGCCCTTGGGCCTTGTCGTGACCATAACATAATATAAACGCCACATCTTTATGTTATGATAACGTGATACAGTAATAAAGAAGAAGCCTAGCTGTCGCAATCAATGCGGTACTGGATTGATAGGACCCAATATGCTGCTACGTCCAGCGATACCTACGACGTTGCTGTATGTGTCCCGACTGCATCACTCCACGAAGATTGAGGAGATCCTGGAGTACATAAAGGTGAAGACCAACTGGATCTTGAGGGTCGAGAAGTTGGAGCCGCGTCACAACACCAACTTCAAGTCGGTTGTGGTGCGGGTTCCGACACACCATCTCGACACGTTCCTAAAGGAAGAGTTTTGGCCGAAGGGTGTAGTCTACCGACGTTTTCGCGGCAGGCTGTGCAATATCGCGCAGCGTAACACGACGCCGTCACTTCGTGTGTCTTAGTTTATTTTATAAGTTATGTTTTACAGTATATCATTTTTGTTATGTTGTAATTTTTTTTGTATATGTGTATTGTATTTTGTATGGGCCACCTGACTGAAATAAAGGAATTAAATTAAATAACACTCGGGGCTTTATAGGCACCACTATACCACATTTCACCAGTTATTTTAAGTCCTATTTAATAGGGCGAGCCTATTGCCATCAACCGGGCATAAATCCAAACTCCGGGCTGCTACTGAGAAATTCCTAATATAAAATCCCAATATCACTTTGCCCGACCTGGGGATCGAACCCAGAACATCATAGTGCTTGCGAGTTTTACAACTACTAAACTAACGAGATAGTTGTGTTATTTCGTAAAATAAACACATGTTCAACGCGTGTCTTACGATGGAGTTTGACATAAGACACGCGTTGAACATGTGTTTAAATCTTTTGTAGTAAGACAAGAGTTCTACCACAGTCTATACATGTTTTTATACATACGTAGTATCCCCTAAGTAGTCTGTGTTTTATACTGTGGTTCTACTATTGGTCGCACGCATTTATCACTTATCAATAGTATCGAATTAAACATTTAGTCGATTCGTTAGGTAATCGATGAGTCTAATTGACAATCAGCATGTGTAGTAAGACAGATAGAGTTCTATTATTTGTCACTCACACTTATCAATACTATTGAATTAATTATTTAGTCGATTCGTTAGGTAATCGATGAGTCAAATTGACAATCGGCATATGTGGTAAGACAGACAGAGTTTTATTATTTGTCACTCGCACATCAATAGTATCGAATCAAATATTTAGTCGATTCATTAGGTAATCGACGAGTCGAATTGACAATCGGCATGTGTTTAAAAGTTTTGTAGTAAGACAGATAAAGTTCTACTATTTGTCGCTCGCACTTATCAATAGTATCGAATCAAATATTTAGCCGATTCATTAAATCAAATCAGCTGTTCCCTACATTTTGACGAGTTATGCGAACATGCAGGGAAAAGCTGTTTTTTTTGTTGTTCATAATGATGAGTACAATGACCCCTTAAGAGGTTGTGCGTTACTTAAATTACACCTAGTAGCTGTTGTTGTTGTCATGATTTTGAAAAGAGATTTGGCCTTCCGGTTCCTAAAAACCTAAAAAGAGGATGCTTAGAAATACCGTCATACTATAATCAATATCCTAAACAAATGCTTTGTAGGCACAAAGCCTCGTTGAATCGGAAGAAAATGTTGTAATTCATCAGTAATCTGAGGCCCTAGCACGAACGCGCGATGTAAAAGTAACGTGGATTCGAACGAACTTATTTCACGATGTCCGAATAGCCACTACTTACCGAATAAATTCAAAAATGGAATAGAATTTGGATGAAATTATCTGCCAAGTAAGTTAATCGTAGGTGGTGATACCAGGCCCTTAGACAAAGTAACATTCGATTAGCGATGACGCTAGTAAAAAGTCAAAAAAATGATGGGGTTGACATAAGCTATCAAAATGTCATGTGATCATGTCAATGTCACTTTGAAGCTGTACCGATCGTAGAAATAGAATCGCTCCGAAGCGAATGTCATTTGTCTAGGCCCTCTGATTCTTTAGGATTTTGGTTTTTTTGCGACAAGCACAAGTATCTCCCATACACATAATCAGAATACAATGTTCCCACTGCTGAGACAAGGCCTTCTATTAAGTGAGAGGGAGCGGGCTGTAATCCACCACGCGGGCCCAGCCCCAGTGTGGGATGTCACATGTCTTCGAATTTTTCTGTTTAGGACATGCCGGTTTCCTGACGATGTTTTCCTTTACCGTAAGTCGATTGTTCTAAGGCTGGTTTGCACCATAATACTCGTAGTAAAGGTTTGTGTCAAATTTGACAGTTACTGCGAAATGTGTTGCACAATTTGTTGTGTTGTTGTTGTTGTTGTGTTGTATTCATCAGCTTAGTTAAAGTAATCAGGTAAATACGCGTCTGACAGAAGTGACAGATATCTAACATTAACAATAATATTAACCAGCAAAGTGGGGCCGGTTAAGGTTACAGTTAAGGTTATGACGTCAGCTAACAGATTGTCAAATAGAGCAACCCATTTTTTTCTAACAGGTATTTCAACTGAAGGTGCGACCGTGCGATGTTTGTTATTGTTAAAGTAAGATGGTGCAACCCACCCTAACTGTGCGCTTGGAGCTGTCAAAGTCGTTAGGTTAGATCGGAGGAACCCAGACTTTTTCTCTCATAGACCACTTTCAAAATTTAGCTGGTTCCGGTGGACCCACTGCAGCTACATTTGTACCATATTCCCAAAACGCGGCAAAAAATGTGAGGATTAGTTCTAACTCTGGAAAGCGTTGCGGCTGAGTTCCAACCACGAATTAATAGTTTTCGAAAAAAAAGTGAGAATTGATTGGTTAATTAATTAATTGATTATGATGTGAGTGGATGTCAAAAAAGTAAAGTTGGCCCATCAAAAAAGTGACTCCATCTACTTTTTTGACATCTACTCAAAGCTGGAACCAATCCATTCTAACTTATTTCATTTAGAAAACTCCCCTTCGGAGTGGTAAAAATTAAAAGAAAAATAGTAAGTATATTTTTGTGTTGTATTTATTCAAATAATTATGTAATTATTACACTATTATTATTGTTATCATATTACATTGTAATATTATCTGCCTACATTGATAGGCAAAGTCAAGCCAACATTTTAGTTCTTCACTATCGAAAGCAGATAAATTTTCGTGGACCCCCGCTTCCGAATTGTGAACCCCAATTTTTTTGTCACGCCAATGTAGACTCCCGTTGAGTCTCCACCTGGATCACTTTGGAAACTAAGGGGTTATATGATTGAATTCGGTACCTGCTTACCTCCTCAGCGCCCCGCCGATGCCTCTCTACGGTCTAAATACACACTCGTGTCGTCTGCACAGTTCTGTAATAATGTAATATTATTCGATATGTTGTTATTGTTATTTTAAATACATACACTGTAATATTTTGACGTTGACAGGCGCGGCGGGGTGGTTGGTTGGCAGACCTGTGTGAGGCCAAAAAGACTCCTATCTCAGCGCTGAGATAGGAGTCTTTTTGGCCTCGCACAGGTCTTTCTTTAGTTTGAAATTTTACTTATTTTTTTGTTTTATCATGATTATTTTGTTACTTTTATTTATGCTGCTTCTTTATAATATTTTGTGCGAAATGAATATTTTAAATTTTAAAATCGTTCGTTAATCCGCGCGTTCGTGCTAGGCCCACTGAGTAGTTTGGAACAAAATGACTGCTGATCAACAGTGCTTGAGTAAATTGTGTTTGGTACGAGTTGATTTGAATTCCAATCTGTAGGATAGAAGATTTAGTTTTAGCTAAAGTTTGATATGATCGCGTTTCTTGGAAGCTCGTTCCGTTGTTTTGTCTTTGTTAGTAGATTTGATTAAGTTGATAGGTACGTACAGTGCTACAAGGATCTTTTGCCGCTTGAATGACATTGACAGGCTTTGTTGGTAAACATTTGTGAAATTGTCATGGAATTAGTAAGTACTAAAAGTAAAATATAATTTTAAAATTTTGACTGCCTCATTGTTCTAATGGTCGCAAGTGCTACTGTTGAGCATGAGATCCTGGGTTCGCTTCCCGGGTCGTGCAACGGGTTATTGGGCATTTTCCATCTGGAATTTCTCAGTAGCAGCCTCCGAGTCTGGAATTTTTGTCCGATGGTGTTGTGGCGGAATCTACATCGCCACATACGAACTACGCGTCACTCTGACGTCACGCAATCCTGCATTGCGCAATCAGAGTTCACTGCGTGACTAGCTTACATACAATATACCGACATCAACCGTCAGGCAGTAGCCCACCAGACACAACTCCCGTCTGGTCGGAGGATCCTCACTTTTCTATGGAGGATGGGTGAACTTTACACCCTGTTCCTCATGCCTCTATAGTGTCAATAGGCTCGCATTACATGGAAATTTAACATAACTGGTGAAATGTGGGACCCCTGCCTAAGCTTTCGGGGAAACAAGGCGTGATTTTATATTATAAGTGAAATTGTAGGTATTGCAAAAACAAGAAGGCTACGTTAGTTCAGATTTTGGCCACGAGTCAAAAGATCTTTGTGTACCAGCACTACATACATAGCTACAGCTCTATAGAGGCAATAATTAGCAGTGTCAATGGTAAGTCTTGTCCACACGAGGGTGTTTGTGTCAGTGTGCTTTTTTACATCCTACTAATTATATAAATGCGAAAGTGAGTTTGTTTGTTAATTACGCTTTCACACTAAAACGGCTGAACGGATTTGGAAGAAATTTGGCACATGGGTACACCATGACCTGGAGAAGGACATAAGCTACTTTTCATCCTGGATCGCAGATAAAGTCGCGGGTGTTAGATAAATGTAATTATTATGTGTCTAATATATAAAAATAAATACTTGAGATTACCTTGATTCCGGAAGTTAGTTCGGTTGTGATTAAAATCATCGAATCATTGTAAAACAACCTTTAGATTATTAGAATAACTGTTTGTTGGATATTGACATCTGTCACATTTACGAAGCTTGAGACCAATGTAGAAGTATCTAATTTGATTAGTTATTGTGTTTACAAAATATACCACTCTTAACTTGTCAAAATCGTACAGATGTTATATACTATAAATAATTAAATAATATTTGATAGTAACTGTAGTATATCTTAGAATTTATATTGCTATTTTAATATAAAATACTGTCAGTTGATGTTTGATGGGAAGGGATAAATGGAAGGGGTGGAAGGATATAAAAAGGATTGTAATGACATTCTCGAGGCAGTTGCTCAGTGGATGTTCAAGTGGCTAGTGCTAGTGCCGTTGTGATGTGAAATATATCTACCAGGTGTCATGTAAGTTACGTAATTTCATATTATACCTTAAATATTGTTATTATGTTGCTATTATTCTAAGTGATAGAATTAACTGTTTGAGAGAACTATAAATTGTGGAAATATAAGAAATGTGTTGATAGAATACTATAATACTGTTTCCATGGAGTTTCTTGTCCTTCTTCTCCATGAAGACCTAGTTTTGCGAACGGACAATAGCTTTCTCATTAAAGATGAATAATTATTGACAAGCTTAATTGAAATAATAAATATCTAGTCTTGTCTTTCTGTGCTTTTCTTTATGTAATCCTTCCCTTACACACCATATTCATAATACTTTCATACACAATAAATAACCAATAACCATTCTGACATTTAAGGCTTGCTATTAGCATAGTAGCTATATATACGCTTATAATTATATATTATATCAAATCTAACACGGGCAACAGCTAGGTACTATAAATATACAACGTGTCGTTTTACATCCTCGTCAAATTTAAGGGTGTGGTATAGACCATCATACCGAACAACTTTTTCCATGGCACCAACATCGTAATCGCGAAAAACTAATCAGCCGTCCCATACAATTGCGTCGAGTAGGTATTGTAGTTTTCAATGGGACAGTTGAATTTTTTTTCGCGAATACGATGTTGGTCCCATGGAGAAAGTTATTCGGTTTGATGTTCTGTACCACACCCTGAAATTTGACGAGGATGCAAAACGACACGTTGTGTATATATATATATAATTATATACTGTAAAAGTTTGTAAGTTTGGATGTATGTTACTTAATCACGCAAAAACAGCTGAACGGAAAACGCGCACATGTTTTCCTTCGTAAATATGTGTGCACGTAATGAGGTGTAGTTTAATAGTTGTAGTTTAGTGTAAATGTGTGCGTGAGAGCGTGTATGCACAGAGTGGCAGTGCTATTAAACAAAAAGAGATACAACCGTTCAAAAAAAGTAGAGAGAAAAATAAACCACTAAAATTATCATAAAACATACAAGACAAGGAATGAAATAACCCTGCATATACATACATACACATACTTCTCTCAAAAATCATTCCACTACAACCAAAGTAAGGTTTGTTGCATAAAAACGACACAGTTGAAAAAAAACTAAACGGAACGAATATCGATACCTACACAAAAGATTTGGAACATTCTCCACAGATTTTCACTCAAACGATTCTCGATTTAAAATCGAGAAAGCTCAATCATAATCATGCAGCGATGACGTGGCAGCAATCGCTTAAATTGAAAAAGCGATGCAGCGCTATTATGTTCAGTGAACATACAGCGCTACATCGCTTTTCAATTTGTTCAAGCACCTTTGAGTTTGACAAACAACTCTGTACATAGTTGGGAGTTGGAAATAATGATGTTGTAATGTATGATAATTTATGTTTAAATTTTTTGATCTAGGTTTTTATGAATAGACAGAATACTAGTCTGGTATGTTGAGGATATTCGCATCTGCATTCGCAATAGCGGAGCTTCCGCATTTATTTAGACCTCCGTATCCGTATCCGTATCCGCATCCGCATTGATCAATGCGAAGTTCATGCGGATGCTGATGTGGGTGGAAAATTAAAAGGGTTAACTAAAATCATAATCAACAAAATGAAAATTATAATCATTTTTACGATAATCATTTTTATAATCATTTATAACGGATTTCGAAAAAGCATTCGATCGTGTGGATCACGTGATCTTGCTGGCAAAGCTGCAAAAGCTTGGGATCCATGGAGATTTACTGAGATGGGTTAAGTCATACTTATCGAACCGATCGCAAGCTGTGGTTATGGGAGGTTTTAAATCTGACTTTGTAAACATCCCCTCCGGTGTTCCCCAGGGATCTTTATTGGGTCCTCTTTTTTACTGCGCATACCTTTATGATATTCAGTCATGTTTCAAATCCGCAAAACATCTCATGTACGCTGATGACATGAAAATATACATGTGTGTAAAATCCAGATTTGATTGTGAACTGATACAGCGTGATCTTGATGCATTATTCAAGTATTATCAGCAAAACAATATTA
Organism: Cosmia pyralina; assembly: GCA_946251885.1. Lineage (NCBI taxonomy): Eukaryota > Metazoa > Arthropoda > Insecta > Lepidoptera > Noctuidae > Cosmia > Cosmia pyralina. Next base: position 6,812,353 of record OX276365.1, read on the forward strand.
CTGTCAATGTCACGAAATGTCAATGCGTTACCTTTAGCCGTTCTAAATACCCAACTAAGTATCCTTATGGATTTAATAATAATGCGATCGAAAGGGTTGATGTAGTCACGGATCTTGGTATAAGGTTGGATTCCAAATTGCTCTTTGACCAACATATTGATAGTATCACCAATAGAGCCTCTCGTAGCCTTGGTTTTGTAATGCGTACTTGTAAGCCTTTTAGTAATTGTCATAGTCTAAAGATTATATACTTTGCATATGTGCGTAGTATTTTGGAGTATTGTAGTCCAATCTGGTCACCCCAATACGAGGTATACACTAAAAGAATTGAAAGTTTACAGAAAAAGTTTATAAAATTTCTGAACTACAAATCCCGGAAACGTCATGATTCCTATGCCCGTGACTGCAGACACTATGACATGCTTCCCCTTGTGGATAGGCGTAAGATGTTGGATATGCTCTTTCTCTTTGATATCCTGCGAGGTCGATTGGATAGCAGTGATTTGCTATCATGTATAGGTTTCTGTACCCCGAAAACACGTACTAGACACACAAAATTACTCAGTATCCCTGGCTACCGTACAAAATACGGGAGAAATGCTGTTCTGACCCGACTGCCTCGCATCTATTCTGAAAGTTTTGAAAGTGTCGATATATTTCATTTATCCAAACAATCATACCGTAAACAAGTCAAGCAGATACTGTTTAGTGGACAAGTTGTGCCATAACTCATTCTTATATTCTTATAAGTGTAGGCAAATTATTTAATTACTTAGTTTTTTCTTTTTTCCCTTTTGTCAATTTAATATAGTCATGTTACATATTTTTAACCTTAATTTCATGTGAGTAATGTGTCATACAATCGCATTTTACCTATTATTGATACGTAATACTTGTTTAAGTTTTTTCATTTAATTTCATTTGTTTTCTCTCGCTACTTTCTAGTTACCTTTTATCAATGCCGTGAAACTCCATTATTGGCTAAGTGATAATTGTCATCATCTCGCTATCATTGAACAGTGTATACAGACTGTAGGATGCTGTAACTTTGACGCAACTGCTTTGAGCTGTTCATTGATAGTGTGGTGAACATTCATAACTCATGTAATTAGTTATAAGCTGTTGAGTTTCCTAATAAATAAATAAATAAATAAATAAATTTAAATCATCAATATAGCTTTAAATCGTCACTTTTCACGAAATAGCTATCAAACACATATACACTTCTGGACACATCTATTGGCCCACCTTAGAGTTTAGGTTTCGATGGCCCCTACCGAAATATGATTGCTAGATTGAACAAAGACTGTTGATGCAGTTTTAAACCTGATACATTTTACCATCTTTTTCGATCGTATTGTTTTAAATTTGAATTCAGAATACCATACGACATGGAGCTACGCCTAACAAGTCGGATATGCGTCTTGTTAAAGGCAATTGATTTTTGAATAAAAAACATGTTTTATGAAATAAAGGTTTAATTTAATAACGCGTGTTGCCTCCATGGACATCTACCACAGCTCTCATACGATTAGGCATAGAGTTTATCAACCGCTCTATGAAATTTTGAGGGATCATCTCCCATTCCTCTTCTATGGCAGTTTTAAACTCCTGCATCGTCTGGGCAACTGGCTGACGAGCCCTAACACGTCTTTTTAGCTCGTCCCACATGTGCTCAATGGGGTTCATGTCTGGGCTTCTGGCTGGCCAGTCCATAACTGTGATGTTCACATCCCGAAGATATTCCCTGACGATGCCGGCCGCATGGGCTCTTGCATTATCATGCATAAAAAGGAAATTTGGGCCCACATAGTCCGCGTATGGTATCACGTGAGGTTCTAAGCACTCACGAATGTACCTTTCAGCATTTAATGTTGGCCGCCGTGGTCCTGTAACAACCTCAAGTTGAGTTTTGCCGCTCGCGGATATACCGCCCCAGACAGTCCATGAGCCACCGCCATAAGCAACCCTCTCTTCAAAGCAGCATTGTGCGAAACGCTCTCCCTTACGTCGGTAGACCTTCTTCCTTCCATCATTGCCATGTAACACAATTTTAGACTCATCAGAAAAGAGTACACGGCTCCAATCTTGCTGTGTCCAATTTAAATGACTGCGTGCGAAATGAAGGCGCGCTGTTCGGTGGGCTCGCAGTAGTTTGGGGCCATTAGCTGGCTTGTGTGGTACCATATCGCGTTCTTTTAACCTTCTCCGAACAGTTCGAGCGCTCACAGATACTCCGTGGAAGTCGCGAAGTTGGTTTTGTATCTCAATGGAGGTAAGGTGACGATTTCTCAAGCTGGTCGTCACGATGAATCGATCCTGCCTTTCAGTTGTGACCCGAGATCGTGGCCTTCCTTGGCGACGAACAAAGCCGCCAGTCTCTAGGTACCTCCGATAAACATTTCGGACCGCAGATCGACTTAAATTAAGTTGAGCACTCACGTTTCTTTGGCTGTGTCCGGCCTGAATAAGTGCCACAGCTTGGGCGGCGACTTCAGGTGAAGTATCCATAGATTATTGATAGAACCTCACCTTAATGTTAAGAATAAGTAATGTTTGTTGCAAAATCAAAGATATCAATCACTTTTTCAAGAATTAAATCCAAGTAATCCAATAAAACCAAGTTTTCTTAGTATTCGATTGTTTGATATCAACAAACAGGCTCCAAATTGTCTTTTGTTTCATTGAATTCTGTGTTCGAAATTCAAAAAAAGACTATTGAATGAAATTGTGAATGTGCCAGGTTCAAAACTGCATAAAAACTTTTTGCTCGACCTAATATAAAATTTTAGCTAGGACCAAACGAAACTGAAAATACAAGGTGGGCCAAAAGATGTGTCCAGAAGTGTATATGTATAATTTCCAAAGTTTTATTAATTTTTAAATGATTACAATTTAGTAATTATTTTATTCTAAATGCCGTGAATGATCAACGCACAACGGAAAGAGCGCTGCAATTTGAAAAAAAAAAAAACATAAGAAATTTTGAATTTCTCCTTGCCGCCTTGACGGATCCCTTAAAATAACTTGAGATCCGCATCCGCTTCCGCGGATGTTAAACAATCTGCATCCGCAACATCCCAGGGTACGGACATTTGCATAACTCATCGTTGGTTTTTGAAAGTGTCCTGACTTGTGATTAGTTGACCGTAAACCAATAGAAGCAATTGAACTCTATTCGGCTTTCAGAATGTAGGGGTCAGGGCATAATCGATGCCTCCGGGGTCGCGGGTTGTTCGAAAGAGATACCGTGGCCCTGGCACAGGCAACTGAAGGAACACGGGTGGGTTTTAGTCAGCAAGTCTGTCACTCCCTCCCGCTGCGCCCAGAGCGGGAGAAGTCATAATTATGATGATTTCCCATCCACAAAAAAAAGGGCAAGATCGATGAGTTAGAGAAACCTTCAAACCAAAACCGATAGGTACGAGCAGGTAGGTGTGACAGGCGACAATCCGACAATGTCACAAGTTTTTGACATCGAAGTGGTTTACTAAACAAAATCAATCGGCGCGCTCAGAAAGTTGTTGATTGTTTGTGAGTCCTATGCTGCGTCACATGGACTCACATAATTATAATGTTAAGAAAAGTGAGCTTTTGATTTTTAAATCTATGTCTGGGTCGTTGGATAATGTTCCTCCAGTGATTTTAAGCGGAAAGCCACTACTGGGAGTTTAAGTACCTAGGGCATATAGTCAGGGGGACTTATCTGACGATGCTAATATAGAGAGGGAGCGGAGGGCGTTGGCGCATGGCGATTCGATGTAATATGGTAGCTCGCAAGTTTTCGCGTAAGGATGTTAAAGTCACGCTTTTCAAGGCATACTGCCAAACCTTCTACACGTGCAGCTTGTGGGTGAAATATACGCAAAGAGCCTACAACGTTCTCTGCGTACAGTATAATAATTGGTTCAGGATGCTGATGGGGATCCCGCGCTTCTGCAGCTCTTCGCAGATGTTAGCGGAAGCCCATGTTGACGATTTTCATGCCATTATGGGGAAGAGAACAGCGACAATAGTGGGTAGATTGCTCGGAAGCTCCAACAGCATCCTAAAAACATTGTTAGACAAAGTAGACAGTCCCTTTATGTAAAGTTTAAAATTTTCCGCTCGTGCCACCAATATTTTTATAATGTTGATTTTTATTCTTTTTTATCTTTTAGATTTCTGTCAGTGTACAAGTACATACAAAATTAAAGGTATCATTTTGTAAAAGGGCGGGGACCTGGTGTCCTGAAATACAGGCCTAGAGTCTAATTTAGGCACCAGTCTCCCACAATATTGAAATGTTATATTCATGGTGTATTGTGTACGTGTTTATTCTATAATATTGTGGTGAGAAATAAAAATCTTACCTTATATATACGGCACTGGGTGCGGAGGCACATGCTAACGTGTGTTGAGCCACGTCTTTTTTAGTTGTTTTTAACCGACGAAAAAAAAAGGAGGAGGTGCTCAATTCGACACGTATGTTTTTTATTTTTTTTATATAAACCGATTAAGTTGAAATTTGGTACACATATGAATTTCTGTGACCCAAACACGGACGGGTAAAGTAAATAAATTAAATTTGAATATAGAGGTCACTTTTGGGGGGCAAATAAGAAAATTAAAAAAAAAGTTTTGCAAACTACACCATGTGGCATATTAAATGAAAGGGCTTACTATGAAAGTATCAAATATATTTTTTTTATAATTTTAAAATTAATTGTTTTAAAGTTATTTAAGAAAATAGACGAAAATTGACCATTCCCCCCTTATCTCCGAAACTGCTGAGCCTAAAATTTTGAAAAAAATACAAAAAATAGATCTTTACTTGTAGATTACAGGAAAACCTATAAGAAGTCTGTGGTCTTAAAATAACATGGTAAATCTATCATTATTGTGAGTACAAACTTACATTTACAGTTGGAATGTATGGGAGAACATGTTTTTCAACTACAATGTTAAGTTTGTTCTTAAGATAAATTCATCCCAACTACGGAACCCTTCATTGTGCGTGGTCCGACACGCACTTGGCCGGTTTTTTTTTTGTATGACCACGCATAACTTTTTACAGAGTCATCCGATTTGCAAAAAAATTGTTTTATTTGAGAGTATACATCAAAGTTGGAAGGAAGTTGGTGTCTGGTTAAATTTATTTTCGTTTTTTGCCACCGACTTCCAAAATTAAAGTTATTTTTCACTTTGTAGTGTTGTTTTTAGGGTTCCGTACCTCAAAAGGAAAAATGGAACCCTTATAGGATCACTCGTGTGTCTGTCTGTCAGTCTGTCCGTCTGTCACAGCCAGTTTGCTCCGAATTTAATGGACCGATTAAGTTGAAATTTGGTACACGTATGAATTTTTGTGACCCAAACATGGACGAGTAAAGTAAATAAATTAAATTTGAATATAGAGGTCACTTTTGGGGGGCAAATAAGAAAATTAAAAAAAAAAAGTTTTGCAAACTACACCATGTGGCATATCAAATGAAAGGGACTATGAGGGTCTCAAATATATTTTTTTTTATAATTTTTAAATAAATTGTTTTGAAGTTATTTAAGAAAATAGACGAAAATTGACTATTCCCCCCCTTATCTCCGAAACTACTGGACCTAAAATTTTGAAAAAAATACAGAAAATAGATCATAACCTGTAGATTATAGGAAAACCTATAAGAAATCCGTGGTCTTAAAATAACATGGTAAATCTATCAATATTGTGAGTAAAAACTTACATTTACAGTTGGAATGTACGGGAGAACATGTATTTCAACTACAATGTTAAGTTTGTTCTTGGGATAAATTCATCCCAACTACGGAACCCTTCATTGTTCGTGGTCCGACACGCACTTGGCCGGTTTTTGGAAGTCGGTTGTATTTTTTTGTAAAAAAGTTTTAAAAAAGTTTTTATTTTTCACTTTTTAGTTGTGGTACCTACCCCACACAAATTCTAATACCACTACCTGCAAAACAAACTAGAACATCATCCATATAAAGTGGGGAAAAATACGTATTATTGAAGCTAACTTAAAACCACACAAGCAAAGTTAATCAATTTTATATGAATTGAAATTGATTACAAATTACATTAAAATTTTTGTTTTATTCGAGAGGGTACACCCTCTCGAATAAAACAAAAATATTTCAAATTGACGCCTCTGTAAAATTTTATGCGTGGTCATACGTAAAAAAAAAAAAAAAAATTAAAAAAACATACGTGTCGAATTGTTAGTTTGTAAGTTTACTAACATCGTTTTTAAGTTATTGTTACTAATGTTTTATGGATTTTATGTCATGTACAAGTCCGAAATAAAGAATTTATTTATTTATCAGTCTGCAAATAGCTCAACAGCCACCTCAGTCTGTCGCAGTCCACTATTGGAGAAAGACCTCTTCATAAGAGGCATGACAGCAACAAGTTTTCAGCTTTATTTGTACAAATACTTTTAAGTATATGTTGCTTAGTCGTCAAAAACATCAACGATAAGCAGACGTTAAGCATTCCTTAACTTAAGCTCTCAATCAATGTGCCTAGCCTTTTCCCAACTACATTGACGTCGGCTTCCAGTCTAACCAGATGCAGCTGGATACCAGTATTTTGACGACACGGTTGGCGCAGTGGTTGAGCGATTGACTGCTGCGCAGCATGTCGCGGGTTCGATTCCCGCACGGAACAAATATTTGTACGACCTACAAGTATTTGTTCCGAGTCTGGGTGTTTTTCTATCTATAATATGTATGTATTTACAAAAAAAAAATGTATATAAGTAGTTTATCAGCCATCTCGTTCCCATAACACAAGCATTAGGTTGCTTAGCTTGGGGCTAGATGGCGTTGTGTGATATGTCCAAAAAACATAAAACATATAAAACATATTTTACATGGAGGGACTGCCTATCTGACATCCACAGCCCAGTAACTGGGTAATACGATACCCGTTGGTAAGACTGGATGTCTGATTTTCGGGCTTCTCACGACCCGTAGCGACTGTCAAAGATCCACGAATGACAGCCGGGACCAACGGCTGAACGTGCTTTCCGAGGCACGTAGGAGTCTCAATGGAATGGTCACCCATCCACGTACAATACCACCAAGCGTAGCTTAACTTGATGGATCGACCCGTGCGGCTGTTATTACTTAGCCACGAGCTCCTTAACTTTAAGCTCTATGGGTACCTATTCATGTCTTATATTTCTATCTTTTTATATTACTTAGAATTCTGCTAATACCATCGCGGACTTTTGCGGTTAAACCATTCTCGAACCTATAGCCATAGTAATAAGGTCAAAAAGTGGTTCACCACAAATGTCCGCGATGTATGTCTGTTTACCCACGTTGGGATATTCTTTGTTTTTAATTTTCTTATTATTGTATACCCTAGAGGTAAATTTCATTCTGTTCTATAAACCCGATAATATTTTGGTAATTATGATCACTCCTAAATGGCGATTTTTGGAAGAGGCTTATGTACATCAGTTCACGTGCTTTGGTTTGAAATGATGATAAAACAGATCCTTTTTACTAGCCTTTGCTTTCCCACTCCTGGGCCAAGGCCTCCCTCCACTCTTATCATCTTATCCTTGAAGTTTTGACGGAACCTTTTCAGCTTCTCCCGCCATCTCCTACGTAACCTCACTGTCCTGGCAGACAAAAATATCCTGCCCAGTCCCAATGGGCCACGTCAGATATCTTTGTTTTGGAGCGCAGTATTGTGTTTCGAAAACGATCCGTTAATTTAATTTACCGTTAATACTGCGCTCCATTGCTCGTCAGCTGACCCCCTCTCCCCCCTTTCGAGCCACGTCAGCTATCTTTGTTTTCGCGGATGATTGCTAATGCGTGCCCGTGTTCCCGCTGTAAGCGGCAGAGGAGGACACCCTTGAAATTTAGTGGGTTAGATTCCCACATAACTGCACTTCTCCCCGTGGTAGTGCAATAAGCATGAGCATACCTCCGAGCAAAAAAATAAAAGAAGATATCTTTGTTTTGAAGCGCAGTTTCGAACACGATCCGTTAATTTGGGACCTAATATACATTGCGCTCCATTACTCGTTGGCAGACCTTGAGTTTAAGACTTCTGGGTGTTAGTCAAAGACCAAGATCCTGACTTATCATCCTAAAAACGATAGAACAGTGAAAAATATAGCACATAATACGAATAAGAATATACGACACACTTTGGCATATTCTAATGCAATATACAGTCACGTCGAAGCTATTTGACCGCTACTACATTTTTCACAGTTATGGCTCACATTTGTCTTCAGCTACTCCTAAGTTAAGGAAAACGTAGTAAGGAAACTTCTTGTGAGTTGTTCAAAATATGCACGTATAAAGGTTTTCTATTGAATGTGTATGTTTTAAGGACCAAGTTATCATTATCAACTTGGTCCATAGGTACGAATTGGTCCCTTTGATCAGCGAGTGTGGAAGGTATGAGGTGATTTCTAAATCACCTCATACTTTCCACACTCCACTCACTCACTCTTTCTTCCTTTTTTGACTCTAGCCAGGGCCTTAGTTCACAAATATTTCATTCGTATCTCGATTGTGTTTTTGACAAATTTTGTATGACAAATTTGTGAAAAACATGAAATCGTAAGACCACTTTTTAAACGTTTGTAAATTAGTGCAATCAGGGCCCAAATCTCACGAATCTCCTGCCTAGATACAGATTTATTACCTAGAGTTTCATTGAAGAAAGCAAAAGTAGACATTCACAAAATTTGGACACATCGCTCTATGTAGAAGGCTGAAGTAGTTAGTCTCCGAAAAAGCAGTTCTAAGTTTTTTGATATTTGATGACGACGGCTTTCCCATTCCTGATTTATTTCTAACTAGCTGTTGCCCGCGTTCGTCTGCGATCCAGGATAAAAAGTAGACCTTTTCCAGGTCATGTAAAACGGCTGAAAGGATTTGGCACATGGGTAGACCCCTTGTGTCAAATTTTCAGCCAAATCAGTTCAACCGTTTTAGCGTGAAAGCGTAATTAAACTAACAAAAAAATTACCAATGAATAAATGACCATTAATATGTATTAGTTTATTATTGTTTTAAGATAATTTTGTGTAGTTTATCTATGGGCCTAGTTGCCTGATAATAAAATGATTATTATTATTTCCTTTATTGTATAGGATTTCCTTACAATGAGAGGTCCGTGTAAACTGGAAATGTATAGATTGATGTGTAGCCGTGTGTACCTAAGTCAGTGTAACCCGACCCCTCTTCCCCTCATCTTCTTCTTCTTAAGAGGGATCAGGTAATGCAGAGTACTGACCGTACCCGTAGACTGAATACATTTTTCACGAAACTCTGTTCAACGCAACGGTATTATGTACTCTCTATAATCCTTCAGGGATACATCTCGATACAATTCGATTACATCCACAATAGACCATAATAAATGATGTTCTTTACCTTTTCTCCTTTTAAAAAGTATTGTATTCCGAAGTATTCGATACACAAGATTATTCGATTATGTCGTATCGGGAAAGCAATCGATTAAAATCTAATCGGATCGACGCTTGTGTTGTTTACTCGGAATAGGGTGTGAAAGTAGGTTACCGGGGCTTATCGATTGGTCTTATGGTACTAACTGAATTCGAAGAAGTCCTAAGTTGGATTCTCAGAAAGTGTGTAAGCAAATAAGACCTTTGTTAATGCAAAAGTGGTGGTGTTCCGCAAATGTTCGGCTACTTACGTATGGCTTACGTACACACGGCTACACATGAAGCTATACATTTCCAGTTTACACTGACCTCTCATTGTAAGGAAATCCTGTACAATGCGAGATCAGCTTATCAGTGTTGCCAACAGTTAAACTGGCTTTCCACCAGATTCAACTTCTGAAACCACCAGAAAACCACTAAGAAAAAACGGCCCTACTCTAATAACCGCAAAAATGTCCACTAAACAATTTTTTAGTTTTTACGAAAGAAAACTGTAAGTAATAATAAGTACCTAATTCATTTTCGGTATTATTACGTAATAAAATATTACGTAACAATTAGCAAATCAACAAGACAAGAATAAAACGTTACTCAATAACAACTGCTGTTCTCTATTACATAGATCGTTTTCTTCAGATGATTTTGTCTGCACCATCATCGTCGGTTTTAGATTAAATATACGATTTTTTGGTACCAATTTGTTATAAATATTGGAATTTCATATTCAAGGGTATTCTTAATTTATCAGGTAAAAGATTTAACTTCATTCTGTTCCTCTGATTGTTTTTCATTACATTCACACTGCTAAACTTTACTAGTGTCAATACATACCTACATACATACATACCGGTCAAAATCATAACCCTACTTTTGCTTCGCTGTAGTCGGGTAAAGCATTTTCAGTAATTGAAACTGAAGTCTATTATACAACTAGAAAAATCCACCAGCCATTAAAAGCAATATTTTGCCACTAAAAAGGGGGTTGGAACCACCAGTTTTAGTGGAAAATCCACTAAGTTGGCAACACTGCAGCTTATAATGGAAATGTATGGCTTGATCTGTAGCCGTGCGTACCCAAAGTTGCGCGTCTATTGGGTCGGAATCGTTCCGTCCGCACCGTACAGAGCGTCCTGATTTACAAAATGCCGATAGAGTGCGTCCGCTGCATTCGAATTTTGCGTCGGCGATATCAACCAGTGTTTCTACTTTTAAGGAATTCTCCCATTTTTAGGGTAAAATATTACCAATAATAAGCATGGCTTAGGGCTATTTTATTTTGAGAGGGATTTATATGTAGCTACCTGCAGTTGTCTGCTGGTACATTTATGTTCGCATAATTCGTCAAAATGTAGGGAACAGCTGATTTTTTTTCGCGATTTCAGGTTTGGTCCCATAGTAAAAGTTGTTCATAAGGATGAGTACAATGACCCCTTAAAAGGTTGCCACTGTTTACACTTACACCCTGTATACGAGTTTGTGTGTGTGCGAGTTCGTGTAAGGAACTCCGTTCTTGTCGGGGGTCCTCCGACCGCACACGGTTTTTAGAGTTCCGTACCAAAATGGTAAAAAGGAACCTTTGATTATTTACTTGTCTAGATTGAGCAATGCAAACAAACGACGCGCAAAAACCGTCTCCAATTGCGTGATATGTGTGAGTACCGCTCGTATACTTATTGTAGCCAAACTGTCAAGGTGTGCGTGTTTAGGGATGCCTGCTCCAAATTATTTACTTACCTTTCCTCCATTATTTAAGTAGATGAAGGTTAAACAAAATAGTTTAAATAAAGTAATTATAATATTTTGTAGATGAATGTTTTATTTAAATTTAGTAACAACAAATAATACAATTGAAAAAAAAAAACAGTAATTTATAATAAAAACCCATCTCTTTGTGTTTGTTTTCGGAACAAATTTCTCTTTGATTTTATTGCCTGGGCTACGTTATCTGATTTACAAATATTTATAATATATAGGACGATGTTACTATATGGCCCTGTTTTATGAAGTCTCTAATTACATACTCAGAAGCCTTACAAATTTTGAATGCATCTTCCGAAGCATATACAAGGCCGCCCTCATCTCGAACACTATCTGATTTATGAAATTTTAATATTTCGTTTGATTTAATTGCTTGAATACAGCTACTACATTTAATCAGTCCACTAATACGTCGAACAACAAACCCTGCTATGTATCCTACTACTTGCTCAAAATAATCTGTATATTCTGGATTAATTAATAAAGAAATGTCAGTCTGTTTTAAAGTATCATGTGGAACAGCGCTTACAGTATCACACTCATCGTCATCTTCTTCTTATTTTTACGGAGATTAGTCAACTATGCAGGATATTTATTAAAGTGCACAAGTGTGTGCGCAAACATAGTTGTACTCAATTGTCCTCACTCTCATAGTCCGATGGGACGGCAATCCGACACGACCGAAGAGACCAGGCGCAAGTCCGATAGCTTTACGTGCTCTCCCAGGCAGTCGGTAGTCGGTAAAGTTCGTCTTTTTGAATAAACATAACCTAATAAGTACTATTGCATCATTTTATGATTTTCGAAGATGTAATATTTGTAATTTGTGTCCCATGGTTTCGCCAAATCTCCCTAGTAATAAACTGGCAACACCGGCTAATCAGACTAACAAACAAAATATCGAACTAAAAAATTGTGTTTTCTTAAAAAAATAGTGGTTATATAATAAAACTTACCTATGAAAACTGATCTTGGTGTTATTACACGGTTGTCCCACGTAATTACGACACAATTTGATAGCACAAACCGGCATAATGCTATCAACTTGAAATTTGGAACAGTTTTAGATGACGTTTGCACAACTATTTTGCAAATAAGAAAGAAATACAAATATATTTCTTTTTTTGCAACAGGGACTGCAAGGGGGTCTTAAAAATTCAAAGTACTAAGTAATACTAGGGCATGTGGGGTATCATATAAAAGAACGCTGTTTGCACATTCTCAAACATTTTTTTTTTCATTTTTTAGGCCGCATAGTTTTCGACTTTTGATGAAAAATGTAAAAATATACCGTTCCCCTCCCTTATCTCCGAAGTTTGCACACAGAAAAATCTGAAATTATTCTATGTGATAGAAGTTTATGTAAAGATTATAGAAAAACGATGTCTCTAAACAGCACACTTTTTTAGAAATCGGAACGGAACCCTTGGTGCGCCAGTCCAACTTGTTCTTAACCGGTTTTTTTTTTTGGTTCCAGTAGCTTTGGCTGCTTTTGCATGTTGTGTAAGATGCCAAGTTTACCTATGATCTTTATCCCACTGACCTCAGCTGATGAATTCTTACCCTAGATTTTTCCTTTATGGTATACTAGCTGCGCCCCGCGGTGTTACCCGCGGTTTATGAGATACACTTAAACGTGTAATATTTAATCGGTGAGAAAAGTATTCACAAAAAAATTGCTCATCCCACGGGAACACTACATTTTTTCAGGATGTAAAGTAGCCTATGTGTGCTATGTGAATACAGGATGTCTGCTACTTCCACACCTAATGTTATCAAAATCGGTCGAGCCGTTTGAGTTTGAAACAGTAACAAATATATTTGAATTCCTTGCTCATCCCACGGGAGCACTACATTTTTACGGGATCAAAAGTAGCCTATGTGTTAATCCAGGGTATAAGCTGTCTACATACCGAATTTCATCCAAATCGGTGAAGCCGTTTGAGCGTGAAGAAGTAACAAACATACACACACACACACACACACTCACAAACTTTCGCCTTTATAATATTAGTGTGATTATAGTGTGATGTGATAGTGTGATTATTTATTTTTGTTTTTTTGTTTTCAAACTTTTATTATTGTGTTTTTTGTTAAGTTAGTGATCTTCCTGTGCTAGTCACAATAAATACTTTTTGTTTCTTTCTCTATTTTTTCGGGATAAAAAGTAGCCTATGTGTTTATCCAGAGTGTCAGCTACTTCCACACCAAATTTCATCAAAATCGGTCGAGGCGTTTGAGTTTGAAACAGTAGCAAATTTATTTGAATTTCTTGCTCATCCCACGGGAACACTACATTTTTCCGGGATAAAAAGTAGCCTATGTGTTAATCCAGGTTATAAGCTGTCTACATACCGAATTTCATCCAAATCGGTCTGGCCGTTTGAGCGTGAAGAAGTAACAAACATACACACACACACACACACTCACACACACTCACAAACTTTCGCCTTTATAATATTAGTGTGATGTGATGTGATTATTTATTTTTGTTTTTTTGTTTTCAAACTTTTATTATTGTGTTTTTTGTTAAGTTAGTGATCTTCCTGTGCTAGTCACAATAAATACTTTTTGTTTCTTTCTCTATTTTTTCGGGATAAAAAGTAGCCTATGTGTTTATCCAGAGTGTCAGCTACTTCCACACCAAATTTCATCAAAATCGGTCGAGGCGTTCGAGTTTGAAACAGTAGCAAATTTATTTGAATTTCTTGCTCATCCCACGGGAACACTACATTTTTCCGGGATAAAAAGTAGCCTATGTGTTAATCCAGGTTATAAGCTGTCTACATACCGAATTTCATCCAAATCGGTCTGGCCGTTTGAGCGTGAAGAAGTAACAAACATACACACACACACACACACTCACACACACTCACAAACTTTCGCCTTTATAATATTAGTGTGATGTGATGTGATTATTTATTTTTGTTTTTTTGTTTTCAAACTTTTATTATTGTGTTTTTTGTTAAGTTAGTGATCTTCCTGTGCTAGTCACAATAAATACTTTTTGTTTCTTTCTCTATTTTTTCGGGATAAAAAGTAGCCTATGTGTTTATCCAGAGTGTCAGCTACTTCCACACCAAATTTCATCAAAATCGGTCGAGCCGTTTGAGTTTGAAACAGTAGCAAATTTATTTGAATTTCTTGCTCATCCCACGGGAGCACTACATTTTTACGGGATAAAAAGTAGCCTATGTGTGCTATGTGAATACAGGATGTCTGCTACTTCCACACCTAATGTTATCAAAATCGGTCGAGCCGTTTGAGTTTGAAACAGTAACAAATATATTTGAATTCCTTGCTCATCCCACGGGAGCACTACATTTTTACGGGATCAAAAGTAGCCTATGTGTTAATCCAGGTTATAAGCTGTCTACATACCGAATTTCATCCAAATCGGTGAAGCCGTTTGAGCGTGAAGAAGTAACAAACATACACACACACACACACACACACTCACAAACTTTCGCCTTTATAATATTAGTGTGATTATAGTGTGATGTGATAGTGTGATTATTTATTTTTGTTTTTTTGTTTTCAAACTTTTATTATTGTGTTTTTTGTTAAGTTAGTGATCTTCCTGTGCTAGTCACAATAAATACTTTTTGTTTCTTTCTCTATTTTTTCGGGATAAAAAGTAGCCTATGTGTTTATCCAGAGTGTCAGCTACTTCCACACCAAATTTCATCAAAATCGGTCGAGGCGTTTGAGTTTGAAACAGTAGCAAATTTATTTGAATTTCTTGCTCATCCCACGGGAACACTACATTTTTCCGGGATAAAAAGTAGCCTATGTGTTAATCCAGGTTATAAGCTGTCTACATACCGAATTTCATCCAAATCGGTCTAGCCGTTTGAGCGTGAAGAAGTAACAAACATACACACACACACACACACACACTCACAAACTTTCGCCTTTATAATATTAGTGTGATGTGATGTGATTATTTATTTTTGTTTTTTTGTTTTCAAACTTTTATTATTGTGTTTTTTGTTAAGTTAGTGATCTTCCTGTGCTAGTCACAATAAATACTTTTTGTTTCTTTCTCTATTTTTTCGGGATAAAAAGTAGCCTATGTGTTTATCCAGAGTGTCAGCTACTTCCACACCAAATTTCATCAAAATCGGTCGAGGCGTTTGAGTTTGAAACAGTAGCAAATTTATTTGAATTTCTTGCTCATCCCACGGGAACACTACATTTTTCCGGGATAAAAAGTAGCCTATGTGTTAATCCAGGTTATAAGCTGTCTACATACCGAATTTCATCCAAATCGGTCTGGCCGTTTGAGCGTGAAGAAGTAACAAACATACACACACACACACACACTCACACACACTCACAAACTTTCGCCTTTATAATATTAGTGTGATGTGATGTGATTATTTATTTTTGTTTTTTTGTTTTCAAACTTTTATTATTGTGTTTTTTGTTAAGTTAGTGATCTTCCTGTGCTAGTCACAATAAATACTTTTTGTTTCTTTCTCTATTTTTTCGGGATAAAAAGTAGCCTATGTGTTTATCCAGAGTGTCAGCTACTTCCACACCAAATTTCATCAAAATCGGTCGAGCCGTTTGAGTTTGAAACAGTAGCAAATTTATTTGAATTTCTTGCTCATCCCACGGGAGCACTACATTTTTACGGGATAAAAAGTAGCCTATGTGTGCTATGTGAATACAGGATGTCTGCTACTTCCACACCTAATGTTATCAAAATCGGTCGAGCCGTTTGAGTTTGAAACAGTAACAAATATATTTGAATTCCTTGCTCATCCCACGGGAGCACTACATTTTTACGGGATCAAAAGTAGCCTATGTGTTAATCCAGGGTATAAGCTGTCTACATACCGAATTTCATCCAAATCGGTGAAGCCGTTTGAGCGTGAAGAAGTAACAAACATACACACACACACACACACTCACAAACTTTCGCCTTTATAATATTAGTGTGATTATAAAGTGATGTGATAGTGTGATTATTTATTTTTGTTTTTTTGTTTTCAAACTTTTATTATTGTGTTTTTTGTTAAGTTAGTGATCTTCCTGTGCTAGTCACAATAAATACTTTTTGTTTCTTTCTCTATTTTTTCGGGATAAAAAGTAGCCTATGTGTTTATCCAGAGTGTCAGCTACTTCCACACCAAATTTCATCAAAATCGGTCGAGGCGTTTGAGTTTGAAACAGTAGCAAATTTATTTGAATTTCTTGCTCATCCCACGGGAACACTACATTTTTCCGGGATAAAAAGTAGCCTATGTGTTAATCCAGGTTATAAGCTGTCTACATACCGAATTTCATCCAAATCGGTCTAGCCGTTTGAGCGTGAAGAAGTAACAAACATACACACACACACACACACACACTCACAATTTTTCGCCTTTATAATATTAGTGTGATGTGATGTGATTATTTATTTTTGTTTTTTTTGTTTTCAAACTTTTATTATTGTGTTTTTTGTTAAGTTAGTGATCTTCCTGTGCTAGTCACAATAAATACTTTTTGTTTCTTTCTCTATTTTTTCGGGATAAAAAGTAGCCTATGTGTTTATCCAGAGTGTCAGCTACTTCCACACCAAATTTCATCAAAATCGGTCGAGGCGTTTGAGTTTGAAACAGTAGCAAATTTATTTGAATTTCTTGCTCATCCCACGGGAACACTACATTTTTCCGGGATAAAAAGTAGCCTATGTGTTAATCCAGGTTATAAGCTGTCTACATACCGAATTTCATCCAAATCGGTCTGGCCGTTTGAGCGTGAAGAAGTAACAAACATACACACACACACACACACTCACACACACTCACAAACTTTCGCCTTTATAATATAGTGTGATGTGATGTGATTATTTATTTTTGTTTTTTTGTTTTCAAACTTTTATTATTGTGTTTTTTGTTAAGTTAGTGATATTCCTGTGCTAGTCACAATAAATACTTTTTGTTTCTTTCTCTATTTTTTCGGGATAAAAAGTAGCCTATGTGTTTATCCAGAGTGTCAGCTACTTCCACACCAAATTTCATCAAAATCGGTCGAGGCGTTTGAGTTTGAAACAGTAGCAAATTTATTTGAATTTCTTGCTCATCCCACGGGAACACTACATTTTTCCGGGATAAAAAGTAGCCTATGTGTTAGTTAATCCAGGTTATAAGCTGTCTACATACCGAATTTCATCCAAATCGGTCTGGCCGTTTGAGCGTGAAGAAGTAACAAACATACACACACACACACACACACACTCACAAACTTTCGCCTTTATAATATTAGTGTGATAAAACAATGGTTAGACCTGCTGTCTTGTATGGATCAGAATGTTGGGCCACAAAAGGGATAAATGAAAAGCAGTTGCATGCAGCTGAGATGAGAATGCTAAGAGGGATGTGTGGTGTTACACGAATGGATAGAATAAGAAATGAGTACATAAGAGGAAGTCTTAAAGTGGCACCGGTGACTGAAAAGTTGTGCGGAAATCGGCTGTCATGGTATGGGCATGTGATGCGGAGGAGTGAGGAAAATGTCGTGAGGAAAGTTTTGAGTATGAATGTCGATGGCTATAAGAGTAGGGGAAGACCAAAGAAACGATGGATGGATTGTGTGAAAGATGACATGGCTAGAAAGGGGGTGACTACCGAGATGACGAATAATAGAGAAGTATGGAAAAAAAGGACATGTTGCGCCGACCCCAAATAGATTGGGATAAGGGCAGGAGAATGATGATTTTTCCTTTATGGTATAAAATTCATGCACGATTCACAAGTGACGCTTCAAAGTCGTTACTAGGTCAAGGAAACTATTGTTTGATTGTACTTAGTTATTCGGAAGTTATTACTGTATTCAGTCTACCGTTAGTAATGCCTTCGAAACCTTTTCTTCTGCCCTGTGGAGTGTAATACGTAGGGACCAAAGGACCAAATTTAACTTACCTACTTACATTCAAGTTTATGTTCGCAGATTTGAATTTACGGAACACTGTTGTTAAGTAGGTATGTATGTTTGGAAGACATTAACTGAATATGTTTTTATCACGGACTAGAAAAAAAAGGACTCCGCGCCACGCGTATCGAAAGTGAAGCACCGTACCGATCTCAATCAACTCAGCCAATCGCAGTCCACTGCTGGACATAGACCTCTCCAAGGTTGCGCCACAACACCCTGTCCTCCGCCTTCCGCATCCAGTCTGCCCCAGCCACTTTCTTCAGGTCATCGGTCCATCTAGCTAGGGGGCGTCCCACACTACGCTTACCGGTACGCGGTCTCCACTCTAGGACTCGTCTGCTCCACCGGCCATCGGTCCTTCGACAAACATGGCCAGCCCACTGCCACTTCAGTTTGCTTACTTTGAAAGCTATGTCGGTTACTCCGGTTCTTTTCCGGATAATTTCATTCCTGATTTTATCCTTCAAAGAAACTCCGAGCATACCGTACAGGAGCTGGACCACCACCTCTTAAAGCAGTTTTATTTTAATCTTACATGAGTGTGGGAAAGAGATGGAGCTAGACGTCCTGTATAACTCCATCTCTTTCTCACACTGAAGTAACATTAAAACAATACTGCTTCAAGAAGTGGTGGTTGGCCCCCTGATCTATGTGTGCGTGATTTGACAAAGGCGCCGTCCGTTGTGTCACGTAATGGCGGCCGGTCGGCATACTATGATGTAAATGTGTGCGTGACGCTTGTTTGTACAAACGGTCCCTAATAATACTTACTATGCTTCACTTTCTCTAAGCGTGGCGCGGAGTCCTTCTTTTTTTTCTAGTCCGTGAATAGTCTGTTAGTTAATTTAGTCTAAGAAGTTTATCCAGTACTAGCTTTTGCCAGCGGCTTCGTCCGCGTGGATGTCGGAAAACATCCCACGGGAACAAAAATCCTTCCTTAGTGGATGCCTACACTGTAAAAGGTATCTAGGTGCAAAATTTCAAGTCTCTAGGTCCAGTGGTTTGGGCTGTGCGTTGATATATCAGTCAGGACTTTGAATTTTATATATCCAACTAGCTTTTGCCCGCGGCTTCGCTCGCGTTAAGTATTATTATTAATTAGGTATATTTTTTGCGGCTTTACTTTTGTTTAGCGTGAGTAAAAAATTAGGGCCTACAAAACTTCTTTGTACACAATATTCTTAACTAATCTGTCATTAGGCGCTAAAACTATCAAGCTATTGGGTGAACTTACTCGTGAGCAAGCAACATAAAACTGTCCATGAGAGAAGCAATGTTCTCTCAAGTCAATACTTAGGTACTTATAGTTCAAACTAATACATTTAGATCCTCCATCATCCCTTATTTTATCCCCATGTGGGTTGAATTTATCAAAATCCTATTTAAGCGGACGTCTTCATCATAGTAGCTCCAATCTTTAATTTCAGTTCAATCAGTCGAAAATCTAAGAAGATTTATACAAACTTTCATCCCCTATTTTATCCCCTTGGGGCTAGAAATTAACAAAATCCATTCTTAGTGGATGCCTACGTCATAACATCTACCTGCATGCCAAATTTCATCCCGATCGGTTAAAAATTGACAAAGCTTCATACAAACTTTCATCCCCTATTTTATCCCCTTGGGGGTAGAAATTAACAAAATTTATTCTTAGCGGATGCCTACGTTTTAACATCTACCTGCATGCCAAATTTCAGCCCGATCGGTTTAAAATTGACAAAGCTTCATACAAACTTTCATCCCCTATTTTATCCCCTTGGGGGTAGAAATTAACAAAATCCATTCTTAGTGGATGCCTACGTCATAACATCTACCTGCATGCCAAATTTCAGCCCGATCGGTTTAAAATTGACAAAGTTTCATACAAACTTTCATCCCCTATTTTATTCGCTTGGGGGTAGAACTTATCAAAATCCTTTCCTAGCGGATGCCTACGTCATAACATCTACCTGCATGCCAAATTTCAGCCCGATCCCTCCAGTGGTTTGGGCTGTGCGTTGATAGATCACTATGTCAGTCAGTCACCTTTGAGTTTTATATATTTCCAATATGTCACCGTATAATTTACGATCTTCGTTAGTTTAAAATCTATCGGTTTTATTATTTCCTTTTAAACTGTCGAAAATTGTGAGCTGCAACAAACCATTTACAATTTAACGCATTATTCTTCGATAGTTTATAATCTATCCATGGGAAAACGACAAATTGTGCACTGGTATCAAACTTGCTTGTGCCGTAAAGGTCATGGTACACTATACCGGCACTGCAACGGCATCGCTCCAACCCAGCTTTTAATTTGTCATTCAAATTAGAGCATTGAATCGTGTGTCGCATATTATTTCAAAATGTCATTATGAAAAATCCAACGGCGGAAAGTCGACTCGCAACCCGCGTGCTTACAGCGCGCCGACAACGTGCTTACTGCGTGCGACTCTGAGTCGCTAGCGAAACAACGTCGTTGCGCCGTCGCGTCGCCGTCGTCAAGTCCTAGGCGTGGCATTTGTGATTACAAATGCCATAATAATAGGTCTTTACCTATGAAATTGCCGTTTTGTATGAAAAAATTTTAACGAATTTTTTTCATGCATTTTTTATTTGTATTAATCGAAGTAATCACCCATGCAATCAATGCATCTTTGCCAACGCAGTAGCAGTTTATTGATGCCCTTCTTAAAGAAATCAGCTGGACGGGAGGCAACAAATTCTTCAAAGGCATTTTGTACTGCCTCTCGGGTATTGAATTTTTTTCCCGCCAAGAAGTTAGCCAAATTCTGGAAAAAGTAGTAGTCTGTAGGCGCAAGGTCTGGTGAGTAGGGCGGATGACGGAGAGCTTCCAACCCCAGTTCTTGCAACTTGGAGACCGTCTGCTGTGCAGTATGAGGTCGCGCGTTGTCGTGCAGGAGCAGCGGAGACAAGCGATTGACCAATGCTGGTTGGAGATGTGCCAGCTTCTCCATCATTGTGTTCAGTTCTTCACAGTACACATCTGAAGTAATGCTCACCCCGTTTGGTAAGAAGCTGTGATGAATCACACCGGCGCTAGACCACCAAACAGTGACCGTCACTTTTCTAGGGGTAAGTTTTCGTTTAGGGCTTGTTTAGGTGCTGAACCAGGATCCAACCAACTTGCTGAGCGCTTGCGGTTATCAAACAGAATCCATTTTTCATCGCAGGTAACAATGCGGTTCAAAATTCCTTCATTTGTGTGTCTGTTGAGCAGTGCAAGGCACGTCTCGACCCGTACTTCGCGCTGGCGATCATTGAGTTCGTGGGGCACCCATTTGTCAAGCTTTTTTACCTTGCCAATTTGACGCAAATGGACCAATATTGTTTTGACGCTAACGTCGAAAGCTGCTGCTAATTCAGCCGTAGATTGTGTATCATCAGCTTCCACAATCGCCTTTAATTCGTCATTGTCGACCAAAGTCTTCGGACGACCGCGAGGTTCATTTTTCAGGTCGAAATTTCCAGAACGGAAGCGAGCAAACCAATAACAAGTGGTGCGTTGGTTTGTAGTGTTAGCTCCGTAAACGTCGTTGATGTTGCGTGCCGCTTGTGCCGCGTTGCTGCCACGACGGTACTCATATTCCATAATTACTCGAATTTTTAACGTATCCATGATGACGAAAAAGATTGAAATGCGATGAAAATGTAACACTAATCAATAAACAAATGACTACTTTTGGAAAAAAAAATCCATGTTTTTAAAATAAAATTAATTTGAAATTAGAATTCTTAGCCAAACAAAAATTATTTTGATTTGAAATGGCCAGTACTGCAGAACGGCAATTTCATAGGTAAATACCTAATATAACAATTGTGTTCGCGGTGACAGCAAGCTTGCACCTCCCGGCCAGCTCGCGGACTGCGAGCTTGCACCACGCGACCGGCGCGCGGACTGCGGTTGCACTTCGCGGACGACGCGTAGTTAGCGCGCTGGCGGCTAGCCGTAGCCTAAATTCGAGGCGACGCCGTGCTGCAGCTGTACAATTGTGGTGCCGGTATAATGTGCCATGGCCTTAACGCACCTTGCACTAATACTAAATAGCCTGCCTAGCTGCGTTAAACTTGAAAGTAGCGCTCACGGTCGCTCCTGCGGCACCACTCGCTTCGCTCGCTCGGTTCGCGCGCGGTTAGCCTAACTTAACCCATTTCACCCAGTTCACAATTTTTCGACAGTTTATAATCTAACGGAAATAATACCGTTAGATTCAATGATATTATAAGTAAACATCCTAGTTCCACTGTCATCTAATAGTTTGACATCGTGCCGTTCTTGAACATCGAGTAACCTATCTACGTCTTATTACCTAAAATATTATCATTGGATAGATTATAAACTAACGGTTCTCACATTATTATGATGACGTATATATTGTTGCCAGTTAATTTAACTCAATCTGCCTAGCCTTTTCCCAACTATGTTGGGGTCGGCTTCCAGTCTAATCGGATGCAGCTGAATATCAGTATTTTACATGGAGCGACTGCCTATCTGACCTCCACAACCCATTAACTGGGTAATTATCATACCCCTTGGTAAGACTGGTTGTCAGACTTTTGGGCTTCTGACGACACGTAACGACTGTCAAAGATCCACGAATGACAGCCGGAACCAACGGCTTAACGTAGTTAATTTAACTATATAAATAAAAAGAGAAGTCCTGACTGACTGTCTGACTGACTGACTGACTTATCAACGCCCAGCCCAAACCCTTGAACCTAGAAAGTTGAAATTTTGCACGGAGTTTCCCTTTATAATGTAGACAAGGAATAAGGAAGGATTTCCCAGTAGGACCTTCCCGTGGGATATTTTCCGACATCCACGCGGACGAAGCCGCTGGCAAAAGCTAGTTATGAATATTTGTGAACTCAATAACTGGATAAAATGTAGTAGGTAACCTAGAAATCCTGACTGAAGCTTATTAGAAAGAAAAGTCTCGGGAATATAAACTACGTTTCAATAAATGTAAACCTTAGAGGTAGTATTTATTCTAGATTTATGTCGAAAGAAAAATCTCGGAAAAAGAAACTATGTTTCACGCAAAAAAGGGCTCAGTTCCTTACAGTACCTATTTATTTGTCCTATATCTATAGACCATAGCATATTAGGGCATAGGGGCTCGTGGCTAAATAATAACAGTCGCACTGGTTGATCGAAGGTTAGGGTACGTTTGCCGCGGTCGGTTCGTGGATATATACGCCTCGGAAGTTCCAGCTGTCTTTTACAGTCCTTACGGGTAGTCAGAAGCCCAAAAGTCTGACAACCAGTCGTATCAAGTAAATCAGTTGTGGAGGTCAGATAGGCTGTCCTCCATGTAAAATAATAGGTCTTTACCAATGAAATTGCCGTTTTGTATGAAAAAATTTAAACGAATTTTTTTCATGCATTTTTTATTTGTATTAATCGAAGTAATCACCCATGCAATCAATGCATCTTTGCCAACGCAGTAGCAGTTTAATGATGCCCTTCTTAAAGAAATCAGCTGGACGGGAGGCAACAAATTCTTCAAAGGCATTTTGTATTGCCTTTCGGGTATTGAATTTTTTTCCCGCCAAGAAGTTATCCAAATTCTGGAAAAAGTAGTAGTCTGTAGGCGCAAGGTCTGGTGAGTAGGGCGGATGACGGAGAGCTTCCAACCCCAGTTTTTGCAACTTGGAGACCGTCTGCTGTGCAGTATGAGGTCGCGCGTTGTCGTGCAGGAGCAGCGGAGACGAGCGATTGACCAATGCTGGTTGGAGATGTGCCAGCTTCTCCATCATTGTGTTCAGTTCTTCACAGTACACATCTGAAGTAATGCTCACCCCGTTTGGTAAGAAGCTGTGATGAATCACACCGGCGCTAGACCACCAAACAGTGACCATCACTTTTCTAGGGGTAAGTTTTCGTTTAGGGCATTGTTTAGGTGCTGAACCAGGATCCAACCAACTTGCTGAGCGCTTGCGGTTATCAAACAGAATCCATTTTTCATCGCAGGTAACAATGCGGTTCAAAATTCCTTCATTTGTGTGTCTGTTGAGCAGTGCAAGGCACGTCTCGACGCGTACTTCGCGCTGGCGATCATTGAGTTCGTGGGGCACCCATTTGTCAAGCTTTTTTACCTTGTCAATTTGACGCAAATGGACCAATATTGTTTTGACGCTAACGTCGAAAGCTGCTGCTAATTCAGCCGTAGATTGTGTATCATCAGCTTCCACAATCGCCTTTAATTCATCATTGTCGACCAAAGTCTTCGGACGACCGCGAGGTTCATTTTTCAGGTCGAAATTTCCAGAACGGAAGCGAGCAAACCAATAACAAGTGGTGCGTTGGTTAGTAGTGTTAGCTCCGTAAACGTCGTTGATGTTGCGTGCCGCTTGTGCCGCGTTGCTGCCACGACGGTACTCATATTCCATAATTACTCGAATTTTTAACGTATCCATGATGACGAAAAAGATTGAAATGCAATGAAAATGTAACACTAATCAATAAACAAATGACTACTTTTGGAAAAAAAAAACCATGTTTTTAAAATAAAATTAATTTGAAATTAGAATTCTTAGCCAAACAAAAATTATTTTGATTTGAAATGGCCAGTACTGCAGAACGGCAATTTCATAGGTAAAGACCTAATACTCGTATTCAGCACATCCGGTTTCACTGGAAGCCGACCCCAACATAGTTGGAAAAGGGCTAGGTTACCTTAACCAAGTCAAGGCGAAAGCGCCAGGGTAGCCCGCGAAATTCAAAATTTCTTACGTTTTTTGCAATTTGCAAGTCAGTGGTAGGTTGTATGTTGATCTAAATATGATTCGCGCCCGTATCAAATATTTATTTATAGAATTATAGTCATAAAATCATCAATACAACTCTCTAAGTTCATATTACCATAATGAATGGCTATTTCATGAAATCATGAGATTAAAGGCCAATTCTAACTTATGAAGTTGTATTGCTGATTCTAATGATTATAATTCTGTAAAGACATATTAGTTACGGCCGCGAATCATCTTTTAATCTACATACAACTTGACACTGACCTGCAAATTGCAAAAAATGTAAGAAAGTTTGAATTTCGCGGGCTACATTAGCGCATCCCCTTAAGGGCAACAGTGTCTCGTAATGGTGTTAAAATAGTCTTTGCATAATGGCGTGGCGTCGCGGCATTGAGTGTAATAAATGGTCCCAGTGTGTGTTGTGCAATACCAACTTCGCTGATAGATGGTTAGATAGAATACTCTTTATTATGCACACCATAAAAATTACAGTTATAAATGTTCCGTGACTGATCTTAGTATCGCCATTTTACTAAAAATAATGTGAATAGCAAAGTCGAGAATAAGGTTTTATGAAATACTAGCTGATGCGACAGACGTTGTTGTTGTTGTTGACGACAAAATTCCCACGGAAAATGCACTTACAGTTTTTCCGAATTTTCTAATTTTCCCGGCAACTTTCTAATTTTTCTCTTCATAAGAACCTTCCTCGGACTTCAACGAATATTTGAAAAAAAATGTTAGCCGAATTGGTCTAGTCGTTCTTGAGTTTTGCGCATAACAACACATTTAGCCATTCATTTTTAATAGTAAAATGTTAAAGGATAACAAAACTTGTGCCCGATGGGAAAAAATTAAAAACTTCGTTAAAAAAAAATATCCCCGATTTAACCCCTTAAGGGGATGAATTTTGAACTATATGCACTCTTGTGCAGAAGTTATTAGACCCAACCGTTTAGGCTGTGCGTTTTCTGTCAGGAATGAATGAATGAATGTACTTAGGTACTTATTTTAAAGGAAATCATTTGGCTTGGTAAGGGCATGAGATGAGGAGGGGGGAAACGCATGTGACTAAAAGAGTGATGAATATAAATGTTGATGGATGGAGAGGCAGAGGAAGGCCAAGAAAATAAGGATAGATTGTGTGAGGAATGATATGAAAGAGAAAGGAATGAATGATAGCGTGACGGTTGACTGGGGAGAATGGAAGAAGAAAACGTGTTGCGCCGACCCCAAGTAACATGGGATAAGGGCAGAAATATGATGACATTAAGTAGATTATAAACTAAGTCTCTTGTACACATGACAAACTAGCTTTTGCCTTTTGAATGAGGAAAATGTCGTGAGGAAAGTTTTGAGTATGAATGTCGATGGCTGTAAGAGTAGGGAAAGACCAAAGAAACGATGGATGGATTGTGTGAAAGATGACATGGCTAGAAAGGGGGTGACTACCGAGATGACGTCTAATAGAGAAGTATCGAAAAAGGGGCATGTTGCGCCGACCCCAAATAGATAGGGCAGGAGAATGATGGATCTTAAAGGCCTATTCAGATGTTTTGCAGCGGCACGGCGCCGGAACAGAGTCGCTGCGGTGTCCTACATACAAATATCCACGGTATACCGCTCAGTTGTTTGTGCGGCAGAAGAAAGGGAAATAAATCTTTGCGTTGCGGCGCCGCTACGGCACAACGTTACGGCGCCGCAACGACCGTGCCACTGCGGCGCAATGTTTACGGCGAGGTGCCGCAACTTAATTATTGACAAACAACATCTTTAATTATTGTTAAATTGGTTTTTAACTGTTTTAATTAAATTAAATAAATAATAATTCAATGGGTACTCACGACCTATTGCCTGTTCATGCCATAATTTTTGAACAGTTTTCAGTTATCTTTGTTTACTTTTATTAATAACATTGTCTTTAGGTACTGTTTTTTTTTTTTTTTTTTTTTAAGAAACTGAAATAAGTTGTCTAAAAATATGTAGGATATTTTTGGACCTTATTTCAGTTTCTTCGCCATTCTTTCTAACCAGCTGGCGAAATGTGGGTGTACTATATTTGTACACCTACATCTACGTCTTTCTAACTACACGTTTAAAAGTCATCTCCTTTCTGCGCATCTTCTCACGAACTTCCAAGAAAACCTTTGTATATCGATACTGAATACAAATACCTCGAGTAAACAAGTGGGGTCTAGACTAGGTACAGTCAGCCGCAAAAAGATGTTTACATCGTCAAAAATTCATTTTATTACCTACAATTTAACATTAATTAATTTAGTGTGTTCGGGGTTGGGATGAGTTTAAAGATAAACTAAGATTAAAGATTATAATGTTATCTATATTTCAGTACAAATGGGATAACGATTAAAACTAATGAGGTGAATGAGATGAGATTGAGTCGCGCCCGGTATGTTAACCGAAAGCGTACTGACTACTTACTCTAAGTAATACATAATAATTAAAGGCATGGAGCGCGGTGTCGCAATTACGCTGACATGAAATTATTGTTCGGTGATTGACCCGAACATAGTGTAACATAACATCATGTCTGTATCCCCGAAGGGTCAGGCAGAGGTGCACCTTATAGTACACCCACATTTCGCCAGTTATGTTAAAGTCCCATGTAATAGGGGGCGAGCCTATTGTCATCAACCGGGCACAAATCCAGACTCCGGGCTGCTACTGAGAAATTTCAAATGGAAAATCCAATAACACTTTGCCCGACCCGGGAATGGAAACCACGACCTCTTTCTAAGCAGTACTACCTGCGACCACTAGAGCAACGATGTACAATACAACTATTTTCTTAATGTCCCTCGGCAAACTTCGTGTTTCGTCAGTCGTCGGATTTCTATCAGTTGCCCTTCATTTTATTTATTATATTTGCGCTAGATATTTTTGTTACAAGCTATGGTATAAAAAAAAAAGAAAATATCATGCATATATTCCCTACTTTAAGAAAACTGTGGGAAAGCCGGAAATCTTAATCAAACAAGTATATTATTGTAAACTATCATCACTGTCATCGCCGACCTCAATGACAAATCGGTCTACGGTATCTTCCATTAATCCATCCCTTTGAGTAAAACGCTATCGATAAGCGCGCGAGCGAGAGACATCAAGGTCAGCACAGCACTAAACTACAGGCGGCCGCGGCGAGGTGTCGACGGGCGGGGGGAGTTGCACCCGCCCCGCTCCTCATACCCTGACTGCACTCAGATCGCGCGCCTACTGTACAATATTAAGTTTGTTTTTGGGACAAATTCTTTTCAACTACGGAACCCTTAATTGTGCGTGGTCCGATACGCACTTGGCCGGTTTTTTTTTAACTGGTATTTTTTTATTATCTGAGTGACGGACTAAATAGAATTATTTTTTTTTTACCCAGGCATCATCCCTATTAAATTCATTCTTGTCCATGTGTACACCTTTTTGAGACTGACTGTACATAGATACTGTGTTGAATAATTTATTAATGCAACACCAACCTTAGTACTGTGCTGTTAAGATTTGCTTTTGAATAGTGATGGTGTTTACCTACCAGTAGAAGTTTGAGGACTATCTTACTGATGCTAATAGCTTCAAGGTTCTTTTTAAGGGTTCCGTACCCAAAGGGTAAAACGGGACCCTATTACTAAGACTCCGCTGTCCGTCCCTCTGTCACCAGGTATCTCATGAACCGTGATAGTTAGACAGTTGAAATTTTCACAGATGATGTATTTCTGTTGCCGCTATAACAACAAATACTAAAAAACAGAATAAAATAAATATTTAAGTGGGCTCCCATTAGATATGAGCGCCGCGCCGGCGCGCCGCCGTCGCCGTGAGTTCATGTCGACGCGTCGTCGCCGCCGAGTGCAGCACGCGGCGCGCCGTCACGGCTACTCACAACTTGCTTTCTCGCTCGCACGCGCGGCCCGACCGCGTTAGTTCGCCTAGTCGTTTTGGCACACTCGTCGCTTACGCAGTCGAGTTCAATATTTTACCGAGTAAACGTGTATTATTGTGTTGTGTTAACGATGGCAGCAACTTCGAGATGAGATGAGAGAGAAATTATTATTTTTCAGTAAACGTGATCTCCAATTATTATTTAGAAGACTGTAAAATTGTAATTAATAAATACGTTCCTTTATCAAGCTTTTTTTGGTAATAACAATATGGTTTTCTTTATGTTATTTTTAAGAAAACTCTCCCCGTTAAAAAAAAAACAGGCCCACGACCGGCCACGCCACGCCGCCGCGACGCCGCCGCCGCTGTGGAAATTAACAGGCCACGCCGCCGTCGTGGAATTGGCCATCGGCGCTCATATCTAGCTCTCATACAACAAACGTGATTTTTTTACTGTTTTTATAGATAATGGTACGGAACCCGTCGTGCGCGAGTCCGACTCGCACTTGGCCGGTTTTTTATGAGTTAAGGGCGCTATTATATTTCGACCGTGATTTTTGCAGTATTTAAGGACAATCTAATAAAATTTGAGTTACCATCATCATTCATCAACTTCCTCGCCAACTTACAGCAGAGTTATCGTGTTTGGGCTCATTGGAATGGTCTCAATTAATAGGTTATAGTAAGAAGCAGGCAATCAGTGTCTGATGATGGAGGTGGAAAAAAAATGAGGGTAAATATGTGTCGGGGGTTTTTTAAATTTAACTCTTAACTTACCTATTATATAGGGTAACTGGTAATTAGTGACCGATACTTAACACATGATTGTACTCATGATAACATACAACTTTTACTATGGGACCAAACCTGAAATCGCGAAAAAAAGTTATACGAACATAAATGTAGGGAACAGCTGATTTCTTTTCGCGATTTCAGATTGGGTCCTATAGTAAAAGTTGTTCATAATGATGAGTACAATGACCCCTTAAGAGGATAACGGTGATTAAAATTAGACCCTGTATAATTTCAAGCGCATTAAGTATTAGGGATGGTTACAGACAGACACAATTCTCATCAACACTCAACACAAGTGTTAGTTTTGGCCTCTCTCGACTATATAGGACGGGTTACTAATTAATTTGAAGGATCTCTGCGATCGGAGGGTTGGACGTCGTATGTCCGACTATTTTATAGTGAGTGTTATTGGTATGTATAGAATAGTTGACTGACCGACAGACAAAGAACTACCTAGACCAATGGTGATTGAATGGAAGTTAAACTTTAAACAAGTGTGTTTTTAACCGACTTGAATAAAGGAGGTTCTGTAATCGACCCGTATGTATGTATGTTTGTTTGTCCGCAATTTTCTCAAAAACTAATGAACCAATTTTGATGACTCTTTCACTATCGTGTTCTACATACTTTTAGAAAGGTTTTAGTATATAATACATTATGTAATTATTCTTATGTACGAAGCTATATGCATAAATGTACGGTATCTCCGGCATTTTTAAGCCGATTTTGATGATTCTTCTTTTCGTTCGTCTTGTAATTGTATATTCAATTAAAATGGAAAAAAAAAATTAATAAAAAAATAATAATTAATTAATAAATTAAATTAAATAATAATAAACAAATATAATTTTGCCAATTTATCTGCGTATATTATATAACATTGGTCAGGCAGGGGACATAGTTCTTCCATAGTTCAAGGTACCCAATCCACTATATTGGGCCTATGGGTTTGGATGGTGCAGAAGCACCAACTGGGGGTTGTCCTTGGGTGCACTTGCATAGTGCATACAGGGATAATCGTCGGTTGGTGCCTCCTCGTCATTTAAAATTGTCTAAGGGGCCTCTGCGAGTTGGCTTCGGCCCCTCGTACGCCTTCCAAAGGTGCAGGGTCCCGCGATAAGCCAAAGACAAAAAAAAAAAAAAATATTATAATTAAATTAATAATTAATAATTAATTTATTATTCATTATTATTATTTAATAAATTTCTTTAAAAAAAGTAAAAACCGACTTCAAAACCAAAAACGAATAAAATAACTTTCATAAAACACCTTCTGAAGTCGGTGTCTTCAATTCTTCAATGCACTTTAGCTTGACACCGACTTCAGAAGCTGTAAGTGTTTTAAGAAAGTTGTTTTATTCGTTTTTGGTTTTGAAGTCGGTTTTTACTTTTTTTGAAGTAAATTTTTTATACAAGCTTTTAGTAATCTGGATATCATCGAGGACAGAGTTAAGACAAATCAAACGAGCTCGAACTGGATAGGGTTGCGTCGTAGTTTATTACTGAGTTCTCAAGGCAGCCTTCCAGCTCCATCATCGGATCAGCTCCATGTCCTAATAATATTGCATTGTCATCTGATTTCCATATGTTTGTAAAATTTCAGCTCAATTGGAAACCAGGAAGTGGGTCAAATTTAACTTGCAAGATTCGATCACAGACATACACCGGGACAGGTGAAACTAAATAAAAGCTTGTAAAAAGAAAGATTTTTTTAAAACTCAACTCCTGATTTGTTGTTATTGTCTGCTCCAAAACTATCTCTTGAATGTGTAAACAAACCCTGTTCAGTTTAAAGTTTCAACTTTATATGTCATCAGCATCACTTTTTCCAACAAAATTATTGTTTGAATAACATTATTAAATTGTTATATGGTTGAAGACTAAAAATTTTTATTTGTCCGTCATGTACGAGGGGGGATCAAAAAGTAGTGAGAATGAGATAGATTATAATGACTATTGATAACTTAATATTTTTTTTTTCTACATAGTCTCCGAGTCTCTCTACACACCGAGTCCAGCGCTTTTCCAAGACTTGAATCCCTTTCAAAAAAAAAGTTTTGTCTTGGTCCTGCAAAAAGCTCTCCACGCATCCATCACCACGTTATCGTCTTCGTACTTGTTTCCCCTTAAGTATTCTTTCAATTTGGGGAATAGATAAAAATCGCTAGGCGCCAGATCTGGTGAATAAGGGGGGTGGTCAACCAATTCGAAGCCAGCTTGCTGAATGGCAGCCATCGCAACTGCCGACCTGCGGGCGGGTGCGATGTCGTGATGAAACAGCACGCCCCTTCGAAGTTTCCCTCTCCTTTTCTCTTTGATGGCATTCCTCAAGTTAGGAATTAAAGCTGCATAATATTGGCCTGTAATAGTGGTTCCACGCTCCAGGTAATCAATCAACAATATATATATATATATATGTTTGGACATATCACACAATATGCCTTCCGAGTCCCAAAATATTGAGGCCATAACCTTGCCAGCCGATGCCACGGCACGAAACTTCTTCGGGGTCGGTGATGATGGCCGTTTCCATTGCGAAGATTGCTGTTTTGTCTCGGGATCAAAATGATGGACCCATGTTTCGTCCATTGTTACGAAACGAGACAAAAAGTTTTCAGAATCTTCTTGAAACTTGTCCAACAATGTCTTCGAAATGTCAAGTCGATTTTGTTTTTGACTGTCGGTTAACATTCTCGGCACCCATCTTGCGGAGACTTTTCTCATATTCAAAGATTGTTTCAATATGGATTGAATACTTCCATATGAAATGCCCGTTTCTTGAATTAAGTATCGGATGGTAACTCTTCGATCACTCAATACAATTTTCTCAACTTTCGCAACATTTTCTTGGGTGACTGACGTCGATGGACGGCCGCAACGATGTTCGTCTTCCGTGCTCGTTCTCCCTACTCGAAATTGAGAAGCCTACCTTGCGACAGTGGAATAAGGCGGAGCAGACTCTCCTAATGTTGCCTCCAAATCGCAATGAATCTCTTGCGTCGTTAACTTTTTTAAACAGAGGTATTTAATAACGGCTCGCACTTCGTTTTTCTCCATTTTCGAGAACACGTTCCGACACGAAGCAAACAAATGACTACATTCAGAAAAAAACAAAAGAGAATCGAAGATTTTTTTCTTTATTAATATTACAAATATGTATCTGAGCTATGCCTGCCAGTATTTATTTTTTTTCTTACCAAGGAGTATGTCGTTCTCACTACTTTTTGATCCCCCCTCGTAGTTTATTAATAGCATATTCTGCAATTAGTGAATAAAAGACGGATTTCAGCGAGGGCCATAAATGAACCACGAGCTAAAAATTGACGTCATAAGCAATGAGGTTGAGAGTGCGGAGAGCGCTCGTCAGCGGCACAGTAAAAGCTGATTGTGCGCGCGACCACACACACGTGGTAAATCGCGGTTTCTATATTATTATTATTGGGGGAAGGTCTGGAGCCACTAAAATGATCGACACAATTTCGTAAGTATAGGCAAAACTTGCAATTTATTTTATGGTTTTAACATTTCTTTGACAGTCACACACAAAAATGGCGGCGGCCTCACCAGCACTTAAACCTAAAATCATCAAGCATTAATTGGACGTAGTTTGATGCAACACTGTTATAAACAATAGAATTCGCGCCTCGCGATCTTTTAATGTGCACTGCACATAATTTCATTTCGTTTTTTGTTGTTTCTCATGTTCTGCAGTAAGTCTACGTCCGCACGGACGTAAAAATATCGCGGCGATTTTATTTCGCGCAATGGATTTTCAACGCTCTGCTTCGCGCC
This sequence comes from Cosmia pyralina, assembly GCA_946251885.1. Taxonomy (NCBI): domain Eukaryota; kingdom Metazoa; phylum Arthropoda; class Insecta; order Lepidoptera; family Noctuidae; genus Cosmia; species Cosmia pyralina. The sequence goes on from OX276365.1 coordinate 6,845,697, forward strand.
GAGAGCTGAAAATCCAATAGTGTGTTTTTTCGACGCGCTAGAATGCACTCTGTTGTTGGATTCTCAACGCTCGGCTCAACAACGAGAGTTGAAAATCCAGTGCGCGATAAAATCCCGCCGCGATATTTTTACGTCCGTGCGAACGTCGGCTCAGTCGACGCGTGCGCTGCGCATCGCGAGTGCCCAGGAACCGGAAGTGCGATTGAATCAGCGATCGCTAGTGATACGCAACATTAAATAGTGCTATCCACAAAAGTCGGATTTGTATGAACACTGATTTTGAATTAGAATTTCGGGTTTAAGTATTCAAATAATCAAATTAAAGCACTCAATTTTTAAGTGACACTACAAATTGTTAAATTAACATTTTCATTAGATACTCTCGCAAGAAACAACTAATTAGCATTATTCTAGCAAAGAATATCAACAAGTAGACGAATTAACGAAATTGATTATACTTGGAATACCTTTGTTTAAAGAATTGTCTCTAAACAGTACATTTTGTTCACTAAATAGATTAATACACCGTTTTGGTTAGAATGAGGAGCTCGTGGCTCAGTAATAACAGCCGCACGGGTCGATCCATCAGGTTAAGCTACGCTTGCCGGGGTTGGTCCGTGGATGGGTGACCATCTTTACATACCGAGACTCCTCCGTTCCTCGGAAAGCACGTTGAGCCGTTGGACCCGGCTGTCATTCGTGGATCTTTGACAGTCGTTACCGGTTGTCAGAAGTCCGAAAGTCTGACAACCAGTCTTACCAAGGGGTATCGTATTACCCAGTTACTGGGTTGTGGAGGTCAGATAGGCAGTCGCTCCTTGTAAAATACTGGTATTCAGCTGCATCCGGTTAGACTGGAAGCCGACCCCAACATAGTTGGGAAAAGGCTAGGCAGATCGATTTTAGTTATGAATTAGGTTAGAATTGTAGCTTATTTGTGATTGTTAAAAGAAATACACTTAGAATCCTGGAAGTCCTATATCTATTCCTTATGTAAAATAAAATAAATAAATAAATAAATAAATATGTTTGGACATATCACACAACGTCATCTAGCCCCAAGCTAAGCAACCTAATGCTTGTGTTATGGTAACGAGATGGCTGATAAACTACTTATATACATTTTTTTTTTTGTAAATACATACATATTATAGATAGAAAAACACCCAGACTCGGAACAAATACTTGTAGGTCGTACAAATATTTGTTCCGTGCGGGAATCGAACCCGCGACATGCTGCGCAGCAGTCAATCGCTCAACCACTGCGCCAACCGTGTCGTCAAATACTCGAAACATCTAGTTATCCGTCCTATTTCGTTCGTCCGAAAATTCTCGAAACACGGTGTAAGAGCGTGAAACCCCGCCCTCCTCATTCGATGATCCCCAAACACTATTTGGTTTCCCTCAATTTTCCCGAAGGGTTGATGTATCAATAAAGTAAAAAAAAACTTTTTCAAAAAAGAACTTGTCCGAATAAGTCGGACGGAGATAAGTTCTGAAGATTTCCGATAGAGGGCGTAGCGACATCTACGCACAGTCGTAGACACGCGCCCGTAGCGGCACGACGTAGCGCGGCCCGTAGCACCGGCGTAGCAAGGACTACGCTACAGTGTTCTTATTCGAAGAGTGACGTGTTGTGTGACAGATGTGTTTTTTTTAAAGTGACGCAAAAGTAGGTGACGGTAATTCCAAGTGAAAAAGTTTTGACAACTTCTTCGTGTTTTGAGTGCTTTGTGGATAAAAAAAAGTTTGGTTTAGATTTTTTTTTTTGAATATTCAAGGCATTTTCTGTGTCGGATAATGTGTTGAGTGGTAAGTTGGAATCTTTAATTTGTTTTTAGACGCTCTTTTTAATATATAATAAATATTTCGTTGCGGTTTTTATTTCAAGAATTTCTGGATTTGTGCGTACTTTTCTGAGCTTTCTTTAAGATTCATCTAACTAAAGTGTGAATATTTGAAACAGTTTTTAAAAGTTCTTTAGCTGAGTTATGTCGGTGAATTAATGATTTGTTTTAAATAGGTAATTAAACAATGCAAACATTTAAATAGTGCTTAGTTTAATAATGAGTGTTTAAGTAAATTAGGTTAAACCCGGAAATAAAATTAAGGGAAAATATTTAATACTAGCTATGCCCCGCGGTGTTACCCGCGGTTTATGAGATACACTAAAACGTGTATTATTTAATCGGTGAGAAAAGTATTCACAAAAAAATTGCTCATCCCACGGGAATACTACATTTTTCAGGATGAAAAGTAGCCTATGTGTGCTATGTGTACACAGGATGTCTGCTATTTCCACACCAAATTATATCTCTCTATTTATTGTCTATCTCTATTTTTCGAGATAAAAAGTAACTTATGTGTTTATCCAGAGTGTCAGCTACTTCCACACAAAATTTCATCAAAATCGGTCGAGGCGTTTGAGTTTGAAAGAGTAACAAATATATTTGAATTTCTTGCTCATCCCACGGGAGCACTACATTTTTTCGGGATAAAAAGTAGCCTATGTGTTAATCCAGGGTATAAGCTGTCTACATACAGAATTTCGTCCAAATCGGTCTAGCCGTTTGAGCGTGAAGAAGTAACAAACATACACACACACACTCACAAACTTTCGCCTTTATAATATTAGTGTGATGATTCTCCAAAATCTCTCCCCTATTTGAGGGTTTCATGTAATACAATTTTGTAAAAAAAAAATACTGCTGATTTTACTAAACGCTCTAATAAACGTTCAAAACTAGTATCCTTATTCATAAAAAAAACCTATACAAGGTATAATAGTGTGTTGTCTTTTTCTTTCAAATTATGATTTGAGTTATAGAAAAGAAGACAAAATATTATTTTAACTAAAATAGGTTTGTAGAGTGTTTTAGTTTTTTATGAATAAGTGGGTTAAAATATACCCACGGAAACGGTATATTAAATAAAGTAACATAAACTTTCAATTTTTATTATTTTTTTTAACTTTTTTTTAACTTTAACTTTTTATTATTAACGTTGTTCCATCACTATTAAGTAATAATAAAAAAAAATTTTCTTGGTATAGAACTCATACCACGTACAATTTTAGGTAAAATGAGATTCACACCGCGCTCGTGTGAGGGGTTAAACACTAATTTTACCACTATTCTAAAGTTTTTCCATCACGGAATAAAAAATATTCCTAACTGTATTTTTTCTTGTTACTTTTATTTATGCTCCTTCTTAACTGTATTTCCTATTATTCTTTCATTTTCTTTAGTCTCCAACGATACACTTCAAATATCATACGCGTAATGTTTATTTTTAATTATAAGTATCCACGGAACAAAACACAATTTTAATATAGTTTCCTCTCATATTTTTATCATCCCTTAGTAGAAAATAATAATTTCCCGATAACTCCGATCTCTGGGGAGTTATCTGTATGACTGTCGAAGATTAATCAACCAATGATCGTATCGGGATCGACTGAGCAATTTTATTAAGAAAATAAGAAAGAATTATGCAAATGCGACATTTTTTTTTAGGAATTAACACTTTCTAAGAATATTTTTCTGTGACAGAATATAATTATTTTTTTAATAATAATTATCATCGACCGTGTGGCCGTTAGTCTTAGCCACTTGCCCCTCTAAACTCTAGTATCAGCACTAAAGAATTATTTTTTTAACTTATGCTGTCCCACTGCTGGGCAAAGGACTTCCAAAAATCAATAATAATTATTATATAATATATATTAATAATTATTATTATTAATATATATTATATTATTATATATTATATTATTATATAATATTATACACACGGTCGATAGATCAGATTAAGCTACGCTTATCACGGTTGGTCAGTGGATGGGTTACTATCTTTACGATGGATAGATGTGTGTCGTGAATGTTTAAGATTTTGTGAGTTATTGAATGAAGGATAAATAAGTAATAAGTAGTAATTTTCTGTTTCTTTTCTGTTGACTGCATTTATACCTCTACATTGTTTCCTATTCATTTCTTGTGTTCTATTTGTTATATTGTTTTATATTTTATTGAGTTTTGTTATAAAAAAAAAAACAACGCCTTAGGTTTATTTAAATCTGTTATGTTGTATACATATATCTTAAATAAATAAATAAATTCCAAGACCAAGAACCCTTCGTCCCTCGGAAAGCACGTTAAGTTGTTGCTCCCGGGCGCCGTCAGTTGAGATTGGTCATCTCTTATCTGCCAGGGCTTATTTTTAATTTTATATTTTGACTTGTTTTTAAGTATTTTATATTTTTCTTACATTGTTCTCACATGTAGAAGCAACGAAAATAATGTACCCAGGATGTTGTATTACATATCTTGATTTAAAAGAGTGTCCGTGTGTGTGTGTCAAGGGGTATCGTATTACCCAGTAACTGGGTTGTGCAGGTCAGATAGGCAGTCGCTCCATGTAAAATACTGGTATTCAGCTGCATCCGGTTAGACTGGAAGCCGACCCCAACATAATTGGGAAAAGGATAGGCAGATGATGGGCAATACTCGTATTTCTAAGAACGTGCGTTTTCTTAACTCAGTCACAATCTGTCAAAAATATAATGATCTATTTTCCCTACATTTTTAACAAGTTTTTAATACTTATTGTCTCGGAAATCTTTGCTGAGACCCACACCGATGGCTTTCAAGCCATAATTCCCAAAAAAACCGCGTCGCTGCTGAGCAGAGTGCGGGGTAGTCGCAATTATATCCTGAGAGCTGTGGCAGAGAGTTACTCGTATACTCCTAATATTAGGCATTTTATGCGGGGGTTCATCAGGTAGGAAACATGTTTTCTTGTCTGGTCATCCTCTGCATGGAGTGTGAATTATTTTTATTTTATTTTATTATTATTATGTCGTTTATTAATCTTCTTTCTCATTTAATTACATTTTTAAATATTTCTTAAAAAAAAGGATATAAAAAAAAAAAACATTTAAATATATAAAAAAATAGAGGTCCGCCGGTATCGGGAGCAGGGTCCAAGCTACCGGTGGTTAGGGCTGCAGAGACAGGAACCTTCTCACAATGCGAGCCGTATCAAGGAGTACTGCCTTCTGAATCAGGCCCTTGATCCAACCGCCTAACGATAGCCTCGAGAGATGTTGGTCGAGGCTTTCGGCCATCAGGCCATTGGCCGTGACGACAATCGGCACAATGACAGCCGAGCTCACATTCCACGTGTCAACAACCTCGTGAGCTAAGTCGAGATATTCTATTTGTTTCTCTTTCTCAGTTTTCATGTTCTCGTAATGTGGAATGGTAACATCGACTATCATTACGTGGCGCGCTAACCGATCTATCACCACTATATCAGGGTTATTGGCGACAATAGTCCTGTCAGTAATGATAGACCGATCCCAGTACAAAGTGATATGGTCATTTTCGAGAACTGGGTCGGGCACATACTTGTAGTATGGTACCACAGAGTCGACAAGTTTATATTTCAAAGCAAGTTGCTGGTGGATAATCCTAGCTACTTGGTTACTATTATTATTATTATTTTTAATTACCTAATTTATATCTGAGCTACTAACACTAGAATATAAGTCTTTGTAATACTAACACAATATGGATGACTGTTGTCTGAATTAAATTAAATTAAATTTAATTTAATTGTCGTTGAGATGAGGTTGCGATTATTAGATTTTAATCGTTATTAGGGGTCCGTAGTCAACAAGGAATACTTATAATTTTCTCCATGTCCGTCTGTCTGCCAGTATACCCATCCGCGGCTTAGCTCAGAGACTCTTAGTTCTAGAATGCTGTAATTTGGCATGGGTTATACATAATCACGCCGAAAAAATGTGAAAAATAAAATCTTGAAAAACAAATATTTTTGTAGATCTCCCCTTGCACGTAAAGTGGGGATGATATTTTTTTTCTCATCTATCCCATGGTGCAGGTAGGGTATCGTTGGGTAGGCTGTTCAAAAATATTGCGGAACTGTGAAAATCATTTTTCGATCAGCTAGTGCGCCGGCTTTTGGATATGTGAAAAAAATCACGGCAGTAGTATACAGAGCGTATCAGAAAGGTGTGGTCAAATTTAAGGTTGTGGTACAGACCATCAAACCGAACAACTTTATCCATGGGACCAACATCGTAATCGAGAAAAAAATTATCAGCCTTCGACCCAAATGTATGGGAAGGGAAGACTGATTGTACCGGATTGAGGCGCCGGTACAGGATTTTGGTGTGTCTGTGGCCTGGTTTCTGAGCTTTTTTTGAAGTGAATTTTCGGGAATAGATAAATCAAAACGCCTTGACGTTGAAAACCATGATAGCGTGTGTATTATAATTAAAAATGGTTACATTGATCGAGGAGAGTGGGGTAAGGGAACAATGCATTAGCCAATGCCAAGGCCGTATTTGTTGTATCGCGTGATACTCAAGCGTTTTGATTGGTTGGAGATCTTGATGGTAAATATGGACCAATGGGAATGCACAAAGATCAAAATTAGTTAGCGTAATCCTAAACATGCCCCCGGCCTTGGAAGCAGTCGCTTTCAATGTCCTTGAAGTTTGAAGATCCCTCACTGCTCAGCCTGATCTTGAAGGAGAGGACAGATCTTTGCGTAGGCTCGTCGAACAACGCCCGAAGCAGTCTGTATCTCTGCCACCCTTGAGATCCCATCCTTGCCTGGGATGGTTTTAAGGACTCGACCCATGTGCCACTTCAGAGGTGGAAGGTTGTTGTCCTTGATCAGCACAAGTGAGTTGTCCTTCAGCTCCACCTTATTCTGTGCCCATTTACTCCGCACCTGCAACTCAGTCACATATTCTTTGGACCAGCGGGTCCAAAAATGTTGGCGAATTTGCTCCACTCTCTGGTACCGCTTCAGTCTGTGCTCAGGAACGTCGGTGAGGTCATCGCAGGCGGGTGCAGTCAGCGGTCGACCAACCAAAAAATGAGCGGGAGTTAAAGGAGAAAGGTCTTGGGGTTCTGTGGAAAGAGGGGAAAGTGGTCGGGAGTTGAGGACTGCTTCTATCTGCGAAAGAACTGTGCTAAACTCCTCGAAAGTAAGGTGCGCATTCCCTACCACGCGGCGTAAATGATATTTGCAAGATTTTACTCCTGCTTCCCACAGACCACCAAAATGAGGCGAATAAGGAGGAATAAACTTAAATTTTATTTGTTGGCTAGTAGCGAATTCTATAATATCAGAACTACATTTGCCTAAAAATTCTGAAAAGTCGTTCATTAGCCCGACGAAATTACGACCGTTATCGGAATATATTTCTAAAGGTTTGGCGATAATAAATATGCTTCGCTAGTGAGATCACTGACGAGCTCCAAATGTATTGCGCGTGTCACAAAGCAAACAAATAAACAAATGTACGCTTTCGTAGTTTTAGCTCCCCTACCTTTACGGTTAAGTATGAGAACTGGCCCGCAGTAATCCACTCCGCATCGAATAAAAGGAAAGCTAGGAGTTATCCTTTCCTTTGGCAAATTGCCCATCTGAGGCGTTAAAATCTTACCCCTAATGCGAGTACACGTAACACAATCGTTCACTATGCGCCTAGCTAGGCTCCTACCACCCAAAGGCCACCATGATTCGCGTAAGTGACAAAGTAATGCCTGAGGCCCAGCATGGAGGAGCTGCAGGTGCTCATGGCGAAACAATAAAACAGTAAAATAATGTTTACTAGAAACTAACATTGGATACATTTTATTATAACTGAACTCACTTGAATTACTTAATCGGCCACCGACGCGAATAATTTTATTGTCATCTAAAAATAAATTTAATTTCGACAAATTACTTTTACGCTTTATTTGTGCGCAATTAGATAATAAATTATATTCAGTAGGAAAACTTTCCATTTGAGCCCACCGAACCAAAATCATCTCAGACTTATTCAACTCGTCCACAGAAAGGACACCTGTTTGTCTATTAAGTTTATTGCGAATATTATGTATGAAACGCAACATAAACGCAACAGCACGCTTCATACGCTTAAACTGCGAGAATCGAATAAACGAGAAAAGTGAATCAGATGAGGCGTGGGTCACGAAGGAAGAAATAGAAGGCCTAACCTCAGGGAGGACTTCGTCCACTACGGTCACTGTATTATTGTCTAATGAAAAATGTGAGTTTTTTAAGAAGTCTGGACCCTCCCACCATAAAGAGGAAGAGGAAAGTTCTTCCAAATTCGAACCTCGCGATGCCAGGTCAGCGGGATTTTGCTTGCTGCTCACGTGGCGCCAAACAACGTCTTGTGTGAGTTCATGAATCTCCGAGATTCTATTTTGAACGAAAGTTTTTAGTTTATTCGGTGACATGCGCAACCATCCTAAGACAATGGTTGAGTCAGTCCAAAAAACAATATTTTTGAACTCACAACGCAACGAACTGCGAACCTTGTCGAGTATTTTAGCACCCAGCAAAGCACTGCAAAGTTCGAGTCGCGGTATACTTGTAGGTTTTAATGGCGCCACCTTTGCTTTAGAGAAAAGTAATCTAACTAAAATCGTGTTATCTATATTTACTGTGCGAACGTAAATGCAAGCGCCGTACGCTGTCTGCGACGCGTCACTAAAAACATGCAGTTCCATATACATAGGTTTGCTACCTATAACGTGGCGAGGAACATGAATGGTATTGAGCGCTTGTAAAGAGATAACAAACCGGTTCCACGTTCGCGCGACACTCGATGGAACTATGTCATCCCAACCTATCTTAAGAAGCCATAATTGCTGTAACAAAACCTTTGCAATAATTAGTGTAGGACTTAATAAACCGAGAGGATCGAAGATTTGGGAAATACTAGATAGAATAGACCTTTTAGTGATAGGTTTATTATCATTATGAAATTGCGTGTTAAAATAAAAATTATCACGAACATTGTTCCAACTTATACCTAACGTTTTAGAACTAATGTTTTCGTTAGATTTAATTTCTACAGAATGATTCGATAATTCATCATTACCACATGGAAAGTTGTAAATCCACTTTCGGAGTGGAAAACAACCCGCCTGCAGCGCTTTTTTTATATTTTCGCATAATTGTAATAAAATAGACATATCATTAAGACCCGTTCCTAAGTCTAGATATTCTTTCAAAAATTGCGTGTATAATAAATTATATTCAGGCGAACGCTGTAAACGTTTCTCTAATGAGAAAAAGCGACGTTCGGCTTGCGTGTATGATTCGCCTAAAAGGTCAGGTGACTCTTTGAATGGAATGCGTACACAAAACCTTCCTTCGCCATTGCGCGTAGTAGTGCGAATGAAATGGTCCTCACATGCACGCTCTTCCTGAGTGCGCGTATCCCTGACTTTAGGAAGCTCCTCGACATCCCAAAACAAACGTAGTTGAGAATCTAACGAACTGCTAATATTGCAGTGAATGCGCCTTGCGCTACGCATATCACTAATAGTGCCGGAAATAGTCCAACCTAGCTTTGTGTTTTGTAGATAAGGGCCGTTGGGAAGTCTTATTTTACCTTCTCCTAACAAGTCCCAAAACCTATCTGCGCCTATCAAAATGTCTACGGTTTTAGACTCTAAATATTGCGGATCTGCCAGCATTATGTTGTCTGGAATACAGAACTGCGCGTTTACTTGACATAAGGCTGGCATCGTAGATGTTATTTGCGATAGTACAAAACAAGTAATGCGTGTTTTGAATGTATTATCGACTCGCGATTTAATTTCAATGTTGCAAGTTTCCGAACATTGCACCACTGAATCACCTACACCCCTAACTTCATAAGTGGAGTGTAACATCGGTACGTTAATTAATTTACAAAATGATTTAGTTATGAAACACCGTTGGCTTCCACTATCTAGCAGTGCGCACGCTCGATGATAAACACCGTGAACGTCGGCTACATCGATCACAGCTGTGGATAATAGAACCGAGTGCATACCTATAGATTTATTATACATATGTGCCTTATTTACGTGAATAGGTGGCGAATCTGCGACGGTTGAGGTGGCGGGGTCGGAGGTCGCCGGCCTAGGCGCAGCGCCTTCATTCCCAACGTAGCCCGCAGTCGCGATACGTGAATGGAATGTGACTAAACTATCGGCGTTATCACTATGAATGAGTGAATTATGTTTGCGGTTGCATTTCCTACACGGCCCAAACTGACATTTATCTAGTGCATGTCCCGAACGTAAACATTTCTCACACAGTTTGTGCTCGCGAATTAACTTTAACTTCGATTCTAAGTCACTATCAATAAACTTTTGACAAGAATAAAGTGGATGTGATTCATTACATTTCACGCAAGACTGTCTGAAGCGAGACGTACGTTTGTCATTCGGCTTATCTGCAGAAACATTGCAGTGTGATGAATTACGTGATTGTGAACTTTGTTTTTTATTGTCGATTTGTGTATTATGTGTTTTATCATGTGAAAGCTGCAATGTTTCTAACATATCCGCTCTGTCTTTTAGGAAACCAATTAATTCATCCACCTTAATTATGCGTTTAGAATTGTTATCGGTCGGGAATAATGTGCATTTATGCGTCTCCCACTCGCGTTCGGTCGTCTTATCCAATTTGGAAACAATAGTATAATTAATAAGCGTATCCCAGGAGTCGGTGGGTTCACCTAGGATTTTTAATGCACGCAAATTCTTTAGTATGGTGTCAATGAGCTTTCTAATGCAGGAGGGCGACTCCTTAGTTAACGCGCTAATACTAAACAAGGCCTTTACGTGATTGTGTACCAAAAGTCTATTATTATTAAACCTATTTAGCAACAATTCCCATGCAACCTGATAATTGTCAGAGGAAAATTCTACTGAGTTTACGACCAACTCAGCATCGCCTTTCAGGGAAGACTTTAAGTAGTGGAATTTTTGGATATTACTGATACGTTTAGAATTGTGCACTAACGATAAAAAAGTGTCTCTAAACTCCAGCCAGCGCTCATACGAACCGTCAAAGGTAGGCAATGAAATTGTGGGAAGTTTAACTGACTGCGGTAGTTCGCTACAGCAATATTTATTGGAACCGTCTGTAACCTCACCATCGGTCAGCATCGATTCCGCGCGGGCTAATATGCTATAGTAGGAGTTTTCGAACGATTCTCTATTGTCTAATTGATCAGAAATATCACTATCAGAAACAAACTCTTCGATTTTACTTTGAATTTCATTAAATTCTATAAGTAGACTAGATGCCCCTTTAACGCGTAATTTAAGATCAATAAAATCTCTAGAGGATGGTAGCGTTTCATTAGATTCTAAGGATGTTAAATAACTTCAAAATTTAGTCAGTCTACCTTTGATAATTCCTCGTTTCTTAACTAGGGCGCGAAATAAATTAGGATCGGCAGATTGTTGAGCACTGTCTACACTTAATAAAACAGGGGATTTATCGCGTGATCTAGCACCTTCATTAGGCATTTTGGTGGTCAGTGAAAACAGGAGTACTTACGGTTGGAAGCGAACACGTCAGCGGTGATAGCCACGTCACCAGCCTTGCGAATTGACGAACTAATTCAACACCCTTCCACGGAAGTCTCACTGAAATCAGTTTAGACACAGGTATCACAAAGAGAACTAGGAGGTGACAGGGAAAAGAAAGGATGGTTGGTCCCACCAGATTGCGAATGTTCGATGAAATTCCAATCCAACTTCGATTTCAATATGCGCTTAGCCTCCAGCTTGTCTCCGTGTACAGATTTGTGCGTTTTCTCTCGTAGCCCAGCCACGCGGCCCCAGCCACGTATTCCACAGGATGCTGATTCTTAAGATTTGGTTACGAAGGACCACATGTACCGGATTGAGGCGCCGGTACAGGATTTTGGTGTGTCTGTGGCCTGGTTTCTGAGCTTTTTTTGAAGTGAATTTTCGGGAATAGATAAATCAAAACGCCTTGACGTTGAAAACCATGATAGCGTGTGTATTATAATTAAAAATGGTTACATTGATCGAGGAGAGTGGGGTAAGGGAACAATGCATTAGCCAATGCCAAGGCCGTATTTGTTGTATCGCGTGATACTCAAGCGTTTTGATTGGTTGGAGATCTTGATGGTAAATATGGACCAATGGGAATGCACAAAGATCAAAATTAGTTAGCGTAATCCTAAACACTGATAATTGTTCTCAAATACGAAGAAGTTAAAAGGAAAACTATCACAGCTATGTAGGCTTTACAAGTTAACGAGTAATAGTCGACTGACTTACATTTGCAGTTAGAATGTATGGGAGAACATGTTTTTCAACTATACTAAGTTCTAAGTTCAGTTTTACTGTTTGTTCTTGGGATAAATTCATCCCAACTACGTAACCCTTCATTGTGCGTGAACCGACACGCACTTGACCGGTTTTTAAATAAGAGAATTGGTCGTTCAGTATACACATAACATACATAACATGCGCTTGTATTCCCCGACGGGTTACACAGAGGAATACCTACTAGTACACCTTACATTTCGCCAGCGTAATAGGGAGCGAGTCTATTGCCATCAACCAGGCACAAATCCAGATTCCAGGCTGTTAATAATGCCGCCGGGGTCGCAGGTAGTTCGAAAGAGATACCGTGGCCCTGGCACGGGCAACTGAAGGAGCATGGGTGGGTTTTAGTCAGTAAAAGTCTGACACGCCCTCCCGCTCTGCCCAGAGCGGGAGAAGTCATTTGATGATTTCCCATCCACAAAAAAAAAAAAAAAAGAAAAAAAAAAGGCTGTTAATAATAGACGGCGAGTAATGGGCAGCTCGCCGTCCGATAACGACTAGGCCTGGGTCGACGGCGCGTTGTGTTCCACGCGCGCCTCAAAGAGATGTCAGCAGAGATGGCGTCCGATAGGGCCGATGCCGCCGGGATCGCGGGTTGTTCGAAAGAGATACCGTGGCACAGGTAACTGAAGGAACACGGGTGTGTTTTATTCAGTAAAAGTCTGACACGCCTTCCCGCTCCGCCCAGAGCAGAAGTCATTTGATGATTTCCCATCCACAAAAAAAAAGCTGCCTTTGGGTATAATGATAAATAGGTCATACCGTGCTAAAACAATTACCTAGTCAGCAATATTGGTAGCGGTGCTGATTGTTCAGTTTTGTATCGCTAATCAATCAATCTGCCTAGCCTGTTCCCAACTATGTTGGGGTCGGCTTCCAGTCTAACCGGATGCAGCTGAATACCAGTATTTTACATGGAACGACTGCCTATCTTACCTCTACAACCCAGTGACTGGGTAATTCGATACCCCTTGGTAAGACTAGTTTTGTATCGCTAATCGCAGGCGTTAATACACTTAAAAGGGCGATAAATATAGGATCAAATTAGATGAGTTTGCGAAACTTCGCACATGTGTTGGGCAATCGATATCTAAAAAATGATAAAACAAAAAAATTATTGAATTGATGAAATTTTTTTTTCGGTCAACGACGAATTTAGTGTAAGTAGTTACTTGAAATATCAGTTTATAAAGTCAGTTTTTTTTTGTGTAAACTTCACAAACTTGATGGGTATCAATAACTAAATACGATAAAACAAACAAAAAATCTGATGTATGTACCTACTCATACTTTAAGTAATTAACGACCAGCGCTCGTTGAACCCCCAAAAAAAACCATCAAATCATATTGTGTTTCATTTTATCAGGTTTAGATATACTTTGTGTAGTTTCGCTAGCTAATTTAATTTGACCCTGTCTATGCGATATTCGCTTCCGCTTTGCTTGATGATAATTACTAAGAAATATTCTGCCAGATGGGTCAATCACGAACGCGGGGAGTAAACGTAACGTATAAAAAGTATTTTCTTTTTTAGCACATAATATTTTCTTAGTTTTAAGACGCAGATTATGCCAACGGCCTTGAGTGCATATCTTGCGCGTTCTGGCTGAGCTCACGTAACGCGTCATACTCGTACGTCCAGCTAGTAATAAATTAAAGTTACTTGTTTAAACGTGGTATTCAGTTTAAAATCATTGGAAGTGATTATCGTTGCCTTAAAACTTTGTTCATTCTATTATAGCATAACCATACCTATGAAATAAATGTTATCAATTTGAGTGACTGAGGATGAATGGCGTTGCCAAGGCAGACCTAGAGAGGGGCTTTGTAGAGGCTTTGAACCTTATCCGTCTTATACGAGTATTACAAAACAAGGTTTAAACCGTGGACCCTTTTTTGAATTTAGAACTTTATTTCGACACATTAAGTTGTCAGTTTTACAAAGTACCGGACCGGACTAAGTTGCCAGTTTTGTTAGAACTGTATTTCTATCACAGCTAGGTTCTTATTACAAAAACTGGCTCGATTGTTTAAACCATAACGGAAAAAAACCTCATTTTGTAATAAGACCGTATGCGTTTTAGTACGCATGCAACCTCCGTGGATGATTAAGGGTGAATTCGACCAAACTTTTATACCCAGTATAAGTCTAAATCTTCGAATAAATTTTGAATTTTTGACAGTTTCTCCATACAAAAACTGTCAGTCATCAATTTTATTCCACGGATAAAAGATATTCGACTTTGGTCAAATTAGCCCTAAATATTATGAAATAAACTTAGAATCAAAAGATGTCAAGGCGGCCTGTCGTTGCTACATATAATATTACTAATCTGGGGCCTGTCGGCCCAATGGGATAGTTGTCTAAATATGTATCTCATAATAATTTGATATTTTGGAGGAGTTCGATAAGCAGATCCCTTTTTAATTATACAGTTGCCCCCTATGAGGTTCGATCCCTCACAGTACGTTGGCGTATTATAAGTGTCTCAGATAATATCAGGCAGGACTTTTTTGGATACCACCACAACTTTTTGGTTATTTGTGGCAAAGCACACACACACGGTGGGTGTGTGTAGGTTAAAAGTTTTTTACCCTACCCCAGTAACCTTTTAATTTTTCAACTTTTTAGGGTTCCTTACCTGAACAGGAAAAAACGGAACCATTATAGGATCACTCGTGTGTCTGTCTGTCTGTTCGTCTGTCACAGCGAATTTGCTCCGAATCTAATGGACCGATTAAGTTGAAATTTGGTACATATATGAATTTCTGTGACCCAAATACGGACGGGTAAAGTAAATAAAGGAATTTTGAATATGGGGGTCACTTTTGGGGACCAAATAAGAAAATAAAAAAAAAGTTTTGCAAACTATACCGTGTGATATATCAAATGAAAGGGCTTTCTACGAGGGTCTCAAATATATTTCTTTTTATAATTTTAAAATAAATTGTTATAAAGTTATTTAAGATGAAAATTGACCATTCTTTCTCTCCGAAACTACTGAGCCTAAAATTTTGAAAAAATACAGAAAATATGTAGATTACAGGAAACCTATAAGAAGTCTGTGGTTTTAAAATAACATGATAAATCTCTCAATATTGTGAGTACAAACTTACATTTACAGTTGGAATGTATGGGAGAACAGGTTTTTCAACTACAATGTTAAGTTTGTTCTTGGGATAAATTCATCCCAACTACGGAACCCTTCATTGTGCGTGGTCGGACACGCACTTGACCGGTGTTTTTTATATACTATGTAGGTACAATTAAACAGTCCGTTCCACAGTTTTTCATATCAACACCGCTCATTAGAATATTCTCATATAAATGTTGCCATTATAAATACTGTGTGTGAGGTTTTAAAAAACCCTTTTGTTGTACGTTTTTACAACTGTGTCGGTGGTTTCTTTGTGGTAACACAGCTGACGGCTATTTTGTGCACTTATTTTTGTTTTTTTTTTCGACAGGATTTTTACGAGCTAGATTTTGGAAAGGAACTTTTTTTTTCTGTTCTGTGCTCATGATTAAGAGGGGCTTGTGGCTAAGTAATAACAGCCGCATGGGTCGATCGACCATGTTAAGCTACGTTTGGCGCGGTTAGTCCGTGGACGGGTGACCAACTTTACATGCCAAGATCCCTCCGTGCCTCGGAAAGTACGTTAAGCCGTTGGTCCCGGCTGTCATCCGTGGAACTTTGACAGTCATTATGGGTCGTCAAAAGCCCGAAAGTCTGACAACCAGTCTTACCAAGGGGTATCGCATTACCCAGTATACCAGCCGGCTCATAACTTGGCAAGAATCGTTAGATAAGAATTTGGTTTCTTTAACTTTCTTCTTAACAGACATGTTTAAAAATAAATTATATCAATAACCATAGAATAATGGCAAGCAACAAAAGTAAAAAAAAACTTCTAGCACTAAGTGTACATCCGCAAACTTACTCCCACTACGCCAAAACCTTGCCAAGTTACGTGCCGGCGACTATAACTGGGTTGTCATGGTCAGATAGGCAGTCGCTCCGTGTCAAAATACTGGTATTCAGCTGCATCCGGTAAGACTGAAAGCTGACCCCAAAGTAGTTAGAAAAAGGCAACCCCTTGATAAGACTGGTTGTCAGATTTTTGGGTTATTGACGACCCGTAACGACTGTCAAAGATCCATGAATGGCAGCCGTGACCAACGGGTTAACGTGCTTTCCGAGGGACGGGGGGATTTTGGTAAGTAAAGATGGTCACACATCCACGGATCAAACCTTGTGGCTGAATAATTTACTAATACGAACTTAAGCTTGTAACAGACTAAATTCCATGAACTTGCACGAAACAGATAGGTATAGAAAGCCGGGTCACACATAGACGCGTACGTACTACCGAGGAAACTTACATCTGACCAATTTGAAAACAAAATCCCGCGCTCACGATGACCACAATCCATTAGCAAGCGTTACTATATATCGGCCGAGCGCTGAAAGCAATATTAATCCTTACGGCGTATATAAAAATGTTCGATTCAACGATAACACGGTGATCTCAAACAAATGCCAGTCGCAATTTTCACCTAAAGTATATTGATATAACAATAAATTATAGTTTAAAAAACTAAAAAACACGCTTTAATACCATTAAACTGAAGTAAAAAGTAAAAAATAAATTTTTCAATGTAAGAATAAAGTGATTAACGAGAAAATTAATGTCATTGTAAAAAAAGCGTGGGGTGCTTTCAAATTACAGAGTTAGTGTAAGAATGTCGTACAAAGAACCCCACGCTTTTTTGAGCTCGTGGCTAAGTAATCAAACTCAAACTCAAACTCAAAGCATTTATTTAAAATAAACCAATTACAGGCACTTTTGAATTGTCAATGGGTCGGTCAGTCAGAAAGATGAAGCTAGTTGCCCATTCCAAAGCGTAGTAGATCCCTATGGAGAAGAACGGGCAAGAAACTCCACGGACACTCTTTTAAATCAAAATATTTTTACAAAATATTGGTTACATCGTTCAAGTTGAAAATATACATGTGAGAACAATGTAGAAAGACGTGCACGTTAAAAAGCGTCCGTAATAAAAAGATAAAAACTAAATTAAATATTAAAATTAAAAATAAGCCATGGCAGCTAAGAGACGACCAGTCCCAACTGACGGCGCCCGTTCACGAACATGACGCATGGATCAGCACCAATTAGCTCAACCATTTTGAAGGGAACTTAATGATCCAACACAATAATAACAGCCGCACGGGTCGATCCATCAGGTTAAGCTACGCTTGCCGGGGTTGTCCGTGGATGGGTGACCATCTTTACATATCGAGACTCCTCCGTGCCTCGGAAAGCACGTTAAGCCATTGGTCCCGGCTATCATTCGTGGATCTTTGACAGTCGTCACGGGTCGTCAGAAGCCCGAAAGTCTGACAACCAGTCTTACCAAGAGGTATCGTATTACCCAGTTAATGGGTTGTGGAGGTCAGATAGGCAGTCGCTCCATGTAAAATACTGGTATTTAGCTGCATCCGGATAGACTGGAAGACGACCCCAACATAGTTGGGAAAAGGCTAGGCAGATTGATTGAATTTATTTTTAAAATTTTTAGAGATAAAGCGTTAATCCTGTTGATCCTGATCAGGATAATGGGGCAAAATTTTTAAATTATTGTATTGTCACCTGATATGTGTGCAAAATTTCTAATTAATGTAACCATTTATAGTGGGTAAAAATCGAGTTCAAAGATTCCGTTACATACAAATATACAAACATACATACAGGTGAAGTTAATAAAAGCGTGTTAAAAAGGGTATTCTTGAAACCATATTGTGTATTATAAAATAGGTCTTTTCTTAGAGTTGCAATCGTTATTTCACGAGAAAATCACTTTTCAATTTTGTCCAAGTGTAAGGTAGGTATTTATGCTCGTGACTATTCTTGAAGCGTGTCTACTTATGTGTGCGTATGTTGTATATAGCCAAACTTCTGTACATACGGCTACATATCAAGGTATAGGTTTCCAGTATAAGCTGACCTCTCATTGTACGGAAATCTTAACAATGCGAGATCAGCTTATACTGGAAATGTATAAGCTTGAAATGTTGCCGGGCGTACCTACCCATTTTGTGAAGCAGGCGACCAAACCACACTTTATACAGGCTAACAAGTTTCCAATAAGTGACCTTAATACCGAAACGTGTAATTAACTGGAAATTGTTCGTCTATTATCGTTTATTTATCGATATTTTACGGTAAACGGTATTTATGAAGAATCATTTTGGATGTCAAGGAAACCTTCCCAATACAATGTCCTGGATAATTTTCAAACTCGGGAAAAACTGAACGTCCTTTTTTCTTATGGGATTTTTAAATTTGGACAGGACAACGTCTGTTGAGTCAGCTATACTCCATTTAAAATAAGATTAGACATTTAAACAAACCTTTTTTACAGTCCGTTCAACCGACTTTGATTTCTATTGCGTTGGTGGCATGACAAATGGCAGCTGCAGTAAACAGTTGGTATTGTAACCCCTATTTTGCCTTTAATGCCTTCCTTAAGCATACGGAATAGATGTCAAAATCGGTTGAACGGACTGTTTTAAAAACACAAAATTATCGATGTATCCCCTTAAATTTGACCACAGTTTTCTGATACACTGTGTATAAAACTGTGAAAATACAGACTTTAAGCCGACGTTCGCACGGACGTAAAAATATCGCGGCGAGATTTTATCGTGCACTGGATTTTCAACTCGTTGTTGAGCCGAGCGTTGAGAATCCAACCTTACAACAACAGAGTGCATTCTAGCGCATCGAAAAAACACACTGTTGGATTTTCATCTCTCGGCGCTAAGCAGAGCGTTGAAAATCCAGTGCGCGAAACAAAATCGCTGCGCTATTTTTACGCCCGTGCGAACGTCGACTTAAAAGGCACAAACGTTCATGCATAACAACTCAGTGGTGCTATTATACTATAATATAATAAAATTTGCCAATGATAACATTAGGTGCAAACATTATGGAGAGCATAACAATAACGTTATAGTTTGCATAATATTGCAATAATGATAATGTGGTCGACATCAAGTAAATTATGTTATTATGGCCAAAATATTGTGTATTTAGGTTAATCTAAAGTCAGGAATTTACCTTTCATTTTCATTTTGGTAAATGGGGCTCATGGCTAAATGAAAACAGCCGCACGGAGGTTAATCTATGCTTACCGGGGTCGTTTCCTGGATGGATGACCCCTCCGTGCCTCGGAAAACACGTTGCCGTAAGCTATCATTGGTACATCGTTCACAGTCGTTACGGGTAGTTATAAGCCCAAAAGTCTGACAACCAGTCTTACCAAGTGGTATCAATGTTACCCAGTAACTGGGTTGTGGAGGTCAGATAGGCAGTCGCTCCATGTAAAGTACTGGTATTCAGCTGCATCCGGTTAAACTGGTAGCCGACCCCGTAATACATGTTGGGAAACGGATAGGCAGTTAAGCTACGCAGCGGCTTCCATGGGATTCTCTCATCTGAATCTGACTTGGTGACAATGGTACCACCTCAAAAGCTTCCAAAAAAAAAAGAAGTTTCAAAATCGGTCCACAATTGACGGAGAAATCGCGTAACAAACACACAAAAAAGAAATAAAAAATACAGACGAGTTCTCTTCCTTTTTGGAAGTCGATTAAAAATAAAATAAAAACTCGCAGCTTCCCGTGCAGTTTTATTTTGAATTTCCCACAGGGTTGTTTTACTTTTTCTTTCGGATATAAATAGCTGGCCGGAAAGTAATGCTCTGCCGGTGAATTACCGATAAAATGCAGTGGTCCGAATCTGGGTATTGTTTTTCTAATTGTGTTTTTTTAATGCCTCTTTGTTCGCAAGTTCAGCTAAAGATGGAGGGAGATGGATTTAGAGTGATATGATTACCCAATTCACAGTAATATAGTGTTCAAATTACCGAAACTTAAACCTAAATTATCGCCCTAATTCCGTTACTCTCTTATTGGACCAGCGCCCTAATTGCGTAACACACTATCGATCGGAATTTGAATAATTTTGAAACAAATTGCTAATCCATTGCTTCATATTATGTTTGAAAAATGTGTCTGCTCGACAACGTAAATAACGCAATGAATGTTGTTGAACTGTCAAAATGAACCCAACTCCGATTGATAATGTGTTACGCAATTAGGGTGCAGTAACAGTTAATTCGGCAAAGTTCGGTTTTTCCGAAAATTAACGATGGAACCTTTAAAAACTGTCGTACTTTAGTGTTGTAATCATCATTTCGAAATACGAACGAAAATATGAATTGAAAACGTAACAAATTATTAAAAAAAAAAAAAACTAAGTCCCAACTGCAAAAACACATAGGTAGCTGAGAAGAGAAACAAGCATTAAATTTTAGTACCGAATAGCATTATCAAAAATATGCTACTTACATCAATCAATCATCAATAATTTTTAACCGACGAAAAAAAAGGAGGAGGTTCTCAGTTCGACACGTACCTATGTTTCAAAAAAAAAAAAAAAATTATGTATGACCACGCAAAACTTTTTACAGGGTCGTCCGATTTTAAGTGTGTGGTAGGTACCACAACTAAAAAGTGAAAAATAAAAACATTTAATTTACAAAAAAATACAACCGACTTCCAAAAACTACAAAGTGAAAAATAGATTTAATTTCGGAAGTCGGTGACAAGAAAAGAAAATACGTTTAACCAGACACCGACTTCGATATTAAAGTTATTTTTCACTTTGTAGTGTTGTTTTTGGAAGTCGGTTGTATTTTTTTGTAAAACAATTTTTATTCGATTCAGTTTTAGTTTTTCAGGGCATAGGACATTAATTGCATTGTGCTTACTATTTATTACGAAAAAATAATTTATATTTCATAAAAACTGACGTGCAGAATGCAATAAAAATAATAATGGTATTAGCCTATCCAGCTTTGTGCTTATACCGAGTTTATTGTGGATAGTTCTAGAGTCATGAACTCTGAATTGCCAGACGCCTTAGTACTTTCGCTGTCACTTTTATTGTGTGCTCATTGCCTTATGGCGTGGATAGAAAATATGGCTGAATGTTATAAACCTTTTTAACCGACTTCAAAAAGGAGGAGGTTCTCAATATGTATGTTCCCCGATTACTCGCAGATGGCTGGAGCGATTTGGATTTTTTTTTGTTTTATTCGAGAGGGTATACATCACAGTTGGTCCCATATAAAATTGATTAACTTTGCTGGGGTAGTTTTTGAGTTAGCTTCAATAATACATATTTTTACCCCACTTTTATATGGATGATGTTCTTCTAGTTTGTTTTGCAGATAGTGGTATCAGAATTTGTGTGGGGTTGGTACACAACTAAAAAGTGAAAAATAAAAACTTTTTTACAAAAAAATACAACCGACTTCCAAAAACAACACTACAAAGTGAAAAATAACTTTAATTTCGGAAGTCGGTGGCAAAAAACGAAAATACATTTAACTAGACACCGACTTCCGAAATTAAAGTTATTTTTCACTTTGTAGTGTTGTTTTTGGAAGTCGGTTGTATTTTTTTGGAAAAAAGTTTTTATTGCTGTTTATTGTTCTATATTATCTTTGGTTGCCTCGTTGGTCTAGTGGTTGCAAGCGCTACTATTGAGCATGAGGTCCTGGGTTCAATTCCCAGGTTCGGTAAAGTATTATTGGGTTTTTTCACCTGGAATTTCTCAGTAGCAGCCCGGAGTCTGGATTTGTGCCCGGTTGATAGGCTCGCACCGTTATTTGTTTTTTATTTTTTTTCGGACATCATGGCCTATCCTGCAGTAAGAGCGCAGGCCGGATAGCACGGCACGCCAGCATTAATGACATCATCCGTCGTGCTCTTGTCACCGCCGGGGTGCCAGCTGTTTTAGAACCCATTGGCTTGGCACGCGACGATGGGAAGAGACCAGACGGAATTACCATAATGCCTTGGAAGGTGGGTAGGCCTTTGGTGTGGGATGCAACGTGTATTGACACCCTTGCGCCATCCCATCTTCCTAGCACGGTGGGCTGTGCTGGGGCGGCTGCTGCGGGTGCGGAAAACCTCAAACGGCGCAAATACTCTAATCTTATTGGGACTTATATGTTTGAGCCGTTTGGGGTTGAAACACTAGGGCCATGGGGTTCGAGTGCCCTTTTAGTTTTTCGGGACATCGCCAAGCGGTTGGTCGACTCTACACGTAACCAAAGGGCTGGCCTATTTTTTGGCCAAAGAATTAGCATTGCCATACAACGTGGCAATACTGCCTGCCTTTTGGGCACTTTCCCTGTCGACAGCGACGCGAACGAATTTTTGATGCCCTATGATTATTTCCCCTCCTTTTTTATATACTTGTACATATTTTTTGTTTTTAAGATTGTTAGATTTTAAATTTTGTAAATATTCATGGATAATAAAAATGTTTAAATAACAGTTGTTAAAATTATGTCACTAGCAGACCTGAAAAACGTTGTCCTGTCATAATTCATACAAAATTCTCATAGAAAATGCACTTTCAGTTTTCCCAAATTTTCCAATTTTCTCTGAAAAATTTCAAACATTTGCTTTCATACAAACCTTGTCCTGACTATTACAAACACAACAAAAAAAAATACCCAAATAGGTGCAACCGTTCTGAAGAGATGCGCGTACATAAATTCGGCAATTGGTTTTTATTACCCGACTACGGCCAAGCAAAAAGGAGGGTTATGATTATTTTTTAATATTTTTCTTGGGTTTATGTTACTGTCATGATTACATTGACATTGGATTCACTTTTCAGATATTTCTCTTCCAAATAGATTTTAAAGGACATTTTTAGGGATTCGTTTTTCAGAATATGTTTTCAACCTTTCTTTTTTAATAAGAATTGTTTTGGGTTTTACAACAACCCAAAACGGGCCACGCACAATGAAGGGTTCCGTGGGAATTTATTCCAAGAAAAACTTAACATTGTAGTTGAAATACATGTTCCCCCATACATTCGAACTGCAAAATTAAATGTAAGCTTGTAAGCACAATATTGAAAGATTTACCATGTTATTTTAAGACCATATACTTCCGTACTTTATGGATCGGAATGTTGGGCAGTGAAGAAGACGGATGAAAAAAAATTGCATGCAGCGGAGATGAGAATGTTGAGATGGATGTGTGGAATGACGAGAATGGATAAAGTGAGAAATGAGTATATAAGAGGAAGTTTGAAAGTGGCGCCAGTGACAGAAAAGTTGAAAGGAAATCGTTTGTCTTGGTATGGGCATGTAATGAGGAGAGACGAAACGCATGTGACTAAAAGAGTGATGAATATACATGTTGATGGATGGAGAGGCAGAGGAAGGCCAAATAAAAGATGGATGGATTGTGTGAGGAATGATATGAAAGAGAAGGGAGTGAATGATAGCGTGACGGTTGACAGGGAGAATGGAAGAAGAAAACGTGTTGCGCCGACCCCAAGTAATATGGGATAAGGGCAGGAAGATGATGACTTCTTATAGATTTTCATGTAATCTAGAAGTATAGAACTATTTATAACATTCTCTGTATTTTTTTTTTACTTTTACGTTCCTCAGCGTCGGAGATAAGGGGGCGGGGTATGGTCCATTTTCATCATTTTTGTTTAAAAACTTTAAATCTATTTATTTTAAAATTATAAAAATAGGTTTGAAATCCTCATAGTAAGCCCTTTCATTTGATATGTCACACGGTACAGTAACTTTTTTTTAAATTTTGTTATTTCTTCCCATTAAAAATTCATTTATTTACGTTACGTGTTTGTGTTTGGGTCACAAAATTCATATGTGTACCAAATTTTAGATTGGGAGCAAATCAGTTGCGATAGACGGACGATAGACGAGTGATCCTATAAGGGTTCCGTTTTTTCATTCGGACGTACGAAACCCTAAAAATAAGTACAACGAAAAGGACGAATTCCTATTCATTTTTAATCATGTCTAAGAAATTTCTAAAAAAAAAAATGTACAAAAGCACAGTTCTTTTTCAGTTTGCCACGACAGCCCTATTTTATTTAAAAGGTAAATAAAAAAGGGCATGGGACTACGAAAATTCAGATCGTAGGTACTGAAGTACACTCGAGCTGATTGCCTTTAAGCTAAATGAGAAATCATAAAACTTTGTAGGTTCATACTTACCTACAAAGTTTTACGATTTCTCATTTAAAAAATTTAGACGACTCAGTTTTGACGGGTGGCTCTTGAATATTTATGCAAGTGACTGTTGTAGATGCGATTTTTGAACAAAAAAAATTCACTAATGGAATAAAAAATGTGAGAAGCATGTATCTCGTATGGAGCAACTTTATCGTTTGATTTATCTAGATTTTTTTTAGGAAACTTATATTATAAGACTATTTATAGCGTTCCGTACCCAAAGGGTACCTAAAACTGGACCCTATCACTAAGACTCCGCTGTCCGTCCGTCTGTCCGTCCGCTGTCTGTCCGTCTGTCACCAGGCTGTATCTCATGAACCGTGATAGTTAGACAGTTGAAATTTTCACAGATGATGTATTGCTGTTGCCGCTATAACAACAAATACTCAAAAACAGAATAAAATAAAAATTTAAGGGATCTCCCATACAACAAACGTGATTTTATTAGCTCGTTATTGCTCGATATTGTTAACGGCAACAGGTTGACGTTTGAAATATTCACAGAATATTAAGTTATATGTATATTCACTTTAAAAATAAATAACTAAAATAAAACAAATATTTAAGGGGGGCTCCCATAGAACAAACGTGATTTTTTTGCCGTTTTTATAGATAATGGTACGGAACTCTTCGTGCGCGAGTCCGACTCGCACTTGACCGGCTTTTATTACTTGCGTTTGACCGCTTATTCAACTGATGTAAAGCAAATATGCGGCTGAAGATGGTGCAAGCTTGTTTAGAGGTAAACTATTCAGACATAACATACCTGTAATCCCCAAAGGGAGGTGTACACCCTCATTTCGCCAGTTATGTTAAGGCGACGATAACCGGCTTTTAATGATTTTAAACTGCAGATCACGTCTAAACGAGTAGTGTTAATGATTTGGAAAATATATATATTTTTTTTTTTAAATAATATTAATATTTATTTCATGAAAACAAGAACACATTGCACTGTATACATTGTAGATTATAAATTTTACAATTGTCACACTATTAACACAATAATATAGTCTCTATCCCTTAAACTAGGTCTAGCCTGTATCTTAAGAGATAGGGTTCAGCCATATGGGTACAGTAAGTTATTATATGTTAAATAAGAGTACGTACCTAATAACTTAATATGTGAGTATTTTAGATTATGTTTAAATTACATAGTGTAATTAATTTGTAAAGTTATGTCTAATGCGGATAAAAAACTGAGAATCACGCAATAACTATTAAGCTTATTTTTATGAAACCTTCACGATTTTAAAGATAATTTAATTATTTATCTTTTACTATACTTGTTTTAATATAATATCTTTTGTTTTATGTATAATAAATTAATAATGCGTCTAATTTGGGACAGCGCTCTTTGATGATCGAGTCCTATTACTGGATAGACGTAGGTACGACGCGTTGCGTAAGCTCAGCACAGAACATGCAAGCTATGCCGCGCCAACCACTCAAGGCCGTTGGCATATACATAATCAGCCTATAACGTTCCCACTACTGGGACACAGGCCTCCTCTCTGTGACAGGGAGTTGGCCGTAATCCACCACGCGGGCCCAGTGCGGGTTGGCAGATGTCACAAGTCTTCGAATTTTTGATTCTAGGACATGCTGGTTTCCTCACGATGTTTTCCTTCACCGTTTTGAGAGCAGTGGTGATGAAATAATTTACACAAAGTAAAGCGCCTGCCTGGGTTCGAACCTACGACCTACAACTCGTAAGTCGCGGCCGTTCCCACTGGGCCACCACTGCTCCGTTGGCATATATCTGCGTCTTCAGTCCCATGGTGGCGAGCCTGATGTCATCACCCGGGCATAAATCCAGACTCCGGGCTACTACTGAGAAATTAAACGTTATAGCCATGCAGGAATCTGCTACTAGGTTCTCTCTCTCCTAGGTTAGCAACACAATTAATTCTATCAAACGAAAACCGCTATTATTATAGTGCTATTTTCTAACCATACCTTTTTTTTTGTTTTTTTTTTATTTTCGGGTGGATACCTTCAAAAGGCGCGGGCTTTGGGGATAAGACCGGGGAGTGTGGGATTTTTACCTCACTAAAATCGCCCCGGTGGTCACCATCTGCATATGGAAGGGGGCACCGTTACCTCTCAAAAGACCGATCCCATGCCCCCTCTGTGCAACGCCTGTTAGGGCAAATCCCTGGGGAGACTGTAAAGGGGTCTTTCCAAAACCTAACAGAGTGCAAGGCAGCGCGTGACCACTGTGCGCCGTCTTCCCTGAGATCACTCGGTGGGCGGACAGAGTCCCTACTCTAAGCGTCCGCGACCACAAGTTCCTGCGTGCCTTAAGGGTATCAACAATAATTTTGTGTTTTTAAAATTCCTATGAAATATGTGTATATGGTTAAATCATTTGGATATTCCATATATTACTGATTCCATGAAAGACCTGGGAGTCGTATTCGACCGTAAGCTCACTTTTCACGACCACATCACATCCACTGCTAAGGAGTCCTTCAGGCGCCTTGGCTTTGTCTTAAGAAACTGTCGTGACTTCCACAACCCTCACGTTATCAGGCTTGTTTACGAGGCATTGGTCCTTAGCAAACTTGAGTCTAGTGCGTGCGTATGGAATCCTTTTGAGAAGCAGTATGCGTTAGCTTTAGAAAAAGTTCAAAAAGCATTCCTTAGATACCTTTACAAGCACTTGTACGGGTATTATCCTCTCTTGTATCCCACTAAATTCCTGTTGGGTTGCTTAAGTTTCAATTCTCTTGAAGTAAGACGGTCACGCGATCAGATGACTGTAATATTTAAAATTCTTAGGGGGATTATTGGTGTTCCTGATCTCCATAATGAAATCTGCAATCTATTTGTCCCAAACAATTATTGTCGTAGCAGAAAACACCGCTTACTGGCTGTTCCAACTTGTCGTAACGCTCTCCTGAACTCAAACACAGATTTTGATGTGTTTGTGACTGAATGGAAGATGATTCTGTCAGAGTGCTTGAATTTTTGTGAGAAGAATGCATGACTGTGTTAAATAAATTATATATTATGTAGTGTAAGTAATTATTTATTTATTTATTTATATAAATAAATAAATTAATTATATTAAAATAGTGTAATTGGTTTCGGCCGTTCTATTTAAAATAAATAAATATATGTTATTTGACCATAAATTGTCTACCACTATACTAAAACCGAAACATGATTAAGTAGAAATTTTTTCTATAGAAAAAATTCGATTATACGTACCTAAACAGTTCCTTACTGTGCAGTAAAATTTGCGTTAAATCGAAGGTATTTAAATATGTTAAGAACTTACTAAGCTAAAAACTGATTTAATTATAGCATTTTCTCATAAATCTACATTTATACGAAGCGCGTTTAAATTCCGGTGCACGTGAGAGTCTTCTATCTCGCGCGTCAAACTAGACAGCCACAATACCATTTCATTACATACCGGGCTAAACCACGCTTCAATATCTCCTCTTAAGTGATGCAGGTGGAATTTCAGAGTCTTAGGCGCCGAGGCGGTTGCCTCCCCGACGCCTTATTCTCCGAGTAGGATCAGCCCTCTCACGATCTCGCTCGGATCTTCTAACTATATCTACAATATTTGTTAGCTATACAACATCTTCCCCAACCAGAACGAAATATAAATCAAGTAAATAGGTAGCTTAGCATCCATCCATTGGACTATGTTAACGGCATACCACGTCTAACTATTCACATACCGAGAGTCATGGCCGTCTTTACAATACCTATTGGGATGACTGTTTAAACATCGACCCCGGAATATTGCAGTAACCGCCCGGTATTCATTGTTATGTTGACATGTAATTGGTATAGTTATACAACTTGATATTGATATGGTCTCACATTATAAACAAAACTAAGAACGGGTCTTCTCGCGATATTCCTTTTTACGAGGTAAACAGGTTCCTACTTGTTTCCTGACGTTTCGACCACCTTGCAGCGATCGTGGTCACGGGAGGACTGATGACAGCTCAGCGACGTATTGGCATCTACCCTCACTTGGTCTTCACAATTTTTATTATTGTCACTGTCGGTACTTCTACACACAACACTAATGACGTCTACACACTGGCGGACCTCGTCGGACGACCGGCGTTCTTAGTTTTGTTTATAATGTGTGCAAATCGCGAAAGTTTAAAAAGTTGATATGGTCTGTTCTAAAAATATCGGATGAAAGTGTAAACAAACTTTATATTCAGGTAAAATTTCACGCAATGTGCACTTTTATAATTTCTAATGTCTCGATCGTGGACGTCCATGTTCACGTTCTTAAAATGTGTGGAAAGATGTGGTGCACGTTATAACACGTTATCGTGGACGGAAAAAAAGTGTCTTCATTATTATTATTTCCTTAAACTATCTCACTAAAAAAAAATATTAACACATTCTTCTGTTTTTTTTTTATTATTATTATTTTAAAAAAAGGTTTACACTTTTATCTCACTGCTTTTTCCAACAATAAAATTGTTTGAATGGGTGACATTAATTATTTATTGTGTTCGAAAAATCATCACGAAAACTGAGGATATAAAACTTAGTCCTCGCCCAATGATATTACAAAGGAAAGATATGCTACGTTCAAACTGAGCGGCGGCGGGTTTCTAAATATTAAAAATAATTTAAATAAAAGTTGAAAAAAAATAAAAGTTTTTATGTATTTCAGTATTTATGGACAGACTAGTTAAACTTATGAGTTTACAGTTTTTCTTATGATCGCAGTAAGCTGGTTGTTGCCATCATAAATCCCTTGGGATATAGCTATCTACCATAATACAGATGCGCTAATTTTGTACTGCGACCAAATTCGACGTAGCGCTCGCTGGCCGCTGCTGCGGTACCACTCGTTTCTCTCGCTCGGCTCGTGCGTTGATGGTCACAATTTTAACATAAACTAACCTATTTGGTCGGAGTGCCCTAACACTTATATTGCTAGATAATGCTTGTATCATCACATCACATCACACTAATATTATAAAGGCGAAAGTTTGTGAGTGTGTGTGTGGGTGTATGTTTGTTACTTCTTCACGCTCAAACGGCTAGACCGATTTGGATGAAATTCGGTATGTAGACAGCTTATACCCTGAATTAACACATAGGCTACTTTTTATCCCGAAAAAATGTAGTGCTCCCGCGGGATGAGCAAGAAATTCAAATATATTTGTTACTCTTTCAAACTCAAACGGCTCGACCGATTTTGATATAATTTGGTGTGGAAATAGCAGACATCCTGTTTACACATAGCACACATAGGCTACTTTACATCCTGAAAAAATGTACTGTTCCCGTGGGATGAGCAATTTTTTTGTGAATACTTTTCTCACCGATTAAATAATACACGTTTTAGTGTATCTCATAAACCGCGGGTAACACCGCGGGGCACATCTAGTAGTTAATATTCCTAGTAAGATGAACCGCTTTCATATTACGGTTTCTAGTTAGATATATCCCTAGATATCAATAGAGATATAACTGTATCACACAACCATATTACTGTGACAGACACATAATGTGTTTTGAAAGACTTTCTAGATTTGAAAACAGCAATACAATTCCTGATTCAAGTTAGCACAAATAAACTGACCTCTGCAAATACTAAATGAAGTATTCGTACTTACGTTGAGTCTAGAGCATTTGATTGAAGCATTGTTAGAACGTACTCTGTTTAATGGGTTCTTGTTGTTTGTTAGTTGGTTGACTGGTCGTTAGCCTAGTGGTCGTAAGTGGGTCTGTTGAGCGCGAGATATTGGGTTTAATCACCAGGGGCTGCTGTCTCGACATAGTTAGCGATCGCTTTATGACCGAATTCGGTCGTAAAGTCCTAAGGGGGTCCCTCCTAAACGGTCAAAATTGCTTAACAAGCACGTGATTTTTTCGTGCGACCGAATTCGGTCGTAATGCGATCGCTATCTATATCGATACAGCAGCTTCTGATCGGGATTTAATGCTATCAGGAGCCGTACTATGACGGGGAAAAAAAAATTATTAACTTCAGTTGTACACTAACACATCTTAAAACTATGCAACGTTTCAACAATGGAAAAGAGTGTTTTCGATGAACTCTGGCACCCAAAGTAAGATTTAACTTGTGTTTAGGGTGCCAGCATCCTCGCCTAAGATTTGAACATAAAGCAATAGTTGTAAGACGAGCACAGTACCTAATCAGATTACAGTATAATATACTAAACTAACTAGCCAAAGCAGCTATGATGTGGCCTATTTCTGTACGTATGTATGAGTGTTTGTATGAGTGTGAGGGGTATATACGACGACATATAGCTCCATCTCTCTCTCACACTGGATCAAAAAACAAAAAAGATCATGGATTCATCATGGTTCCGTTGAGAAAAAAGGATGGTGCTATATTCGACGGTATAAAGCTCCATCTCTCTCTCACACTGGAACCATGATGGATCCATGATCTTTTTTCACGTCATAGTACGGCCCCAGGTCCCTTAAGGCGAGTATAGTCGTGAAATGGTCTTTTTTAAGAGCCTAATGCTTTTTCATTTAAAAGCTAAAAAAATATCAGAAAAATCTAAATGAAATTGTGAAATGTATACTTCAATCTGAGCATTTGTAAATTTTAAGCAACATTGAATAACATGCAATTTTTTTTAAGTGAGGTTATTTTCAATTTTAAATTCGCTTCTGCTTCTGAACTGCAAGTGATATTTTCACGGCGTAGTGACGATAATATTGGTAAATCAGTTATGTTACAACTATGCATTTTTTTATTTTAAAATAATAATTAATTTTTACAAAACGCAACTTTAACAGATATATTTGCTAGCGGGTCGGTGCGACGACTGTATGGGACTACGGGTCGACACCTAGATCCGGCGCTCGAGCCGCGTACTGAACTGAAGTAGGCTCGCGAGTCGCGACTGACACAAACTCAGCGAATTGAGCTAAACAGCATCTTACTACCTTTTCGTTTGTATAAAAAACTTTTTTACAAAAAAATACAACCGACTTCCAAAAACAACACTACAAAGTGAAAAATAACTTTAATTTCGGAATTCGGTGGCAAAAAACGAAAATACATTTAACTAGACACCGACTTCCGAAATTAAAGTTATTTTTCACTTTGTAGTGTTGTTTTTGGAAGTCGGTTGTATTTTTTTGTAAAAAAGTTTTTATTTTTCACTTTTTACTTGTGTACCTACCCCACACACATTCTAATACCACTACCTGCAAAACAAACTAGAATATCATCCATATAAAAGTGGGGAAAAAATACGTATTATTGAAGCTAACTCAAAAACTACCGAAGCAAAGTTAATCAATTTTATATGGGACCAACTGTGATGTATACCCTCTCGAATAAAATAAAAAAAAATCTAAATCAGTCTAGCCATCTTCGAGTAATCGGGGAACATACATAAAAATAAAAAAAAAAAAAGGTTCCGACGAATTGAGAACCTCCTCCTTTTTGAAGTCGGTTAAAAATAAGAAAAAAAAAACATCTATTTTGTAGCTATGTGACTTATCATTACGAAAAGCGGTAATTTTGGGATTTTTTTCAAATCCAGCAAAGTAAATCTAGTACGAATAGTGTTAGATATTAAAAGCGATTGGCTATTCGTCAGATCCTTAAATAAGATATATCTTTTTTCAGAATTTTATAACACTGTTGATTATGTTTCCTATGGATTCAAAAAACTAGTAAGAACGGTCTTTGTCGGGTCAAAGCGCCATAATATGGAACTTCTCAGTGGCAGCCCGGAGTTTGACTTTATGCTCGATTAATGACAATTTGATTGCCCCTTTTAACATGGAACTTAAGAACTTAAGTCTCTGAAGGTAACAAATCATAGCTATATGTACATATATTTCCCGAAGAAATAGGCAGAGGTGGAGAGTACAACTTTAATAGGGAGGGAGCCTAATGCCTATTGTTGGCGTTTACCTAATGCCCAACAGTGAAAATGTAATGTAATTGTTCTGTAAACTAGTTGGATATGTACATAATTATGTTGCGATATATTATCACACTCTCTCACACACACACACACACACACACACACACACATTTAATTAGTTAGTCTTTTATTTTATTTTGTATTTTATTTTGTACCTTGCTGTTGAAAGAGCGGAGTCTCCTAATACAGGCATTGTTTGCTTACAAGGAGGCTCCAATCACTAATTGTATTTTTTTATTTATTATGGTTACGAAAATAAATATTTTTTTTTTTTTTTTTTATGTGAATGTGTAGACAAATGATTCTCTTGATGGATTTATTGTTACTAAATATAATTACACCATTATTACAACATTAGCCGCGACTTCGCCCGCGTAAAATTTCTTATTCCCCCGACCCGTCGCCGTCGTCGCATCGCATCACCTGCCATGTTCGTTTTCGCCTAACGATCTTTCTGACATTTTTTCATTTTGCTCGGCTTCTAAAGGTCATAGGGTGATGTTAAATAGCCTTCCTTAAGAACTGGGCTAACCAACACTAAAATAATTTTTCAATTCGAACCAGTAGTTCCTGAGATTAGCGCGTTCAACCAAACAAACAAACTCTTCAGCTTTATAATATTAGTATAGATTTTAATGATATTATGTGTAGGTAATGAACGGATAGACAATATCGATGTGCATAATTATATGAGTATGACGTACAAACTACCACCTATTTTACCTATTTTTTTTTTTTTTTTTTAATTTTATTATTATTTTTTACTTTTTTGTTTTGCCTCTTTAATTTAGTCTGTGCTAAATAAATGTGTTTTCTTTCTTTCTTTTTTTTTTATTACAACGCTGTATCTAAATTATTTAAAGGTCTTAAGGGCGCTATTATATTTCGAGCGTGATTTTTGCGTTAAATGGCCAACTTTGGCGTTCTTATTCTGAGAAACTGAAAGACTTTGTCTACTTTGACTTGTTGGATGGTAGAGCATAGTTATTGGTATAGTCTATAGCGGCCTCGCTTTTTTTTTTCTTATCTATTTATAAAAAGACAAAATTCCGAAGCAAGTTTTTCATAAAATGCATGACGCGACGGCACTTTTTTGAGCTCGTGGATTGAACTACTTTTATAAGAAAATTAAATGAAAAAAAAAATATAATAATATAGGTATCTTAAATAGTTGTTTAGCTCATAGCGGCCTCAACATTTTGAAATATCTATAAAAAAATCCCATTTAAGTACATAAAACTCTAAAAAACGCTCAGAAAATTTTATAATAATTAAATAAGGAGAAATTTTTCTCCTTACTAAATTAATATTTTTATGTAAACTTTATATCAGAATAAACGTCAGCTCATAAGAAAATTAAAATGTCATACTTTGTACAAAAAAAAATATTATAATGATCAAAATAAACGTACCTAATTATCCCAAAAACTGCCAAATTGCTATAAAATGCTTTTCAAATCACTAATCTGTCAAATCGCAATTTTGTGATATGCCTCTTAATGCATTCGCAAAGCCTGTTTGTACAAACCAGAGCCAATAATAATATTGCCATAATTCAAAAATCAATCAATCTGCCTAGCCTTTTCCCAACTATGTTGGGGTCAGCTTCCAGTCTAACCGGATGCAGCCGAATACCAGTATTTTACATGGAGCGACTGCCTTTTTTTTTTTTTTTTGACGCTGAGAAATGCTTTATGCATCCCCGCTCGTGGGGGACGAGACGGGGTATGTGGGACTCCTGTCGGAATGACAGTATACCCACTAAAACTCAGCAGTGTTCCCACATCGCCGTGGTGGGAGGGCCATGGGAAACCGGCTCAGCCTTTACGTCCACAACCCTCCCGGCGCATGCCCGCCTAGCTGGCGGGCCCCGCACGCCCCCCCGGATGGGGGGCTACGGGAATGACCGGGAACACCTGGCCATTCCCGTCCAACACTGGTGGGGGCCTGTGCAATACAGGCAAGGATGCCCCCACACCCGTTGCCTGCTGGCCCCCACCTGGGAGGAGTCGTCTGCTCCGACCCCTCCTCCGCCTTCGGAGCGACGCCGCGTGAGGGTCGTCCTCCCGCGCGCGCTCCGCCGCCATTTCGGCCGCAGAGGATAGGGAGAGCGGCCGACGTCATACCGACACTCCTCTTCCCCTGCGGCCCCACCGCGTCCGCCATCAAACGGTGGCGGCCCCGTCAAGGCCGCGGAAGGTAGGGAGAGCGGCGCACCGCAATACCGGCACTCCTCTCCCGCCGCGGCCTCCAATCCTCAGCCGCGATGCCTCCCATAAGACACCGCGGCCCGCCTCAGTTGCGGTGTCGCCCATACGGCCACCGCAACCTACCCGCTGGCCGCTACGTCGTCGGCTTATCGGCAAAAGCCCTGACGAGCGGCCCCCGCATGGGTTCCTCTTCGCTTCACCGTGGGTGACCAAGCCACGGCTACTGAGCCCCCCCGCCTCGACAATGCGGGAACCCTCCGGGGGGGGGGACGGCCTACCTGACCTCCACAACCCAGTAAGACTAGTTGTCAGACTTTCGGGCTTCTGACGACCCGTAACGACTGTCAAGATCCACGAAAGACAGCCGAGACCAACGGCTTAGCGTGCTTTCCGAGGCACGGAGGAGTCTCGGTATGTAAAGATGGTCACCCATCCACTGACCAACCCCGGCAAGCGTAGCTTAACCTGGTGGAACGACCCGTGCGGCTGTTATTACTTATCCACGAGCTCCTCCATATTACCATAATTATTACTCCGATAACAATTTTTCTTCTTCAGGATAACCATAAACACATCCTCACCAGGTGTACATGTATAAGTTTCGCTGTTGATACAGGCTCATGGGAAAACATTGCGTGTAGTAGCTACTTGAAGGCCTGTAAATTGTAGCAGCCGATTGAGGAAAATGGTCGTGTTAAGGCTCTCCACACTCGAGAGCCCTTCGTCGAACATTGATCGGCATTAAACCGAACTTTTTGAAATTTATTAATCAAATCAAATCAAATAATTTATTTCAGATAAATCAGTATCCATATAAAAGTAAAATTAAAATAAAATAAAATAAAATTAAAATTAATGTCAAAATTAAAATCAAAATTAAAACAAAATTACAAATTAACATCAAAATTAAAAAACAAAATTAAAATCAAAATTAAAAATATTAAAATTAAAATCAAAACTAAAAATATTAAAATTAAAAATAAATACACATATTACATTACATAATAATCGCAGGCGCTGGCATGCAGCTGCAGCCACCTCCGCAAAAAAGGCGACTCCCACCGCTCGGACAACACACTGAGGAGCCCGTTCGAGCCGCCACGGCTACGGCGCAGAAGCGACGCACTTCACTTAATAAAATAAAATAAGATCAATTTTTTTTTTTTTAATGAAGGGTTCTTTTTTTATTTATTTCTCAGGTATAAAATTCCATAGCATAAAATTATAATTAAATTAGATTTTTAAAGGGATTTTTTTTCTTTTGCTGGGTATTTGAAAATAGTCATGTTGATGTAGTATTTGAAGTTGGTCTTTGAAAATATGGGTGAGTTCGGCTACCTTGACAATTATAGCCATGAGCCACGGCTCGATCTATTCTAATATATAGGGTCAACTTAAATTAGCTAGCGAAAGTCCGCAGACGTGATGAGTATATAGATCAAAACACCACAAAATAAAAATAAAAAAAGATTTCATTATTTTTTGGGGTCAATGACCGCTGCTGGTAGTGTTGTTATTTGAAGTGTTATTTGACAAAATCTGTTTTTAACCGACTTCAAAAAGGAGGAGGTTCTCAATTCGTTTATGTATGTTCCCCGATTACTCGAAGATGGCTGGACCGATTTAGATTTTTTTTGTTTTATTTGAAAGGGTCAGTTGGTCCCATATAAAATTGATAAACTTTGCTTCGGTAGTTTTTGAGTTAGCTTCAATAATACGTATTTTTTCCCCACTTTTATATGGATGATGTTCTAGTTTGTTTTGCAGATAGCCGTTTTAGAATGTGTGTGGGGTAGGTACACAACTGAAAAGTGAAAAATAAAAACTTTTTTACAAAAAAATACAACCGACTTCCAAAAACAACACTACAAAGTGAAAAATAACTTTAATTTCGGAGTCGGTGGCAAAAAACGAAAATACATTTAACTAGACACCGACTTCAGAAATTAAAGTTATTTTTCACTTTGTAGTGTTGTTGTTGGAAGTCGATTGTATTTTTTTGTAAAAAAGTTTTTTATCGTTTTGAGATATTCCCTTAACGTCTGAAAGTTTACACAAAAAAAAACTAATTTTTAAACTGATATTTCAAGTGAATAGGTACACTACCGGCAGATGATAACCCCAATAAAAAACATCATCAAATTCATTTATTTTTTGTTTCATCATGTTCAGATATCGATACTCATCAGGTCTGCGAAGTTTCGCTAGCTAATTTAATTTGACCCTGTAGTTCGTGTACCGATATGAGAGAAGACCTTGGTAGACGGTTTTCTGATGTTTATTTTAAGCAAAT
This sequence comes from Cosmia pyralina, assembly GCA_946251885.1. Lineage (NCBI taxonomy): Eukaryota > Metazoa > Arthropoda > Insecta > Lepidoptera > Noctuidae > Cosmia > Cosmia pyralina. The sequence goes on from OX276365.1 coordinate 6,882,470, forward strand.
TCATCATGTACCTAGTCTTTTTCCCGACTGTGATCTTACCAGATGCTGGTGAATATCTATATTTTAAAGGCTTGTGTTTAAACGCCTATTACTACCAAAAAATTCGAAATACCTGCCAGGATGAATAAATGCTCACCAAAATGGATAAATGTTCACCAAAATTAACACCATTTAATTGTGAAATTATAACTTTAGAAAACTGACAGCAGGTCGACGGAGCCTCGCTTCGCGGGGCTTCTATTTCTTTCTGCAGGGTTTAAAGGAACCTAACCAATTAAACCTCAGGGTGCCCCTGACGTCGACCGTCTAGAGTTAGGGTTTTCGTCAGCAGGTCGACGCAGATTTGGTGAGCATTTATCCATTTTAGTGAGCATTTAATTTTTTGGTAGTCATTTTATAATATTTAAGCCCTATTTTAAATAGAGCGACTGCCATCTGACCTCCTAAACTATATTGCTGGACGATCCGATATTCCATTAACTTTAGGTCAGTTGTCAGACTATTTGGCTTTATATTGCCCGTAATGGCAGTAATAGGTACACTGTTTGAGGAACAACAAATTGAATTGTGTAAACATAAAAGTGAATCATTCAATGTTTAAGTATCTTGTGTCTATAATCTAAGTGAATCGTTCAATGTATGTATCTTCTGTCTTTAATCTGAGTGAATCATTCAATGTATGTATCTTGTGTCTTTACTCTAAGTGAATAATTCAATGTTTGTCTCTTGTGTGTCTTTTAATCAAAGTAAACCATTCAATGTATGTCTCTTGTGCGTTTTTTATCAATGTGAATCATTCAATGAATGTATCTTTTGTCTTGCATCATCATCATTTCAGCCGACAGACGTCCACTTCTGGATATAGGCCTCCCCCAAGTACCACCACTTCGACGGGTTCTGTGCTACCCGCATCCAGGGGATTCCTGTCATCGGTCCACCTCGTGGAAGGCCTTCCAACGTTACGTCTTCTGGAACGCGGTCGCCACTCCAGAACCTTTCGGCCCCATCGGCCATCTGCTCTGCGAGCAATGTACCCTATCCACTGCCACATAAGTTTGACAATTCTTTAGGCTATGTCGGATTTCTTAATTTCTCTTTATTGTAGTTCACGTAGGGAAACTCCACTTGTGTCTTTGATCTAAGTGAATCATTCAATATATATTATGTCTCATTTGTGTCTTTTAATCAAAATGTATCAATTTGCATCATCCTCCGGCCTATCCCAATTTATATGAGGTGGCACAGAATTTCTTCTGTATTAGTCATCATCTCAGTAGTCACCACATTTCTAGCCACGTAACCTTCACACAGTCCATCCATCGTTTCTTTGGTTTGAATTTGCTTAGTTTCTTCCTCTACTCTTTTATCTTTAAGTTGTACCGTGCCTTAAATACTCATAAACATACGTATGACAACGATAATGTTCTTCTCTATATTTTTTGTCAAGTAACATTGCCTACATTATGGTGACGTAATTTGGGCTCGACCCAAACGCTATACATATAAAAACTACCAACTTTAATTGCTTTCTCAGATATTGTAGGGGCGAGCAAATTGATCTACATTATAAAAAGTTTGCGGTCCTCCTTACACGTTGGGTCGGTCGTTTTAAGGCTCTGCTCTGTCGAAAGAGGTAGCGAACGAAAGATTTTCTGTAATTTATGCATTGTTTTAGTGACTGAACCGTAGTCGTTTTTTTCTGTGCCCATCATGGCTGGTTATTGTAATTATTTTCTCTTGAATATCTCTTCTGTATTTCCCCTAAGAAGTGAGGCCTAACACTCTATCAGTATAATGTTCCCAAAACTAATAGACTGATTAAATATAACAATGTTTTTTTTTTATAGAGTAACTATGAAGTTCTTGCTCATTCTTCTCTCCTAAGAAACTATGTTTTGGAAGGGGAAACTAGATTATATTATTTTTTCTTGTAAATATTGACATTCAAAAGTGCCATTTAATCATCTAATTGAAGTAAATGATTTAACTTTGACTTTGATGCAAAAAATTATTTGCATCATCATAATATTGGGATTAAGATTACAGTCCGGCCGGCCGTCGAGACAATACATTCTTGACACCTGTCCGTTTCCTCCTAATGAATATGTGTTTTGCGAATTTGGTCTTTATTACGTCTAGAAATTGTCCAACTGACAGGTGTAGGAACGCATTCTCAGACTGTGGACTCTTCAGCATAATCAACCATTAATGTTCCCACTGCTGGGACTCAGGCCGTTATTCACCACGCGGGCATAGTGCGGGTAGGTGTATAAAGGTATGAGGAACAGGATGTAAAGTTCACTCATCCTTATCATCATCCTCTTAGAAAAGGGAGGATCCTCCGACCAGACGGGTGTCGTGTCTGGTGGGCAACTGCCCGACGACTGATGTCGGGACGTTGTAGACTATGCTTGTCGCGCAGTTTACTCTAATTGCGCGATGCAGTAATTTGCGTGACGTCAGTTTGATGCGTAGTTAGCATGTGGCGATCTAGATGCCGCCACAGGTGATGCAGCCTTTCTGCTTTTACCTAAACAAATAGGTAAAGATAGGTTCCACTATCACAAACACTGGAGGATGTGAAGACGAGATTCGAAGAAGATGTGCTATCACACGATCTGCCGTTGACAAGCTTAAAAGAGTCTGTTGCAACCGTGATATTACCAAAGTCACAAAAGTCCGCCTAATGAGAAGCCTAGTCTTCCCGATTTTTATATACGGCGCAGAAACGTGGACGGTTCGCCTCAAAGACCGACGCAAAATCGATGCACTGGAGATGTGGTGCTGGCGGCGACTGCCGCGGATTCCCTGGACAGCGTTTCGGACCAATGTTTCGATCCTGGAGGAACTAAAAGTCAAGCAGAGATTGTCGTCGACTGTGCAAATACGGATGATCAAATATTTCGGCCACGTGGTTCGTAACGAACACTCCATGGAACGACTCATTGTCCAGGGACAAGTGGAGGACAAGCGGTCACGCGGTCGGTCACCTACGCGTTGGACAGACCTTATCAAAGCGTCAACACAAACCTCCATTTAGTTCAGAATTTTCGAGACGCAGAAGACCGGAATAAGTGGAGGAGCATCGCGAGGGCTGCTTTGGCCAAAGGAAATGCAGAGTCATCAACCACGACCACTTTGTCAAGAGTGAACGACTAAAGAGGAGGAAACAAATAGGTAATTTACAGCACGGTACGGTGGAGCATACAGTGGAGGTCTGCCCGGCTTGGGCGGAGCACCGCCGTGTTCTCACGGAGGCGATCGGCGGAGGCGATCTCTCGCGTCCAAACCTGGTCCAGGCCATGCTGCGGAGCGAGAGTGCATGGGAAGCCGTCACCTCCTTCTGCGAAGCAGTAATGCTCGCGAAGGAGGAAGCGGAACGCGTGAGGGAGAGGCAACAGCCGCGCCCTCGCGCCCCTAGCCGCCGTAGGAGACGCCCTGGGCGGCGGGAATCGATTGCCGATTCCCGGCCACCGTAGGCGCGGGCTTGCGGACGACGAGTAATGGGCAGCTCGCCGTCCGGTAAGGACCAGGCCCGGGTCGACGGCGCGTTGTGTTCCACGCGCGCCTCAAAGAGATGTCAGCAGTGACGGGGTCAATTGGGCCGATGCCGCCGGGGTCGCGGGTAGTTCGAAAGAGATACCGTGGCCCTGGCACGGGCAGCTGAAGGAACATGGGTGGGTTTTAGTCAGTAAAAGTCTGACACGCCCTCCCGCCTCTGCCCAGAGCGGGAGAAGTCATTTGATGATTTCCCATCCACAAAAAAAAAAAAAAAATTAGTGCAAATGTATTTATTACTCATTAAAAACGCTACCGCTATCTCTTTCTATATAGCGTAGGTTTTAATGTGTGGCCTATTGGATAGCAGCCAAGTTGTGGCTTGTCATATATCACCACGCTATTGTGTTGGGCCTTGGGCATGAACAGAGAAGTATTATATAGTAGTGTGTATGAAAAGGTGTTGATAAAGTTAGTACACGGTTGTATAATTACTTCGAGGAAGTTTATTAAAAGTACGTAAGCTAACCTTATGAAATACTTGATCAAACTTAAAACTTAGTAATATTATTTTAGAATATAAATGGCAAAAACACAGGTCATAAAGATACCTGCATCAAGGCTCTCGCATACAGGCGCGACCCGACTCTAGTAAAACAATTTTTATGAAAACTTAATGGAAATTGTTCTACCAAAATCGCGTTGCACTGTCGCGTTGCGCCTATCTGCGAAGCCTTTAATTTACAAGTTACGAATTTTGAGTGACTAAGTCCAAAACAGCCGGTCGATTCTGTAAAAATATCACCGTGAAAACTTAGATGAAGTGAGCAATCATTCCACCTGATGCTAGGGATTGACAACTCACTTCAAGCTCACTTCACCGGAGTTTTCACCGACCGACAGAATCAACCGGCTGGCTATGGCTAAAAGATTCGATTTTTTGTATGTTTGTTTGTGATATATAAACCCAAAAACTACTTGACCGATTTTAAAAATTCTTTTTCCATTTGATAGCCCAATTCTTGAGGAAGGCTTTAGACTATCTAACATTACGCTAGGACCTTTAGGAGCCGGGCAAGAAGAAAAAAGGCAGAAAGAACGCTAAGCGAAAAAGAAGTAATAGCGTGGGTAGGCGATGCGATGCGACGGGGTGAGTCGGGGGGACAAGAAATTTGACGCGGACGAAGTCGCGGTCAGAATACAAAAATAATTTGGGAAAGTGGGCAAAGAATGTGTAATTGTGCATTTGCTCGTTTTGACTACACTGAACCGACCTTTAAATGATTATTTCAATGGAGCTTCTATGTATTATATGTATCGAGCCCCAAATAATAGCCATTTTGAAATACTATAAAATCAATGAACACTCTAATATAATAAAGGTGTGTGGCGGTATCTACCCATCACACTGACGTTACGCAAAATCCTGCATCGCGCAAGCAGAGTTTACCGCGTGACTAACATTACAACGTCCCGACATCAATCGTTGGACAGTAGCCCACCAGGCACAACACCCATCTGGTCGGAGGATCTTCCCTTTTCTATGGAAGATGAGTGAACTTTACACCCTGTTTCTCATACTTGTATAAGTGCCTCTTTTTGGAAGCCTCAAGTAATTCCCATTTTGTTGTCCTAAAAATACTAAATAGACAAATGTAAATGCGACCAATTTGAATGTAGCGCGGTTGGTCACAGTTCTAACCCAACCTTACCCATTTGGTCGGGGTGACCATAAAGTTAAAAAGAGGCTCATTTATTTAAAAAAGCGTACATCATTAGAAGCCCAAAAAGTTTTTAAAGGATCCATTAAATACTTCCCCTTTTTAATGTCATGAAACTGGAAGTTTCTATTAGTAAATCTACTCCTAAATCTCATGTTATCTGATACACTACATCTAAGTAATCTTATAAGTAGACATGAGATTCGGCAATGTAATAAATCGGGGGTCAAATAGTTCTCAGCCGACATCGACTTACTGGACAAGGAAAATATCGTGGGGAAACTACACTCCGAAATAGCCAACAGGCAGTATAGTATTTTTATTTCACGAAACGACGCGCGCTTTACTCGTGATTACCAAGTGTACGGTCAGCAACAGAAGTCGGTTAACACTGCTACTTTTTAACATAATCTAAATTAACACAAAATGTTACGATAACCTGATTTTTAGCATTTCATTTATTAGATAAGAGACAATTTTCTTTAAAATTTACATCTGTTCCGATTTTAATAAAGTATTTTTCTCAATAATTAAGATTTAAAAAAATCAAGTGTTAATCGACTTTTGTTGCTGAGTGTACAAACACGCTGTGAATGTGTGCGTGAAGACGAGTAACGTCAGCACATAACACACACACGCACACACACACTTCCGACTTCACCATTGTCTCGGACGGTACCGAGAGCTCCTGAGCTTACACACACATTCTTAGCGTGTTTGTGCACTTGGTAACCTAACCTAAGTAAAGCGCGTGTCGCTTCGTGAAATAAAACTACTATTACTGTGAAGGTCTCAAATAGTTTTTTTTTATTTTAAAATAAATTCTTTAAAAGTTATTTAAGAAAATAGACGAAAATTTACAATTCTTCCTTATCTCCGAAACTACTGAACCTAAAATTTTGACAAAAACACAAAAGTTTTATAATATTTTGTATGTGTAGCAGCAGCGGTGAGGTTTGGTGAAAACTTTGGTGTTTTATAGATTGTGTAGAGGATTTTTAAATAAAATACGATGCGTTAGTTTTTCGAGCAAAAATATGTATTCGCCATCTTACATGGTTCAAGGAGAGGGGAGAGTAGGAACAATATTTTGAATCAAAACCAATACAGTCGAGATATAGTATAACGTAGATTTTGGTCAAATATCTTGCCTCAAGATGTCGCCATCAGTAGGGGCTCACAACAGTATGCAAAAAAGTATTTAGAAAAAAATACTATAAGCTCCACAAAAGGTAAAAATAATTAAAAATTATGTAATGTCATTATGTATGACAGATAAATTAACTTAGTGACAGACACATGGTGCTCACATATAATATTTACAAACATTGTAAATGAGACGTTTTTTCTCTACTTTTATTTTAATTAATCCATGCTAATATTATAAATGTCAAAGTAACTCCGCCTGTCTGTATGTTACCTTTTCACGCCTAAACCACTGAACGGATCGTTATGAAATATGACAGATTTTTTTTCTATTGAAATTTGCCTAGCCTTTTCTCAACTATGTTGGGGTCGGCTTCCAGTCTAACTAGATGCAGCCAAATACCGGTATTTCACATGGAGCGAGTGCTTATCCGACCTCCGCAACCCAGTTACTGGGTACCTAATATGATACCCCTTGGTAAGACTGGTTGTCAGACTTTCGGGCTTCTGAGATAGGCAATCATTCCTTGTAAAATTACTCCACAACGCAGTTACTGGAATAGTTGGGAAAAGGCTAGGCAGATGCTGATTTCCAGTGCTAGACTAACCTGGAAATTCTCTTTCATAGAAAAAAGAAATATCCGCTAGTCATTATCCTATTACCAATATTCGTATTGACCATAAAGCCTTTTGATATTCATCGAATAAATTCCGCAGTAATGTAAAGAATCTATCCGTATTCTTTGATGCTTCGTCTACAAAGAATCGTCCGTCCTGATCCGTTGGGTACTATTAGGCCTCACCCAGTGGCCACGAGGTACACGGTCAAGCGACACGGGTCTTGCGATAGCGACTGCGGTGAAAACAAATGAAAGAAAAATGTTTACTCGCCACGAAAGATGACTCTTGACCGCGCCTCCCGCGCTCTTTCTGCCGCCCCGATGTTGCCCGATCCCTTCCCGCGCTCAGACCTCATAACGCTAAAGAGACCTAAAATCTTCTACTGCGCAAGTCAAACCACGTGGTGTGTCAAGTCTCATCTTTCATGGCGTTTATTGTAGTACGTGAGCGATCTAGACGCGAACGCGAAGCGGCGCGGCGCTGCGCAAAAATTGGATGCGGTGCCGTCGTTTTTGCGCGCTCAAACGACAAAGCTGCCGCATTGCACTGCATCGCATTGAATTCACGTGTCACCGCATCGGATCGCTTCACAGTCGCGTTCGCTTTGAATCGCCTACGTAGACGTCACGCAAAGAGCATGCCGCGAGACACCGCGAAACGAAAACAGATGACGCGCGCTTATCACTTGACGCAAGTCGCATCGCTAGTGGCACTTGACGCAAGTCGCATCGCTAGAGGCCGTGAACGGGTCTAACTATGGATGTAAACTGAGGGCTTAGTGCGAGTTTTTATACTTACTCGAACACGTCAAAATAAACTTCAATTTGTACTGTAACTAAATAAGCGCCGTCTGATGACTGTAATGGGAATCACAAAATTATTCCATACAAATTGACGTAAGATAACGTTAACGTAAACGAGATGGAGTAAGTATAAAAACTCGCACTAAGGCCACTGTTCATACGTTTGACATCTCACGCCCGCCTTAGCAACCGCACTTCTTCACCATGCACGAGGCCTAAAGGATAGGGATTTACTGATGTATGGGCAACGCTTACCCACGCGGAATTGTACTGTAATGTGGGATTACGGCTTTATAAAAGATCGATTATAATTACAGTAGGAATTTATGTCTACCAGTTTTATTACAGATACCGTCTTGTTACTGAACGTTTTTGATAGGGGGAAATCTTACCAGTTCGCAAAAAGGCTGCCTCTCATCCTGGATCGCAGACAAAGTCGCGGCCAATAGCTAGTTAGACATAAAGACACTTCTTATCACTTACGATAATTATCGTCACTTAATTTTGATACCTACTACTGTCGATAAAGTCAAGGAAATTGTCTATAGGTACTTTGTTTTTTTTAACAAACGAGTACTGAGTTATGTCTCTCGCACATTTCCGATATTGACAGAGTGAGATGGGTCATTGGTCGGGGTGAGGCCAACGCCATTGTTTTGTTTTGAAATTGTTATGACGCGTTCATATTGAATACTTCTAAAATTTACTGTACAGGAGACTCAACTGAATGTATTTGGTTTTTGTGGAACGGACTTTATGTTGATTACGTGGATCAATAGCAACGCAGTCAAAATTTTCGGTACACGTTTGTTAAAAAAAAAAAACAGAGTACGTATACCAATTTAAATTGTTCGTATATTCAAGTCACTACTGTCATTTTTTGAAAGTTGTATGAAATGGCTATAACACGGCAAATTGACGTAGGGTGTCAATTTCACTGACTGTCCCTACATTACTCCAACAGTTTATAGCAAAACTTTTTTACAAAAAAATACAACCGACTTCCAAAAACAACACTACAAAGTGAAAAATAACTTTAATTTCGGAAGTCGGTGTCTGATTATATGTATTTTCGTTTTTGCCACCGACTTCCGAAATTAAAGTTATTTTTCACTTTGTAGTGTTGTTTTTGGAAGTCGGTTGTATTTTTTTGTAAAAAAGTTTTTATTTTTCACTTTTTAGTGGTTCACACGTGCTTACCCCTTCACAGCGTACTGGCGTGATGTTATGTTATGAACTGGTGTAAACAATAGATAGACATGAGATTTCAGCAATCCCAGTCCATTTGCTATCATTTATTGAGGAGTTCCGTTACCTATCTCAGAAGTTCTTCATCAGATCTTCACCAAATTGAAATGGGACCACTCCGAGAAAGTACTCTTCCAAAAACTATCCAAATCGCTTCAAGTGTGCCTATAAAATTGGAAGAGTTCTGTCTATTTCTCCAGGATCCCATCATCAGATCCACCTGGGAAGTATACCCTTTCAAACAAAAAAAAAAAAAAATCCAAATCGGTCCAGCCATCTTCGAGTAATCGGGAAACATACATAAAAAAAAATAAGGTTCCGACGAATTAAGAACCTCTTACTTTTTGAAGTCGGTTAAAAATCAAAGAGTCAACAAAACTCCTTAGAATTTAAACTAGCCCAAAAAAAAAAGATAACGCTCGGTAATAAAACTGTCACCAAAGGCTGGAGTATAGTAAACTTACTCTATGGGCGATCGAAGGCTCGTTTACACGGGGAGAGTTTCCCGTCTCAAATGTCATCGCGATTATCGAAAGAAGATATAAAAGTGGACAAGTGTAAATATTATTACGTTCGATATTGCAAGAGGGGCTTGTGGCAAAGTAATAACAGCTGCACGGGTCGACAGATCAGGTAAAGCTACCTACGGTTGCCGCGGTCGGTCTGTGGATGGGTGACCATCTTTACATACTGAGACCCCTCCGTGCCTCGGAAAGCACGCTAAGCCGTTGGTTCCGGCTTTTATCCACAGATCTTTGACAGTCGTTACGGGTAGTCAGAAGCCCGAAAGTCTGACAATCAGCCTTACCAAGGGGTATCGTATTAACCAGTAACTGGGTTATGGAGGTCAGATAGGCAGTCGCTCCATGTAAAATACTGGTATTCATCTGCATCTGTAAAGACTGGAAGCCGACCCCAACTAGGGGAAAGGCTAGACAGATGATGTTGATATTGCATGTCGAGATGAGACAGTGTTCTCGCCTTTGATTTTTTTTTTTATTTATTTATTTACCAACACAAACTCATTACCTACTAGATATCCTAATGCGATAGGGTGGTTCTTATTTAGTATACTTAGTAAATTTACAAATTATATTATGCATTGTAGACTAGACGTAGATTATTGAATATTATTGAAATCCGTGATTGTAGACATAATTTTATTGTTATTTTTTAAGTTGTGCCAAACGCGTCTTCATTTTTCTGGCTGTGTAAATTGAAGTTTGATTATTTTAAATAATTTCATGTTCCGAATTTTTTTTTTTTCAATTGTTGATATAGATATTGCTTAAAATATGCACCTTACCTACTATTAATATTTGCATGCCAAAATATGGCAAATTGTGCCGTTGCACAAGAATATTTACCACCTTTGTATTACCGCATTTGTAGCAAATAAATGACTTTGACTATTATTAGGGTTATTGTTGCGAATTCATTCAAGGTGCAAAGTAATATGTCAATTCTTTCTGTGACTTCATTGAGTGAATGTAAGGCAGTAAGTATAGTAGGTAAGACTATAAAATTGTAAGCGTCGCGTCGTCGGTGTACAAAAAAAATATTTCGACTTCGAGAAAATGAGTCTCGTATGACATAGGTAATCATAGAGCAGGTTCAATTCTTCTTGCTTTAATGTAAATGCATCAATACCTACGGTAGTCGGCTGGCGAGTCCCGCCAAAGAGACTCGCTTAGACGATTGAACATTTTCGCTTCTCGACTGGCGAGAAATTACACTCGTGTAAAACAGCCTTTACGGTCGTAAAATTCACTGGGAACGAATCACCGCTATAAAACGTTAGTGATCAACCCTAGTAGTTCAAGGAGGGTTTACCAGACTGCCCCAGAAGGAGGGCTAATGCTTTTATTGAATTCATATAGAAATATAAAATTTGTTGTTACGGTTCACTTTTTACGAGCGTTCCGTTGTAAAAGGGGAAGTGTTTTCCGTGATTTTAGTGCTGTTTATATTTACAAATATACAAGTTAGTTTATCTGTTTGTTTGATATAGTTTTGTCACTAGTTATGGTACCTACCCTCGAGGAGCTCGTGGCTAAGTAACTAGCTACGCTTGCCGGGGTTTGTCCGTGGATGGGTGACCACTGACCATCTTTACCTAACGAGCCTCTTCCGTGCCTCGGAAAGCACGTTAAGCCGTTGGTCCCAGCTATCATTCGTGGATCTTTGACAGTCGTTACGGGTCGTCAGAAGCCCGAAAGTCTGACAACCAGTCTTACCAAGGGGTATCGTGTTACCCAGTTACTGGGTTGTGGAGGTCAGATAGCTCCATGTAAAATACTGGTATTCAGCTGCATCCGGTTAGACTGGAAGCCGACCTCAACATAGTTGGGAAAAGGCTAGGCAAATTGATTGAGTTATGGTACCTACCCCAAACCAATTCGTATACTTGCTATGTAAACAACGGTAACAGGAAGTATTATAACATCACCAAGATAGACAAAGAGGATTTATTGATAAGTAGCTTCGATCAAAAATTACCCAAGCAAAATTATGGGACCACAGCGCAAGCTACATCTACCAAAATATTGAAAAAAGAATTTTCTAAATCGGCCTATAACTGACGCAAATATCGATGAACATAGAGACGAACATAACCTCCTCCTTTTTTGAACTCGGTTGAAAAGGTAGCGAGCTACCCGGAAAAGGGCACGGTACTTTCAAGGCAGAAAATTAACCCACTGTACTCGTAAACTGAAACCGCGGGCACAGCTAGTTCCCTACCATAAATTATTTATCAAGTTTAAACTTCAGAGACAGCAAAGGAAGCGTTGTCAATTTACTGCTTCAGTTTGACATCGCTACAGCGCTGCAAAGCGTTTCGCTGAAGCGGCTGTGAAGCAAGTTTCAAGTACCTACTTTTGCAAGCCGCAAACCTCTACGTTAGTTCTGAAGATCGAAATGGCATGATTATGATGTACTTAAAGGGGATTGTGGCTTTAATGCTTGTTTTAATGTAAAATTATGCTGTGAATCAATATTAAAATAAGAATACTTTGTTTAGAAACGTGTACCTTAAGAAAACGTTGATCACTTTTAAGGTCGCTGTTACAAATGGGTAGTCAAATCATTACTTTTTTAAACAAAAGTATGTCTATTAAATATAATGCTTTGCATTCTTAAAATGTTTTTTGGTCGTATTGTTGATAGATGTGCAAGGTACGATTCTGAACTGTAAATATAATTTTAGATAGGTACATTTATTGAGAAATTGTTTCATAAAAAAAAATATATTTATAGTTCAGAATCGTACCATGCACATCTATCAACAATTCGGCTCAAAAACAGTTTACGAATGCGAAGCATTTTATTTAATAAACATACTTTTGTGTAAACAATGATTTGACTACCCATTTGTAACATCGTCCTTAATTTGGAGTTTGTCACATTAAACTTGCTAAAATACTTGTCATTTTGATGTCATATTACGTCACATTTTGTGACGTCGCAAATTAATCATCATCTGAATAGCCTTTTCCCAACTATGTTTGGAGTCGGCTTCCAGTCTAAACGGATGCAGTGGAATACCAGTATTTTACATGGAGCGACTGCCTAACTGACTTCCACAACTCAGTTACTGGGTAATACGATATCCCTTGGTAAGACTGGTTGTCAGACTTTTGGGCTTCTGACGACCCGTAACGACTGTCAAAGAACCACGAATGACAGCCGGGACCAACGGCTTAGCGTGCTTTCCGAGGCACGGAGCAGTCTCGGAGTGGCACCCATCCAGGACCAACCGCGGCAAGCGTAGCTTAACCTGATCGATCGACCTGTGCGGCTGTTATTAGCCACGAGTAATATGAGGAGAGAAGGAAGAGGAGAGAGGAAGAGGGCATAGACAACTGACAATCGTTTTCAAAGCGTTTCGTATTTCTGCAACGGCTTTCAACAGGATTGACATAAGCTTTTCGGTAGCTATGTCAGTCCAATACATTTTTGACATTTCCATCGCTGATAGAATGTGACTTTGTCTAGGCTCTAAGGTTCTAAGTGTGGTAATGGTTCATTAGTCGAACGTAACTAAATGTATCAGTTATTAAAAGAACTAATGTTAAGTTATACAGGATGTAATTTTAATCACTGTTATCCTCTTAAGGGGTCATTGTACTCATCATTATGAACAACTTTTATTATGAGACCAAAACTGTAATCGCGAAAAAAGTTCAGCTGTTCTCTACATTTTGACGAGTCATGCGAACATAAATGTAACAGCAGATTTTTTTTCGCGACTTCGGGTTTGGTCCCGTAGTAAAAGGTGTAGTTTTTAGCGAAGTTAGAATACATTCTAATTTCGCTAAAAATCTAGGAAAATATATTCTCAATAATGTTTGGAAAACTATTTTTTTTATTAAAAAAAAAATAAAAAAAATAAACATTTATTTCAGACAAAAAATAAAGTCCATAGGCAAGGCAAGGTTGTTAGTATCAAGAATTTTGCTTATAACTAATGTTAGTAATTATAAAAATTAAAAAAAAAAAACAAACTACACACACAGTTTCCCCTGCACAGCAGGCTCATCGGTCTCGCAGCACATGGAGTTCAGTGAACCTACTGAGCAGAACAGTATCGGTTCTCTCGCCAATCATCCCTAGGACGCTATTTGATTTTATTGACATCGATGATTTTTTTACTTCATTCCTAAAACCATAAATTCAAATTGACGTTTGACGTTCAAATAAAACGTTGAAACGCTCGACTCTCAGCGTAGTTTGAATAGATGACATTTGATTTTGGAATCACTTATCTCTAAATAACACTAACAAAGCATTCCAAATAACTTGATCCGAAAATACCGCTATTCCGAACCGCGCAATCCCTAATGAATGTTATCCCAAATAACTGCAGCCCACAAGCCTAACAATGAGTGTGTGTCGTGTGTGTGTGTATCGAATATTTGTTCCGGTGTAGTAGATGAATACTATCGACCAAAGAACATCGGCCAAATTTCTATAGAAGCTGGACCTGAGTTTTATTTTCAGTGTACAGAAACAAATTATAGTGAGATTTGATTTTTTTATGTAGTAAACACCATCCCGTTTGAAAATAATATCTAAATAGCCAAGATATTCATTTAACAATGAAAGAAATACTTTTGAGGTTAGAATAAATAAATAAGTCGATTTAATGCTAGGCAGACACACAGTTTTATCCGACAGCGGCGAAGCTAAGCGGTAGTTATCAGTCCGTATAACAGTCAATGCAAGGACAAACAACAGAAGGAAATCCAAAACAGTACAGAACGTATCACAATATTCACACGAACAACAACAACAATGCGAAATTGCGAATTATCGCCGCCGGGTGTCAAATTGACACCCGGCGACACTGTCAATCAATGGCGCGCGTCGATGACATATTATGACGTTCCGTTGTATGCAATTGAATAAAATGCTGATACTTACTATGTACCAACATAATTATTTTTATGACAAGAATCCAATACATAATAAAAACAGCACTAGTTAATTTGATACAAAAGTATATAGAATTGAATTACATATAATAACTATACAGAAAAACGTGAATAATTATAATCTTTGAGTACTAAATCATTTCCTAAGCAAAGTTAATCGTCAATAGGTGCTTTCTGAACATGTTATTCTAAATAATTTCCAAATTATGCTATAAACAAAAAAATGTGCATATCTTTTTTTTCTGACGACTTAAATATCTATTTCTTATGTTTTTTAAGACCTTCAAAATAATGGATTTTTTCATATAGATGGCATATCTGTACACCACCGCCTCGTCGTCAGGTACGATTTGGCCGTCCTTCTTTCCGCACGTTCACCTTTAAGGTGCTCACGACTAGATCGCCCATAGATGATGCATTCGTTTTGACCAATTATAGGATGCACGTTTATTTTTAATTTGATTTGTTACCATTTTCTGTTATTTTTTAGGGTTCCGTACTTCAAAAGGAAAAACGAAATCCTTATAGGATCACTTTGTTGTCCGTCTGTCTGTCTATCAGTCTGTCAAGACCCTTTTTCTCAGGAACGCGTGGAGGTATCAAGTTGAAATGAATGTCAAACACGTAGGTATATATGGTGCCTTGGAGCTCTAAAAAAATCAAGCTTCCATATAAAAAAAAATACGGTAATTTTATATGACATATTTTGATACTCGCAAGTAAATCAAAACCTATAGGGTACTTCCCATTGACCTAGAATCACGAAATTTCTATAATTGGATGTTTTGATTAGGATATATAATACTTTTTATCCCGGTTTTACGTTCCCGTGGGATAACTTCCGACATCCACGCGGGCGAAGCAGCAGACAAAAGCTAGTAATGAATAAAATCTTAAATTCTTAATTTAATGGTTTTAATTAATAATTAATACAGTCACGCACTGGGTATAGAAGCTTGAAATTTAGCACAAAAGTTCCTTACTATGACGAAAATGAGCACATGGATTTGTGAAAATTCATGCCCTAAAGGGGAGATAAGGGATGACATTTTTTATGGAAGGTCGTAATTTTTTGCACGGCTTGTTATTTATAAATTGAAATGGCAAATAATTATTTATTTTCATATAATTTTTTGGTGTCCTACCTGTTCTAATCGATCGAAAATATGTTTATTCCAGATTAAGAAATAGCGTAAGTAATCGATTCTAGTCTCGATTATAAACAAAACCTAAGTACATCAGGTTTTGAGTAATTTCAACAACACTGCAGTAGTATTAAAAACAACCGAAATTAAAGTCATCAAAACAACACCGCACCTGAAACCTATCCGAAACGAAAAATACACCACAAAGGTAAAAAAGATAGGTCAAAGTTTTTGTTAAATCGCTTTCATCCAATACCGGTATCAACTGGATATTGGCGGCCGCCGGCGGTTTGAGCCGGTTCTAGCCGGTTATAACCAACATCGTTTGGGCTACCAAAATATTTGGTATTGCATGGAATAGAGTGTAAACGTTATTTCGTACCCTTTATTAGAAAATGAGACCTGATAACAGAACCTTTTCGGATCGTTTTCTGATACCAACTTGTTTTTTTTTTGGTCGTTTTGTGCTTTATACTTACATAGTTAGGTTTGTACTAAACTGTATGTTCCTAAAATGGATCTTTTTGTAGTCTTTAGGGATATTATTAGTACCTATGTTTTCTTAAAGAACATTTCTTTTGATCGAAAATATTAGGTCCTTACTCCTTACCTATTAAATTGCCGATTTTCGATACCGGTTGTATGAAGATATTTCATTCTATTTAGAATTCTAAATTCAAATTAATTTTATAATATAGTGTTATTTTTATTTTAAACCGTTTGTTTTTTTGCTTTCCAGCCGTTTGATTTTTCTTTGATATCGATGTTTCCGTAACCATGGAAATATCGAAATTATGCGCTATTTTCGTATACGAGTTCCGTTGTGGCACCAACGTAGTACAGACAGCACGAAATATTAACGACATGTATGGACAAGGTACCGCAAGTGAACGCACGGTGGATTTTTGGTTTGAGCGCTTCCATTCTGGAAATTTTGATCTCAACAATCAAATGAGCCTCGAGGAAAATTTTCAAGGCGACACCGCCTGTCACCAGGATTTCTATAGGAGAGGCATCAACGAACTTTCATTAAAATGGCAAAAGTCAATCAACAATATTTCTTTAAAAAAAAAATAGCGTTTGATTGTTGGAAATTTCATAGGACCAAATCAAAGTATCTTTACGTCATGTGGCTTTAGGCACTTGGCTATAAGTTTTAACCGTGAAAGAAGTAAGTAGATATCTGGCGATGAGATGACCATGGATCATGGAGCTTAGGAAGACCGATTGCGTTGGAGAGATGGGTCGATGGACAAAAAAGTTTACAAGGATCTGACGGCCTACACAAAGTGTCATTCTATCAGCGATAACAATCAATCTAACTAGCCCTTTCCTAAGGATTGGCTTCCTGTCTAACTGGATGGCGCTGAATACCAGTACTACGACTGAATATCTGACCTCCACAACCCAGTTACTGGGTAATACGATACCCCTTGGTAAGACTGGTTGTCAGACTTTCGGGTTTCTGACGACCCGTAACGACTGTCAAAGATCTAAGAATGACAGCTATGATCAACGGCCTAACGTGCTTTCCGAGGCACGGAGGGGTCTCGGTATGTAAAGATGGTCATCCATCCCCGGGCGTACCGCGGCAAACGTAGCTTAACCTGATCGATCGACCCGTGCGGCTGTTATTACTTAGCCACGAGCCCCTCATTCTATCAGCGGTAACGATGATGAAAGAGTCAAAAATGTATTTAGTAGCTAGTACTGAGGTCATAAGTCATAAGTCATAAGTCATTTAATCATTTGTTAACATAGGTACAATAATAGTTGTTAAAAAAATATATACAAGCGCGCTATGCTATACCAGAAGGCGTACAAATATTTATGGATGGCATTTAAACATAATTTATTAATAAGTTACATAATTAAAACAATTCAATTTCTCAAAAATAAAAAATAAAATATTAATGTCAAAAGGAAAAAAAAAAAATATAATAATAAGTTTACTACATCAATAATCAATATAAACAAAAAAAGTGAGAAAAAAAAAATAATAATAATATAACAATTCAAATAATACAAAAATGTCACGTGTTAAAAAGAAAAAGACATAATCACAGTCAACGAGTACCAAGTAACCAGTCATTGCAATTTGTCTGCCAAAAACTCTGATATGTCGTAATACGCTTTATTCAACAGTAAACATTTAAGCTTTTTCTTGAATAAGTTTATGTTTAATTCTTTAATTGAACTAGGAATGTGATTGAATATGATTGGTGCCATACAGAAAACACTTTTTCGCATCAATGCTGTATGGGACCTTTTTACGCACAAGTTATTGTTCTGTGAACGAGTTCGTTTGTGATAAAATGATATTCTAGTAAACAGGTCTGGATTGGTTTTAACAAATACAGCTACCTCAAAAATATATAAACAAGGAAATGTCAATAATTTGTATTTGATAAACAATGGCTTACAAGAATCTAAACTGTGGAGTCTGAACATTGACCTAATGCACCTTTTTTGTGCTTTAAAAACTAATTCCCTGTTGGTTGAGTTACCCCAGAAAATTACACCATATCTCAATACAGAACTCACCAAACCATGATATGCTGTGACTAAAGCATCGACGTTAATCACTGTGGTCAGTTTGAATAGGGCATAGGCTGATTTGCTAATTCGTTTAGTTAGCTCCTCCGTGTGTGCTTTCCAGTCCAATTTTTTGTCAATCGTTAAACCTAGGAATTTGGATGTATCTACTTGTGTTATAATTTTATTGTTATAACATACTCTCATATTGGTATTCGCACGTTGGCTAAACATCATTAATTTCGTCTTATCAATATTTATTTTTAGATTATTATTATCTAACCATTTCACTATGGAGGTTATTGTCTGAGTGACAACATAATTGTGGCTTAGATCATCAGTACTTTTAATGGTCACAGTGCTGTCATCAGCAAACAGTGTCATAGGGTGCCTTGTTACTTTTGGTAGATCATTTATATATAATATAAAAAGTGGGGGCCCTAAGACGCTGCCCTGGGGCATACCATAAGCAACTGTGCGATAACTAGACTTATAGGATCTTTGACATTTAGTTTTGGGATCAATATCGTTTATTTCAACGTACTGTTTCCTGTTCCGCAAAAAAGAATGTATTAAACTGAGGATATTCCCTCTAATACCGTACGCATCCAGTTTATCGAGCAAGATATTGTGATCAACATAGTCGAATGCTTGAGTCATGTCACAATAAATTGAACAAACAGGTATTCTTTTGTCAACATTCGTAGTAACATTGTTCAAAAAGTCATATATTGCCATATTGATGGTTTTGTTTTTTCGGAAGCCTTTCTGTTCGTCAGTTAATATGTTTCTTTTATCTAGATATTGAAAGATTTGAATATAAATATATTTTTCAAATATCTTAGATATTACTGGCACAAGCGCAATGGGTCTATAAGACTCCAAGCATTCCTTGTCTTTTTTTTTAAACAAGGGTTTAATTACAGCTGTCTTTAGGTTGGTTGGGTAAGTACCATGTGATATGCACAGATTGAGAATATGGCTCAGATGACCACCAATGCAGTCTGATACATGTTTAATTATTTTGGTAGAGATGCCATCATTACCTACACTGCCAGAATTTTTCAAAGTTTTAATTATAGCACAAATGTCATTTTCATTGCTTGGCGCCATAAACATCGAGGTACTGATCTTTTCTATATTTGAAGTCACTTGTACACCGCAATTCGTTACAGGTTTTATTTTTTCAACAAAGAAATCGTTAAATGCGGTCGCTATATCAGGTGGATGCGTCACTATTTTAGCTCCTATTTTAATGCTACGAATTAAATTATTATTGGGCATATTCAATTTAGTTTGATTAATTATTTCCCACGTAGTTTTAGACTTATTAGATGATGATTTGATCTTGTAATTATTCTGAGCACGTTGCGTTAATTTTATTATTTTATTATAAACTGCTGAGTACTTTTTAAAGGCTTTTTTGTCTTGTTCATTGTGGTGCAGTCTGTAACGCCACAGGAGAGCTCTTTTATTCTTGCTACATGTTTTAATACCGCGAGAGACCCATAGCGGTCTTTTGTGTAATCTAATAGTAATACGCTTAAACGGAAAACATAGGTTATAAAGAAGAGTAAATGTCTCCAAAAAATTATTATAGGCTGCGTTCGGATCATCAACCTGATACAGTTCCGAAAAAGAAACACTTTGCAAACATTCCCTAAACTTATTCATATTAACCAGACTATAGTCACGGCGTTTGATATACCAATGCTTCATAACACATATTCTTTTGGTTGGAACCTTGAGTATTTGACAGGTGTGATCTGAAAGTGCAAAATCTATTACGTCACAATTACATTTCTTACCCAGATTATGCGCAAAAAGGTCTATGCAAGTGTTACTAGACAGTCTAGTCGGCTGATTAATTGCGAATTTAAAGTTAAAATTGAGTAGAATACATTCCAGTTCTAATGTGATATTACTACGCTTCAAAATATTAATGTTAAAATCACCACATATTACAACATTTCGCTTATTTTTCTTTGTTATTAATTGACATAATTTGTACAGTTGCTCAAAAAAACAGGTCAAATTGTTTGCATTAGGAACTCTGTAGATGCAGATTACAATGGTACCTGTATGAGTCAGTTCTATAGCACAACACTTGAATGTGCTACTAATTGCTATGTTCCGAACTTCAGGAATTTCTTTCCAATGGTGTCCCTTTTTTATCAAGATACATGAACCCCCTCTTTTGGTATCTTTCCTGCTAAAACAAGTAGCCAGATTGTAGTTCGGGATTGAGAGATATTGCTCATAGCCAGCCATCATAAAATGTTCCGTTATGCAAACAACATCAACGTCAACATTTTTGGCCATGAGTTCTTCTATACATACAGAGAATGCGTCCGCTTTATTTAATAGTCCTGCAATGTTTTGATGTAGTATATTTATATAGGTCCTGCAATATGTTGAAAAATCTGTGAAATTGACAGCTTTTTATTATTATTTACAGTATAGATGATTACAATTTAACATCCTACTAATATTATAAACTAGCTTCTGCCCGCGGCTTCGTCCGCGTAAAATTTCTTGTTCCCCCGACCCATCCCGACGCATCGCATCACCTGGGCACGCTATTACTTCGTTTTCGCTTAGCGTTCTTTCTGACTTTTTTCTTTTTGCTCGGCTCCTAAAGGTCATAGCGTGATGATAAATAGCCTATAGCCTTCCTCAAGAATTGGCCTATCAAATGCAAAAATAATGTTTCAAATCCGACTGGTGGTTCCAGAGATTGAGCGCGTTCAAACAAACAAAAAAACAAACTCTTGCTTTATTGTGAAAGTTTAGTTGCTTGTTATTCAATCACGCAAAAACACGCAAAAACATACAAAAACGGATTTGGAAATTTGGTACACAGATAGTTTATAACTTGGATAAACACCTATATAGTTATTGCACGTAGACCACTTGGGATACGCAGATGAGGTCGCGGGCAGAAGCCAGTTAATAAATAAACATTATCTAAACCACTATTATTGTTCACTGACCCCTAATGTTTCAACCATTAGAAACAAAACACTAATTGTAACAGAGCACACTCACCTTCTACTGAAATTGCATTTAAATTAATATAAGTACTTAGGGTGGGTTGCACCATCTTACTTTAACAAAAACAAACATCGCACCTTCAGTTTGATGTTTGTTATTGTTAAAGTAAGATGGTACAGCCCATGCTTGTTAAAGTTCCTGTTAGACGAAAAATGGGTTGTTCCATTTGACAATTTGTTAACTGACGTCATAATTTTGAAGCATTTCCGATCGAGCACCTATTTTTTGAGCACCGAAGGTGTTCCCATCTGAGCATCAATCAGTATTTTAACGCGGTGCTCAAAAGGGAACTACACACATCAAAAGTGTCTAGGGATCAAGCATTTTTATGCGGATTTCTTGAGATTGAGATGTGGCTTTGTAATAAATTTATGATTTTATAAATTTATATGGATCCTTTTTGGTGCATTTCATAATTTGAATCAGGAACTGTGAATCAAATTCGAGTAAAAGATGAAAATCAGCTGTCAATATTTTCCCTATAAAAACATACAACGCATTGAAGACATTATTAGTGCTACTGTTTCCCTACTACTGATTAAAACCAACGTTATTATGGAGCGGCGACGTCATTTAAGCAGGGAAGAAATGCTCAGAGCCGTGGGAATGATAGAAGCTGGTTCCCGGCAACGTACTGTGGCTTTAGCTCTGAATACAAGTCAGAGTGTTATCAGTCGACTTTGGACACGTTACCGAAGCACTGGTACCGTGGCTGAGCGCCATGGAGGACGGTATCGCTGCACCACACGGAGACAAGACCGATACATTCAAATCTTAACTCGAAGAGCTCCAACTATAACCGCCATGATGTTAGCCGTGAGGCTTCATCACTCTTCAGGGAACTTAATTAGCGACCAAACAGTCAGAAACCGCTTGCATGAAGTGAACCTTCATTCCCGAAGACCGCTACGGGTACCACCTATAGCAATGCACAATCGTAGGATTCGATATCAATGGGCTCTTGAACACAGAAATTGGGCAGAAGAACAATGGCGTTTCGTGTGCTTTTCTGATGAGTCTCGTTTTGGTATGAGACCGGATACAAGACGTATACGACACTGGAGAACCCCTGGACGCCAACAGCGATTAAAATCCTGCCAGGAAGTCCATCCTTATAGTGGTGGAACCATCATGGTATGGGCGGGTATTTGGATCGGCGGAAGAACTGAGTTGATTTGGATCAGAGGCAACCTCAACGCTCAAATTTATGCTGAGACGATTGTATCAGACGTCATCGTTCCTCTACAAGTGCAAATCGGTCCCTTATTTCAGTTAATGCATGATAATGCACGACCGCACACCGCAAGAGTTGTAAGACAGACTCTCGCCGCAGCTAACATCAATGTCCTGCCCTGGCCTGCTCAGTCGCCAGACTTGAACCCGATTGAGCATGCATGGGATATGCTACAGAGAAGAGCTCTGCCGAATATGGAGGGTATCCAGTCGCAAGAAGACCTTTTTTTGTTGTTGCAACGAACATGGGCGGCCATTCCACAGCGTGATTTGGATGAACTCATTTTGAGTATGCCAAACCGATTTTCTTGTGTTGTTAGTGTTCGCGGTAGAAACACGGATTATTAATTGTTTAAGTTACCCAATAAAATTTTAAAGAAAACTGTTATTTCAGTCTTTTTTTCGAACTTTAATGTTAGTGGTTCAAATGTCAAAAATCCCTTTATTAGGAAAATGGCAAATTTCTTTATTAATGCAAAGGTGACTTGGTTTATCGTTACTGTGACAAACGAAAACACTTTATTTGATGAATCCTTAAAGAAAATTTTAATTAATATCAATCAGGAGAAAAGTTATTGCAAAAATATATGTTGATCCCTAGACACTTTTGATGTGTGTATAAAAAATATTCAACTTTATTCCCTTTTGAGCACCTACGGTAGCTTCTAGTGATGGGGTGTTTAATAAAACATATCGATACAAATTGGCAGTACTTTTGAGCATCATGGGATACCTTGAGGGCTTTGACCTTGACCTCAGGGTCACTGACCTTAAGGTCAAGGTCAAAATTCCGAAAGTCAAGGTCGCTTTTTTTCCTAGTCACTGACTTTGACCTCAAGATCATTGCCCTTGAGGTCAAGGTTAGAACTCCGGAAGTCCAATTCGCGGTTGGTATTTCTGTGTAAAAGGTTTAAAGTAACCTAACCAATACCTAACTTCGGGGTGTCTCGCGCTCTGTTGCATCTTCGCCATGTCGAGCGAAGGGCATCCCGAGGTTTGGTTTGGTTTTAATTTTGACCTTTACCTCAAGGTCTATGATCCTGAGGTCAAGATCTTTTATATTTGACATTACGGTGTAACAGCAGGTAGTCATTCTATGGTCATTTTAACTTTGACAGAAACTATAACCTAGCCCTTGGTGTAACCCACCCCTAGTGTACATTAAAATACGAGTATATTAAGAGCTCGTGGCCAAGTAATAACAGCCGCACGGGTCGATCCACTAGGTTAAACTCAAACTCAAAAACTCAAACTCAAAGCATTTATTTCAATTAAACCAATTACAGGCACTTTTGAATTGTCAAGGGGTCGGTCAGTCAAAAAGATGAAGCTAGGCGCCCATTCCAAAGCATAGTAGGTACCTATGGAGAAGAACGGGCAAGAAACTCCACGGACACTTTTAAATCAAGATATGGTTACAAAATAATGGTTACATCATTCATGTTGAAATTTCACATGTGAGAACGATGCAGAACGTTAAAAGCGTCCTTAAAAAAAAAACAATTCAAATATTTAAATTAAATTAAAATAAGCCGTGGCCGCTAAGGTATGACCAGCCTTCACTGACAGCGCTTGTTCACGAACCTGACGCATGGATTAGCTAAATGATCCAACACGCGCCACCATCAGCGAGACATTAGAGTAAGATACGCTTACCGGGGTTGGTCTGTGGATGGGTGACCCTCTTTATATACCGAGCTGTCACTCGTGGATCTTTGACAGCCGTTACGGGTCGTCAGAAGCCCGAAAGTCTGACAACCAGTCTCACTAAGGGGTATCGTATTACCCAGTTACTGTGTTTTGGACGTCAGATAGGCAGTCGCTCCATGTAAAATACTGGTATTCAGCTGCATCCGGTTAGACTGGAAGCCAACCCCAACATAATTGGGGCTAGGCAGATTGAATAAAATACGAGTATAATTCTGTGGCTTGGTGCTAAAAGGGTCAAAGTACGTTTTTGTGAGAAATGAGATTTTAGTGCCAAATTATTGAAAAAGTGATATATTTATGTGTACTAAAAGGGCGTAACTGTAACGCCAACCTCTCAAAAGATACTATGTTGAAAAGGCCAATGTGGTGTGTGCTTTATACTGTTACACAAAAATTATTAAGTGTTAAAAGGGCTGCAGTGTACTTAAGCCAAGGGAATTTAAAAATAAACACTACGCTAGTAATATAGTCGGAACTAAAACGACCAAAGTTAACTTCCGTTTTTGTGATACTATCTTTGCTTTGGCTGCATAATTTAATAACTTCTATATCTATAATAATAAAAGGAAAGCGTGACTGACTGACTGACTGACTGATCTATCAACACACAGCTCAAACCACTGAACGGATTGGGCTGAAATTTGGCACACAGATAGTTATTATGACCTAAAAATCCGCTGAGAAGGGGTTTTTGGAAATTCGACCTTTAAGGGGGTGAAAAGGGTGGATATTGTTTGTATGAAAAATCTTATTCCTTGAGTTAATAAACTTGAAACTTGGCATTAATATTTATCTAAGTAAATTATGATTTTTGTGATTTTTGTTTTTTTAAACTACCCCTAAACGGGAATTGGGGGTGTCAAAGTTTGTATAGAAAAATTTTAACGCGCAATCCAATTAACTCAAAACTCAGTATTTATACTTAAAACCATAAATAAAGAACAATTTGTATCAGGGTTTTTAGAAAATCTACCTCTTACGGGGTGAAAAGGGGTAATCATTTTCATTTACATTGGGCTTCATTAACTCGAAAATTGGTGTAAATAATCTTGGGGGTGAAAACACGAAATACAATTTACATGAAAAATTTTATACATTTGTTTAATTAACTTGAAACTTGGCACAAATGCTTGAAATCGATCCCTGAAGGGACAAAAAGGGGTAATACTTTTTTATTGCAGCATCTTACGGCGTAGCTTGATTTCTTAAACAATTTTATAAAATAATCTTTGAGTCAAGTTACGGAAATGAATCAATCCAAAATCCAAACGAATTTTCTAAGTTCCACTCCTGTGGGGGTGAAAACAGGGTATATGGTTTATATTAAAAATCTTATTCCTTTGGTTAATAAACTTGAAACTTGGCAATATTTGCTTCAGTAAATAATAAAGATTGACACTTTTAGTTTTTTAAATACAACCCCTCACAGAGTATATTTCAGGGGGTGTCAAAGTTAGCAAGGAACAATTTTAACGCGCTGTCGGATTAACTTGAAACTCGTACTAATATAGTCTGACCGTTTGAGTACTTTATGCGGCCTAGCCAAATGTTCTTTCTTTGATATTATTCGTCGAGTCGTTGAGCTCCATAAGTACTGAGTTGAGCTATACGATTACCGAGTCTGACAAATGCTTGCACTGACTGGACGGGTCCACTCAAACTTGTGTGATTCTTTTCTCAAAAAACCATTTCTGACCCTAATCGAGGAATTATGTCGACTCCATCTAGCTTATTTTTTCTTTCTTAATATGACTATCAAAAGTGATTCTGATATCCTGTTTATAGAATAAATTTCATTATAAATCCATAGTAATATTATAAATCCGTAAGTAATTCTGTCTGTATGTTACCTTTTCACGCCTAAACCACTGAGCGGATTTCGATAAAATTTGGCAAAGAGATAGATGGCATCCTAGGAAAGGACCTAGGCTACATTTTGTTTTAAAAATTAACCTAAAGGAAGTAATATAATAGGGGATGAAAGCTCGCGAAGGAGGAAGCGGAACGCGTGAGGGAGAGGCAACAGCCGCGCCCTCGCGCCCCTAGCCGCCGTAGGAGACGCCCTGGGCGGCGGGAATCGATTGCCGATTCCCGGCCACCGTAGGCGCGGGCTTGCGGACGACGAGTAATGGGCAGCTCGCCGTCCGGTAAGGACCAGGCCCGGGTCGACGGCGCGTTGTGTTCCACGCGCGCCTCAAAGAGATGTCAGCAGTGACGGGGTCAATTGGGCCGATGCCGCCGGGGTCGCGGGTAGTTCGAAAGAGATACCGTGGCCCTGGCACGGGCAGCTGAAGGAACATGGGTGGGTTTTAGTCAGTAAAAGTCTGACACGCCCTCCCGCTCTGCCCAGAGCGGGAGAAGTCATTTGATGATTTCCCATCCACAAAAAAAAAAAAAGGCCTACTAGCATCGCAAATCACAAAATACGTTGAGCGCTAAACGAATATTTATTATTATTCTATTTCTCTTAATTTTGAAGCTGTCAGGGATGGAATGATGTTTTAAATATGTTCAGCGCTAACTGTATTTATGGTTTTTGGTGCAAGCGGGCCTTGGAATCATAAAAACCTGTTTTATGTCTATAAAAGATTATTTGAATTTATTATCTCTCTCTGAATTTGTTATATTTAGATTTTATGTCTATTTGTTACCTTTTCACGCTTTAACGGATGACCTGGGTTCGAACATAGGATAATTCTTATTCCGGTAGTACGTTCTCCTGGGATAATTTCCGAGTTACACGCGAGCGAAGCCGAGGGCAAAAGCTAGTATAATATATATCCATACGCAAAATACGCGCATTTTCGTGGAGTTGCGGATAACAGCCCGTATTACCTATAATATATTATTTAATAAAGCAAAATAGACCAATCTAATACATTGGCTCATTTTGCATTTGCACTAAAGACAATAATATTTTTACTATCCTCTTCTATTATACTAAATAGACCAAAGTTACCATTTGTCATTAACATAGGATTCTTGTTTATGACACATTTTACAATATACCATGTAAATAATAACTATCAATTCTGGTTCATTCTTCGAATGCTTATTACTGAAAATAAGGATTATTGACAATGGCCCTTTTAACAACAGGCCACAGAATTATATTACTGTTAATTACGATCAAAACCAGAGCGTATCAAGTGGTCTATTGTACTGATAATCAATTAAATTGGCATAAATTAATTAGTGAATACCGGAACATTGGTGCGGGGTCACGCTCACGCATTGAATCGCTACCTATTCTATTTTATTGTGACTGGCAAAAGCATCCTGAAGATTATTGTGGAGAGGCCAGACTGCCGCTTTCTGATGCACTGGTCCCGTAGACATAGTTGCGGGCCCGGTGCTGAGGAAAGATATTTAAATTAATATTTTATGTAGAGGTTAGGGGCATGCCGCTGCTGCGTGTGCCGGTGGCGCGGACCAACTTGCTGCAGCAGGCGCCCCTCACGCGCGATTTGCGGGCGCTCAACGCGATATCACAACAGGTCGATCTATTTAGCTGCACACTGAGTGAATTTACACGAACTGCATATTGTATTACTTCTCAAAATTAATAATACTGACTGTTCGATAGATATTGCATAATATTAGAAATACATGCAAGTTGTTATTACCTATATTAGACACTCGTATAAGTACTTACTAGAACTAACTATTGCATTAGGTAATTAAGACCTGTAATAATAGTTGTGTTATATAAATATATAAATAAATGTTTTAGTTTATTTTAATTGTTTTGATTTAATTTTAATTTAACTTTGATTTTATTGACTTGTTTTTTAATTAATTTATTAATTTATTTATTTTACCATTTATGTACACACAGAAAAATACATAGAGACACAACATAATTTATAGTTGAAGTACAAAGATACTACTTATTTCTCAAGAAATTTCTTCCAGCAGACCTGCGAAAGGAGAAGTGAAAAAGAAATGTAGACAATAGTGTGTGAGAATAAGAAGAGAAGAATATGAAATGTGAAGTCTTAAACTAAAACATTAAATATACCTACACGTATAATGCAAAACTTAGATAGGCAGTCGCTCCATATAAAATACTGGTATTCAGCTGCATCCGGCTAGACTGGAAGCCGACCCGAACATAGTTGGGAAAAGGCTGGGCAGATTGATTGATTGTATATTGCAAAACTTAACATATACTTAAATACATACATAAAGCTAAAATATATAAACATACATATACTAGATATAAATTTAATTTTGATTGATTTTTTGATTTTAATATTGATTTTAAGTTTTAATTTTAACTTTGATTGTGATTTTAACACTAACATAGTTTGTAAGTTCTAATAATAGCCAAATACAATACCTATGAATGATTTCCGAAATAAAAGATTGAATTGAATTATTTTTCTGTCAGGAATATTCTTCTTGAATGCCTCGTTAGTCTAGTGATCACAAGCGCTACTGCTTAGATGAGGCTTCGATTCCACAGGTCAGGAAAAGTATTATTGGGTTTTTCCATTAGAAATTTCTCAATAGCAGCCTGGAGTCTGGATTTGTGCCCGGTTGTTGGCAATAGGCTCGCCCCCTATTACTTGGGACCTAAGCTTCGGCCACACCTGAGCGACCAAAGCGACTGCGAAGTGGGAGCGTCAGTCGCGCGTCGGACGCTGCCCGTGTTATCTTATGGAGCCTTGCACATCTGCGTGACCGCGACGCGGAAAGATCGCGTTTGCAAAGCGGGATGCAGTCGGACGCACGCGTCTTGTGGTCAGACGTGTGTAGAGCTTGTCTACTCTGAACAAGGCAGAATTTTATGAATAGTGACTTATTTTTGTTCAGACTTTCTGTTGTTGTTGTTGTCGGTCCTTTTTTTTTCGTCCCTGACCGATGGAATATACGGTCCTTTGTTTTCGCCAAAACGATATGTTACGGTCCTTTGTTTTCGTCAGGCGACTTTATATTGTTGGACAATAATTTAGGTGACATACGACAATAGACGTGCGGCTTCAGTGACCATTCCCTAAAAATGAGGTTCGCAGTTCGCGCTGTAGTCGCGCACGTGTGCACGTAAAAGTATTGCGTTGTAGAAGCTCCCGGATCGGGTCCCGCGTCCCGCTACTTGACGCGCAGGTCTGGCCATGCATTTTAAACTTAGCTGGTCAAATGTGGTTGTTTACCTCCGCCTAACCCTCGGGAATTATAGGCATGATGTTATATTATGTATTATTCTTTTTCTTCTCTCTTTTCGATATGAACTATGAGAATAAGGTATGGCGTGGTAGGAATTATGGCCGGTTAATAGGAGGTAGAGCCCGTCTAAGCCAAAATAACGCGCCCATCTACTTAAATTAGTGTACAGACCGTTCACTATTGCTTAAGCTGACAACAACAGCTTAAAACCAATGGTGCCAACATAACAGCCAAGGGACAATTTATAGTGAACGGTCTGTACATTAATTTAAGTAGATGGGTGCGTTATTTCAGCTTAGACGGGCTCTAGCGCATCAGATTTTTCAACTTATCATAGAGCTGTGCTGTGGGGAGTTAGTTGCGTCACTTCTTCCCAGCTAAAGCACTAGTGTACGGTGCACGTACATGGTTTTTGAAATTGTCATGTAATAAGTGCTGGATGGTTTGCTTGATAGTCACCTAAGTAAGCATATGGATCTGCACGAGGCCAAGTTTGATTTCAAGGCTGGGCAATCGACTGAAACTGCTGTACTGCGACTCAAGCATACTGTTCAGTACTATGTTACGACAAAAACGCCTATATGTGGTTGTTTTTTGGACCTGTCGAGGGCATTTGATCTTGTGTCTTATAACGTGTTGTGGGTTAAGCTCCGGGAAACCAGCACACCCAGGGATATCATAAATATATTAAGTTATTGATACGGAAACCAAACCAATAATGTTAAGTGGGCGGGCTCATGTTCGTCAGAATATAGGTTGGAGTGTGGAGTGAGATAGGGAGGCTTGTCTACACCACGACTCTTCAAAGTTGTAGTATCTTTGCACTTACATGCGCGGCCTACATTAGTCAGCATGACAATCATGCAGCAGCAGCAGCAGCATGCAGAGCACGGATGATGATTTCTGTACCAATATTTAATTTAGTAATTATTTAGACGCGGTTTGGGTCGGACAACTTGCATTTTTATTTCCTGTTTCGAGCCCGTTGGCCCTCACTGATAATTGCACCGACATTATACAATTAGTGTTAGGGTGTGTTTTCATTTGCACCCTACAACTGGGAAGTGGTGATGGACGGGCGTTTTGAGGGATTGTCTTAATTTATTTTGACGTTCAAAAAGCTTAATTTGAATAAATTACTTTTGATTTTGATTTACAGTAGGTTACGGTTAAATAGGTTTACATTGTTTGTAACGTTACATTGTTTTGTTTGTTACATTGTTTGAAACGCATGTGACTAAAAGAGTGATGAATATACATGTTGATGGATGGAGAGACAGAGGAAGGCCAAAGAAAAGATGGATGGATTGTGTGAGGAATGATATGAAAGAGAAGGGAGTGAATGATAGCGTGACGGTTGACAGGGGAGAATGGAAGAAGAAAACGTGTTGCGCCGACCCCAAGTAATATGGGATAAGAGCAGGAAGATGATGACATTGTAAGTTATCGACTTGAAGATAGTATGGATAACGGGCTGGTGTCCGCAAGTCATCGTCCAAGCCTGTAGTTTTTGCGTACAGGTGGGAAAATCAATCATTCAATCCGCCCCAGCTCCTCAAGAAAGGCCAGGAACGCCTTCATGTTACTGACGATCTCAAGGAAGGTATCTGGGTTTTCGACTTGAAGCTTATAAATTACTTCCGTGACACACGGTTTATTACGATTTAGTGGTTTTATTTCGGGTAGGCTTGGACTGCCAGAAGTTAGAGTCGCACGGAATGCTTGCTCATGACGAAGTCATTGGAACTTTGATTCTGTGTTCTGTGATCCAAACATGGACGTACAACGTAACTAAATGAATTTTTAATTTGGGGGTCACTTTTGGGGGCAAAGAAGAAAAAAAAAAAAGTTTTGCAAACTGTAGCATGAGATATCTAATGAAAGAGATTACTACAGTAAAGGTATCAAATAGGTTTTTTAAATTTTTAAATAATTTGTTCTAAAGTTATTTAAGAAAATAGACGAAAATTTACCATCCCCTTATCTCCAAAACTACTGAGCCTACAATTTTGATAAAAATTCAATAAATAGTTCTATATTTATAGATTATAGAAAAAAATATAAGAACTCTATGATCTTAAAGTAACATGGTAAAGCTCTCAATGTTGTGCGTACAAACTAACATTTGCAGTTGGAATGTATGGGAGAACATGTTTTTCAACTACAAAGTTAAGGTTAATCCCAACTACAGAACCCTTTATTATGCGTGGTCCGACACGGACCGCCGGCCGGTATTTTTTCTGCGTTTCTTCTTTAAAAAGCTAATAAGCAAAAATGCCTAGAAGAATTAAAACATAGTGGATCGTACATTATCATTAAAGGAATGACGTTGATTGAAAAAGACGGATTTTTAATGGAGACAACAAAATACGGCAGCCCTACTCCCGATATTGAGGGCTCTGAATCGAATCGAATTTGATTGATTTGAATTTGATTGAGCGTCAAATTGACATTTATTCGATATAAATAAGTGGGTGGTATAACGAGTACCGATTTAATCTAGGGTTTACGAAAAACACTGGTAGTTTTGTCGCGAAACCAAATGCTGACAGTGACATCATCATCTGCCTGATTTGACATGACAGTCTTTTGCTTCCAAACGAGTTAATATTGGTAGACTATGCCAATAGCCAATACCACGGAAGAAGATTGTCAAAAGAATATAATAATCAGCCTTTTATTCCAATATCATCGTCAGCCTGCAGCCTTTTTAACCGACTTCAAAAAGGAGGAGGTTATCAATTCGTCGGAACAATTTTTTTTTGTAATTTTTTTTTTATGTATGTTCCCCGATTACTCGAAGATGGCTGGACCGATTTGAATTGTTTTTGTTTTATTCGAGAGGGTTTTATCACAGTTGGTCCCATATAAAATTGATTAACTTTGCTTGGGTAGTTTTTGAGTTAGCTTCAATAATACGTATTTTTTCCTCACTTTTATATGGATGATGTTCTAGTTTGTTTTGCAGGTAGTGGTATTAGAATTTGTGTGGGGTAGGTTCCACAACTAAAAAGTGAAAAATAAAAACTTTTTTACAAAAAAATACAACCGACTTCCAAAAACAACTACAAAGTGAAAAATAACTTTAATTTCGGAAGTTGGTGGCAAAAAACGAAAATACATTTAAGTAGACACCGACTTCCGAAATTAAAGTTATTTTTCACTTTGTAGTTGTTTTTGGAAGTCGGTTGTATTTTTTTGTAAAAAAGTTTTTTCACAACTATATTGGGGTTCCAGTCTAACCGGATGCAGCTGAATATCAGTATTTTACATGGAGCGACTACCTATCTGACCTTCACAACCCAGTTACTGGGTAATACGATAAGACTAGTTATTTTAATATATGCTGAAACATCCAACATTAAACTAGCTCACAGATCAACATCAAGCACCATTCAGCTAATGGAGAACACTGAAACACATAACAGCGTATCGGTTAAAATGAAGCCAATAATCGTGCCACTGATCAAAGAATTTGTAACTACGATTACTAATTGCCTGCCAATTTCGAGGCGCGAACTCTCAAAGGCATGTGTAAACATCATTTGACATAGTATACCCTGGGGATGGTATCGTGGTTTGGTAAGTAGGATATTATGAGGTGGTAATAGTAATAATAATAATAATAATTCTTTATTCAACCGAAAGCCATCACAGTACAAGAATCAAGTAAGAGCATAATTATGATCTAAGGCTTAAAACTAGGTCACAAAAATTTAATTCCCTGACTCCTAAACTAGGTGTATGTGCCTGTGTCTTAGGAGTCAGTGATTCTCCGTAACAAACAAGGAAGCCATAGTATAATAAATCGGGACGTTACAACACTAAGCAAATGGCGTAAAATAGAACAGGATATAAACTGTGCAGAAAACACAAAATCGAAAACGTTTAACTGTGTGGTGAGGTGAATAAAATGAATGTATTGTGTGTGTATGTGTGTGTCTGTGGTGTGTGTGTGTGTGTGGTAAGTGTAAGATTTATGGTTAGATTTAGACTAGTAATTATATATATATATATATATATATATATGTATGTAGTATATGTAAAGTACCTTATCATTGTAAATTATTATAAATTACCATGAAGAAGATCCTCAGTTTCATCATAACTTAGAGTTTGGAGATAGTCTCTAAGTAAGTTTTTGCATTTATATTTAGGGCACGAATAAATTTTAAACTTTTTATTTAGGAGGTTGTACATATTAATGCTATTAACGTAGAATTGTCGTTTGGCAAAGGCAGTTCTATGATGTTCGTGGGGAAAAACGTTATGCTTTAGCCTGCCAGTCGGTTCCCTTGGAGGGCGGCCAGAATGTTTGCGTAGGGTCGACAGGAGCACATAAAGTTGCCTGACTGTGAGTACCTTACAATCGGAATAGAGCTGCATAGTAGGAAACCTACGTGGAAGAGAGAGCATTACCTTAAGGACAGCTCTCTGGGCTCTCTCAAGGCGGATGAATACATTTTGGGTGGCACCACCCCAGACGGGCAAGCAATACGTTAGAACAGACCGGCATAGGGCAAAATATACTAATTTAAGCGTTTCGTTATCAGCAGAGTTTCGTAACTTCTTGAAAACATATATTAGCTTACGTATGCGGGACGTGACTTTGCCTATGTGGGGGTGCCAGTTGAGATGCTGATCGATAAGTACTCCTAGATACCTTACACAAGTGGATTTCGCGAGGAAGAGGCAGCTACACTTTGTTAAGGATCCGCAAGTATGGGCTTTTATGACAAAGGAGTTTGAGGGACACATATTCGACCGAATGGAAAATGGAACATATACCGATTTATCGACATTTAAGGTGAGCAAGTTGTCGGCCAAACATTTCATTACGGCGGAAAGCGCAGCCTCGGCGTTTTGGTATGTTTGGAGCCAGTCATCGCCAACTACAACAAGGGCAGTGTCATCCGCATACGCAAATATCTTACAATTATCGAGAGGCAGTTTGCAGAGCTCATTTATATAAATGAGAAAGAGAGTAGGCCCGAGAATGCTGCCTTGCGGAACGCCGTAAGTGATTGACAGCACATCACTTTCATGTGGGCCGATTTTCACCATTTGGGTACGATCGCTGAGATAATCTGCGAAGATTTTCAAAGGGTGCCCACGTATACCGATGCTTTCCATCTTACTCAATAAGGTTTCTGCAGAAACGGTGTCAAATGCCTTTGACAGGTCAAGGAAGATTCCCAGGCACTTGTGTTTGCTATCAAGCGTTCTAGCCACGTGACTCGATAAATCCATGACTGCGTCCTCGGTACTAACTCCATTTCTGAAACCATATTGGTTATTCGCTAAGATTTTGTTTGCGTCGAGAAAACTGGTCAGGTTCTTATTTAGTATTCGTTCTAGGATCTTTGACATCGCTGTTAGAATCGAGATTGGACGGTAGTTATTGACGTCATCTCTGCGACCAGATTTGTGAATGGGGTGAACTACTGCTTTTTTAAACGCTGTTGGAAAGACACCTGCCGTTATACACAAATTACAGATATGTGTAATAACCGGAACCAATATGCATCTCGAAGCCTTTATTATTTTAGACGGTATACAGTCTGACCCAGTAGCACAGTCAGATCTAAGACCCAAAATAATGGAGTCAACATCATCTTCGGTTACCTCGAAGAGGGCCATTGAGCTACTAGAATTTGAACTTGATAAACAATTGGGCACTATTGGAGGTGTTTTAAATTTCGACGCTAAGTTACTGCCTACATTAGCAAAAAAGTTGTTGACATGATTAAGTGAGGATTTAGGATTATCAAGTAAATGTAACAAGTTAAAAGAGGGAGAAGATTGAGTTTGAAAATCTGAGACTTTCTTAATAACATTCCAAGTCGCTTTAACATTATTTTTTGCATTACGAAACTGTTCTTTTTCATACGAGCGTTTAAGTTTTCTCAATAACGAATTACAAAAGTTGCGATAGCGAGTGTAGGTGATATTTAATATTAAATTATCATCCGACTTTTTGAGTTTGACATGCATGCGGTCGCGATGTCGTATACAGCGGAGTAGGCCTGGCGTAATCCAGGGCTTCAAATTACGTTCTCTTCTTGGAACAGTTTGTTCCCGGGTATGCTTTAGGACAATAGAGGAGAGATTACCTACTAAAGCATCTGCAGCAACATTAGGATCAGTGATTGACAGCGTTGGAGACCAGTCATGTGTTTTGATATTCTCAATAGCAGCTTCGTAGTTTATTTTTAATCTATTGCATATCACATCTGAGTTGGCACTCCTGGTTTGTAAAAACAATAGCAGCGGTTCGTGATCTGTTATGGATGATTCAATAACGAAAGTCGTAGCAGATTTATTTGTTTTAAGTAAAACGTGGTCTAAGCAGTTTGAGAGCCGTGTCGGAAAGTGATGAGCTGGGAGAAGACCGTTAGAGGCAGCACAGGTTAAATACTCATCTGAGTGACTATCAATGTTGTCAGTCTTAATATCAATATTGATATCTCCGATCAGGACCACGGAAGGAGTTGTTAGTTTGAGCACGTTATCTAGGCTGTCAATAAAATTGTTGATGTTTTTGAATGAAGGAGGGCGATAAATAGCTACTATTGTAACATCCTCTATGCGACAAATAAGACAGTTCGCGTCAGCAAAATGTGGTTCCGTAACGTCAGCATTAAGGGAAGATTTAACGTAGATAGCACACCCGTCATTTTGGTTGTATGTGTTTTTAGTGTAGTATGACGTGAAGCCATCCAGGCTCGGCAAATGTGAAAGTTTGCTTAACCAACACTCGGAGAGAACAAGCACGTCGCACTGGAAACCCAATAATCGCATAA
The DNA here is from genome assembly GCA_946251885.1 of Cosmia pyralina. Taxonomy (NCBI): domain Eukaryota; kingdom Metazoa; phylum Arthropoda; class Insecta; order Lepidoptera; family Noctuidae; genus Cosmia; species Cosmia pyralina. The sequence continues at coordinate 6,918,591 of OX276365.1, forward strand.
GCACAGAAACTTCATCGAAATTTTTACAAATGCTTCGTATATTAAGATGTAATACTTTTAAACCGTTTGTCGGGTCTTTCATAAACTGCGCGCAACTCTCAGGTAGACACTTGAAAGATTTAGAAATAAGAAGCGCGTCTAGTTCATCATTAATAATATCTATATTAGCCATTTGTAATTAATAGGATATGCCAGAAAGTTGACCGAGGAAGGAGGCAAAAACGATGGAGACCGATTGTAAATGGAAGAAAAAAAAAAAATAATTTTTATAAAAATTATAACCTTCCTCTTTCCTTTGCCGTAGTCGGTTAAAAAGGTTAGTATTACATGCTGTATAGCAGACTTACGAAACAATATATTTATGAATAATAGTGTTTGAACTACTGATATTTTATGGTAGGTAGCAAATTGATAGGTACATATTGTATTAGCGTGTATGGTGATGGAATAAAGTATTTTATATTTTAGTGTGTAGACTTGTGTGTATATAGTTTGTGTACATTGTTTTGTTGTATGTAAGGTGTATAAGAGAATTGTAGGTAAAACTGTATTGTGTGGTGAAAAAGTTAATTTTAAAACAATAATGAAAAATAAACAAAGGATGAGTACTAAAGAAAAAATACAAAAAAGAACATTCAGTGATGGTCAGATGATGTGATCTAGGTTATCCGGGTACAAGAATCTGTTTGTCTCCCTCTATCTTGCGCAGGAATATATTGCCATTGGATATCCAGCAGAACTTATAGGTGTTTTTGTTGGCGAACTCCCTGGCTTGGTAAAAGAGCTTTTTGGTGTTTGATGGTAGGTGTTCAGAGATGTACACGGGTTGTCGATCTCCAGGCAAGCCCATGACTACAGTGTTTAATCTATCGTCTTTTCCTTTTCCTTTGTTATACGCACGCACAGCAGAGAGAATGGTCTGCTTAGATTGCACACTCGAGAATTCCGCTATTATTGGGCGCGGCGAGGTTGACGTGGAAGAATTCCCTGGAAGACGATAAATATCACGCAGCTCCGTTTCGCCAATGCGTACACCAATAGCTGTGCCTACGCTACACACCGTTTTTAATAGACTGGTGCTTGACTCTGAACTTACTTGCGGGATGTTACGTAATTCTATGGCCGACGATCTCGTTTTATGTTGAAGATCTACTATTTTCCGTTCCAGGGACTCAATGTGGGATTGCTGCTCGCATCGCTCCTTCCTCAATGTATCTACTTCTGTCTTCAAATCTTCGAACTGTTTATTAAAAAACTCAATAGACTGAACGATCCCAGCGTTTGACTTACATATTTCAGAGTTAGACGCCTGAATTTTAGCGTTTTGAATTTTAATATCTTTTACATTCGAAGAGAGCTCAGCCATTAAAGTTTTATGGTCAGCCAGTAGTTCCGCAATTCTATCATCCTGCTCGATCTTCCACTTTGCAAGAATATCTTGTAAAATCTGTGGTTCTAGTAACTTGTGCTGACGTTTATTCCCACCCCTACTGGTGTTTACATACTCGCTTACCGCGGTGATATCCGATTCTGACCGTGTTTGGGTCTGGCTTATGCTATCACTCAGTGTCCTAGGGGTTTTAGGTGGGGTACGTTGTACTCCTGCCATGTTAACAACCAAAGATATTAATGGGTTGAAGGCAAATGCAAATAATAATACACCAGTATCCACAAGCCGCGTCGTGAGAGCGTAGCCGATACAGTTCGCGTAGGCGATTCGTAGCACAGGTACGCGACGTAGCAGCGCGCGGTGCACGCGGTAGCGTAGCAGTGATGACTCACACTCGTAGCTCGTAGCGAACCGTTGTTTTGTCACTTGTCGCAACTGTCTCGATGGCGCGATGAGTAAGCGGTCCGGTCACTAATCACTTGGGTGATGGTTCGAATCCGACAAATCACAAGCACTTTTTCAAATACACTTTGAAAGCGTTAACAACAGTAATATTAATGTCTCACTCTAGGACCACCCAGAAGGATCCGATCCGACAAATCACAAGCACTTTTTCAAATACACTTTGAAAGCGTTAACAACAGTAATATTAATGTCTCACTCTAGGACTCTAGCCCTCAGGTATGATCACGCTAGGTATGACAAGGAAATGAATTTAACAGCAATTAGCCAATCACAGAATAGAATGCACGAGCAAACGACACACGTCCTTTGTGTACAACGTCTAGACGAGGAATGAATATAGTCTCAGTGCAGTGCAAAGGTCTCTTTTGATATAGACAAGGAACGAGTATCTATCATATTGTTTCTATATATAACGAACGAGTGCTTTGAAAATATCTGCCACGGCTTCAATGGGAAATAGTATTGTGTGTATAGACTACAATAATTATGTGTAGTGAAGAAATTTTATACCCTGAATAGTTAAATCAATTTGGGAAAATAAAGTAATCAAATAAACATTTACTTTATTCTGCTTAACGTGGTTCACAAAATACGCGGGACGTGTCGCTTAGTCAATGAAAAACATTGTTACCTCTTTCTAAGTCGACGTTCGCACGGACGTAAAAATATCGCGGCGATTTTTTATCGCGCTCTGGATTTTCAACGCTCTGCTTAGCGCCGAGAGTGCAAAATCCAACAGTGTGTTTTTTCGAAGCGCTAGAATGTACTCTGTTATTGTTAAGTTGGATTCTTAACGCTCGGCTCAACAACAAGAGTTGAAAATCCAGTGCGCGATAAAATCCCGCCGCGATTTTATTACGCCCGTGGGAACGGGGGCTTACTGTTCTGTGAATGAACACTAATTACTACGGGACGGTTTCATACAAATAAATCAATTCAAATTTAAACGCACATTTTTTGTATGAAAAAATTTAAGACATAAGATTAATTATTTATCTCACTATTGTAATCTATATACACAATACTGCCTCCCATTGCAGTCGTGGCAGATATTTGTATAGCACCTTACATATAATATCGTATTCTAAGGGCGTCCTACTCTAGGTTCACCTATTCACCATCTTAAACCTTGATAACGAAGATCTAGATAACATTACAGAAACCAAATAATTTGAATGATAAGTTTATAACTCAGCGAACATTAGAGAACAAAATTAGTCATTTACATCGTAAAGTATATTTATTTCACGAAGTGACACGCGCTTTACTTGTGGTAACCGTTTGAAAACACGCTGTGAATATGTGCGTGAATACGAGTAGCGTCAGCGCATAACATCACACGCACACACACACTTCCGACTTTGCATTGTCTTGGACGGTACCGAGAGTTCCTGCACTTTCACACACATTAATGTCGGGGCCACATGAACGGGATATTTATTTATTTTTATTTATTTATTGAGCAAGGCACACCAACGACATAATACAATGGAAATAACAATAGGTAATTCAGTCTTCAGTTCTGTGTAAATAGATCACTTATAGGCATGCACAACATTCATCATAATTTTAAGGTGAGCAACTATTCAATTAATTTTTAAATCATTTCAATGTTAATATGCCGTTGATTATCGCGATAAAGGACGTAGGCCGTAGGTGTAGCCACAACTTATCGTGATAATTAGACCGAACCTGAACCGAATTTAACTACCGAGATGTTTATGGCGATGATGGGCATTGACGTTGACGTTGGTGTGCCTCGGGCATCACAGCATGTTTGTAGACTTGGTAACACAAGTAAACTGCGCGTTGCTTCGTGAAATAAAAATACTTTACAAAAACCATTTTTCATTAGTCCCTGATCTGCAGGATGCGTGGCAGCCGCAACGAAATCTTGAAGACTTTAGCTGACAGGATCTCATCCCCGCTCTGGAGGTCCTTTGTTAGGCTGGTCATTTAAATTTTAATGAATTTTATAAAGTTTACCTATTAATTTTTTATCTATTTTGCAATTTGATTTTATGTCCAGGACCTATTTCAGTAATAACAGCCGCATGGGTAGATCGACCAGGTTAAGCTACGCTTGCCGGGGTTGGTCCGTGGGTGGGTGACCATCTTTACATACCGAGAGTCCTCCGTGCCTCGGAAAGCACGTTAAGCCGTTGGTCCTGGCTGTCATTCGTGGATCTTTGACAGTCGTTACGGGTCGTCAGAAGCCCGAAAGTCTGACAACCAGTCTTACCAAGAGGTATCGTATTACCCAGTTACTGGGTTGTGGAGGCTGACCTCCACAACCCAGTAACTGGGTAAAACGATACCCAGAATACCAGTACCAGTATAATAATACCAGTATTTTACATGGAGCGACTGCCTATCTGAATAGGCAGTCGCTCCATGTAAAATACTGGTATTCAGCTGCATCCGGTTAGACTGGAAGCCGACCCCAACATAGTTGGGAAAAGGCTAGGCAGATGATGATGATGACCTATTTCAGTCTTTTTGTTGTTGTTTGTTTAATTGTAAAAGTAAGTGTTTTTGTATTTTAGTTATATTAGGTATTTACCTATGAAATTGCCGTTCTGCAGTACTGGCCATTTCAAATCAAAATAATTTTTCTTTGGCTAAGAATTCAAATTAATTTTATTTTAAAAACATGGATTTTTTTTTCCAAAAGTAGTCATTTGTTTATTGATTAGTGTTACATTTTCATCGCATTTCAATCTTTTTCGTCATCATGGATACGTTAAAAATTCGAGTAATTATGGAATATGAGTACCGTCGTGGCAGCAACGCGGCACAAGCGGCACGCAACATCAACGACGTTTACGGAGCTAACACTACAAACCAACGCACCACTTGTTATTGGTTTGCTCGCTTCCGTTCTGGAAATTTCGACCTGAAAAATGAACCTCGCGGTCGTCCGAAGACTTTGGTCGACAATGACGAATTAAAGGCGATTGTGGAAGCTGATGATACACAATCTACGGCTGAATTAGCAGCAGATTTCGACGTTAGCGTCAAAACAATATTGGTCCATTCGCGTTAAATTAGCAAGGTAAAAAAGCTTGACAAATGGGTGCCCCACGAACTCAATGATCGCCAGTGCGAAGTACGCGTCGAGACGTGCCTTGCACTGCTCAACAGACACACAAATGAAGGAATTTTGAACCGCATTGTTACCTGCGATGAAACATGGATTCTGTTTGATAACCGCAAGCGCTCAGCATGTTGGTTGGATCCTGGTTCAGCACCTAAACAATGCCCTAAACGAAAACTTACCCCTAGAAAAGTGATGGTCACTGTTTGGTGGTCTAGCGCCGATGTGATTCATCACAGCTTCTTACCAAACGGGGTGAGCATTACTTCAGATGTGTACTGTGAAGAACTGAACACAATGATGGAGAAGCTGGCACATCTCCAACCAGCATTGGTCAATCGCTCGTCTCCGCTGCTCCTGCACGACAACGCGCGACCTCATACTGCACAGCAGACGGTCTCCAAGTTCCAAGAACTGGGGTTGGAAGATCTCCGTCATCCGCCCTACTCACCAGACCTTGCGCCTACAGACTACTACTTTTTCCAGAATTTGGATAACTTCTTGGCGGGAAAAAAATTCAATACCCGAGAGGCAGTACAAAATGCCTTTGAAGAATTTGTTGCCTCCCGTCCAGCTGATTTCTTTAAGAAGGGCATCAATAAACTGCCACTGCGTTGGCAAAGATGCATTGATTGCATGGGTGATTACTTCGATTAATACAAATAAAAAATGCATGAAAAATTTTCGTTTAAATTTTTTCATACAAAACGGCAATTTCATAGGTAAAGACCTATTATTATCTTTGGTTGCTAACATAGTTTTTTAAGTATACCTACTAACATAAATATGGCTCTCCGTGTCTCATTTAAATAAATAAATAAAATTAGTCATTAGATTTACACTCATTAAGTCATTACACACTGTAATCTCCAAACAAATTTTCTTTTTTTCTTTTTCCTAACTTAACCGAAAGCATTCTGAATTCCACTAAAAATTTCTACAAGAAAATCCAACTATTTTAAGTCTCTTCCCCTACCTTCGCTTCTTAACGATGACTAAGCAACATGCCCCAAAGCCATGAACCCATATATCCCACTATGATTCTATCAAAAGATTTACTACAACATAAATCGAATCGTGAAATGACAAATGCTACCTGGAGTATGATTTCAATGGTACGAATACCACAAATAAGCGATTCGCTTGGATTCGTACCAAAACGCTTCCAGTTAATGGTCACATAAAGAGAATTACTTTGTTTGAGAATGCGTGTTCATTGGTTCAATTTCGAAAGTTGCTTTCTCATGGACTTTTTCGCGTAGTGTGTCAAATAGGATTAATGAGTAATAGTGTTTTACCTATTATCCTCTAAGTAAACGGTTCTGAGAGCCTAGACATCAATGACTTTCAACAGGAGTGACATACACTTTTCGTTATAGTGCGTGCACAAGTGCTAGTCAAACTCAAACTCAAAGCATTTATTTCAAATACAGGCACTTTAGAATTGTCAAGGGGTCGGTTATTTAGAAAGGTGAAGCTAGTTGCCCATTCCAAAGCTTAGTAGGTTCCTATGGAGAGAAGAAAGACGTGCACGTTAAAAGCGTCCATAGTAAAAAGATAAAAAATAAAACAACTAAATTAAAAATAAGCCATGGCAGCTAAGAGACGAGCAGTCCCAAGTGACGGCACCCGTTCACGAACATGACGCATGGATCAGCGCCACTTAGCTCAACCATTTTGAAGGGAACTTAATGATCCAGTCACCGCCTGAGGTATGTGAGCGGTGAGACGGGGGAGGTAGACAAAGGCAAACTAACTTAGTCTGCCAATCTTGTCAATCGCGCCCTCCCCTGCACACATGCACATCAAAATTATACTCTAATCTATAAAAGATACGGACCATTCTCCTTAACCCCTTCCTTATCGACACAATATCAAATAGTTCTATTTTAACCCCTCTTTTCCTTCGTCCGAAAATAATGATGTCCCTTGAAAAAGTAACACCCGGAAGAAACTACACAACACACACTTATTAAGCATTGTTGTTGAAAATTTGCAGCACCAAGCTCGTTATGTGGACCCTATTAAAAGATATTGTTAGAGATTTCTAAGCCAAAGGGAGAATCAGGATTGGAGTAAGGAGGTGAAAATGTGTTATTTTGTCTTAAGTGTGTGACCTTTGAAAGGATGGCTTTAGGTTGGTCTGGTTCCTACTTCGATGATACTCGATTTTGAATTGACGAAAGGGTTTTAAATTAAATCAAATGAGAAGAAATGTGTTTATTTACACCAATATGAAAATATGTAGGTATTCGATTATCGTGTTTGGCAGACCTTACTCCATCGCAGTTCACATGGGCTCAAAGTCTATAAGCATATCTATCTATACTAATAGTAAAGCTGAAGAGTTTGGTTTTTGTTTGTTTGAACGCGCTAATCTCAGGAACCACCAGTCGGATTTTAAAAAAACTTTTTTACAAAAAATACAACCGACTTCCAAAAACAACTACAAAGTGAAAAATAACTTTAATTTCGGAAGTTGGTGTTTAGTTAAATGTATTTTCGTTTTTTGCCACCGACTTCCGAAATTAAAGTTATTTTTCACTTTGTAGTTGTTTTTGGAAGTCGGTTGTATTTTTTGTAAAAAAGTTTTTATTTTTCACTTTTTAGTTGTGTACCTACCCCACACAAATTCTAATACCACTACCTGCAAAACAAACTAGAACATCATCCATATAAAAGTGGGGGAAAAATACGTATTATTGAAGCTAACTCAAAAACTACCAAAGCAAAGTTAATCAATTTTATATGGGACCAACTGTGATGTATACCCTCTCCAATAAAACAAAAACGTTCCGACGAATTGATAACCTCCTCCTTTTTGAAGTCGGTTAAAAATTATTACTGCATTTGATAGCGCAGTTCTTGAGGAAGGTTATAGGCTAATTATCGTCACGCTATGATAGGAGAACGCCAAGCGAAAACGAAGTAATAGTGTGGGCAGGCGACGCTTTGCGACGGGGTGGGTCAGGGGACCAAGAAATTTCACGCGGACGAAGTCGTGGGCAGAATCTAGTTCTATAATACAGTCGCTTTTCACGTTTGTCTGTGTGAGTATGTACGTATCGGATTTTGATGTGGTTTTCGCCATTATTTAGATAATTTATTCGGAAGGGTTAATGTGTATAATACATTAGGAGGCTACCGAGCGCGCAGTGGCGCCCTCATCGTTTGTTTGGTTATTTCTTTTAAAAAAGTGGCCATTATTTTCCGTTTTAACGATTATAATAAAACTTGACAATATAAAGCTACTATTTGTAATAATAATAACGTATAGTCTTGTGGAGCACAACTATTCCGGCTTATTTTCTGCATTTTCATTATAAAATAAAAGAAATAACCAAACTAACGATGAGGGTGCCACTGCGCGCTCGGTAGCCTCTTAATATTAAACTTACATACCAAAAACAAATTTCTATGTTTTATCAAGTCGTAAAAATGCGAAGCTGGGGCCGACCGCTAGTTGTCTATAAATCGTAAAATGTTCTAGAGAAAATCATCTGTGATAGACAGACAGACTGACAAATCTTTCAAGATTTGCGAACGAATCCCAACCCTATCTTATAGCAATTTTGGAGGCAAAATTGAAACGTCTCTTGCCTGTAATTTCACAAGCATTGTCTTTCAAAGCGGAACACAGCTAAAGCAATGCTGTTTAATGGCAGTAATATGTATCTATTGTACTTACTTCCTGGGACGAGACGTCTTTGGCAGGAGCTCTAATATGTACTAATTAAGGGGGATGCGCTGTGATAGCCCGCGAAATTCGAAATTTCTTGCGTTTTATGTAATTTGCAGATCCTTGTCAGGTTGTATCGTAATGAAAATATGATACGCGGGAATAAAACATATGTATTTATATAATTTTAACCATGGAACTCATCAATACATCTCTCTAAGTTAGATTTCGTGCAGATTCGTCGAACGAACGAAACCTAACGACTCTGCACGAATTCTAACTTATAGAGATGTATTGATGATTTTCATGGTTAAAATTATATAAATACGTATGTTTTATTCCCGCGTATCATATTTTGATCAAGATATAACCTGACACGGATCTGCAAATTGCATAAAACGCAAGAAAATTTGAATTTCGCGGGCGACCACAGCGCATCTTCCTTAAGTAGGTAATAACTACATAGTCGTATTTCACTACTACTGTAACTGTATATATTATATATGCCAGCCTGTTTTGTACAAGGAAAAAGCCTCTTTCTTCTTTTATAGAGAAGAAACGCGAATTAATCATACAATCCTGGGACCCAGACAAAGTGACATTCTATCACCGATAACGATGATGGAAAAGTCAAAATTAATTTAAAAAAAGATAAATAAATACATTCTTTATTTCAAAAAGTGACAGCTTTATCACAGACATGACATCAGTAATTTACAGTAAACAGAAGTCTTAAACATAGGTCCCCTGGCTCCCAAACTGTGTTTATACCTGTGACGGGAGTCAGTGATTCTCCATGAAAAGGTAATGACCTTTTCATTACTAGGTAATGAGGTAATGGTTCACCTAATGAGGTATGACGTTGGATAATTAAAAATATAGCGACAAAGAATATCAAAAGGCTCAGTTTTTGAATAGATAGAATAAAAATTACATATAATATTACAATCATGAAGTGTGCGTGTGTGAAAAAAAAAAATTAAAAAAATACTAATGTAATGTAATGTAAAAATGTATTGGAATGACATTAAAAAACATTGAGGATTGCCGACAGAAGTGAAAATTTAAACGTACTATGCTACTTAGCAAGTGACGGTGTTGAGGTGTCGCGGTGACGCGGTAACGTGAACCCCTTTTTTTTTTTTTTTTTTTTTTGTGGATGGGAAATCATCAAATGACTTCTCCCGCTCTGGGCAGAGCGGGAGGGCGTGTCAGACTTTTACTGACTAAAACCCACCCATGTTCCTTCAGCTGCCCGTGCCAGGGCCACGGTATCTCTTTCGAACTACCCGCGACCCCGGCGGCATCGGCCCAATTGACCCCGTCACTGCTGACATCTCTTTGAGGCGCGCGTGGAACACAACGCGCCATCGACCCGGGCCTGGTCCTTACCGAACGGCGAGCTGCCCATTACTCGTCGTCCGCAAGCCCGCGTCTACGGTGGCCGGGAATTGGCTATCGATTCCCGCCGCCCAGGGCGTCTCCTACGGCGGCTAGGGGCGCGAGGGCGCGGCTGTTGCCTCTCCCTCACGCGTTCCGCTTCCTCCTTCGCGAGCATTACTGCTTCGCAGAAGGAGGTGACAGCCTCCCATGCACTCTCGCTCCGCACCATGGCCTGGACCAGGTTTGGACGCGAGAGATCGCCGCCGCCGATCGCCTCCGTGAGAACACGGCGGTGCTCCGCCCAAGCCGGGCAGACCTCCACTGTATGCTCCACCGTGTCCTCCGGGCGATCCACACAATGGTGACACCCGGGCGTTTCCTCCCGCCTTATCCGAAACAGGAACCTCCCGAAACAACCGTGTCCGGTGAGGACCTGCGTCAGGCGGAAGGTGAGGACGCCGTGGCGCCTCTCCAACCACTCCTCAAAGAGGGGACTTATCGCCGCAATTGTGGCGTGCCCAGCGCTGGGTTGCGACAATCGCACTCTCCATGCCGCCATGAGATCCCGCCGGAGCTCTGTCCGCTGTACCGTGATTTCTCGCGGCAGCGGAGTTACGCCCCGGCGTTTCGTCTCCTCGCGCCACTCCCACACGTGTGCGAGGACTTTTGCCTCCAGGTCCCATGGCGGTAATCCGGCAAGGAGGCTCGCCGCCTCACAGGAGACAGTGCGGTATCCCCGGACTAGCCGGATGGCCATGACCCTCTGGGACGCGTTCAACCGGCGGGCCGGTCGCAGCCTCAGGGAACGCGCCCACACCGGCGCTCCGTAAAGGGCCATGGACAAATAAAATTTAAACGTACTATGCTACTTAGCAAGTGACGGTGTTGAGGTGTCGCGGTGACGCGGTAACGTGAACCCCTAAGATTTCTCCCTACCAAAAATAGTTCAACGTCCTTAAAGAAGTTTTTACTTCAAAAACAAAAAACAAAAATGTAATATGCACAGAAATCTAAATATTATAATAAGGCACATTATTTAGATTTCTGTGGTAATATGGGTACATAAAATAAATTCCACAATATACTGCAAAATAATAGATTAGAATAAAATAAAATGTCAAGTCAATTCTGTTGAGAGTCGGTTGAACGCGATTGTCACTTGTTTAGACCCTCAGGTTTCCTCCTTTGCTGTCAGTTACTGTGCGTTGGCACCTAATGAAACATTCACAAAAAAGCATGTTCAAATCTCCGTTTCCATGGTTTCCTGTCAATGTATCAACTCGGGTTCGTATTGTCACACAACTTGTTGTCGCGAAAATTTGACGTTTCATATCACAACATGTTTCCACCACATTCTCACAACAAATCTTGATATCTGTCTTAAGGCTTACTCATGTTTCGTGCAGTGCGAACGCAAATTCAACAAAACAAATTGTGAGATTTGTTTGACATAACAAGTATCGAAACATCTCATGTTGAATGTTTTCTAGTGCAAACGCATAGTGAGTCGTAATAAAAATCAACAAAATTGGAAATCAGTAGTCATTGTATGGGCATGTGATGTAAATGAATTAATAAAGGACAGGTTGTGAAGAATGTTTTCAGTGTCAACACAGTCGCCCGACGAAGCCCGAGCTGCATACGAAGTTCGGCGAACTACGTAAGCAACTCGGGCTCTCGTCTCGACAATGTGGATGGTTGGCTACACGCGTTGGATGGATTATGCCAAAGATACTATTGGCTAGAAAGGGGCTGACTATTAAGATGACAGCTGATAGAGATGTATGGAAGAAAAAAAAAAACATGCTCCACAAATAAATTGAGAACAGGACAAGAAAATAATGATACTTAGAATTTTTTTTAACTAAACCAATAAGATTCTCTTCACGTCGTCGCGTTGCGATGCTCATATATGTGAAAAGCAAAAGACATTTTTCCAATACACATCTTTTCCTTGAAGTGAGCAAAATATTTTCTTAGTAAAATAATATTATTGCATTTGAATAATAACAAGCTCCAGCTTCCTTCGGAAACGAACTAGGACATATAATATGATGGAGTTCTTATAAGATGGGAGGTAGGGTTACTATGAATCTGGATGTTTGTAGGAATTTTCTACTAATAAGGTGTGGGATGAAAACGCCGGGAGTAGACACACTGGAAGGGCATAGTGACCATAATGGTGATGTTGATCAGAAAGCAACCAGCGTGCGTGTATGACCAGATGTGTAAACATAAACGAAGCAGAAGGAGTATGTGAGGATCGTTGAGGGCATTCTGTAGTTTCTGCCTACCCCATAGGAAGAACACGTGAGTTTATCTTTGTATAATAAAATCTGCTAAAGCTGTAGCACATTTGGGTGGGACGCACCACAACACAAAAGTCCTCCTACATCATTTTTGTAAATGAAGGACATCGCCGCAGTCGAGTAGACCACGGTGAAGGTAGTGTGACGATCTGATAAGGTTTGCAGGGCCAACATAGCCACAGATCGCACAAGACGGAGGTTTGGATGGAAAAGGGGAGGCCTTTGCCTAGCAGTAGGACATAATGTAAGCTACAATAAAAAAAAAACAAAAAAAAAATCATCGTACGCACGGCTATAGATCAAGCTATACATTTCCAGTATACGCTGATCTCGCATTGTATAGGATTTTATTAGAATGAGAGGTCAGTGTAAACTTGAAATGTATAGCTTGATGTGTAGCCGTGTGTACACAAAAGGCGGACCGCGCTTTTTATTGAAATGCGATGCACTTGCCTTTAGGGGTAAATGTGTTATTCTTCCCTTTTATATAATGAGGACTTCAACCTGCACTGCGGCGAATCAGGCTTATTATCTTATTCTTTATTGTACACATAATTAACGTAACAACATTTTAAGGACAGCTAGCTTTGTTTATTTATAAATATAATTACAAAACTTTAATTCATTCCATCTAAATATTTAGATATTTAGGTACTGAAGTAGGCTTCATTAATATTTTATAGCGTCGACCATAGCTTAGTTGTAATTACTTTCTTAGTTTCTCAAGGATTATTCATAATAATAAGAAAATACTGTCAAGAAATGAGTTTGCGTTGAACAAATTTAATTTTAATTCTGAAGCTTTTTGCTTGATTGTTTTTTCTTTCTGTGCTGTGATCCTGGTTTTGATTGTAAAAAATATTATATGTTAAATTGTCATACGGACAGTTTTTGAAAATATTACATACCTAACCGCTCACACGAGCGCGGTGTGAATCGGGTCCGTGGAGTCATTTTACCTAATATTGTACGTGGTGTGAGTTCTATACCAAAAAAATATTTTCTTGGTATAGAACTCACACCACGTACAATATTAGGTAAAATGACTCCACGGACCCGATTCACACCGCGCTCGCTAAGCAAAAATCCGAAAGTCTGTACCATTAATTGTGTAGTTAAATATCAAAACCCGGTAAGTCACACCCTTACTCGAAATTGAACTGTAAATGGGGTTAAATTTGAAATGTAAAAAAGCAAAATGTTTGTGTTTCCAAATCAAGGTCAGTCACTAAAAGCACTACTGAAATAACGATTAAAATCAATAATTTCTTTTATATCCCGGTACGTCTGTCGCAGCCAACTGGTTTAATTAGCCGTTTCGTGAACCGCCTAGCCTTTTCACTAAACGGCACCATTTAACTGCTTGAATGATGTAGGATCGTCAGGATGTAGAGGTAAGATGGAAGGAATAAAACTAAAACCCATGTAACATTTTTTGTTTTTGTAATTGCACTTTAAAACTACCTATAAATAACTAAACCATCAAAAAGGTTAAAACCTTTTCAACCAAAACATGTTTGCGTTTTCATGATTTTCAACACCAAACCACGTAATAATCCAGGACTTGTCCTCTAAAACCGTCACGTATGGCGACCCTAGCTTAAGCCTAAGCTCCTTACATTTCTCGGGATCAGAATCCGCGGGCAAATGTTAATAGATTTTACAGATGGTTTCCTGCTACAGGGCCTAGGATTTGTAGTTCATAATTTCAACAGTTAGATAACTAATAGTTCTGTGAGCACAAACTTTTTTGTAACAATAAATATGGGTAGAGATAAACCATTTTAAAAATTAACGCCCCTCCACAGCGGTTACACTCATATGCTTAATAGTGTATAGACGCAATACACATAATTGGTCTTTGTCATTGATTGCTCAGTCACCGGCGAGTACGGTCAACAACTAAACTAAATAAATACCTTACAGACTAACATACATAAAAATATAGACAATAACACTGACTTTTTTTAAGCAAACGGTTTCTACCCGACTTACCCAAACGTCAAACAGTCGGATTTGTCGGCCAACTAGTGTATAAATGACATGAACGCGCGACTGAGCGAACGTTTCGTTCCATACAAAGCGCGTGCTACCCGCCGTACAATGTTATTACCTGGACTGATCGCACGATTAGTTGACCTCTAAATGCGGCGACGAGTCCATGTTGACAGTAAAGTCGCCGCATACACACAAGTAAAGTGTTGCAATAAGTCTTTCCTCTCACACATTGAAATAATCATGTTTTGTGGAGGGGCGTTTAGTTTTAGAATGGTTCATCTCTATTACTTTTTAAGAGACCAACTTAAAACAAAAAAAAAAACAAAACCAAAAAAAAAAACCATCGAAATCGGATCTCATAAGGCGGAGATATCCAGTAGCCCCCTTTTTCCCCTTTTTGGAGGAAGTACCTCTCCAATCAAATGGTTAAAGTGTGACTTACTTATAACTTTTCGCTCTACAGGGACGAAATACAGTTTTCTTTCTTTATTTCGTTCTGCCGGTACGCGTTCCTCGACGTGGACTGCATAAATTAGGCCCACGGTCCTAATTGAAAGTCGTTTAAATAAGCAGCAACTATGCCTTCCTGTGTTTTCAAATTGTGCACAAATAGTTCAACAACCAAAAACAAGTTCCACGGGATTACTTTTCACTCGTAAGTACATCAAAACTTAATTTTCTTTAAAATTCTCTGATTAAATTTACTGGTAGATCGCCATTTTGCAGAAAGGTATATAATATATAATTCGTAAGAGTGTGCGGCAGCGCAAGCGGCGTATAAGGATACGTAACAGTGACAGTTATTGCTATCTCGTTCCTCTAATATGTCTCTATATTTCGGTTGTTGATGCGCTACATCGGGAAATGTACAATAATGTTTAGATACGTACCATTAGAGCGTACCTTATCTTCCCTTTTTTATAAGTCAATGGCCTGTGAGTAATTTGGACCCTCTTTCCTTTTTAGAACTACACCGTTATAAATTTGAAATGGCTAAAGTGCAACTTATTAAGTAACTACATATTTATTTTCTTGAGTTCGTTCTTTCTTTGCCTGGACTCCATGCCCTAGAGTTACACACTTTAAATTAACTTCTGATATCCTTAACTTATGATGAGACAGAAAATTTATTGGCTATACAATCATAACTTTATCAAACCTACCTTGTAAGAAAGCTTATCAAACAACAACCACACTTCACATACACACCTCCCTACACACACACTACACTCATAAACACATCCCTATTTACACAAACACAATCTTTCACTCCATCTGCTGTGTTAACAACCACTGTAAACTAACAGTAAAGTCACGGTTGTATTTTATAAATTGAAACTGTAAAATCTCCGACTCCTAAGATACAGGTCTGCGTACCTAGTTTAGGAGCACGGAAAGCTGACTATAATTTTAAACTTGGTAGTGCAACCTACTGTTTTCATATGCCATGTACTGTGTTGTTGTTGTTTAAATATATCATTCAATAAAGCGCTAACTTCTTCTCGAACATTCGATAGCTGTTAGCTGTAATAGAAACTTGTAACAGACTCCAAAGTTCTAAACTCCGAGTATGTGTGATTACGGTCGTGTGTCTCAGATTTACTCAATTTAGTTCCCTGTTTTCAGTTCCCACAGTGGACTTAGGATTATGTAGTTGAAGTTTAGGTTACCTACTGTTAGACGTACGTTGTATTGTTTGTAGTTATTTTTAGGGTAAAGTTGTGTAGTTTGGTTGATGAACTGATTGCTTGTGTGAATTTAAGGGCGGTCAACCCGTTATACTTTTCATACAAACGCTCGTACGTGATTATGGCGTTTTAACACATCTTTCTTTAAAAAAATTAAAATAATAGGTGTTTTGTGCACTATATCTAGGTTCCTACGAAGGTAAACATTAGAAATTTGGAGAAACAAATTCAGTATAAGCATCCAAAAATCTCCCTTTTTGCACAAATTTTAACTGAACTTTTGCCGTTCATAATGTACTCATAAATTGAAAAAGTAAAGAAAACATCGTCATGGAGACCTGGCACATGTAATAGTAATTCTAAATGACAAACATTTATTTCACAAATTCGTAAGGCTTACTCAGGAACAAGTATTTCCTGGAACAAGTTTTATGAAATTTCCGAAAACTATTTTTTGTTCCATGTTATCGCGTTATCACTTGCTCGTTAGTAGTTCTCACTTGTGCTGGATGAAACAACAAGCTTGTCGACCATGCTCGCGTTGAAGGGCCCTCTGAAGAGGATACATCGAGCGAGCTCGGTGTGTAAATGAAATGGCGTTATGCTTGTCTAGTTTGACTCGTGAGATAGAAGACTCACGCGCACCGGAACTAAAAGCGCTTCATTTAAACGTAGATTTATGACAAAATGATATACTTAAATAAATTTTTAGCATAGTAAGTTAATAACATATTTAAAAACCTTTGATTTAAAGTAAATTTTACTGCACAATAAGAAACTATTTGCGTATAATCGTATAAAACAGAAAATAGACGGAGCTACTTTAGGACTTTTTTCTATCGACAAAATTTGCAAGGAATCATGATTCACTTTTAGTACAGCAGTAGACAATATAGTCAAATAACACATATATGGAAAATCCAAATGTCCATATAAATTTGGTTGTATAGGAATTTAAAAAACACAAAATTTATTGATGTGTCCCCTAAGGAGAAAGTCCGGTTCCTTTATTAAAAACGTGCCGTTTATGTTACTAGCGGTAACTTATGAAAAACCTTTGTATACAAAACCTCATTTTCAGTGACATTTCTTGTTCTTCATTGTCTTTCATTTCTTGTGTTCATAATTATGTACAAAATTTTCCCACAAGGAAAACATTTTCAATTAATATCGGGCTGTGTCGGAATACAAAAAACTCCGGAAAAGAACTTCAAGAATGTCAATTTCTTTTGATTAATGCTTTATTGTCAATAATGAAATCAATATTTCACTGTCAATTGGAATTTAGCAAAAGCTTTTTACTGACGATTTGAATAAATTTATTATGCTAAACAAGTTTAGCACTAGTGCTGATTCTGTAACTAGATTTAAAATCTGTCTGTTCGCTTAGATCTTTTAAACTACTCAACGGATTTTAATGTAGTTTTCAGTAATAGATAGAGTGATTCAAGAGGTAGATTCGTAAGATGAGAAAAATTGGAAAAGTTGCCGGGAAAATTGGAAAATTTGGAAAACTGAAAGTACATTTTCTATGGGAATTTTGTATGAATTATTGAAATGTGGACAGGGCAGCATCTGTCGGGTCAGCTAGTTTAAGATAAAATTGAAATGAGTATGCCTTGATGGTTTGGTCATGTTGAGAGGATTAATGAAAAACGACTAACAAAAGGTATTTACAAGGCAGATGTGACAGGAAACGTCGGGAGGGGACGCCCTAGAGGGACATACAGACAGGCGATTAAGTTATCACATTAATTGAAACCACGTGTTCACTACACGATTCTGGACCCCGCGTTGAAATATTTCCATTGGTTACAAAAAAAATTTGCTGTTCCATACATTTTGACCGCGTAGGTATTGCACTTTTGTAGGAAACAGTAGATTTTTTTTTTAATAACCAACGAAAAATTACAACACGGGGTATCCAGAATCATGTACTGAAAACGTGGTTTCAAGGGGTTTTGGTGTGTAAAGATGGTCACCCATCTACGGACCAACCGCGGCAAGCGTAGCTTAACCTGGTCGATCGACCCGTGCAGCTGTTATTATTTAGCCACAAGCCCCTCTAAATCTCAGTAGGTACAACAACAAAAGAGATATCTAGGCAGGGAATACTAACATATTTGTATGTGTATTGCTTCATGTTCAATTTCGTGACAATATAAAATTTTGTGTTAGTGTGTTACAATGTAGGACACAAACACACACACACACACACACAAACAATGTTTGTATATTTGTTTTGTTTGTATGTGTGTTTTTGTGTTTGCAATATTTGTTGTTAGTGTTTTGTTTTTGTGTTTGTGTTTTTTTTTAATTTTTTTTTTGTGTATTTGTATATTGCAAACACAAAGTAATATATATAAAATAGAACATGAAGCAATACACATACAAATATGCTAGTGTGTCCTGCTTAGATATCTCTTTTGTTGTCTGTACATTCAATAGTTACAAAGTTCTTGTTATGAAGTTTCGGAATCGCAATCAAGACTGATTGTTTCGAAAACGCAATAATATTCGGAATATCGAAGTGTATTTTATCATTTATGTTGATTCACTTGAACCCTTATTTGCACTTGTTGATTTCGAGTTGCCGACGCCTAGTAAACGCCTGCAGCATGAATTGATTTACCGATGCGTTGCACATTGTTACGAATTAATAGATTTAATTTTTGATTAAATGCTAGCTTGTGCTAGTGGCTTCGCCAGAGTGGATGTCGGAAAATATCCCACGGGAACGTACTATCGGAAATTCCTTCCTTATTCCTTGTCTACATTATAAAGGGAACCTCTGTGCAAAATTTCAGCTTTCTAGGTCCAAGGGTTTGGGTTGGGCGTTGATGTGTCAGTCAGTCAGTCAGGACTTCTCTTTTTATTTATACAGGAACAAATAGAGAGAACAACACGCACCACACTCACTAAACACAATAACCTTCACCCTAAATCTGCAATAGAAAGACTGACCATCAAACGGCAATACGGAGGGACAGGCCTTATAGATGTCCATCATCTTTGGCAGAAACAGATAGCCAAACTAAGAACATTCTTTTATTCTAAATCACACACAAGCATCATTCATAAAGCCGTAGTTATGAACGATATCAGCTACACCCCACTTAACCTACACGAACAGATAGATACACACCACACTAGCAATGAAGACCCACATAAGCAAAAATTAGAAGACTGGAAAAAGAAAGTGTTACATGGACGGCACCCCCATGACCTCGAACAATCTCATATAGACACAATAGCATCAAATAAATGGCTTAAAATCGGTAACTTATTTCCGGAAACCGGGGGTTTTATTATTGCAATACAGGACCAGATCATAAATACTAAAACTACAGGAAATACATTATAAAAGACCCCACGATAACGAACGACAAATGCCGCAAATGTCACAGCCAACCAGAGACCATACAACACATAACAGGGGCATGCACAACACACACAAACAGACTATACACACAGGCATAATCAGGTAGCAAATGTCATCCATCAAAAACTAGCACTTAAATATAAACTCATACAAGACACAAACAGTCCTAGAAAGTACCACACACAAACTCTACTATGATCGCGCCATACTAACCGACAGGACTGTTCACTACAATAGACCAGATATAACCTCTAAACATGATTGAGACATCTGACCACAGAAATCTAACCTTATTATTTAGATTTCTGTGCATCTGACTCATCCACCCATGCCTGACTGATCACTCTGACTCATCAATCTGCCCAGTTTTTTCCCAATAGTTGGGGTTGGCTTCCAGGCCAACCGGATGCAGCTGAATACTAGTATTTTACATGGAGCGACTGCCTATCTGATCTCCACAACCCAGTAACTAGGTAATACGATACCCGTTGCTAAGACTGGTTGTCAGACTCGGGCGTAACGAGTTTCAAAGATCCACGAATGACAGCCGGGATTAACGGCTTAACGTGCTTTCCGAAGCACGGAGGAGTCTCGGTATGTAAAGATGGTTACCCATCCTCGGACCAACCCCGGTAAGCGTAGTTTAACCTGATGGATCGACCCGTGCGGCTGTTATTACTTAGCTAACCCATGTAATAATTAACAGTAATTACAAAGGTCGTGTTACTACCGACCCATTTGGGGATAAAAGTCGCGTGATAGGTAATGTCACGTCAGTAAATGTGAACATGTCACTTTATACGATCATTCATCAATATTATATTATAACCAGCGTGTACGGAACCATTTGTCATCTGTACTAATATTATAAAGAGGAAAGATTTTTTGTTTATTTGTACCGAATAAGCTCCGAAACTACTGGACCGATTTTAACCATTTTTTCACCAATAGAAATCTAAATTATGAGGAAGTAACATAGGCTATAATTTATTTTCAGACAGATTGAGTTCCAGCGCGTTCGAACAAACAAAAAAACGAAAAAAATAAACTCTTCAGCAACTTATTAGTATAGATAGATATATATTAAAGAAAATAAACTCTTCAGCAACTTATTGGTATAGATAGATATACATTAAAGAAAGGGGAGGAGCTCGTGGCTAAGTAATAACAGCCGGACGGGTCGATCCATCAGGTTAAGCTACGCTTGCCGGGGTTGGTCCGTGGATGGGTGACCATCTTTACATACCGAGACTCCTCCGTGCCTCGGAAAGCACGTTAAGCCGTTGGTCCCGGCTGTCATTCGTGGATCTTTGACAGTCGTTACGGGTCGTCAGAAGCCCGAAAGTCTGACAACCAGTCTTACCAAGGGGTATCGTATTACCCAGTTACTGGGTTGTGGAGGACAGATAGGCAGTCGCTTCATGTAAAATAATGGTATTCAGCTGCATCCGGTTAGACTGGAAACCGACCCCAACATAGTTGGGAAAAGGCTAGGCAGATTGATTGATTGACATTAAAGAAAATAAACTCTTCAGCAACATATTAGTATAGATAGATATATATTAAAGAAAATAAACTCTTCAGCAACTTATTAGTATAGATAGATATACATTAAAGAAAATAAACTCTTCAGCAACTTATTAGTATAGATATACATTAATGAAAATTGAAGTAATGTAATAAGAATTTCCTTTGGATTGTGATAGAAAATGTGTTACATAACTGAGGTGCGAGATACTGTATAATTTGATCCATCATTTATTATGAAGGCTTCTAAGGAAGGATGTTCCTTGTGTAATGTATGGAGGTATCTTATGTCTATGTAGATTACTCTTGTTAATTATTCTATTTTATGTCACCCTTGAGAGAGCTTGGAGAAGTATGTCCTTATATGTATGTGAACTACAAGATTTCATTAATTATTTTACTTGCGTATAAACTTTTATACTTATTTTATTTTTTATGAGGAGCTCGTGGCTAAGTAATAACAGCCGCACAGGTCGATCCATCAGGTTAAGCTACGCTTGCCGGGGTCTATCTTTACATACCGAAACTCCTCCGTGCCTCGGAAAGCACGTTAAGCCGTTGGTCCCGGCTGTCATTCGTGGATCTTTGACAGTCGTTACGGGTCGTGAGAAGCCCGAAAGTCTGACAATCAATCTTACCAAGGGGTATCGTATACCCAGTTTATGGGTTGTGGAGGTCAGATAGGCAGTCACTCCATGTAAAATACTGGTATTCAGTTGCATCGGTTAGACTGGAAGCCGACCCCAACATATTTGGGAAAAGGCTAGGCAGATTGATAGCTATTAATTAACTTTTTAACCGCTGAATAAATCTATTTTAGTTAAAGAAATGTTTTGTCTTCTTCTTTCAAACTCAAATCATAATTCGAAAGAAATTGACAAATACTATTTTAACTAAAATTGGTTTAGCGGTTTTGCGGTTGAGCGTTTTAGTTTTTATTGAATAATAATACTCTTACTTTGTAAATACTAGCATTACGTAGCAGATTCAGTGCAACGCTGATAATAAATTCTCACTCCCTGTATGTACACGGCTACACATCAAGCTATACATTTCCAGTTTACACTGACCTCTCATTGTAAGAAAATCCTATACAATGCGGGATCAGCTTATACTGGAAATGTATAGTTTGATCTGTAGCCGTGCGTACTATCGGCAAAACGGACGCCTTTACACCGTAAAGTTTCTTTTCTTTTTTTCTGGGAAGCCTATACCCCCATGGGATGAAGGCGTGAATTTATGTTATGTTATATGATTCACTGAAAACTCGGTTCCTATGGTCCTTTGTTTTACTTTGTCACAACTACAATAATATTGCAGCTTGCAAGCAGAATTGTTTCAAAATTGGAAAAGCCTATGGTACCTACTTAGGTATGAGGCAAGAAATTTTCCCTGCAGTTGGTCCATTTCAAACTGTCTTGTCAAGTTGTCTTATATCGCATAATTTAAAGCTTGCAACATTCATTCAATCGAAAGCAATCAATCAAAGTCTCTAAACAAAGACAGACACATCCCGTTTTACGGACGAAGCAAGTCGACTGTCCAGCGACCATAAATCCTATATTATTGAGCTACAAAGCTGTAAAATGAGCTGGCAGTTGTACAGTCAACTGCATGTACTCGTAACACTGCGAAACATTTCTCCTTTATTATTATCTGCGTAGTCTTTTCCCAACAATGTTAAGGTCGGGTTTCAGTCTAACGGAATCCAGCTGAATACCAGTATTTTATCCTATCTGACCTCCACAACTTAGTCACACAATATCCCTTGCTAAGACTGGTTGTCAGGCTTTCGGGCTTCTGACTAACCGTAACGGTAGCTAAACGAGCCATTTCATCACAGAGGGGTCTTGGTAGGCAAAGATGGTGACCTAACCACGGACCAACCACGACAAGCGTGGCTTAACCTGATCGATCGACCCGTGTGGCTGTTATTACTTAGCCACAAGCTCCTCTTCCCTTCACAACATTATTCCTATTGGTACGTCACCAACGACCCTGACTGATACAGGGGGTCTACTCCCTAAGCACGAAGCCCGTAGTTTCGGCATTCGTTACGTGCGTTTCCTACTCCGTATCAACAACGGATGGGTGATTGGTTCGGGGCCCGAATGAAGTATGAATGACAACACGATTTGACAGTTAACCCTAGATAGATAACCATATTTTACTGTACACTAAAGATAACCATACGTCGACTCGACGTGCGAATGTTTGACTGAGCATATTTTGGATTATGTATATACTAGGTTTATGAATGTGATATGATGTCTTAATGTATGTAATTTTATTGTGAGTAAATGAAAAACATTAGAGTTTATTTATATTTTATATAAGAAAAAAAAATTAAAGAACAAAACAAGGTACTTCTTACTTTACAAAACTTAAACAATTAGGAAACTCTCCATCAGTCTTATAATTTACTATTTAAACTTTTCAGAATCATTTTTATGTAAACTCTATAATATAAAAAACCTAAGTAAATAATAATTTTTATTAATTTTGATCACAAAGGCACTGGACAGGCGCTGGACCAAGATAACCATACGTCACTTCGACGTACGGTAGGTAAATATTGACGAAAGTATTGCACTTACCAGAGCGATACGGATGTGTCCTGCAAGCTCCGACGGCCGACTGAGTTGGCGGGAACGGGTAGTTTAGTGACGCGAAAAACAAACGAGTTATATCGATTTTTCAAAATCGATTACGTCGTTTCGACGTAGGTTATCTATCTAGACGTTTTCAAGGTCAAACTGTTACTTAGACGTGCGGTTAACTGTAGAACGTACTTACTGGTCTGGATACGTGCCAAGCTCTAAAGTTATTGTATGGTGCTACAGCGATTTATTCGAAAGATATAGGTGAGTATTAGATCTGTCTGTGGTTTTCTCGTTCGTGCGTATCTTTGGGTTTGGATTATTTTGTTTTATATGAGAATGGAATGTTTAATAAATTGTAAACATTGTTTATTTTGTTTCAGGTAAGCATTTTTCTCAGTTGCTAATAAGGAACACAACCGTCGACAGAATATCAAATATTCAAGAAAGACGGTAAGTTAATAACTTAGTTATTTTATGTTTTTGAAAACACTGTTTACGTTATTGCTATTGCAATCCAAAAATAATTTTAAAATAAGAATTCCTCTCTAATAAAATTGTCCTATCAATCATTTTGACCAGTTTATTCTTGGCACATGCCAACAACATTAGTAGTTTTTTTTTTCAATATAACGTATTTTTTACTGACAGGCGACAGCGTTTCAATTTACTCAGGGTTTCACAACTGTTTCACCACCTACGATTATGTTCCTATTAACTTATTTGGCAGATAATTTCATACAAATTCTGTTCTATTTTTGCATTTATTCGGTAAGTAGAGGCTATTCGGACATCGTGAAATGGACCCTAATTGTCAATTGAAGTTAATGATTAATTCATTCAAATTTTAAGTAAATATTCAGACTTCTGAGTATGTCCGTAGATATTCGTCCCAATCTGGATTTAAAACCATATTTTCAAATTAAAACAAAAACCTACAAAAAATAAAGAAAAACAAAACAGAATCATCAACACATTTTACGCACAACGAATCGCGTCACTTCTCACATTTACGACAACAGCGACAGAGAATGACGTGATTTATTTCGACTCCGTGACGTCACCCTGATTACGTCATTAAGATAAGGGCATAGAGACCGAAGTCCGTTGCGTGAACGTCATGTCAGAAGGAAGGGACAAAACAAAATTTAATAATTAACGGTTCCTGTTGAGTGACGAAAGCTATGTTTTGATAATAATGCAATTTGTGTCTACTGATCTGGGATTAAATAGGTTAATTAAAAAGAGGCTCGATTTTAATTAGGATTTGGGTAAGGGTGACGGTATTTTTTCTACCATTCAATATTGATATATTAGAGGAAGATATGTTACGCGCTAAAATCGCAATCACTAAACCTGGACTTGGCGCACGACTACATGCACCGAAACTAGCACATCTGCGAACACAGTTGCAAACCTTCAGTTACCGATAGACAAGGACAGAGATAGGAGCCGGCGCTGTCGTGCAAGCGAAATCGCGTTAGCCGCCGAGTGCTTACGATTAATGTCTCGCTCTCACAAACATGGCGAAGCAAACATTCATTATTATTATAATGTTCAACAAATTAACATTTTTGGCTGTACTTACGAGTGTAAAGTAATCCCGTGGAACTTTTTTTTTGGTTTTTGAACTATTTGTGCACATTTTGAAAACACATGAAAGCATTTTTGCTGCTTATTTAGACGATTACGGTAATTTTACTTAACGTGCCACACACACGATAGTTCGATTGTGACTAAGATAAATTGTGTGCGTTAACACAATTTATGCGGTCCACGTCGAGGAGCGCGAACCTTAACTTCCTAATTTATACAATAGGGAATATGCACGTAATTCAAAACATTCATTATTTAAATATACATTTTAAAGGAGTCAAGAAACGAATTCCAATGTTTTTTTACATTTTTTAGTGCATTACTTAGTTTATAATTGATTATTTATAGTATCGTTTTTTTTTCGTGGAACCGAACGCAAACTCAAAACGAGTCGCCTTCGAAAATGTCGGACGTCAAAAACTATGTGAATACAAATTTCTGTTTGAATAAATTATAAAAAAATGTATGTAATTTATATGATCTGGGGCTACAAAACCTTTAAAAACAGATGTAAACAGAGCAGTAACGTAGTAAATGACGTCACAACATGACCGCGATAGAAACGGACATTTCAACTGTAGTAGAAAATTGTTGAAGTTTCATAATTTTTTGTGCAACTTGCAGTAGTTGAATTAAACTTACCTTTCTTGGTTTACACTACAGACTTTTATTGATTTTTTGAATAAAAAAATTACATGCATAATATTCCCTATTAATTATCCCTGAACGCTCACATTGTAATCTCACTTTCGATCTGTCAAAAAAATCTCTAATTTACCTAGCATTTTTGTACAAGTTTTTTATATTGATCGTTGCTAAGATGAGATCGCGACTTGTATTTGAAAGATGTTTAATTGCAAGGTCAGGTCCAGGCTTCCTTACAATGTTTCCTTCGCCACAAGTTGCTAAGTTACTAGATTTTCTGGCAAGGTCATGGCAAGGTCACATTAGTAAAGCCGTTGAGCCCATAAACGTCTGGAACTACGCCAAACAATAAAAATATTGATACTCCGTTGCGAATTCGCTTTGCGAAAAACCCTATAAGGAAGTGTATATCTTTCCTAATGTAATTGCATATCACGGAACCACCAGAGATTTGTATCTTTACACCAAAAAAGGAAACAAGTTAGTCGTTAAAATATTACATTTCAATCGAAAAGACGCGTTAAATCCATTGTCACTGTTCTCACAACAATGGCTCATTCTTTTTCCCAGGTTTTTTTCTGACTTGACAGACGTATAACATGGAGAATAAGTAACATTCGGATATCACCTACATTAATACATTTTAGGCCGCAGTCGCAAAGGTCATTACTATGAAGCTACGAGGCAGAAGTGCCATTTTAGACAATGTATGAAAATAGCATGACGTCCAGACCGGTAGACTTTTAGGGAAGAATATTCTAGTGAAGATGACATCATCTGTCGCAGGTTCGAAGAAAGCTAAGGGCACTTTTACAGTTCGCTGGCAGTTCGCCGGCAGACGGTCATTCATAAAAAATGATTTTGACAGTTTTTATGAATGACCGCCTGCCAGCGGACTGTGTAATCTGTGGTGCCCTTAAGGCCGTGGCCAACGTATAGAACGCAGTTTTATAGGTACCTACCCAAAAGTGGAAACAGTTTTGAACAAACTAGAATTTTTTGCAGCTCTTTGTCCACTATACAAACTAATTAAGTCAGAAATGTATGTAGTGTAAACAATTGTTGGTTAACCTAAATAAATAAATAAATAATTCTTTTGTATATTTGAATGTTTTATCCTCGCAGGATAGTTGAGAAACTTGATGTAAGCTTATGTGATTTTTAGATGACAATAGCGTCAATATTTTATTCAATTCAATTCAATTAATCTTTATTGCAATCCATTATGTGGGTACACATACAGGTGGGAAGTAATAATAAAAATATAAATAATTATGGAACCTGTCAGGCACAGCAAAATTTAAAATAAGTAAGTAAGAGAGCGCTTTAGTGATTTTCCTTATTAATAAATATTTCAATTATTTCCTATATAGCTGTTTTTAACAAAAGTATTACTTATTATATAGTATGCCAGTTAACAACGAAAATTTTATAGCAGATTTTAAGTACCTCGGAGTAGGTGTACTAATATTGATTGATATAAAGTGGATTTTCTGTCCTCACACTTAATATAACAAGAGCCCTCCAAAAACTCCATACAAAGACGGATTCATTCATTTCCGTTTAGCTCTCGTCAAGATGATAACATCTTGATGTCCTCGCTTGAGCACAAAAACGTTTTGTGAGAACAATGCCTCGTTTGAGCCTCTTTGAGTTCCGCAGAATGTGTGAGACTGGGTAATTGTTGACAATTATGAGTTTTTGTGGTGGTAAATGGTTCTGGATTGGTCATTAGGTATTTGTTTTGGTGGTTCTTGTGTTATTTTGCTATTTCATATTGTGCATATTATACTTTATTGAATTTCCTGTTTGATCTGTTTGATTTGAATGGGTAAGCTCGTGCACACAGAGCACACACACAGCACAGTAAGCTCGTGGCTAAGCAACACCAAAAACCAAAACAAATTGATGAACGGGTCGATTCATCAGGTTAAGCTACGCTTGCCGGGGCTGGTCCGTGTATGGGTGACCATCTTTACCCACATACCGAGATTCCACCGTGCCTCGGAAAGCACGTTAATCCTGTTTAATAATGTGTGAGCTCACTGCTCTCAGTATGGACACTTTTTCTTTTGACTAAGAACGGTGAAGGCAAATCTAGTGATTTAAATCTTTTGGGGGCGGGGTTTGACTTGTGTCAATTATTGGTGAAAATGACTGATTTTCGTTACGCCCAATTTCCTAGGACACTTAAGCTTTAGATTATGTCCTGCATAATGTTGCATTGTGTTTGTTGTAAAAGGTTAAAGATAGAAGCCCGCATTCTTAAATGCAAATCAATTGTATGTCACCGTTAAGTCCCTGTCACATTCAGGTGCATGTATTTTAACAACAGTAAAACTTTTAAAAGCGCCTTAAAGTTAAGTGTCGTTTAAGAATTCGGCGAAAAATGTTCGTAATTTTAACGCCGGTAATATTTTAACCGGAATAACTTTATAGTACTACTAACTGTTGCCCACGACTTCGTCTACGATCCAGGATAAAAAGTAGCCTATGTCCTTCTCCAGGTCCCTGACTACCTATCTGTCAAATTTAATTAAGGTCGATTCAGTGGTTTAGGCGTGAAAAGTAACAGATAGATAGACAGAGTTACTTTATTTTTTTTATATTAAGTGTGGATAAAATGATGGATGACGACACAAAATAAAACCGTATTTTGGTATCTGTAAATCTTATAACAATACTCGATTCTATCTTCAAATCAATCTCAGGAGCTCGTGACTATACAAAATAACAGCCGCACCGCTACGCTTGCCGGGGTTGGTTCGTGGGTGGGTGACCATCTTTATATATCAAAGCCTCGCCGAGCCTCGGAAAGCATGTTAAGCCATTGGTCCCGGCTATCATTCATGGATCTTTGACAGTCGTTTCGGGCCGTCAGAAGCCCAAAAGTCTGACAACTGCAGTCTTACCAAGGGGTATCGTATTACCCAGTTACTGGGTTGTGTTTGTCAAAAGGTAAAATATTGGCTCCATGTAAAATATTGGTATTCAGCTATTAGACTGGAAACCGACCCCAACATAGTTGGGAAAAGGCTAGGAATATTGAACTTCATATCAATCTGAACTCCATTTTCTTGCAAAACCAAAGAGCCACTGCAACCAGTCACTTCATACTTCTATATACTCCCCTTTTCATACTCCAACTTCCAAGGTCTCATTCAGATCCGTTACACCTTTTATTTCACGGTGGTTGGTATCAAAGCTCGCGAGTTTTACCCTTGAACTAGTTACCCTTTTGTTCAGCTGAGTGCACTAAACTGTTACCTTTTCTCTCAACTCTCAGCGTGCCGAGTTTTGTATGAAAATGTTTTTTGTGTGATGGAAATGCATTGATAGTTGATGCATATTTTTTTTTGTGATTATATTGTGATATATTAAATGAAGATAATAATGGAACTAAAAAAAACCTTTTTTACAAAAAAAATACAACCGACTTCCAAAAACAACACTATAAAGTGAAAAATAACTTTAATTTCGGAAGTCGGTGTCTAGTTAAATGTATTTTCGTTTTTTGCCACCGACTTCCGAAATTAAAGTTATTTTTCACTTTATAGTGTTGTTTTTGGAAGTCGGTTGCATTTTTTTGTAAAAAAGTTTTTATTTTTCACTTTTTAGTTGTAGTAGCAACCCCACACAAATTCTAATACCACTACCTGCAAAACAAACTAGAACATCATCCATATAAAAGTGGGGAAAAAATACGTATTATTGAAGCTAACTCAAAAAGTACCAAAGCAAAGTTAATCAATTTTATATGGGACCAACTGTGATGTGTGATTTTATATGGGACCCTCTCGAATAAAACAAAAAAATCCAAATTGGTCTAGCCATCTTCGAGTAATCGGGGAACATACATAATTGAGAACCTCCTCCTTTTTGAAGTCGGTTAAAAAATATGGTAACATACCACACAAGCGGAGAGTTGGTGGTCCTCGACATCGGGCTGCAGGCAGTCCAGGGAGGCGATGCCATCTCTAGATGGTAGGCTAACCCGACGTTTGTTACGCCTGGACAGGAACGGTCTGCGCCTGGTGACGGGGACCATCAGGACACTGCTCACTAATTTAAAACTTCCACACAATAGGAATAACGGACAGTCCTCTGTGCAGGGCTTGCATGGAGGCTGAGGAAACCGTTACGCACGTGCTCTTTGAATGGACAGCCGTTACCCAGATTAGATAAGAAACCCTCGGAGTACCCAGATCTTTCACCGATGTTCTTAACATACTAGGAGATTTGATCAACTTCTGGAGGGAGGTGGGTTGGCTGGAATAACCCCCGACAGCCGCCATGGCCCACTCACAATGGTCCACATGAAGGACTAAGGGCGGAAACCAATTCCTCTAACATAGAACATGATATACTATTCCAACCCTTTCATGAATACTTACTGCAAAAACCTTTCTTTTTATAATTTTTTGTTACGTTCTTTCATATAAATATAAATATAAATATGTTTGGACATATCACACAACGCCATCTAGCCCCAAGCTAAGCAACCTAATGCTTGTGTTATGGTAACGAGATGGCTGATAAACTACTTATATACATTTTTTTTTTTTTTTTGTAAATACATACATATTATAGATAGAAAAACACCCAGACTCGGAACAAATACTTGTAGGTCGTACAAATATTTGTTCCGTGCGGGAATCGAACCCGCGACATGCTGCGCAGCAGTCAATCGCTCAACCACTGCGCCAACCGTGTCGTCAAAACCGTGTCGTTCATGAAAGGAAAATGTAGATAGGGGTAGGTAGGATAAGTAGTTGGCAAATAGGAGGGGTTCGTGGCTAAGTAATAACAGCGGCACGGGTTGATCGGGTTGATCGGTGACTAATTTTTAACCGACTTCAAAAAGGAGGAGGTTATCAATTCGTCGGAACCTTTTTTTTTTTATTTTTTTTTTTTTATGTATGTTCCCCGATTACTCGAAGATGGCTGGACCGATTTGGATTATTTTTTTTTTGTTTGAAAGGGTATACTTCCCAGGTGGTCCCATGGTCATCAAGTCAGGATCTGATGATGGGATCTTGGAGAAATAGAGAGAACTCTTCCAATTTTATAGGCACACTTGAAGCGATTTGGATAGTTTTTGGAAGAGTACTTTCTTGGAGTGGACCCATTTCAATTTGGTGAAGATCTGATGAAGAACTTCTGAGATAGGCAACGGAACTCCTCAATAAATGATAGCAAATGGACTGGGATTGCTGAAATTGCTAAGCCGTTGGTCCCAGCTGTCATTCTTGAATATTTGACAGTCGTTATCAGAATCCCGATAGTCTGACAACCAGTCTTTTCAAGGGTTATCGCAATACCCAGTTATTGGGTGTGGTAAAATACTAGTATTCAGCAGCATCCGGATAAACCGGATGCCAACCCTAACATAGTTGGGAAAAGGCTAGAGAGATTGAAGTAGTTGGCAAATGATTTAATTTTAAAAACCAGCTAAGGTCAGGTTTTGCAATTTTGACTTTTTCAACAACATATCGGTGTCCAGCGATCTACTTTTGTCAATGTACGTTGCAACACACAACTTTATATAACATTTAATATAATAGTTCTTTGATTGCTAACCATTTTCCTTTTGTAGTACTCTCAGAGATCTCCCAAGAGAAACGTAAGATAGTATTAATTACTTAGCCATAGTTAGTAGCGTGTACAGCAAAAATCTTATTTCCCTAGAGCTTCTGAGGTCAGTCTGAGCGGTCGCCATTAAATTAATACTGTAAATAGAAGTAGCTTTAGAATGCTATAGTTATTAACGGGAGGGAGTAGCTAAGCATACAAAATTATGGTGTTTCTGACGGCTGATGATGCTCATAAGGTGATTGCGCTGTGGTAGCCTGCGAAATTCATTTTTTTTTTTTTTTGCGTTTTCTCCGTTTTTTCCGTACCTAAAAGGGGAAAAAAACGGAACCCTTATAGGACCACTTTGTTGTCCGTCTGTCTGTCTTTTTCTCAGGAACACGTGGAGGTATCAAGTTGAAATTAATATCAAATATGTAAGTCTATGATCCCTTGGAGTCCCATAAAAATCAAACTTCTAAGTCAACGCAATAAAAAAATACTGCCATTTATGCAACATTTTGATACTCGCAAGTAAATCAAAACCTACAGGGTACTTCCCTTTGACCTAGAATAATGAAATTTGTCAAGATGCAAGGTCTCACAGCACAAGTGAAGGAAACAGTCCAAAAATAGGAAATTTGTAATTTTATCACATAAAAAATTATTTTATTGGGATTACATAACAATGTAATTTGTTTTTGTGATAAATTCTTTTCAACTACGGAACCCTTCATTGTGCGTGGTCCGACACACACTTGGCCAGTTTTTTTTTAAATTTACTGGTCAGTGTGAGATTATAACTTAATCAAAATATGATTCGCGACAATAAGAAATATGTATTTATTTCCTCCGAATTGATCTAATTACGCAAATATTAAAAAAAATATAATAAAATAAATAAAAACGTCAAAAAAAATTTTTTTTTCGCAAATTAGACCCATCCGAAGGATCCGAAGTCTTGTACCTAAATTAGAACGTAGAACTGTCTTGTACTTTGGTTTAGTTTAATTTAGTTTTAATGTGTTTAAACACATTTTCAACGCGAGTTTTAGATACGCGTTGAACATGACGTGTTTAAATCTTTTGTAGTAAGACCAAGGGTCTTACCACAAAAACTTAGACACTTGTTCAACGCGTGTCTAATGTCAGTTTTACTTCTATCTCCATACATAATTACATATGTCATGTTAAACAGTTGTTTGGCCTAAACAACTGATAAACACAGTTTTGTGGTAATACAGCTAAACTTTTATAAAGGCAAAATTGTTTGTTTGTAAAAGGTTATCTTTGGAAGTGTTGATCCGATTTAAAAAAATCTTTCTCTTATAGGAAGCTACATTATTGCCGGGTGCTAAAGGATCTGACGTATCTTCCACGTGAGTGAAGTCGCGAGCAAAGGCTAGTCCCATGTAAAAAGCTGAAACATCTCATTTTGCCTCTAGGTACACTGGCACCCAAGGCAAAACGAAATATAGCAACATAGTTTGAGGTAAAAAACTTTTTTACAAAAAAATACAACCGACTTCCAAAAACAACACTACAAAGTGAAAAATAACTTTAATTTCGGAAGTCGGTGTCTGGTTAAATTTATTTTCGTTTTTTGCGACCGACTTCCGAAATTAAAGTTATTTTTCACTTTGTAGTGTTGTTTTTGGAAGTCGGTTGTATTTAATTTGTAAAAAAGTTTTTATTTTTCATTTTTTAGTTGTGGTACCTACCCCACAAAAATTCTAATACCACTACCTGCAAAACTAACTAGAACATCATCCATATAAAGGTGGGGAAAAAATACGTATTATTGAAGCTAACTCAAATACTACCCAAGCAAAGTTATTCAATTTTATATGGGACCAACTTTGGTGTACTTGAATAAAAATTTTTCAAATCGGACGACTCTGTAAAAAGTTATCCGTGGTCATACATAAAAAAAAAACATACGTGTCGAATTGAGAACCTTTTTCTTTTTTTTTCGTCGGTTAAGAATAGGTAAATTATGGTAGAAGTCAACAGAAGGATTATTAGAAATGTCAAGACGCCCCAGTAATTTACTTAGGCTTTTTTTTTTGCTGATACCCGAAATCTTCAGCGACTTTTTTAATACGGCTTTATCAAATTCGTCTGTCGTAGTACATAAGTTCATTATTCAAGACCCAAGACATCTGACAGTGACAAATATATTTTTGTCGTGAATTATCTCAGTCATAGGTACAGACATAAACAAGATTTTATTTCTAGACATAAAAATCTATGTTTATTGAAATGTCAGAGACGATTTTTTAGGGCTCCAGTTATATTACTTCATGTATAAATTACATTTGGGCAAGCTAAGATATGGGTTGAGTTTTGTGCGAAAAAGAAAAGGGCGAATGATAAGTAAATAATTTTATTTGGAAGGGCTGAGAATTTTTATACAAATATCATATTGTTAGGCTTATTCTATTTTTCGGTCTATTCTACATTGTGTACAAGAGGTAGAATTCAGGCAAAGAATTTTTCTTGTCTTCATAGTAAATATATCAATGCTCATGCCATGGTGTCAATTGCCAGTCAACAAGTTGGTAATGTGGTTGACTGCTCAGGGGACACCGTAACTCGTTTTTACCCGACTACGGCGAAGCAAAAAGGAGGGTTATGATTTTGACCGGTATGTATGTAAACGTATGAATGTATGTATGCATGTATGTTCATCTGTTCCATCATAACTTCTAAACTACTTATCGTAATTTGACATATTAGGTATCCTTGGAAGCGTCTTAATCGTCCGCTGCTTATAGGCTATGTGACGTCACATTAAATTGAACAAGGCGCCCTTTAGAAAACATAAAGTAATCAACAAAAAAAAAAAAATAATGATGCCGTGTTGGATATTATATGAAAGGGCTTAATTTATGCCATAACTTGACGTGTGACTCCGGATTTTTAATTTGGTCGTCTTTTTCTAATTTCAGATGAGAATATTTTCTTGTTTTATACTTTTTAGAGCGTGATTTTTTAGTAGTCGGGTATTAGTTTTTAAACTTACTTTTTATGTTATGTAAGCCCGTTTTGACTCACTTCAGTGATCTACAACACCACATGCGAACTACGCATCAAAGACCTGACGTCACACTAATCCTGCATCGCGCAAGCAGAATTTACCGCGCGACTGACATCTAAACAACATCCCGACATCAGCCGTCGGGGAAGTAGCCCACAAGACACAACACCCGTCTGGTCGGAGGATCCTTCCTTTTCTATAGAAGATGAGTGAACTTTACATCTTGTTCCTCCAAAGGCCTCTCTACTCTCCTTCCACCCCTCTCTGTCCAGAGCCCCCATGGAACATTCTTTGTAAAAGGGAGTCCAGCTCATCCCGCCAACTCCGTCTGGGTCTGCCGGGTTTAGGCTAATCTATTGTTAATATACCCAGGCAAAAATATCTCTAATAAACAACAAAATAATGGTCTCATGTAACAAAACTGGCAAATAGCCCATCTTGTGTTTAGCGCTAAATTCTGCCAACAATTTGTAACACCTGGTAAGTTGTGTCCAAAGTAGAACGTACCGATCGCCTTTCACTCGCTTTTTATTCGGACACAAACTTTAAAAGATTTTTGTGCCTGTGACGTCACCAGCTTCCATAGTGTTCAAACTGGAACGAAGTCTTTGCTTCTTGAAATTTCTTCTCTAGATGATCTCATTTACAGTTCGTTCAGAGTTGTTTTGCCTGCAATGTGACGCAGCAACCCAAATAGAACTTTATTGTAACGAGACTAAAGATTACTTTGGTTGTGACAGACTTGTCAGTGGCAGCAATCCAACAGCAACCTTGTACTCTTAGTCCTACTAATATTATAAATGTCAAGTTTGTGAAGATGTTTGGATGTTTGTTACTCAAGCACGCAAAAACTGCTGAACGGATTTGGATAAAATTTGGTACACAGATAGTTTATAACCTGGATAAACACATGGATACTTTTTATCGCGGCAGTAGGTTCCCGTGGGATAATTTCCGACATCCACGCGGGCGAAGCCGCCTGCAACGGCTAAAGATTACTTTGATTTTGACAGACTTGTCAGTGGCAGCAATCCAACAGCAACCTTATAGTAATGAAAATAAAGATCACTGTCGTTTTGACAGTGATGCAAGATCACAGGTAAAAGAACTTTGCAAGGACTGTACAAAGAGCTTAGGTACTAATAATAATAATTCCAGCCTATTACTGTCCAACTGCAAGGTAAAGGCCTCTTCTCATACTGAGAAGACACGAGCATTGATCACCACGCTTGCTCAAGACGGGTTGGCGATTTGAAAGAAAGAAAGAAAATACGCTTATTTGCGGTAAACATGACGCAAAGGACAACAAAATAAAAAGCAAGTTTTGGAGAAAATATGCGTCACATCTACGCAAAACGGCTACCGCTCAGCATAATGCCGCGACCCCATGCGAAACGGAGCCCCAGCGCTGGATTTCAGACTTATATTAAATATAAGATAAGTCTAGTCGATCCAGGGGTTCGTAGATAAATTATAACATCCGCATGGGTCGATTGAAGGTTAAGATACGCTTGCCGCGGTCGGTTCGTTCATGGGTGACCATCCATTTACATATCTCATACCCCTCCGTGCCTCAAAAAGCAGGTTAAGCCGTTTAGTCCCGGCTGTCATATGGATCTTTGACAGTCGTTACGGATTGTCAGAAGACCAAAGTCTGACAACCAGTCTTACAAGCGGTATCGTGTTACCCAGTAACTGGGTTGAGGAAGTCAGATAGGCAATCGCTCCATGTAAAATACTGGTATTCAGCTGCATCCGGTATAGTATCTACGTACTACAGACATTTTACATCATATACTTACACTTTACATTCATTAATACATGTAATGGGTGATTCATTTGGAGTTACTTTTTCCAAAACTAAAAAAAATACGAATACAACAAATTTATCAGGTAATCTTTATTATAATACAAAAGAACCATTCCTTACATTTACTTTTTAAGGATTATTTCTTTCAAATGTTGTCCGTAACTGCGATTAAGGTGGTCCATTCTGGAGTTCCAGTTTTCGATGACCCGACCGAGCATTTCCAGTGGTATTTGGCAAATAACGCGAGTAATGTTGGCTTCCAGTTGATCAATCGTACGCGGCTTATCCATATAAACTTTGGACTTTACATAACCCCACAGAAAAAAGTCTAAGGGTGTGATATCACAGGATCTAGGCGGCTAACTGACTGGTCCGAAACACGAAATGAACTGTTCACCAAATTTTTCTCGCAACAAAGCCATGGTTTCACGTGCTGTGTGGCGCCGTCTTGTTGGTACCAAAAGTTCTGAAGATCACGGGCTTCAATTTCAGGAAACAAATAGTCCGTTATCATGGTACGATAACGGTCACCATTGACAGTCTGTCAATGGTGACCGATAATTACGGACAACATTTGAAAGAAATAATCCTTAAAAAGTAAATGTAAGGAATGGTTCTTTTGTATTATAATAAAGATTACCTGATAAATTTGTTGTATTCGTATTTTTTTTAGTTTTGGAAAAAGTAACTCCAAATGAATCACCCATTATATATCATACTTCTATGATTTTGCATTAATATTTTGCGAATTGGTCTAAAACGATTTGTTTTCTTTAATTTTCATTGTTAAGGCACATGTCAGGCTGTCAAACTATCATTACTTTTTCTTCCAAATTTTCTCTCATAGAGTTTATTACTAGCTTAGTCTATGAAGGTTACTTTAGATTTATTATAATTTAAATTATTTTTTAGTGTTCCGTACCTCAAAAGGAAAAAACGGAACCTTTATTGGATCACTTGTGTGTCTGTCTGTCTGTCCGTCTGTCTGTCTCTCTGTCTGTGTGTCTGCCTGTCCGTCTGTCACAGCCAATTTTCTCCGAATCTAATGGACCGATTAAGTTGAAATTTGGTACACATATGAGTTTTTGTGACCCAAACACGGACGGGTAAAGTAAATAAATGAATTTTGAATATAGACGTCACTTTTGGGGGCAAATAAGAAAATTAAAAAAAAAAAGTTTTGCAAACTACACCATGTGGGATGTCAAATGAAAGGGCTTACTATGAGGATTTCAAATATATTTTTTTTTATAATTTCAAAATGAATTGTTTTAAAGTTATTTAAGAAAATAGACGAAAATTGACCATTCCCCCATATCTCCGAAACTACTGAGCCTAAAATTTGAAAAAAATACAGAAAATAGATCTTTACCTGTAAATTACAGGAAACCTATAAGAAGTCTGTGGTCTTAAAATAACATGGTAAATCTATCAATATTGTGAGTACAAACTTACATTTACAGTTGGAATGTATGGGAGAACATGTTTTTCAACTACAATGTTAAGTTTGTTCTTAAGATAACTTCATCCCAACTACGGAACCCTTAATTGTGCGTGGTCCGACACGCACTTGGCCGGTTTTTTTATCAATATGTTAGTTCAAATATTTTATTTTATAGATAATTATGATTGTTTACTGAATAAGTGTATCCTAAATTAGATTTATAAAAATGAGTGACACACTCTCAGAATTCATCGAAGAGGTTCTTGAATGCAGACTGATATTTATGGCCGTTTCGATGACTGACAAGTGGCAGTTTGCAAGAAAACGAGAAGAACTGGACTGATCGCGAGATTTTTTTTGGCCGGCAGATTTGGAGCTATGAGTGATTTTTTAAGCCTGTCTCTTGCTCCGCGGGCGTGGCCCAGGGCATGGAACACTGTGACGTTGTCGTCAAAGTGGGTTTCCTAGGAAGCAATGCTGAAGGCAACCTGAGAAACTATCTCAACAAATTCGACATAGTCCTCGTGAATGAACCGTCTGTCGACGTTTTTCATTGTGATTTGGCTGAAGAAACTTACGTCCGGTTTCTGAAAAGCTAATCAAGCCAAGGATTTCAGTCATACTAGGTAGGAAGTGTATTTTTGAAAATCTAGTTCTGTATTTTTTATTTCCTTTTCCAAATTATATTTCGTTTACGAGTCTATTCTCCTTTTTAACCGACTTCAAAAAGGAGGAGATTCTCAATTCGTCGGAACCTTTTTTTTATTTTTTTTTATTATTTTTTTTTTTATGTATGTTCCCCGATTACTCGAAGATGGCTGGACCGATTTGGATTTTTTTTTTATTCGAGAGGGTATACATCACAGTTGGTCCCATATAAAATTGATTAACTTTGCTTCGGTAGTTTTTGATTTAGCTTCAATAATAGATATTTGTTCCCCACTTTTATATGGATGATGTTCTAGTTTGTTTTGCAAATAGTGGTATTAGAATTTGTGTGGGGCAGGTACACAACTAAAAAGTGAAAAATAAAAATTTTTTTACAAAAAAATACAACCGACTTCCAAAAACAACACTACAAAGTGAAAAATAACTTTAATTTCGGAAGTCGGTGGCAAACAACTCAAATACATTTAACTAGACACCGACTTCCGAAATTAAAGTTATTTTTCACTTTGTAGTGTTGTTTTTGGAAGTCGGTTGTATTTTTTTGTAAAAAATTTTTTATTTCTTGAGGTTTATAGATTCGTTACACCAGTTAGACTGGGACCCGAGAATAACATATTTGGGAAAAGGCAAGGCAGAATGATTGAAGTCCAGTCGATCTGTAAAAAAACTCACTGTGAATACTTAGGTGAAGTGAGCTTGAAGTGAGCTGACAGAAGTGTCGCTAGCAGTAGGTGGAATAATGCTCACTTCAAACTTGCTTCACCTTAGATTTCATAGTGAAATTGTTACAGAGTGAACGGGCTGGTTACTTCTGGTTTATTGTTCTGGTATCCTCACGGCAGTGTGTTCCTTAACCGATGTCACTGATGTCTGAGATTAACTTACTAATTGGAAGAAACTT
This sequence comes from Cosmia pyralina, assembly GCA_946251885.1. NCBI lineage: Eukaryota > Metazoa > Arthropoda > Insecta > Lepidoptera > Noctuidae > Cosmia > Cosmia pyralina. The sequence continues at coordinate 6,957,785 of OX276365.1, forward strand.
TAGTTAGACTACTTCTAAAACTTTCATCAGCTTCTTTCAAACCGATCAGAAACAGCAAAATGTATAGTGCTAGCCTGGACAAGTCTATCTTTTTCATTAAGTGAGCAATCCCTTTGATAATTTAAAGTCAACGGTATTTAAATTGAAATAAATGCTTTGTCCAAAGACATTAAATTATTTATTTAATACTTAATAGACGAGACATGTGTTATTTTTTTATAATTTTAATTAATGTATGCTCCTGTAATGTTGTACGTTGTTGTTTAAATTATACCAATTAGCATTCTGCTTAATATAATAATAGTTTACGCTTGCAACTGATGTATTTACTTGTTCAAATTCCAATCAGTCTATAATTACTGTAGCGAGCTTCGCGCACGAAACTGGTTTGTTTGTGTGTGTTTCCCTCTCCATAACGTGTGGCTAACGTCCGCGCGCTTCCAGAGGTCACGGTCGGTGGAACAATCTCGACCGGACGCACGAGTGCATTCACCGTGCACTACGGAGCAGCAGACTGACCGTAACTAGACGGCATTTAATTGTGCTACCATTTTCACTATTGTTTGCAACGAATAACATTCTATTTAACTACCTAAACACTTCTTATGTGTCTACGTCTCCTTAAAGTTAAATTCAGTGTAACCCCAATCGGGTGAGTGTTGCAAAACCTATATTAACTAGTTTTAAATATTCGTGCATGACTTGCTAATTTTTCACTATTAGTAGTGTAGTAATGTAATGATCATTAGTTATCAAACGCCGATGTGTTTTATTTGCGATTGTTATTTTAAGTAACTTTTATGATTGCACTGAATGACCGAAACATAGGTGTACATGACTATTACTTTAAAATTATCTTCTTCCTTTGTTTTAAATTGGCAACTGTGACTTAAATGTTGTAGTGACTTAAAGGAGGTCGTTATGTTCCGTGAACTCTTTGAATAATTTTTGTTATTTTATTTCCACCTACCTTCTGTCACCAGTTATAATTTTTTTCCTGCAAGTCATCTATCATGCTTTTAAAATTGTATCACGCTGCTTAGACTGCTTCATCTCGATGGCTAATTGATGCTTGAACATCGCTTCCCACCGCGGATTCCACTTTCGACGGTTGTCAGGATGTTGCAGTCAGTAGCATGAATTCGGACATTTCCTAAAATACCCAATTCTGGAATTCCAGGGTTCTTCCGTAACGGATTTAACTAAAACACCGTCGCTTCGAGGGCTGTGGCTGGACAACCCTACGAGATAACCTAGCTGCCGTTGGAACACCGACCTACCTACCTGGCTGCCACCTGTCATCTACATACCTACTGGGAACTTCCAGGATAGTGGTTTTCTTTAGGCGGGCTAGAAATAAACACGCGCTCGATATTGAGAACTCACGCCAGCTTACTGCTAGAGCTAACCTAATTTTATATAATTATTTTTTTATAAAATATATGATTGTAACTTACCTTCTCTGTTTTTAATTTTCCTGCCCTAGCAGGGACGTTACACTTCTTTTATTCCTTAAAAGAGTCTTTGTTACTTGAATTAAAGGATTTGAATTTGAATCGTGAACAAAATTGTAATTCGATACATTTTGTCCTAGGGGGCAAAAGTTGCTCAGTCTTGTGTGGTCCATGGCATGTCAAGTCGCATTCGTGTCCACTAAAAGAAAAATATTTTCTAAGTAGCGTATTACGATATTTGAAAAAAAAAAATGATGATGAATGGTAAAATGACTGGACCTAACTTCGGTTTATTTTCATTTTATTTTATATTTTACCGAGTATTTCGATAACTTAAATATTTTTCTTAGGCCTAATTTTTCAATGGTCAGATAACTTTTATTTATGGAATAAATATGGCGGCTTGACAGCTTTTGTTTGGAAAATATGTCAAACTGTCATATATTCTTCAGATAAAAGTTATCTGACTATTGAAAATTACAAACTATCTGACGGTTGGTGATCAAAGGTTGGTGTCGATAAAAGTGTATCGGGTGAAACTTGGCAATTTGTAATTTTGCTATATCATGCTAGATGGCGTCACTGAGACATGGGATAACAGTTTTTCTACGACATTTCTGCTGATACCTCTCTATAGTATTTTAACTTTGACTTTCGAGTCTTTGTACATGGAGCTATCCTAATTCAATTCTGCTTCATCTATTACTCAACGGTTTTCCCTCAATTCACATTAATCCCAACAAAATCGGTGCCAGCAATATTTCACATTCAACTATTATTAAATTCCAAAGCATTTGTATGGACGAGAAAAAAATGCATTTGTCACAATGAGACTCGATTCAACAGAGCACCCGATATCTTTCATTCGATTCCAAGCAGTCCACTATTCACTTCCAATCTATTCCGAAGAATGCTCGACTCGGCTTTCTACACAGAAAATATTCTATTGACTGGAATCGTGAACTTTTATGTACTTTTGATGGGAGTTTTACTTTTTTAGGCCGAAGAATGAGGGTGGAAGAATAATTTTCATAATGACTTCAGAAGTAATTGATCAAAAGCGTTTCTGAGTTCAGTAATCAGTTTACGAGTTTTTGAGGCGTTTTTTGGATTATGTTTGGCGAAGTGTCATTGCTGTTAAGTATCTTGAAGTTTGTTCAATTTTGGGTGGTAAGCAGGCGTATTTAAGTTGAGAATTCAATGACATTTTAAACTGGCACTGTGGGTCTGGGATGAATTGCGTGACGTAAACGAAAAAAAAAAAAAAATGAAAAAAAAATGATTTCAAATGATTTTAAATGGAAAATACCCATTTCTCATCACCATTATCTGCCTAGACTTTTCCCAACAATGTTAGGGTCCGCTTCTAGTCTAAGCGGATGCAGCTGAATACCAGTATTTTACATGGAGCGACTGCCTATCTGACCTCCACAACCCTGTTACTGGGTTATACGATACCCCTTGGTAAAACTGCTTGTCAGACTTTCGGGCTTCTGACGACCCGTACTCATTTCGCGTACTTCTTATTATTAGAAATATGAATATTCAATTGTCAGTAGAAATAAGGGCCTAGACAAGTCGCAATAGCTTTCAAAGCGTTTCGTATTTCTAAAACGGCTTTCAATAGGATTGACGTAAGGTTTTCAGTCCCATAAATTGACTTCTCCACCATTGTTAATGATTACTGATTAAATAAATGTGTCGTGATGAATTCGTGAAAGTAACGCACTCGTACCTTCCTTTGCCACTTAAATTGTCAACTGATCTGGAAATTCTTTGATCTGTAAAAGATTCTCGAATGTTCGCTGTGACGTCACACCTATTTATATTGAAAGGGAGGGTCTGATCCCTAATTAATCAACCTGCAGAATTTTATAATTGGGCCTTTGAGCGAGGTGTTAACAATTTAAATGGTGGTTACTGCTAAAGATTCTTTCATAGAACGAGTTCGAGGTTTATAGCGGCTTTCATGTGAAACATTTTTGTCAGGAAACGTTCGAGGAACAATGATTTAAATTGTATGATTTGCCCTCACCGTAGATATTTAGTCGCACGAAAAGTGTCAATACTGAGAAGAGTGAGCTCACACATTATAGCGTTTCCAAGGCAGCATGCGATATTGTGTGTGCCAGAGGTACCATAACGAAACAGAAACGGACCAACTTTTAACGCGGAAAGGCGCGAATTGAATGAATTAAATCTACCGTGTAAGCATTTCTGATAATTAATTGTTCCTCCTTCTCTCTTTGAGAAGAGATTTTTGCCCAGTAGTGAGACAGTTACTGGTTGGTTGAACTGTCTGCATTTTGTCGTACATTGCTGATGCCAAAATAATTTCACACTCACTTTTGCTAGCGGTGTTATGCACTTGGGATGAGCACAGGATACTTTCTATCCGGGTATAATATGAAGCTTCACCTATTTCCTACAAGAGCTAGTGATAATATACAGGATGAAATTTAAAACATGCACCAAATCGAAATGGGAGATTGTACTCATCAATATGAACTACTTGTACTATGGTATCAAACTTGAAATCGCGAAAAAAAAAATCTGCTGTTCAGTACATTTATCTACATCAAACTCTTCAAAATGTAAGGGAGCACCTGATTTTTTTTTCGCGATTTCAGTTTTGATCCCATAGTAAAAGTTGTTCATAATGATGAGTACAATCTCCCATTTCGATTTGGTGCATGTTTTATTTAAATTTCATCCTATATAACCTTACTAGCGACTCGCCCTTGCTTCGCACGGTTTTTACGACTTCACAAAACATCGAGATTTCTTTATGTAAGTTTAATACTAATGTAAAGTATTATACATACACATCACCATTATTACATGTATATCCTTGCTCTTGTTTCATGTTTATTATTGTATAAGTAGATCCTCTCATTGTACGGAAATCCTATGCAATGCGAGATCAGATTATACTGGAAATGTATAGCTTGATATGTAGCCGTGTGTAAATACCTACGCGCATCACTTCACAATGGTTGCACCTATTTGGCTAATTCTTTTTGTTTTGTTTATAATTCTCAGGACAAGGTTTTTATGAAAAAGAAAATGTTTGAAAAGTTGCCGGGAAAATTGGAAAATTCCGGAAAACTGAAAGTGCATTTTCTATGGGAATTTTGTAAGAAGTTATTGAAATATTGACAGGACAACGTTTGTCAGGTCAGCTAGTATTTATACATATGTTATATTTATACACTCTATACACGATTGATGTGACGATTGACGTGGACCCACTCTTATCTGGCTTAATTGGAAGGGCTGCAATTACATAGCATCCCACTTTTGTGATAATTATTTTTTACCCCCCATAGAAACAGAGGGGTAGTTATAAGTTTAACGTGTACATCTTTGTATCTGTGTATCTGTCTGTGGCATCGTAGCTTCCAAACGACATAACCGATTTAGATTTTTTTTGTTTTGTTTGAAAGGTGACTTGATTGAGAGTGTTCTTAGCTATGATTCAAGTAAATCTATTTAGCCGTTTGAAGATTATCAACTCTTTTATGCAGCGTTACCTGGAATTTTCGGGATATCCAACTTCCTCACCAAGTTACAGCAGAGATAGTGTTTGCGTTCATTGAAATGGTCTCAATGAATAGGATAATTATATAGATAGATGGCAATAAAAAAAAATGAGGGTAAATTTGTGTCGGGTGTTGTTTAAATTTTAAAATTAATTTTTTACTTGTTGTATAGAAAAGACGTTGCGTACGTAGAGGATGTTTCGAAGCTATGCCTGTTTGGTGCCGATGAAGGTCAAATAGGCAGTCACTCCATGTAAAATACTGCTATTCAGCTGCATCTGGTTAGACTGGAAACCGACCCCAACATAGTTGGGAAAAGGCTAGGTAAACGATGATGGTGCCGATAAAGACACCAAAATATAAGACATTGGTTGGATTTTTGAGGCTTTAAAACGCGTAGGAAATGTGCTAAATGCATGACTATTCTACGAAGTATTGCAGTTGTAATAAACAGAGCTGCAGAGGGCTGTCGCATTTTACCACTTCTCTCGCTCACATGAATCCAAATTTTTAAGATTTAAAAAAAATTAAAAGATGCTTTTTCAAAAATCAATTAATCAACCTGCCTAGCCTTTTCCCAACTATGTTGGGGTTGGCTTCCAGTGTAACCGGATGCAGCTGAATACCATTATTTTACATGGAGCGACTGCCTATCTGACCTCCACAACCCAGTAACTGGGTAATACGATACCTCTTGCTAAGACTGGTTGTCAGACTTTAGGGCTTCTGACGACACGTAACGACTGTCAACGATCCACGAATGACAGCCGGGACCAACGGCTTAACGTGCTTTCCGAGGCACGGAGGAGTCTCGGTATGTAAAGATGGTCACCCATCCACTGACCAACCCCGGCAAGCGTAGCTTAACCTGATGGATCGACCCGTGCGGCTGTTATTACTTAGCCACGAGCTCCCATTTGAAAAAATCAATTAGCGAACTAGTTAATAATATTAATTTAACAGGAACGTAATTTTAAAAACTCATTTGTATTGTGTTATCTTATAAACTCGGCTCAAAAAGTATTTTCTGTTTTTGAGATGAGCTAAATAAATACCACAATGCAAAAATGTGTTTTTTAATAATTACTTAGTACATTAATTATTTACTAGTTCGCTACACATTTGATTACATTTTTCAAAAAAGCATCTTTTAATTTAACAATCTTATAAATTTGCGAGAGAGGTGACAAATTACGACAGCCTGCATAACGCTTAATACAATTTCAAGCAACTAACAGTCCCATTAAAAATCTCACCTTCTCTTTCAAAGCTTCCAAACCAAAACCAATCAGTAATTCATTTATTTAAAGTATGATAAAGTCACAACGTCAATTAGCACTGGCTAAAAGTTGACACAAAAAATATAATATCGTCCGTCCCTCACCGCTGCCCAGTAAGGCAGGCCGCACGTCAGTGGGCACAAAACCAGTATACGCTGAACTCTTATCCTATTGAAATTCCATACTACGCTAGGCCAGTATAATATCGAGGTATTTTTAAATGAAATGTGTATTTCTGGAAGTAGATTTTTAAATAAACTTCACGTCAATATATTAAAACTAGGCGTCGCCGGCATTTACTAGCTGACTGATACTTGCACCCTAATTGCGTAACACATTATTTTGAATTTTGAAACAAATTGCTAATCCATTCAATCAATCAATCAATCAAATCAAAATTGTTTATTTGCATAAAATGTGGTGGGTACAAAAGGTGTTACATATAAAATTTAGTGCGAAGACACATTCCGCCATGCAGTGATGGCATGCAAATATTTAGTTAACATACAATAAAATTATAGACACATTATCAGAATTCTTTTGCTTCATATGTTCGAAAAATGTTGTCTGCTCGACAACGTAAATAACGCAATGAATGTTGTTGAATTGTCAAAATTAAACTAACTCCGATTGATAATGTGTTACGCAATTAGGGTGCTGAGAAGAAATGCCGAAACAAACTCAAAGGGCATGGTCTCTTTTAAAGTCCACAGACGTTGGCTAACTATACCTATCAACTCTTATATATTTAGGCACCACGTTACAGAATCCTCTTATAAAAATGATGACCGACATTTATAGAATATTAATATGCCCGCGTGTTAACGGTCGGAATTAGGAACTCTTTGGGCATCGTTCATTTTTGACAAGGCAACCGTCAAATGTAATTGATTACCAAATGACAAAGCTTGGTTAATGTGGGGGTAAATTCGTTTGGTAGGTAACCGCTTTTAGGTGTTATAAGTATGTACGAACGGTTTACGGTTCATTGGGTATGAATGCGGGGTGTGAACATTCTGTGGGTGTCCTGTGTTCTATTTTTGGGTCGTAAAAAGTTCGTTTGGGTTTTCGGTCGGTAAAATATACGAGGTAGAAAATGCTCCGTTTTATTTGGGAGTTAAATACTTCAAATTTAATTTATGTTAGTACCTAATTTAAATACCTCAAGGCTACTTTTATAAAACTCTTATATAAAATGAAATAATTTGCGGTTGTGAAAGGTTAAATAAAATAAAATGGGATGAGGCAGAAGGATGATAAAGTACTTAAAAATAAATAAAAAAAATGGAAACTATCACGTTTTGTATGTGCCTACACAGTTTCTCTAAAAAAAAACGGTCTGCGTAGCCTTTTCCCAACTATGTTAGGGTCGGCTTCCAGTCTAACTGGATGTATTCAAATTCAAATTCAAATAGTTTATTTGCAAGAAATACATGTTTACAAGGGAAGATCTTACAGCCTTAGGTCATTGTATCCTGCCTGCAAGCAAGCGTGCAAATTATTTAAGATAGATAAGGTAGCTGAATACCAGTATTTCACATGGAGCGACTGCCTATCTGATCTCAACAAACCACTAACTGGGTAAAGCGATAGCACTGGTTGTAAGATTTTTTTTCCGGGATTAAAAGTAGCCTATGTGTTATTCCAGACTATAATCTATCTCTGTGCCAAATTTTGATTCAGATCCGTTCAGCCGTTCTGGCGTGATTGAGTAACAAACATCATCCATCTATTCAAATTTTCGCATTTAAAATAGTGATAAGATTACTGATTTTCTTGCTGGCTCGAATAAAACCTTTAATAAATATTATAGAGAGTGTAAATAGTGGCAGCCTTTTTAGGGGTCATCATTAAGAACAATATGGGACGAAACCTGAAATCGCGGTTAAAAAAATCAGCTGTTCAATACATTTATGTTCGCATAATTCGTAAAAATGTTGGAACAGCTGAGTTTTCTATTCACGATTTCAGATTTGGTCCCATAGTAAAAGTTTTTCATAATGATGAGTACAATGACCCCTTAAAAGATTGCCACTTTTTACACTTACTGTTGCCACTTAACGTAATACTACAGGGTTATAGTATAACTATGTAATGTGCGTCACTTTCATGTGAATAAACAGTTTTTCTTTCTTTTTTTCTATTACGTCAAGTGGCATAATAACACAACCTATACAGGGTGTTAGGTTAAACGAGGGAAATACTTTAACGGAGTGTGGTGTTCATGTAAATGAACAACTTTTACCATGGAACTAACTCTGAACAAGTAGGAAAAAAAAATCAGCTGTCTCGTACATTTTGATCGCGTAGGTTTTGCACTTTGTAGAGAACAGCTGATTTTCTTTTTCATATTTCAGGGTTGGTTCCACGGTAAAAGTTGTTCATTTTCATGAGTTAAAGTATGTCCCTCGTTTAACCTAACACCTTGTATGTTACTCTAACCTCTGGCTGGGTGCCTTCAAAGCTTCCTAGTAAACGTAATGTTCCATATACAAATTAGTTTGCCAAGCTATTAGCGTGCCTACATAGATCAGTATATGGATCGCTCAACTTGAAATGCAGTTAGCCTGTTTGGAGAAGTTGCGTCGCAGTTAATGGAGCCCGTATGCCACTTCTGATTAGTTAGATAGAACGTAAGATGTTGAACTTCTAATACAACAACTCCTGTACAACCATAAGCACAAAGTTTTGCGTGACTTACAATGTGCGTTGCCGTAAACAGCGATTTTTCACACGAAAATAAAAGAAGTTTCTAAAAATATTTTTTGCGCAATGTCTCTTAGTTTGATGTATACAGAATGAATAGATTAAGATTGATCCATTGTGGTAGCCCACGAAATTCAATTTTTTTTGCGTGTTTTCCAATTTTTAGATCAGTGTAAGGTTGTATCTTGATCAAAATATGATTCGCGACTGTAAAAAGTATGTATTTACATAATTTTAACCACGAAAATTATCAATATATCTCTCTAAGTTAGATTTGCTCCGGATTCGTCTTATTTCCGAAATCAGACGAGCAAATTGGATGTCTGTATGTTAGTAAGTTTTTTAATTGACATTGTTATGTAATTTATTATTAGTGTTGTACCGAGGGTCGACTTGGAGGATTTTCGTAAATAACACCACTGAATTACGTAACCACCCGTTTAATACATATAATTTAGTTACAAATAATTCCGATAGGTGCGCTGCTCACTAAAATAAAAATAATCCATCGGACCCAACCAAATGCGCGAAATGAAACCATAGCGCGATCTATTTTGACGTTAACGCCATCTATCGAGCGATGCGGTACTAACTGTCAACAAAATATATAATTCTTTATGTGATCGCGCTATGATTTCGCGTCCCACTCAGACAAGTGTAATTAGCATAGATATAAGCGATTTGGTGTAAACTGTAAGCTTATATTTTATGAATAAATGAAAAATTAATTGAATATATGTCACTTCTGATTAGCTAAGTAGATAGAACGCCAGATGTTTGATAGTTTGGTTTGTTAAGTTTGTTTGGTATGTTGTCATTCATTCACGTTGAATGAATGATTAGAAATGAAATGGATTGAATGTAATTTGATGACAGTTAAGTAGGCAAGATTAAACAGCAACGTGGATATTGGTTGATTTTTGCTGATTCGGAAAAACCGAAATCTCATTCTTATACAAGGTGTATTTGAAATAACTGAAAAAGAATCATTGAACGCTTAATTATTATTAATTTAGTGCCTAAAACCGTAAGATGATTAAGGAAAATGTAATAATCTCACTAATCCCTTAAAATTAACTCACTTTTTCATCAGTACCCAACTGATTCGAATAAGTTTTCAAACTCTTAAAATATTAGGTATACGAGTATTATTAATATGGCAAATAACATAATTGATCATAGACCAAACGATTTTTTTTGTCATCATTATGTCTATTGGTATATAATTGTATGTGCTCGTGGCTAAGTAATAACAGCCGGACGGGTCGATCCATCAGGTTAAGCTACGCTTGCCGGGGTCGGTCCGTGGATGGGTGACCATCTTTACACACCGAGACTCCTCCGTGCCTCGGAAAGCACGTTAAGCTGTTGGTCCCGGCTGTCATTCGTGGATCTTTGACAGTCGTTACGGGTCGTCAGAAGCCCGAAAGTCTGACAACCAGTCTTACCAAGGGGTATCGTATTACCCAGTTAATGGGTTGTGGAGGTCAGATAGGCAGTCGCTCTATGTAAAATACTGGTATTCAGCTGCATCCGGTTAGACTGGAAGCCGACCCCAATGTAGTTGGGAAAAGGGTAGGCAGATTGATATTGGTATATAATTGTATGTAGCACTTTGGTGTGATTTCAATACAATTGTCGCCATTTTGGATTTCATTAAATAATATGTAGAATAGACAGTGAAGTATCTATCGATGTTGGCAGTAGAATATAAACTAACCCGTCCGTATTCCAAGAGTTCGAAAACAAACAAAGAACTTTAAATAATGGCAAGTGCAACAAAAGTTCGATCTTCTTTACCGCCATTCTGCTTGCAGCGTTACAAACAATCACGGTGGGTGCGACCTATATTATGAGAATAGAGACGCTTCCAGCATACCATTTATATCTTCAGTTGACCTGAAAAGGGTTACTCAGCGTTGGACATACTATGGATGAGTGAGGTAAATTATTAATTATAAAATAAAATAAATAATTGATACTTTAATGCTTGCAGTAGTACCGTTTTCTTAAGAATTATTTAAAAAAATTGTATGTACGGTAGGCCGCATGTCATTGGAAAAAACCTAGTATAAGCTGGCCTTTTCAATCAACTCGGCCTATCGCAGTCCACTGCTAGACAAACACCTCTCTCAGGCTACACCACAACACCCTGTCCTCCGCCTTCCGTATCCAGTCTGTCCCAGCCACCTTCTTAAGGTCGTTGGTCTGGTTGGTCATCTCTGGTTGGTCGGTCTCTACTGCAGTACTCGTCTGCTCCACCTGCCATCGATCCTTCAACAAACATGGCCAGTCCACTGACACTTCAGTTTGCTTACTCTGCAAGCTATGTCGGTTACTCCAGTTCTTTTCCGGATAACTTCATTCCTGATTTTATCCTTCAATGAAACTCTAAGCATAGCCTGTTGAGTAACCAATCAATCCGTGGTGTTTTGGCACCGTATGTCATAATGGGCAGGACACACTGGTTGAAAACCTTAGGCTTCAAAAATTGCGAGGTAGGTGATGAGAAGACTTGACGAAGTTTTCCAAATGCTGCCCAACCCAATTGGATCCTTCTGTTCGCTTCTTCCTCAAAGCTGGCCTCTTATTCTAATGAAACTCTGAACTACGCTAGGTCAGCTCCAGGTCATAGTTTTACCACCATCGTACGGTCGACTTTACCTAGACAACATTTTATAAATGGACTAGCTTTAGCCAGCAGCTTCGAACGCGTGAATGTCCGAAAATATCCCACGGGAACATACTACCGGGAGTTTCTTCCTTATTTCTTGTCTACATTATAAAGGGAACCTTTGTGCAATATTTCAGCTTTCTAGGTCCGAGGGTTTGGGCTGGGCGTTGATGAGTCAGTCAGTCAGTCCGTCAGGACTTCTCTTTTTGTTTATAGAGTTGTATTGAGTTGTTGTAGAGTGGTTTTAAAAGAGTAATCTTGTAGTTTTTTGTGCCCATTGTTTTCCAAAGGAAACTAAGTTTTAAATAAAATAAAAAATTAGGTACCTATATAAAAAATTTAATAACTTAAAAAAGTATTAAAAATAGACCCCCTTTTTAAAGTTAATTTTCGATATTTTTTCATGAATATTCTGAAATAATAGAAATAATATAAATGTAATAAATAAAATCATAATAAAATACTTATATAAATTTATTATTATAATCATTATTGTTTATTTGATTTAAATTATTTTTCTTTGGCTATAAATTATCTTTTCTTTGCAACTTTCGACTTTCAAAAGTGCCATACAAATAAAGTACCCACATAACATTAGACTTTGAATCGTGTAGCGTACATACTCGTACTCCATTTTCTCTTGACATAATAGAATGGATACTCTACAGAATCACTTAGTAACTTACTTTTAGCACACCTTTAGGTTACCTACTACTGCCTATCCTTTAGACTACCAGTTGTATTCCAGCGCTTCACATCCACATTTATATGCACACAGCCAAAGTGTGGAACTCTGCCAGCGTCTGTGTTCCCTTTCACATATAACCTGTCTACCTTCAAAGCAAGAGTGAACAGGCATCTTCTGGGCACTCTCGTTCCATCTAAGACCTCATCCATCGCTTTCCATCAGGCATGACCGAGGCCCATTCATAAATAGAAAAAAAGACAATTTGTCCCTAAAATAATAAATCCAATAAAACAGGAATGGTCAGCATTTTATGCATCTCAACCACTTGAAGTGAATATTCATATATTTTTTAAGGTCTTGAATAAAAACAGGAATATTAAACATTTTTATAGCGACCCTTTCAGCTGAAATTTATTTGCATATGCAAAACGGGTGTACCGAAAGTACTTTGTGCTTTTTTCCCTGGAATTAAATATTAGTTCTCGTTGGTCTAGTGGCGCTACTGCTGAACATGAGGTCCTGGGTTCGATTCTCGGGTCCGGCAAAGTGTTATTGGGTTTTTCCATCTGGAATTTCTCAGTAGCAGTCCGGAATTTAGGTTTGTGCCCGGTTGATGGCAGTAGGCTCGCCTTCTATTACGTGGGACTTACACATAACTGGTGTAATGTGGGTGTACTATAGGTATAATTCTGCCCAAACCTTCGGGATAATAAAGGCGTAATGTTATGTTATGTATTAAATATTATTTAACCATAGATATAAGAAAGAAGTTTTTTTATATTTCTATGTATTTAACCGTATAAACTTAAATCACATCGAACTTTTCTCAAATAGTTATGTTATTAATAATCAAATTATCTGATGTTCAATCAATCTGCCTAGCCTTTTTCCAACTATGTTGGGGTCAGCTTCCAGTCTAACCGGATGCAGCTAAATACCAGTATTTTACATAGATCGGCTGGCTATCTGACCTCCACAACCACTGGGTTGTACCAGTCTTACCAAGGGGTATCGTATTACAGTTACTGAACTGTAATACGATACCCCTTGGTAAGACTGGTTGTCAGACTTTCAGGTTTCTGACGACCCATAACCACTGTCAAAGATCCACGAATGACAGCCGGGACCAACGGCTTAACGTATTTTTCGAGGCACGGAGAAGTGTCGGTATGTAAAGATGGTCACCCATCCACGGACCAACCCCGGCAAGCGTAGCTTAACCCGATGGATCGACCCGTGCGGCTGTTATTACTTCGCCACGACTTCCTCCAAATTATCTGATGTTACAATCAATAAACAGCATTATATTGCATTTTCACAGATTTTGTGCTTTTAGTTGTTGTAAATATCGATTTTCTTTGAATAAATTAAATTAAACTTTTGTTTAGGACGAAAACGTAAAGTGCCAAAACTAGATATAGTATGTCAGCCGAAAATTGCCGAAAACGAAATTCGGTCGGACTCTAATATTTATTTTTAAAGTTATCGATGTGATGTTCTAGTTTTCCTGAACCGCAAGCCAGGGATAATAACTATTACCTTCTACGCCGTGAGTCAGCAATGTGGGTCACCGTCCCGCGGGGCAATTGCGTAACACACTTACTGTAGGAATCGGTTTCATTTTGACGGTTCAACAACATTCATTGCGTTATTTACGTTGTTGAGCAGAGAAACTTTTCGAACATATGAAGCAATGGATTAGCAATTTACGCAATTAGGATGCAGGCTTCTTGTAGCAACTCGACTATAATCTAAACATAATATTTTAATTATAAAGAGAAAATATTAGGTTTTTGTATGTTTGTTCATTACGTATCGTACGTTACGTACTTATCACGGCTAAACGGTTGAAGTGATTTTGATCAAATTTGGTATGGGAATGTCTAATTTGTAACATGCTACTTTTTATTGACCAACCACGCGGGCGAAGCCGCGGGCGGAAGCTAGCTCTGTATAAAACAAAACTTTTGTATTATGTTCTCTGAAACACGGAGAAGTCAACGTAAAAGAATTGTCACCCATCTATAAATGACCGCGGTAAGCGCAGCTTAACCGCATGTGCTTTACCAGATACAATAATAACAATGAAATCTTTTAATCAAGTATAATAAAACCATTAAGTATTTAAAACTTGAATTGCTTTATCAATCATTTATTTTAAAGGCTGAAATTGGCTGACATAATTAGCGAAATTGGCGAAATACAAACATCATCTGCCTAGCCTTTTCCCAAGTAATTTGGGGTCGGCTTCCAGTTTAACCGGAGGTATTTTACATGGAGCGACTGCCTATCTGACCTCCACAACCCATTAACTGGGTAATACAATACCCCTTGGTAAGACTGGTTGTCAGAGTTTCGGGCTTCTGACGACCCGTAACGACTGTCAAAGATCCATGAATGACAGCCGGGACCAACGGCTTAACGTGCTTTCCGAGGCACGGAGGGGTCTTGGTATGTAAAGATGGTCACCCATCCAAGGACCAACCGCGGAAAGCGTAGCTTAACCTGAGCGATCGATTCGAGCGGCTGTTATTACTTAGCCACAAGGCCCTTAATTGGCGAAATACAAACGTATTTTTACATTTCAGTGAATACCGTTTACAATTTTTGCAATGTTTGCAATTTTTGGCGGAGATCGGCCGTCGACTTAGAGAGAGGGGCGGTGACCCACGCTCTGGTTCTTTCCTGGTGCAGAGACTAGCCCTGGCAATTCAGCGCGGAAACGCTGCAAGTGTCATGGGCTCCTTTGCGCCGGGAACGTCTAGGGACTGTGGACTTCTGATGACGTAAAGTTTTTCTTTGTAAACTGGCTTTATGTATTTGACATGTTTTAATATTAATAAAATGTTTGTATTTTTGCAAAATAATTTTATTTGCTGTAATTTAATATTCAATTAAATGTTTTTGGAAACTTCTTTGATACTACGAGTATAGTAATGAGTTTTATATAAAACTAGCGATCCGCACCTACTTGGCACGGTTTTTGCGACTTGACAAAACATCGAGATCTATTTATTAGGGTTCCGTAGTCAACAAGGAACCCGTCCACAGCTTAGCTCAGAGACTCTTAGTACTGTAATGAGTTTTATATAAAACTAGCGATCCGCACCTACTTGGCACGGTTTTTGCGACTTGACAAAACATCGAGATCTATTTATTAGGGTTCCGTAGTCAACAAGGAACCCGTCCACAGCTTAGCTCAGAGACTCTTAGTACTGTAATGAGTTTTATATAAAACTAGCGATCCGCACCTACTTGGCACGGTTTTTGCGACTTGACAAAACATCGAGATCTATTTATTAGGGTTCCGTAGTCAACAAGGAACCCGTCCACAGCTTAGCTCAGAGACTCTTAGTACTGTAATGAGTTTTATATAAAACTAGCGATCCGCACCTACTTGGCACGGTTTTTGCGACTTGACAAAACATCGAGATCTATTTATTAGGGTTCCGTAGTCAACAAGGAACCCGTCCACAGCTTAGCTCAGAGACTCTTAGTACTAGAAAGCTATAATCATATTCATCACGCTGACAAAGTGGTAAAATAAAATCATGAAAAAAAAAAAATTATAGGGTACCTTCTGTACACGTAAAATAGGGATGTTTTTTTTTTCTCGTCTACCCCATGGTGTGGGGTGATGTTGGATAGGTCTTTCAAAAATATTGCAAACAATTTTTCGATTTAAGGATTCGTTTCTGAAATATTAATAATTAATAAACTAATTTTTGTTACAGCCAAGTGCCCCCCCCTAGCTAAACGGTTACTTTTGGATGGGTGGAAAAATTCATGGTAGTAGTATATAATAACGAAGTTAAAAGGAAAACTATCACAGCTAAGTAGTCTTTTCAAGTTTACGAGTAATATTCTAATATTCACGAAGCAACAAAAAGCCCTCTTAGTCCGCATTATTGTGCAACTACGGAACCCTATTACTGCGCGTGCCCCGACACGCACTTGATCGCTTTTTTATTAAGTCTGAGGTTTGTACGTATCTCTACTGTTTTCAACCATTTATTTTACTTTTGACATAGGCACGGCTATAAAGTTGCCTATTTATTGACAGGCAAGAATAGACGAAAAAAGTGCAATACTTCATGGACTTGTTTTTTTTTTTACATTTTCTTTAAAATAAAATATCAATGTTTATATCGATTCAAACTTCTTCATAAATACAGCTAATTGTTATGAGAAATCAAATCGATAACGCATTAGGACATCACTAATTGATTAGTACCGAAGCTGACAATAGGAAAATAAATGGCTGGAAAGATTATTCCTAATCAATAGTTTTTGTTTGTTCATTAATTTTGTTTTCTTGCTAGGATCAAGTACAGAATAGCATTAAGTTAAATATTAAGAACAAATAATATAATAGTCAGAACGCTCAAACCTAATTTTAGGTTAAACGACACCCAGTAGTGTAAATAAAAACCTTACAGAGCGAACAAATTAAACCTAACCTTACAATAAAGACGAAAATTGTATGAATATAATAATTAACACATTAATTAAGTACATTATTAAATTAGGAACGTATTAAGGCTCATTTACATGGGAAGAATTTCTCGTGCAATAATAAGAGACGTGCGTAGCTTAAGTAATGATATGGATGCAAGTTTCGAAAGGGGATTATCCGCCACGGGGGGGCAAATCCGCCACTGCGTTTACAACGCCTTTATTGCGTAGTAGGTTTTCGTAGTTCAAGTGTGCGTTTGTTTGACTGTAGCTACTATTGACACGAGTTAACATTTTTATCTTTTTCAATGATCGCCTATTCGAGGATTTTCGAGGCAAGAAATTCTCTTCGTGTAAATGTGCCATTAAGAACGTATTATAATTACGTAGGACTACATCCTAAAGTAGGTAGGTACTTGAGTTAATTAAAATTGAGATTTTAATTAAAGCGTAAGGTTGGAGTTGTAAGGGTGATGTTTCCTATAATATAAAAGTTTTATGGTTCTTAGGTAATTACTAATTAGGGTAGTACCTACCCTATTAGGGGGGTACCTATGGTTATAATATTATGTGGTGGGACAGACATGCAGTATTCCTTATTTAAAGTTAAGAATCTGTGTAATTTTATCGTAACAGTATTTAAAGTATGTTTCAGTCTTTTTAATAAAGTTGTAAGTCTGTATAAATCTTTACTTCTTAGGGTTCCGTACCTCAAAAAGGAACCCTTATAGGATCACTTTGTTGTCCGTTTGTTTGTCTGTCAGTGTCAAAACCCTTTTTATCAGGAATGCGTGGAGGTATCAAGTTGAATTTAATATGAAATACGTAGGTCTATGGTCCATTGGAGCTCTAAAATTTCTTATAATTCAACAATATAATCTAACTCAACACAATAAAAAATACGGCCGTTTATGCGACATTTTGATACTTACACGCAAATTAATCAAAACCTGTAAGGTACTTCCCGTAGACCTAGAATCATGGAATTTGGCAAGAAGCAAGGTCTCACAGCACAAGTAAAGGAAAAAGTCAGAAAGTTTTATCACATATACAGGTGATATTTAAAACATGCACCAAATCGAAATGGGAGATTGTACCCATCATTATGAACAACTTTTACTATGGGATCAAGCCTGAAATCGCGAAAAAAAATCAGCTTTTCAGTATATTTATCTACATCAAACTCATCAAAATGGTTTTTGGTTTGGTGCTTGTTTTCAGTTTATTTATTTATTTAATTACAACCAACAAAGCATACACACTAACAATACATGTCAAAATACCCTGTAGCCTTAGCAGGCAAGGCAAGGCATTAGCCTTAATGAAAGGCTGCCACGTCATGCATTAAACATAGGAGTAGGAAAAGCAGTTACAAAACATATTCTACTTACTTACTTATTTTTAGACAGATTTATGTAAGTGAAAAAGACAATAAAAACTACAATATTAATGTTTCACCTTTATGATAATGCCCTATGCAAGACAGACTTAACTTTATGTAAAGAGTAAGACATATCAATATCTACGCTGGGTGAGCGTGACAGGCGACAAAACTGACATCCTGTATATAAAAAATTGATCGACCCGTGCGGCTGTTATTGCTAATTATCCACACTAATATTCTAGAGGGAGATTGTTGGTGGGGGGTAAGCTTCGGAACTACTGACTCGATCCTGAAATATCTTTCACTGATACGCCGAGTATCATAGGAGAATATTTTATGTTAAAACTTTTTTACAAAAAAATACAACCGACTTCCAAAAACAACACTACAAAGTGAAAAATAACTTTAATTTCGGAAGTCGGTGTCTAGTTAAATGTATTTTCGTTTTTTGCCACCGACTTCCGACCACCGACTTGGGGAAAAAATACGTATTATTGAAGCTAACTCAAAAACTACCCAAGCAAAGTTAATCAATTTTATATGGGACCAACTGTGATGTATACCCTCTTGAATAAAACAAAAAAAATCCAAATCCGTCCAGCCATCTTCGAGTAATCGGGGAACATACATAAAAAAAAAAAAAAAAAAAAAAAAAAAGGTTCCGACTAATTGAGAACCTCCTCCTTTTTGAAGTCGGTTAAAAACAAGAAACATCACGCGGACGAAGTCGCGGGCAGAAGCTAGTGTTTAATAATAAGAACATTATTCTAATAATATATCCTCTTATTCCCCACTCAGTAGAACAACGTCTTTATTACTTTGGTCAGGCAACAATCGCTTCGCACAGACCCGGAAAATTACGGCATTATGGATGAACGAGTTACGTCCCTAGTTCCTACGCAACGTTAAGAGTGAGGGAATCATCCCACCCGTTTTAACGATCTTTGAATAATATGAACTGAGAATTGTGGTGAGAGATTGTACACCAGTTTCTGTAAGTTGACTAAAACTTTGGTTTTCTAGGAAAGCGGTTACGTCATATTATAACTGCCGCCATGAAAATATGTCATTTTTAACAGTATTTGACATTATGTCAAACCCCACTGCCCAAAGATTTAAATCGCAATTTTTGCCCTCACCGCTTGTGACTAAGTAGTCACAAGAAATTTCCAGTATTTGACATTAAGTCAAACCCCGCTGCCCAAAGATTTAAATCGCAGTTTTGCCGTCACCGCACTTAGTCACAAGAAAAAGTGTCCATACTGAGAAGACGTGAGCTCACACATCATTAAACAGCGTTTCCATAACAATCATGTGTAGTTACTGCGTCATTATGAGTCAGAAGCGTCAAAACGATTCAGAAATGCGACTATCTTTTCATGCGGTAGGGCGAATCTAACGATTTAAATCTTTGCCACTACCATCATTTTCATGACAACCGCAATATGGCTGTTAGTGGTGGCCACCGGTCTTCTAGGAAACCGTAGCTTTAGTTTTAGTACCTCATTTTTTCAAAAAGTTACGAAAGCAAGCCTCTTTGGATACCTCCAGAAGTAGGGCCAATGTAGCCACCATTTTTACAAAGGAAAATATTATATAACTAGCTGTGCCCCGTGACTTCGTTCGCGTGGAAGTCGTAAGATAACAATATAATAAAATAACAGCCACATTTTAATATAACTCCCTCGTCCCCCGACCCACCGCGTTGCATCGCCTGCCCGCGCTATTCGTTTACAATTGGGTAATTTTATTGCGTGGAACAAATTTGTTTTTCTGAAATAAAAGTAGCCTAAGTTACTCCTTATAACATCAGCTATCTGCCAGTGAAAGTTTTGTCAAATTCGGTTTAGGAGTTTCGGAGATTAGCTGGACCAAACTGACAAAAAAAAAAGTTTTTTTTTTTTAAAGTAAGTACCATATTTACTTTCGCATATAAAGTGAAAAGCTGTTATTTTGATATTAAAAATTACAAAAAGATACTACCTACTATTCTATTTATTTGCAAGTATATATTTACCTTCTTTTTGGCCAAAATTTAACCGTACCTCTCAACCACTGAATAATTTATTTTTTAAAGAACAGAATAATGCTGTCCATTACAAAGTTAGTTGTGTCCGAGGTTTCCTTTGTGTTTTGAGGGTAGACTGTCAGACAATGGACTCTGTAGCTACTTTGTGCAGTGTGCACTCTTTGGAAAAGTAATAGAACCTTGTGGCACCTTTAACTGTTATTTTTAAGGTGTAGTTTGAAGCTAGGTTGATGACAGCATTTCTGTTTAAATTGGATATTATGTCGATCAAAATAATAATAAATGATTGTTAACATGTCTTGTTATTTACTTTAAAAATAACCACACCATGCATTTTAAACCGTAAAACATCTATGGCATCCATTGATATATTATATTAAGGTGTGTCCAGACCTGGCGAATGCGCCGCGAATGCACCGCTCGCGAGCCGCTTGCGAACTGCGCGCGTGCATTTCATGTTCGTAGCAGCCCTTGCGTCGTCCGCACGCCGTCGCGCGCATGCTACGCGCCGTACTCAAGCGGCGGAGGCGGTGCGCGCGTGATGCCCTGAGCAAACTCACAACTGAGGCTCATAAGATCCACGAATGACAGCCGGGACCAACGGCTTAACGTGCTTTCCGAGGCACGGAGGGGTCTTGGTATGTAAAGATTAAGAGCGCCTTCACACTACCGTTTGTCCAGCGTAGGCGTTCGATAAACGTATGCGCAGCGCAGACACTGCGACAACGCGGCGCAGGCGTCGCGTTGTTGCGACGTTTCCTCTGTAGTCAATTGAACGCTGCGCTAACGCGGCGCAGATGTCACACAATCCAAAGTATCAATGCAATTGTGTGACGTCTGCGCCGCGTTAGCGCAGCGTTCAATTGACTACAGAGGAAACGCTGGACAAACGCTAGTGTGAAGGCGCTCTAAATTACATTTCTACTACCGAGATACTAAAAGTATGTTAAGATGAAAGAGTTATTTTAAAAGTAGTAGTAGTCGACTAGTATAAGTTATTCCCCGTGCCTAAATTAGCATATCTCTCTATAACACTACAAACTCCAAAATTACTGTTATTACTGCCTACAAAATTATAATTAGATACTGTAAAACAGCCGTACCCGAAACAGACAAATACAAAGAAGGTCAAAGCTTGATTTGTGAAAGAGCTTACCCGGGGAAAGTACAACCAGGGAAATTAATTTATAAGCAAATTGATACCCTACGTCAATTTGCCTTGCTATATACATTTCATACAACTGTCAAAGAATGACAGTTGTGATTTGAACATAAGGTCAATGTAATTTAATCAATTTAATTAAATTAAACTTAACGTCAGGTCGACGGAGCCCCTATGCGCGGGGCTCCTATGTCTCCCTATAGGGTTTAAAGTAACCTAACCAAACCGAACCTCGGGGTGCCCAATAATTACAATTTGTACAAGTTTTGATATTCAATTAGTTAATAGTAGTGCAATCATTGATTTGATGTACATGTAGATTATTTGATGTGAAATATTTGATGTAAGAATATTTTTCTGGTGTGCGCTGGTGTGCGATTAATAATTTACCAATTTCATTTGGTACCTAGTCAATTTGCTTAGCAATCAATTTCCCCGATTTAACTACCACCATACCGTCTTGAATGTGCCCTGGGGCTGAGAGTATGTCATGTTCACACTAATGTCTCGCTGATGGTGGTGCGTGTATTGGATTATTTAGCCCCCTTCAAAATGGTTCGACCGAATGGTACTAATCAATGCATGCGTCATGTTCATGAACGGGCGCTGTCAGTAGGGACTGGTCATCTCTCAGCTGCCACGGCATATTTTAATTTAATTTAATTTTTTAACTGTTATTTTAATCTTTTTAGTAACGTTCTGCATCGTTCTCACATGAATAATTTCACACATAAATCAATTTGCCTAGCCTTTTTCCCAATTATGTTGGGGTCGGCTTCCAGTCTAACCAGATGCAATTGAATACCAGTATTTTACATGGAGCGACTGTCTATCTGACCTCCACAACCCATTAACTGGGTAATACGATACCCCTTGGTAAGACTGGTTGTCAGACTTTCGGGCTTCTGACGACCCGTAACGACTGTCAAAGATCCACGAATGACAGCCGGGACCAACGGCTTAACGTGCTTTCCGAGGCACGGAGGAATCTCGGTATATAAAGATGGTCACCCGTCCACGGACTAATCATGGCAAGCGTAGCTTAACCTGATGGATCGACCCGTGCGGCTGTTATTACTTAGCCACAAGCTCCTCTTCACACATGAATGATTTAACCAATATTTTGTAACAATATTTTGATTTAAAAGAGTGTGTTTTTTTGAATATTGATTTGTGTAAATTGGTTCAAATTGGTTGTAATTGGTTGAAGCATGTGTGTTGTGACTATGAATGATAGATAGGCTAAGGAATGATGTGATACGGCAACGGTCGATTTAAAAGTTGTAGTGTCAAAAATTGAAAAGAGTATGCTTAGATGGTTTGGTCATATTGAGAGGATGAATTAAAGGCCACTAACAAAAGGTATTCACAAGGCAGATGTGAGTGGAAACGCCGGGAGGGGACGCCCTAGGAAGACATAAACGGTGACCTTATTGGTGATGTTCTTCAGAAAGGTCAGGTGCGTATTACTCGCAACCGGCTTACGACCAGATATAGGAACGTATACGAGGCAAAAGGATATCCCTTTTGCAAGGATTGTAGCAGGTGGCGTTCTGTAGGTTCTGCCTTTCCCAATGGCAAGGGCGTCAGTTTATGTATGTATGTGTAAATTGGTTCAAAAAACACTTTAACACGTCAAAAATAAGTTCGGTGTTTCCTATCGGACTACTCTGAGGAGGAAGACCGAAACAAACTCAGTGTTGCCCGCTTATAGAAAAGTTCAAACAAAGTTGTCATCATGATTTCGCCTTCTGTATTTTACATTTTCAGTGGTTTTAAAGTGCCAGCATCCCAGTAAAGTTATAATTAGTCCATTCTATATTTTAACCATTTCTCGCAATGAAAATGTTGAATTTAAACATGAATGTGACAATTGGATCCTTTGTAGACTTGAAATGATGATGTGTAGTTAAGAATAATTAAAATGTATTTTGAATGTGTTATCTGCTTCGTTATTTATCTCTTACGAGTATGTGGCTTTATGTGGGTAGGAAAATAATGGGACTTAGCAGATAAATAAAGGTCGCAATTGTTTTTCGATTTAGAGGTCTGCTGGATTGAATAAAAGGAGTCTGTGTCATATATAGGTCCCGGGGATTGTGCGTGCAAGCAAAATACATGAGGGCCATATATTTTATTTGAAGAATTTAATATGGTTTAACTCTTTTTATTTATAAAAGATAAAGATTATAATAATTGTACATAATATATGTATATATGTTAGTATTAGCTTGTATATTGTAATTAAGATTATATACAAATAACAAAAAAAATCAATTGCAAAATATAGGAAGAATATTCGTACTACTTTCAGTGTAAGGTAAGTAATAAGGAAAACTCTCCTATCCCCAGGAGAAAGAGGTAGGTATTCATGAGGATTCCCCTAAAAAAGGGGCTTTGATGGATGTGTTTTTGGTTTACACGTCAAGATTCCCCAAGCTTTGGGTAGCAATTTAAATCTTTTCTGTCATGCAACTATTTGTCACACAGTCAACATGAGGGAAAGAAATTGTAACACAAAATAAAAGCTTTCCTGTACAAAATCGGGCTTTGTAGACAAAATATTTTGTATCGTATTACCCAGTAACTGGGTTGTGTTGGTCAGATAGGTAGTCACTCCTTGTAAACTGCCGACAAATTGCTCTGCAGTTTGGCAGGTGTTATATAAGGGATAAAATTGTATCACTAAGGATTAAAAAAAAAATACTGGTATTCAGCTGCAACTGCTTAGACTGGAAGCTGACCTCAACATAGTTGGAAAAAGGATAGGGAGAAAAAATTGAGCCGTCGCCGTCGCGGGACGCCTGACAGATGAGAAACATCGAAACTAATTTGCATAGAAAATATGCAAGAAGGTGGTTTATTAAAAGAATTAAATATGGCATTATCAAAAACTAAATACTTATTCACTTTTTTAAAATAAAAATTAGGTGCTGCCCACACATTCTCACAGACCCCTGAGTCCCTCTAGTTGGAAATATTATATTGCTTATTTCATAGTCATAAAAGCATACAAATACAAATCCAACAAAAAGTAAATAAAAATGTCACCTTCGTTTAAAGAAACTAACAATTTTCGAAAGTAAACGTCCACTTCAAAACACGGGGTCGATCACACACAAACAATTTCAAACGTCATTGATGGCTATTGACAGTACAAAGTGAGAACCGGTGTCAATTCACACCAGGAAACCGATATCACATGCCCCTAGGGTTTCGTTCCAGTTTTTTCGGAAGTATTGGTTCTGAACAACTATGTAGGTTGTTGGATAGATGGCAATTTTTGTTCGTTTTTGAACCAAGTTTCATTGCGTTGGGAACGAGCAGCGGTAGAATTTTCTGGGGAAATATAGGTCATTTAACTTTGACTTTGCCATTTGACCTTTTCAATCTCATAATTATCTATTTATTTAGGAGCTCGTGGCTAAGTAATAACAGCCGCACGGAACAATCCATCAGGTTAAGCTATGCTTGCCGGGGTTGGTCCGTGTATGGGTGACCATCTTTACATAAAGAGACCCCTCCGTGCCTCGGAAAGCACGTTAAGCCGTTGGTCGCGGCTGTCATTCGTGGATGTTTGACAGTCGTTATGGTTCGTCAGAAGTCCGAAAGTCTGACAACCAGTCTTATCAAGGAGTATCGTGTTACCCAGTAACTGGGTTGTGGAGGTCAGATAAGCAGTCGCTCCATGTAAAATACTGCTATTCAGCTGCATCTGGTTAGACTGGAAGTCGACCCCAACATAGTTGGGAAAAGGCTAGGCGGATTGATTGAAATTTATGGCAACTAAAATTGATCGTTTTGGGGGCCCCTTATCCTAAATTCTTTTGGCTGCTTCTTTCTTGCATCTCCATGAAAAGACCATACGGTTGGGTATAAAATATTAAAAAATGTTACGTCTTTTATATCATATTTTTCAGTCTCCATTTTAATATAACTTTATACTGTTAAACCCTTTGACGTTCAAAATTTGGCTTTTAACCTCGCGTTCAACTTAAAGTTGGAAATTCTCGTGCCCTGACATGACACCGTTTTGTTCGTGGATGCTTTATAGGAAGGGGCTCGTGGCTAAATAAGCCACACGGGTCGATTGAAGGTTAAGCTACGCTTGCCGCGGTCTGTTCGTGGATGGGTGACCATCCATTATATATCGAGACCCCTGTCATGCCTCGGAAAGCACGTTAAACCGTTGGTCCCGGCTGTCATTTGTAGATCTTTGACAGTCGTTACGGGTAGTTAAAAGTCCAAAAGTCTGTCAACCAGTCTTACCAAAAGGGGTATCGTATTATCCAGTAACTGGGTTGTGGAGGGCAGATAGGCAGTCGATCCATGTAAAATACTGGTATTCAGCTGCATCCGGTTAGACTGGAAGTCGACCCCAACATAGTTGGGAAAGGGACAACATAGTTGGCACATGGTGATGATCGTGGATGCTTTTTTACGTAATGTTTAAAGAAACGTGGAGGAAATAGGAAATATTGATATCCTGCATCGTCTTGTACTGTGTTTTAATAGGCAATGTCCGCTTTAATCATTCGTAACATGATGATATTGTTGTCGCCCTCCACGTCTACGACCATAAAATGTGTGTAACGTTATCGTGGACGGAAATTTAAAAGCGTCCTCAATTTCCATACAATATTTTACTTCCCTGTGTTATCGTGATGCCGTGGACACCCGCGATATTATCGTCACGTTAGAAACGTATAAAAGTGCACAATGGTTCGACTTTTTGGAACTTTATATGTACAAGTAATTTAAAACTTTTTTTTTAGGGTTCAGTACCAAAATAGTAAAGGAAGGAACCCTTATGGTGCGACTCTGGTCCGTCTGTCACAAATAGATATCTTAAGAACTACTAATGTTATCAACTTGAAATTTAGAACAGTTTTAGATGACGTTTGCCCAACTATTTTACAAATAAAAGTATTTTTATTTTGCAACTGAAAGAGTATTAAAAATTCGAAGTGGTGCTACTAGGGCATGGGGGGTATCACATGAAGGAACGCTGTTTGCACATTCTCAAACATTTTTTTTCTTTTTTTAGGCCGCTTATTTTTCGACTTTTGATGGAAAATCTAAAAAAAAAAAATATTCTATGTGATAGAAGTTTATGTAAATATTACAGGAAAAATAAAACGATGTCTCTAAATAGCACACTTTTTCAGAAATCATCAACAAAAATCACAAATGTGATGGTCGGAACACTCGGTGCGCGAGTCCGACTCGCTCTTGACCGTTTTTTTTTTTTAAATTAAAAAGCGTTTGTTTGTTGTACGCCCCGAGAATGCCTGGAAGAGCTATTGGGCCAAGAAGTATCTAATGAAGGGCAATCTTCCTCTATCCCTCAAGTGAAGACTCATCGACATGTGTATTCTTCCCATCCTCACATACAAGTTCTCAAACTTGGTCTTTGGCAATTCAGCAGAGGTCCACGCTCGGAGTTTGCCAGAGAGCTATGGAACGGAGTATTCTGGATATTAAACTTGTGACCCGGGTTAAGAATACAATTCGTTCGATCACTAAAATAACAGAGGGGCTTACCCGTATTTTTAACATTGTTCACAATCTCATCTCAGTCGCAATCTGTCAAAAATTGTATAGCGTTTACCTACATTTTTGACATTTGACTGTCGCTGGCATGAGATTGCGATTTGAATTTGAACGTTTTTAGGTACGAGAATTGGCCTTCTGATGTCACTCGGAAAACTGACACGCTTACACTCCTACAAAAATTAAATTAAAATGTTGACAAGATCAGCTGCAAGACGAGCACGCCCACCATCTCCGGACTCGCCGCTCAGCTCCGCCCCGCTGCCGCCGGTATCCAGCCCCACTATGAGCGCTGTGACGACACCGGCCGCGGCAGTTGTGTCGAGCTCGAGCGACGAGTATTTTTCCCCGCCGACGTCGCCAACACCTGTACGTCGGCAGGGGAAAGGCCGGCCACCGAGGAGCTTGGGACTTAGGGGCCATCCGGCCCCGAGCCGGGTCCCCGCTGCCGGTGGTTGTGTGCAGCGCATGAGATGGACTCAGTCAATGAACGAGAACGTCATGCGCGCATATTACGGGTCTACAGAGGGAGGAACTAATCTCACTGCGTATCGTGTTAGGATGCTGACTCTGTTCCAGGAACTAGAACCAACCGTCAACACCTCGGCCCAACGACTGTCGGATCAGGTGCGGGTCATCCAACGCAAACACAGGTTGGACGATACCGCACTTGATAGGCTGCGCTCAGAGGTACTGAGCAGCCGTATCGTCTCGACCCCAGCGCAAACCGCGGTACAAGCGTCAACGATAGATGCAATCTCACCGCGGTTCAATCATGTTGAAGAGGAGGATGATAGGGTTGACACAGTAAGTAGCCAGTGCAATAGCCGGTTGAGGAGCGCACTAGAGGATGCGTTTCGCGAGTATAGGTCCACTCCGACCGAACTTAGACCCCGTTTACCACGCCTACCTATGCACAAAAAAAATAGGGCGCTGGTGAGTGCCTTGGACTCGCAGCTTAAGAATTTTTTCGAAAGCAGCGAGGACCTCGTTGATACACACTCGATTCTGTATTGCGCGGCTGTTGCGGCATGTCGTTTAGCTAACGTCAATTTTCCTAGCTGTGACGGAGCTACTCGACCAAAACCAGCTGTACCAGCCTGGCAATGCAGGATCGAGCGTCGTATCGATGGGGCCAGGGTACTCATCGGCAAACTATACTGCTTCAGGGAGGGCAATACACGACCACGAGTGATGCGCTTTGTGAGGCAGGCATTCTCGGGGACTGGAATCAGCCCTCGAGAATACATGTCCAGTGTCACAGAGCGCATCGACTTCCTGAAGCAGAAAGTTTGTGCATGGGCGAGCCGTATTCGGCGGTATAAGCGGCGGGTTGATCGTTACACGCAGAATCGCATGTTCCAGAGCGATGAGAGGTGGGTATATAGAACTTGGGAGCGACCTGAACAAAATGTGACAGACGTATGCCTCCCGGATGATGCCGCTACGAGTGAATTTTGGCGCAGCATATGGTCGGTACCCGTCTGTCACTCTGAGGCTGACTGGATACAGGATGTCGAGTGAGTGTGTGAAACTATACCAGAAATGGGAATAATCACAATTACGCCATTAGACGTAGCCAGAGCAGTCCGTCCGTTACCGAATTGGAAATCACCGGGACCGGACGGACTACACAATTTTTGGTTGAAATGGCTAAGTAGTTCACACACTTGCCTGGCATCTCAGTTCCAATCATCTTTAGAGTCTGGGTCGCTACCGCCGTTTCTAACAACAGGCGTTACCCACCTGCTCCATAAGTCAGGTAGTCCCGTGGAACCCAAGAATTATAGACCGATCACGTGTTTGTCGACGGTCTATAAACTTCTTACATCCATTTTGAGAGCGAAAATTAATACGCACATTGACAGTAACACGATTATGTCTACCTCTCAAAATGGATGTAGGAACGGGTCTCGCGGTACTAAGGAGCTACTCCTCATAGACATGGCCATTAGCCAACAGGTTCGTCGATCCCGCAAGGATCTGTCGACATGCTGGATAGATTATAAGAAGGCCTATGACTCGGTGCCACATACATGGCTCATAAAGGTGTTGGAGTTGTACAAGATTGATGCGACTCTACGCACCTTCCTTGAGTCGTGTATGGGGCAATGGAGGACGGTCCTTCGCTATCCTGGATGTCGACAGATCCAAGGGAATGATGATCCTGTATGGATTAAACGGGGAATATTTCAGGGCGACAGTTTGAGTCCACTTTGGTTCTGCTTAGCCCTGAATCCTCTAAGCACACTGTTGGAGGATTCAGGTCTAGGCTATCGGTTGAAGAGAGGTGGTCAGGTGATATCTCACCTCCTCTACATGGATGATTTGAAACTCTTTGCCCACAACAAATTGCGGCTGATGGAGCTACTTAAGGTTACTGAAACTTTCAGTAGCGCCATCAGGATGGAATTTGGTGTGGACAAATGTGCAATCATGCATGTAAAACGAGGTGAGGTTATGGAATCCGATGGAATTCAACTTTCGGATTCCATACATCTTAGATCCCTCTCCTCATCCGAAAGCTATAAGTATTTGGGTATGTCGGAAGCGTTAGGCATCAACGTTGCTGACATGAAGCAATCGTTGAAGGAGCGCTTCTTTGGTCGCCTGAAGAAGGTATTAACCAGTCTTCTTTCAGGCGGAAACAAGGTGCGCGCTTTCAACGGTTGGGTCATGCCGGTTTTGATGTACTCTTTCGGCATACTCAGATGGACTCAGACTGAACTCGACGCCCTGGATAGGAGGGTCCGTACACTGCTGACTGCAAACAGGATGCATCACCCACGATCATCGGTGATGAGACTGTACATCCCGCGGAAGTGCGGGGATCGAGGCTTTTTAAATGCGAAGACCCTCCACAACCGCGAGGTGTGCAGCCTCAGAGAATATTTTTTAAAAGTCGAAGTGGGTATGCACCGTGATGTGGTTGCAGTGGACAAGGGGCTCACCCCGCTGTCCATGGCTAAAGAGAACTGGCGCAAACCTGTAGTACTTACTACCTATGACCGCAAGAAGGTATGGCAAAGCAAGGAGCTCCACGGGCGCTTCTATCGGGCTCTTCATGAGCCCGGTGTAGATTTCTTAGCGTCCGTATCCTGGCTACGTTTCGGTGACCTGTTCGGGGAAACTGAAGGTTTCGTCTGTGCAATTATGGACGAAGTTATCTTGACGAATAACTATCGGAAACATATTATGAAGGACGGGACGGTTGACGTGTGTCGGGCATGCCACCGTCCGGGTGAGTCCATCAGACATATTATCTCCGGTTGTTCTCGTCTGGCTAACGGCGAGTACTTGCACAGGCATAACCAAGTAGCTAGGATTATCCACCAGCAACTTGCTTTGAAATATAAACTAGTCGATTCTGAGGTACCATACTACAAGTATGTGCCCGACCCAGTTCTCGAAAATGACCATGTCACTTTGTACTGGGATCGGTCTATCATTACTGACAGGACTATTGTCGCCAATAAGCCTGATATAGTAGTGATAGATCGGTTAGTGCGCCACGCAATGATAGTCGATGTTACCATTCCACATGACGAGAACCTCGTGAAAGCTGAGAAAGAGAAACAAATAAAATATCTCGACTTAGCTCACGAGGTTGTTGATATGTGGAATGTGAGCTCGGCTGTCATTGTGCCGATTGTCGTAACGGCCAATGGCCTGATGGCCGAAAGCCTCGAACAACATCTCTCGAGGCTATCATTAGGCGGTTGGATCAAGGGCCTGATTCAGAAGGCAGTACTCCTTGATACGGCTCGCATTGTGAGAAGGTTCCTGTCTCTGCAGCCCTAACCACCGGTAGCTTGGACCCTGCTCCCGACACCGGCGGACCTCTATTTTTTTTATATTTTTAAATGTTTTTTTTATATCCTTTTTTTAAGAAATATTTAAAAATGTAAATAGATAAGAAATAAAATGAATAAAACATAATAATAATAAATCTTTATTTTATTTCTCTCATCACAAAGGTACACTTAGTTTTATTTTATAAACAGAGACAAGAATAATACCTTTGTTACAAAAACCTAAAATATGATCCTTTGTGAGAGACTGGCGTCCATACTAGGATACCCTGTGTGACAGATCACCAGGCTCTCACCCCGAATTTAATCTATTAACAATAGTAAATAATTAAAAAAAATTGTATAGTGTGCGTGTGTGTAGTGTGTGTGTGTTGCGTGTGTAATGTGTAAGGAGAGGTAGAATGATGGTGTGAGTGTGTGTATATGAATGGTGTTGGTTACAGTCAAGAACCCGAAAATCATGAAACATTACGAAGGAACAATAAGTAGCTGCTCCGTGGCGTCATAGTCCAATTTTTGTAACCAGATAGAGAGGGTTTTTTTGCAACGCTGCTTGGGTAGGGCATAAATTGACAAAATTCCGTTAATTTTGTTATATAAATAGTTTCCAAGAAAACCAAAATGTCGACGGGAGAAAGCAGTATGGAACTGAGTTGTGGGACAGACAGCGTGTTTACGTCGCTTACCTTCAAATAAAGTAGGATTATAGGTAAGATGAGAGTGTTTGCGCAAGATCGTATTTAAAATGAAAAGTTGACGTACAGTTAACACTCCAGTTCGCTCATAAAGTTCTCTAGTGGGAAACAAGAAAGGCATGAAATTACTAACCTTTAGAACGGCCCTCTGTGCACGTTCGATCCGGAGCATTGATGTTTTTGTCGCACCACCCCATACAGTTATACAGTACGAGATTAGCGATTGGCATAACGCAAAATAGACTGATCTCAATAAGCCAGTGTCCGCAACATGACGAAGATTTTTAAACACAAATATCAGTTTACGTATCCTAGCGGAAAGAGCATGTATGTGCGGGTGAAAACTTAGTGTGCTGTCTAGCATAACGCCCAAGTACTTTATTGAATCTGTTTTATGAAGGTGAGGACATAAGCAATAAGCACTATGGGACAAAATGCACGAGGATGAATGAGCGGTAATTTTGAAATCGTCGAGTGAACACGAAGGTTTTTTTATGTAGAAAGAAATTAGGTAATTAGAGACAATCTATTAAAATATATTAGAACGATTTCAAATTGTTCGGTATGGCCTGGATTAGTAGAATGGCTCGACAATTGGCCTCGTGTAAATGCCACAGATAAGTTTTAATTATAGTTTTTGATAAATGAAAAATAAAAACTTTTTTACAATAAAATACAACCGACTTCCAAAAACGTGTTGTTTTTGGAAGTCGGTTGTATTTTTTTGTAAAAAAGTTTTTATTTTTCACTTTTTAGTCGTGGTAGCTTCCCCACACAAATTCTAATAAAAGTGGGAAAAAAAAAGTATTATTGAAGCTAACTCAAAAACTACCTCCTCCTTTTTTTTGTCGGTTAATAAAAAAGGCGATGCACATTAGGATTGAGTCGAAATGGATTGGCCTTAGCAGCGTGAACTTGAAGAGGGACTATCATAAGTAATTATTGAAATGAAAACTTCTTTAGGGGCGTTGAGCGATTTTTGGTAGGAGGAAATCTTACGGGTTCGCGTCCCCGCGTCACTGCGACACCTCAACACCGCGACATGCTATGCATAGTTTTACGTTTATCTTCTATCGGCAGTCCCTATGCCTGCTATTTTTTTAAATATTAATTTATATTTATTTTCATTGCCCTATACTGCTCGTAAGTTACGATAATGATAGGAAAAATGGCGTGCTAAAGAAAAGTTTTTCGTAAAAATGATGGTCTTTAAGCGTTTTAAATATTTAACAGGTTTCAGTTGGATAACAGAGATATTTATTGTCTAGACAATTTTATTATTTTTCAATTTTATTATCTTATTGTAGGTACTTAATAATTCTTAGCCTTTTTTTTTTTTTTTTTTTTTTTATTTGTGGATGGGAAATCATCAAATGACTTCTCCCGCTCTGGGCAGAGGCGGGAGGGCGTGTCAGACTTTTACTGACTAAAACCCACCCATGTTCCTTCAGCTGCCCGTGCCAGGGCCACGGTATCTCTTTCGAACTACCCGCGACCCCGGCGGCAATAATTCATAGCCTATATATGGCTCTTGAACTGAACTAATTGAAGAGTGAATTTTTATTAAAACAGAATTGTCTTCTTCAAATATTAATTCAATTTCAAACAATTAAATTTACACAAACCAAATTAAATATTGAGAGCCCTTAACCCTTAATAAATCTAAAATAATTGCACTAGACATTTCAATTTAGTATTATTAGCAACACTTGTATTCAAGATGAAAATTATACAACATCGCAATTTCGAGAAATTGCACGTCTGTTTACGAGCTCACGCCAGTAACTATCTCGGTACGCTAATGACGTCTGAACGCACCCTAGCGTTTGAAGATAAGGTCCATTTATTTTAAGAAAAACGCGTTGATTTAAAAGCTCCGGATTACACGTTAACACGGAAAATGTTGGTATTTTACATTTTCATTATTAATTTTAGTACTTATTAGTTTTGTGATTTTCTTTCTTTCTTTCATTGTTTCCTCGTTATTTTTATTTGTAAGTGCCTGTTACCACAATAGATAGATAAAAACGTATGGATTTATACAGGGTCAAATTAAATTAGCTAGCAAAACTTCGCAGACGTGATGAATCGATATCTAATCATGACACAATAAAAATAAATTAATTTGATGATTTATTTTTGTGGGGTTGTTGACCGCTATTAGTGTGTTAACTTAAAATATCAGTTTTAAAATCTGTTTTTTTTGCGGTGTAAATTTCTCAGATATTATATATAATGGGTATTGATATCTAAATACAATGAAACAAAAGAACAGATTTTCTCAACTCATACTTCAAATAACAAAACTACAAGCGGTCATTGTATCCTTAAAAAACCGGGCAAGTGCGTGTCGGAACACGCACAATGAAGGGTCCCGTAGTTGAAAAGGATTTATCCCAAAAACAAACTTAACAATTGATCCCAAAAAAAAAAAAAATATGTCATAAAACCACAAATTAACAATTTTCGGACTTTTACTTGTGCTGTGAGACCTTGCTTCTTGCCATATTCCATGATTCTAGGACAACGGGAAGTACCCTATAGGTTTTGATTTACTTGCGAGTATCAAAATATGTCGCATAAATGGCCGTATTTTTTTATTGCGTTGACTTAGAAGCTTGAGTTTTTTAGGATTCCAAGAGACCGTAGACTTACGTATTTCATATTCATTTCAACTCGATATCTCCACGCGTTCCTGAGAAAAAGGGTCTTGACGACTGACAGACAGACAGACGGACAACGAAGTGATCCTATAAAGGTTCCGTTGTTTCCTTTTGAGGTACGGAACCCTAAAAACACATGAAATCTTTTTTATTACTTTATCGTGATTAGTTATCGATAGCTATCACGTCTGCAGAGTTTCACTTACTAATAAAATTTAATTTGACCCTGTGGAGATCGTAGAATTATAAAATTTTGGTGCTAATTAGAGAGTCTTCATTGTGTGCGCATACAAACATTCGACTTTATCGATATAAAAGTTTGGTAGTAAAGTTAAATAATAAAAACTTTGATCATTCAGCTTTGTGTCTGCTGATTTTGTTATTGGACTAATATCAGAAAGGTGTGTCAGTTCGCTGATCCCTATACTATTCCAACCGAAACCACGGAATACATTAAACACAGAATACATAACAGTAAAAGCCAAATCACAGAGTAAAAATAATTCTCATAA
The DNA here is from genome assembly GCA_946251885.1 of Cosmia pyralina. Classification (NCBI taxonomy): domain Eukaryota; kingdom Metazoa; phylum Arthropoda; class Insecta; order Lepidoptera; family Noctuidae; genus Cosmia; species Cosmia pyralina. The sequence continues at coordinate 6,992,394 of OX276365.1, forward strand.
CTACTTCTTCCGCTGACGAGCTCTTTCATGGCAAAGAGAAGAGAATAATACAATGTGTACTGTCGACAAACGGACGCTTTTACACCTTAAAATTGCTTTTTGTATACATTGATTCACCCTTCTCTTAGGGTCCTTTGTTTGTCCTACAATTTCAGCTTGCAAGCAAAACTGTTTCGAAATTGGAAAGGCTTGGCGTTTGTCAATAGTACCTACGTGAACTTGCCGTGTCATTGCCATTTCATACCACCAAAGAACGACAGTTCAATCTGCCTAGCCTTTTCCCAACTATGTTGGGGTCGGCTTCCAGTCTAACCGGATGCAGCTGAATACCATTATTTTACATGGAGCGACTGCCTATCTGACCTCCACAACCCATTAACTGGGTAATACGATACCCCTTGGTAAGACTGATTGTCAGACTTTCGGGCTTCTGACTACCCGTAACGACTGTCAAAGATCCACGAATGACAGCCGGGACCAACGGCTTAACGTGCTTTCCGAGGCACGGAGGAGTCTCGGTATGTAAAGATGGTCACCCATCCACGGACCAACCCCGGCAAGCGTAGCTTAACCTGATGGATCGACCCGTGCGGCTGTTATTACTTTAGCCACGAGCTCCGAACCAAAGAACGACAGTTGTGATAAGAATACCCGGACAATTTAAGTTGGTAATCAGATTGTCTACCAACTTAAATTGTTAAATTCATTGTTAAGCAATTTGCTTAGCAATTAATTTTTCCTGCTGTGGAGTTCGACTGCCATATTGTTTTGTGAATGTAATTACTATTCCTATCCTCGTTTGAGATGTTCATCCTTTTGATATTAGGTCTTTTTTTAGGATTGTGTATCATCAGCTTCCACAATCGCCTTTAATTCGTCATTGTCGACCAAAGTCTTCGGAGGACCGCGAGGTTAATTTTTCAGGTCGAAATTTCCAGAACGGAAGCGAGCAAACCAATAACAAGTGGTGCGTTGGTTTGTAGTGTTAGCTCCGTAAACGTCGTTGATGTTGCGTGCCGCTTGTGCCGCGTTGCTGCCACGACGGTACTCATATTCCACAATTACTCGAATTTTTAACGTATCCATGATGACGAAAAAGATTGAAATGCGATGAAAATGTAACACTAATCAATAAACAAATGACTGCTTTTGGAAAAAAAAATCCATGTTTTTAAAATAAAATTAATTTGAAATTAGAATTCTTAGCCAAACAAAAATTATTTTGATTTGAAATGGCCAGTACTGCAGAACGGCAATTTCATAGGTAAAGACCTATTATAATTCCTAGTTGTTGAGGCGTATAATTAAAACGGTGCGAGGTTATCGTGTTCTATTGGGAATAAATGTAATATCCAAATAGTAATACGGTCGGACTACCCTTAACTTTACTGAGGCTATTTGCATAATTTGAAAGACGGACAAAAATATTGGGTACCTAAGTATTATCGTCAATGCTGACACGTAAAAAAGTTTAACCTTAATCCATAGACGTATAAAAAAGGCGGACAGATTCTCGCTAACAAAAAACTGTGTCTTCGGAGTCAGCCAGCTCGCTGTACCTACAGGCCTACGCACACATTTCACAAGACATGCTGTATTTGTACCTTATATATATACCTTACCATATTACGAATACGTTACCATAATATGGTAACGTATTTATTACGAATCGTTGACTAATGTGTGAAGGTGTGTGTAGTAGTGCCTGTATACTTACAGCCAGCTGGCTGACTCCGATAGACACAGTTTTTTGTTAGCGAGAATCTGTCCGCCTTTTTTTATACGTCTATGCCTTAAACTGTTTAAAAAATCTGATATATCAATATATTGGTATTTGTTAGTAAAATATACGTAATAATAAACATTATCACCAAATTTCAAGGTCATAGGTAAACGGGAAGTTAAAAAATTCATCGGAACAAAATTTTGTGAAAAAAGCTGAATTTGGTGGCTTCTCACTGCTTTGTTTTCCAATATTTAAAAAAAAAAAAAATACAATATTTATCTACTCAACGAGGTCTAAACAACAATACCTCACTCATTGAGGTAGGTCAACATTTTTTTTTGCGGGGTGCTTTAGCTGTACGGAACATAAAAATATTTTCAACAAGATGCTTTTACTTACTGTGACAATTTCAAGGCTGTAGCTCCAACCGTTTGGCTGTAAAACTTGTGTGAAGACGACGGATAGTGACAGCAATAGGGCTCCGTTTGAACCCTTCGTGTACGGAATCCTAAACACCAGCCAAGTGCGTGACAGCCTGCGCACAATGAAGGGTTTCGTAGTTGGGATGAATTTATCCCAAAACAAAACTTAACATTGTAGTAGAAAAACTTGTACACCCATACATCGTTATCCTACAAGAAAATAAAATAAGTTAAAAATTTTAAGTAAAGTTTTATTTTTAACTTATTTTATTTTTAACCGACTTCAAAAAGGAGGAGGTTCTCAATTCGTCGGAACCTTTTTTTTTTTTCTTTTTTTTTATGTATGTTCCCCGATTACTCGAAGATGGCTGGACCGATTTGGATTTTTTTTTGTTTTATTCGAGAGGGTATACATCACAGTTGGTCCCATATAAAATTGATTAACTTTGCTTCGGTAGTTTTTGAGTTAGCTTCAATAATACGTATTTTTTCCCCACTATTATATGGATGATATTCTAGTTTCTTTTGCAGGTAGTGGTATTAAAATTTGTGTGGGGTAGGTAGTGGGTAGGTACTACAACTAAAAAGTGAAAAATAAAAACATTTTACAAAAAAATACAACCGACTTCCAAAAACAACACTACAAAGTGAAAAATAACTAATTTCGGAAGTCGGTGACAAAAGACGAAAATACATTTATCTAGACACCGACTTCCGAAATTAAAGTTATTTTTCACTTTGTAGTGTTGTTTTTGGAAGTCGGTTGTATGTTTTTGTAAAAAAGTTTTTTATTATTTGTTGTTATAGAGACCATAGTAGTACACACTCTGTGAAAATTAAGTGTCTACGTACTATAGTTCAAAAGATTCAGCCTTGTGACAAATAGACGGACAGCTGAACCTTAGTAGGTCCTATTGGCACCCTTTGGGTACAGAACTCTAAAAAAGGCATGCTTCTTAATATTAATACCAAGCTTAGGGGTATTATGTTAAAGAGTATTATAGAATATCTATGTAGTGTAAGTCTTACCTATTAATTAGCTTTAGGTAATAGTATATTAGGTTTAAGGTAGTATATGAAATGAAACAGGGAATCAAAATCAAAAGTAATTTATTCAAACTAGGCTGAGAATTAGCAGTTTTCGTACGTCAAAATTAATTAAGACAGTTCCCAAAAAAGGCCCGCCCTTCGCCACTTCCTAGTGCTTTAGCTGGGAAGAAGAAGTGGCGGAACAAACTCCCCAGCAGCACAGCTGTCTGTTTAGTTAGAAGAACTTGATTCCATACAATTATCTCACAAGCATTTATTGGAAACCAAAACACTTTATTCAACAGGATATTATTAACACCAGCAATGACATATAAATATTAAACATGAAGTCAACTGACCTGATCTTACTTCAACGGATAGTAATATATACCCAGAGTAACACATTTATATAATATACCTTATGGTCTTTACACTTCGGCGTCGCAGCTAGAACTAAGCTGCGCACGGCCGTCTACATTTTTAACCGACTTCAAAAAGGAGGAGGTTCTCAATTCGTCGGAACCTTTTTTTTTTTTTTTTCTTTTTTTTTATGTATGTTCCCCGATTACTCGAAGATGGCTGGACCGATTTGGATTTTTTTTTGTTTTATTCGAGAGGGTATACATCACAGTTGGTCCCATCCCTAAAAAGTGAAAAATAAAAACTTTTTTACAAAAAAATACAACCGACTTCCAAAAACAACACTACAAAGTGAAAAATAACTTTAATTTCGAAAGTCGGTGTCTAGTTAAATGTATTTTCGTTTTTTGCCACCGACTTCCGAAATTAAAGTTATTTTTCACTTTGTAGTGTTGTTTTTGGAAGTCGGTTGTATTTTTTTGTAAAAAAGTTTTTTTGCAATAATACAGTCACGTGTCACGCCTCACCGCGCCACGGCCGTCCCCCGCCGACCGTTTACATAATTCGAACTGGAAGGCGGTAGTTGATAGAAATAAATGCGTTTATCTTGAAGGTAAAGCGCGCCCAGTATATCCGCTAGGTACAATTGTGTACTGAGTTTATTAAAATCCTAACAGTAGGTTGCAGTACATAAAGACTGTCACTTAGTGCAGCCGCTGCTCGCTTGAAATAGCGAAATAAGGCAACAACTTGCAAGCTTGGAATACCAACACGTAAATTAGCCCTAAAGGCGGACGCTGCGGGTAGCCATATCCTTTGCATAGTGTGGTTGCTACGGAAAATAATTTGTATTTTATTTTGAGAGATGTTTTGAATGCGACTATGATAAACAATTTTTGAATGTTACATAAGTAGGTACTGAAAAGTTGTATGGAAATCGGTTGTCATGGTTTGGGCATGTGATGCGGAATGTATATTTTTGGCTATACGAGGAGAGGAAAACCAAAGAAACGATAGATGAACTGTGTCAAAGATGATATGGTTAAAAATATAGTGAGTGATAGGAGAAAAAAGCCATGTTGCGCTGACCCCTAATAAGTTGAGTTAAGGCGACGATAACTGACTTTTAAAGATTCTAAATTGAAGATCACGTCTAAACGAGTGGTGTTAATGATTTAGAAAAAAATAATAAGTTATTTTTTTCGATTATGTTTATATTACACTAGCTTTTGCCAGTGGCTTCACCCGCGTGGATGTCGCAGAATATCCCACGGGAACGTACTACCGGGAAATCCTTCCTTGTTCCTTGTCTACATTATAAAGGGATCCTCTGTGAAAAATTTCGGCTTTCTAGGTTCAAGGGTTGGGCTGGGCGTTGATGAGTCAGTCAGTCACTCACTCAGTCAGTCAGGACTTCTCTTTTTATTTATATAGATAGATTATAGTATAATTAATTTATAATTGATTTATAATTTGTAATGATTTGTAAATACGGAAAAAAAACTGACAATCACGCAAAAACTATTCAGCGTATTTTTATGAAACTTTCAGCATTTTAAAGAAAATTTAATTATTTATCTTTTAATATACGTGTTTTAATATAACACCTTTTGTTATATGTATAAAAAAATAATAATGCATCTAATTTGGAACACCACTCTTTGATGGGCGAGTCCTATTACTGGGTGGACGTACGACGCGTAGCGTGAGCTCAGCACAGAACACGCAAGCTAACCACACAAGGTCGTTGGCATATATCTGCGTCTTAAGGTCAGGAGAATGATGACTTGAGTAGGTACTCGTCTTTCTATTCTAATAAGCGCAATTATTTTTGGTCCTGCTCGGCGCAGCTACATTGCCATGAAGGCTCTTTTAAAACACTAGGATTCAAAACAATCTCAGTAAAACAAACAAGAAATACTTCCTACCCTAATGACTCATCCACCAAGACAAAGGAGTGACTTTCCTCGACATCGGACACGGAAAATATTTCATTTGTATGCAATTTCAAATGTCAGACTTTCTCTAGCGATCTCTCACCCGACATTGCTGCAAATAAATTGAAATATGTGTACAGCGTATTTTAAAATCGTATTTTTCTAGACACTGACACATGATAAATGACGTTTCTAGAAATCCAATATGGCGGCTGGCTTGTAAGCGGTTCGGCTAGAATTTTCTGTACGGGAGTTATTGAATTTTCTGTTTTTTTCTTTTTGCATTGCCAAAGAGGTTATTTTTTTCCGGTCTTGGGGTTGAGTGTGTCTGTGATGATCTACAGGGAAAAATTGCCTATTATTGATTAATTTTAACGTCTCCAAGTCTTAAATAACACACACACACACACACTTTCGATTTCACAATTGTCGCAGACGGTTCCGAGAGCTCCTGCGCTTACACACATATTCACAACGTGTTTGTACACTTGTAACCACAAGTAAGGTGCTGTCACTTTGTGAGATAAAAATACTTTATTATAGAGTTCTTAGCAAACAAATTAAATTTTGCTCTTTTAATAATGAAATGTCTTGAAGTGAAACCGTGAGTGTAAATTTTTACAAAAACAAAACAAGAGCGAGTCGGACTCGCGCACCGAGGGTTTCGTTCCGATTTCTGAAAAAGTGTGCTATTTAGAGACATCGTTTTATTTTTTCTGTAATTTTTACATACTCGCTATCACATAGAATAATTTCAGATTTTTATCTATGCAAACTTCGGAGTAAGGGGGGGGGGGGGCGTTATTTACATTTTTCATCAAAAGTCGAAAACTAATAAGGCCTAAAACCAAATAAAAAAAATGTTTGAGAATGTGCAAACAGCGCTATTTCATATGATACCCCTACATGCCCAAATAGCTTGACTTCGATTTTTTAAGACATATATATTACAAAAAAAAACATATATATTTTTAATTCTTTCTTATTTGCAAAATAGTTAGGCAAACGTCACCTAAAACTGTTGAAAATTTCAAGTTGATAGCATTAGTAGTTCTTGAGCTGTGACAGACAGACAGACTGAGTCGCACCATAAGGGTTCATTTTTACCATTTTGATACGGAACCCTAAAAATAGGTAATAGGGTGATTACATTTTGTAACCAGAAAAATTGTATTTTATAAAAAAAAATATTTAAAATCTTCTCTGGAATTGAATAAAGCGATATTAAAAGGCTGACATCTAAAAATATCTGCGTAGGTAATTTCAACAATTTGCGCCACAAAATTGAAATTTATAGCTATCAAACGACGATGATATTAAAATAAATTGCTCCAAAAGAAATAGACTATAACATTGATAACGATGGTCCTTTGAGTCGTTTAATAAAATAGTTTTATTTTCAGCTTTATTATAATTTCAGCGACATTATGTTCCACAGCTTAGAGGCCTCTACTCAAACAAAGAAGTATGATAGATCACAGTGTAAACAGATGGCAATTTGGAAACACTATGTTTAGATCACGGACTAGAAAAAAAAGAAGGACTCGCGTATCGAAAGTGAATCACCGTACCGATCTATGTGTGCGTGATTTAGCAAAGACGCCGTCGGCGTCGTGTCGCCTAATGGCGGCCGATCGGCATACTATGATGTAAATGTGTGCGTGAGGCGTGTTTGTACAAACAGTCCAGCACTTGACCGGTTTTTTTTTCTAGTCCGTGGTTTAAATATCTTCACAATGTTTTCCTTTATCGAAGTCTCTCTTCAGTGTCTTGTTTGAAGCCGTCTTTTCAATTCACAGCCAGGTTAAGCTCGCCCTTGTATAAGCATAAGCATAAAATGTTCCTACATCTGAGATACCTCCCCTTTGTGAGAGGGAGAGGACAGTAATCCACCACGCAAGCCAAGTGCGGGTTTTGAGCCCTTGAAACTCCATAAGAAGAACATAAGCCTCTCTCAAGGACGAACATAGTCATTTTACTGAGAATTTAATAAAAAACACTCTATGTTAGCAGAAAATGTATCTAAAAATAAAATAACCTTTTGCCAAAGTAAATAGCTACCATTTTATTAGATTTATCTATAACTATGATTGATAATAAGTTAGTTGTAGACGTTTCTGCTTGAAAGGAGTTTTTTTCAGCCCTTTTTATGAAGCAATATTTTTTTGGGCCTACGATTCGGATCTCGGTAATATTGTGAGAGATGAAACGACCATTTGTATCTATTACGCCCACTGAAATGAAAAATCCGGTCAGTGTATTGGACTATGGTAATTGTAGGGTTCTGTAGGAGTCATTATTTTTTGGATAAAATAATAAACAAGAAAAAAGCGGCCAAGTGCGAGTCGGACTCGCCCATGAAGGGTTACGTAGCAGCAAGTAACATAATATTCAAACCAATTTTCAGTGGAAGTTTACATGGTAATTACATCGTATAAGTATTTTTTTTGTTTTATCATTCTCTTATTTTAGAAGTTACGAAGGGGGGGGGGGGGGGGGGGAACACATTTTACCACTTTGGAAGTGTCTCCCGCAAACTATTCAGTTTAGAAAAAAATTATGTTAGAAACCTCAATATCATTTTTGAAGACCTATCCCTCAGATTATAGAAGAAAGGCAGATAGAGCGCGCGGAACACTGAAAGTGAAGCCAAAAAAGCAAATACAAATTCAAAAACGAATTCAATCTTTAGTCAGTGTAACTGTTCTGAGACAATATTTGTTTTTTTTCTGAGACAATAAATGATTTATTGTCTCAGAAAAATGCAGAGAACAGTTATACATATGTACATTTGACTCGAGATTGAATTCGTTTTTGAATTTGTATTTGCTTTTTTGGCTTCACTTTCAGTGTTCCGCGCGCTCTATCTGCCTTTTTTCTATAATCTGAGACCTATCCATAAATACTTGATGTTTTTTTTTCTATTTTTGTGTGAAAATCTTAATGCGGTTCACAGAATACATCTACTTACCAAGTTTCAACAGTATAGTTCTTATAGTTTCGGAAAAAAGTGGCTGTGACATACGGACGAACAGACAGACAGACATACATGACGAATCCATAAGGGTTCCGTTTTTTGCCATTTAGCTACGTATCCCTAAAAACAACAAATTGACATGTAGAAATTAACAGTTGTGTATATTGCGGACCGGAATCAAAGTTAAAACTCCTTAGAAAAACCTATCCCTTATCGAATTGAATGACGATAAAATGGTGCTGCTTATATTATGTTAAAAATTAAATAATAATTATTGGTCCTTGGCTCCCTGAATTTTAAGAAAGAGAGTACAAAATGGGCTTGTAAAAAAAACTGATATCTGTTTCAGATTTCGATATCAATTTATTGAGAAAATAAAGTGAAGCAGGTATAATGAATGAAAAATAAATTTACTTCATCATCTTCCTGCCCTTATCCCATATTACTTGGGGTCGGCGCAACACGTTTTCTTCTTCCATTCTCCCCTGTCAACCGTCACGCTATCATTCACTCCCTTCTCTTTCATATCATTCCTCACACAATCCATCCATCTTTTCTTTGGCCTTCCTCTGCCTCTCCATCCATCAACATCTATATTCATCACTCTTTTAGTCACATGCGTTTTGTCTCTCCTCATTACATGCCCATACCAAGACAAACGATTTCCTTTCAACTTTTCTGTCACTGGCGCCACTTTCAAACTTCCTCTTATATACTCATTTCTCACTTTATCCATTCTTGTCACTCCACACATCCATCTCAACATTCTCATCTCCGCTGCATGCAATTTTTTTTCATCCGTCTTCTTCACTGTCCAGCATTCCGATCCATAAAGTACGAAAATAAATTTACTTAAAAAAAAAATAAAAACCGACTTCAAAAACTAAAAACTAATAAAATAACTTTCATAAAAAACTTTACAGCTTCTGAATTCGGTGCCAAGCTAAGGTGCATTGATGAATTGAAGACACCGACTTCAGAAGCTGTTAAGTATTTAATGAAAGTTATTTTATTAGTTTTTGGTTTTTACTTTTTTTAATGAAAATTTATTTTTCCATTTTTATTTGAATATACAATTACCTATGTAAGCCCAAGACGAACAAATAGAAGAATCATCAACATCGGCTTACAAAAGTCAGATATACTGTACATTTATACATATAACTTGGTATATAAGAATAATTACATAATGTATTATATACTAAAACCTTCCTGAAAGTATGTAAATCACGTTAGTGAAAGAATCATCAAAATGCGTTCATCAGTTTTTGAGAAAATCGCGGACATATAAACATACATACGTGTCGAATACAAAACCTCCTTTTTTGAAGTCGTTAAAAATACTGCACATTTTTGTATGAACAACTACGGATCCCTAATGTGTCCTTGGCTATGAGTACCGCAAGGGATTTGCGTATGTTGTCCACAAATATCTTCTGCATGTATTGTAGGTAGAAGGAGGAAGCGATCATAGAATTATATTCAGAACATGAACCATTCATGCAATGTAAAAGAAATATCATAAATTCATAATATTGTTGATTACTTGTGGAATGTTTGTCCTTCAGAAGGTTGGCAGAAATAGCTGAATGTCATAAGGCCCATTGTATCTAGAGTTTTGTGTTGTTCTATGTACGGTCAGCAACAGAAGTCGGTTAACTGTGCTAATTTTTAACATCATCTAAAATAACACAAAATAACCTGTTTTTAGCTTTTCATTTATTAGATAAGAGTTAATTTTCTTTAAAATTTACATCTGTTCTGATTTTAATGAAGTATTTTTCTCAATAACTAAGATTTAGAAAACTCAACTGTTAATCTACTTTTGTTGCTGACTGTACATTCATTCATTGTTCTTCTATCGTTACATATGAAACTGTTATGTGGCATACAAGGCACAACCAGAAAATAAGAATTATTAGTGGTTGTAGAGAAATTCTTGAAAACGTAGGTTTTTTTTTTTCAAAATTTTACCTTTGTCTAGTTTACACAAGCAAAAGTATTTAGGTTAAAACAGCAAGATTAGAAATATCTAATCTTGCATGGGATTTGAACCCACAACATCTTGCATGAGAATCTAGGTCTTAACCGTTGGACCGTCATGACATGTTAAACTGTAAGACCGGCCACATACAATAAGTACAGTTCCGTTTCGAAATATCGACTCGTAATTTCGAAGGCAGTAAATCCATACAAAATCACGCACAAATTACATGGAATTTCAAATCGGAGAAAATTTTGAACGGAGAACTAGATTTTGATGATGAATGGATTTGCTGCCTTCGAAATTCCGAACCGATATTCCGAAATGGAATTGCGAAACGGAATTCCGACTGTATGTGGCCGATCTAAGTCTTAGTTGAAACCGGTGAAATAAAAGGCGAATGAGGCTTTTCGACTTCGCTTCTAATGTATATTTTTATTTCTGTAATCTCACTTTCTACCAGAAAAACCGTCAGCTGTTTTGTAAATAGTACAAAAAATATACAAGCGTAAAAGGACAAATATTAAAAGTTATTTCGAAAACTACTTCCAACGAAATCTTTTTGTGAAAACACGAGTGTTGTGTTCATATTATATTATCGTAAATCTAAGTTTCTTTTGTCTCAAAGCCTGCTCAGAAAGCTAGCATTGTTTCGCTATAACTTCTACGAAGCTACAAAGTGACTGTTACAATGTGCCGTCCGTATAGACGTTCGTTAAAGGATGGAGTTGAAAGCAACGATACGAGCGGGTCTGACGGGTTCAGAAGAGATCTCTTCTGAATCCCACAGACCCACTCGTTTCAGACAAGCATATTATTTTTTGTCTATCAGACCGTGTAGTTATATATTCATAAATCACTAATCACTTCAGCGCTGATTCTTGCTGGATTCTTTTTCTCCTCTACCTATCGTTATTTCTCTTGACAAAGTTTATTCTGTTTATATGTATGTATATATGTATTTATTTATTAGTATTTATTCTTTTTCGAGTTATCTATCCCTTATGCTGCACCTGCCATGTTTTCTCTCTGCATCACCCTAAGGTTGACTGGTAGAAAATGCCTCAGGCATTAAGTCCGCCTTTGTAGAGTATTTTTTTACTTGTGCATAAAGTTTTAATAAATAAATAAATAAATAAATTGGTAGGGTAATATTGTAGTATCGTGAGTAATCTTGCGTAGTTCTCTATAATCCGGCTCGAAGGACCAGCATTTCTGATTGGAATCACATCTCATCATCATCATCTGCTTAGCCTTTTCCCAACTATGTTGGGGTCGGCTTCCAGTCTAACCGGATGCATCTGAATACCAGTATTTTACATGGAGCAACTGCCTATCTGACTTCCACAACCCAGTTACTGGATAATACGATACCCCTTGGTAAGGCTGGTTGTCAGACTTTCGGGCTTCTGATGACCCGTAACGACTGTCAAAGATCCACGAATGACAGCCGAGTCCAACGGCTTAACGTGCTTTCCGAGGCACGGAGAGTCTCGGTATGTAAAGATGGTCACCCATCCACGGACCAACCCCGGCAAGCGTAGCTTAACCTGATGGATCGACCCGTGCAGCTGTTATTACTTAGCCACGAGCTCCTCACATTGGAATCACATCTCATCAAACTCAAACTCAAAGCATTTATTTCAAATAAACCAATTACAGGCACTTTTGAATTGTCAATGGGTCGGTCAGTCAGAAAGATGAAGCTAGTTGCCCATTCCAAAGCGTAGTAGATCCCTATGGATAAGAACGGGCAAGAAACTCCACGGACACTAATCATAATATTTTAACAAAATATTGGTTACATCGTTCATGTTGAAAATATACATGTGAGAACGATGTAGAAAGACGCGTCTTTCTAACGGACGCTTTTTAACGTGCACGCGTGCACGTTAAAAAGCGTCCGTAATAAAAAGATAAAAACTAAAACAACTAAATTAAATATTAAAATTAAAAATATGCCATGGAAGCTAAGAGACGACCAGTCCCAACTGACGGCGCCCGTTCACGAACATGACGCATGGATCAGCACCAATTAGCTCAACCATTTTGAAGGGAACTTAATCAACATCAAACTTTAAAGCTTGCCACACCTCACCTTTCAACATTCTGAAAGGCCATGTTCAAATATTTCAGTGCTATTCTTCTACTTCAGAAGCAGAAGAAAAAATATTTACAGTTCGTATTCAAAAATTCACAAAGCCTAGACCAACCTGATTGTAGAATGAGATTATAGATACCCAATTAGGATTAAACGTAGGTAAGTATACTTGGCTGCGGTCCAGTCGCTAATTGTGTGGCATGTGACCTAAAACTTATTGTTTTGTTAGGTTATTCTTGGGTCTGTAGGTATTTTGTATAGGGTAGTTAGTATAAGGGTAGATTTCTGTTTATTGCAAGTTGTAGAACGGACAGAAAACTTGGAATACATTAATGAGGACTAATTCTGAAAATGAGGATTAGCTGAATGGTTATTTTATTATGGTGTTAACCAATATTATTCCCTTGTTTATATAATACTCAGTCGTGCGAATCAATATAATAGGTCTTTACCTATGAAATTGCCGTTTTGAATGAAAAAATTTAAACGAATTTTTTTCATGCATTTTTTATATTATTAATCGAAGTAATCACCTATGCAATCAATGCATATTTGCCAACGCAGTGGCAGTTTATTGATGCCCTTCTTAAAGAAATCAGCTGGACGGGAGGCAACAAATTCTTCAAAGGCATTTTGTACTGCCTCTCGGGTATTGAATTTTTTTCCCGCCAAGAAGTTATCCAAATTCTGGAAAAAGTAGTAGTCTGTAGGCACAAGGTCTGGTGACTAGGGCGGATGACGGAGAGCTTCCAACCCCAGTTCTTGCAACTTGGAGACCGTCTGCTGTGCAGTATGAGGTCGCACGTTGTCGTGCAGGAGCAGCGGAGACGAGCGATTGACCAATGCTGGTTGGAGATGTGCCAGCTTCTCCATCATTGTGTTCAGTTCTTCACAGTACACATCTGAAGTAATGCTCACCCCGTTTGGTAAGAAGCTGTGATGAATCACACCGGCGCTAGACCACCAAACAGTGACCATCACTTTTCTAGGGGTAAGTTTTCGTTTAGGGCATTGTTTAGGTGCTGAACCAGGATCCAACCAACTTGCTGAGCGCTTGCGGTTATCAAACAGAATCCATTTTTTATCGCAGGTAACAATGCGGTTCAAAATTCCTTCATTTGTGTGTCTGTTGAGCAGTGCAAGGCACGTCTCGACGCGTACTTCGCGCTGGCGATCATTGAGTTCGTGGGGCACCCATTTGTCAAGCTTTTTTACCTTGCCAATTTGACGCAAATGGACCAATATTGTTTTGACGCTAACGTCAAAAGCTGCTGCTAATTCAGCCGTAGATTGTGTATCATCAGCTTCCACAATCGCCTTTAATTCGTCATTGTCGACCAAAGTCTTCGGACGACCGCGAGGTTCATTTTTCAGGTCGAAATTTCCAGAACGGAAGCGAGCAAACCAATAACAAGTGGTGCGTTGGTTTGTAGTGTTAGCTCCGTAAACGTCGTTGATGTTGCGTGCCGCTTGTGCCGCGTTGCTGCCACGACGGTACTCATATTCCATAATTACTCGAATTTTTAACGTATCCATGATGACGAAAAAGATTGAAATGCGATGAAAATGTAACACTAATCAATAAACAAATGACTACTTTTGGAAAAAAAAATCCATGTTTTTAAAATAAAATTAATTTGAAATTAGAATTCTTAGCCAAACAAAAATTATTTTGATTTGAAATGGCCAGTACTGCAGAACGGCAACTTCATAGGTAAAGACCTAATATGTGCAAGCAGCGCTCGCTGCGATCAATCTATGGATTTCTCTAGACGTTAGTTGCGGATAATGGTCGCGCCGGGTTTGGACTGGGAACCTATTATTAATTAATTAATTAATTAATTAAATCTAATGTTATATTTTTTTTTTTATATTGTCTTCCTATGTTAAAGTAGCTCGTAGCTATCTTCCATTGTAACAAAAAATAAGTTTGTTTTTCTTTTAAATCACTTCTATCAGATTTATAATTTGTGTACCTATATTTAAGCTGTGTACCTACAGTAAGTGACAAATTCACCATACTAATAATCAAGCTGCCTAGCCTTTTCCCAACTATGTTAGGGTCGGCATCCAGTCTAACCGGATGCAGCTGAATACCAGTATTTTACATGGACCGACTGCCTATCTGACCTCCACAACCCGATTACTGGGTAATACGATACCCCTTGGTAATACTGGTTGTCAGACTTTCGGGCTTCTGACGACCCGTAACGACTGTCAAAGATCCACGAATGACAGCCGGGACCAACGGCTTAACGTGCTTTCCGAGGCACGGGGGAGTCTCGGTATGTAAAGATGGTCACCCATCTACGAACCAACCCTGGCAAGCGTAGCTTAACCTGATGGATCGATCCGTGCGGCTGTTATTACTTATCCACGAGCTCTTCTACTAGGTAAACGTAAAATGTAATATGTATTAGTGAACAAGTCGTTGGAATACCTTTAAACAAATAAATAAAAAATAAATAAAATGGATGAGTGACCATTCTTTATTAAGCCTCTTTTCGAGCATGTCAAACCGCTTGTCCTGGTTGTTGTACGTACGTCGTTAAGTGTAACCAGAAGCCCGAAAATCCAAACAACAGCTATTCGCTAGATCTGATAGTTGTTGCTGCAATAAGAATTTAAGAGTTTCCATCCATCCATCAATACAAGTAACGAGCAAGGCATCAGGACGCGCAGGACACGATATCAGGTGTCCCATGGTTTGTGTTCCTGTCAACACAAGATCATGAAAAGCGCCTCCACTAGTGATAGAGTTTAACTTTTGTCCGACGCACCTCGTCAGCTGCGCTAACTGGCTTATCTCTTTTCCCCGCCATGAACTAATAGGTATCCTACTAATATTATAAATGTGAAAGTTTGTGAAGATGTTTGGATGTTTGTTACTCAATCACGCAAAAACGGTTGAACGGATTTGGATGAAATTTGGCACACAGATAGTTTATAACCTGGATTAACACGTAAGATACTTTTTTATCCCGGTAATGGGTTCCCGTGGGATAATTTCCGACATCCACACGGGCGAAGCTGCGGGCAAGGGCTAGTTCTACATAAATTGGTGATACCACGAGAGTACTTTCAAGAAAAACACCAAATCTCTTTCCAACCATTTAGTTTACTTTTGACATAAATAAGCACGCCTATGAAGTTCCTTATTTATTGACAGGCAACCATAGACGAAAAAATCCAATACTTCATAGATGGTAAAGTACAACAAACGGTTGCAAAGGTTATAAGTAGCTAATCATAAAATATATAATTCTTCCGTGCGTGTGTTTGTCACCTAACTCCTCCAAAACAGCTGGATCGATTTGGATGAAATTTTGTGTGTATATTTCAATAAATTCCTGGATGGTTTGAAAACACAATTGGATCCGGTAGGTGGCGCTGCAGTCGGGTTCTAGGATCGTTCTGACAGGACAACATCTGACCCGAGCGAACCCCCGTGGACCGTGGTCTGAACGTGTGACCGTATTGGATTTTTAAATATATATCTTAAAGTTATGTCTATGTACATAATATGTACACATAATGTACATAGCACGTACATAACTTTATTCGTATAAAACCGACCGTCCGCTGCTATGCAGGATGTGCATGGAAAGGTTTGTCACGATTCATTTGTTTGCCAGCATTTGTTCCATACCTCAAAAGGATAAAACGGTGCCCTTATAGGATCATTTCGTTGTCCACCTGTCTGTCTCTCTGCCAGTCTGTCACGAACCTCTGTCTTAAGAACGCGTAGAGCGATCAAGTTGAAATTAATATCAAATACGTAAGTCTGTAGTCCCTTGGAGCTCTAAAAAAAATCAAGCTTCTAAGTCGACGCAGTACAAAAAAATACATATTTTGATATTCGCAAGTAGGACCTCAATCAAAACCTCCAACCCTACCTACTTACATGAACCAAGGTCTTACAGCACAAATAAAGGAAAAAGTCCGATAATCGTTCATTTGTAATTTTGTCACACAAAAAAAATTTTTTTTGGGATTTCTAGTTTTTCAAGTACAGTTTTGGGATAAATTATTTTCAACTACGGAACCCTCCATTGTGTGTGGTCCGACACGCACTTGGCCGGTTTTTTTATACAAAGCGAAGCTAATCACACGTGCGTAGCTTAGCCTAGCTGCTGGGGATCTGCGTCTTAATGCTATCAAAATGTAGCTAGTACTTAAACATCTTGAAACATTTCGACCTAACAATTCTCACTTTCAAGTCCTCACGCACAACGCACCTGTGCGGAGATTTGCAAATAACTCATTTCGCAGCGGCGTCTATGAATAATATCAGAATCTAGTGTATAAATTAAACTTGTATTTGAGCCCCTTTTAAATTAAAATACCTAAGCGTGTGTAATCTCCTTGAATTTCTCTTGGGAGATAAGTTTTAATTTAAAGTGTTACACAGTATGGAGGCTGCGTGTGAAAAGTTTAGTGTGGTTTTAGTTGTGAGCGTAATTAATTAGTGGGACCGCTTTAGATTAAAATTATTTTATTAGTCTAGTCTAAAAATGTTCTAAAAAGGTTTGAGCTTTTTAGTTTTAGTGCTTGGTTGTTATTAGATAGACGCATAATTTGTAGCATTTATGATTGACTAGTTCATTCCCGCGGCTTCGCCCGCGTTGGAGTCGGAAATTATCCTACGGGAACTTGCATACTATTCAGTTAAAACGTGCCCTATTTCCTAAACCAGTTCATGGTCTACTTGTGTGTCAATTTCATCGTAATCCGTTCAGCCGTTAAGTCTTGAAAAGGTAACGACATCCATTGAACACATTAATTCTGTTTATCAGGAGTTCAAAGTTCACGGTAAGCTTACCTAATTATTATATTATATTATCTTTGAAAAGTTATTAAAGCCGTGTTTCCTGCGCATCTTTTTGCGAAACATTACACAGAAACATTTGTTTTCATACACAAGCTGTCTCCTGTGGATTCAATTATTTTTAGTTACACATTTTGTGTAGATGTCGTATTGAGTTACGAGGAGGAAGACGTGCTATCAGATGTGTGCGGTGCCTGCGGCAGTTGAAAATTAAACAAAAGCTTCTCCTCTTCCCCCGCGCGGGGAATGTTTTCCATGCAGCTCGGAAAACAATAACATCGTGTTTTCATACACAAATGTGTATGGCCACGCCTCTTTGTTTCGATGGTGTAATATTTCGAAAAAACACGCGCAGGAGACACGGCTTAAGGACCGAAGATATGCAGTCACATACACAAAGGATAAAACATAGTTTGAATTGAAGCCTTCCTAAAGGCGTAAGAAAAACATAATAAAATATCTTAGCTCCCAAAATATCCAATATAAAAGGCATTACGTCTCAAATATATCAAACAAAGGAGGCGTATGATTTCCAAAGGCAAACAGTTGCTAAGTCCCACGAAAGTAGTCAAGTGCTAAGGAAACACGATATCGTAATAATTATAGACCCAACACTAGCTCTCTTTTGTTATAGGCTTCAAAATATTAGGTACAGTATAAAAGAAATATTATGTAACGTATGAATAAGGTCTAAGATACGGATGACCTGTTGAAGGTCGTGGGATTCCAAAGGATGCGAGAAGCACAGGACTGGTTAATGAGACCATACTTGGGGGAGACCTCTATGTCAGCGGTTCCATCATCAGCATTCGATAATGATGAAAACCGACTTAGTCTTATTGGTGCAAAGACTAACCTGAAGTCGTGAGGCTGAATGAAGAAGATGATGGAAAAAGACTGCCTCGTTGGTCTATTGACTAACATGAACGCTTTTGGCTGAATGTTGAAGATGATGGAAAAAGACTGCCTCGTTGGTCTATTGACTAGGTATCATGAACGCTTTTGGCTGAATGTTGAAAATGATGGAAAAATACTGCCCCGTTGGTCTATTGACTAACATGAACGCTTTTGGCTGAATGATGAAGATGATGGAAAAAGACTGCCCCATTGGTCTATTGACTAACATAAACGCTTTTGGCTGAATGATGAAGATGATGGAAAAATACTGCCTCGTTGGTCTATTGACTAACATGTACACTTTTGGCTGAACGATGATGATAAAAAGGATCAGTACCCAGCCTGGTCGTAAATGATCTCGTTAGATGAACCTGCAATGACTTTTGCATTTTAATCTAACCACAATGTTATGAGACAGTAAAAAGATAGTCTAATGCCCAACATTGTTTTTTGGATTTGCGATCTTCTTAAAGAACAAAGAACCAACTTTTTTAAATAATACTGATCGTCCGAGTTACATAAAAGCTGCGATCCTTGCGACACGGGAATATTCGCCCTATATTCTGCAATATCCTTTACATTTTCTTTGAGATTTTATACAATCTCGGTGATACTGCATACTTATAAAATTCCCCTTACTTATAGTATATCAAAGTAAGTAATTATAAGAAGTGCGAAGATTTTGCATGCATTTACATTTTTAGGGTTCCGTACCTCAAAAGGAAAAAACGGAACCCTTATAAGACACTCATGTGTCTGTCTGTCCGTCTGTCACAGCCAATTTGCTCCGAATCTAATGGACCGATTAAGTTGAAATTTGGTGCACATATAAAGTTCTGTAACCCAAACACGGACAGATAAAGTAAATAAACGAATTTTGTATATGGAGTCACTTTTGGGGGCAAAAAAGAAAATTAAAAAAAAAATTTGCAAACTATACCGTGTGATATGTCAAATGAAAATGGGCTTACTATGAGGGTCTCAAATATTTTTTTTTATAATTTGAAAAGAAATTATTTCCAAGCTATTTAAGAAAATAGACGAAAATTGACCATTGCCCCCCTTATCTCCGAAACCACTGAGCCTAAAATTTTGAAAAAAATACAGAAAATAGTTCTTTACCTGTAGATTTCAGGAAAATCTATAAAAAGTCCTTTATTAATATGTCTATGGTTTTAAAATACCATGGTAAATCTCTCAATATTGTGAATACGAACTTACCTACATTTATAGTTGCAGTTTATGGGAGAACATATTTTTCAACTACAATGTTTAGTTTGTTCTTGAGCTAAATTTATCCCAACTACGGAACCCTTCATTGTGCGTGGTCCGACACGCACTTGGCCGGTTTCTTAACAACCCCCACAGTTTGATACTTAAGTGGAGTGTTTAACTCATTTTTTTACGAGAGTGTAATGAATGCTGCAAAAACATTCAAAAATTAAACTTTACATTACATGAAAAATCCACTATCTATTTTTAATGACTACAGATAAAACATAAAAAAATCTACTTAAATACATAATATAAACTCTCGCTTATTTCCTATGGGGTAGACAGAAATTACAGAATGTTTCCTGCTACGATCCTTACTTAGGTACTCCTTTTCAAAATCAATTCATCTTCATAATCATCATCTGCGTAGCCTTTTCCCAACTATGTAGGGGTTGGCTTTCAGTCTAATCATATGCAGCTGAATACCAGGATTTTACATGGGTCAAAAATTTATTAGGAAAACAATGATCAACAATGTTAGTAATACCTTATATAAGTAATATAATATAATTATTATTTGAGTTTGAAGTATTATGCACAGAAGATCACTAAGTAAGTTACAAGTTTCTTACTTGGCCATCCTCTCCACAAAGTGTTTCGAAATGGGAGAATGTTGCTCCTGGCCCGTGTTTAGTGATGCATTTTTTTTTTGAATGATATTTTGCTTCCTTTACGTGTATACTCCTACATCTGGTAAAAAAAAAATGTAACAAAAAAAAAAACGTTTTCATATTTTCCGTGGATGATAGAGTTGTCTCATGGCTCGATAGATGGCGTTGGGATCGAATTAGATCGCACTATGGTTTCGTTACCGCGATTCATATAGCCGGAGTGTTTTGTTTAAGTTTAACCCTAGTCCGATCACTATGTATGGCAAGCCGATCCGTTGGGGGAAGCGATCAAAGAACATTATAGGTGTGATCATTGACCACAGCTATCCTTCATTCGCGCGCCGCCTTCGCTCTCAGTAGGCTCCGATTCATTTTGACCGTACGCAGCAAATTGTCACTCAAGTGCAAATTGCGCATCTATACCGCAGTCATCCGTCCCATCATGAACACTGTGTTTGCATCGTCCTCGCACACGCTAAGCTAGGCTATCTCCATAGAATTCAGACCCTCCAGCACCGTTTCCTATGAAAGGTCACGGGAGCCCCCTTATAATGTTCGCAATGAGAATTTTCATCTTGATCTCAGAATGACCACCGTCCAGCAGCTCATGAGACGCCTCTCAAAGCTTTTCTTCGACTCATTCCCGATGAGGCTTCAATTTTATTGAAGCACCCACAGGAAAGTCCGGTTAAGCAGCCAACAGCCTCCAAGGTTGACCTGCGAGATGCCATTCCCCAAAAACAAAAAAAAAACAATGTTTAAGTATTTAACACCAAAATATCCTAAAATTTGTTTTTGTAAAGATCCGGCCCTTTGGTTCGATCTTGGAAACTTGGAAATAATAAAATAAATGTTTTTTTATTTCGTATTAAAAAAAAAATGGCACCAGCTGCTCTGTCAGGCTAGTACACAAGCCAGGATAGCAAAATCAATGAAGGAAGGTGCTGCTAGCTCAAAAATAGAACCTCATCCTAATAAACTATCACACTAGCTTACTATCTTTCTCCCTAGCTTACTAGCCCCAAAATAAGGATAGCTGTTCTGTATAAGTATACGAAAGTAGACTTGCTTCCTGGCTCACTAGCACTATCTTGCCTGTCCTAGCTTGAAAACCTAGTCTCGTGTATTCCAGGCATGAGGCAAAAGGACACAGGTGCGTTTCTTAAAGACATTGTAAAACAAAACTCGGTGTCACCCCCCATTCGCAGTCATCACGCATACCTACTAGCATAGAATAATAATGTTACAGTATATGGTATTCATGATGAGGAGCTCGTGGCTAAGTAATAACAGCCGCACGGGTCGATCCATCAGGTTAAGCTACGCTTGCCGGGGTCGGTCCGTGGATGGGTGACCATCTTTACATACCGACACTCCTCCGTGCCTCGGAAAGCACGGTTGGTCCCGGCTGTCATTCGTGGATCTTTGACAGTCGTTACGGGTCGTCAGAAGCCCGAAAGTCTGACAACCAGTCTTATCAAGGGGTATCATATTACCCAGTTAATGGGTTGTGGAGGTCAGATAGGTAGTCGCTCCATGTAAAATGCTGGTATTCAGCTGCATCTGGTTAGACTGGAAGCCGACCCCAATATAGTTGGGAAAAGGCTAGGCAGAGTGAGTAGTTTATCTTCATACAAAATGGCCGAAACGACACGTTTCGATATCTCAGTATAAGTATACCAGTACGCAACAGTTCGAGTGCGCGGCAGTTGCGCACGGACAGACACGTATTTATCTACCGAGCGGCCTCAGCTAATTAATTAAAGGTCACTACCGAGATAAACTGAGGTAGCTTTATTATTCTGTGCTACTAGTGTGATTCGCAAACGACAAATCATGTTGGAGGTACATTTCATGAATAATATCGCAGTTAACAACTTCGAAATGGGGTAGCAGCAGTTTAAGTTCGCGCAGGGAAAGTGTGGGTTTTTTTTTTTATTTATTACGGAGGTTTTATTGATATAAAATGCTTTATGTTTATTATTTTCAAGTGGGTAGTTTGTTACGTAGATGTTTTTGATCTATTTCTGGTTCTTTTAATGGCTTTTGCGTGTGTTGCCAGGGGACAGCAGTTACGGTCATTCAGTAGCATGTTTTTTGATCATTTACCAATGTACATGAACTCTTGAGTGGTCTGATATACTAACTTACTGGAGGATGCATTGTATATGTCTCAGACGTGATGTTCATCATTTTCGTTTATTTCTGGAAACTTCTAATCAAAGAAAAACTCTGTCGATTGAGTATACTCCTTATTAATATACCTATATAATGTATGAAATTATGATTCACTCGTTTGCTTGGTCTATAGCTATCTGGCATGAGGTATTTCATCAGTCCACGCAATTGTTACGAAATCCTTCTAATTATAGAAGGATGTTAGGCGTTACCTTACCAGAAATAACATCTATTGTATAAATCTCTCATTCCACTACTCCATTGTATTTCTGCCTCCAACTTCTACAATATCATTTAGTTTTCGCTCTCTCGTAACATGAAACGCAAGGCGTTCTGAAGTCTGTTACAAGCTGTGTTCATGTTGTGTCTTCAGTATATTTTGTCTTCGAACATTATTATTCTGTGCTAGTAGTAGGTATGGGTGATAATACTGGCACGATGAAAGACTTTTGTGAGCCCAGTGTTAACGCTGTCGTCGAGGCTCAGTTTTGGTCGTAGCTTAATAAATAAAATTATATAAATTAAATCATCGATACGACGAAGAAGAAGAAGAACGCGTCTTATTAACGAGTTTGTGATTGGTTGCGTCGTGTACTGACCGCCATTGAAATAATAGTGCTTTAACATTCTGGCTACTCATTTGTGATTAGTTTGTTTGTTAACTGTCTTCAAAAAAGGAGGAGGTTATAATGTTAGTCTGTATGTTTTTTAAAGATTCCGGGTTCCGTACCTCAAAAGGAAAAACGGAACGCTTGCAGGATCACTTCGTTGTCAGTCTGTCTGTCTGTCAGTCTGTCAACACCCCTTTTCTCAGAAACGCGTAGAGGTATTAAATTGAAATTAATATCAAATACGTAGAGCTCAGAGCCCCTTGTAGTTCTAAAAAAATCAAGCTTGTAAGTCAACGCAATAAAAAAATACGGCCATTTATGCGTCATAGTTTGATGCTCGCAAGTAAATCAAAACTTATAGGGTACTTCCCGTTGTCCTAGAATCATGAAATTTGGTAAGAAGCAAGGTCTTACAGTACAAATAAAGGAAAAAGTCCGAAAATTGTTAATTTGAATTTTATCACAAAAAATTTTTTTTTTGGGATTACAATGTTTGTTTTTGGGATAAATTCTTTTGTATGTTCACCGATATTTTCGTTAATTGTGGATTCATTTTGAAAATTCTTTATTCATTTGGTAGAGGAAGCTTGCGCGGTGGTATCTGTAAATTTTATTAACTTAGCTTGGGAAGTTTTTGAGTGAGCTTCGATAATATGTATTTAATCCACTTTGTATATCTTGAAATCCTGATGATGCTATACATATTTCCTGGCACTGTTGTTTACCTAACAAGAAGTGACATATGGATTGGTGTGGGGTAGGTACCTAGTGAAAAATAAAAAACGTTTTACCGGCTTCCAAAAAACAATTTCGGCTTTGAAGTCGGTGGCAAAAACTTAATAAACTTGCGAAAGCGCGCGTGGATTGCTTCCACGCCACTATGCGCAAGAGAGGCACGTCGCTGGTGCGGCGAATGCGGGGCAGCGCTAACAGCATTCTGGCAGCGCTCGCGGAAAGGCTTGATTGTTCCATCCCACTGCTGTAAGCGGCATGTGGCAGGCTGATGCGACTAACAAACCTCAATGTGTAAGTTGTTAATTGAGTTGGATTATATTAAATTAATTTGTAATGTTGTATGTAATGTGACGAGTGTTTTAATAATATGAGTCAACGAAACTCGAAATAAAAATATTTTATTTTATTATTTATAAAGTATTTTTCACTTTGTAGTATTTTTTTTTTTGAAGTCGGTTGTTTTTATTTTTGTAAAAAAGTTTTTATCTATTTACTTTTGAGTAACCTCGGACGACGGCGAAGTGCCAAACTCATTTTAAAACGTGTTCACGCAGAAATTTACTGCTCAATGTGTTTCAAGCCTTAGCATTTACTTCCAAATCATAACGATCAATTATTGAAAGTACAATTGAAGTTGTTGAAATGTTACGCAAACTTGTAAATTGGTTCTTGATTTGATGTTAATTTGTTCTAAATATCGATTGGGTCAACTTTACAGTTAATAGATGGTAAATTAATGTTGAGAGTATTTGATTTGATTGCTTTACGAATTGTTGTTTTGGAACGCTGCTTAATCATGGTTTTGTGGTCACTCTTCTCAATATGGAATTTTTTTCTTGTGACTATGTACGGGGGTACGTATCAAAATCCCGAATTTTAAAAGACCGAATTTTAAAACACCAATGGACGAAATCCCGAAAATTGAAACGCCAAATGGTTGTTTGGTCGAAAGTTTAAAATCCCGAAAGTTCATTTGCCCGAAAGTTTAAAATCCCGAAATTGTCAAAAAATTGAATTGTCAAATTGTTGAAATTCTGTGTAAAGGGTTTAAAGTAACTTTACCAAATCTAACATCGGGGTGCCGTTCGCTCGCTCTTGTCTCCTATGTTGACGAAGCCCCGCTTAGCGGGGCTCTGTATAAAGGGTTTAAAGTAACCTAACCAAACCTAACCTCGGGGTGCCCATCTATGAGTAATCGCGGGAACTACGTCGCCGCTCTTTGGGATTTCATCCATCGGTATTTCGTCCATTCGGGATTTCATCCATTCGGGATTTCGTGTTTCGATATAACGACTATCGACATTTAAAACTTTCGGTATTTTGAATTTCGGTGTTATGGACGTCGGTATTTCAATCATGGGTATTATGAACTTTCGGGATTTTGATACGTACCAATGTACGGTGAGGGCAAATCTAGCGATTTAAATCTTTGGGGAGCGGAGTTTGACGTAATGACAAATACTGGTGAAAAAATACAGATTTTCATGACTTTCCCAGGAAACCCAAGCTTAAAAAGACTTGCCTGTGCTTCTTAAGTTACCTAAGTCTGTCAATATTGTTATCAATCTATTGCTGGGCAACCCGCAAGAGTTGTCATCACGAGTTGGTGAATCGGTCGTAACTTTTATGAATAGTGGCTAGTAGTAACCCATCGCGTTGATAGGAAACAAGGTCCAAGCTACGGAGGTCAGGGCTCCAGAGACCTCCTAAGAATAAGAGCCGTGTCCAGAAGTACCTCTTTCTGAATCAAACCCTAACGAGCAGCCCTTACGAGAGGCTCCTCAGGTGTTCGTAGAGGCTCTTGGCTGTCCGGTAATTTGATGAATTATTCATTTTCCGTAAACAACGTCTATGTTATTATAGTTGCTTGAAAGTTTAATTACACACTATAAGGCTAAATTACATCAAATTAATTAATTAATTGCTTTAAAGCTAGCGGCTCCTAAATGGTTTCCCTTCATTAAACTTTGTAACTTAATAATTTGACGGTAATAGAGTGGTTCGAATTGTATAACTTTGATGAATTATAAACCTTTGGGAGTAAGGAGGAGTTTCTTTGTAACTGATCACCGATCCACTGATTGACCTCTGCAGAAGCTTCACCTCATAGAGTAATTCATCATCACAGCTGAAAGACGTTTACTGCTGAACCCCCCCCCCCAATCATTGTCACATCGACTGGACCTATGCTTCTTCCACCCAGTGGATTCTCTCGCGACTTTTACCAGGTTCGTCGGTCCACCTTGTAAATCGTTAGAATCGCTCTACCGCGTCAAAAGATGGTAGCGTTTCTGTTTCGTTTTGGCACCTCTGTCACACACACACACACACAGTGACTTGACTTGATTGTCATGGAAACGCCATTACTATTGTGTGAGCTCACTTTTTTCAGTATGTACACTTTTGTGTGAGTACGGTAGCAAATGTAACGATTTAAATCTTTGAGGTCTCTAACTACGCCTTCTGCTACATATGTAGAAGTCACAGAAGTAATAAAAACAAACTAAATTATACTATTTCTAGTAACCAGGCTCTAGTTACGACCGATCGCCGATTTCCGGCCACCGTAGGCGCGGGCTTGCGGACGACGAGTAATGGGCAGCTCGCCGTCCGGTAAGGACCAGGCCCGGGTCGACGGCGCGTTGTGTTCCACGCGCGCCTCAAAGAAATGTCAGCAGTGACGGGGTCAATTGGGCCGATGCCGCCGGGGTCGCAGGTAATTCGAAAGAGATACCGTGGCCCTGGCACGGGCAACTGAAGGAACATGGGTGGGTTTTAGTCAGTAAAAGTCTGACACGCCCTCCCGCTCTGCCCAGAGCGGGAGAAGTCATTTGATGATTTCCCATCCACAAAAAAAATAAAATAAATAGGCTCAAGTTACGACCGTTCTCTTAACCTATTTCCAACATCGGATAATTGGGCATAATGCCAAGTCTAGAAATTTATTTCCACGAAGTACGTGATAATCTTTATTAAAATACTTAGACAAGTACATAGTTCCGACAATGTCGCGGCGACAAGTCGCGGAAGTGTCGCGTTCCATATATTTTATCGAGACGCACAATGGTCGCAGAAAGCTGCGACAGCAGTGACAGTAATAAAATATATGGAACGCGACTCTTCCACGACTTGTCGCCGCGATATTATCGGAACTATGTACTTAGCCTTACATAATACTTATAACGTAGTACTGAACGTAAGACTACAAAAAGCCTTGTATGGAAGGGGTAGGCAGAGGAAAGTGTACTTATGTCAATATGGATTGATGTCAATATGGCTGTACTCCATATAGACAATCTTGATGATCTTATTATTGCGTCAGTGAGTGGAGTTCGCGCAGCTGAATTTTGGATCAAACATATTTGAACATTTTGTCATTGATACGCTAAAAAGAAGGCATACACTTTACGAATCAAAATCCTTCTCCCTTTACAATTCAAGCAACATAACTTGCACTGTCTGAACACTGTTTATACGATGCAACTCTTATTGTTGCTGCAACTTAGGATACCACAGGCAATAAAATTGCACTATACGGGGGACGTCTTTCAGCCGAAATGATGATGGTACATCATCAGGCTATAAATCAGGCTTTAGGCATTTAAAAATTACGTACCTCTAGCTTCCTGACTACTGAAGTTTTAAATTTATAACAACCAAACACATAAGAAACGAATATCCTAATCCTATATATAGGACATCGCGAAAAATCAGTTCCAAAAGGCTGGCAGCATTGCCACGTTGGAAGGCAATGCTAATTCTTTGGGCTAAAAATAGGCAATAATTAAACCAAAATATCATACCCTTGGACTCAGGAGGTTAGCTGTGACTGGTTTAAGGGTCAGCAATAGGCAAAACGGGTTATGGATTTTGATAAGTTTATATAGAAAACGTAAAGTAGGAGCTACGAAAAAAAAACGTCTTGCTAGGTGAAGAGTTTAACTAGGCAATGAAAAAATTGGATTGAGGATAAACCTTGTAGATGATTGTTAAAAAAATATTGAATATCACTAAAAACGTGCAAAAAGCACTGCCGTATTTTGATAACTTTGGCGTAAATAAGAAATCACCCAATTAATATTATACTTAAATAAAGACATCAAAGAACAGTGAACCCAATGAAGGTTTCAGTTTTCCATAATATTACTTCTGTTTTGCGTAAAAAATTCGCAAACTTTCTGAATTTTGACGGCCGAAATCTCCATACAATTTACTATGGCGACGCGTATTACCCGCTGGCAGAGTTCGAACGAAGCGCGGAGCTCAGTCGACCGCGCGTCTTCAAGGTGGGAGCACGTCGCTCTTCAAGAAAAAAATACGCGGAAATAGTGGCCTGTGCGTACACGAGATCCTCCGCACAGTGGTCGGAACTCCCGGAGTCAGAACAATAATTTATGCAAGGCAAGTACTAAAATTTTAGATTTTTACGCTTGATTCTTTCTGCACGTATTTTGTTTATTGTGTTATTTATTATTTGATTATTATTATTTTTACGTCTCATAATATTACAAGCTTGCTTCGTTCGCATGTAGGTACTAATCCGGTTCATAATTGTAATCTTATTTTCAAGTATTTGGTGTGACATAATTTGTTCTACATGGTGTCCAGGGTCTGATGATGGAGCCATCCGGTGGCCATAGGATCTCTTTAAGTATACAACATAGGGCCGTCGTGTTTGGGCTTGTAAGATTTGTCTCAACAAGTACTATAGCTCTAGAATAATTTCCAGGGTCTGATGATGAAGCCATCCGGTCGCCATAGGAACTCTTTAAGTATACAACATAATCTCGTCGTGTTTGGGCTCGTTAGATTTGTCTTGACAAGTACTACAGATCTAGATGGTGTCCAGGGTCTGATGATGAAGTCGGAAGGTGGCCATAGAAACTCTTTAAGTAAACAACATAACCTCGTTATGTTTGGGCTCGTTACTTTTGTCTTGACAAGTACTAAAGATCTAGATGGTGTCCAGGATCTGATGATGAAGTCGGAAGGTGGCCATAGAAACTGTTTAAGTAAACAACATAACCTCGTTATGTTTGGGCTCGTTACATTTGTCTTGACAAGTACTAAAGATCTAGATGGTGTCCAGGATCTGATGATGAAGTCGGAAGGTGGCCATAGAAACTCTTTAAGTATACAACATAACCTCGTCGTGTTTGGGCTCGTTACATTTGTCTTGACAAGTACTAAAGATCTAGATGGTGTCCAGGATCTGATGATGAAGTCGGAAGGTGGCCATAGAAACTCTTTAAGTATACAACATAACCTCGTCGTGTTTGGGCTCGATAGATTTGTCTTGACAAGTACTACAGATCTAGATGGTGTCCAGGGTCTGATGATGAAGTCGGAAGGTGGCCATAGAAACTCTTGAAGTAAACAACATAACCTCGTTATGTTTGGGCTCGTTACATTTGTCTTGACAAGTACTAAAGATCTAGATGGTGTCCAGGATCTGATGATGAAGTCGGAAGGTGGCCATAGAAACTCTTTAAGTATACAACATAACCTCGTCGTGTTTAGGCTCGCTAGTATTTGTCTTGACAACTACTATAGTTCTAGATCGTGTCCAGGATCTATGATGCAGCCTGAAGATAGCCATAGGCCGCCCCGAACTCGAAACGCATGTTTAAAAACATTTTTACGTTTATTGGAACGATGTTCTGCGGCTTACGGTAGGAGTTGACTAGTAGAAATTGTCACGCGAAACAGCGTTCATACCACTTTCCACCATGCCACTTTCTTCTTTACACTCTGAAACTCTGAAAGTGTGAATTTGGTCAAAATTAAAATCCAAGATGGCGCCTGCGAAAATTTTCACATTTTTTGCCATGAGTGTCGTTTTCACAGTTTTCGAGGGTGCTAAAGCTGATAGTGAGGTGAAAATGTAAATCCAATATGTCGGCTGCGAGAATTTTGTTTTTGGGTTTTAAACCATATGTGAGAAGGAACTTCGTTCCTGACGGGTCTCCCGACCGCACAGACTTTTTATTATATTGTGTTGTGTGCTCATAATTGTTAACAAGTATCTACCTTATAAAAAGAATAATTATTTCTGTAATAGTGAAGTAACATTGGATTTTTTTACAGAAAAATATGAGTACGACCAAAAGCAAAAAACACCAGGGCTGTTTTGCCAGCCATAAACGCGTGCATTGGAGTAAAAAACGAAAAAGGTGAGGAGTGTGAGAACCTACCTACATTTTTACAAAATACAGTATCTTTGACTAACGAAGAGCGTTCCCACTAAATTTACAATAGCTGCCGGTCGGTTTTTTTATTAAGTGTTAGCTATAATATTGTACTACTTATCTACTTATATTTGTTGTCAGAAACGGGTATATAATTGTTTCAATTTACTTGTTTCAGGGTTGCATTTGGCGAAATCCAAAATGTTGATAATAATTGTGATACAGAAGTTAGTACCTATTTACGTTTAGTTTGAAACAGTGAGCGAATCGGAAGGCGAGTAAGTGGAAGAATGCTTGAGCGAGTGATACAAGTGAGTGGGGAAAGAAATGAGTCAGTCAGCGATCAGTCATAGAGTGGATAAATTTGTCTGCATTCAGAACTATAAGGAATGTAGTGTATTTTTTTTACAGAATCAAGAATGGCAATTACTGATCGAGCCAGCGGTGCAGCCTGATGAAAACGAAATTGTTGTTGGCCGCAGATTGATAGACGTAGACTATTTTTTGAAGCAACTGGAAGATATAACTGATCATGGTCCGCAGTTTGGTTGCAATCTGAAATGTTTAATGATTGCATCTGAATTACGAAAGGGTCTGGAATCAAAGCTTACATTTAAATGCAGAATGTGTGCAATGAAATTTGATGTAAACCTGGTTCAGAAAAAGGAGACTGAAATGAATGTAAATCATCAAATCGTTTCAGGCATTATGTCATCTGGAAGTGGTTATTCTCATTTGCAAACCATTACCGGTTCCATAGCATTACCCGGTATTTCACCCATTTTCTATTCTACGCTTCATGACCAAATTTGTGATTGGTGGGAAATAGCAGCGGCGCATTGCATGACTGAAGCAGTCAAGGAAGAAGCAGATTATGCAATATCTGTTGGAAGTATTGACAAAAACAGAGTTCCAATGATTCCAGTTGCTGTTGATGGCTGTTGGAGCAAACGTTCATTTGGAAAAAATTATTCTGCGTCATCAGGAGCAGCTGCAATAATTGGACTTAAATTTGGAAAGCTATTATACCTAGGCGTCAAAAACAAATATTGCTCAGTCTGTGCACGAGCTGCTAGTAAAGGCGAGCCCTCAAAGCATCTATGCTTCAAGAATTATTCAGGACCATCTACCGGTATGGAATCTACCATTTTAGTTGAGGGATTCAAACGCTCAGTACCGGATCATGGTGTTATTTATCATCAGTTTGTTGCTGATGGCGATTCTAGTACATACAAAAAAATTTTAGACTCTCAACCATACGGAGATTTGATTGTTGAAAAAATCGAATGCAAAAACCATCTTTTACGGAACTACTGTAACGCTTTGGTAAAGTTGTCTCAGGACACTAAATTTCCACCAGAACTGCGTAAAATTCTAAAAGACAGGTATCTGCGTTTACGAACCGGAGTAACTTGCGCGATTAAACATTGGGGTGCTCAAAATTTACCGATCAATGCAAAAATTGATAACTTAGGCAAAGATATCCTGAATGGTCCTCAACACGTATTTGGCAATCACGAAAATTGTAAAGATTATTTTTGTACTCCCGAAAAACGTCGCACCGAACCCATTGGTCTAATGCCGCAGCTTGTAGCCAGCGGACTAATACGAGCAATAGAAAATTTAAATAAAAAACTTTCCTATCATTCGCGCAGTTTAATCCATAATGTCACGAGCAATTTGGTTGAAAGCTATAATGCACAGGTGGCAAAATATGTAGGGGGCAAGCGCATAAATTTTTCACTTCGCCGTTCTTACGCAGGCCGTTGTGCTGCTGGGGTCGTGTCTTTCAATACGGGAACCCTTCATACAACAACACATAAAGTTGTTTTTGGAATAGAAGCCAACAAAATAATTTCTAAATTGGAGACAATTCGAAACCTCAAAGTGCAAAACGCTAAATTAACCAAACCCACATATAAAAAACGACAGATTCCCGTATCGAAAGACGCCCACTACGGAGAAAATTCCCAGCAACCAGATATGAGTCCAGATGTGTTTCATGATGCAAAAACTTCCTTTTTGAATGACTTGAGGTTGTCTTCTGTGGAGCGAAAGGAGCTTGAAAGATCGACTGTTTTGCAAAGGCATAGCGTGGAGTGGATGAGTAGGAGAAGAAAATTACTTACCTCGTCATTATTTGGCGAAATTTGTAAAAAACGAGAAAGTACCAGTTGTGCTTCGCTCGTCAAAAAAATTATGTATGGTAGTAATCTCTCCACCGTTCCTGCTGTTCGGTATGGTATTGACAATGAAGAAACCGCAATAAGACAGTTAGAAAAAGAACAGAATATTCAGATTCAAGGTTGCGGTTTGTTTGTTGATCATGAGCATGAATTCTTAGGAACCACACCTGATGGCAAATATGCAGAAGGCTTGGTGGAAATTAAATGTCCATCTTCTTTAGAAAAAAATTCTTTAGAAGATGCCATGAAGAAACATCCGTTTTGGAAATTTGATTCCACTTTAAATACTTACGTAATGAATAAACAGCATCATTGGCATTTTCAAATTCAAGGCCAGTTACATATAACGCAAGAAGACTTCTGCATGCTTGGTATTTGGTTCGGTGAAGCTATTCCAATGAAAGTGTATGTGATTCAGCGTGATGACGAATTTTGGAAGACAAAAATGGAGTTTAAGTTGGTCAGATTTTATAAAGAATGTTTGCTCCCAGAATTGGTCGACCCTCGGCATTCTCGGTGCATGCCAATTCGAGATCCGCCGTATATTATAAAAGCAATGGAAGAGAAGAAAGCAAGAATGCAAAGCGCTTCTAATGTGAGACCGAGTGAGTGAGTGAGTGACAACCGAGTTTATTTGCTTTTTAGGTTTACGTATCCGAAGGGTGCCAAACGGAACCCTATGCCTAATCTTACTAAGCGTCTGTCTGTCAGTGGGCTGTACCTCAAGAACCGTAATAGGCAGACAGTTGAAATTTTCAGGGATCGTGTATTTCTATTGCCGATAAAACAACAAGTAATAAAAAAAATATAAAATTTAAAATATACCGCATACAATAAATTTTGATATGGAAAAAAAAAATACTCTGGCATGTGGGGTACCAGTGTCTAGAAATCATCGACTAGAGTGAAAAATATAATTTAATTTATTTTTATATTCAAAAATTAAGAAATAGAGGGCCGTAATAATTGTCAGTTTTAGACCATTTTTGTACGACATTCGCGACTATCGCAACAACTGAACTAGTTACAAATTTGAAACTTCTGTATATCATGTACCATATACTGAATTTAATTAACAAAATATACTGAAAACGCCGATGCATAAGGTATTTTATATCAATATGGGCGATTTTCTGCAACTGCAAAAAATAACTTTGTAATTCACAGTAGGTATCATTATGTAATACAAATTTATCTTTGTGATTTTTTAAATTTTAGTTGAAGAATATTCTTTGTTTAGTATTTCCATTTATCTAAAGTAAAAAAAACTTTACATGTTACTGTTTCAAAATATGATTAAAGTTATTTTTGAATAATTAAAACTAAAGTTTTACTCATCATGTTATTCAGAAAGACCTATTAATTGACTTTGTTTTTGAAAACCATAATATAACAGCTGATTCATACCTACATACAAAACTGCAATAAACCACCCTCTTTCCCATCCTTCCTTACTAAGTATAAATGCAATAAAAAGATCAACATAGTATCCACTTCTATTTTAAATATTATGTCTTTACGCTTCATGCCGCTCGAACCACTCTGTGAACATCTATGTGTGCGTGAGCGGGGCGCGCGCGTCTATCGCTGTGTGAGTAGCGCTTCAATACCTAAATTTCTCTCGCGCTCGCGGCGTATCCGACCCTTAAAGAAAATACAAACTTGAGATTTTGAGTTTGAAAAGAGTATTCTCAGACACGCAGCTAAGAACTCAAACTCATAACTTTCATTCACTTTCGTCACAGTCGAGTGAGAAGACAATGAAATTCAAACTAAAGCTGAAAGTGTCTGGAAAAAAACAAGTGGTCTCAGTTTGCAATCCAGAACGTAATCCTATTTGTATTCTGGTAGCTTTCTGGGAATTTGTGAAGCTAGATTCTGCTTACCAGGCGTTCCTTTTAGGTTAAGAAATTCTGGAATATTCCAGCTTTTTGTCTGCTATAAAAACGGGGTATTCCTCAAAGCGGAACTGTTTTTAAGCGCAACCATCTAAGCGCAACTAAATTATTCCTCTAAGCGCAACCATCTATGCGCAACTAAATTATTCCTCTAAGCGCAACCATCTATGCGCAACTAAATTAATCCTCTAAGCGCAACCATCTAAGCGCAACAAAATTATTCCTCTAAGCGCAACCATCTATGCGCAACTAAATTATTCCTCTAAGCGCAACCATCTAAGCGCAACTAAATTATTAGGCGCAAATTAAGTTGATTTTAGAATTACTAGTGAAAATGTCATAAAAATGTTTGAGGTTGCAAACTGATCTTTATGTGTAGGTATTCAAGTATTTTTTCAAAATTACATGGGTATTTGTTGACTAAATTTTGAACACAAGATAGAAGCCAGATTCGCGGTTGATTGGTGTATAAGAAGAGGTTTTTGCCTACTAGAGAAACTGTTACAGGGTGGTAATGTCTCCCACAGACAGGCGCGTTGTGACTCCGGTAGAACAATTTCCATGAAGTTTTCATACAAATTATTCCGCCAAAGTCGGGTCGCGGCTGTCTATGGGTGCTTTTAAATAGCTAGTCAAAAGTGCTCTATTCAGTGGCCAATATCGTTTCCCTCCAGTTTAGTCTTTTCTTTTGTTTTTTTATTTATCAGCCCCGATGTGCACGACGCTGTCAAATTTTAGTTACAAACTCAAATCACCAGTAGCCAGAACATCACAGCAATACTATTATTTCAATGCCGGTCCGTGCAAAGTGGCTACGCATTGGTGATATTAGTTTATAACACGTTAATTTTGAGTTTTAGATATAGCACAGAAATCTTAATGTTTTGATATTCGCCATTGCACTCGTGCGGGGACGGCTCGCTAGTCATCATTATACTGTATATCGCACTTCACTAAGTAGAATCTTTTAAGGCGAAAACAAACAACACAACTGGTGACAACAAGCGCCTTAATTTGAGATAAATAAGTGTCACATTGACAGTAATTTGTTTTCATTTAAACACCAAGGAGTCGAGATCAAAGGAAATACCTAAGTCTGGAGTGAGGCAGCCGTACATTTTAATTTGTTTCTTATTTACTGACTGCCGCTTTGTCTGTGACTTGTGACTTCGTTCTCTATGTATTTTAGTACTAGCTTTTACCCGCGGCTTCGCCCGCGTGCGTATTTGAAAATATCCCACGGAAACGTGTTACCGAGAAATCCTTCCTTATTCCTTGTCTACATTATAAAGGGAACTTCTGTACAAAATTTCAGCTTTCTAGGTTCAAGGTTTTGGGCTGGGCGTTGATGAGTCAGTCAGTCTGCTCTTTTTATTTTTAAAGTTTCTCCAATTTCATTATTACGGACTATTACGAAGTTTACATAAGGGTTGATTTAAAGAATGTATGCTTCAATGCTTCATACCCTGTTTCGAGTTGAGAGTGAAGTTGTTGTGAGTTGTTGTGTTGTGAGTGAAACTTTTGTCGTCATCATTTGTCAGTCTAGTGTATTTTTTTGTTATTCAGGTAATAAACGATCAACAGCTCGAAAATTTATTAAATGAAAAGTCGTCGTCTAGACAGGCAACGGGATTATGTTTTCCCACATGTTTTTTTTTTCAGGTTTTCAGCTAATTTTGTAAATATAATTGATAAAATCTCATACCAAATGTTATCACTCATCTAAATCTACGAAAAAATAAATAAATAAATAAATATGTTTGGACATATCACACAACGCCATCTAGCCCCAAGCTAAGCAACCTAATGCTTGTGTTATGGTAACGAGATGGCTGATAAACTACTTATATACATTTTTTTTTTTGTAAATACATACATATTATAGATAGAAAAACACCCAGACTCGGAACAAATACTTGTAGGTCGTACAAATATTTGTTCCGTGCGGGAATCGAACCCGCGACATGCTGCGCAGCAGTCAATCGCTCAACCACTGCGCCAACCGTGTCGTCAAAAAAACAATTATTACTGCAGAATTTGTCCGAGGCCTGGTAAAGGGATAAAATAAATAAAGTTTCGTGACGGTCAATATGTTACACTTTTTTCGGTCTAGTTCTCATTGGCCAAGTGTACGGAGTACTTATAATAACATAAGGAAAGGAATTTCGTTCTAATAAAATCACCTAATAAGCAAGCAAAAAGTTACCACTCCGTCCACAAAGAAATTATTTTATACGACCCAAAATATACGGTGTTTTATCAAAATAAATCTACAAATAAGTAGCTTCAATCTTAGATTATATCGTCGTCTAATCGTTCAGAAATTTCAATAGCCACATTAACTACACAAAATGGCGGCTAATAATTATTTTTTCTATGATTTTTGAACGAAAAATATTAGCGGCTCGAATTCCTTCCAAGTAAGATGGCGTGATAAGCTTGAATTAATGGTTATACCTGATTTTTCTATAGAATTACCAGCTATTTGAATAATTGAGAAAATGTTTAGGTCTCATTTTAATGCGTTTTTATTGTAGTGAGTGAATTCTTGAATTTTATTGTGTTTTAAGTCGCCTACGCCTGTTCAATTATGTTTTATACAAGTTGGGTAGGTACCTAGGTAGATACAGTAGAACTACACACATCAAAAGTGTCTAGGGATCAACATATATTTTTGCAATAACTTTTCTCCTGATTGATATTAATTAAAATTTTCTTTAAGGATTCATCAAATAAAGTGTTTTCGTTTGTTACAGTAACGATAAACCAAGTCACCTTTGCATTAATAAAGAAATTTGCCATTTTCCTAATAAAGGGATTTTTGACATTTGAACCACTAACATTAAAGTTCGAAAAAAAGACTGAAATAACAGTTTTCTTTAAAATTTTATTGGGTAACTTAAACAAATAATAATCCGTGTTTCTACCGCGAACACTAACAACACAAGAACATCGGTTTGGCATACTCAAAATGAGTTCATCCAAATCACGCTGTGGAATGGCCGCCCATGTTCGTTGCAACAACAAAAAAAGGTCTTCTTGCGACTGGATACCCTCCATATTCGGCAGAGCTCTTCTCTGTAGCATATCCCATGCATGCTCAATCGGGTTCAAGTCTGGCGACTGAGCAGGCCAGGGCAGGACATTGATGTTAGCTGCGGCGAGAGTCTGTCTTACAACTCTTGCGGTGTGCGGTCGTGCATTATCATGCATTAACTGAAATAAGGGACCGATTTGCACTTGTAGAGGAACGATGACGTCTGATACAATCGTCTCAGCATAAATTTGAGCGTTGAGGTTGCCTCTGATCCAAATCAACTCAGTTCTTCCGCCGATCCAAATACCCGCCCATACCATGATGGTTCCACCACTATAAGGATGGACTTCCTGGCAGGATTTTAATCGCTGTTGGCGTCCAGGGGTTCTCCAGTGTCGTATACGTCTTGTATCCGGTCTCATACCAAAACGAGACTCATCAGAAAAGCACACGAAACGCCATTGTTCTTCTGCCCAATTTCTGTGTTCAAGAGCCCATTGATATCGAATCCTACGATTGTGCATTGCTATAGGTGGTACCCGTAGCGGTCTTCGGGAATGAAGGT
Source organism: Cosmia pyralina (assembly GCA_946251885.1). Taxonomy (NCBI): domain Eukaryota; kingdom Metazoa; phylum Arthropoda; class Insecta; order Lepidoptera; family Noctuidae; genus Cosmia; species Cosmia pyralina. The sequence continues at coordinate 7,029,939 of OX276365.1, forward strand.
TCACTTCATGCAAGCGGTTTCTGACTGTTTGGTCGCTAATTAAGTTCCCTGAAGAGTGATGAAGCCTCACGGCTAACATCATGGCGGTTATAGTTGGAGCTCTTAGAGTTAAGATTTGAATGTATCGGTCTTGTCTCCGTGTGGTGCAGCGATACCGTCCTCCATGGCGCTCAGCCACGGTACCAGTGCTTCGGTAACGTGTCCAAAGTCGACTGATAACACTCTGACTTGTATTCAGAGCTAAAGCCACAGTACGTTGCCGGGAACCAGCTTCTATCATTCCCACGGCTCTGAGCATTTCTTCCCTGCTTAAATGACGTCGCCGCTCCATAATAACGTTGGTTTTAATCAGTAGTAGGGAAACAGTAGCACTAATAATGTCTTCAATGCGTTGTATGTTTTTATAGGGAAAATATTGACAGCTGATTTTCATCTTTTACTCGAATTTGATTCACAGTTCCTGATTCAAATTATGAAATGCACCAAAAAGGATCCATATAAATTTATAAAATCATAAATTTATTACAAAGCGACATCTCAATCTCAAGAAATCCGCATAAAAATGCTTGATCCCTAGACACTTTTGATGTGTGTATTTTCTTAATGTCCCTCGACAAACTTCGTGTTTCGTCAGACTTTAGCATCTTTCCTCCCATTTTTAAAATAAATTACAGTAAGTTAAAAGAGTATTAGCAACTGAGTATCCTTCCAAGTCGAGAGCGTCCGGTCTGCACCAAGTGCAAAAGGCAACTGACAGAAATCCGACGACTGAAGAAAGACGAAGTTTGCCGAGAGATATTTAGAAAATAGTTATAATAATCGTTATGATTCACATTCAAAGATTGGTTATTTATTTATAACATTCATGTATTTTAAAGTGTTAGAATATTGTGTTAATTATTTAGTAGTTTTATTAAATAATGGTATTCAGCTGCATCCGTTAGACTGGAAGCCGACCCCAACATGGTTGGGAAAAGGCTAGGCAGATTGATTATTTAGTAGTTTTAACCAGGTGTCGAGACAGAGCTTGTGCAGTTGTTAATTGTATAAATTGAACGCAAGAATAATTTGAATAATAATAATAATAATAATGTGTGGCCCGACTGTCAAGCTGACGGTTGAAAAATATTTTCTCCGTGCATTTTATAATTTTATTTTGGATTTTTAAACTGTTTATGCAACAATGTTATATTATAAACAATAAGTGTTTCTACAATGGCTTTTACAACATTCGTACCAACCCGATTTTGGCATAAAAACCTAAAAGTAATATACAACAATAAGAAGAAGAAAACTATGACACGGAGAATTTAATACTACAATGCTGACGAGAAGTCGGACGCGACAGCTGCTACATAACACACACCCAACATCTTCGGGTTCGTCGCTCAGCTCCGCCTCGCAGTTGCCGGAACTTGATCCAGATGTGAGTCAAGTGATACCGATCGCTGCAGTTGCGTCGAGCTCGAGCGACGAATACTTCTCACCACCGACGACACCACCACCAGTACGTCGGCGTGGAAGAGGCCGACCACCGGCCAGTTTAGGACCTCGAGGCCCACCGGCCTCTGATAGGGTCCCCGCTCCCGGTGGAAGTGTGCAGCGCATGAGGTGGACACAAACTGTCAACGAAAATGTCATGCGCGCATACTTTGGGGCTACAGAGGGGAGAAGTAACTTGACTGCGTACCGTGGTAGGATGCTCTCTCTGTTTCAGGTGCTTGAGCCAGCTATCAACGTGTCGGCGCAACGACTATCGGATCAGGTGCGGGTCATCCAGCGTAACCATATGCTGGATGACGTCGTACTTGATCGACTACGTCTCGAATCACGGAATAACCATGTTACACCTGTTTCGCCACTGGTCACGGTGCAACTGCAAAATTCACCAAGCGCTTCACCGCGACCCGACCACGTTGGTGAAGAGCATGATAGCGAGGCTATATCCGTGAGTTCCCAATGCAATGTACAATTGAGGAGCGCTTTGGAAGATGCTTTCCGGGAGTTCCGTTCCACTTCACCTGGACTTAGACCACGTTTACCTCGTTTGCCCATGCACAAGAAAAATAAGGCGTTGGTGTGTGCTCTAGACTCGCAGCTGTCAAATTGTTTTGATGGCAGCAAAGACCTCGCCGATACCCACTCGATCTTGTACTGTGCAGCTGTAGCGGCATGTCGTGTAGCTCATGTTAAATTTCCTAACAGTGACAGAGTTCCACGACCAAAACCAGCTGTACCAGCTTGGCAGTGCAGGATTGAGCGTCGTATAGGTGAGGCTAGAGCACTCATCGGCAAGCTAATCTGTTTCAGGCAGGGCAATAATCGCCCTAGAGTGATGCGCTTTGTGAGGCGGGCGTTCTTGGGGACGGCAATTAGTTCTCAAGATTATTTGACCTGCGTCACAGAGCGTATCGACTTCCTGAAACAGAAGATCTGTGCATGGGCAAACCGTATTCGTCGGTACAGGCGGAGAGTGGAGCGGTACACTCAGAATCGCACATTCCAGAGCGATGAAAGGCGGGTCTATAGGGCTTGGCAGCGACCGGACCAAGGTGTGGCTGACACGCACCCACCGGATGATGACGCCATGTGTTCATTCTGGCGAAACATGTGGTCGGTGCCTGTCAATCACACCGAAGGTGATTGGACTAGGGAGGTCGAGCGTACGTGCGATCGAATACCACAAATGGGGGCACTTACCATCAGCCCCCAAGATGTAGCTCGTGCAGTCCGTCCGTTACCTAACTGGAAATCTCCAGGGCCGGACGGGCTGCACAACTTTTGGATAAAATGGTTCCAAAGGTCACATGCCCGCTTGGCATCCCAGTTCCAGTCAGCCTTACAGTCAGGGTCGCTGCCCCAGTTCCTAACGACAGGAATAACCCACCTGCTCCATAAATCAGGTAGTACTGCGGAACCCAAAAATTATAGACCGATCACTTGTCTACCGACGGTCTATAAAGTTCTTACATCCATTTTGAGAGCTAAAATTAACGAACATATAGACACCAACTCCATCATGTCTGCCTCTCAAAATGGATGTAGGAATGGGTCCCGTGGTACTAAGGAGCTACTCCTCATTGATATGGCCATTAGCCAACAGGTTCGGCGTTCCCGAAAGGATCTGTCGACATGTTGGATAGACTATAAGAAGGCCTATGACTCGGTGCCACATACATGGCTCATGAGGGTGCTGGAGTTGTATAAAGTAGATGCAACTCTGCGCACCTTCCTGATGTCGTGTATGGGGCAATGGAGGACGGTCCTTCGCTATCCAGGATGTCGAAATATCCAGAGGAACAGCGAACCGATAAGGATCGAGCGAGGCATATTTCAGGGCGATAGTTTGAGTCCGCTTTGGTTCTGCTTAGCCTTGAATCCTCTAAGCACACTGCTGGAGGATTCAGGTCTAGGATATCGGCTGCGGAGAGGTGGTCAGGTTATATCCCACCTCCTCTACATGGATGACCTAAAACTCTTTGCCCCCAACAATTTGCAACTGATGGAGCTACTGAAAGTAACTGAAACATTCAGTAGCGCCATCAGGATGGAATTTGGTGTGGACAAATGTGCGATCATGCATGTAAAGCGAGGAGAGATTGTGGAATCCGTGGGAACCCAACTCTCGGATTCCATAAACCTTAGAGCCCTCTCCGCACCCGAAACCTATAAGTATTTGGGTATGTCGGAAGCGTTGGGCATCAATGTTACTGACATGAAGCAATCGTTGAAGGAGCGCTTCTTTGGCCGCCTGAAGAAAGTATTTAATAGTCTTCTATCAGGCGGAAACAAAGTGCGTGCCTTCAACGGTTGGGTCATGCCGGTTTTGATGTACTCTTTCGGCGTACTCAAATGGACTCAGACGGAACTCGACGCCCTGGATCGGAGGGTCCGTACGCTGTTGACTGCATATCGAATGCATCACCCACGGTCATCGGTAATGAGACTGTATATCCCGCGAAAGTGTGGAGGCCGAGGCTTTTTAAACGCTAAGACTCTCCACAACCGCGAGATATGCAGTCTCAGGGAATATTTCCTAGAAGCCGACGTGGGGATGCACCGAGATGTGGTCTCAGTAGACAAGGGCCTCACCCCGCTCTCCTTAGCTAACGAGAACTGGCGCAAACCTATGGTATTAGATACTAATGACCGCAGGGAGGTATGGCAGAGCAAAGAGCTTCACGGGCGTTTTTACCGAGTCCTACATGGGCCTGATGTAGACCTCTTAGCGTCCGTATCCTGGTTGCGATTCGGTGATCTCTTTGGGGAAACCGAAGGTTTTGTCTTTGCGATTATGGATGAAGTTATGATGACGAACAACTACCGGAAATATATTGTGAAAGATGGCACGGTTGACATCTGTCGGGCATGCCACCGTCCGGGGGAATCAATCCGTCACATTATTTCTGGCTGTTCTCGTCTGGCTAACGGAGACTACTTGCATAGGCACAACCTTGTAGCCAGGATTATCCACCAACAACTTGCTCTGAAATACAGTCTTGTGGAATCGGAAGTACCGTACTATAGGTATGTGCCCGACCCAGTTCTCGAAAATGGCAATATCACGTTGTATTGGGATCGATCTATCATCACTGACAGGACTATTGTTGCCAATAAGCCAGATATAGTGGTGATAGATCGATTAGAGCGTCGCACAATGATTATTGATATAGCGGTCCCACATGACGAGAACCTCGTGAAAGCTGAAAAAGATAAGCAGATCAAGTATCTTGACCTGGCTCACGAAGTTGTCGACATGTGGGATGTGGATACAGCAATCATTGTGCCGATAGTCGTGACGGCCAATGGCATAATAGCTAAGAGCCTCGATCAACACCTGAGGAGGCTCTCGTTAGGCAGCTGGATCAAGGGCTTGATTCAGAAAGCGGTACTTCTGGACACGGCGCGTATCGTTAGGAGGTTCCTCTCTCAGCAGCCCTGACCACCGGTAGCTTGGACCCTGTTCCCGATATCGGTGGGCTACTATTTTTTATATTTTTAAATGTTTTTATATTTTTTATATTTTAATATTTAAAAATATAATTTATATGTTTATAATACTTAAATAAAGGAAATAATAATAATAATAATACATTTATTTCAGACCATAAGTCCATAAACAACACCCAATACAATTTTATACACAAAAAACATACATAAATACATGAACACACATAACTACACTAAAAATACACTAAAACAATTTACTTAAAATATTGGAATGACGCACGATGAGTGGTCATCCATTGCCACATCAATGGACTGTCTGTCCTGTCGGCTAGTGTAGCCACCAAGCTGTTGGAGCTGTCGCGCACTCGCCGCATCAGGGATGCTATCCGAGTCCGCATCAGTGCGTAAAAATCTGGCACGCCATTTTCCGCGAACATCCCCGATGCACTGCAAAAGCGCGGCAGCCCCAACATAACTCTAAAGGCGTTATTGTACTGGACTCGCAGAGCATTGTACGAGCTTTTTGTATAGCTGACCCATAGGGCACACGTGTACATAGATTGGCAATACGCTCTAAAGAGTGTAATTTTCACCTCCCTAGTACAACGTGCAAACCTACGAGCCAGCATGTTACATCGAACTGCCAATGCTCTGCGTTCCCTCTCTATGTCCACATCGTCGGACAGACTATCGGTGACCCAATGCCCCAGGTACTTGAACTTCGTGACCCTGGAAAGCTAGTGCCCCCCAAGGTGACTGGTGGGACAATATCATAATATTTGTTACCCGCTTTGAAAACCAGTAACTCGCTCTTGGTCGCATTGTACCTGAGGCCGTGAGCCACCGCATAGTCCTCACAGATGCGAAGAAGCCTCCTAAGTGCACTGATCGATGGGCTCAGCAATACCATATCATCCGCGTAGCTGATGTTATTGAAGCAGTGCCCGTTAATGGAGCACCCGATATTGGTATTGCTGAGCTCACAGACCAGCTCGTCTACATACAGGTTGAATAGCTTGGGTGAGCTGATTCCCCCCTGCCTCACACCGCACTCCAACCCGTATGCATCCGACAAGACACCCGCCCACCTAACATAATTGTATTGGTTTTTATACCAATACTTTAGCATCCCAATGATATCGCTTGGGAGGTTCTTAACATTTGACAATTTCCTCCATAGGCAGTCATAAGATACGAGGTCGAAGGCCCTGGAGAGGTCCAGAAAACATGCATACACAGGTGTTTTCCTACTTGCATAGTATTGAACAGTCTGTTTGAGGCATAGTATAGCTGTTTCCGTGGATAAACGTGGCTTAAACCCAAACTGGGCGTCGTTGAGTGTTAAGTGTTTATCCAGCTGCTGATCAATCAGACTGTCCAACACCTTTGCAATTATGGTAGCCAGGGATATAGGCCTGTAGTTGCTCTTGTCACTCGCATCTCCAGTCTTATTTTTAACAATGGGCACAATAATAGTTTTAAGTAAATCAGCTGGAAGATACGAGTGACTCAGACACAAGCTAAAAAACATTGCTAGCACTCGCGGTAAGTGCTTACCAGCATATAGTAAATGCTCTATACTTAGGCTGTCATGACCCGGCGACTTGCCTCTCTTTAAGTTGCGTATGACAGTAGCTACCTCCCTGGCCGTAAACCTAATAGGCATGTCTTCGGACCCCCCCACCACCTCCGGCCCGCCAGACGACGTACCTAGGGGAGCCCCAACCTTAAAGGCTCTGCTGAAAAGGTTGGCGATATCATTAGGATCACTAAGGCCCTCAACATTCACAGGGAGACCCGACCTGGGATTCAACCTGTTCGTGGCTTTCCAAAAACTACCAAAATTCTTCGCGTCATGATGACTTGCAATGATGTTCATTTTTATTTGGTCCTTATTATTTTGACACCATTTTAATTTATTTTTAAAAACCCTTCTACTTTCCACCATTTTTTCATACAAATCACCATTTTTCGGCCTACCAAACAACGTCCAGGTTAGAAAATCAAGCCGAGCCTGTCCGTGTGCGTCCTTCACATGCTTATTCCAGCCCGTTATGTAACGCTTTTTGAGCTGTATTCCGTTCTTACAGTTACTGGTGATTGTACCTTCACAGAGAATACGCACAATTTCCGCATACATATTTTCTAAAATGGTTTCATGTTCCTTATTTCTACACCTACTTTTAGTACATTCAGTAAATTCCAACGGAAAGTCTAAATGTTTCAAGAGATCATTACAATATTTGCTGTATAACTCAGTCTGTTGCAAGTCTCTGTCACCCCATGTCACTTTGTTACATTTAGGTAGTTCAGGTGCAACTTTTGGTTTTAATAAATTAAGATCACACATTACAATTAGAGGTAAATGGTCCGACCAAGACACGTCATAGAGCACACTAGCGTCTCTAATAGTGTTCCACGCTGCATCCGTCACTACGCAGTGGTCTAACCAACTAGTAGAACCATGTGCATCACTTACGTAGGTATACGTGTCCGACTCACCACCAAGCAGGCAAACGTCAGCGCACCGCCACTGTACTTCAGCCGAAAAACTCAATAGTTCCTTGCCGAATAGACTATTCGGTTGAGCATTAAAATCCCCCAGAATATAGACCGCGTCTACACCACTACTTTCTATCACTGCGTGAATCTCACTTAAACACTCGACAAATTCAACAAGATTATCCATCGACTCTGTCGGCATGTAAACCGAGAATACTAAAAGAGATTTACCGCCTACCGTTATTTTAATAGCCACAAGACGCACACTTTTGCACTGCACGAAAGACACATTTTCATAGGCGCTCTTGCGCCACATTATAGCAACTCCGCCATAGGGTCGCCCTCGTAGGATGCCCGACGACGTATCTACCGCCGATTTTCCCACGAAGTCGAACTGAGCATCTATGCTGCTCAGAAAAGGAATGTCGTGAGGCAGCAACCAGGTTTCTTGCAATGCTATTATATCAGATGTTTGACATAATAGTCTGACATAATCCACCGATCTAGTAATTGATTTACAATTAAAACTTACAAGTGTACTTGTTTTTGAATTAATATCGTTATTGATGCGATCCATTGTTGATATTTATGTGAGATCCTTCGGCTCGTTCTTTAAAGTCTATGTATCTACGAAAAGAAATTCCTTCTGGCCATAAATTGTCGTCTAAAAATAAATGCAATTTATGCCTTTGTACAAAAATTTTATAAGCATCGTAGTTTTTCTGTTTTCTCATATTTATTTTTTCAATTTGCACACTAGTTTTTGTTTTTTCCATTATGTACGTATGTATGTCGTTAGCAGACGCATTCTGATCAACGTTATTGATGAACAACGGTATTTTGATGTCAGCTGCTTTAAATTTTACAATATTATCTATGTTCGCACGACCTTGTTTTCCTATAAACCTGTCCCTCAGCCTCTTTTTCTTTTGCGCTAAGATCCACCCTTCATTTCTATCATCATCCTTCTTTGTTTCTAACTTAGATAATGTATTTATTGTTCGCGGTGATGATATTGCTAGCCGCGCCGCGGCGGCATAAGAAGTAGGTGTCCCTATCCCTTCCAAGATCTCGCTACATGCGCCGCTGAAACCCACCGCAGCCCGCGCACGCACCTGGCGCTCCCCACCTGATTCCGCGTTTGAAACCGCTGTGCCGGCCTCCACGCGCGGCATCGAGGCGCACGCGTCGACGAAGTGCTCGAACGAGATGTTGTTACACGCGTCAGCTTCGTGGGAGGGAGATGGACATAGCTCCGCGTTTTTAACGGAAGCTTTTTCTACGACGATGTGAGGTAGAACCGGTGACTTGCTCCGATAATGCATATTGTTGATGTATAATTTATTTTTGCTGTGATCTATGTCGTCAGAACTGGTATGACTACTGGTGTATGAACTTTTAAGTTTTTCTAAGTCCTCTTTAACTGCATCAAACTGCTCTTTGGTGACATATGTTTCTCTATAAATCTTAAGTTCATTTTGAATTAACAGAATATCTTTTAACAGCCGGGTAGCGTCTACATGGTCAAAAGTGATCGGAGGGAGTTTCTGTAATTCGCGTGCCACAAAAATCGGTACAACTTCGGGATCTGTTTCTTTTAGCAATGTTATTATGTCATATAAATCTCTTTCATTTTTTCCTGTTCCTCTCCTCGTAACTTTACGTTTCGATGACGGCGCCGACTCAAACAGTAATTTCTTGGCTTTTGAAACCTCTTCTGTACTAAAAGAAGTTGCACAAATACGGACTAGGCTCTCCTCGTCCATCACATCAATCTTGTTTTGCACAAAGGCAAGCACTTCACTTATCACTACATTACACGCATTACATTTGACCGTAGTCGATGTCATTGTTACTCGCAAACTTTTTTAAATTTTGAAGCAAATCGGTTTCACGGTTCAGTGTTGCGCTCTGTGATTTTCTTTACGACCAATAACGAATTGTTATTCGAGAAGATCAATAGGCACAATTTATTTAGGTTTACCTACTTCATAATTTATTTATTGGTATTGAAGTTGTTTTGATTGTAGCAGTACATCTCCGTCACTATAATTGTATCAAAACGAAAAACAATGTCTAAGAGAAAACACGAAAGCAACACAAGATAAACCCAACATATCATTATAATTAGAACAGTTTTTTTTTTTAATATTTGTGACGTATGATAGAAGGCCACAAACATAAATACATAATTTCATCCAACTACATTCAACGTTTAAAAACGTCTTGAATAAAATCAAAGCAAGATAGTTGGTTAGTTGGTTGGTTGGTTGGTTGGTTGGTTGGTTGGTTGGTTGGTTGGTTGGTTGGTTGGTTGGTTGGTTGGCTCAAATACCTAAAAATACATACTTAAATTTTATAAATGTGAAAATTTGGATGGATGGATGGATGGATGTTTGTTACTCAATCACGCCAGAACGGCTGAACGGATCTGAATGAAAATAATTTGGTATACAGATAGATTAGCATATGTGCTATTCCAGACTATAAAGGTTAACTGGTAATTAGTGTCCGATGCTCAAATACAACATGATTGTACTCATGATAACAAACAACTTTTACTATGGTACCAAACCTGAAATCGCGAAAAAAAAATCAGCTGCTCGCTACATTTTAACGAGTTATCCGAACATGAATTTATGGGACAGCTGATTTTTTTTCGCGATTTCAGGTTTGGTCCTACAGTAAAAGTTGTTTGTTGTCATGAGTATAACCATGTGTTTAAGTATCTGTCACTACTTACCAGTCACCCTATGTATAATAGTCTACACACATTATGCTACTTATGATCCCGGAAAAATTTACGGTTCCCGTGGGATAATCTCCGATATCCACCGCCTCTGCCGCTGGCAGCAGCTAATAAACATACATATATGTTTAATCAATTGTTGTACAAGCGTTTATTACGCGACACACATTCAACAGCTATCAGTATAAATGTTTTTAGGGTTCTGTACCTAAAAAGAAAAAAACGAAACCCTTATACGATCACTTCGTTGTCCGTCTGTCTGTCTGTCTGTCTGTCAAGACCCTTTTTCTCAGGAACGCGTGGAGGTATCAAGTTGAAATCAATATCAAGTACGTAAGTCTATGGTCTCTTGGAGTTCTAAAAAACTCAAGCTTCTAAGTCAACGCAATTAAAACATACGGCCATTTATGCGACATATTTTGATACTAGCAAGTAAATCAAAACCTATAAGGTACTTCCCGTTGTCCTAGAATCATGTTTTAGTTTGGATTCACGTACGTCACCAAACTGTTAATTTCACGAATGAATGTTCGTCGCGTAACAAAAGCCCGCACAACGAATGTTTGTAAAAGAAATTCGTGATACGAATGTTTGCGGTGAGTACCTTCTTTTACAGATAAACATGTTCAACAAAATTCATGGAAACCCATCTTAATACATAAAGTGCTTCTACTCAAGTCTCAGCCGACGTTCGCACGGATGTAAAAATACCGCGACGGGGTTTTATCGCGCACTGGATTTTCAACTCTCGGTATTGAGCCGAGAATTGAGAATCCAACCTAACGACAACAGAGTGCATCCCAGCGCTTCGAAAAAACACACTGTTGATTTTCAACTCTCGGCGCTAAGCAGAGTGTTGAAAATCCAGTGTGCGGAAACAAATCGCCGCGATATTTTTACGTCCGTGCGAACGTCGCCTCAAGCTCTACAATCACTTTAAATTCTAAATCCAAATCAAATGCATATTCCATTCAATGCAAAACCATCTAGGGTAGCAAGATGAATATCTTCTGAATCGAAGCAAAAACTGTACCCAAACATCTTGCAAACCAATTCTGTAATCAGTGAACAATAGTCATGTATGAACCAGATTTTGTCTCCAATCTGAGGTTTAGGGTATGAATAAGACAAATAGCGCACAAACAATCAAAACCGTTGATTAATTTTATTTTCTTAGGGCTCCAGTTTTGCAAAATTCAATCGCGGCGAATTATTTGCGCAACATTGTATATTTTTTTAAACAAAATAATGAAATAACATGAAATATTATAATTGCACACAATAATAAAATAATAATAATAAATGATTTATGTAATAACCATAGATATATGAAAGGTAATAACAGATTAGATATGTTAGGTAAATCAAGCGTTACAGTGGCCATTAAAGAATTTCCCACGCAATTATTGTTTATAAACTCTCTTTTTTGTAAAAAAAAAAAAAAACAAAATTAGTCAAATAATTCGCCGCGAGTGAATTTTGCTTTAAAGAATAAAAACAAAAAGTGTCAACCCGCATTTTTTATTCCTCAAACGTTTTCCTGTCAAAATTTCAATCTATAGAAAAAATCACTCAGTTTTTTTCCGAATTTTCTTGTTTCCCGGCAACTTCTCAGTTTTTCTTTCCGTAACAACATTTCCATAAGAAAATGTGCGTAATTTTCGTAACTGTTTCGCACATTTTAAAACAAAAATTTACCAAATCGGTCCAGCCGTTCTGAAGTGATGCGCTTACCAACGAATAGCATCTTTTTTTTTTATTACATACATAAAGTTATCTGTTGATTGTAGAATTGGCATTTATATAGCCTGTTTAGTTACCGTCTAAATTATGTTATATTGTTATTTATTCTGCGACTCCCGCATTCCCCTTAAACTTAAGGGGAAGATATATAAAACAATGGTTAGACCTGCTGTCTTGTATGGATCAGAATGTTGGGCCACAAAAGGGATGAATGAAAAGCAGTTGCATGCAGCTGAGATGAGAATGCTAAGAGGGATGTGTGGTGTTACACGAATGGATAGAATAAGAAATGAGTACATAAGAGGAAGACTAAAAGTGGCACCGGTGACTGAAAAGTTGTGCGGAAATCGGCTGTCATGGTATGGGCATGTGATGCGGAGGAGTGAGGAAAATGTCGTGAGGAAAGTTTTGAGTATGAATGTCGATGGCTATAAGAGTAGGGGAAGACCAAAGAAACGATGGATGGATTGTGTGAAAGATGACATGGCTAGAAAGGGGGTGACTACCGAGATGACGAATAATAGAAAAGTATGGAAAAAAAGGACATGTTGCGCCGACCCTAAATAGATTGGGATAAGGGCAGGAGAATGATGATGATTGGCATTTTAAAATATACCAACAAAAACAAACTATTTGACTACACCAAGAAAATGGCTACTAAACTAATCTATATAGAGTGACTGGTAATTAGTGACCGTTACCTAAACACATGATTGTGCTCATGATAACAAACAACTTTTACTATGGGATCAAACCTGAAATCGCGAAAAAAAAATCAGCTGCTCCCTACATTGTGACGAGTTATGCGAACATAAATGAATGGGGCAGCTGATTTTTTTTGAGTAGAAGCCTTCTTGTCCAGTCACGACGTCAGCTGGCGTCTATTTCAGTTCTGTTCTCGTAAAAAGATTTTTTTTGTTTTAAGTACCTACTAAGTATCATTTATTCGTGTTAACTTATACCGGATGACTTTTTTTACCGTCTTGAAAAAAATAGGGTATATTAGGTGAACGGAGTAGAAGCCTATGGCATACCTAGTTTTTTTTTTAATAGCTTAGTCACAAAAATTACTTAAGTATCAATAAATACTACAAATTCGATGTAAACTTTTCATTTTAGAACAAGAAAAACAGAAATTTTGAAAAAAATAAATCGTTTAAAATATTATTAATATAAAAACCAATATTTCGTTCTTTTTGAACAATATTAAGTACGGTAAACCACTCAATACTCACACCCGCTCACTCACTCTTTCACTCGGTTCATAACTATGCTAACAATTCTTACTATCAGACTGCATAATAGGCATTGACGGGAAACATTTCTTAACGTAACCTATAATACTTGCATGCTACGATATACATAATATATAAGCATAACATGTATTCTCTATAATGTCTTTAACATCTTTACACACCATGTTTTACGCAAATAAATATTATTATTATTATTTCTTGTCTTTGGCTTATCTCGGGACCCTGGGGTCCCGGACCTTTGGAAGGCGTACGAGGGGCCGAAGCCAACTCGCAGAGGCCCCTTAGACAATTTCAAATGACGAGGAGGCACCAGCCGACGATTATCCCTGTATGCACTATGCAAGTGCACCCAAGGACAACCCCCGGTTGGTGCAGGACTATTGCAGAACATGGAAACAAAACACATTGGGCCTATGGGTTTGGGTGGCTACATGGATTGGGTACCTTGAACTATGGAAGAACTATATCCCCTGCCTGACCAATGTTATATAATATACACAGACAAATTGGCAGGGGGTGACTTGCACACTCAATAATGGGCCCCCGGAAACGGTCGCTAGCACATAGTGACATAGCGACAAGGGGCAACATGTCCTGAGGTGCTTGAGGAGTGGAGAGGTATTCCACGGCTCTCAGAACAATCCCAGAGCCCGGAAGATGGTCAAGATCCCTACAAGCACTTACTGGAATACTTCCTTCCTCCGAGCACGTTTACTCTTGCGAATCTCCACTCAAGCCGGCCAATAAAGGCAAGAATGAGGTGGGAGCTCTGTTCCCGTCAGTGTTCACTCCAGCCGGCCAATTAAGGCAAGCCAGAGGTGAAGAACAAGACTTCTCCCGGGAAATAGGGTCCGTGGGGTCGCTACTGCCCAACAGCTCGCCACATGCTGCCCTGCGGGTTCACGTATCTCTCTTGGTCTGGCTCCTCACCCTAGACCTGTTTCGCCAAAGTAAACTCCACCGGCACAGACCCAGAGTTCGGAGCGCGCAAGCCCCACCACGACGTCAACGTAGAAATACGGCGGTGGGGTATTATTATTATTATTATTATTTTAAGAGATTTCTATTGTACAGTTTCTACTTAGAAATGTAGAAACTGTACAATAGAAATCTCTTCTACAGTTTTGATAAACCAAGTGACATCATTAATATCTCACACAAACTTTACGAACTCAATTTCTTCCCACATACAGTTTCCAAGCGCTCTATTGCTCCATTAGTACCCGAAGCAGAAGTTCACATTAATCACAGTACATTGTTCGGAACAAATGACTGCCCTCCGCTTGGTCCTCAATAACATTTCTGTACATCTTGCAATTTTGTTTGATAAACAGCGTACTCGAGAGGAATACTAATATTGTTTGTTAAGTGTGCTTAGTCGGGAGTCGTGACAAATGCGAGAAGATGCGACAAAATTGTGGCATGTTTTGATAGCATGGATGGAGGCGGTTATTTTGGGAGAATAAATAGAATTGTCTTGTTATTTTTATTTAGTCGGACAGTTGTTTGTTTTAGCTTGCCAAGAGGTCATTAACAAGGACGGAACGATGGGCCCTGTCGTTTTAGGAAAGAGTTTCTGTATTTATACTGTCTAACTGGTACTTTAGTATATACCTGCTTTTTTGCGTGGATACTCCTAATGGGTACCCATCACTTTGGTTGGGCGGAGAGGGTTATAAGGACTACTACCGACTAGGCCGTTCTAAGCATATAGACCTTAGGGATAACCGTACTAAGTACTGTAGAAGTTTATTGCAATGGTCAACCTTAAATAAATAAATAAATAATAATAAATTTATTGCACAAACAAAAATCACATTGCACTACATGCATTCAGTTGACATAATCCAATATAAGTTTAACCTATGAGTACAATAATTTTACACTCTATCCCTTAAACTAGGTCTGGCCTGTATCTTAAGAGATAGGGTTCAGCCATTGTGTAGGACTAAATTATATTTACTATAAGACAAGTGAAGCCAGCGACGATGTAGTATCTAAAACCGTGCCTAAATAAAAATAAAACCTTACTATGTTACTGTCTGACTTTCTGTCATTCAAACATCGAATTACTTTTGAAATTAAGTGACAGATGTCATGGCGACCGCGGGCCTTTGTAAAGCAAAGAGATTTAAGATACAGTCCTACCAACTTATCTGTGAACTGAAAGAGGACGGCACCGTCGATTCAGTGTTGCTAATTAATATAAGGTGCCCAAAATTGAGTAAGTTTACAAGAAGGAAAAATCACATTATACATAATCGTTTAATAAGAATTTCAGTTTTTACAAATTATAAACAATGATACCTACCTATATAAAAATAATAAAATAACATGACGGCCGTAGTTCCAATTTTCACCATTTCACAGATAGTTGAGTGAAGTTGGTAGGAGTGTACATAGAGAGGCTATCAGAAGAAATGTCATACAAAAACTGTTAGCCCATGTCTCAGTGACGCCATCTAGCAATAATAGAGCAAAATTACATAATAGGCAAGTTAGACCTGTTTAGCAACTGTCAGATAGTTTTTAATTATTTAATTTATCTTAATACTCGATAAATTATAAAAAACTTTTTTACAAAAAAATACAACCGACTTCCAAAAACAACACTACAAAGTGAAAAATAACTTTAATTTCGGAAGTCGGTGTCTGATTATATGTATTTTCGTTTTTGCCACCGACTTCCGAAATTAAAGTTATTTTTCACTTTGTAGTGTTGTTTTTGGAAGTCGGTTGTATTTTTTTGTAAAAAAGTTTTTATTTTTCACTTTTTAGTGGTTCACATGTGCTTACCCCTTCACAGCGTACTGGCGTGATGTTATGTTATGAACTGGTGTGAACAACAAACAGACATGAGATTTCAGCAATCCCAGTCCATTTGCTATCATTTATTGAGGAGTTCCGTTGCCTATCTCAGAAGTTCTTCATCAGGTCTTCACCAAATTGAAATGGGACCACTCCAAGAAAGTACTCTTCCAAAAACTATCCAAATCGCTTCAAGTGTGCCTATAAAATTGGAAGAGTTTTCTCTATTTCTCCAGGATCCCATCATCAGATCCTGACTTGATGATCATGGGACCACCTGGGAAGTATACCCTTTCAAACAAAAAAAAAATAATCCAAATCGGTCCAGCCATCTTCGAGTAATCGGGGAACATACATAAAAAAAAAAAAAGGTTCCGACGAATTGATAACCTCCTCCTTTTTGAAGTCGGTTAAAAATAGTAACGAAAATAAACCATAGTTGAATCGAGTCATTTTATTACTACTCCGCTATGTCCCGTCTATTGTTAAGTAATATTTAATGTCTTTGGTTGTAAATAAATAAACTTTATATAATTATGTGATAATACCTACTAGATAATAATAGATTACAGATTATAATTAAACTATAAATGTAATACCTAGTAATAACAGAATATAATGATAGGTAATATAATACAATACAATTTAGTAGGTATAAATATTTAATAATGTAATAAAATTACACAACAATATTCTAGTTTTAAGTTACCTTGCTGCGCCCCAACGGGGTTATGTACTCATTAGTTTTAAGCAAAGCCTGTAACTGTGTGTACATTGTGCAATAAATAAATAAATAAAATAAATAAATGTATTTATAATTTAATATTGTATAACAGCATTATAAGCGGATACCTCTTTAATTTATAGCATAGTTAGCCAGGTTCGACCCCTCACACACATACCTAAGTACGCGGTGTAATTAATATAACTGAAACCTCATAAGGGTACTCATTATTCATTTTTTTTTTTTTACCATGGGACCAACCCCGAAATCACGAAAAAAACCAGCTGTTCACTACCTTTTGTCGAGTTAAGCGAATATAATTGTATGGAGCCATTGATTGTTTTCGAGTTTTTACGCCTTGTATATTATGATTTGCCATTTCACGCTCAGTTTCCATACAAACATTTTCCGTACAACCCGGTTAAACATGCTTAAATAGGTTTCATAATAAGTTGTAGTAATGACTGAAGTTCTGTGTGTAAATAGGGTCGATACACTACTGTGTGGTGCTGGTGCGTGACCGCGACGCAATAGTTCTGCCACCGCAAAGCAGAAATTGTGGCACTATATAGTTCTCTATAGTGCCACTGGGACAGGAGCTCGAGGCTAAGTAATAACAGCCGCACGGGTCGATCCATTCGGTTAAGCTACGCTTGCCGGGGTTGGACCAGTGATCATCTTTACATACCGAGACTCCTCCGTGTCTCGGAAAGCATGCTAAGCCGTTGGTCCCGGCTGTCATTTGTGGATCTTTGACAGTCGTTACGGGTCGTCAGAAGCACGAAAGTCTGACAACCAGTCTTACTTACCAAGGGGTTTCGTATTACCCAGTTACTGGGTTGAGGAGGTCAGATAGGCAGTCGCTCCATGTAAAATACTGATAATCAGCTGCATCCAGTAAGACTGGAAGCCAATCCCAACATAGTTGGGAAAAGTCTAGGCAGATTGATTGCTTGACATTGCATTGAACAAATGATATTATTTTATTAATAGATAGTTTCTTTCTTTCAATGTCAAAGGCCTGTGGCTTTCAAAGTCACTAAATCCATTCCATTGTCATTCCAAAGTCCATTGGCTTAAAATTTGCTAGCCTCGTTTCAACAGATAGAGCTTGGTGCCAAGCCAGGATAGTTAGCCAGGACCATTACTTGCTATATCTATAGATATAACAAGATCTATATACCTCTAGCGCAATCTGTAATAATTTACTGCATTCCGATTTGGGGTGGAGCTACCAAAATTCAATAAAAAAAAAAAAAAAAAAAATTAAAAATAAGTATTAATTCATAATAATAATATAATATAAATATATATTTATAATATATATATATATTATATTATTAATTTATAATTAGTTTTTTTTTTTTAATTCTGCTTTCCTTGATCTGAAAAGAGCTCAGCAGTTACTTATCAAGGTGATTTAGATTCCCAACAACAGACCTGTATAAAGCTAGCAACTTGCTCTCAATTAGAAAACTTTATGTTCTTTACGTGTCCTTAACCTTGCATAAGTGTCTTCCTTTTGACTCAGCAACTCAGAGCAGAAGGCACAGAGATATAGCGGCCCACTGCCCTGGGATTCGCACTGTCTTTGCTAGACGTCAATATGTCACACAATCCACCTAAAAAAAATAATAATAAAGTAAAACATTAATTTAGCAGCTCTCAGCGTGTAACGGGTGCACGTGAGCGTAAGTGTGTGTATGTGTGTGTGGGGGTGTGTGTGTGTAGATGTATCGTCTTATTAATTACCATTATTATTATTATCTCTGACTATTATTTATTTATTTATCAGCTTATCCCGCTCAGAATATTTTCTGTTTCTTCATATGTTAGGGATCTTAACCATTCAGTTATTGTTTTTTTTACAATTATAATAAACTGAACCGTAAATAAAATATATATCCCCTGTTGTTATACGATTGTAAAAAAAACAATAACTGAATGGTTGAGATCCCTAACATATGAAGAAACAGAAAATATTCTGAGCAGGATAAGCTGATAAATAAATAAATAATAGTCAGAGATAATAATCATAATGGTAATTAATAAGACGATACACCTACACACACACACCCCCACACACACATACACATACACACACGCTCACGTGCACCCGTTACACGCTGAGAGCTGCTAAATTAATGTTTTACTTTATTATTGTTATTTTTTTCTAGTAACTTATTAGCCTTATCATTGTTAAGCTACCACTTAGGGAAGAGTGAGACAGCTCCGACACAAGTACTGTTGTAACTTACTGGGGCTGCCTCAATTTATGTAACACAATGTTTAGTTAAAAATAAATGTTTTTGTATTTTTTTTTTTTTTTTTTTTTTTGTAAATATCCTTAGCTTAGGGGGATACATTGACTAATTTTGTGTTTAAAATTCCTCTAAAACCAAATGTATAATGGTTAAATCATTTGGATTTTCATAAATGTTATTTGACTATATTGTCTACTGCTGTATTAAAAATAAAAATAAATATTAAACATATTTATTTTTATTAAAAAAAAAACCGAAACATAATAACTTGAAATTTTTTCGATGTAAATAAACATATAAAGTAGCACCATCTATTTTCTGTTTTATACGATTATACGTAAACAATTCCTAATAGTGCAGTAAAATTACTAAGCTAAAAATTGATTTAAGGTTAGCGTTCTGTAATAAGTCTACATTTAAACGAAGCGCGTTTAGTTCCGGTGCGCGTGAGAGGCAGCCATAACGCCATTTCACTTACACAGCCAGCTAGACCACGCTTCGATGTACTTATCCTCTTAAAAAAAATAACCTCGTGTAGCCTGGGCATTAGCGTTTCAATCCTAGAAGTCACACGGCATTCCAATTCATAATACATTGAAATGCCGACTGGGTTCTGAAAATGGAACTCGAAAAGCGAAACAAAAAGGCATCATTCCACCTACGCATCATCAAACACATTTACCCGCAACCGTACAATAATAACAAAACAATACCAAAACATTATGTGAAAATGTAAGAAAACAATAGAACAACGCAATTGTTTATTATACCTAACAAATTGTTACAATCAAACAGAGGGACGCGTAATTGGGGCGTTCATTGAGTTGATTATGCTTTGGCACAAAATAGATACGTACAGAAGGCCAGCTCCATACATTAATTAATCTGCCTAGCCTTTTCCTGACTATGTTGGGGTGGACTGCCTACCTGACTCCTTAGTTTGACTGGTTGTTAGACTTTCGGGCTTCTGACGACCCGTAACAACTGTCAAAGATCCAAGAACGACAGCCGAGACCAATGTTTTTTTTTTTTTTTTTTGTGGATGGGAAATCATCAAATGACTTCTCCCGCTCTGGGCAGAGCGGGAGGGCGTGTCAGACTTTTACTGACTAAAACCCACCCATGTTCCTTCAGTTGCCCGTGCCAGGGCCACGGTATCTCTTTCGAACTACCCGCGACCCCGGCGGCATAGGCCCAATTGACCCCGTCACTGCTGACATCTCTTTGAGGCGCACGTGGAACACAACGCGCCGTCGACCCAGGCCTGGTCCTTACCGGACGGCGAGCTGCCCATTACTCGTCGTCCGCAAGCCCGCGCCTACGGTGGCCGGGAATCGGCGATCGATTCCCGCCGCCCAGGGCGTCTGCTACGGCGGCTAGGGGCGCGAGGGCGCGGCTGTTGCCTCTCCCTCACGCGTTCCGCTTCCTCCTTCGCGAGCATTACTGCTTCGCAGAAGGAGGTGACGGCCTCCCATGCACTCTCGCTCCGCACCATGGCTTAACATGTTTCCCGAGGCACGGAAAGGTCATGGTATGTAATAATGGTCACTCATCCACGGACCAACCGCAGCAAGCGTAGCTTAACCTGTTCGATCGACCCAAGCGGCTGCACGACTCCATGCAATGAGCGAAAATACGCGCACGCACACTTACACGTGTACGTGCGGCTATCTCAAACAAATGCCAGTCGCGAGAGTGCTCGCACTCGCTGTACGTGAAGCGTGTCTATATAAGGTGTACCTTTTCATACACGAAATCTCCTAAGGGGGCTGTACTCATCATTACGAACAACTTTTACTATGGCACCAAACCAGAAATCGTGGAAAAAAAATCTGCTGTTTAGTACATTTATCTATATCAAACTATCTAAAATGATGAGTACAATGACCCTTTATGAGATTTCGTGTGTGAATAGATACACCTTAAAAATGTGTGCGTACGTTTTCGCTCGTTTGTATGGACCAGACCTTCTGTACCTACCTATTTATATATTTTGTGTTATGGGTCTGTCGACAAAATATGGTATTGTATGTGCCTTGGTTTACTCGTATCTTAGTTGTAAATCTTGGGGGAAGAAAAATGGAGGATATATTTGTTCATAACTTGTGGAAGAATATCGTGAATGATTGCGACTCCAGTGGTGATTTGGTGTAGGTAGTGGTCTTTCGGAGAGAGTTACGAATACTCGTAAAAAATATTATCTCTTTCATATTTAAAATTATTATATTGTTTACATGGGATTTTAAATATGAAAGAGATGATGTTTTCCTTTGTTCTTAATACAACCAACTGAAACCACAAATTCTTTTAAATAGCATTGTGATACGACAATTTTATTTATTGTTCCGGCTTGTGAGTAGTCTTGTATTCAGATCTCTCAGCATTCAAGTGTTTCTGTATGAAATAACTCCTATTTCATAAATGTTCGATTATTTAAAAACTGTGAATTATTGTAAAGCCAGGGAAATTCATTGAGCAAATTGACCAAATATGTTTAAATCATAAAAGTCATTGACAGTTATTAGCGAAAATTTGCTGTACTAAAGTTAAAAAATGACTGTATAATACAGCAAATCGTCAATTTACTTAACAATCCCTGATAAATCTTCGGCCTCCAGAGGGTATGCATTTAAGCGGAAATTGCAGAGTTATTTTCTAAACAAATACTTAGTGTAGAGTTATTTCAACACTTCTCTGTCTTGAATTTGATTATAATATTTATTTATTTCATTTGGGAAAACAAACAGTAGTATACTAATCATAGACAGTGTTGTCTTAAAATTAAAACTTTACAAATATACTACCCACAACATTTTCCAATATGTAGGTATATTATTTATACAGGGCTACTTGTAATTCGACGTATTCCTTGCAGGACGTCATAGTAGGGTTATAATACAACAAATTAAACCACCAAAAGTTCTACCGAAATTCAGTTTTTTTTCGTAATTTTTATTATTGACAGACAAAAATTACGAAAAATTAAATATTTAATTAGTGATATTTGCCAATGTCTTAGGCATTTTTTAACTTTTAATTATTACAAACATCTGATACGGCATCAGCTATGATAATAATTTAAATTCCAGTGTAGTCGCGCCGTAAATCATTTTAAATTGGATTTTTCATAAAAAAAACTAAAAATCTAACTAACTCAAAAACTACTAAATTTCGGTAGAACATTTGGTGGTTTAATTTGTTGCATTTTAACCCTACTATGACGTCCTGCAAGGAATATGTCGAGTTACTAGTAACCCTGTATAATAGTATATGTATATTTGATAGTAAGTAGGTATGTATGTGTATTATTAGTTTATAACCTATTTATGTACTTGTATACAAATATAATATTAACTTAATATTAACCAGCTATTCTTAAAAGTATTGAGTTAATCTGTATTGTCACTACGTGTGCACTAGTAAACTACATGATGTATTTTTCAAAACCTGATAAGGTACGCGCTGATATTATTCTATTATTACACACACACACACCCACACACACAAACAAACCCATGATCAGACACAAACACGTACCCACAATTGCAAAATACATAGAGCTGCTAATTATTATTATTACTTTTTTTTATATCATTGTATTCTCTTTGTTTCTAAATTAGTTCAATTAGCTTTATTAGTTTTATTTTAATTGTTACAGAGTCTCAATAGTGTATAGCTAACAATTAAGGGAAAGAGCGAGTCAACCCCAACACAAGTATTATTAATTACTTACTGGGGCTGTCTCAATCACATCTGCAAATGTAACTGTTTGAGACCCAATAAACAATTTTATTTTATTTTATTTTTTTATTCGACTATTGTGGTTTAGTACATTACAGAAAAAAGTATTTATGTGTGTCTTACGTCTACTTATAAATATTATAAAACAACGGAAACTTGTATACAGTATATTTATAATTAATTAAGATATATTTTTAGTGTTCTTTTTATAATTATTCCACCTGCCATCAATCTCTTCACCACCCTTGGTTGACTGGCAGAGAATGCCTAAGGCATTAAGTCCGCCTTTGTACATTTTTTTAGTGCGAAAAGTTTAAATAAATAAATAAAATAAATCTTAAGAGGCCTATCACAAAATTGAGTTTTTACAGATTAGTTATATTGAAGCACGGCGACGCATCGCATTACATATGTAGCAATTTGGCAGATGTAATTACGCTTATTTTGAGTCTTATATTTTTTTTTGTTATTTATTTTAATTTCTTATGCAGTAACGTTTTTTCTGGTATAAATACGTAATCTTAATATTAATGTAGTAAGGAGAAATTTACAGTTAATTCTGAGCGTTTTTAATAGTTTTATAGTTTTAAATGGGATTTTTTTTTATAGACATTCCATACATATTTCAAAATTATGAGGCGGCTATGGACTAAAACACTATTTAAGAGATATTATTTTATATATTTTTCATTTAATTTTCTTATGCACTTATGTAGTTCAACCAACGAGCATAAAAAATGCTGTCGCGCATTTTATGAAAAACATGCTTCGAAATTTTGACTTTATCTAAATCAATCTGCCTAGCCTTTTCCCAACTATGTTGGGGTCGGCTTCCAGTCTAACCGGATGCAGCTGAATACCAATATTTTACATGGAGCGACTGCCTATCTGACCTCCACAACCCGGTAACTGGGTAATACGATACCCCTTGGTAAGACTGGTTGTCAGACTTTCGGGCTTCTAACGACCCGTAACGACTGTCAAAGATCCACGAATGACAGCCGGGACCAACGGCTTAACGTGCTTTCCGAGGCACGGAGGAGTCTCGGTATGTAAAGATGGTCACCCATCCACGGACAACCCCGGCAAGCGTAGCTTAACCTGATGGATCGACCCGTGCGGCTGTTATTACTTAGCCACGAGCTCTTCCTCCATAAATAGATAAGAAAAAATGGCGAAAAGCGAGGCCGCTATGTCCTATAACTACTCTCCACCATTCAAAAACTCAAAGTTAGCAAAGTTTTTCAATTTCTCAGAATAAGAACGCCAAAGTTGGCCATTTAACAAAAAAAAAACACGATCGAAATGTAATAGGCGCCTTAAGCTCCAGTTTGAAAAACTGTAGATCGCTTTGGCGTAGGTACTCGTACGCCCATCTTCTACCATTCTTGCTTATAAGTTGCTAGCTTTTGCCAGCTTCTTCGCCCGCGTGGATGTCGAAGAATATCCCACGGGAAAGTAGTACCGGGAATTTCTTCCTTATTCCTTGTCTACACTACAAAGGGAACCTCTGTGCAAAATATCAGCTTTCTAGGTTCAAGGGTTTGGGCTGGGCGTTGATGAGTCAGTCAATCAGTCAGTCAGCCAGTCAGGACTTGTCTTTTTAACCGACTTCAAAAAGGAGGAGGTTCTCAATTCGTCTGTTTTTTTTTTATGTATGTTCCCCGATTACTCGAAGATAGCTGGACCAATTTGGATTATTTTTTTTTTGTTTGAAAGGGTATACTTATCAGGTGGTCCCATGATCATCAAGTTAGGATCTGATGATGGGATCCTGGAGAAATAGAGAGAACTCTTCCAATTTTATAGGCACACTTGAAGCGATTTGGATAGTTTTTGAAAGAGTACTTTCTTGGAGTGGTCCCATTTCAATTTGGTGAAGATCTGATGAAGAACTTCTGAGATAGGCAACGGAACTCCTCAATAAATGATAGCAAATGGATTGCGATTGCTCAAATCTCATGTCTGTTTATTGTTCACACCAATTCTTAACATAACATCACGCCAGTACGCTGTGAAGGGGTAAGCACATGTGAACCACTAAAAAGTGAAATATAAAAACTTTTTTACAAAAAAATACAACCGACTTCCAAAAACAACACTACAAAGTGAAAAATGACTTTAATTTCGGAAGTCGGTGGCAAAAACGAAAATACATTTAATCAGACACCGACTTCCGAAATTAAAGTTATTTTTCACTTTGTAGTGTTGTTTTTGGAAATCGGTTGTATTTTTTTGTAAAAGAGTTTTTTATTCATATAGATAGATAGATAGATAACACACAGGAGTAATTATAAAAATAGTAACGAACGAGAAAATTTCTCACCAAAGACATAAAAGAGAACAGCTGTTTGCTATCTCACGTTAATCGTCCCAATCAACAAAGGGAATGAGAAATCGTAGAGTTAATTGGAACAATCATTTTATTGGTCTTATGCCACGAAGAATGAGGCTTCGGGAAAATATTAGTCAAATATAGCTAGGTAGATAAACAGTGTCGATCTGCGATTAATTGATCGTTAAGTCTAACAAAGATTCTTAAATTATTCTGGCTGTGTAGCCAGCGCGGCAGCGGCAGCGGTTCAATCTGTTATTAATTTCCTGCGATGAAAATAGTTTTATATCATTCTGTTTCTTAGTAGGAAGTAGGTATTTCTGACTTATGTAGGTACGCGAAAACGTATAAAAAACCGGCCAAGTGCGTGTCGGACCACGCGCAATGAAGGGTTCCGTAGTTGGGATGAATTTATCCCAAGAACAAACTTAACATTGTAGTTGAAAAACATGTTCTCCCATACATTCCAACTGTAAATGTAAGTTTGTACTCATAATATTGAGAGATTTACCATGTTATTTTAAGACCACAGACTTCTTATAGGTTTTCCTGTTATCTACAGGTAATGATCTATTTTCTGAATTTTTTTCAAAATTTTGGGGGGAGGGAATGGTAAATTTTCGTTTATTTTCTTAAATAACTTTAAAAAAACATGATTATTTTAAAATTATAAAAAAAAAATTTGAGACCCCTATATTAAGCCTTTTTATTTGAAATGTCACACGGTATAGTTTGCAAAACTTTTTTTTTAATTTCCTTATTTCCCCCCCAAAAGTGGCACCCATTTTCAAAATTCATATATTTATTTTACCTGTCCGAGTTTAAATCACAGATATTCATAAGTGTACCAAATTTCAACTTAATCAGTTCATTAGATTCGGAGCAAATTGGCTGTGACAGACGGACAGACAGACAAACAGACACACGAGTAATCCTTTAAGGGTTTCGTTTTATCCTTTTGAGGTACGGAACCCTAAAAAGTAAGATAGACTTATTGTCGTATCTATACTAATAATGAAGCAGAAGAGTTTTTTTGTGTATGTCTGATCGCTCTAATCACTGGAAACTGATAGCCCAATCCTTGCGGAAGGTTAAAAGCTATATAACATCACTCTAGGACCCTCACGAGCCGAGCAAAATAGAAAAGTCAGAAAGAACGCTAAGCAAAAACGAAGTAATAGCGCGGTCAGGGATGCGATGCGACGGAATGGGTCGTGGGAACAAGAAATTTCATGCGGACGAAGTCGAGGAATGAAAAATGTCTCTTACATAAATAAAGCTGTCACAGACTTTCCCGTCATCTGATGAAAGGTGACACATCCCACTCAACAGCCATCAGAAATGTCATCGTCTGTATCAAAGGACCAAAAAAGGACCACTTTCAACAGTCCTGCATCAAACTATCACCCTTAGCCCCAAGCTCTGCTGTCAGCACGGTGTAATCGGATAAGCCCGGCCTGGTACACCATTCCGCGCAGATACTTAATCAAAAACAAAGGGGACAGGACTTAATTGTGCTGAAATTTACGACATTACTATACCTTGTGTACCCAGTTTGTTAGCTTAGGACAAGTTATTAGAACAATTCGGTGACAAATGTTCGTAATTACCTAAAGGGACACCGCTTGTATTGAGTAGGTTTTAGGGGACGATTGTTGCCTTTTATTTTGGGTGGACTTAGTGGTACTTAGTAACGTTTTTGGTTGGAGCGAAAGGTTGTTTTATATTTTTGGGAATCTTAATTATAAAGGGGTTCCACAGGAAAAGTTTAATGTAAAATCAAATTATAATAAAAGTATGCACTATATTTTGTCAATTTTAGTGGTCCTTAGGAACATTTTTGGTTGGAGCGAAAAGTTGTTTTTTTTTTTTTTAATCTTTATTATAAAGGGGATCTACAGGAAAAGTTTAATGTAAAATCTAATTATAATAAAAGTAAGTACTACATTTTGTGAATTTTAGTGGTCCTTAGGAACGTTTTTGGTTGGAGCGAAAGGTTGTTTTTTTTTTTGGGAATGTTAATTATAAAGGGGATCTACAAGAAAAGTTTAATGTAAAATCAAATTATAATAAAAGTAAGCACTACATTTTGTGAATTTTAGTGGTCCTTAGGAACATTTTTGGTTGGAGCGATAAGTTGTTTTTTGTTTTGTGGGAAATCTTAATTTAAAATGTTGCAGGAAACGTTTTATAAAATCTATATTATATAAAAATGAATCCCTATTTCCCTTGGTCATAGCATCACGCGTGAACGGATGGAATAATTTCGCTAATTCTTTTTTTGTTGTGTTTATGATTGTCAGGAGGTTCTTATGAAAAAAAAAAAAAGAAAATTTCGCAGAAAATTTCAGAAAAAAACATTTTAACTTCACGCGTTTACATTAGAATATTCATAGCCAAGTTAAGACAACGTCTGTCGGGTCAGCTAGTTTAATTATAAAAGTGCTACAATTCGTAGGTAGGTAGGTTTGATAAGCGAGCCTTACAAGAATAATCACTATTAAATTTATAGAATTTATCTTATTTAAAATAAAATCGTTACTACGACTACTACCTAAAATTATGTTATTTTAAATCATTTTTTAGCATCGAGTGATCAAATCGTCAAGGAATATACACACATACATGCAAATACAGACGCCCACTTACAGCTATATATTTTTATTTTATTAAAAAGTTTATTCTTTTGTTTTCTTAACTTAACTTTATTTTCTTTTTGTACTCAACGATAGCTACTTTCCCAATGTCTACTCCGTACGCACGGCTAAGCTGATCTCACATTGTATAGGATTTCCTTACAATGAGAGGTCAGTGTAAACTGGAAATGTATAGCTTGATGTGTAGCCGTGTGTACTAGTTTGCATAAATATTGGAAATGTATTAATAGAGAGAGTCCTGGCACCCATAACACAAGTTTAATCTTAGATTGGGTGCCAGTGGAGATAGTTAGTGATTTATGAAATTTAAAAACAATATTTCCATAGTATATATATATTTTTTTTTTTTTAAATAAAAAATGCCTTTATGTAAGTTATAAAATTGGAAATAAAGTTATTGTTTGCTTGTTTGTTTGAATCACACTATCACATCACATCATCACACTAATATTATAAAGGCGAAAGTTTGTGAGTGTGTGTGTATGTTTGTATGTTTGTTACTTCTTCACGCTCAAACGGCACGACCGATTTGGATGAAATTTGGTGTGCAGATAGCTTATACCCTGGATTAGCACATAGGCTACTTTTTATTATCCCGATCTACGCGGGTGAATCCGGGGGGCGCATCTAATAAACTCTAAAATAAGAGCAATGAGCTTTTTAATCCAAAGTTTCTCATACCTAAACAGTACTATACGTATGTAAAATTTTGGCTCCACTTTTCGTAACCCCGTCCATTATTTTTATAGATGAAAAGAGCAGTCGTGATTGATTGCCTGAGAATATTTTTTAAAAACCTCGTTTGCTATCACATGGCTCGATCGAACTGAGCGGTTTAGCCTCCCTGATGTGGTCACGTCTTTGGATAGGTGATAGTTATTCACACATTCATTCGGCTAGCTTTTTCCTATATGTGCTCGGAATGGCTTCCAGTTTAACGAGATGCAGCTGGGTATATCTGTATTTTGCACGGAGACACTGCCTTATGATTTCTTGTTCAATTAGTTAAAAAAAAAGAACTGTAAATTAAAAACTGTAAATGGTAAATGAGAATGTTTGTGATGGTGTTTGCTTCTTAAGCATACTCGTGCATAAGCCATTGAATGTCACTTGAGACTCGTCATCTCTTATCTGCCAGAGCTTATTTTTAATTTTATATTTTGACATGTGTTTACGTATTTTTTATTTTTTTTACATTGTTCTCACATGTAGAAGCAACAAAAATAATGTACCCAGGATGTTGTATTACTTATCTTGATTTAAAAGAGTGTCCGTGGAGTTTCTAGCCCGTTCTTCTCCATTGAGATCTACGTTTTGGAATGGGCAGCTTCAACTTTCTGACTAACTGACCGACTCTTTGACAATTCAAAAGTGCTAAGCGTAAGTGTAATTGGTTTAATTGAAATAAATGCTTTGAGTTTGAGTTTTAACTTTATGCGTAAAAGTGGCATACATCGAACCCTGACCGATTTATCGTAACCGATATTTTTTTACGAAAATGCGATTTTTATCGTAAGCGATCATTATCGTTTTAAATATAGTTAAGGATAAAAATCGCATTTTTGTACGAAAATGCGGCTGGCGGTCAGAGCTCGACATCATGGCCCGGGTCGACGGCGTGTCGTGTTCCACGCGCGCCTCAAAGAGAGGTCCGATAGGGCCGATGCAGCCGGGGCGCGGGTTGTTTGAAAGAGATACCGTGGCCCTGGCACAGGCAACTGAAGGAACACGGGTGGGTTTTAGTCAGTAAAAGTCTGACACGCCCTCCCGCTCCGCCCAGAGCGCGAGAAGTCATTTGATAATTTCCCATCCACAAAAAAAAAGGGCTCGACATCATAGAGCATGTTCTTGACCATTTCTTACAATACTTTTAATGCTTCGAGTTCACACAGATTTCCGTCATCTGATGTTGAACAGGACCATCATCCTAGTTTGCTTCGAATAAACTATTTCACTCGCGTCTTTATTTCATAAAGGCTAAAGTTATAGCCTTCGGTACACTGACTTTCGTAACCCAATTGCTAAGCCAATTGAGTTAAGATTAAGTTTCGGTTCAAACCAAATTGAAACCACTGACTTCAGAAACTGTGTCATACACAACTTTATTAATTGTTTCGAAAATGCTGTGTTTATTTATTTTTGTTCAATTTGATATATAAGAAATGTGGGAATGAAGGAGGAGCTTGAGGCTAAGTAATAACAGCCGCACGGGTCGATCCATCAGGTTAAGCTACGCTTGACGGAGTTGTCCGTGGATGGGTGACCATCTTTACATACCAAGACACCTGCGTGCCTCAGAAAGCACGTTAAGCCGTTGGTCCCAGCTGTCATTCGTGGATTTTTGTCAATCGTTACGGGTCGTCAGTAGCCCGAAATTCTGACAACCAGGCTTACCAAGGGGTATCGTATTACCCAGTTACTGGGTTGTGGAGGTCAGATAGGCAGTCGCTCCATGTAAAATACTGGTATTCAGCTGCATCCGGTTAGACTGGGAGCCGACCTCAACATAGTTGGGAAACGGCTAGGCAGATTGATGATAGAAGAAATGTTGTGATAAGGCGCTACCCCGTCCAAAAACTTACGATAGTGCGTTATTCAGAGGCTATTAATTCTATTATAATTAATAAATTAGGTACATCTCAATCAATCTGCTTAGCCTTTTCCCAATTATGTTGAAAAGCACAATATTAATGTTCGATATATGTTATCATCACACTGCACGTTCTTATTGTTTTTAAGCGTTATAATAATACATTAAAAATCTCCTTGTAAAAAGCGACTAATATTATTGATTGCACGCATCTTTTGCTAAAGGTGACGTTTTAACGATTTGAAGATTACACTAATGGATAGTCAATTTAGAAATCTAAATATCTTTTTTTATTAAAATTATTTTTAAAAAAATTGTGAATTTTATGATAAAGGGGCGCAGGGAGCGGGACAGAGTGAGACTAAGATGCGGAAGAGAGAAGGACCGAACGCTCAAGGTCGTTTGGTCGGGGTAATGGCGCCTTAACTTACTTGTTGCTTAGCTAATGGGTTGATTAAAATAACCTCTGCAAGTGGCTATCAGTCTCAAATTCCAGTCCGGCAGACTCCTTGCGTACTGGTATAATACTGCATAAGCTAGTTATACATAGTTCGTGTAATATAATGGAATCGTTGAACACCTTAAGTTCTGAGTTGAACTGCATGATTAGTACTGAGTTTACAGGTCCACTTAATCTGTGTGGTTCTTTCCTCAAAAGACCATTTCAGACACCAATCTACAATTATTCTACATGGTCTTCAATCTGACCAAGATTACTTCTGAACTTAAAACTGTGAACTCTTGAGTTTGTTTCGGCCTTAGGAAACGCCGACCTCATGTGTAGTTTTTGAAAATGATTGACGGGTAAAAGTGTTTGTACAAATCTATAAAATCCTTTATCATTTACAAAAGAAGAAGCTCAATAAATAGATATGAGATCTTGCAGTTAGTTTACTTTCACGAATTGTAATTTTTTTCCAATAAGCAAGTCAGTTTTCATCCACCAACCTCAATCTAAAACCATAAACTCCTCTATCCACTTCAATCGATCAACCGTCCAAGTTTTATCCTCTTCTGCATCCCCGCATCCATTGCAACGAATGACAAATTGGTAGCAATTGACGTATGCAGCCGTCTCAATTTATCACTGAACAAGACTGGTAGAAAATGATTGAGAGCCATAATAAGAGTCAAATGTATTGAGTTTGAACGAGAATGGAGTGATTGATTCGTGGATTTAGCACCGCCAGAGGTGCTACACTTTTATTCGGCGGTATATTATGTTCGGGAAAAAGCTGCTCGGCTTATCTCGCAACGTGCCGAGCCCACCCGAACATTCAGTGAGGGTAGAAGCCAAACGGAGCTTACCGATCGGCACGAGCCGAATAAAAGCCGAATATGTGTAGTGATTGTTTCGGGACGGCGTTGTTCAACAAATACTGCTGAATCGAAAGGACCGACCCAATCAAGTGTCTCAATCAATCCTTAACGACGGGAAGGATCTGGTTGGTGATGTATTTTTTTGAGTTATGTGTCACTCGATTTTGCCAGTGACTTTGTAAGTAAAGTCACCTTCGTTAGATCCAGTGAGGGAATCGCCATCCGGCTCGAAGGACCAAATCTTACTCATGTTTGTATATTCATTTGTTTAATACAATATTGTAATAGGAATCAGGTTTAAAACAATAAACTCACATTGTGACGTTTTGTGGAATTATTCTAAGGATGAACGAAGACGTTGGGATAACAACTGGAATTGAAGGTCTGGTCCAGTAAGTATTGTGAAAGCCAGACCAATGTTCGTCCTTTCTATGATGAGAAACAGACTGCACTGCAGTTAGTCAATATTATGGTAGATCTTATACCAATTATTAAAGAGTACCTATCTAATGCTTAATGAGCCAGATGCCCTTTGACTCTTGATTATTAGACGTTTTTACTCTAAATGTCAGATCAATAAGCCTTATCTTCAGAGTGTCTGAGCACCCAGACTAATTGGGTTACAGATTTACGAACAAATTAATCTAGACTGTTAACCTTGCTATCTCAATTAACGTTCCAACTCTTGGTTCTGACGTTCGGCATTAAATTCTAAGTGTTAATCATATTATAATTTAGTTATTAACAATTTAGCTTAACTCAAAAACTCATTTGCATTTCAGGGTTATAAACATTTTTGCCACTAAATAAAGCCTCACAATTATATGAAAATAAACTTATCTTTGTAAAATATGTTAATTAAAAATCCTGTGAATTACCTCGCATAATTTTAAGCCGAATAAGCAATTTACCTTCAACACCTAGCGCCATTATAAATCAGCGGCGGGTTGTGGAACTACAATAGTTCTTAATAAGAATCAGAGGCAGGGTCAATGTGTTAAATTATAATAGTATGCGGACCAATAGTGTTTCATGTTCACGAGAGTAAATGGACCGCACCCGAGGGATAGATAACGAATAATATATTTTGGCGGGTTTTCCAAGCAAACGGTGGCTTCGTACGCAATGCGGCATTACGCCGACATCGTGTGAATGTTCCTTTTTTGAATTTTAAAAAGCTTATTTACGAAATTTGAGTTACAAAAGCAATTTAATTTTTTTTTCTTCTTTTTGGCAGCCGAATGTTGGTTGACATGTTTTTAAAATGCGGTCAATGGTTGTAATGTATCCTTTTTGGATCGAAGGACGAAACTGAGCTTGAGTAAGGCAGTTGTTTTTGTGATTCTAGACCCAAAACAATAAAAAAGAATACCTTTTAAAAGCCACTTGGACTTGACTAGCTTATCGAGCAAAGGTTAAAAAGGTTTTCAGGAGTATTTGAATATAAAACCTTACTTTGAATGAAAGGCTTTTAAAAGAAAATTATTGTACCCCAAATTCTTCGAATGTTATTTATGGCATACTTTCTAAAAACGAAGAAGTTTTCTAACAATACTTATGTACTTAATAATGTAATTCAAAATGTCCTTCTATATTCCGGTTTCATAGATTTTATACGGCATAGGTAAGTACCTTTTTTCCGGCGAACTACGGGCGAAGTTTTTAGTATTCTCAAAGTAAAAGAAAGAATTGCTTAAGTTTTTTCGGTTCGTGGAAAGGAAGGATATTTCTTTTACATTTTTGTGTCACGTATGGTTCGTAAGGTGTTTAAAATTTCGAATGTCTTAGAAATATTAAATGTGACGATAGAATTATGGCGTTGATGCTTTCATTTAAAAAAACGCACTACCTAAATTCAAACAAATAAAACAACACACAATAGCTTACCATTTTTTATTAGCGTTCTGGCTGGTTCAGATTATTAATATAATACAGTTTGAATAAAATAAACTGCTGACGTCGCCGTCGTGACGACTGTTAAGTTACCTAAATATTATGTCAAAGTTTTAATTTCATTGTTTTCTTTTTTCATTTTCATTAAAATATAACAATATTTAAAGACATTAAGTACTTTAATTCCACGCAATTACAGGGAAGCGTATTTCCATTTTCCGCGCCAAACCTTTTTGTTCCTGAATGTCGGAGGACCATAAGCCCACATTAATAGACCACTGGCGCTGCCAGTTGACCATCACTTCAGTGTCGACTTAATTGTCATCTTCGTTTTGATTTAAAATAACAAAAAAGCTGTCTTGTTTTTTAGCAAAATAATCAGTAGGTATATCATCTAATTGACAATGCTACCATTTTTTGGTCGTGTTACTTTTGATAGCAAAACGGATTTTTATGTTTTTAAGTAATTCTTTTTTCTTTTTGTAGACTGTGTGTAGGGTAGGTATAAGTAATATTATTTTGAACTGATTACGGATTAACACAATTAGTGTAAATAAAATATTCTTATCGAATAGAACAAAAAGTAATTTTTTTTTTTTTTGTACAATTAAGATGAGATAAACAGGACGTTAAACGAGGAAAATACCTACTTTAAGTGTAATATTCATGAAAATTAACAACAATAAAAATTTTGCTGTGCCTTCCTACGCTATTGAAATGTAGGGAACAGCAGACTTTTCCTTCATGTTTTAGAGTTGGTCCCATAATAAAAGTTAATAATTTGACTAAGTTAATAAGTTAATGTTTTATTTAAATTCCCTAAAAATAAATATGCCCCACCTTTAAACAAACTCTGGATATTTTGGTACCATGCGAATATTGGAATACAGGCCTTAGCGTCGATTCCAGCGTAGAGAATTCAAGTTTTTGTAATAATATTCGAAATTAAGTTTTTTCTTTTGAATGGCTTCCAGCCAACACGTTCTTTAGTAGTGATACAGAATTTTAACACTACGTATATTAAGATAATAAAATGTTATTCACACACGTTATTTTTGCTTTGGCAAACGTATGTAGGTCGGTGACGATAGGTTTTTAATATTCGCTATCTCTTTTAATGACTTGAATTTTAAGAGTTGATCTTTGCCAAATGTGGTTTAAAAAATGATTTACAAAAAAAGAAAGAAAATACGTAGGTGTATTTGCGGTAAAACGTGACGCAATGAACAAACACAAACATTAAAAAGAATAAGTTGGAGGTAAATATGCGTCACATCCACACAAAATACACACACACCCACCCACATTACACACTTTGATATGCTTGCTTAGATGGTTCTAGCATGTCATCCTGTTGTTTCTGATGCATGTAATAAGTGTTACTATAAATTGTAAATCCGTAATTGGCTGTAAGATTTGTTTTATCTATTTAAGTAAAATTGTTAAAGAACTGTGGACTTTATAATAAGTAAATAAATAAATAAAATGGCCATCGTCCAGCATAATGCTGTGGTTTTTTAGGGCTAACCATCCCAAAAATGTCATCCGTAATCTGTAAAGATCAATATATTTCGCGTCATGTAAGTTTTCCGCTCTGAAGTAGGCTACAAATGATTGTGCAGTAAGTAGTTAATATCTATATTAAATCAGCAGTGCGCCATGCCGTACGCATCAGAAAGCCTGGTTTCAGAGCGGCAAATTTACGTGACGCGAACTATACACATAAATAAATAAAATAAAAATGTTTATTGCATCAACTTAAATAACTTACTAGTTACAATGGGGAGAATCCTTTTAAGCAAATAGTTTGCTTGTGTTAGAATGCTCCGCCCTTCCCCAGGTTATGTAATTGATATTAAGTCAATGAGCCTGTTCGACATGTAAACTTACACAAACAAAAACAAAAGAATGAAATGGAAACACAGTTTTTATTAAAGGCAACAAGTAATAAAAAGTAATTTCAAAAACTAAAAACCGACTACTGAAAAATCACGCTCGCCGCGGTCGGTCTGTAACCAATTAAATTAATATTATTTACCTCCACTTTTACTTATTTTTAACAATTTAAACATATTTATTTACTTAAACAATATGACATTTATACATATTTGTAATGTGCTCGTCAAGACCTTTCTTTTGATACCAAACGTCATTATTATCTCAATTAAATTTTTTTTCGTGGTCAGAAATTTACGTGTATCCACTATATTAAATTTAGGGAGAATTTAGATAGCCTATGTCACCCGGACCATTATTAAGAATCTATTGATACCTCATTCATTAAAATCGGTTCAGTAATTTACTCACTACGGTGGAACATACATACTTACATACATACATAGACTGCTAAAATTATAACCCTTCCTTTTGGCTTTGCCGTAGTCGGGTAAAAACGCGCTGAAATGTGTGTGTTATATGCGTAGAAAATGGTGTGGCGGTGAATTTGTGTGTGAGTAGTGGGTGTGAGTAAGTGTGAGAGTGAGGGAGATAGAATTAGAAAACTGTGACTGGTTTAAATTGGTGACAGAATTGATGATTCTTACACAACTCTTGCTGACCAGGTTTTTTTACCACGTACTGAACTATTCTCGCAAAAAAAAGAAGTTTATTGCATATTAAAAAACTTTTTTACAAAAAAATACAACCGACTTCCAAAAACAACACTACAAAGTGAAAAATAACTTTAATTTCGGAAGTCGGTGGCAAAAAACGAAAATACATTTAACTAGACACCGACTTCCGAAATTAAAGTTATTTTTCACTTTGTAGTGTTGTTTTTGGAAGTCGGTTGTATTTTTTTGTAAAAAGTTTTTATTTTTCACTTTTTAGTTGTGTACCTACCCCACACAAATTCTAATACCACTATCTGCAAAACAAACTAGAACATCATCCATATAAAAGTGGGGAAAAAATACCTACGTATTATTGAAGCTAACTCTAAAACTACCGAAATAAAGTTAATCAATTTTATATGGAACCAACTGTGCCTATGAAACAACCCTCTCGCATAAAACAAAAAAAAAAATCCAAATTGGTCCAGCCATCTTCGAGTAATCGGGGAACATACATAAAAAAAAAAAAGGTTCCGACGAATTGAGAACCTCCTCCTTTTTGAAGTCGGTTAAAAATAACGTACACGGAAAGGAACTCTTGACTTGCAAACTAACTAGGACTTGTATTATGGAAGTCAAGGCGCTGTCATTCTATATGCTTAATTTAATACAATAAAAGCAAAACTGTTGCCAAGACCAAGAAATAATCAATTAACGATAAATGATGACAGATTGTTGATGACAGATGTGGTCTAGTGGTTGCAAGCGGTATTGCTGAGCTTGAGATCCTGGGTTCGATTCCCAGATCGGGTGTGTTATTCGTTTTTTCCATTAGAAATCTCTCAGTAGCAGCATGGAGCCTAGATTTGTGCCCGGTTGATGGCATCAGGCTCGCCCCATATTACATGAAACTTAAGGGGATACATCGATAAATTTTGTGTTTTAAAATTCCTATAAAACCAAATGTATATGGTTAAATCATTTGGATTTTCCATATGTGTTATTTGACTATATTGTCTACTGTTGTACTAAAACCGAAACAGGATTATGTACCTGAAAGTTTTTCATTTAAAAATTCCAAAGTATCACCCCATCTATTTTCTTTTTTATACGATTATACGTAAACAGTTCCATAAAGTGCAGTAAAATTTGCTTTAAATCGAAGGTATTTAAATATGTTAAGAACTTATTAAGCTAAAAATTTATTATTTTTTATTTAAGTATATCATTTTCTCATAAATGTACATTTAAACGAAGCGCGTTTAGTTCAGGTGCGCGTGAGAGTCTTCTGTCTCGCGCGTCAAACTAGACAGCCATAACGGCATTTCACTTACACACCGAGCTAAACCACGCTTCGATGTTTCCTCTTAAACATAAGTGTCAAAATGTTGGTGCACTACATGTACGCACAGCTACACATCAAGCTATAAATTTCCAGTTTACACTGACCTCTCATTGTGAGGAAATCTTATACAATGCGAGATCAGCTGATACTGGAATTGTATTGCTTGATCTGTAGCCGTGCGTACAGTACATTCTCTGCCAAACCCTTGGAGATTATAGGCGTGCTGTTATATTATATTATGTTATTAAGTAGGTATATTTTCAAAGTTTTTAATCCCTTTTTGCAAAATACCAAATACTAATACTATGGACAAACGTTCTGAGTTTCACATTAATTTAATTCATAATGATATAATTATATTTAAATAATTAAATTGTTAATAGTTGTTACAGGAAACTCTTTATTAATATGCCAGTGTTGAAAGCAATTACGTCATTTGATTTGTGGTCGTAATTTTTTACCATTGTTTGCAGTTTCATCCACGCTATATATCCATGTTTTGGGTTCAAGTATCAAGTATAATATATTTGCCGAAATTACAGGTGTTACCAGATACAAAAGTTTGGTTTGCGGTTTATATGCAATCCATTACCTGTTCCCAGCCTGTACATGCAAAATAATTTTACATTCATAAAAAATTAACGTGCCTAGCCTTTTCCCAAGTATGTTGGGTTCGGCTTCCAGTCTAACCGGATGCAGCTGAATACCAGTATTTTACATGGAGCGACTGCCTATCTGACCTCCACAACCCATTAACTGGATAATACGATACCCCTTGGTAAGGCTGGTTGTCAGACTTTCGGGCTTCTGACGACCCGTAACGACTGTCAAAGATCCACGAATGACACCCGGGAACAACGGCTTAACGTGCTTTCCGAGGCACGGAGGAGTCTCGGTATGTAAAGATGGTCACCCATCCTCGGACCGACCCCGGCAAGCGTAGCTTAACTTGATGAATCGACCCGTGTGGCTGTTATAACTTAGCCACGAGCTCCTCTTTAAAAATAATTTACATTAATAATTTCACTAGGTATAAAGGCGAAAGTTTGTGTGTGTGTGTGTGTTTGTAGGTTTGTAACTTCTTCACGCTCAAACGGCTGGACCGATTTGGATGAAATTTGGTATGTATATAGCTTGTACCCTGGATTAACACATAGGCTACTTTTTATCCTGATTTACGGAGATGAAACCGCGGGGCGCAGCTAGTATTTTAAAAAACATTAAGCATAGCATAATCAGCCTATAGCGTTCCCACTGCCGGGACACAGGCCAGGAGGCCTGTGTCCCAGACACAGAGACACAGACAGAGAGGACTCTGTGAGAGGGAGGGAGCTGTTTATGTTGATCTACCACGCGGGCCCAGTGTGCGTTGGTAGATGATTTAGTAAACATGCAAATATTCAACTATTAATTTCAACTTAAATAATAATTAAAAACCATTTTTCAAATTCAATTCAATTTCACATCATATTTA
Organism: Cosmia pyralina; assembly: GCA_946251885.1. Classification (NCBI taxonomy): domain Eukaryota; kingdom Metazoa; phylum Arthropoda; class Insecta; order Lepidoptera; family Noctuidae; genus Cosmia; species Cosmia pyralina. The sequence continues at coordinate 7,068,842 of OX276365.1, forward strand.
AACTTTATGGGTGGTTTACCGGTTTAAGCCCAAAAATATTTTCACTAAGATTTTAATATAAGTTTCTAACCGCGACTTCGTCCGTGTGAACTTAATTTTTTAATGCCTGTTCCCTTCGCGCAAGTGCTAGCAATAAGTTGACAAAGTTTTCTCGCAATCGGATTAACGGTATGGCACCTCATAACATAGGAAAAAAAAAACATTGATATAATTTAATCAATTAAAGAAGATAGCAGCTGTTATCTTAAAAATCCCGTGTCACTTATAATCAAATATTGGCGATATTTGGTGACTTTTTTAGAGCTGTTAATGACTTTGAGCTTTATCATAGCTTTCTATTAAACAAAAGCTATTATAATATAAAGGAATACTTAACCGCTCACGCCAGCGCGGTGTGAATCGGGTCCGTGGAGTCATTTTACCTAATATTGTACGTGGTATGAGTTCTATACCAAGAAAATATTTTTTTATTAATGTGTATATTATCAAGAAGATAACAAAATTATATACTAACATAACTAAAACTATTAAAAAACTAAAATATGGCGTCGAAAAATTCCTCCGCAGAAGATTATTTAATTAAACATGTAAATTATAAAATGTCAACTACTGAACGGTAAATTGTCTTAAATTGTGATAGACGTAAAACTGATCTCTCTATTAATAATTTGATATTTTAAAATATGATCTTTTATTAAATAAGTGTAGTTTGTAATAATATTACCTCTGTAAATATAACTTTATCAAAATGTAATAATAGTATTTTAAGAAAATAGCTACCTACTTACCAATAATAGAAATATTTATGTCATTAATTAACTTTTTATGCAAACGTAATTATTCAGTTTTCATGTATAATTTTATTTTGATTTAGTTTCATTCATATTAATTTTGAAAACCTCAAGCGGCGAAACTATAATAACTTTATCGGTAATTATATTTTCGAGCCGTTTGGGGTTGAAACCCTTGGGCCGTGGGGTCCGAGTGCTCATGGTTTATTCAACGAAATCTCCAAGCGGCTGGTTGACACTTCCCATGACCCAAAGGCTGGCTTTTACCTTGGCCAGAGGCTTAGCATTGCCATACAACGTGGCAATGCCGCCAGTCTCTTGGGTACTTTACCAGTCGACAACGATGCGGAAGAATTTTTCGATGCCTTATTTTAGTTTTTTAATAGTTTTAGTTGTTAGGATATAATTTTGTTCTTTTTAGGTTATGTTTATATTACATTCTCGAATAAATGATTTATCCATGTTTGTAGGTGCATATTATAAAAGGAATTATTGAGAAAAAATTTAGTTTCTACGATTTAGATTTTTAACTTCAAGTAACAGCTATGTATCATATAATAATCGTTGCTGTGCCCTGACAGGGTCTACAACGGTTCTTAGCTCTAAGCCATTTGTTAACATCTTATTTTACCTTGTGGAACGCAAATAAATGAATATGAAGTATGTAAAAATTCTGATATTCAGCTGCATCCGGTTAGACTGGAAGCCGACCCCAACATAGTTAGGAAACGGCTAGGCAGATTGACTAAGTAATAATAATAATAATTATTTATAATAATCATTTATTTATTTCACCAAAAATATTACAACGGATTACACAAACTTATTAGGCTAGTACTTAGGAGTATTAACATGGGAGCATCTGTAGCCGAACTAGGACGAGTCCTGTATCTCGGCATACAGCGCCAGACCCCTCAAAACTGACAATAATACATATATTAGCCCAAAAGACATGTAAAAAGATGCATCAATGAATGCTTATGAACGGTAAAGTTAAAACAATTAAAAAAAATAAAAAATGAGTGTGTGTGTATGCGTGTAGATTTTGTGTAAGTGTATAGTTGTGAAAGGTGTTCAGGTGTTTGGGTAGTGTAGATACGTCTTACCGAAAAAAAGAAGAAAAGAAATATAATAAAGTTGTTCATTTGTATGTGAAGCTACTTTAAATCTTAACACGACTAGAAGCCCAGATAACTTAAAGAAAGTATTGCTCCTATGGACCAAAAATGAATATTTTTACAGTAGCTTAACCTGACACGTGTATATTTTGTTACGTCCCTTCCTAGCGTCTAAACTAATGGACCGATTTTTCCAAACGAAGTATTTATTGATTTGGTTTAGTGATGCGTACACACGGCTACACATCAATCTATACATTTCCAGTTTACACGAACCTCTCATTATTTATTTTTTATTTATTTATTTACTGAAAACAAAGGATTGCAGTAGGTACACGTTAAAAATACAGTTTCACAAAATAAGCACTATTACATTTCTCAAAACGTGTGGGTGAGCACTGCTCTCCTAGCTAGGTTATGGAAACCTGTGCTAAGGAGAAGCAGTCCGGTCCCCTAAGGTGCAATGATGTAAAATTATATTATGCTTCTGATCTTATTGTTAATTTCGGAGAATTGAGTTAGACATTAAAGTAAAATAATTTAAGGTAGATATATAATATGTGTGTGAGGGTGTGTGTGTGTGCGTGATTGGGTGTGTGGTGTGTGGGGGTGTGGGTGTGAGAAGGTGTATGTTCACCACCTATGTTAAGATCCTTTCAGTGTCGTCATATGACTTATTTTGCAGGTACGTTTGTACAATCTTTTTGCATTTGTAATACGGTAAACCGTAGATTTGGCATTCTTCGTTAATTTTGTTGTAAAGAAACGGACCAAGAAAATGAAAAAATCTCTTGACAAAAGATGAGTGTACACGCGGCAGGGTGCATATCCCATCCTTTCGGCGTTTACTACGTTTTTTATTTTCTATTTTTCGGTATGGGGTGTTGCGGTGTTGCAGAATGACTGTCTGTAGTATGAAGTGTTGCCGAACATTTAGCACTTTGCAGTCATTATAAGGAAATCCTATACAATGCGAGATCAGCTTATACTGGAAATTTATAGCTTGATTTGTAGCCGTGCGTACAATGTAGAGTACAGCTACAGGACGAGTAAGCCTTTGGGTTATCTTTTAAATATTTAGTACTAAAAACACACAAGGTGACACCTAAATGAATGCTTATACAACGTGTCGTTTTGCATCCTCGTCAAATTTCAGGGTGTGATACAGAACATCAAACCGAACAACTTTCTCCATGGGACCAACATCGTAATCGCAAAAAAAAAATCTGTCCCATAGAAAACTTCAATACCTACTCGACGTAAATGTATGGGACGGCTGATTATTTTTTCGCGATTACGATGTTGGTGCTACGGAGAAAGTTGTTCGGTTTGATGAACAATAAAGTAAGAGTATTTATATATATATACTCATACTTTATTGTACACCACAAAAATACATAACAAAAAATAAATAAAATAATAAATATACTATGGGCCGCCTTTCTGCGATCTATATCTACTATGAACACCATTGCAAGCGATACCATTTCTTACCGTTGAACATAAGACGTAATGTTAGTGACTGTTTTTAGTAGGCATAGCAAATGGCTCGATTGATTGTCCGGAACTACTCAGCAAAATACTTCTTCGCACTAATCAAAATAACCTACGCAGACGACCTCTGCTTCAGGCGCCATGCGCATCGACTAATTACAGGCGCAACGCCTTCTTCATTCATAGTGTGAAAGCCTTCAATAGTTTACCATCACACCTGGATATAGATCTATTTTGCACCAACGCACACAGTATTAGAAAGATGCTAAACAAGGAATATTTTGGAGATGGTCATGAATAACTACTATACTATTTTGATGTTGCACGATTCGACTTATTAGCATTTATTACATTTATAAACTTTTTATTTTTGTTTGCAAATCGCTGTTAACAAACACAGTCTACTGAAATATTTGTATTTAAAAGTATATATGTGGAAGCTTGTCATTAGCAAATTGTCCTGCCTATGAATGATTGTTAACTATGATATTAGTCTGTAAGCTTTCTGTAACAATAAATAAATAAATCTCTTCCAGACAACCCTACAACAATAGGAAGCTATGAGTATTAGGATGGAATAACAGTCACGTGAATACACAGCCAGGCAGGTCGAATTTCAAACTGAACATGATCAACACAAGACAGTGCTGTCAGTGTCATCGTGCTGTCGAATTTTGACACTGACAGCTCTTGAATGCGATTTAGATCTGTGCGCTCTGAAGAGCTCTCGTTTCATTGTCGAAATTTAATAGGTACTGCTCTACGAGCATAAATTATGGTTTCCTCTAATATATGATTAAATATGACATAATTTTATTTTTGTTTTTTTTTTTTCTATATCTTTTTACAATGCACGTTTTTAACGTGCACGTAAAAGTATAGTAGAAGTGCACGTAATAATGTATAATTTCAACATGAATGTTATAATAAGTTATAACCAATATTTTGTAACAATATTTTTATTTAAAACGGCGTCCACGGAATTTCTTGCCCATTAATATCCATAGGTACAGTCAACAAAAGAGATATCTAGGCAGGGTATATTATACTAACATAATATTTGTATGTGAATTACTTCATGTTCAATTTTGTATAACAAAATGTTAATGTTTTGTTATTTTTAGGTTATGTTTATATTACATTTAAATAAATTTTATTTCAAATTTTGTATATATTACTTTGTTTTTGCAATACTCCTACATTGTAACACACCAACACAAAATTGTATATTTTCACGAAATTGAACATGAAGCAATTCACATACAAATATGTTAGTATACTCTGCCTAGATATCTCTTTTGTTGACTGAACCTACTACGTTTTGAAATGGCCAACTAGCTTTATCTTGCTGACTGACCGACTCCATGACAATTCAAAAGTGGTATAATTGGTTTAATTGAAATAAATGGTTCGAATGAGGACATGCGAAACAATATCATAACGATGTTGTCGAACAGTGAGCATTTTGCGAGCAATCTTTTGAGTGGTAATTGGCCAAAACGCTAATTGGTTTCAAAACGAAATGCAGCTTCGTAGAATCGAAACCACAGAAAAGCAAGCACGTTTTCCTGAGTTGGGAATTGCACGTAATTTATTACAGAGTATTTTAACAAACTGTACTGCAGTAGATATGAGTCCGGTAGAAAAATGAGGGATCCCGGTTAAAGTCACACCGCAATAACATTATGGGTAAAAAATGTTAAGCATAAATCGTGAGGAAATATAAAGTAGAAAGAGATTGTGCTTCTGTTTTTGGTCTTTTTACAAATGGGTGACACTTAGTCTGTTTGCACGACGGTTTGTGTCATGAAGGAAAATGATTTGTCAGGTCTTTAAACATAATGTTTAAGTTTTTACGACAATTTTCCATCCTCCTAGAGGGCACTGTAGGATCTCCTGCATACAGGATGTACCATAAGGGTGTGGTAGACTATCAAACTGAATAAATTTCTCCATCACCGAAATCGTAATGGCGTAAAAATAATCAGCAGTCCCATACGTTAGGGTCGAATAGGTACTGAAGTTTTGTATGGTACAGTTGAAATTTTTTTCGCGATTTCGATGTCGGTCCCATGGAGAAAGTTGTTCAGTTTGATGGTCGGTACCACAACCTTAAATTTAACCACATCGTTCTGGTACATCCTTTATAGTTAGTTAGTTAAATTGTGCAGCACGACCATTTCTATAAATTTCAGATTTGGCCTTAAAAATACACTGCTAGCTTTAAAATTTACAATACATAACAAATCAGTGAATTGGTATCTATATTTTCAGATTTTTATATTTTTTGTTTCTTCAATTTTTCTCAAGCTGTTGTTGGCAACGAATCAAACTACCGAAAATTTCCGAAGCACATTGTTTCTGATCACCCTTATTAATCCTGTCATGCCAAGTCCACTTCTTGAATTACCGTCTTCCTCATAAATGATTACCAAACAGTCTTGGACCGGTTGCATTCAATGACTCCCCAACTCCCCATCAAATAGCAATTGGCTTTTTAAGTCAACCGTGCCAAAAATATTGTTATTACCAGACCGAAGTACCAAGCTGAGGGTCGGAACGTTTCAAAAATTAATTTGTGATAATTTGAAATCACATCGCCAAGTTTCGGGACCATATTTCTCCTAGTTTTATGGTGGAGTTTGGTAGATAAACAGTTGGGAAGTTTCTACATTTTGATTTCGTAATTGTGGGCAGATTGTTTCGTTCTAATTTTGTCGCTTAAAGTTTCTACTGATTTTTGTACTCCCAGGAATGTTTGTCGATAATCGATTGTTTATTGATGGCAACATAGCCACTAAAACGAAAGCGGCTCTACACAAAAAAACAGTCCATCATACAGTCATGCGTACGCGCACCGTGACGTCAGCCGGCACTTCACACGTGTTTACAAACAATGCCGAAGTGACGAAAATTCTTGGAATCTTGTAACGTTCGACTCTTTTTATGGATGCTAGAGAACTGGACTCTATCGTAGTGTATGTTTCGTTTGAACGTATGATCGTATAAAATACACAAAAATAGGTATGTAAAGAGCAAACACAGTTAGTTTCAGATTTCTAGATTCTAGATTTCTAGATTTTCTACAGAGAAAAAACAAGCAATGACCTATATCTTTTATGGTTTAAATTGCATGCTGTGTTAACTCTTAACGTAAAACAAATAAAACCACTTACCACAGTACAATATTCATTATTTACAAGCTTCCGAAGTTGAGACAAAAACTTGTTATTGTTTACTTTAGATTTTATGACAGCGAAAATAACATTTTTTTAATGTCATAGACTAGTTCAGTGAGTGTTGTCGTATCTCAAATGGTTCGGACACAGATAATATATCACAGTAAATGCATGGAATTGGATATACCTACTTAATAGTGGTGGAACAAGGTTAAAAGCAAAAAAAGATTGTCTTGGGAACTTTGTTCCCACGGACAACCTACTATTGGGGAACAAAGTTCCCGCGGTCGCGCAAGTGGTTAGGCCGCAAATTCGGAGCAGCGTTTCTTGCAGCGTGCAGTGGAGCGTTTAAGGGCTATAGCGGCTGAGCGTTGCAAGCAAGAAAACTCCTTATGGTGTATAGATGTAAGTTTCCACAATAGTACTTCATGGAACTTGCTAACTTTAGTACTGGCAAAACAATACCTAACATTATGTGACGTAGCTCAGTTACTACACAACACCTTTACATAAATCAATAACAGTTAAGCCTCCAGATTGTAAGACCAAAGATTGTGAGGTTGTAAGGACCAGGCCCGGGTCGACGGCGCGTTGTGTTCCACGCGCGCCTCAAAGAGATGTCAGCAGTGACGGGGTCCAATAGGGCCGAAGCCGCCGGGGTCGCGGGTAGTTCGAAAGAGATACCGTGGCCCTGGCACGGGCAACTGAAGGAACACGGGTGGGTTTTAGTCAGTAAAAGTCTGACACGCCCTCCCGCTCTGCCCGGAGCGGGAGAAGTCATTTGATGATTTCCCATCCACAAAAAAAAAAAAAAAAAAAAAAAAAAGCCTCCAGATTATATTTAGTGCTTAGGTAGTGATAAATGGCTATTAATAACCTCAAGCAGGTTCTCCAAAGTTGTATTAATAGCAGACTCATATACACTTCTGGACACATCTATTGGCCCACCTTAGAGTTTAGGTTTCGATGGCCCCTACCGAAATATGATTGCTAGATTAAACAAAAACTGTTGATGCAGTTTTAAACCTGATACATTTTACCATCTTTTTCGATCGTATTGTTTTAAATTTGAATTCAGAATACCATACGACATGGAGCTACGTCTAACAAGTCGGATATGCGCCTTGTTAAAGGCAATTGATTTTTGAATAAAAAACATGTTTTATCAAATAAAGGTTTAATTTAATAACGCGTGTTGCCTCCATGGGCATCTACCACAGCTCTCATACGATTAGGCATAGAGTTTATCAACCACTCTATGAAATTTTGAGGGATCATCTCCCATTCCTCTTCTATGGCAGTTTTCAACTCCTGCATCGTCTGGGCAACTGGCTGACGAGCCCTAACACGTCTTTTTAGCTCGTCCCACATGTGCTCAATGGGGTTCATGTCTGGGCTTCTGGCTGGCCAGTCCATAACTGTGATGTTCACATCCCGAAGATATTCCCTGACGATGCCGGCCGCATGGGCTCTTGCATTATCATGCATAAAAAGGAAATTTGGGCCCACATAGTCCGCGTATGGTATCACGTGAGGTTCTAAGCACTCACGAATGTACCTTTCAGCATTTAATGTTGGCAGCCGTGGTCCTGTAACAACCTCAAGTTGAGTTTTGCCGCTCGCGGATATACCGCCCCAGACAGTCCATGAGGCACCGCCATAAGCAACCCTCTCTTCAAAGCAGCATTGTGCGAAACGCTCTCCCTTACGTCGGTAGACCTTCTTCCTTCCATCATTGCCATGTAACACAATTTTAGACTCATCAGAAAAGAGTACACGGCTCCAATCTTGCTGTGTCCAATTTAAATGACTGCGTGCGAAATGAAGGCGCGCTGTTCGGTGGGCTCGCGTTAGTTTGGGGCCATTAGCTGGCTTGTGTGGTACCATATCGCGTTCTTTTAACCTTCTCCGAACAGTTCGAGCGCTCACAGATACTCCGTGGAAGTCGCGAAGTTGGTTTTGTATCTCAATGGAGGTAAGGTGACGATTTCTCAAGCTGGTCGTCACAATGAATCGATCCTGCCTTTCAGTTGTGACCCGAGATCGTGGCCTTCCTTGGCGACGAACAAAGCCGCCAGTCTCTAGGTACCTCCGATAAACATTTCGGACCGCAGATCGACTTAAATTAAGTTGAGCACTCACGTTTCTTTGGCTGTGTCCGGCCTGAATAAGTGCCACAGCTTGGGCGGCGACTTCAGGTGAAGTATCCATAGATTATTGATAGAACCTCACCTTAATGTTAAGAATAAGTAATGTTTGTTGCAAAACCAAAGATATCAATCACTTTTTCAAGAATTAAATCCAAGTAAACCAATAAAACCAAGTTTTCTTAGTATTCGATTGTTTGATATCAACAAACAGGCTCCAAATTGTCTTTTGTTCTTTAAATTCTGTGTTCGAAATTCAAAAAAAGACTATTGAATGAAATTGTGAATGTGCCAGGTTCAAAACTGCATAAAAACTTTTTGCTCGACCTAATATAAAATTTTAGCTAGGACCAAACGAAACTGAAAATACAAGGTGGGCCAAAAGATGTGTCCAGAAGTGTATATATCACCGAATAAGCCGATGTAATAGGGTACTTTTTCCAGTAATCAGGACCTACATAAGTACACATAATATAATCAACCTATAATTTACCCACTGCCGATACAGGCCTTCTTTCTTCGAGAGGAATTGGGCTATATTCCATCACGTGAGCCCAGCGTGGTTTGGTGGTTGTCACAAATACCTTCGGTTTCGTACCAAAACGATAAAAAGGAACCCTTATGGTTCGACTCTGTCTGTCTGTCCGTCTGTCACAGCTGGATATCTCGAGAACTACTAATGCTATCAACTTGAAATTTGGAACAGTTTTAGATGACGTTTGCCCAACTGTTTTGCAATTAAGAAAGAAATAAATATTAATATTTTTTTTAACAGTGACTGAAAAATTCGAAGTGGGGATACTAGGGCATGTAGGGCATATGAAAGAACGCTTTTACACATTTTCAAACATTTTTCTTTTTTTTAGGCCGATAGCTTCGATCAACAATAGCACTAGATTATGGATTAGGAACTAAACAAATTGCTCAAGTGGCCGCGATTGCATTTAACTTGATTATAAAACTTACCACTCAAACATAAAATTGTCGTTTGCAATAAATTTACTTCTTCATTGAAAAGTATACGTATTTTTAAAATGTGAACAAAAATATTCATGGAAAATTAAAACATAATTTCCAAGCAGTAAGGTTGAAAAAACCATGTTGCAAAATAAGACCACAACATTATTTGTGGTCTTATTTTTCCGGTCGTTTTTGATGCGCTCATCGGAAATCTGGTCTTGTTGATCGAAGCCGCATAGTTTTTGACTTGATGAAAAATTTATAAACGTGTAAATGTGTGTGTGTGTTATCTCCGAAGTTTGCATAGACAGAAATCTGAAATTATTCTATGTGATAGAAATTTATGTAAAGATTACAGGAAAAATAAAACGATGTCTCTAAATAGCACCCTTTTTAAGAAATCAGAAAGGAACCCTCGGTGCGCTAGTCCAACTCGCTCTTGAGTGGTTTTTTGTTAGAGCTTTACACACAGTTTACTGGTACCTGCGTCCGGTTAGGCTAGAGGCTGATATTAACATAGTTGGAAAAGGCTAGGCAGATGATGACACCCATCATTTTAATGGTAGATATGCTTTGAAATTCGGTTAACGTCAAGTTTCATGCCCCTTAACAAAGAATTTTCTAACAACGCTAGCTCTGGCTGAGCAAATAAATCGATCCCACCTCATATTCTCTGCCCGAGCGCTAGAAAAATGAACCAAACGTTATATCACCCCAGGTTTAAAAGCTTTGTGGTCGGTAAAGGACCGTTTAAAGTCACGCCAAGCGATGGACGGAAAAGTTTGTCTTTGTGTCTATGGCAACTGTCATTTGTAGGAGTATTTGTTTGGACTTTGGAGAGGTATTGAAAAGGTTTTGTCTGTGATAGTGTTGGAGACATTGAGTTTGTGGTAGCATTTCTTTTTTACGATCATAATAGAAATAATTGGATTGAATGGTTATAAGCAGTTAATCGGGTGAAGAACACTGAACGAGACACAATCGAAGTTTTTTTGTTATGGGAGCGTTTGGTGTCCCTCAAAAAGCTGAAACAGTGTCAAACGCTGCAGAATTAGCTAAAGTTAAAACTACATCATTTAAATAGAAGAATAGAATAAGTAGGTGTTTTTTTATTAATTAAAAGAAAAATAATTCAACTACTTACTACTTATTCCATACTGCTCATTGTCTTTTATATTGTATTCCATTCCTTTTTCAAAATCATATCTAAAGGACAAAGAAAAAACAAAATTCAAACGTTTTCCAACGATTCACAGAAATGTAGGGACGGATGGAATAATATTCAAATTCAAATGATCCCGCCATTTCGTGGGAAAGCCGTGTAAACAAAAGACGGTTACGTCATAAAGGAATACAGTAATATTTGTCGCCATCGTCGTAGCGATTCAACTGTCCCCTTGTGCCTTGGAAAGTTTCCAAACGAAATATGAGCTAGTTGCGGGACAGCAATTTAATGTGGAAGCCAATGTCCTAGGAGAGCGACATGCGCGAGGCGATGAAACGAAGCCTTATTATTACTTATGACATGGTTTTAAAGATAGGAAACGTGAATTCACTCATCATCGTATCTTTCAGTGTATAGTGTTTGTGTGTATGTTCGTGACAATATTGTAAGCTGCACCGATAAGTCTACCAACATTATATTAAAAAAAAAAACGAATAATTTTGCAAGCAATGTTAAATTAAGCCTTTTACAGTCACAAAACATTAAAGGTTGTGTTCTGGATCATTCTGGAGCGGGAGACTATAAGAATGAAAGATTTTTTACAGGTCAGAGCATAAACCTAACGAAAAAACACTATATTTTTTGTGCTAATACTTGAATGTAACGTTAAAAGTATATTGTAAAGTAGTTCAAAATCACAAAAACAAATGTGTTTGAAATTTTTATGCGCAAGTGTTTGACCTTTTGGTATTATTTCAAGCTATGATTATAGTAACAAGGATGAAATAAAGCTGAAATAATATTGAAAAACGTCGAAAAACTTTTCCGCGCGCCTTTGACAGTTTGCTTTGTTTACTCCGCATGAAAGTGGCGCCATCTGCTGTCACAGTTTTGCGTTGTATTCCCTATTGTCTCACTGAAGTAAAAATGCCTTACTTCGGTACATTTATTGAGAAAATGTACTTATCTAAAATTATATTTATAGTTCACAATCATACCATGCACATCTATCAACAATTCGGCCAAAAACATTTTAAGAATGCGATGCATTTTATTTAATAAACATACTTTTGTGTAAAAAGTAATGATTTGACTACCCATTTGTAACAGCGTCCTTAAATACAATATTAAACAAGCTAACACTTACAAGTTACTTTGTCACATTGCCTTGACAAGTTTTAAACCTGTAACTTGGTCCTTGAGCTTCATCACTATGTACTTTGAGCTTTTATCGTCGACGTCTACGATTTTATCGTTTATGTTATAACATCGGTGCACGTTAACCGTTATCGTGGACAGAAATTTAAAAGCGTCTTCATTTATTTCCTTATATTTTATCTCCATATTTTATCGTAATGCCGTGGACATCCACGATAATATCGTCACGTAAGGAAATATAAAAGCGCTAAATAGGCATTGCAAAATTAGGGGAAAGTATTTATTTCTACTACAATCAATCTGCCTAGCCTTTTCTCAACTATGTTGGGGTCGGCTTCCAGTCTAACCGGATGCAGGTGAATACCAGTAATTTACATGGAGCGACTGCATATCTGACCTCCATAACCCAATAACTGGGTAACTAATACGATACCCCTTGGTAAGACTGGTTGTCAGACTTTCGGGCTTCTGACGATCCTTAACGACTCTCAAAGATCCACGAATGACAGCGGGGACCAACGGCTTAACGAACTTTCCGAGGCACGGAGGAGTCTCGGTATGTAAAGATGGTCACCGATCCACGGACCAACCGCGGCAAGAGTAGCTTAACCTGATTGATCGACCCATGCGGCTGTTTTTACTTAGCCATAAGCCCTCACTGGTATTAAGTACCCACAAGCACGTTAAACGTTATCGTGGACAGAAATAAAAAAGAGTCTTCATAATATTTCCATATATTTTACATCCCTGTGTTATCGTAATGCCGTGGACATCCACGATAATATCGTCACGTTAGGAAATATAAAACCGCTAAATAGGCATGAAAAATTATGTGAAAGTATAAATTTCTACTACATGTTATAGTATAAAGACTGGCGAACTAAAATCTAAAGAAACTTACGTCTACACCAACAAACTATTCTGCTAAAATATCTTCGCATCGCATTTATCGCTCGCGTAGACCGATTACTCTGCCGACGTCATTAATAATGCTTAAGATGTGAGCAAAACATATTTATTATGTCTCATAGCTGCACAACAGACAAGCGAACTTCTCGTTATACATCTTGATTAATATTTGTAATTATAATCGTATTGCGGAGGAGGAATTTACTCCTAGAGGGATCAATTATGGATGTAGAAACTATGTGAAAGTCATCAGTGTTTCCGCTAATGTGTAAATATCACAACTGAAATGAATTGTTGGTGATGTTCTTCAGAAAGGTCAGGTGCGTAGTACTCGCAACCGGTGTGTGTGGCGTGATGAAGCAAAAAGAGTATGTAAGGGTCGTAGCAGGTAGAGTTCTGTAGTTTCTGCCTTCCTCCATGGGAAGAAGGAATGAGTTTATGTTTGTATGTAATAATTAATTATTGTCATAATTTCTCAAAAGGAACAGTGATGTAATAATTGCTGAAAAAAAAAATGTATTTTCCTTGGAACTAATGCCGACTTTGGAGTAAATTAGAGATCTCATGTGCTACGATGCCACGACTTTTCCCACGACCGGCGAAGTCTTGGCCACAGAAGCTTCGAACAAGAAGAAAGTTTGGCCTCACGACTGGTCGTCCGACCCGTTTTGCTCAAAATTGCGGTCGGTCGCACGACTAGTCGTGGATGTGGTCAAAAGAAATCGAATTAAAAACGGTACGACACACTAACGGACTGACCGCAGTTAGGACAGCTTGAACTCTCAGGTCGTTTGATCAGAATGAGCGCTTCCAGAAGAAGGAATAAGTACGTTATTTTAATTTTGTTATTTGTATTTAGTGTTTCACGAACTGCGTCCAAATAAACGTCATTCTTTCTTTTCTTTTTTCTTTCTTTTCTTTTTTTCTTTCTTTCTTTTCTTGCATGACAAGCCTCCATGAAATATTCACCTAGGAATATCGTATTTCCACTGACTTCTTCGTTGGTCTAGTGGTCGCAAGCGCTACTGCATATGAGATACTGGGTTCGATTCCCGGGTCGAGAAAAGTGATATTGGGTTTATCCATCTGGAATTTCTCAGTACCTACCAGCCCGGAGTCAGGATTTGTCTTCTGTTCAAACTCTCAAACTCAAAGCATTTATTTCAATTACTTAAATCAATTACAGGCACTTTTGAAAGAGTCGGTCAGTTAACCCCCGTTCGCACGAGCGTAATAAAATCGCGGCGGAATTTTATAGCGCACTGGATTTTCAACTCTTGTTGTTGAGCCGAGCGTTGAGAATCCAACTTAACAATAACAGAGCACATTCTAGCGCGTCGAAAAAACACACTGTTGGATTTTGCACTCTCGGCGCTTAGCAGAGCGTTGAAAATCCAGTGCGCTATAAAATCCCGCCCCGATTTTATTACGCCCATGCGAACGGGGGTTTAGTCAGAAAGTTGAAGCTAGGTGCCCAGATGTTGGTGGCAGTAAGCTTGCCTCCTATTACATGATACCTAAACTTAGCTGGCGAAATGTGGGCTGCTGTAATTACACTCTGCCCAACCCTTCGGGGAATGCAATCTTGTTGTTATGTATTTATTTATAATAAATTCTCTATACCCGTGTTTCAGTTACCCCATTATTATTGAAAATCTTTAAGTATCTAAAACTTTGTTCGTTGTATGTTCCAATCTTTATGCTCATAATCTCTACAGCGAAGATTGAAGAAACACATTGTCTAACTTTGGACAACATTTTGACGTCTTGAATCTTGTAGAAAGTTTCACCTAACGTGATACCCCTACTGAGAAATATAACAAGAAAGCCACGCGATACTTACTTAGAATCCCTTGGTACCTACGGCCCTACGGCTTTTTAATATTAAAAAAAGATAGAAAAATTAAAAATCCGGAGTTACATGTCATGTTATAAATCGAACAGATTACGTGTGACTCCGAATTTTTAATTTGGGGTTTTTTCAAATTTCAGATAAGAATATTTTCTTGTTTCATACTTTAAAGAACATGATTTTTCAGTAGTCGGGTTTTACTTTTTGAACTTACTTTTTATTTAAATTATTTTGGGGTTATAATTTCATCATAAAGTATTTTGCAGAGCCGCTTTACATTTTTTAAAGAAGAATAGTTATATATTTTGGGTAGGTTTGGAGAGAAAATGTTAGGCTCACGTCTGAGGTGTGATATTAAAAATTAATCCCATGTATCGGGTGCATGCAAGCAAAGCCGCGAGCAACATAACTGTTGCTCGCGGCTTTGGATTTTGGGAATGTTAACACAATATATATCTTTTTGAAATATGCTAATAAAGTCCTGTCATTTGATACCCAACACGGCATCATTAAAAACAATTTTTGTTTAGTTCATGACGCTTGTATTGTTTTAGTTCAAGTCGCTTTTCGTGTTTGTATGTGTGACCGTGTTCTTCTTCCAAACTACGCAACGGATTTTGATGCGGCTCCACCATTTTTTAACAAAAAGCAGGAAGGTTTATGTGTAGGTATAAGTACTAAAAAAATAAAAAAAAATTACTAACTTCAGTTGTACACTAAAACACTTATCTAAACACTATGCAGCGTTACAACAATGTAAAAAAGAGTGTTTTCGATGAACTCTGGCACCCAAAGTAAGATTTAACTTGTGTTTAGGGCGCCAGCGTCCTCGCCTAAGATTGGAACATATCAATAGTTGTAAGACGAGGACAGTATATCACAATTAAATTACAACTTAACATACTTTCTAGCTAATGCAACTATGATGTGGCCTATTACTGTACATATGCATGGGCATATACTGTATATATATACATAGGCCACGTGTAAGTTTCAATCAATCTGCCTAGCCTTTTCCCAACTACATTGTCGTCGGCTTCCAGTCTAACTGGATGCAGCTGAATACCAGTATTTTACATGGAGCGACTGCCTATCTGACTTCCACAACCCATTAACTCACACTTCCGGGCTTTGACGATCCGTAACGACTGTCAAAGATCCACGAATGACAGCCGGGACCAACGGCTTAACGTACTTTCCGAGATACGGAGGAATCTCGGTATGTTAAGATGGTCACCCATCCACGGACCAACCCCGGCAAGCGTGGCTTAACCTGATGGATCGATCCGTGCAGCTGTTATTACTTAGCCACGAGCTCCTGATATGTAAGAGTTTGAGGGAGAGATAAATATGGTGAAAACTTGTGTATATGTGTAAGTCTGTCTACATATAATTATAAACATACTTTATATACTGGGTGTCCGAGAAAGGTGTGGCCAAAATTAAGGGTGTGGTACAGATCATCATTCTGAACAACTTTCTCCCGGGGACCAACATCGTAATCGCGAAAAAAATATCAGTCGTCCCATACATTTGTTCGAGTAGGTATTGAGGTTTTGTATGGGGTGACAGATTTTTTTTTCCATGATTACGATGTTGGTCCCCGGGAGAAAGTTGTTCAGTTTGATGGTCTGTACCACACCCTTAATTTTGGCCACACCATTCTCAGACACACTGTATATATTACTTTATTAACTACATTAGGTAATACGATCGATACCTTCAGTATTATTGTAACTCATTGTCAAGAGCCGCTTTGTGACCTCGGTTTTGCATGCATTTAGACATATACGAGTACTACATTAATACTTAGATATAACTTAGATATAGCACAGCAATCGCAATATTTTGACATTTCGCCACTATGCCCGTGCGAAGCAAGCGCGGGTCCCTACTCGCTAGTCAATAATAAAAAGTAAAAAGTAAGTTCAAAAACTAAAACCCGACTACTGAAAAATCACGCTCGCCGCGGTCGGTCTGTAACCAATTAAATTAATATTATTTAGCTCCGCGTTTACTTATTTTTAACAATTTAAACATATTTATTTACTTGAACAATATGACGTATATATACATCATTGTAATGTGCTCGTCAAGGCCTTTCTTTTGACACCAAACATGTCATTGTTATCTCAATTTAATTTTTTCGTGGTCAGAAATTTGCGTGTAAAAGTCCACCATATTAAATTTTGGGAGAATTTATATAGCCTATCCTATGTCACCCGGACCATTATTACGAATCTATTGATACCTCATTCATTAAAATCGGTGCAGTAATTTAGGCACTACGGTGGAACACACGTAAAGACATACTTATATACATACTTACATACATACATAGACTGCTAAAATCATAACCCTTCCTTTTGGCTTTGCCGTGGTCGGAAAAAAATAATTACATAGGAGAACAAAAATATTGAACTTCCAAGAAATGAGTACGATTTTCATGTTCCCCAAACAAGCCCTAAAATGTACGAAAATAATGTTTATGATTATTACATGATTGTGTCTACAAAGGTTGTAGGTAATTAGGAACTTTTTCGTTAACTGAGCGCCTTATCGTGTTAGAGACAAAAGGAAAGTTTTGGGTAAACTCTGTAACTGGCTTGTACTGTATGGAGCTATTGAGCCGTGCCTAAATGGGAACGTGAGAGAAATACATGAAATAGAAAGAAGAAAGAAATACAGAAAACAAGTTTGCGGTTAATATGACGCAAAAAAAGAATACAGTTGGGGAAAAATATGCGTCACATGCACGCAAAACGGCCATCACTCAGCATAATGCTACGACCCTATGCGAGAAAGCGCTGGTTTTCAGCGACAGCCGGCGTTGACGTGATGACGTCAACCAGTGCAGCATGCAATTAGATATAAATAAAAATAAAATAAATACGCAATACTTAATTATTCTAAATGCTTGGAGGAGCTCGTGGCTAAGTAATAACAGCCGCATGGGTCGAACCTTCAGGTTAAGCTACGCTTTCTGCGGTCGGTCCGTGGATGGGTGACCATCTTTACATACCGAAACTCCTCCGTGCTTCGGAAAGCACGTTAAGCCGATGGCCCCGGCTGTCATTCGTGGATCTTTGACAGTCGTTACCGGGTCGTCAGAAGCCCGAAAGTCTGACAACCAGTCTTACCAAGGGGTATTGTATTACCCAGTTAATGGGTTGTGGAGGTCAGTTAGGCAGTCGTTTCATGTAAAATACTGGTATTCAGCTGCATCCGGTTAGATTGGAAGTCGACCCCAACATAGTTGGGAAAAAGCTAGGCAGATTGACTTAGAATTCTAAATGCTTATATAAATATAATATTTAAAATGGCAACATTCCGTTCCATCGGCAACGACTCACCCTCCGCCGCGGTTGCCGCGCCGGCTTAAAGTGATCTGTGCGCTCAGCTGTCAGAAAATTATTTGCTTAACGTATTGACATACTGGCAAATATACTGTTTATGCTATGTTATTCGGTGACAAACAAAAGCGGCCAATCATCATTTCAGCCGAAAAACATCCACTGCTGGACAGAGGCCTCCCCCAAGCACCGCCACTTCTACCGGTTCTGTGCTTCACGCATCCAGCGGATTCCTCCGGCCTTCACAAGGTCATCGGTCCACCTTGTGGGAGGCCTTCCAACCTTACGTCCTCCGGTACGCGGTCGCCACTCCAGAATCTTTTGGCCCCATCGGTCATCAGTTCTTACTTAAATGGCAGTGGCTGCACGGAAACGTACTACCAGGATGAACATTCTCCTATATCCTAATCCACGTCATGGTCTACCCATGCGCCAAATTTCATCCAAATCCGTTCAGCCGTTTTAGCGTACGTGAACAAACAAACTGTAGTTGGTTTCAGGGTTCTAGACAGCATTTTTGTAAATTAATTGTTAGAACAAAAGTGCGTTCTCATATTATTACTTATCGATCGACTGTTGGATAATATTATTGGGCTGTTACTTAGATGTGTGCTGTATAAATAAAAAACACCCCAATAACATCCATATTACTTCAACCAGTAAATATATAAAGATTTAAGCGTAATGTCCGCCATTTTCCCCATTTACTGACATACGGCTTTCCCTCCAATGTTTCCTTCGCTATTTGAAAGTGATAAATATCCTTACTGCGCCGAGGAACGCTACGGGAATCAAATACGCTAGTATCACGGTTTGGAACGGCGGTTTAGATTCGACTATCTGTCTAATGACAAAAGAATACCTAGTGCGTTTTATGTGGCTTTCAAGAACTAGGTAATACTGTGGTATGCCAAGTTTCCGACGCTAATCTTGTACAAAACTGATTAATGGAATAAAAACATTCTGTGAACATTTTATCTGTTTTTTATTGCTACTATGGAATATAATGCGTTTTGGTAAAATTCGTTTTGAATTAAAAAAAAAACAAGTTTGTCTTGTAAATTATCAAAATATTCGAACGTTTATCATTTTTCCTTTTCGGTCAGAATCGATTTTATTTTAAATGCCTGCGACACAGTGACATCATCACACCTAAACATTTCTTTTCTACCCTTCAAACTTCTTATTACAGCAAAATTGTACGCCATTTTATATCTCCCCAATTTGGAACAGAACAGAAGCCTAAAATTATCTTCCATTCTCTCAAAACTGGAACTATGCAGAGATGCCGTTGCAATTTAAAAGCAAAAGCTTCCAATTTTGAAAATAAACGAACGAACAAACGGCTGCTTATTTTTAAATTGGAACTACACGACGGTGCAGAAAGGAAAGATTCTGAAAATATATAGTCAACAAAGGAGATAGTAAGTACCTATACCGGCAGCTAACTGAACTTCTTTTCATTGTCTACGTATCTATGTTTTGTGAGTACCGAGTAATCAAGTCTTTGATATCGTTCCTCGTGATGTATCGAGTAGTCAAGTCTTTGATATCGCTCCTCGTGACTTTGTTGTATGTTTCATCTACTGCCTAATTGCGTAAAACACTCCCAGGGAAATCGGTTTCGTTTTTTGCATCGTTTATCTGTATTTACAATATCCAAATCAACGCATTGAATGTCATCGAACTGTCAAAATGACAGCGACTGTCACTAAACTTTCTTGCTGACATTACCAGTAACATGTCTTCTTGCCTAAATTACGTTTATCTACGGCACAAAATTACGCAATTTGTCTTCTCAAGTTTGTGCCAATAAGTCGCTTTGCTTTTGTTTTATAAAAGATGAAAAGGCTGAGATTCTGCGTGATTGTAAGGATTTTTGTTTCATCTGCCTTGTGAAAAGATTGGTAGATATAATTTTCTTCGTGACTGCCAGTGTCAAACAATGTTTTAGACACGGACTTTTGTTTGTCTTGTGGACAGCTGTAACCAATATATTATTGACAAGCTAACTTAGCGTATAGATGTTTTTATGAACTTAATTAATGAGATTGATTACTTATCTGTCTATATAAATAATAAAAAACTTTTTTACAAAAAAATACAACCGACTTCCAAAAACAACACTACAAAGTGAAAAATAACTTTAATTTCGGAAGTCGGTGTCTAGTTAAATGTATTTTCGTTTTTTGCCACCGACTTCCGAAATTAAAGTTATTTTTCACTTTATAGTGTTGTTTTTGGAAGTCGGTTGTATTTTTTTGTAAAAACGTTTTTATTTTTCACTTTTTAGTTGTTATACCTACCCCACACAAATTCTAATACCACTACCTGCAAAACAAACTAGAACATCATCCATATAAAACTGGGGAAAAAATAGGTATTATTGAAGCTAACTCAAAAACTACCAAAGCAATATGGGACCAACTATTATGTATACCCTCTCGAATAAAACAAAAAAAATCCAAATCGGTCTAGCCATCTTCGAGTAATCGGGGAACATACATTTCCGACGAATTGAGAACCTCCTCCTTTTTGAAGTCGGTTAAAAAGAGAAGTCCTGACTGACTGACTGATTACCAAACTCAAACCCTTGGACCTAGAAAGCTGAAATTTTGCACAGAGGTTTCCTTTATAATGTTGACAAGGAATAAGGAAGAAAATCTCGGTAGTATATTCCCGTGGAATATTTTCCGACATACACGCGGGCGAAGCCGCTGGCAAAAGCTAGTTAATAATAATTACCCTGTAACACACTCATGTTATAAGTGCTATTTGGTTTGGTGCATTGCTGAACGTAGATTCTTATAGGAAAGAATAGGCAACAAATAGGAACAACGTCTTCTTTTTCACCAATATTTATTTATTTATTTTGAGTTTTTGAGTACACAGTGAACTCCCTCCATTTAGACGAGTTTGGTGTAGATAAATGTACTGAACAGCAGATTTTTTTTCGCGATTTCATAGTTAGTCCCGTAGTGAAAGTCGTTCATATTCATGATTAGAACACCCTGTGAAAATTTGCGCACTACTTAAAAAAATATCCTTTAGACAACCATGCTATTTTTTACCACAGTATTATGGCTCCTATTCTCCGAGCAGCAAATCAGTTTCTCGTCTAACAAGATGCATCTGAACATCTGTATTTCAGCCAACAGCTTCATCCTTGTAAGCAACACTTGTTTCTACCGTAACCTAGCAATTCTACCATTCCATTGCATTCGGAATACAATTATTTAAACCCATTTATTTCTCTCAGTTGACTCTAACTACTATTGCAGAAGATAAGTGGCTAGCCATAGTAGCAATAAATGGCTCCCGTCTTCTGCAATGTAATCAGTCTTTGTAAACATTCTGTTGTTGAATGGAATTGTGCAATTCAATGTTTTGAGTTTGTAGAACTGTTTTTACCGCGTTTTTGACACGTTTGTACGCACCGAGCATACAAACAGGTCGTTTTACGAGCTGCATTTCAGCGAGCTAGTTATCGTAGACTTTTGACATTCATTTTTAAAGTGTTCTTTTTATGTTGAGCCAATTTACTGCCATGCTTTTAAGGAAGTTTGTGTGTAGTGTTTTAGAAAAGACTTAAAATATCGGTTAGTTATGCGCAATCAACGAAAACTGATCTAAGTGGTGAATTATTTTGGACAGTTTTCAAGACATCACACACAGCTTATTAGTGTTCAAATTGCTCGATCTATATTTTAAATTAAGATTTGTGATTTAAGATTATTATTTGGGACTAGCTGATGCAATACACGTTGCCCTGTCCAAATTTTAATTCCCACAGAAAAAAGCACTTTCAGTTTTTTTTTTTAATTTTCAGATACTCCGGACAATATTTTTTTTTTTTTATTATCGAACACTGGATTCGGACTATTAAGAGCATTTAAATCGGTACAGCCGTTCTCAAGTGACGGGCTTACCAACGAATAGCATGTTTTTTAGGGTTCCGTAGTCCTCTTATAGTTTTGCCATGTAAAATAAAATCTTGAAAAAAACAAATTGTGAGGTACCCTACAATTTTTTTTGCACCTTGCACGTAAAGTGGGGATGATATTTTTATACTCGTCTCTCCCATAGTGTGGGGTATCGTAATATTAAGCTTGAAAATGCTAATTTTTGTTAGAGATTATGGGAGAACATCTTTATCAACTACAATGTTAAGTTTGTTCTTGGGATAAATTCATCCCAACTACGGAACCCTTCATTGTGCGTGGACCGACACGCACTTGGCCGGTTTTTTATTTATATTTCGGTTGCGGTTTTATCCGCGATGATTGAGTTTAAAAACAAATGAAAAAAAAAAGTAAAAAATTAAAAAGTTTATTTGTCACATATGAGAGCATTCATAAGAATTTGGTACATACATACATTATTTATTTATTTTTGCTTTAGGTAATGAAACTGATCCCAAACTAAGCCAGGGCTTGTATTTTGGAAATCAGTCTTCAAACATGAGCATTACAGGGAGATTGTGCCAACGTGAATGTCGTGACATAAATTATTGATATTAGGTACAGCATATTAGTTTGTTACTGGTGAGTACAGGTGCGAGTGTGCGTTTACGTGTGTTTGTGTGTGGGTGTGTATGAGGGTGTTGTGTGTGTGGTGTGGTGAGTTGTCAGTGTATGTTATTGTTAAAAGATATTATGCGATGTGTGCAAGTAAGTCTTCGGTACTTTGATAGTCTAGTTGCTGGAGCCAGCCAGCAACAATTTTTTTTTAACTCTGTGTCTGTGTGTGTATGTGTGTGTGTGTGTGGAAATGAGTTCGCTTCCGAATCGTGTGTGAACACTTGAGTAAGGTTCAAAGTGAAGTTTTCAGAGTTCCAGTGCTGCCACGATCTTTTTTGTTTTCGACTAGAAACAAACCACTTCAGCACACGTTATTAAACCTCAGAACATGATGCTCCACAGCGCTGTAACCACAACTCCGCAAGACTAATAAAGCTGTAGTACTTGCAACTAATTTAATCTAGCCCAAGTTCAGCTGAATATATTACTAAAATCTGAAATCTCTCTTCCTGACAATGTTTGCCTTACCATTGTTTGAACTGCTAGCCATATTTAATAGAATGTATGCACTTTCTGATCTTTAATGAACTTTATTTACTTACTTAAAAGTCTCAAGAACCTATTTTTAAAATGAGCTTCTTTAATAGAATGTATGCACTTTCTGATCTTTAATGAACTTTATTTACTTACTTAAAAGTCTCAAGAACTTATATTTAAAATTAGCTTCTTTAATAGAATGTATGCACTTTCTGATCTTTAATAAACTTTATTTACTTACTTAAAAGTCTCAAGAACTTATATTTAAAATTAGCTTCTTTAATAGAATGTATGCACTTTCTGATCTTTAATAAACTTTATTTACTTACTTAAAAGTCTCAAGAACTTATATTTAAAATTAGCTTCTGCCCGCGGCTTCGCCCGCGTGGATGTTGGATTTCATGGGCTTTATTTTTTTGCGCAGAACCCTATTTCTTTTTCTAAATTATAAGTAACCTAAGTTACTCCTTATAACATCAGCTATCTGTCAATGAAAATTCCATCAAAATCGGTCCAGTCGTTTCGGAGATTAGCCGGAACAAACAGACAGAGAAAATTTGATAACGTGTTTTTTTGTTACAAGTACTTATCGTATACAAAGTCTATATCTATTCATGGACGAAATCTCTTAAGGAGTTATTGTACTCATCATTATGAACAACTTTTACTATAGGTCTAAACCTGAAATCGCGAAAAAAAACTAGCTGTTCCCTACATTTTGACGAGTTTATATGCGAACATAACTGTAAGCAAGAGAATTTAGTTAAAATCAATTATTTTGACATTACAAACAGACATTTCAACTTTATTTAATTGCATAGATTTTAGAAAAATATTCCCATGACGAATTAGTGATTTCAGACTTTTCTCTCGTGAAAATAAAATTGATTTATTCTCGGAATGTCTATTCCAGTATTTCTGGCAAGAAAACCTCACGTCATGCCCTAGTTTACATGACATGCTATGAGATTTATTGCAATTAACAACATTTGTTACAAAGAACAATGGTTGCAATGTACCTACGTAAATTTTTGGCTCTATCAAGAATTCATCAGTTACTGTAGCCCGCGAAATTAAAAATTCTTAGTTTTTTGCGCTAAAAGAAGCGCTATTTTACGTTGTATGTTGATTAATATTCTTTTCATGGCGCTATAATGATCACTACATATTATAAAACAAAGTCTCCCGCCGCGTTTGTCTGTCTGTATGTATGTTTTCAACGGATTTTCATGCGGTTTTCATCTATCAACAGAGTGATTTCTGAGGAAGGTACTGGTGTATAATTCGTTGAAGATGTCGGAAAAAATCAAGCCGTCTGGGAGCTTTCACCAAAAATGCTGCCTAATCCGTTTGAGATATAACAAAACAATGTATGGTGGGATTGTGTCTCTTTTGTTGATCTACAAAAAAGTCCGCAATGCCATATGTCTATCTTTTAAGGAGGCTTACTATACTCATTCAAACTTCAAAAAAAATTATTACATATAATGTGGTATTTGCAAAAGCTATTTAGACTATACAGTCTTAATCATTATTCAATTAAATACGTCAATTACCTTAAGTATTTCATACACATTATAATAGCCCTTTATACCATACAATTTAAATGAATATCTTAGGAGTTATCGTTAATTAAAAACTACGAGCGAGAAAATAAATTCAAGCGGTCTCGGACCAACGCGACGCGACGACGCGACGGGACTCGCGAAAAATGTAGGCCTGATTCTAATATTTATTTATTTATTATTTATTTATCTATTTTAATATGCTTTACAACCCGCGCGAAGCCGGGACGGGTCGATAGTAAATTAATAAATTGCACTAATATTATAAAGGCAAAAGTTTGAGTATGTGTGTGTGTGTGTGTTTGTATGATTGTTACATCTTCACGCTCAAACGGTTGGACCGATTTGGATGAAATTTGGATTTTGGATTTGGTATGTAGATAGCTTATACCCTGGTTTAATACATAAGCTACTTTTTATCTCATCTACGCGGATGAAACCGCGGGGTGCAGCTAGTAAATCATAATTATATAAAAAATCAATAATATAATAATTTCGCGGGCAAAATTTATAGAATCCTTATATACCTTAGGATAAAACTTTGACCTATTTACACAAGAAGGGGACGCAGCCTAAGTGGTACATCACAGCTTTGCTGAATACAAATCATTTGGACCACTATCTTGACAATAATTATTGTTAATTTAATAATTATATGTTCGAACCGTTTGAGGTTGAAACACTAGGGCCATGGGGTCCGAGAGGCCTCCTAGTTTTTCGGGACATCGCCAAGCGGTTGGTCGACTCTAAATGTGACCAAAGGGCTGGCCTATTTTTTGGCCAAAGAATTAGCATTGCCATACAACGTGGCAATGCTGCCAGCCTTTTGCGCACTTTTCCTGTCGACAGCGATGCTGACAAATTTTTTGATGCCCTATGATTATTTTCCCTCCTCCCTTCCTTCCCTCAAAATTGTGTTCGATGACATTGCATTGAACAAATGATATTATTTTATTAGAAAGAAAGAAAGAAAAATATTTTATTTGGGACACGCACAGGAAATACAGTTAAAAAAGAGCAAATAAAAGTAACAAAATAAACATTAAAAAGCAAAAAAACAAAAAAAAGAAATCAGAATAAAAAAAAAAAAAGAGATCTGTGCGAGGCCAAAAAGGCTCCCATCTCAGCATAAAGCTGCGATATTTAAAAAATAAATACCGCAACGCTGGTATTCTGATAGGGCCTGAGTGATGCCACGGACATACCCACGGATATCAATTAAAAATAGCAAGGGGAATAAAATCAAATAAAATAAAATACAAATACTAGAATACTTGAAAAGAAAAAAACAAAAACCGTCAATAAGGTGTAAAGATCGACTCACGCTTGACGCCCGACGGTCCAACCTCACTTGTCTATGCTATAGACTATTGTCTATATTTATGACAAGCGATGAGACCATGCATGAGACGCGGGCGCAGGCGACTGGCTGTCAATGTGCATTAATGTAAAAAAGGAAGTAAAGTCACACAAATCAACAAAGAGTGAATAATAAATACGACAAGAAAATGGTGCAAATAAATAATATAAAGTATTGTTGTGTGTATAACTGAATGTGTTGTGTTGTGTAAGTCGGAAGAAAAAAGAAAAATAATCAATCACCGAGTGAATAGAAGTTATTAATAGATAGTTTCTTTCTTTCTAGATGCAGAGACAGCTGTCCAGATGAACTCTATGGCTCCCAACTCCAGGGGCTGACAAGATGACGTCGGCTGGTCTTTTGGTCTTCTGTTCAGTGCTCACAAGGACGCTATGCGTTATTGCTCCACAGATACCAGGTATCTTTCTTCTGCCTTTTGTCGGTAAAGATTTTGCGACAGGGATTGAAAGGGGTTCTTAATAATTCGCACTGGGGCGACTAGGGCATGTGGGGCATCATATGAACGAACGCTGTTTGCACATTCTCAAACATTTTGTTTTTTTTTGAACGCACAGTTTTCGACTTTTGATGAAAAATTAAAAAAAAAATACCGTTTCCCCCCTTATCTCCGAAGTTTGCATAGAGAAAAATCTGAAATTATTCTATATGATAGAAGTTTATGTAAAGAAGTTAGTGGCTAAGTAATAACAGCAGGACGGGTCGATCCACCAGGTTAAGCTACGCTTGCCGGGGTTAGCCCGTGGACGGGTGACCATCTTTACATACCGAGACTCCTCCGTGCCTCGGAAAGCACGCTAAGCCGTTGGTCCTGGCTGTCATTGGTGGATCTTTGACAGTCGTTATGGGCCGTCAGAAGCCCAAAAGCCTGACAACCAGTCTTACCAAGGGGTATTGTATTACCCAGTTACTGGGTTGTGGAGGTCAGATAGGCAGTCGCTCCATATAAAATACTGGTATTCAGCTGCATCCGGTTAGACTGGAAGCCGACCCCAACATAGTTGGCAAAAGGCTAGGCAGGCAGATTGAGAAGTTTATACAAAGATTACAGGAAAAATAAAACGATGTCTTTTTATCACACTTTTTCAGAAATTGGAACGGAACCCTCGGTGCCGAGTCCGACTCGCTCTTGACCGGTTTTTTTTACTGCGTTGACTCAGAAGCTTCATTTTTTTAGAGCTCCAAGGGACCATAGACCTATGTACTTGATATTAATTTCAACTTGATACTTCCACGCGTTCCTGATAAAAAGGGTATTGACAGACTGACAGACAGACAGACGGACAAGGAAGTGATCTTATAAGGGTTCCGTTTTTTTTTCTTTTGAGGTACGGAATATGAGCATTGATAACGCAATATGCTCGCTCCGATCATCACCTGCAGTTTTTTCAGTTATTTTTCCTCTGATTTTTTATTACTGTCAAAGTGATCTTTAGTGTCATTACAATAAGGTTGCTGGCACTGGCAAGTTTGTCAAAATCACAGTGATCTTTATTTTTATTACAAGGTTGCAGGTACCCAAAAGCTGCTGTTAGAGCTTAAATAACCATGAAAAGGCGGTAAGCAAACGAATCTTTGTAGGCCAATTGCAACTCCTTATACAGAAAAAGCCAGTCTAACTTGGTTTTCTCACGATATTTTTGTTCATTGGACCGTTTAAACTCATACTTGATTAACCAATCCAAGCACAAATCTCTTTTCAATTTCAACCTCGCGTTAATCCTGATCTCATTCATGCTAAATAGCATTCTGAAATTTATTCTAGACTAGCTGTGCCCCACGACTTCGTTCGCGAATAAAACTCCCTCGTTCTCCGACCCGCCGCTTTGCATCGCCCGCCCGCGCTATTACTTCGTTTTTGCTTAGCGTTTTTTCAGACTTTTTTTTTCATTTTGCGCAGCTCCTGAGGGTCGTAGCGTGATGTTAGATAGCCACCATCCTCGAAAATTGGGCTACCAAAGGCAAAAAAAAAAAATTCAAATCCGACTTTTTGTTCACAATTTCTTGGGTTTTATTTTTTACGCGGAGCCCTAATTCTTTTCCAAAATAAAAGTAGCCTAAGTTACTCCTTATAACATCAGTGCCAGTGAAAGTCCCGTCAAAATCGGTTCAGCCGTTTCGGAGAATAACCGGAACAAACAGACAGACAAACCGACCGCCAGAAAGATAAAATTTTTTAAAATTGTATTTTTGTTTTAAGTATACTTTCATATGCATTTAGTTAAAAGCCGTTATTATGACATTACAAACTGACACTTCAATTTTATTTACTTCTATACATTGTTTTAATACACTCCCAAATTACAACAAGCGTTTCACAGGCATCCAAAACAAATGAACACATTTATCTTGAAATTAGAACCATATCCTGTTTTTTTCCGCACTCAATACGGCAAAGATTTACTAGCCTAAAACTATACGTCACATACCTCAAATAAAATATCCATGAACTCCATACCCCATAGAATTTCCATACCTATCAAATGTTCATGCAACACAATGGTTTGTAGAACCTCCTCCAAAAATATTTACTTCTGGTTATCACGATATTTCGCCTTCGATTGGTATTGTAATGGCAATTGCTTGGTCCGTGTCTGACATGTTTTTTGGTCGTTTCAGTGAAAAAATTCCGTGAGAACACGGTTGTAGGATTTTTTAGGGTTCTGTTACAAAACGAAAGGGATTTGTAGATTTTTTTGGGATTTGTGACATTCGGAACTGAAAGACGTTTTGTAGTAAGTATCTTCTTTGGGATAATATGTACAAGCAAAATACTTAAGCTTTATGTTACAACATAAGTATTAGCCCCTTTATTTATAAAATGTTCCTAAAAGTTAAGAAAATTTATAGTCGCTAATTATTACTTAACGTTTATAAATAAACCCGCTAATGGTTGGCTTCTAGTTTAACAAAGATTGAATAATAATATTACACTTGGAGTGACTTTTAGAGCGCTTTCAATTTAGACGTTTCGTGTCGGACCGCTGCGCTGCGTGCCGAAGCGGTGCGTTTGTCGTATTGCGCTTGGACGGTCGTTTGTTTTCACATAAAGCGCGCGGTGCGGCAACAGTGCAGCGTCGATTCCGCGAACGCTCGACGACAGGACGGCAACGTTGCAACTCCACGTGTATGAAAACAAACCACAGTCCGTGCGCAATACGACAAACGCATCGCTTCGGCACCGCAGCGGTCCGACACGAAACGTCTAAATTAAAAGCGCCCTTACGTGACTTTTACTACCCAGTAACTACGTCATAGAATTTGGCCTTTTGACCTTAATGGTTGTCATAGGCATTCGTTTAAGGACGCTGTTACAAATGGGTAGTCAAATCATTACTTTTTTACATAAAAGTATGTTAATTACATAAAATATATTTTTAATTCAGAAGCGTATCGCACATCTATCAACGATTCGGCCAAAAAACAATTTAAGAAGCAAAGCATTTTATTTAATAAACATACTTTTGTGTAAAAAAGTAATGATTTGACTACCCATTTGTAACAGCGTCCTTAAGAACAAAACAAAAACCATATATGTAGGAATGTATGTATTCAAGACATTGAGGAGTCGATATTAAATCGTCATCCATCTGAGTCTTCAGATGGATGACGATTTAATATCGACTCTGTTAAGTGACAAACACGTGCACGGACTGTACATGCCTAATCAAATATGTGTAGTTCTTTCCACAAAAGACCATTTCAGACACTAACCTACATGGTCTTCACATGATCTGACCAAGATTATCTCTAGACTTTATAAAAGAGACTGAGACCTGTGAGTTTGCTTCGGTCTTTCTTCTCAGAGTAGTTGGATAGGAATTCATAGGAAACACCGAACTTACCGGGTTTTAAAATATTATTGTTATTTTTGACGTGTAAAAGTGTTTGTACAAACTACAAACCTACTTACAAAAATAAAATAATTTATCACTAGCGAGGAGCTTGTGGCTAAGTAATAACAGCCGCACGGGTCGATCCATCAGGTTAAGCTACGCTTGGGGGTTGGTCAGTGGATGGGTGACCATCTTTACATACCGAGACTCCTCCGTGCCTCGGAAAGCACGTTAAGCCGTTGGTCCCGGCTGTCATTCGTGAATCTTTGACAGTCGTTACGAGTCGTCAGAAGCCCGAAAGTCTGACAACCAGTCTTACCAAGGGGTATCGTAGTACCCAGTTACTGGGTTGTGGAGGTTAGATAGGCAGTAGCTCCATGTAAAATACTGGTATTCAGCTGCATCCGGTTAGACTGGAAGCCGAGCCCAACATAGTTGGGAAAAGGCTAGGCAGATTGATTAGCGTCGCGATTAGTGACTGAACCAGACATTTTAAAGTCATGAGTTCGTGACCCTCGAAAGTTATTACGAGTATCTATTTTCCAAGTAAATACTACCTAAATTTTCTATCTGAATAAAACTTATTATCTGTCCACCATTGTTCTGTAATTAGCTTTTCTGTTTGTAGTTACCTTCGCTGAAATTATTACCTATCTCATAAATTCCTTGGTCCACAGACAGTTTGCCCAGATTTATTACAAGCCTTATTTTATTATTTATTGCTTAGCAACTAAGATTTTCTTGTTTTTTTTTTTTTCTTCGTTCTGGACGAGATTGGTAGCCACAGAGTAGTGAAGAAATAGATACTTATTCTTAAAGGTTTATGCCTAAAATGATTGATGGACCGATAGTCAGTTTTTAGAACTCAAAAAAGCATTTAATTTGGATACTAACAAACCGTAACATTTATTAATAAGGGGATACATCGATAATTTTGTGTTTTAAAAAAATAAAAACTTTTTTACAAAAAAATACAACCGACTTCCAAAAACAACACTACAAAATGAAAAATAACTTTAATTTCGGAAGTCGGTGTCTAGTTAATGTATTTTCGTTTTTTGCCACCGACTTCCGAAATTAAAGTTATTTTTCACTTTGTAGTGTTGTTCTTGGAAGTCGATTGTATTTTTTTGTAAAAAAGTTTTTATTTTTCACTTTTTAGTTGTGTACCTACCCCACACAAATTCTAATACCACTATCTGCAAAACAAACTAGAACATCATCCATATAAAAGTGGGGAAAAAATACGTATTATTGAAGCTAACTCAAAAACTACCAAAGCAAAGTTAATCAATTCTATAGGGGACCAACTGTGATGTATACCCTCTCGAATAAAACAAAAAAAAATCCAAATCGCTCCAGCCATCTTCGAGTAATCGGGGAACATACATAAAAAAAAAATTAAAAAAAAAAGGTTCCGGCGAATTGAGAACCTCCTCCTTTTTGAAGTCGGTTAAAAATTCCGATAAAACGAAATATATTATGGTTAAATCATTTGGATTTTCCATATGTGTTATTTGAATATATTGTCCACTGTTGTACTAAAACCGAAACATGAATACTTGAAATTTTTTAAATAAAAAAAATCAGTTCCCTATTGTGCAGTAAAATTTGCTATAAATCGAAGGTATTTGAAATATTAAGAACTTACTAAGCTAAAAATTTATTAAAGTAGCATTTTGTCATAAATACAGATGTTTAGATCCGGTGCGCGTGAGAGTGTTCTATCTCTCTCGCGTCAAACTAGACAGCCATAACGACACACCGAGCTAAACCACGCTTCGATTTGTATCCTCTTAAAGCCGATATTGATGTTAAAATGTAAATTCAAGATGATAACTGCGAAAATTTTCAAATTTTTCACCATGGTATCATTTTCGTAGTTTTCGAGGGTGTTAAAGTCGATCGTAAGGTCAAAATGTAAATCCAAGATGGCGGCTGCAAAATGTTTGTTTTTGTTTTAAATCATACTCGAGAAGGAACTTCGTCCCTGACGGGAGAGCCCCGACCGCGCACGTTTTTTTATTTCTTCTGTAGTTGCGACGTATTCCGTTTAACAAAAACAGCGAAGTGATCAGTTTCGCTACAAAATAAAAGGGAACAGACATCTCTATCCTTCTAAACGCTCTGCGGATTAAACTAGGGAGAAGGATTTATACCTTGTTTATTTATTGTCTCAGAGATCAGCAATATTGGAAGTGATTCATATTATGATATAAAATTCAAAATAATAATATAATAATTATGATATTAAATAACTTTGACTTGACCGACACTTGTCTTGACCTTGTTGAATCATTAATAACTGCGTTGATTGAGTAGTGACGCCTCCCTCTCAACCCAACAGTGAGAACAAGAAAAGAAACGCCATGGAGTGAGAAATAGATGAGTCTTAAAACTCAGTCTGCCGCGCCGCTGCCATGGAGTTTCAAGACTCTTGCATGCCACGGCGTAAAACAAAGTTCTTAAAACAATTATGGGCTCGTTAAAAAAGTAAATATAATTTTTATTTGCTTGATGATGAGTTGAGGCACGCGATAGTTCTGAATGGCTTTAAACATTAAGATAACACATAAAGAATTAAAATATTATAATAATAAAACATTAGATTAGTCTCAGAACTATGCGATATGAAATTGAAAATTGCTTTTATGGTCTAGTTGAAAAAATAACTAAGTAGCTATATAAATAAAATAATACATACTCAAAATAATCCTGAAATAAAATACCTAAATAAACTTGTAATACGACTTAAAAGATTTATTCAAATAAATAATTTATAAGTCGTCTCAAATCCCAATACTAACACACGCATGAATTCTCATAATATATTTTGCTAAATCGTTTAATCTTTCAAAATATATCGCATTGTTAACACTTTTATGATCTGAAAATAAATTTGCTCTTTTTAGTAATGTCGCAGAAATTATGAGTATAAACGTTATTCTTTCTTTATTTTCTTTCTTAAGTGCCAGTCTTTGAGCTACAAACTTAGTAATTTAGGAAAAGGTCAAATAGAAAATATATAAAATTGTTAGTATCAGTCTACAATTCACCACGGGGGCCCAGTATCTGTTAAATTTTTAGTTTCGGGACATGGCGGTTTCTTGACGATGTTATTCTTTACTGTGAGACATTGGCCTCATAATTAAAAAGCAGACCAGCTAATCTCAAGGCCACTAGGACAGTTGATAATAGACTTATGCCCATTTTCATTAACTCTAGGCGACACTTAAATGTAATGCCTACTATCGTTTAATTTTCAATTCTCGACACTAAGCCGAACGTGGTCTGATCGATTTGGAGTGGCGGTTAATCCTACCGTGTCAGGCTATCATTGTAGGGAGCCCCCACAGTATGAGAAAGCTGAATGACTTAACTGTGCCACCTGTAATATTTGACAACGCAGTCATCCCGTTTAGCTCCAATGTTAAGGATCTGGGTCTGCATAACGACACTTGTCTTGACTGGCGAAAGCAGGTCACGACTGTAAGTAAGAAAGTCACCGGAACGTTGAGGTCGCTCTATCGGTTGAAAAACCTTCTTCCATCACACATAAAGGCCATGCTTGTACAGTCCCTAATTTTTCCCATAATAGACTATGGTGATGTGTGTTATTATGACCTGAATGCAGATCTCCTCAATAAACTTGATCGCCTTCTAAATAACTGCATTCGATTCGTCTTCAATCTTCGTAAGTATGATCATGTGTCTGCGCACCGATTGCTTTTAAAATGGTTACCCATACGTCAGCGCAGAGAGCTGAGGGCTCTGTCTATGTTGTATTCCATACTAAATAATCCTACTTCTCCTTCTTATCTGACTTCCCATGTTCAATACTTGTGCTCTGCCCATAGTAGAAATTTTTGTTCAACCAACAATCGTCTTCTACGATATCCTTCTCACCGCTCTGGTTTTATTCATTATTCTTTCTTTGTCCAGGCGGTATTTCTTTGGAATGCGCTCCCTCTGAAGATCAGGATGGCAACCAGTCAGCTATCGTTCAAAGTGAAGGCACGCGAACATATTCGTATAAAGTTGGCAGAATTATCTCAGCGCTGATTTGCTGGATTCATTTTCTCCTCTACCTATCGTTATTTCTCCTGACAAATTTTATTCTGTTTATATTTATGTATATAATAGGTCTTTACCTATGAAATTGCCGTTTTGTATGAAAAAATTTAAACGATTTTTTTTCATGCATTTTTTATATGTATTAATCGAAGTAATCACCCATGCAATCAATGCATCTTTGCCAACGCAGTGGCAGTTTATTGATGCCCTTCTTAAAGAAATCAGCTGGACGGGAGGCAACAAATTCTTCAAAGGCATTTTGTACTGCCTCTCGGGTATTGAATTTTTTTCCCGCCAAGAAGTTATCCAAATTCTGGAAAAAGTAGTAGTCTGTAGGCGCAAGGTCTGGTGAGTAGGGCGGATGTCGGAGAGCTTCCAACCCCAGTTCTTGCAACTTGGAGACCGTATGCTGTGTAGTATGAGGTCACGCGTTGTCGTGCAGGAGCAGCGGAGACGAGCGATTGACCAATGCTGGTTGGAGATGTGCCAGCTTCTCCATCATTGTGTTCAGTTCTTCACAGTACACATCTGAAGTAATGCTCACCCCGTTTGGTAAGAAGCTGTGATGAATCACACCGGCGCTAGACCACCAAACAGTGACCATCACTTTTCTAGGGGTAAGTTTTCGTTTAGGGCATTGTTAAGGTGCTGAACCAGGATCCAACGAACTTGCTGAGCGCTTGCGGTTATCAAACAGAATCCATTTTTCATCGCAGGTAACAATGCGGTTCAAAATTCCTTCATTTGTGTGTCTGTTGAGCAGTGCAAGGCACGTCTCGACGCGTACTTCGCGCTGGCGATCATTGAGTTCGTGGGGCACCCATTTGTCAAGCTTTTTTACCTTGCCAATTTGACGCAAATGGACCAATATTGTTTTGACGCTAACGTCGAAAGCTGCTGCTAATTCAGCCGTAGATTGTGTATCATCAGCTTCCACAATCGCCTTTAATTCGTCATTGTCGACCAAAGTCTTCGGACGACCGCGAGGTTCATTTTTCAGGTCAAAATTTCCAGAACGGAAGCGAGCAAACCAATAACAAGTGGTGCGTTGGTTTGTAGTGTTTGCTCCGTAAACGTCGTTGATGTTGCGTGCCGCTTGTGCCGCGTTGCTGCCACGACGGTACTCATATTCCATAATTACTCGAATTTTTAACGTATCCATGATGACGAAAAAGATTGAAATGCGATGAAAATGTAACACTAATCAATAAACAAATGACTACTTTTGGAAAAAAAAATCCATGTTTTTAAAATAAAATTAATTTGAAATTAGAATTCTTAGCCAAACAAAAATTATTTTGATTCGAAATGGCCAGTACTGCAGAACGGCAATTTCATAGGTAAAGACCAATATGTATTTATTTATTAGTATTTATTCTTTTTCGAGTCATCTATCCCTTATGCTGCACCTGCCATGTTTTCTCTCTGCATCACCCTAAGGTTGACTGGTAGAAAATGCCTCTGGCATTAAGTCCGCCTTTGTACAGTATTTTTTTTACTTGTGCATAAAGTTTTAATAAATAAACGTTGAAAATCCAACAGTTTTTTTTCTTTTCAACAAATGTAAAACTGACAGACTGGACACATTATCCACATTTTCCTTAAACAATCAATCTGCCTAGCCTTTTTCCAATTACACACGGAGGAGTCTCGGTATGTAAAGATGGTCACCCATCCACGGACTGACCCCAGCAAGCGTAGCTTTACCTGATGGATCGACCCGTGCGGCTATTATTACTTAGCCACGAGCTCCTCCACACATTTTCCTTAAACAGCTTCCCAAATAGGTACCACTGGGTACCACTTATAAAACGCCACCAACGGCACCACATTTTACCTTTTTCGCAAAACCTTCTTGAGCATTAAGTACAAGTCTTGGCAGCGGTCACATTTCTGCTCCAGTACTTACTAAACTGTATTATGGTAGCTCCTAATTTTACCCTCAATGTGCCCCAGACTTTCTTCGGGGGAAAAGTCACCCTAATTAGTAATTAGCCGGATTTCTTTTAAGCTTTCAACGTTTTACTCCCTTAATTTGTGATCTTTCTAAGGAAAATTTTTCGTGTTGCCTTTGCTGGTAAATATTGTCCAATTTGGAAGCTTTGTTTAGGCAATTTGGTCTGTTGTAGATAAGACTTAAGTTGAAGGAAAGTGTTTTTGGAATTTTGGATTCAGATGTCGAGAAAACAATTAGTTTTGAAAGCTCGTTGCTAAGTAATAACAGCCGCACGGGTCAAACCATCAGATTAAGCTACACTTGGGGTTGGTCCGTGGATGGTTGACCATCTTTACATACCGAAACTCCTCCGTGCCCCGGAAAGCACGTTAAGCCGTTGGTCCCGGCTGTCATTCGTGGATCTTTGACAGTCGTTACGGGTCGTCAGAAGCCCGAACGTCTGACAACCAGTCTTACCAAGGGCTATCATATTACTCAGTAACTGGGTTGTGGAGGTCAGATAGGCAGTCGCTCCATGTAAAATACTGATATTCAGCTGCATCCGATTAGACTGGACGCCGACCCCAACATGGTTGGGAAAAGGCTAGGCAGATTGATGTCGAGAAAACACTTAGTTTGTAAGCGTTTTCCATAAAGGATTGAGTTTTTAACAATCGTTTTAATTAATTATATGAAATTATTATCATAAACAAAACATTAAAATATGAGATTGATAATAAACTAGAGCCTATCGAAATTTAGGCATTGATTTAATCTTTCAGTAGTATTTTATGACATCCACAAGAAAAAAGAGGCCTACAATTATATAACTTATGGCTACAAATATAGAAACGATGACTACTACAAAGAATGATTTATACAGGATAAAAATCATTCTTTCAACTGAATCCTGGCCAAGACGTATAATCCTACTAATATTATAAATGTGAAAGTTTGTATGTTTGGATGTTTGTTACTCAATCAAGCAAAACCGGTTGAATGGATTTGGATGAAATTTAGTATACAGTAGTGCTATTCTGTAAACATCTCACCGTGAAAACATAAGTGAAGTGATCTTAAAGTGAGCTGCCAATAGTGTCAAACCCTAATAGCATCAAGTGGAATGACGGCTCATTTCACGCTCACTTCACTTAAGTTTTCACGGTGAGATGTTTACAGAATAGCACTACAGATAGTTTATAACCTGGATTAAGACATAGGATACTTTTCATCCCGGTAGAAGGTTCCCGTGGGATAATTTCCGACACACACGCGGGCAAAGCCGCTGGCATAAGCTAGTATATTATACGTCTCGGCCAGGATTCAGTTTTACCGTGTGACTGAAAATAGAAGATTTTATACATTTATTTAGAATCATTAAGAATCGTCAAACAGAAAAAAGACACCTTGAAGCATCCTCAAACTACAAATACTATTATGTATTTTTGCCATTTTATTTCTAACTCAACAAGACTTTCTAGGATTTCATTAATATCTTTTGTTGATTAATAGTGAGAGCAATGGTGGCCCAGTGGAGTTGTAGTTCGTAGGTTCGAACTCAGAAAGGCGCTAAACTTTGTGTAAATTGTTTCATCACTACTGCTCTCAAAATGGTGAAGGAAAACATCGTGAGGAAACCGGCATGTCCTAGAACCAAAAAATTCGAAGACATGTGATCTGCCAACCCGCACTGGGCCTGCGTGGTGGATTACGGCCCACTCCCTCTTTCCAAGAGGAGGCCTGTGTCCCAGCAGTGGGAACAGGCTGATTATGTATGTATGTGTAATAATAGTAGATAGTGTCTGTTTCCTTTGTGGATTAAGTAATCAACTTTATGCCTCAAATGTTATATTTTTCTCTCTCTCTTCTCTTTTGTTTCCTTCAGTTCTGGATTGAGCTACACGATTACTGATACATGCATGCATTGAATGGACAGATCCAATCAAATTTGTGTGGTTCTTTCCTCAAAATACCATCTCATCACAAGATCTGGCAAAGATCATGTATGAACTTTAAAAGAGAATCTCTGAGTTTGATTCGGTGTTTCTTCTCAGAGTAGTACAACGCCGACCATATCTAGTTTTTTTTAAAAGATATTTTTTGACAAGTAAAAGTGTTTGTTAATTCCAATTTACAGATTAAACATAATTTATCATTGTCTTGCTGTTCAACACTTGTCTTCATATTTATTTATGTCACTCTGTCCTGCTATCACTATCACTCAAATCTTCCTTTTATTTATGTCAGCCTTTAAACGTAGACTGTGTCAAACTCTCCTAGTTTTCCGGAGGTATCAGAATTCACTTTCTAAGCACAAGGTTTTGAATTCAAAATCTTTCTTGTATTATGCACCTTTTTCAAATTCATTTGTTTTTTTTTTTTGCTTACTTAAGATACTGGCTTTTGGTGGAGGAAAACATCGAGTGTAAACCTGGATTTAGTAGCCCAAAGTAATCGAGCACTGTCATCAATGCTCGTTCTTTTGCTAAGTAATTACTTTATGCCCAGTTTTCAAATTTATTACAGGCTGGTCTTAATAGTTCTTTTTAGATTTATTTTGCCTAAGCTGGTCTTCGAACTAAGCTGATTAATATAATTTGGATATCAAAAAGACATTATTATAAATTAAGAGCCTATATTCAGCAGTGGCAATCGTATACTTAATTTGATGAAAAAAATAACCTGAAATTTCCTCCAACAGATTTCAAAACCGGTGACAAGAAAATCATCAACGGTCCCTTCTGGCACGAAGTCTTCACAGAAACATATGAAGACCACGAAGAGGACCCTTCTACTACTACTTCAGAGCCTCTGCCTTTCTTCGAGGATGATGCTTCTACTAATAATGTGACAGCTCAGCTCAGTAGTCGCGTACATTTACACTGTCGAGTGCATGACTTGGGGGAGAAGACGGTAAGTAGATTACTGGCATGAGCAGCAATAGAAGTAAAAGAACAACAAAAGAACAACTTTAATAGCTATATAGCTAGACGCCCAAAGACGCCAAAATTAAGGTTTTCTGAAATGAAGCTCACTAGTTGGCAGCACTGAGACGTCAGGTCTGGGCACCGGTCAAAAGTGTCAAAGCGCTTATATTTTCTTTAGCCGTGACTGAATGACGAACGAATGAATGAAACGAATGATGAACGTCATGATATCTATATAAATAAAAAGAGAAGTCCTGACTGACTGACTGACTCATCAACGCCCAGACCAAACGAATGGACCTTTATAATCTAGACAAGGAATAAGGAAGGATTTTGTTCCCGTGGGATATTTTCCGAAATCCACGCGGGCGAAGACGCGCGAGAAGTGCTAGTATTTTATATTCATTGTGGAAACGGAAAACCTCTTGTCAAAGTGGCGCCAACTGGTGGCGTAAATTTTCATGAAAACCGTAATTGATTCTTTGTTTGTAACGAAGTAGTAAAAATAGTCACAATGAGTGACATCACAGTCCACTATAGAACTAAGGTTCCACCGAAGTATCTATTAAAAAAAAAAAAAAGAGAGTTGAGGTTGAGAGTTTGAGTAAAAGTCATAAAACTCATTTCTGTTTACTAATAATAATCAACTGAGCCTATCGCAGTCCACTGCTGGACATAGGCCTCTCCCAAACTGCGCCACAACACCCTGTCCTCCGCCTTCCACATCCAGTCTGTCCCAGCCACCTTCATCAGGTCGTCGGTGCATCTAGCTGGGGAGCGTCCCACACTACGCTTACCGTTACCCGGTCTCCACTCCTGAACCTGTCTGCATTAATAATAAGCACATGTGTATTTGTAATTACTTCTGTTGTAGTGAACGTAGCAAGTAACCTACCTACGGTGTTCCGCGGGTACTCAACCGTACTTTCTAACTGGAAAACTACCACATCACGAGTTATTA
Source organism: Cosmia pyralina (assembly GCA_946251885.1). Lineage (NCBI taxonomy): Eukaryota > Metazoa > Arthropoda > Insecta > Lepidoptera > Noctuidae > Cosmia > Cosmia pyralina. The sequence goes on from OX276365.1 coordinate 7,108,702, forward strand.
TCGTAACACTCATGCTGACACGAGAGATGTGTAGTGTATTATAATATTAAATCCTTTCATATAAGCATTATTATGCAGCATAGAACCACAGAATCCCATTACGAGACGCAAAGTTAAACATCTGTTCTGTCTCATTTTATGCTGCAAACAACGCGAGAGCACAGAAAATATATTATAAAGAAGGCCAGCTCCATACAACGAGCGAAAATCAGAGCGCGCATACTTAATGCCTTGATCAGACTTACCGAGTAGATGGGCGAGACAGCATAATGATACTAGGTCGAGAGAGTTGGGTGGACATTTTTTAACTTGGAACCGAGTCAGTCAGGCTCTTCACAAAAATCACGGGAAACGGTAGCGTACTGTGAGCGACGTGAGTGTGTGACGTGAGTACGCACTGAGTTCATGTTCATTATAATAATGGTTTTAGGATGCTGCTGGGGCTGCCTCGCTTCTGTAGTGCGTCAGGAATGTTTGCACAGGCTAGAACTGATTGTTTTAAAACAATTGTACGCAAGCGTATAGCCTTCCTGATGCTACGGGTGCGACACAGTGTTAGCAGTATCTTAAGGTTCTGGTGGTTCTGGTGGTTCTTAGGGTTGATTGCCCTCTTGTACGGTATTGGAACAGTGTACACACGGGTTCCAGGCCAACAGTTTATAATTTTAGATAAGTTTTACTAACATAGTTTTAAGTAATTACTAACAATTGACGATGTAATAGATCTGAAATAAATGCTTAATACTAATTATACCTGCCGAATAGGTAAGAGAATCACTGCGGGGAAGCGCGTGAGTGAGCACTCGGTCTAGGAAATAGAACAGGGTGACTGTCTCGCCCTTTAACTCAGCCGAGCTCTCGGCTGAGCACTCGGTAATGTGTTTACACGTACCGAGCACTCGCCCGAGAGCACTGTCTCACCCACCTATTCGGTACCTGTGATCCAGAGGCAATAAACGCGTACGTTCTCAAGCGCACTCACTCGTGCGCGACGGTCATTTGTTTGACATATCAAACAAATGACAGTCGCGCGCGAGTGTTATTGCACTCGCTGTACGTGAAAGGTGTCTATGTGTGCGTGCGTTTTCTCTTGTTCTTTGGAGCTGGCCTTCTGTACCTATCTATTTTGTGGCGAGAGTGTATTATTTTATTACTGCTTCTACTTCATGCATTAGAATTATGATATTATGAGCAAAAAGGCTATAAAACTAGTACCTATGTTTCTTCTAGCGTATGTGCTTTTGTTGTTTGATGTTGAGAGTGCTTTTTGCTGTGACAATAATAATGATCCTTTTTAAAATACTATATACACTCGAGAAATAGGGTCACATAAAGATACCTGAAAGTGTCGGAAACAAAGAATACTAGCTTAATGAAATAAATTGTGTTATATGGCATCCTGGGGAAGGACAAGGGCTACTGTTTTTCTTTAAAATAATTCTGCAGCAGGTGATATAGGGGATGAAAGTTTGTATTGGAAACCCAATACTTCTTAAGTTAGGTATATGAAAATTCAAATTTATGCTTTTGGTAGGAAATAAAGAAATATGTGGTTCAGCGTTTTTGAAAAATCATGAGGTTGCCGCCGGGGTCGCGGGTAGTTCGAAAGAGATACCGTGGCCCTGGCACGGGCAACTGAAGGAATACGGGTGGGTTTTAGTCAGTAAAAGTCTGACACGCCCTCCCGCTCCGCCCACAGCGGGAGAAGTCATTTGATGAATTCCTATCAACAATTAAAAAAAAAGGGGGAATAGGGGTTGATTTTAAAATTCACAAATAATATTTTAAAATGTTTGTGTACCTACCCCTTTTTAAGAGATTTAAGGGATTGGAAATGTAGTCATAGTTCGTATCTTGAGGTAACATTAACATTTTTTATTATTTCATTTTTTTTTAAACATTTTATTTATTATATTTTTTTTAGTTTCCGAGATTTTCAGATAGGTATCTTTATGTGACCCTAATTCACTACTCGTGAGTGTATTACTAGTATCTAGGAGTTAGCTCCTTCTATTTATCCACTTTGTCTAAATACAAGAATACAAACTATCTTCTAGGCTACTTGTTACCAGATGAGAGTTACTGGTCCATGGTCCATATGTGACCCAATCGCCACCACAACCAACAAGCTCCATTGGTCCACCTGATTCCGCGGCTTAAATCTCTATTAGTACTAAGAAATAAGGGTTAATATCCTGTGTGCGCAGTTTCACTCTGTGGCATGACGATACTGTTTGGAAACTTGATAAAAAAAAGTTGAAAATGACGTTCGGGAATTCTTGAAACGGAACGCAAACGGTCGCCGGGGTTCGGGAAACGTCAGAAGTGGCCAATGCTTTACCGATGCATCATTCACATGAATGACTAACAAGCAAACTAACCTCATTTTGTTTCTCCAGATATCCTGGGTACGTCGCCGAGGCGAAGAGCTTCACCTTCTCTCCTTCGGCCGCCACACGTACTCAGCCGATTCCCGCTACTCTCTCGCCTTCGAACATCCCAACGATTGGCGACTTCTGATCCAGTACGTCAGTGAAAGAGATGAGGGGTTCTACGAGTGCCAGATCTCAACTCATCCTCCTTTAGTTAGGAGGGTCCATCTTAGTGTTGTTGGTGAGTTTCGTTTTATTAATTTTTAACATGGGATACTCGTACACTATCTACACACCAAACTGTATACTGACACTATCAATGGCTGTTGCCAAAACACACACTCCTTGAGAAAATTATTGAAATGAAATCTGTCTACAGCTATTTAAAGTATCACGTCTTTTTAATCGACTTCAAAAAGGAGGAGGTTCTCAATTCGTCGGAACCTTTTTTTTATTTTTTTTATGTATTAGAATTTGTGTGGGGTAGGTACCACAACTAAAAAGTGAAAAATAAAAACTTTTTTACAAAAAAATACAACCGACTTCCAAAAACAACTACAAAGTGAAAAATAACTTTAATTTCGGAAGTCGGTGGCAAAAAACGAAAATACATTTAACCAGACACCGACTTCCGAAATTAAAGTTATTTTTCACTTTGTACTCTTTGTAGTTGTTTTTGGAAGTCGGTTGTATTTTTTAGTAAAAAAGATTTTTTTACATCTGCCATGTTTAATAATGCAGAAAAAAACAAAATAACTATAGGCCTATTTTCCTCGCAATATTTTGTAACCAATGTCTGTAACATTGAGACATATTCCGAAATAGGTACTTAATTGTAATACTCGTATATATAAATATCTGGCAATGTTTTACGGCTCAAAAGTTATCACCAATTTTTGTATTTTTTTTCCATCACTTTGCATAGTGCTTAAAGAAAAAAAACCGGCCCAGTGCGTGTCGGATCACGCACAGTGAAGGGTTCCCTAGTTGAAAAGAATTTATCCAGAACAAAAAACAAACTTAACATTGTAATCCCAAAAAATATTTTTTATATGATAAAAATAACAAATTAACAATTTTCGGACTTTTTTCTTTACTTCTGCTGTGAGATCTTCTATGCATCTTTACATACCGAAAATCCTCCGTGCCTCTGAAAGAACGTTAAGCCGTTGGTCCCGGCTGTCATTCGTGGATATTTGACAGTCGTTACGGGTCGTCAGGAGCCCGGAAGTCTGACAATCAGTCTTACCGAGGGGTATCATATTCCCCAGTCACTGGGTTGTGGAGGTCAGATAGGCAGTCGCTCCATGTAAAATACTGGTATTCAGCTGCATCCGGTTAGACTGGAAGGCGACCCCAACATAGTTGGGAAAAGCCTAGGCAGATTTTTGATTTATAATTTATCTTTATGTATCAGAATTTTTTCGAAAGACCAAGCATTAAATTAACAAACCTCAAAAATCAAAACGATCTATTTCTAGACAACAGGAAAGATGACTAAAAATTATTTATTTGTCCGTCGTGTAGATTATTAAACAATATTGGACATGTATTTTTTCTTTGTTTACGTACTTAATCGAAAGATTCCGGCGATAGATTGAGTTAAAATATGACATGACGTCACGCCTTGCTAGATTTTATACGTAGAAGTAACGTAGCGAGCCTCTACTTCCCAACTTTAATGCGTGTTATCGAAGTCATAAAGTCTAATAATTTTTTTTATTATTTGACTGACGGACTTATTTAGAATTTCTTTTTTTTTACCCAGGCAGCATTCCTATTATCATAAAGAACAGTACCTAGGAACCAAAGCCAATCTTTCACATAATTTAGGGCAGAAACACACTGTACTAAACTAGATCTAGACGTCTACCTAGTAATAACAATATCATTAGTCCTATCTTAGCAGAACAAGTTGTGGCCGACATGTACGTTAACTGTTCTCAATTTGCTGCCAAAATAGTTATTGTATTGTGTCTGGAGTTGTAAGGTAGGATTTAGGTGATGACAGTGAGGTAAATTGCTTTTGGAAGTGGGAGTAGTATGTTCTAGGCTTTTGAGTGGTTTATGGATCGTGATTGACGTAAAGTGTTATTGTGGTGTCGTATTGTTAACTAACTAGCTTTTGGCTGCGGCTTCGCCCGCGTGGATTTCGCAAAATATCCCAAGGGAATGTACGTACTACCGGGATTAAAAATACCCTATGTGTTATCATTGTCTGCCTAGCCCTTTCCCAACTATGTTGGGGTCAGCTTACAGTCTAACCAGATGCAGCTGAATACCAGTATTTTACATGGAGCGACTGCCTATCTGACCTCCACAACCCAATAACTGGGTAATACGATACCCATTGGTAAGGACTGGTTATCAGACTTTCGGGGTTCTGACGACCCGTAATGACTGTCAAAGATCCAGGAATGACAGCCGGGACCAACGGCTTAACGTGCTTTCCGAGGCACGGAGGAGTCTTGGTATGTAAAGATGGTGGCCCATCCACGGACCAACCCCAGCAAGCGTAGCTTAAACTGATGGATCGACCCGTACGGCTGTTATTACTAGCCACGAGCTCCTCTATGTGTTAATCCAGGTTATAAATTACCTGCATATGTGTCAAATTTCATCCAAATCCGTTCAGCTGGTTTTACCCCCATCCAGAACATACAGGAATATGGTATTGAATTATATGAATTCTTCTTCTGCGTATCGATGGCAAATAAGATTGTGAAAATTTAAATATTTTTATGTTTAGTCCAAAATTCTGCCACTCAAACGCCATTCACTGATGCAGTCATAAGATCCTCACGTTCACAGGTGTCAGGAGATGCGGCGCAAGATGGAAGGTAGGCCATTGTCTGCGGAACAAACATCTAGACAAACAGACAAACGGGCTAAATTTTTTCTTTACTATTTTAATTTTAATATATATTTTTTTTTTTACTTATTTTATTTTTGTTTTTTTCTTTTGAAATAAGCATCACCTTTGTACGTATTTTTCTGTTCCTTTCTGTTTGTCTGTTTATTTGTGTGTAAGAACATAAATGGTTAAATAAATAAATATTTTAAATATATATTATAGATATTTTATAGAGATACAAAGTAAGTAAATAGCAATTTTTAGTATCATTTATCAATCGTAAAAGTTATACAGAATGTAAAAAATACTAACGATGCTTGCCCTTGGCAAAACGTTTCATACAGGATTGGAAAAAGCTTTTCGGTAGCATTATGTCAGCCCTATACATTTTTGACTTTTCTAGCATCGTCACTGATACAATGCAACTTTGTCTAGACTCTTTGGACTCGCTAAAATCAACTGACCGCTGGCTGTTATTTGGATTAGAGCTTTTCAGTATCATAACAGTCTAAAATACCATTTATATTCAACGAAAATTAAAACAACTTAATAACTTTAGTCAAATTGTTCAAATAACAGAAGGGGAACTCTAGGCTAATTATCCGAATAACACAAGGGGCAGTTAAGTTAATTCAGTACTAAAACTAAGTTAGTTAGTTTTAGCTCATGCTAAACTTTATCTCTGGTGGTGGTGTCTGTAAGGTAAAATAATCCGAGTCCAGTAGCATAATTTTATTGATAATATTATTGATGGACAACAGGAGGTCGTGTAATATTATTGATGAACAACAGTGAGGAGGTCGTGGCTAAGTAATAACAGCCGTACGGGTCGATCCATCAGGTTAAGCTACGCTTGCCAGGGTTGGTCCGGGATGGGTGACCATCTTTACATACCGAGACTCCTCCGTGCATCGGAAAGCACGTTAAACCGTTGGTCCCGGCTGTCATTCGTGGATCTTTGACAGTCGTTACGGGTCGTCAGAAGCCCGAAATTCTGACAACCAGTCTTACCAAGGGGTATCGTATTACCCAGTCACTGGGTTGTGGAGGTCAGATAGGCAGTCGCCCCATATAAAATACTGGTATTCAGCTGCATCCGTTTAGACTGGAAGCCGACCCCAACATGGTTGAAAGAAGAAGAAAGAAGAAAGAAAGAAAATACGTTTATTTGCGGTAAACATGACGCAAAGGACAACAAAATAAAATAAACAAATAATAAAATAATAAGCATCACCTTTGTACGTATTTTTCTGTGCCTTTCTGTTTGTCTGTTTATTTGTGTGTACATAAATGGTTAAATAAATAAATAAATAAACAAAGTAAAAAGTAAAAAAAGAAAAAGGTTGGGAAAAGGCTAGGCAGATTGATTATTGATGGACAACAAACTACACTACACTATAGACAATATTCTTGCAAACCTAGAGCTAAACGCTAAAACTTTGGATACCAAGGACCTGTTTCACCACTACGATCAAGTTCTTATTAACTTACTTGGCAGATAATTTCATACAAATTCTGTTCCATTTTTGAATTTATTCGGCTATTCGGACATCGAATGAAATAGGCCCTCAACATTATAACCTGTATATATAATAATAATAATAATGTAGCCTTTATTTCCATTACTAAAAAAAGTAATTTATACAAGTGGATTACTTACCAAAAAAAATTAAATTCAATGTCTTTATTTTCACGGTAGGTGGAAGGCCTTTAGGCCTCTGCCTCGAATTTCGCGGGCAGCGGGGCGGCGGCGGCGGCGGCGCGTCTAGCATTGTTCCGCCCCGCTACCGCGCCGCTGTTTTGGAGGTCCGGTCCATTTGTTTTTACGCATAAAATCCTGCCGCTCCCACTCCGCCGCCGCTGCCGCCCCGCTGCCCGCAAAATTCGAGGCAGAGGCCTAAGGCCCTAATGTTATTATACTTTCGCCGCTTGAGGTTTTCCGCAGCCGCAGCAGCAGTGCTAGCATAGCACGCCGAGTCAGGAAGATGGGATGGCGCAAGAGTATCGACGCACGTTGCGTCCCACACAAGGCCTCTGCCTCAAATTTTGCGGGCAGCGGGGCGGCGGCGGCGGCGGAGCGGGAGCGGCAGGATTTTATGCGTAAAAACAAATGGACCGGACATCCAAAACAGCGGCGCGGTAGCGGGGCGGGACAATGCGAGACGCGCCGCCGCCGCCGCCGCCCCGCTGCCCGCGAAATTCGAGGCAGAGGCCTTGTGTGGGACGCAACGTGCGTCGATACTCTTGCGCCATCCCATCTTCCTGACTCGGCGTGCTGTGCTAGCACTGCTGCTGTGGCTGCGGAAAACCTCAAGCGGCGAAAGTATAATAACCTTATCGGTAATTATATTTTCGAGCCGTTTGGGGTTGAAACCCTTGGGCCGTGGGGTCCGAGTGCTCATAGTTTATTCAACGAAATCACCAAGCGGCTGGTTGACACTTCCCATGACCCAAGGGCTGGCTTTTACCTTGGCCAGAGGCTTAGCATTGCCATACCACGTGGCAATGCCGCCAGTCTCTTGGGTACTTTACCAGTCGACAACGATGCGGAGGAATTTTTCGATGCCATATTTTAGCTTTTTAATAGTTTTAGTTATGGTAGGATATAATTTTGTTATTTTTAGGTTATGTTTGTATTACATTTATATAAACTTAATATATGTATATGTATATCATACTCATTTATTGATTTCGCATTAGTATTTTTTGAATCGGTCTAAAACGATTTGTTTTCTTTAATTTTCTTAATTTATAATGTTATGACACTTAAGTCAGGCTGTCAAGCTGTCATTATTTTTTCTTCAAAATTTTCTCTCATAGAGTTTCTTACTGGCTTAGTCTATGAAGGTTATTTTTGATTTATATAATTTAAATTATTTTTTAACAATATGTTAGCTCAAATATTGTATTTTATAAATAATTATGATTGTTTAGTGTCATAACATTATAAATTAAGATAATTAAAGAAAACAAATCGTTTTTAGACCGACTCGCAAAATACTAATACAACATCAATAAATGAGTATGATATATACATATATAATATTAATGAATGTAAAGTGTAAGTATATGATGTAAAATGTCTGTAGTACGTAGATACTATAAGTGTCAGTGAGGGGATGTGTCGCGTCCTAAACTAAACTCGCTACAAAATAATAGGTCCCTTTTGACAGCCCATATCGTTTCATTTACCAAAGAGAGACAAACAAAGCGGGACAAAGAGGGACACCCTCATGTCAAATCGGACTTCTTAGATTGAACAAACTATAGGCTATTGTTTTTTTTATTATAAGTGTAATAATTTGTTTTGTTTACACTCGTAACGTAAAGTTCTGATTATGAATTCAAAAATAGTACCATAATGACCATAGAACTATTATTACTAGCTAGTACTTTATCTCAGTGATAATGACAGACTTTAAGGCGCATGCGCGGTTGACTAATGATGGCTCTCTAACTGTAGTAACGTAATCCACGTTAATATGGAAGTTCATATTAACTTACTTGGCAGATAATTTCATGTAAATTGAGTTCCATTTTTGAATTTACTCTGTGAGTAGCGGCTGTTCGGACATCATGAAATACTCGTAGGTCCTTATTGTTGAATCATAATAGGTACTATACTAGCTACTTAGTAGGTACCAACTTTGGAATAGGCTGGAATGGATAATTCACTCAGTGCGCAGGTAAATGGCCAGCGTTCTTTTTAACCGACTTTCAAATTAGAGCGTGATTTTTTAGTAGTTGGGATTTAGTTTTTAACCGACTTCAAAAAGGAGGAGGTTCTCAATTCGTCGGAACCTTTTTTTTTTGTTTTTTTTTATGTATGTTCCCCGATTACTCGAAGATGGCTAAACCGATTTGAATTTTTTTTTGTTTTATTCGAGAGGGTACATCACAGTTGGTCCCATATAAAATTGATTAACTTTGCTTCGGTAGTTTTTGAGTTAGCTTCATTAATACGTATTTTTTCCCCACTTTTATATGGATGATGTTCTAGTTTGTTTTTTTGCAGGTATTAGAATTTGTGTGAGGTAGGTTGGTTTGTGGTAGGTAAGTGAAAAATAAAAACTTTTTTACAAAAAAAATACAATTGACTTCCAAAAACCACACTACAAAGTGAAAAATAACTTTAATTTCGGAAGTCGGTGGCAAAAAACGAAAATACATTTATCTAGAGACCGACTTCCGAAATTAAAGTTATTTTTCACTTTGTAGTGTGGTTTTTGGATGTCGGTTGTATTTTTTTGTAAAAAAGTTTTTATTAAACTTACTTTTTACTGACTGCACCTACTCGTATTGCGTCACCCATCATTCTCTTGCCGTTATCACAATTTATTTGGGGTCGGCGCAACATGATTTTTTCTTCCATAAGTACTTCTCTATAAGTCGTCACTCGATAATCACCCCCTTTCGAGACATATCATCCTTCACACAGTCCATCCATCATTTCTTTTGTCTTCCCCTACTCTTATAGCCATCCACATTCAAGCTCAAAACTTTCCTCACGACATTTTCTTCATTCCTCCGCATCACGTGCCCATACCATGACAACCGATTTCTACACGTCATTCGTTGAAGTTCATTTTACTGCACCAAAATACGCTACATTTCTTTTTCTTTAAACCATCAACATCAAAACATTACGGGTATATTTACGTCGATGTAAATAAGAACCAAAGTATACATAATGCGGACCATAAAATCGGAATACAATTTGTAAGGGAGCGTTCCTTTGTAAAAATAATGTTGTATTTTTAAAGCACAGTAAATTGTTTGGCAAATATTATCGAATCTTCTTTTATTAGAATGATCACGGAAACTGATTGTGGACGAAAATAAACTTTTACTGTGCTTACGTCATTTTTGGTAGCATTGAAATGATAAATATTTTTTTTAGGATCACGTATACTCAAATAATCAAATCAAAAACCGATAAAATCACATTGGTGTCTTGTTTGTTTAAGGGGAGATCCGCAGTAATAGCCGCGAAATTCTAATTTCCTTTCGTTTTTTGCAATTTGCAGGTCAGTGTCACGTTGCATGTTGATAAAAATATGATACGCGGTTATAACAAATATGTATTTACATAATTTTAACCACAAAAATCATCAATACATCTTTCTAAGTTAGATTTCCTGCAGATTGATCCGATTTCGGAAATTAGACGAATACGCAGGAAATCTAACTAGCTGCCACGTCGCGTCGTAGGTATCGCAAAAAGGGCCCTTGTTTGACCAAAAGGAATTTGACAAATTTTCACTTCCCAAAAATTTTTTCGCATAGTTTCATTTGCCAAATTATTACTTAGCAAAAAATCTATTCACAAAAAGTTGTAACGCAAACCTAATGTTTGGCAAATGAACGTTTAAACTATAACTTGTTTACCAACTAGTACTTCTAACATTTTTTATTTAGTCAAATATTTCATTTGGAATAACAGTTTTTATGCAAAATCAAATAAGCCAAATACTTATTTAGTATCGTCAGTTTTCAATTCACCCTTTCCTATTCAGTCAAACTTCAATGACAAAAATGTGAACTACTAAGTGGGTAGGGGGTAAATCATAAATGGCGCTCAATGTGTGCTCTTCTTTTTCTATATAATGTAGTCCTTCCTGGCACAGTAGGTAGTAGGTCACAGTTTTAACCTAACCTAACCATTTTTTTAAAATAAGTAATTAACTTAATCTAAATAATTCAGTTCCGGGTAACCTACTAAAAACAATCTCTTTTTTCTATTAATGCAAGTCCTTTCTGGCACTCGCCGGCCGCTGCCGCGGCACCGCTCGCTTCGCTCGCTCGGCTCGTGCGTAGGAGGTGACAGTTTTAACCTCACCTAACCTAAACATCTTTAAAAAAAAAATAACCTCGTCCTGGTTCTCAATAGCCTGCTAAAAATAATCTCTTTTTTCCATTTTTTTTCTTTCTATATAATCTAGTCGTTTCTGGCACTCGCCGGCCGCTACCGCGGCACCGCTCGCTTCGCTCGCTCGGCTCGTGCGTAGGAGGTCACAGTTTTAACCTAACCTAACCTACCCATTTTTTTTTTTAATAATTAACCTACTTTAGCTACTTCCATAAATAAACTAATATCAAGTAACCATAAATTTGACTTGTTTCAGACAAATTCAAGCACAAAAACTTACAAAGAAGTACGCAAAAGACATCAAATTTAACCAGCATGTCAAATGTCTAAAAATCTTATTTTTGCCTTAATATTTTTTGTCTTAACAAATCATTTCACCAAACGTTTATTGTCTGAAGATTGTGTGCTGTAATAAATCATTTGATTAAAGACCAAATTCCATAATGACATTATACTTAGTAATATTTTGCCAAGTAAAAATTTGACCAAATGAAAATATGCGTACTAAAATCATTCGAAATATTGCAATGGTATAAAAAAAGGCTGCTAAAATTTGTTTGGGTAATGAAATTTTGTCAAAATCTTTTTGGCAAAACGGCAGGCACCCCGCAAAAAGACAGGCGCAAAATATAAGTTCAGCCAAACATATTTAATGAATATTTATAATTAATTTATTGATCAAAATCTAAATCTGGAATAATTAATAACGCGTTTAACGAAGTATTAGTTTTATTGTACCTACCTTTTATATGAATGACTAGCTTTTGCCCACGGCTTCGCCCACGTGAATTTTGGAAATTATCCCACAGGAACCTACTATTAGGATAAAAAGTATCCTAGGTGTTAATCCAGGCTATAAACTATCTGTGTCCCAAATTTCATCTAAATCTGTTCAGCCGTTTTTGCGTGATTGAGTAACAAACATCCAAACATCTAAACATACAACTTTCACATTTCTATTGTTAAGTAGGATAATCTGTTCTTCACTAATTTGTAAAACTTTTATCAAATATTAAAACCTCTTTGCGTTAGGCTGACGATCGAGTTAAACATTTAAAAAAAAAATTAAAAGTAAAAAGCACTAGTGCAATAAAGTGGCACTTTCCGCACAATTTGGCTGCTTGGAAAACGCTCTTTTCGAGCACAGCATGCATTGTAACGTACATGTTATTTAGACCTGCGATGTTAATAAAATTTAGGTACTTGTCTGATAAAATGTGTGAAAATAAATAAATAATTACTCATTGCTATCCTATGCACTGTGACGTTAGGAGGTTATGTAGCTTTGTTCGTCTCTTGGCTGCCATGGTTTATTATTAATTTTAATATTTAATTTAGTTGTTTTAGTTTTTATTTTTTTATTACGTACGCTTTTTAACGTGCACGTCTTTCTACATTGTTCTCACATGTTTATTTTCAACATGAACGATGTAACCAATATTTTGTAAAAATATTATGATTTAAAAGAGTGTCCGTGGAGTTCCTTGCCCGTTCTTCTCCATAGGGATCTACTACGCTTTGGAATGTGCAACGAGCTTCATCTTTCTGACTGCCCAACCCATTGACAAATCAAAAGTGCCTGTAATTGGTTTATTTGAAATAAATGCTTTGAGTTTAGTTTAAGTTTGAGTTTGTAGTTGAATACGCACCAAATGGTCTTTTTTATTATAAAGCCAAATCTGAAACATTTTATTAAAACGTAGTGCATAAGTAAGGTAGGTGACAAGCAATGTGTGCATGATCAGATTCCTGTTTTCTCAACCTACTGAGCTAAATCGCCTTATTCAACTCACAAGCACGCCTTGAAGCCCTAGGACGCTCTAGGTGCTTTGTGTTGGATTTAAATTGTAATTGAGTTTAAAGCACGGCTATGTACGCTTAGTGTCATGAAGAAAAAGTGGCGTTGAATCTATATTAAGTTGAATGCGCAAAGGGTGGTTTTTTGAAATTTGCAAGTCAGTCAGGTTGTATGTTAATCAACATATGATTCGCGACTATAAAAATTAGGTGTTTACATAATTTTTAACCGACTTCAAAAAGGAGGAGGTTATCAATTCGTCGGAACCTTTTTTTTTTTATTTTTTTTTTTATGTATGTTCCCCGATTACTCGAAGATGGCTGGACCGATTTCGATTATTTTTTTTTGTTTGAAAGGGTATACTTCCCAGGTGGTCCCATGATCATCAAGTCAGGATCTGATGATGGGATCCTGGAGAAATAGAGAGAACTCTTCCAATTTTATAGGCACACTTGAAGCGATTTGAATAGTTTTTGGAAGAGTACTTTCTTGGAGTGGTCCCATTTCAATTTGGTGAAGATCTGATGAAGAACTTCTGAGATAGGCAACGGAACTCCTCAATAAATGATAGCAAATGGACTGGGATTGCTGAAATCTCATGTCTGTTTGTTGTTCACACCAGTTCATAACATAACATCACGCCAGTACGCTGTGAAGGGGTAAGCACATGTGAACCACTAAAAAGTGAAAAAAAAAAACTTTTTTACAAAAAAATTCAACCGACTTCCAAAAACAACACTACAAAGTGAAAAATAACTTTAATTTCGGAAGTCGGTGGCAAAAACGAAAATACATTTAATCAGACACCGACTTCCGAAATTAAAGTTATTTTTCACTTTGTAGTGTTGTTTTTGGAAGTCGGTTGTATTTTTTTGTAAAAAAGTTTTTTAACCTTAAGAATCATCAATACATCTCTCTAAGTTAGATTTGTTCTAAAATGTTATGATTTTTGAAATCATATTTTGATCATGATTGAAATTTTCTTGCGTTTTTTGCAATTTGCAGGTCGGTGTCAGGACACTGACCAGTGAGCAGAGGTGTAGGTGTGCCTGTGTGGCTATGTGGGTGTACTATAGTACACCCACATTTTGCTGGTACTACAGGACCCAGCGCGGTCACTGTCGGACTGCATAGAAAAGAATGAGAATCGCGATGACACAACGCTGGTAATTTATTGCAAAATATGAAGCAATTATCTATTGACAAAAAATCTATTGAATGGACTAAAAAATTAAAACACTATAAACCCCCGTTCGCACGGGCGTAATAAAATCGCGGCGGGATTTTATAGCGCACTGGATTTTCAACTCTCGTTGTTGAGCCGAGCGTTGAGAATCTAACTTAACAATAACAGAGTACATCTAGCGCGTCGAAAAAACACTGTTGGATTTTGCACTCCCGGCGCTAAGCAGAGCTTTGAAAATCCAGTGCGCTATAAAATCCCGCCGCGATTTTACTACGCCCGTGCGTACGGGGGTTTACGTTATTATGTTGCTTGTAGAATAATCTGACAAAAAATCTGAATGATTGCATGTTTATTAAGTATGGTTTTTATTGAGGTATCTTCGTGATTTTTTTCTGTCGTATCAAATCCCAACCACATGTTGCCCGACCTGGGATTCGAACGGAGCATATCTAGCACAGCAGTGGCGCTTGCGACCACTAGACCAACGAAGCAACTCTTATTATCCTCCTCCTTTTTAGGGTTCCGCACCAAAATGGTAAAAAGTAACCCTTATGGCGCGAAGGACTCAGTCTGTCACGGCCGGATATCTCAAGAACTCCTAATGCTATCAACTTGAAATTTGGAATGGTTTAAGATGATGTTTGCCCAACTATTTTGCAAATAAGAAAGAAATAAAAAGACACATTTTTTTGCAACAGGTACTGAAAAGGGGTCTTAAAAATCGAAGTGGGGCTACTAGGGCATGTGAGATATCATATAAAAGAGCGCTGTTTGCACATGCTCAAGCATTTTATTATTTTTTTTAGGTTCCATAGTTTTCTAATTCTGACCGATCCCCCCTTATCTCCGAAGTTGGCAAAGAGAAAAATCTGAAATTATTCTATGTAATAGAAGTTTATGTAAAAGTTACAGGAAAAATAAAACGATGTCTCTAAATAGCACACTTTTTCAGAAATCGGAACGGAACTCACGCTGCGCGAGTCCGACTCGCTCTTGCCGGTTTTTTCAAAGTAGATTAAAGATATCTAGAGCCTCATTTCAAAGTTGAAAATTAATCCCTTGCATAACTTGGACCGAAAAATTTAAAACTAATTCCAATTTAGATTGCGTTGCTGTTATTTAATTTAAAATTGAAACGACCCTAAAACCTTGTTAATTTTAACATGACGATGATTTTATATTACTTAGGTTAAAAAAGTATTTTAACAGAAAATAACGACCAAGTAATTCTAATTGAAATAGAGTTCATTTTTGCTTGTGGGGATTTTGGGTAATAGAATTGCTTGTTTGCTTAATGCTGATTAATTTTCGATTAACTTAAATTACATTATAATATTTCCAACTAATATGGGACATTCACACATGCAAATGTACAGTGACGAGCATAATCAAACTCAAACTCAAACTCAAAGCATTTATTTCAGTTAAACCAATTACAGGCACTTTTGAATTGTCAAGGGGTCGGTCAGTCAGAAAGATGAAGCTAGGCGCCCATTCCAAAGCATAGTAGGTACCTATGGAGAAGAACGGGCAAGAAACTCCACGGACACTCTTTTAAATCAAGATATGGTTACAAATTTTTTTTACACTTACGCAAAATTCTAAAACGATTTTTTAGTGAAATACGATTGCAAATTTGAGAAAAAACCTATTTCATAAAAGTATGGTTTCCAAAATACTAGGTTTGTTTGTAACACTATGAAATATTTATCATTTGCGTAAGTTGACGTACGCACGGACGTAAAAATATCGCGGCGATTTTATTTCGCGCACTGGATTTTCAACAGTCTGCTTAGCGCCGAGAGTTGAAAATCCAAGTGTGTGTTTTCGACGCGCTAGAATGCACTCTGTTGTTGTTAAGTTGGATTCTCAACGCTCGGCTCAACAACGAAAGTTGAAAATCCAGTGCGCGATAAAATCTCGCCGCGATATTTTTACGTCCGTGCGAACGTCGGCTTAGTGTAAGAAATTTATGCTCGTGACCGTACGTTTACAAGTATGAATATCCATATTAGTTGGAAATATTATGTCATTTATGTTAATCGAATATAATTCAGCATAAGTAGACAATTCTGTTACCCAAAATTTCCTCAAGCAAAAGTGAACTTTTTTCCTATTATGTACAGTTACTTTTGAAGCTTGCAAAAGTAGAAGATATTTATTTTATACTCGCGACTGTAGTTGTTTACTTCTTTCACAATAATTATAGGTGTATGTGGGAATGGTGATGCAAATTAAATTCATCATTTAACAGTAAATTGTAAATTTAAAACAAAAAAAAAAAAACTGAAAACACAATTGACTTGCCAAAAAAAAAAAAACTAGTTCTCTAACTATTCCAAAATCAAAAATTATTAAAGCCCCCGTTTGGATTCGCAACAAAAAAAAAAAAACACTACTACGTTTATAATTCTAACTCAACAAACTCAAATACAATACATTATATACTGTTGAAGCAAGCACTGACTGCACGTTCTAAAGCCAGCACGCGTACAATATCATAGTAATGCCCCAATATTTTCCAAGAAAAATACTACCGTTCCATTTTTAAAAAACCTCTTTACATTGTTTCAATGTAGCCAGTGCTAACACGTTCAGTTAGAACAACTGCATATATTAACTATTCATGGTTTTTCATATTTTCTATGCATGAGAATGTTGCCACATCTTGCGAGCACGTTCCTACTGATATATTTACTTTGTGGCGGTTACGTTAGCAAATATCCTGAGATATGAAATATGATCTTTACGTGAATTGTGTCTGCGTACGTCGGGGGTTGTGTTGCTGGTAAAAATAATAGAATAGTAGTCATTTGTTTTGTTTTGAGGGAGATGTTTTATCGTTGCCCTCAGTTAAAAATGTTTGTCTATACATTCAATCAAAAGATTGCCTAATATTATTTACCCCTGTCTGTAATAATATTACTAATGTACCTACTCTTTATCATTAATTTAAAGTTATCTAGCAGATAATTAAAATTACCTACTAGCTAACTCTTTAGGGGTTATTGTACTCATCATTATGAACAACTTTTACTATGGGACCGAACCCGAAATCGCGAGAAAAAAAGTGCTTTCGTACATTTTGACGAGTGCAAACATAATTGTAAGAGAACAGCTGATTTTTTTTCTCGATTTCAGGATTGGTTCTATAAAAGTAAAAGTTGTTCATAATGGTGAGTACAACGACCCCTAAAGGGGATAACAATAATTAAAATTACACATACTATATTAGATAATACCTATCCGGACTCCGTAAAACCTTACAGGTCGGTCTAGAATAAATTTTATTTTAACTATTTCACATTTCTTTCAACTTTAAGTCAACTGTACCATAAAATACTCTATGACACATAAAAAAATAAAATAAATGTATTTTTTATTTCTCCTAACAATATCCTTATGACTAACACATAAAAAGCTTAATTCAAAAGTCAATATTTAAATACTCTGACTCCTAAACTAGGTGCCAGTGATTTTCCATAGCAACTTAGAGCCATCCAATTTGAGTAAATTGGAAAATTTTAACAATTATTAATGGTGGAAAACAAAATTATTATAAAGAAGAAAAAATAGAAAAATATTAATGCATTATGATTATTTATGATGAAGCATGAGTGAACTTGATACTTGGCAATAGTGTAGATTTATAATATTGAAAGATTTTTTGAAATCGGCTGTTCTTCTAGAGATTCAAATTCAAGGTCGGTCAGCGTGCTTTAGAGAGGGCTATGCTCGGAGTTTCTTTGAAGGATAAAATCAGGAATGAAGTTATCTGGAAAAGAACTGGAGTAACCGACATAGTTTGCTGAGTACACAAACTGAAATGGCAGTGGGTTGACCATGTTTGTCGAAGGACGATGACCGGTGGAGCAGATGACTCCTGGAGTTGAGACTTCATATAGGCAAGCTTAGTGTGGCACGCCCCCCAGCTAAATGAACCGAGGACCTTAAGAAGGTGGCTGGCGGAGACTGAATGTGGAAGGCGGAGCAAAGGGTCTCGTAGCTCAGTCTGGAAGAGGCCTATTTCCAGCATTGGACAACGGTAAGCTGAGTTAATTGATTGACTTCCAGAGATTACCTCTTATAAGCAAACAAAGTGAGCAGTGGTGGCCCAGTGGTAACGGCCCCGACTTATGAGTTGTAGGTCGTGGGTTCGAATCGAGACATGCGCTTTACTTTATGTAAATAATTTTATCACCACTGCTCTCAAAACGGTGAAGGAAAACATCGTGATGAAACTGGCACGTCCTAGAACCAAAAATTGGAAGGCATGTGACATCCACCAACCCGCACTGGGCCCACGTGGTAGTTTACAGCCCACTGCGAATCAGAATCAGAATTAAACATACGTTACATTACGTTAGGTTTTTTTAAAAATACGTTAAATTACAATAGTGTGCGAGATGTTACAGATAGGTATATCCTCTATGTATTGCCCAGATGCGTACGAATAATATATTTAAATAAAATTGTCGAATTTTTACTTTTAACATATCACATTAGTAACAAAATCAATATTTATTGGTACATGCTTATCAAATACACATCACATTAATAATACAAATTGAAAATGGAATCAATTTCAATAAATGTCAAATAGATTACATGTCATAATAATACTAAAAAAATTCTAACACTTGTATTTATAATCAAGTAAAAGTGATTACTTCAGTAAAAGTAATTACTCAAGTAATGACTTTCATTCTATAGTTTAGTAATTGCTTGAAGTTAGAACTGTCAAAAGTTAGAATTCTTAGCCAAGTAATAGTCACCATTTTCTTTACTTAAGAATTGAGAATTTGACCATTTTGCGTTTGATTTTGCGGTTATAGCAATGGAAAGCATCGAAGCGGCTTTTGGTGTTATAGATGATATCGAAAACGATATAAGTAGGTACCTACTACCGGAGATAACGACAGGTGTACATACTACCAGAGATTGTATTTGCTAGCATAGAAATCGCTTCGTGATGTGGATCCATTTCTGATTCATCATAATCATCATTTTTTTTTTTCATTTGGAGATGTTTTAATAAGAGATTTTCGCTTCCAAAAGTGTTGAGATGAATCTGATTTTACCGAGCATTATGGACTCTTTACAATCAGAGACACAAAGAGGGCTTCAGACACAAAAAGACCATGCTAGATAACGAAATTATAATAAAGCATAGTACCTAGGTATACAAAATACTGACTAACAATAGAGGCCTCATGACATTCCTCTTTTATTTACTCCCTTGAATGTTTCTTCTTCGCTCGTGGCTAAGTAATAACAGCCGCATGGGTCAATCCAACATGGTAAGCTATGCTTGCCGCGGTTGGTCCGTAGATGGGTGACCATCTTTACATACCGAGACTTCTCCGTGCCTCGGAAAGCACTTTAAGCCGTTGGTCCCGGCTGTCATTCGTGGATCTTTACCTACGGGTCGTCCGAAGCCCGAAAGTCTGACAACCAGCCTACCAAGGGGTATCGTATTATCCTGTTACTGGGTTGTGGAGGTCAGATAGGCAGTCGCTCGATGTACAATACTGGTATTCAGTTACATCTGGTTAGACTGAAAGCCGACCCCAAGATAATTGAGAAAAGGCTAAGCAAATTGATTGATTGAATGTTTCTTCTTCAAAGCACTCGTAGCGTTGGTTTGTTTGGACGTTAAAATAGCATCATATTTTTGAATTTCATTTAGGAATTTATCCTTTTCCAGACTCTAAAATGGTTTTTTCCTGCTTCATACATTATAATATCACATATCATAACAGATCTTGAACTCGCCGTAATGACACCAGACTTCAAACCCACACAGTGAGATACAAGCTATGAAATTAAAAATCACATGTCAGTAACTACTTCATGTGTTAAAAGATACTTTCCATTTTTGTGGGGTTATGTCATGTCAAACGTTTTGTTTCTCCCAAGAATCACTTCTTTTCTTTAGAAATAAATTAATTGAAATTAATAATTAAAATTAGTTTTTTAAAGATAGTTTTATCCGAATTAAAAAGTAAAATAAAATTTAAGTAATATTATTGATGTTAAAGTAAAATAATCTACACCTTACTTATGCCTTCTAATGAAACAAAACGCAGTAACTGAGTGTTACCAGAACGAAACAACTATCAAGCATATATTCTTACTCAAGCATTTACTCATGTAAGTAACGTACATTACTCGACTATAGAATAAGATTTTGTAATGAAGAATTCTACCCTCAAGTAATGACTTCATTAAGAAATTACTTAGCACCAAGTAATTGCTTGATTATAAATACGGGCCTAAGTCGTCAAAATGTATAATTTTCTGAAGTACCTAGTAATTATAGAATTATCGTCCAAATATTCCTGAAGTGAGTAATCATTCAATTCAATTAATTCATTTTTTTGTTCATTTAATTATCAATATTTTTAATAGTTCCGTTCCTGCCTCTCGAAGAGAGGAGGCCTGTGTCCCAACAGTGGGAACATGATAGGCTGATTGTGTATTATGTAAGCAAACAAATAAATCCTCGTTACAATATAAGTTTAGAATAATTTATCCAGTAGATAATATTAATATTTCTGCCTTATCAAATAAGCGACGTATTTCAGAAAGGGTTAATAATACATTTATGAGTGAAAGGATAAATTAATAAAGACGGTCAACGAAGCGGATGGGTAGAATGGTGTTTGTATGAACACGTGTGATACTCAGTGGTAAGGTTAGCAAATATCCTGAGAGATGAAAATATGAACTTTGGGTGAGATATGTCTGTTTGTTTAAGGGAGCTAGTGTTTGGCTAGTGCCTACTACAACTTCTGCATCAATATCTTTGGTGAATATATATATCTTTCTTTATCTTTGTTGTAAAAGATAATGGCAGCAGTGGATTATTTATTTATTATTAACTAACTTCTGCCTGCGAGTTCGTCCGCGTGTAATTTCTCGCTTCCTCGACCCACCCCGTGCAATGAATCGTCTGCCCACTCTATTACTTCGTTTACACTAAGCGTTCTTTCTTACTTTTTAACCAACGAAAAAAAAAGAGGAGGTTCTTCGACACTTCGAAGTCGACACTTATACTCGTATATTTTTTTTTTTTGTATGACCATGCGTAACTTTTTACAGAAAAGTCTGATTTGATTTTTTTTTTTATTCAAGAGGTCCTCAAAGTTGGTCCCATAAAAATTAATTAAATTTGCTTAGGTAGTTTTTGAGTTAGCTTCAATAATACGTATTTTTCCCCACTTTTTATGGGGTTATATAAAAACTTTTTGACAAAAAAATTCTCGTACAACCGACTTCCAAAAACAACACTACAAAGTGAAAAATAACTTATGTTAAAATACTGTCTGGAGAAATAGGATCTGCCCATACGCGGCGCGAGTAAGTATTTTCAAAAATGCTATCTGTTTCATACCGCTTGCTCTGCCTCCCCTCCGGGCGTGATAGAGAGAGTTGCAAGTCTTGGAGGCAATTACCTACATTTCCTTTTTGAAATATTGTTTCGGACGATAAAGTTTTTACCCCCCTCAAACTTTACGAAATGAGACAATTTTGTTTTTTTAGATTCAGTACTACACCTTGATCTAGTTCTGTACGTTTTTCTTTTACAGTAATTCAGTTTAATTTAATTTAAAAATAAAAAAAAAACGCTTGAGAAAATTTTTAAGTGAAAAATATTTTATATTTAGATGCTAATCACTTATTATCGTATGCAATATTTCTTTATAATAAAAACTTACGTACCTAGTTTTTCATTACTCTAAAACATTTCCAAAAATTGAAATGAAAATTAAACTGTGTTTAAGGGGGGGAAAACGTTAACGCTTTTTGTATACAAATTTACAGCTTCACTGTCCTTTTAATACTAACATAACATTAAGCGCCTAAAAGAGCTCGTGGCTAAGTAATAACAGCCGCACGGGTCGACCCATCAGGTTAAGCTACGCTTGCCGGGGTCGGTCCGTGGATGGGTGACCATCTTTACATACCGAGACTCCTCCGTGCCTCGGAAAGCACGTTAAGCTGTTGGTCCCAGCTGTCATTCGTGGATTTTTGACAGTCGTTACGGGTCGTCAGAAGCCCGAAAGTCTGACAACCAGTCTTACCAAGGGGTATCGTATTACCCAGTTACTGGGTTGTGGAGGTCAGATAGGCAGTTGCTCCATGTAAAATACTGGTATTCAGTTGCATCCGGTTAGACTGGAAGCCGACCCCAACATAGTTGGGATAAGGCTAGGCAGATGATGATAACATAAAGCGACTGCAAAGTACCTTTCCTGATTAATTAATACACATCAATCATGATCAAGATCATAAGCAATAATAATAATAATATAAGATATTGAAAGTTCCTTCACTCTTCAGTAAATCTTCACGAAATCAAAGTCTATACGTTTAATTTTATTTCGATTACTATTTGAAATCTTCAAATATGCAAATATCAAACCTACGTAACATTTACAAAAGACAATTTCTCAAAGTATACTAGAATTGATACGGGAGTCTTCTTGAGATAATCCCTTCCTCGCGTTCAATTACACGTTCCGATGTCAACGGAGGGTAGGGCATGGAGTATGCAGTGAATGGAGATTTAATGTACATGGATATGGTAGTGAGTGAGTGGCCAAGTGCTTACAGAATATACCACTTGATTAGGGATTCATAACTCAAAAGGAAAAAAACGGAACCCTATGGATCACTTCGTTATCCATCTGTCTGTCAATACTCTTTTTCTCAGGAATGCATGGAGGTATAAAGTTGAAATTAATATCATATTATATACCTAGGTCTACGGTCTCTTGGAAGACTAAAAAACTCAAGCTTCTATGTCGACGCAATAAAAAAAAACCGGCCAAGTGCGTGTCGGACCACGCACAACGAAGGGTTCCGTAGTTGGGATGAATCATTTCAAGAACAAACTTAACATTGTAGTTGAAAAACATGTTCTTCCGTATAATCCAACTGTAAATGTAAGTTTGTACTCACAATATTGAGCGATTTACCATGTTGATTTAAGACCACAGACTTCTTATAGGTTTTCCTGTAATCTACAGATAAAGATCTATTTTCTGTATGTTTTTCAAAGTTTTAGGCTCAGTAGTTTCCGAAATTTTCGTCTATTTTCTTAAATAACTTTAAAACAGTTTATTTTAAAATTATAAAAAAAAAATATTTGAGACCCTCATCGTAAGTCCTTTCATTTGATATGTAACAAGGTATAGTTTGCAAAACTTTTTTTAATTTTCTTATTTGCCCCCCAAAAGTGATCCCCATATTCAAAATTCATTTATTTACTTTACCTTTACGGTGACTACCGAGATGACGAATAATAGAGAAGTATGGAAAAAAAGGACATGTTGCGCCGACCCCAAATAGATTGGGATAAGGGCAGGAGAATGATGATGAATGATGATGACCTGTCTGTGTTTGGGTCACAGAAATTCATATGTGTACCAAATTTCAGCTTAATCGGTTCATTAGATTCGGAGCAAATTGGCTCTGTCAGACGGACAGACAGACAGGCAGACAGACAGACAGGCAGACAGACAGACACACGAGTGATCCTATAAGGGTTCCGTTTTATCCTTTTGAGGTACGGAACCCTAAAAACGGCCATTTATGCAACATATTTTGATACTCGCAAATAAAAAAAACCTAAGGTACTTTCCCGTTGACCTAGAATCATGATATTTAACAAGAAGCCCGGCTTCATAACACTAAAAAAGGAATAAGTCCGAAAATTATTAATTCATTCTAAAAATATTTTTTTGCGATTACAAACTTACATTTGCAGTAGTAGAATTGACTTTGACGTATATCGATGTATGGGAGATATTTTTCCAACTGCAAAGTTAAGTTTATTCTTGAAATAAATTCATCCTAACTACGGAACCTTTCATTGTGCGTGGTCCGACACGCACTATACCGGTTTTTTTATTTCATACGGCCATTGGCAGAATTGACGACATTGCCATTGCCCTATCAAATCATAGAATAGAAGACTAAGCCTCTGTTTTAAAAGGATTATTAAAAGAACTAAGTCGAACGCGTCTGTTTTAATTACTTCTTAGATATTGAATTGAAAAAACTACACATCATTACGTGCACACATGTTCACGAAACCCGAAACGAAACGTGCACTGTTGACAGCGCTATGTCTTGATTTTTTATTTAGTCTGACATCACATCAATAAGATCAACTTTTACAAGTCGTTGATCACTTAAATAAAGTTGTTTCAAAATTATGAGTAGGTACAGACAATAAAAGAGATATCTATAGTGTAGTTAAAATCTCGCTGCAGACTCGGTCATAAATCATTCGAGTGTTTCGCTCTCTTTCCCACTCACGGGCCTTATGGGCAAGCCACGCCCACACGTAGTCCTGTGCATTACTGCAGTCGATGAGTGATACGTATCGATAGTTTTATATATTTATAAATGGGTGATAGAAATAAATACACATTTTTTTTTATTTTATTACCAAATTTACTACAAAGCATATTAAATATGTAAACAAAAGAACGTATATATAAAACTAAAAATAGAAAATTAAAATTCTTCGTCTTAATGATTCTGTTATCGATAATGGCCTTGAGCGCGCACAACTAGCGCACATCCCTACTCCGATTATGATTTATGACCAAGTCTGCAGCGAGATTTTAACTATACTATAACATATTTTTAAGTGTATTGCTTCATGTTCTATTTTATATACTGGATGACTTTTTTTACCGTCTCGAAAAAAAATAGGGTATATTCGGTGAACGGAGTAGAAGCCTATGGCATATCTAGTTTTTTTTTTTTTAATTAAAAAATCAATATTTAAATCATAATGCAGGTTGCATATTTATTGATTTATTGGACAACCAACAAAGCATGCACTAAAAAAAATACATGTTAAAATAGCCATGTTATTATCACATATCATAGTGTAGCCTTAATTAAAGGCTGCCACGGCATGCATAAAATATAGGTGTAAAAAAAAGCAGTATATTCTACTTATCTAGATGATCTATATATCTTAAAAACAACAGAAACTACAATATTAATTTTAGTTTTTCACCTTTATGACAATGCCCTATGCAAGACAGACTTAACTTTATGTAAAGAGTAAGACATATCAATACGAAATGATGGTATGGAATGGTATGATTTGAATTACGATATTTTTAAAGTATTTATTATTTTTTTTTCAAAATTTATGTTTTTATTGTTCTAAAATGAAAAGTTTACATCTAATTTGTAGTATTTATTGATACTAAGATATTTTTTTCTGACTAAGCTATTAAAAAAAAAACTAGGTATGCCTTACGCTTCTACTCCGTTCACCTAATATACCCTATTTTTTTCAAGACGGTAAAAAAAGTCATCCGGTATATTACTTTTTTTTTTTTAAATACTCATACATTGTAATACACTAACATAAAATTGTATATTGTCACGAAATTGAACATGAAGCAAAACACATACAAATATTATGTTAGTATACCCTGCCTAGATATCTCTTTGGTTGTCTGTACATACAATGACCTCTTAAGAGGTCTTCATTTAGTTTAATTACACGGCTTGATAATATAACCTCTCCAATTTATACCTACATGTTTAGCCACTCCTACCCAATTATTTCTAAGCGCCTTGCGAACATCGTCACTATCTTGGATCTATAGCCACTTACTTTACTCTATTTACTAAAGGCTAATATGAATATGAAGCTATACATAAATATAAGTCACTTATGGATGTGTGGAGTGAGGAGAATGGATAAAGTAAGAAATGAGTACTTAAGAGGAAGTTTGAAAGTGGCGCCAGTGACAGAAAAGTTGAAAGGAAATCGTTTGTCTTGGTATAGGCATGTAATGAGGAGAGACGAAAGGCATGTGGCTAAAAGAGTGATGAATATACATGATGATGGCTGGAGAGGCAGAGGACGGCCAAAGAAAAGACGGATGGATTCTGTGAGGAATGATATGAAAGAGAAGGGAGTGAATGATAGCGTGACGGTTGACAGGGGAGAATGGAAGAAGAAAACGTGTTGCGCCGACCCCAAGTAATATGGGGTAAGGACAGGAAGATGACAGTGACATAAATATAAGCCACTTACTAAATAAAGGCACTGCGTTAGTGGTGTTCCTAAAATATCCAATAGAAAATTGTAGAATCCCTTTGTGTACGTTTGTAATCTAACCCTGCCGAAAGGAGTTTCTAATGAAAAAAGCAGTAGGTATCTTTCTGACCTCTAGTTTATACAGGGTTAAATTAAATTAGCTGGCGAACCTGAAAAAATGAGATGGGTATTGATATCTAAACGCAATAAAACATAAGAAAAACTGATTTTCTAAACTCATAGTTACTACGAAATCCACGACCGCAGGCATTGAGGACCGCAAGTAGTTACTGGTATTGAAGTTAACTAATTATATTTTTTTTTATCGTGCTAAGATGTCGTTACTCAACACGTCATAACGTTTCGCTAGCTAATTTAATATAAGTAACCCTGTATTTCAGAGTGTTTCATAAAATAAACACTTTGACTTATCTCGAAAATTGAAATTTCTCGGCAACTGTTATGCAAGAACCAGCTAAACCAAGATATGGTAGGTACTTAGGTATACTTTGGCGTAAATATGCCAAGATTATTCTAAGTCGAAAATAAATGGGGCAAATGATAAGCCAAAGCCTATGTCAACTTAAGGATAATAGAAAAAGATTTTTCGGATTTTTTTTAAGCATTATATGTAGGTACAGGTAGTCTTCTTCAGTTACCTTTTTATTTTCTTTAGTATCTAGCTAGTCCTTTTTTATGAATTCGGCCAGAATCCAGGAATAATGGAATCTTTCAAGCGTGTTTGAGTAAAGATAGCAGATTTGCGGCATTGTGTCTTATTTTGATAGATCGACTGAAATATAAACGAGCGTATTAAATGGATGTTACTTTAAAGAATAGTTTGATAGATTAGTGGCTCAACTATGTGATTGATGACAACTTGAGTTGTTTTCGTAATCTCGGGTAGTACGTGCCGAAATAAGAGTAGAATGTTGTATTTTATATTTTTTTTTTTTTTTCTACAAACAAACAACGCACCTGCCGTGCCTCTCTACCGGCCTTAGTTGACTGTTAAAGAATGCCTAAGTACGCCTTTGAACCTTTTATGTTGCTTAAAGTTTAATAAATAAAATATATTTAATTTACACATATTTAGATCTTTTTTTAGTTCAACAAGCTAAAATACAAGTCAAAACTTTGAGTTAACTCATTCACTCAAATTACATAGCTCATAAAAAAAATAGAACACTATACAAAAAAATACATTGCTAAATAGTAATAATAAAAATAAATAAGTAAAATAAATTTTATTTTAAATATCGTTCGGTCTCTGACAAATTCAAACTATTGGCAGAAATAGAACGATGTCTTAAATTCGTTTAGCGCTAAATGTATTTAGCGATTAGTGTTGCAGGTAAGCGGGCCTGAGTAACTAATATTTAATTTAAAAGAATATTTTCTACCCATGGTCGACCTACGCTTCTGTGAACCTCATATCGATCTTCATTGCAACTAATGCTCTTCCTGTGAACCCGTTCGCTCGACCGAACCAACCCACGACAAAGATTAAGAAATTCATAAAGAAGCGAATCTTACGTACTTACTTTCTTTTGTGCATGCACCGATGCCACTGGATAATTACCTACCGCTCTCCCCACTACCTTGCTAACCACGCTTGTCCAAGCTAAAACGGGTAACATGGACTGTAATAATATCTGAAATACAATTTTTAGGGTTCCGTACCTCAAAAGGAAAAAACGGAGCCCTTAAAGGATCACTCGTGTGTCTGTCTGTCTGTCTGTCCGTCTGTCACAGCCAATTTGCTCCGAATCTAATGGACCGATTAAGTTGAAATTTGGTACACATATGAATTTCTGTGACCCAAACACGGACAGATAACGTAAATAAATGAATTTTGAATATAGAGGTCACTTTTGGGGGGAAAATAAGAAAATTAAAAAAAAAAAAAATAAAACTACACCATGTGGCATGTCAAATGAAAGGGCTTACTATGAGGGTCTCAAATATATATTTTTTATAATTTTAAAATAAACTGTTTTAAAATTATTTAAGAAAATAGACGAAAATTGACCATTCCCCCCTTATCTCCGAAACTACTGAGCCTAAAATTTTGAAAAAAATACAGATAATAGATCTTTACCAGTAAATTACAGGAACACTTATAAGAAGTCTGTGGTCTTAAAATAACATGGTAAATCTATCAATATTGTGAGTACAAACTTACATTTACACTTGGAATGTATGGGAGAACATGTTTTTCAACTACAATGTTAAGTTTGTTCTTAAGATAAATTCATCCCAACTACGGAACCCTTTTTTTTATAACTGTCAATTTGGTCGATGATCGATTTCAGAGAAGCGACGATACAATCATCATCATCTGCCTAGTCTTTTCACAACTTGGATGGTGTTGGCTTCCAGTCTAACCAGATGCAGCTGAATACCAATATTTACACGGAGCGACTGCCTATTTGACCTCTACAACCTAGTTAATAGGTACCACGACACCCCTTGGTAAAACTGGTTGTCAGACTTTCGGGCATCTGACTACCCGTTACGACTGTCAAAGATCTACGAATGACAGTGGGAAATGTCACTATACAATCATTGACTGCATTAAACGTTTCTTGCGTCTCAAAATGGCTAAACTAATCCTATACTACTTACACCATTACGGCTTTATTAAAAAAAAATAAAAAAAAAATTAAAAAGCGTTTAATAGTGGCATCTCATTATACAAAGTTTTACTTCTGCCAAACTGCACAGAAGTTTGTTGGCAGATGTAGCTCCCAGACATCATTTTAACTCTTATCTTTTAGGTAGGCACTTTTCCATCAGTAGCAAATATTACATTTACATATAGCACACATTTTACAGCAGCACAAAGGCTGTCTATTACGTCATATTATCATTAATTTAACATTTTAAATACGGTACGGGTAGGGATTGACAAAATTCACCCAAGTTATTAAGTGGTCGTCTTCTCCTTCGTGTCGATGGCACGAAAATGTCTCAAATCTTGCCAAACCAAAACTTCGCGCATCGTCGGTGGCAGCGCAGAAGTCATCTTGACTGCATGCATGAAAGGTCTCCCTGAGTGACGTTAAAAATCGCTCCCTAATCTCCCAAAAGTCGCAAAGCATGCTGGAACACTTGGACACTTGGGGCACTGGTTACATATAGTCCAGTTCCTCCTTTAACCACGATGATACAAACTAGTCTTTATAAGTCGGGTGATTTTCCATAAAAGCACTGCTGTAGGCAGAATACGTTTGGACGGCGTTTAGCTTCTGTAAGCACATTCTTATTCTATCTCCGAGGCGACTCGTTAGCAATTGTCGTTTGAGAAAGAAAGTGGGAAAATGGTGTTACAGTGTGCGGATTAATAAGTGACTAGGCTTTGTCGGTAGCTTAGTTTAAGTAGGTAGGTCAAGCTCTCATCTTGGTTTAAGTTAGTGATTAAAATATTTTTTTATAAGAATTTCAACTTAGGCGTATTTGTAATGGTGCTAAAATTTTCTCAATGAATGAATTCAATCTATGTCTGTTTCAATCAGTCCTTTGTACTTGGCTCAGGTTTTTCATCTCAAATTCATTATAATAATCAAATTTTGGTCTGTAATCTTCTTTGGATTGGTTCACTAATGAATTAATTTTTCACTTTTGATTCATTTTGTGTTGAGACATAGTCTTGGATTCTCAAAGACAGTTAAATTCGTCAAATATTAGTGAATATTCTATTCTGGTATAACTTTGAAATAACACAAACAACCTCGCTGACATTGCAATTATACTTCATACATAATTATGTAAACAAATACACTCATTTCATTACACGAAAGCACAGATAATAATAATAGTAAGACGCTCATCACACACAACTTATAGAACACGCCTAATGAAGCACTGATGAAATTCAAAGTTTCAACTAATGATCGAAAGTTTCGTGAGCTTGAATCTGGCTCAAATAATCTAATATTGGTGGAATCTTATGATATTCTAATCATAGCTAATATTATAAATGTGAAAGTAAGTTTGTTTGTTTGTTACCTTTTCACGCCTAAACTACTGAACCGATCATCCTGAAGTTTTGCATATACGTTGAAACGGGTATATACCTTTCATCCCGAAACAAAAGTACAGTAGTGCTATTCTGTAAAAATCTCACCGTGATAACTCGGGTGAAGTGAGCGTGAAGTGAGCCGTCATGCCACCTGATGCTAGGGGATGACACTATTGACAGCTCCTTTAAGATCACTTAACTCATGTTTTCACGGTGAGATATTTACAGAATAGCGCACCTGTTCCTGAGGAAAACAACAATAACATTCTTATGATAATTGATGGTGCCACGTGCCTTTCGAATAATTATTGAATTATATTATTACAGACTTGTACAACCCGAATTGATTGTCAAATTCTAAATTAACCCTAGCGAAGCCGCGGGCAAAATCTAGTAAATATACTTGCACGTATTTCCATACATTTTATGGATGTGGACGTCCACGATCGAGACATTAGAAATTGTAAAAGCGCACATTGAACAGGGTTTGTTTACATTTTCATTCGATATTTTTAGTACACACCATACCAAAATCAACCTTGATATTGGTATACCAACCTACAATGTAATACATAGTCAGCCTACCTCACTATCTTCACTTTTTTCTTATTATCTTCTCACTGCTGGGACATAGGCCTCCTCTCCGTTAGAGGAAGTGGGCCGTAATCCACTACGCGGTCCCAGTGCGGGTTGGTAGATGTCACATGTCTTCGATTTTTATAGTTCTAGGATATGCCGGTTTCCTCACGATGTTTTCTTTCACCGTTTAGAGAATATTGGTGATGAAATAATTTACACAAAAGTAAAGTGCCTGCTTGGGATCGAACCCACGACCTACAACTCGTAAGTCTCAGCCGTTACCACTGAGCCACCACTGCTCACAACAATGCTGTTACAATGTAATACCAACTTACAATGAAAATGGTATGGTATACATGATGAATTTTTCAAGTGGGCGTGGATGGCCAAATCCGAAACTATGAGGAATAGCGAAAAGTACTCAAAGGAGTCTCGGGCTCGATTTTGATGAAAACTAAAACTGCATCATTGAATTTGTGAAAAATCAATATTTCTAGTCAGGAATCGAACCCGTTGATTTCGAATAAAAACGTACACCATTCGATAGTGTCGCTAATAAGGATCGAATTCTGGAAAGTAATGACATACGGCAAACTAAAGGAAAGAGCTCATTTTTAACAAATTCTTTTTTTGTTTTTCTTATGTTACCTACCTATTAAACCTTAATGATTAATTGTTCAAAATGATGACCATTGTTTTCAATACATAGCTGGATTCGATGTCTCAAGGATTGTACTGCATTCAGCATTACATTATAGTCCTCATAGTTTCGAATTTGGCCATCCACGCCCTCTTGAAAAATTCACCTTGTACCATTTACAGATCAACACAACAATGGATACCGGTCAGTTACTGCAATATTCCGGGGTAGATGTTTGAACTGTGATCCCAATACGTATAATATAGACGGCCATGTCTCTCGGTATGTGAATAGTTAGGCGTGGTATGCCGTTAACTTAGTCCAATGGATGGATGTTACGGCCTATTTACTTGATTTATATTTCGTTCTGGATGGGGAAGATGTTGTATTGCTAAGAAATATTGTAGGTATAGTTAGAAGAAGATAGGACTATAAATATCGGTTTTCGTTTGATAGAATAAATAAAGGAGACTAACAGTTTCATGATAGCTATAACGTGGTAGTCTCAAACAATCGGCCTAGCCTTTTCCCAACTATGGAAGCTGGGGTCAGCTTCCAGTCAAACCGGATGCAGCTGAATACCAGTATTTTAATAATAATAATTATTAAAATAACGTAGTAGTCTACAGGGTGAAATTTAATCCATGGGCAATATTTTAAGGGATCAGTGTACTCATCATTATGAACAACTTTTACTAAGGGCACAAACCTGAAATCGCGAAAAAAAAAATCTGCTGTTCCTTACATTTTGACGAGTTATGCGAGCATAATGCAACATTTAAAAAAAATTTGCTGTTCAATAGAACAGCAGATTTTTTAAAAATATTGCCCATGAATTCAATTTCACCATGTATAATTGTCGAATGCATAGTTTCCAAGTTTTTTGTTCAGTTTCTCTCTAGCAGCTCGGCGTCTGGATTTATGCCTGGTTGCTGGAAATAGACTCGCCCCCTATTACATGTGTTGGCGCCACGACTCGCCAATTGTCATCTGTCATCTGTAATTGTCATCTGTCATCTGTAACTGTCATCTGTCATCTGTAACTGTCATCTGTAATTGTCATCTGTCATCTGTAATTGTCATCTATCATCTGTAACTGTCATCTGTCATCTGTAACTGTCATCTGTCACTGTCATCTGTCGAGCGAATGCCGGCTGTTTTTTCCTCTCGTTCACTTCCGCAAGAACTTTGACACGCGTTACCTTGTGTCACTGCAATATTGTATTTTATTCATTATAAAATCAATTAAATACCGATGAAATCATCAAGCAACAGTTAAAAATAGGAGTACGTTATTTCATCTCCCCAACAACATGGGACTTTCAGATAGGTAACTAGCAAAATGTGGGTATACATTTCTGGGGATTAAAGTGTATTGTTATGTGTGAATAGTTTACCTCTAAACAAGCTTGCACCATCTTCAGCCGCATCTTAACTTTACATCAGTTTAAAAAGCGGTCAAACGCGAGTGCAACTAATAAAAATAGTTTTATTATACTAGGTATACGTAGTTTTTTACAAAAATCTAGTTGTTGATAAAGTTGCTCGATACGAGAATATGTTTCTTTTTACATTCATTTTTAGGACCTCAAAAGGAAAAAACGGAACCCTTATAAGATCACTTCGTTGTCCGCCTGTCTGTCAGTCTGTCAAGACCGTTTTTTGAGGAATGCGTGAAGGTATATAGTTGACATTAATAAAAAATACGTAGGTCTACGCCCCTTGGAGTTTAAAAAAATCAAGCTTCTAAATTAATTCAATTAAAAAATATGGCCGTTTCAGCAACAGACATGAAATTTGGCTAGAAGCAAGGTCTCATAGCACAAGTGAAGGAAAAGACTGAAAATCGTTAATTAGTTTATACTAAAAAAAATTGCGATTGTAAATTTACATTTGCAGATGGAGAATTTACCATAGATCGATTAGATTAGATTAGATTTATTTATTTGTTTAAACATGGTACGAGTATATGATACAAGAGCATGCAAGATGATAATAAATTACATTATAGTCCAATCTGGTTTAGCCTTATATGTGTATATTGGCGTACAAATATTTTCGATTTTTTTTTGTTATTTTTTTCGATGTTTGGAAAATCATTTTTTCAACTACAATGTTAAGTTTGTTTTTAGGATAAAATCATCCCAACTACGGAACCCTTCATTGTGCGTGGACCAACAAGTACTTGGCCGGTTTTTTAAGTAGGCATACCTTTCGTTCTTTGTGACTTTCGTATTTGACAGTCAGTTCTTTAGAAAATATTTATGTAAGTAGGTGTACCTACCTACTCGTCAGATCTGAGTCTGAGCCCCGAATTTTTACTTTGACTCCTGTCATTATACTGCAGTTAAAGTAAAAATGAGTAATCGTAAAACTTTGTAGGTATTTATCCTGCAAAGTTTTATGATTTCTCATTTAGCTTAAAAGCAATCAGCTCGAGTGAACTTCAGTACCTACCGATTGAATTTTCATAGTCTATCCTCTTTTTAATTTTTATTTACCTTTTAAATTAAGGCTGTTGGGGTAAAGTGTAAAAGAAGTGTGCTATTGTATATTTATTTTTAAGAAATTACTTAGGAATGATTAAAATGAATAGCTGAATTCGTCCTTTTCGTTGCACTTATTTCTTATAAATATTTATTGTAAAATCCGAAACAACAAAACTAACTTTATTAAAAAAAAAAAGTTTGGAAATATTTTCAAGCTTGGTATTATTAAACGTTTTTTTTTTTAATGAATCCCAAAAAACGTCCTCTATAATCTTTTTGTTAGAGAATTATCTGAACAGTGAAACCATACAAATTGATTTAAAAAGTGGTTACTATCATCTATAGACTTTCAACACTAGTGGAATACTGCCGATTCATTGAAGATTATACAATATTTAATACTCACGCATAACACATGAAAAAGAAATTTAATTTATTTAAATAAAAACACAACATCCAGCTTCCCACACGCCATCAGCTTAAAACGTACAATTGATTCGAAAACAATAATTTAACGCTCATCAAAATGCGGTGAAAATGCGATTTTCTTTGAAAATTAACGTACGCATTCGACTGTACAATCACGGTCTGTGGGAAAATTCAGGTCATTACATTTTTCCGCCCGAGACAAATCCCTTTTAATACTCGTAAAATTACAAGGATCCCTAAGGGATACTACTGGCTGATAAATCATATTGTTACTTTTTTACAGAAAAAATAAGACAAATTATATGTTTGTTTTTACTGGGTTTTTAAATTATGAACGAGAACACGGCGCTAGATGTGTGTTTTCTTTTGTCAATAAGGATTGATAAACAATCTCGTTTATGAATTCGCAGCGGAGAAAAAAAAATGATAAAAATAAAAAAAAATAAAAAATAATAATAATAATAAATAATAAAAAATAAATAAATAAATAAATAAATAATAAAATAAATAATATAATTAATTTGTTTTTTAATTTAATAAAAAAATAATAATAATAAATAATAAAATAAATAATATAATTAATTTGTTTTTATTATTATTTTACAGTAAAAAAAAAATAATAATAAATAATAAAATAAATAATACAATTAATTTGTTTTTATTATTATTTTACAGTCATTTACAACTTTGTACACTACGATTTCTCATGGCTATAGGCTCTTCCCCAATTACCCACATGGGATTTAAAATTTAGTATTTATTATTTTATTTACGTACTAATAAACTATTTCACATTATACAACTAAGTACAGAAATAATATTATGCTACGATTTCTCCAATACCAACTGTGCATATAATTAAAACAGCAAATATCTACACAAACGTCTGCGGTTTCATACAAATATTAGTTTGATACCTAGATCCTTAGCACAGGATAGTACGCAATACAAACAAACACGAAACTGAGTCGACTAATAACTATGACTAGTAATAATTGTGTATTTGAATATAAGCCGGAGGAGCTCGTGGTTAAGTAATAACAGCCGCACGGGTCGATCCATCAGGTTAAGCTACGCTTGCCGGGGTTGGTCCGTGGATGGGTGACCATCTTTACATACCGAGACTCCTCCGTGCCTCGGAAAGCACGTTAAGCCGTTGGTACTGGCTGTTATTCGTGGATCTTTGACAGTCGTTACGGGTCGTCAAAAGCCCGAAAGTCTGACAACCAGTCTTACCAAGGGGTATCGTATTACCCAGTTACTGGGTTGTAGAGGTCAGATAGGCAGTCACTCCATGTAAAATACTGGTATTCAGCTGCATCCGGTTAGACTGGTAGCCGACCCCAACATAGTTGGGAAAAGGCTACGCAGATTGATTTGAATATAAGCCGGTAAGTAACATCCCTACTCGAAATTGACCTATGAATGAAGTCAAAGAAATTTATAAATGCATATGTTTGTGTTTTCCAAATCAAGATCAGTTAGTGAAAATTTCTTTCATAACCCGGTATGTCCATTACCACGTCTTTATCAAAGTCAAGCACGTCCGCGACAACCAATCAGCGTAAAGATATGATGAGGTCTAAGATGGCTGCCATTTCCATGAGTTATCGCTATAACTCATGGAAATGGCAGCCATCTTATACAGTGAAGTCGGCAAGTTCAGTGATTTTTTTCAAACTCCGGTACGTTCCGCTAGTTTATATTAAACAGCGGTATGTTATTTAAAGATTATTTTTATTTATATTCAACTAAACACAATCTCCTACACGAGTAATCACACTAATTTTATAAAGGCGAAAGTTTGTGAGTGTGTGTTTGTATGTTTGTTACTTCTTCACGCTCAAACGGCTGGACAGACTTAGATGCAATTTAGTATGTAGATAGCTTATACCCTGAATTAACACATAGGCTACTTTTTATCCCGGTCTACGCAGGTGAAATTGCGGGGCACAGCTAGTCGTTTAAACTTCAGAACTTAATAACTTTCTGTCATTTCCCACTTTTCAGTTAGAGTGGACATAACGGATTTTTATATTTAACTACACTATTTACATTTATTTATTTATATTGTTGACGGGTGTAAAAAAAAAAGGAGTAAATTCAAAAATCTAAAACTCAACTGCAGACAAAATATGAAGTGAACTTTAAAAAGATGCAAATAAGATGACTTATGTCTGTCTCCAATCCCACATCCCGTACTTGTAAACACCCTAAACCGTAAAATCTCATGCAGTCAGACATCTTACAGTAAAAACATATTGGCGTTCCTTGCGTCGCGCAGTCGGGTAATAAAAGACGTTACTCTGCTGTCATTTTAGAATTCTATCACACTAATATTATAAAGGCGAAAGTTTGTGAGTGTGTCTGTGTGTATGTTTGTATGTTTGTTACTTCTTCACGCACAAACAGCGGGACCAATTTGGATGAAATTTGGTGTGTAGATAGCTTATACCCTGGCTTCACACATAGCCTACTTTGTATCCCGGTCTACGCGGGTAAAACCGTGGGGCGCAGCTAGTCTTTATGATAAAGATTTATACTTACATTGATTAAAATTACACGACTTAAGAGAGTCGTGAGTTTGAACCCAGGTTTACTTTATTTTCTGTAATTTATTTAATTACTATTGCTCTCTGAATGGTGAAGAAATATATTGTAAGAAACTGACATATCCTAGCTTCAAAGACATTAGACATCCACCAACTCACACCTATGCCAGTGGATTATAACCAGCTGATCTCACAGAGAGGAGGCCTGTGTACCAGCAGAGGGAGGAACGTTATTATGCTCTCGTTATTCTCGTTTGCTTCACTTATATTTTGGGATCGGGATTACCCTAGTTAACGAACACGTGAGTTAAGCCGTCAACAAAAATAAGCTGGAATATGACGTCAATGACATTATGACATGTCATGCAACATGTCAACTAAGGTCTGGTTTTCAGATATATTTTAAGACTGCGTATATCTTACCAATACTGTTGTAAACCAATGAACCAATGAATTGCAAGGAAACGAATCGCTGAACTAACTATATTAAATAAGTTCCAATATTGTTTAGATATACGAAGTGCAGTATTTTCCAATAACTGGTAGAAGTTATAGATGAAACAGGATACGGTTTATTGAGTGTTTGTCCTCGACTCAACGTCAACGGGACGTCAACGAGAAACGATATTACTCGACCCGAACGTGACGTCCCGTTGACGTGGCGGTGGACAAAGAGAAAAATTTCAAATATCGGGATTGTTTAACATTATGAACTTAATAAAAAGTAAGTTCAAAAACTAAAACCTGACTGAAAAATCCCGCTCGCCGCGGTCGGTCTGTAACCAATTAAATTAATATTATTTACCTCCACTATTACTTATTTTTAACAATTTAAACATATTTAATTACTAAAATAATATAACGTATATACATATTTGTAATGTGGTCGTCAAGACCGTTCTTTTTGATACCAAACATGTCATAATTATCTCATTTTAATTTTTTTTCGTGGTCAGAAATTTACATGTAGGTAAAGTCCACCATATTAAATTCAGGGAGAATTTAAATAGCCAATGTCACTCGGGAATCTATTGATACCTCAATCATTAAAATCGGTTCAGTAATTTAGGCGCTACGGTTTACGTACATAGACTGCTAAAATCATAAACCTTCCTTTTGGCTTTGCCGTAGTCGGGTAAAAATTACTTTCATTATGCCAGTTAGGTGCGCCACACACATGTTCGGGGCGACACTTTCAGTTCGACTGTATGTTGAACAACATCATATCTCAACATACATTGTTGAACAACATTAAAATTTGATCTAACCAAGATTATGTCTGGACTTTAAAAGAGACTGTGACCTCTGAGTTTGTTTCGGCCTTTCTTCTCAGAGTAGTCAGATAGGAAACGCCGACCTCATCTAGTTTTTAAAATATGATTGACCTGTAAAAGTGTTTGTACAAACCTACTTACAGAAATGAAATCATTTATCATTTAACAAAACCGACCCAAAACAATTACTACACATATTCATTCGGCTCGTGCCGGTCAGTAAACTCCG
This sequence comes from Cosmia pyralina, assembly GCA_946251885.1. NCBI lineage: Eukaryota > Metazoa > Arthropoda > Insecta > Lepidoptera > Noctuidae > Cosmia > Cosmia pyralina. The sequence goes on from OX276365.1 coordinate 7,147,082, forward strand.
ATCGGCATCTATCATGTTCGGGAGTGCTTGACACAATTCGAGCTAAGCCGAGTGGGTTTATCTCAATCATTATGTTTACAAATATTCGATTCGATTCAACCCGAACATATTGTGTGAAAACGATTGTCGACAAATGAGCATCATTAATCCTTCATATATATATCGGAGAGATACAATAGATTTTAAATTGTTTCTGTAATTACGAAAGGTTTGTAACGTTATACCTAGAAAAAAGGTAAATTTTAAATTTAATAAGCTCCTGAAACTAATTTATCCTTATTTTTTTTTGCTACTCCATCACCAGACACTGATTACGATCTATCTAAAACCTATTAATTTAGACCATTCCAATGAGCCTAAACACGTTACTTCTGCTGTAAGTTTGTGAGGGAGTTGGGTAACCTGCAAATTCTAGGTAATCAGTTCATCATCACTCGAACAGACCTGTGGAAGATGTTCACATCCATTCATCAGCTAGAAAAGAGCTGATAATCTTCAAAAGGCTGAATAGATTTTCTTGAATCATAGCTAAGAACATTCTCGATCAAGTCACGTTTCAAACAAAACAAATCTAAACCGGTTCAGTTGTTTGGGAGCTACGATACCACAGACACACACATTAAACTTATAACACTCCTCTGTTTTCTTCAGGGATTAAAAAGGACAATGATGTTGGTGTTTCAACTGTGGCGGTATCTACATCGCCACGTGCGAACTACGCATCACACTGACGTTACGCAAAATCCTGCATCGCGTAATCAGAGTTTACTGCGCGACTAGCATAAAATATTACAACGTCCCGACATCAATCGACATAACACCAGTCTGGTCGGAGGATCCTCCCTTTCCAATGGAGGATGAGTCAATTTTACACCTTGTTCCTCATACCTCTATACAACTTTCAAATAAATTTGCGGATACTGCATTCCATGTTTATGATATTTGGACGTTAGCTACATGTAAAAAAGAAAAGACAAAGACAGCTATGACATTAACTAAGAACAGCAAAATCAGGTCACTGCAATTTGCTGTTACAACGTTGAATCAGTTGCCAAATTTTCTGTTTATTATTGCAATATCCAAATCAGGAATTGTCGTTTTGGAATGCAGAAAACTATGAAATTCCTAGACATCGGGGTAGAACAAAAATTGGATTGTTAAAAATATTTTTATTTTTGCTTTCCGCTTTCAACTTGTTAAAGTGAGTTGACAATGTTATTCGGGGAATGAAGAAAAGTACATTTTAGCTACTTTTACTGTAAGAGTTCCGCAATTGTCTATTTTTCTTAACTTGTCTCGTTTTAACTTTATTTGCATTACGGAATGGGTAGTGCAGTTTCATCTTTCTTTTGTTTGTTATTATGAGGCATACTCGTATTACATTTCGACCGTGATTTTTGCGTAAATTGGCCAACTTTGGCGTTCTTATTCTGATATACTGAAAGACTTTGTCAACTTTGACTTATAGAGTGGTAGATAATATTTATTACAATAGTTTGCAGCGGCCTAGTTTTTCGTAATTTTTTCTTACCTTTATAAATAAAGACTAAATTCATAAGCAAGTTTTTCATAAAATAAGCTACTGCATTTTTTCGAGATACTGAATTACTACTGTACATAAGCAAATTAAATGACAAATTATAATAATATCTGTTAATAAATAGTGGTTTAGTTCATAGCGGCCTCAGAATTTTGAAATATGTATGAAATAGCTTTAAAAAATCTTATTCAAAACCATAAAATTACAAAAAACGCCCAGAATTAACTGTAAATTTCTCCTTACTACATTAATATTATTACGTAAAAATACTAGAATAAAAGGTAGTTCATAAGAAATTAAAATTTCATAATTTATACAAAAAAAATATATATATAAGACTGGAAATAAATGTAATTACAGCTGCCAAATTGCTACACACTGCAATGCGTCGCCATGCTTCAACTAATCTATCAAAACGCAATTTTGTGATAGCGACTTCTCGCGATAGATTTGCAGATGTGTTAAGTTTTTTCCAGCAAATTGCTCTTACTACTCTATTAGTCGTTAGTTTTACTTCTCTATTAGTCGTCATCTCGGTAGTCACTCCCTTTCTAGTCATATCATCTTTCACACAGTCCATCCATCGTTTCTTTGGTCTTCCCCTACTCGTATAGCCATCCACATTCAGTCTCAAACCTTTCCTGACGACATTTTCCTCATTCCTCCGCATCACATGCTCATACCATGACAACTGATTACCAAATTGTATGCTGTAGAAATATTTTGAAACGCTGCAGACATTTTTTATAAAAAAAAATTCAACAACTTTAACCACCAACCTCCTCACCAAAATCTCAGCCCGAATTTATATACCAACAAACCGAAAACGCGTGCAAAAATTTTCTTTTCAACTCCAAAAACCCAGAATAAATCTGTTTAATAAAACCTTAAGCAAAATGTATCGGGATATTTTATATTCCCGACGTGGAGTATCTATAAAGGCTGATTACAATTCATACGCCCTACATACAGGCCACAAACGTGAATCACATATTTAATGGTATCGGCTTAGGGACTGAATTTTTAGGATTCAGTATTAATAATGTAGTTAAGGTCGGAGCTTAGACACTTCAGTTGGGTCTGAATAGTAGTTGATACGCATTTGTATGTCCTAGATATAACTAAAAATAGACCTAATCTCCCAGGAGATTAGGTCTATTTTTAGACGTGTCACAGAATAGAAAAGATCATTCTTACTTGAAAAGTAAGTTACAATAATGTGTGTAGGTAAGCTTAGTGCTTAGATGCTTCATTTGGGTCCAAATACAGATGGTTAGGTAGTATTGGCATAACAAGTTCTATCTAATTAAAGGGGTTGCCACACTCTTAGTTCATATTTTTGTTATTGGATCAAACAGTTCATATTTTTGTTATTGGAGGTGGTCCATATTTTGAAATTACTACATGCATGTTCACATCTGCATCTTAGCAATTATGTAGCAGTAAGTGTCATACCTGCTAAAATTTAGCTTTGGGTACAGAACAGTGAATGAGTCGTGATTGACAGAACTACGGTGATAATTATTGTATGCACCATACAGTTTGAGTGATTGCAGTATTTCGGAGAATGACAGGTGCAAATGTGAAGCCATTCGTATGAAAAAAAAACTAAAATCTACCGAAACAAACCGAAATATATTCGAAACAAGCTAACAGAGGAGTGGTGGTGGCCAATTCGGTTGTATAAGTCACCTTATAATTATGAAGTTTGTTAGTTTATAAACTATCGGTATTATTTCCGTTAGATTATAAACAGTCGAAAAATTGTGAACTGCAATAAACCATTTACAATTTAACGCATTATTTTTCGATACTTTATAATCTAAAAATTGCAATATTTTCGCATTGTAATTTTATTTTACCTAATGTTAATCTAAAGTTCAAGAAGTATTTTTCCTTTATTTATAATTTCTTTTTTTAGTTTTACTATTAGAATGTGTTATCATTATCACTTAGCTTTGTGAATGCTGGTTAACTTGTAATTGGCAACTGTGTAAGTCCGAGGCGATTGTTACCGTAGTTGGTGAACCTATTTTAAATAAATAAATAAATCTAACCATTATCCTTGGGAAACCGATAATATTGTGAACTATTAGAAAACTTGTTTGCGACGTAACGCACCTCGCACTGATACACAAAAAAGTGTACATATCATATGGTTTAGTAGTAAATATTAACCTAGGCCTATAATAGTATTATAATAATTTATTTATTAATTTATTTAATACTTCAAGCACACAAATGTACAGAGGCGGACTTAATGCCATGGGCATTTTCTACCAGTCAACCTTTGGGTGATGCAGAGACAAACAGTGGCAGGTGCAATGATGAAAAATTAAGGAATAAATAAATAATCTGGATAAAAACTATGTATGACAAATATAAATTAATTACAGTTAGAAAAAAAAAGTTTAGAAAATATACAACACAAAAATCTATACAAAATAATATAACCTCTTTAGCCTCATTCTGAATTGACGCAAAATTTTGCAATATTGTTTGATGTTAAATTATTCAGTTAAAATACGACACAGTCGTTATACAGAGTCTTGAAGACCATGACCATCGCAAAGCTTGCAGTAATTTATCCTGAAATTCTTAAACGACCCCAATTTTTCTAATAAATCATTAAAAGTAACCATTTTGATTTTTCACTGAGGATTTCGTGATACTACCTGACTTTTTTCTGTGGGGTTATCGAACTAACGGGACGTGTACGTGGTCAATCTTGAATACGAAAAGCAGAATATTTGTGACTTTTTTTATTGGAATACCTAATAAAGTATGCGAAAATTTAATGAAAAACACGATAAAAAGCTATCGCATTTTTAATGTCTGATAATTTTCGTTTACAATAAAAATAATCATAATTTAAAATTGTATAATTATGAATTGGCCACCCTGTAGGTTCAAGTCCTAAACAAAGGTTCATAGCGGGGTTAAGTATCACAGATGAACAAACCGAATTATCGCTACTTAAAGAGGTCTTTCAATGCTAGAATTAGAACATGATTCCCATCCACACGTATATCCAAAATCACAAAGCCATTTCCAGTATAACGTACTGATAAAAACATTCCTTTTAACCTCAAAAGTACCACATGAATGGCCACTAAATATTAATAACACTGTTACAGCATTCCCGTCCTGTTTGCGATTCACACAAGCGACCACCATATTTGTTTGCAAAATATACGTCACAGCTACTTTTCGCCAATTTTTGGTACATTTAAACAGAAACTGTATTATTTATTTGTATTGGACACTTTTCGAATACTAATATGGGAAACTGTTTACAAATGAAGCGATATGTATGTGAACGAGGGTTCGAAATGTTTTGTGTGGTATTTTTAGTGAAACTCGTATTTCTAAAATCTACACATGTCGTGTCTGACACGTGTAGATTTTGGATCAATGTTTCAGTCAAGGCCAAGCAAGCTGTGCCAGATAAAAATAGTTAGATGTTTCTTTTTGAAAGAATCTTGCTAGAAAGAGAAACTGTTTTAGCTTGAGATACAGGTACCAACATAGTTTACAGAAGTTGTTACAAATAGATTGGATGTTGATGTTAATTCGGAATTATACATTAAACATTTTGATGAAGACGTCTTTTACTAAACCACAATCCAAGTGGGACAACAGCAAAAGATTACTGCCACAAAGGACTCTTTCATAAAACTCTCACTTGACTTGCGAGCTGGTTTTCATCACATTCAAGTTTTGATGTTGAGGTTAATTCGGAATTATACATTAAACATTTTGATGAAGACGTCTTTTACTAAACCACAATCCAAGTGGGACAACAGCAAAAGATTACTGCCACAAAGGACTCTTTCATAAAACTCTCACTTGACTTGCGAGCTGGTTTTCATCACATTCAAGTTTTGATGTTGAGGTTAATTCGGAATTATACATTAAACATTTTGATGAAGACGTCTTTTACTAAACCACAATCCAAGTGGGACAACAGCAAAAGATTACTGCCACAAAGGACTCTTTCATAAAACTCTCACTTGACTTGCGAGCTGGTATTCATCACATTCAAGTTTTGATGTTGAGGTTAATTCGGAATTATACATTAAACATTTTGATGAAGACGTCTTTTACTAAACCACAATCCAAGTGGGACAACAGCAAAAGATTACTGCCACAAAGGACTCTTTAATAAAACTCTCACTTGACTTGCGAGCTGGTATTCATCGGATTTAAGTTTTGATGTTGAGGTTAATTCGGAATTATACATTAAACATTTTGATGAAGACGTCTTTTACTAAACCACAATCCAAGTGGGACAATAGCAAAAGATTACTGCCACAAAGGACTCTTTCATAAAACTCTCACTTGACTTGCGAGCTGGTTTTCATCAGATTTAAGTTTTATAATTCAAAACTGATTTCTTATATTTTTGCGCAATCTTCCAGTATTATGTCATGTAAAATTTACGGGAAGGAATTAAAATAAATTGTTTTAATCAAAACTCGATCAAAATGAAAACAGTTTTTCAAAGTTTACGTTATCGTCCGAACTTATATAGATGATATTTTTGGCATGCTCATATATCATAATCCGTCTAATCCCATACTATAAGAAAGCTAACTTCTAAATGAATGTGCTTAGAAGCTTGTGAAATGTTTGTTGGGAATGTGCCGCAGAGACAAGACAGGCGAAATTCTCAAATATTTTTAAAACAAAACAATAATTCAAACTGAAGGATTTGATATTTCTTATTAAATAGATAATTAATTATTGCTTTAAAATATGAGTTTTATTTTATAAAACTGTTTTCAACAGAAAAACAATTGTTACCACCAGTGACTGGTACCGTAATTACCCTGTTGAACAAACCTTCCAATGTCGGCGTCGTTGAATCAACAGTATTACTTCAATTACCTTACTACTCCAATACCGATCGTTAATTTACCGACGACTAAGTGCCAGCGCTAACTGTGCATCTTGTCGCTGATAAAGACGCACAGTTGTCGTTTGCATCTGCGTCTTATCGCTGCGACTAGACGCAGAGCTGTCGTTGGAGTCTGTGACTAATCGTTACGACAGAGACCGTACAGGAAGCGATATATATTTTTTTAGTATTCGATGCGTTTCGATGACCAATCGAAACATCAACATCGAACATGATGTTGAGATTTGCAATAAAAATTCCTCAGCGCTCACAGCAAAACTGACGTTGACGGTCGCTTGCGACTATCGTCAGGTGTGCGCGTGCACCTAGTCGCTGCAAAAAGTAGCGAGAGCGTGCGACTCCCTTATCCTGTTGTTACAACTCTGCAACCCGATGCCAATATGCGGAGGATTGAGCAAAATATTATGAACATTTTCGCATTTTGTAGTCAGTCGTTGCGTCTAGTCGCTGATCTGTCGCAGTCGCTTGTCGCATAGTGCGCCATGTCCCAGAGTCAAATAGCTCTTTATAAAAAGGGTGGCTAATATGTAGTTTAACTTACTCAAGGTGGCAATTAAATTCAAATTAAGGGGGATATTAATCCAATATGAATTAATAATCATAGGTCACAAAGAAAATAGAACGTTTGAATTATTAAACAAAAGCGGTGTAATAGAAAAAGCGTAAACCATTCAAAGTAAATGGAAGCTAAACGTTACTTAGTAATAGAATTCAATTTAGAATGTATCTGTCGTGGCTAGATCTTAGAATTGATCATTTAATGAAGTGTTCTGCTTAAATAATGGTGGTCTGCTTTAATACACAGCATCTGTCGTGAAAATGTGTCATTTCTGAATTTTTTAGGATTCCATACCTCAAAAGGAAAAACGGAACCCTCACTTCGTTGTCTGTCTGTCAGTCTGTCTAGACCCTTTTTCTCAAGAACGCGTAGAAGTATCAAGTTGAAGTTAATATCAAATACGTGAGTCTGTGGTCCCTTGGATTTCTAAAAAATCAAGCTTCTAAATCAACGCAATAAAAAAATACGGCCATTTATGCGACATATTTTGATACTCACAAGTAAATCAAAACCTATAGGGTAATTACTTCCCGTTAACCTAGAATAATGAAATTTGGCATGAAGCAAGGTCTCATAACACAAGTAAAGAAAAAAGTCCGTAAATTTTTATTTGTAACTTTATCACATAAAAAAATATTTTCAAGTCTGTCAGTCTGTCAAGATTCTTTTTCTCAGGAACGCGTGGAGGTATCACGTTGAAATTATTATGAAATACGTAAGTCTATAGTCATTTGGAGTTCTACAAAAATGAAGCTTCTAAGTCAACGCAATAAGAAAATACGACTATTTATGCGACATATTTTGATACTCGCAATTAAATCAAAACCTAGGTAAGTACTCGTACTTCCCATTAACCTAGAATAATGAAATTTGGCAAGAAGCAAGGTCTCACAGCACAAGTAAAGGAAAAAGTCCGAAAATTGTTACTTATAATTTTATCACATAATTTTTTTTTTCTTTTGTATGTTAAGTTTGTTTTTGGAATAAATGCTTTCCAACTACAGAACCCTTCATTGTGCGTGGTCCGACACGCACTTGGCCGGTTCTTTTTTACAAATATGTCACGTTGTCAGTTGACGTCTTATAATGACAACAAAACATTAAATAACATAATTTTTCCTTTTATACATTTCCGATTTACTTACCTACGATTACACAACTACATAATATATTATACGTAGGTGTTACCTTGAAACTTGAAATAGGTCATCAAAAGTAGAGCGTATTACAGAACCTACATAAATAACTTGGCAGACATGTTTTTTTTTCCGAACTAAATATCTAAAGTCGCACATGGCTTTTATTAGTTTACTTGGAACCTAAAAGCAACGTCTGGTGAATATTTTAGCTTGGCCGTTATGGGATAAGTGATAGTGTTACTAATCAGGTTACGTGTATTATAATAATAATACACGTAACCTGATTAGTAACACTATCACTGCCTATCTCACTATCACTGCACTATCACTATCCTGTCTCTGACCAGAAAAATGTTAACTAAATACATATGAATTAGATTATGAACTCTCAAATCCTACGCGTTATAATTGTAACGCAAACGATAAACGGCATTATTCCAATATTAATAATTGTGATCAATTCTATGCAAATAATGCCGTCAAATTGATACTAATTTGAATCAAATTCGATTCAGGAATAAGCTAGAAGAGATTGTTCGTTTTCTTTTTTTGAATATTTTTTTAATATTTAAGAAAATAATATTTTTTTTTTAAAATCGATCAACCGCATCTGTCTGTTTATTCAGAAAATATTAAGAAAAATTTCCTATTTAGCCCAGAAGTCAGCAGCGTTAACACCATAGAGCTCTGTAATTAAATGTATTTGATGCGATTTTCAACATTGTTTTTCTAAATTATATTTGCACAAGTGACTCCAAGGTCTCTATAACAATAAAACACTGAGTCTTAATACAGTGCAAAATACAAATCAAAATAAAATGTTGTTCATTTTTAAATGATAAACATAATATTTTCATACAATTCAAATCATAGCGTGAATCGAAATTTAATATTGAATAATATTTATGTACTTTTATTAGCTTTTGTTTATTACGGAAATACTCAATGTAAATAGAATTCAGTATCTAGATAATAAAAATGTTTGCAATTTACTTAACTGTATGAAATACTAACACAATTGATAATTATTTGTAGGTATAATGAAGGAAGTCAAAGTCAAATCATTTATTTCAAATAGGCACAAGGAACTTTTGAACGTCAAAATTTACAAAAAAAAAATTGAATTCATCGCATCGACAAGAATAGGCAAGAGACTCCACCGTTACTCTTTTAAATCTGTTATACAATATTTTGTGTACAATAATTATATAATTAAATAATATGTGAAGTCGATGCACCTACAATATAATTACTATATCTCTATAGGCAAAAAATGAAGCAACTACATATTAGGGGTTAAATTATGAAATTGCCGATTTGTACTGAAAAATTTAAATTCGTTTTTTTTTCAAATTTAGACATATTTATTAAATCAAAATTATTACCATTATTATCATTGCTGCCATCTAATAGGAAGATCATATAAGCCTTTGCGATAGAACTCTCGTGATCTAGATTCAACAAACTGTGTGAAAGCATTTTGTACTGCCTCCTGAGAAGAAAACTTTTTATCACGTAGAAAATTGTCCAAAGCACGAAAAAAATGGTAGTCCGTTGGAGCAAGGTCTGGCAAATACGGAGGGTGACGAATGATTTCTAATTGCAGTTCCTGTAGAGTTAAAACGGTTTCTCGTGCTGTATGAGGTCTCGCGTTATCATGGAGCAATAATGGTGAAGATCGATTCATAAGTCGCGGCTGTTTCACTGCTAGTCTTGCTATCATTGTTCGGAGAACGGCACAGTAGACATCTGCCGTTATTGCTTGACCAGATCGGAGAAAGCTATAGTGAATAACACCATGCTGAGACCACCAAACAGTTACCATTATCTTTTTACTGGTAAGCTTTGCTTTAGGACACTGTTGCGGCGTTTGACCTGGGGTCAGCCATCGCATTTTTCGCTTACGGTTATCGTAAAGAATCCACTTTTCATCACATGTCACAAATCGATCCAATATTCCTTGATTTCTGTATCGATTCAACAAGGCAACACAAGTTTCAACACGCGTTTCTTTCTGCAGATCAGTCAAATCATGAGGCACCCATTTCTCATATTTTTTTATTTTATTGATTTGACGCAAATGAGTCAATACTGTTGGTAAGGTAACGTTAAACCATGCCGCTAATTCCTGGGTAGTTTGGCTCGGATCGGCTTCCACCATCTCTTTCAATTCATTGATATTCACCGGTGTGGGCGGGCTTCCACGTGGTTCGTTCTTCAAATCAAAGTTTCCATCAAGAAAGCGTTTAAGCCAAAATCGCACGGTGCATTCATTAGCAGTCCCCTCTCCAAACGCAACATTGATATTGCGAGCTGTTTCTGCCGTATTAGTTCCGCGTCGGAACTCGTATTCAAAAATAACTCGAATTTTCGAAGTATCCACCTTTCTTGTCTAAGCTGAATAAAAAAAAAAACAACTGAAAGTCGATAATCAAATGTTGCACATTTTTTAAAAGAAGAACTTCATAGGTACCATGTGAAAAATGTTTCACTCAAAAATCTCAAACCATGAAAGTTCTATGTCAATTCGAAGTTCCTAATACAATAAACGGCAATTTCATACTTTAACCCCTTTTATTATAAATTAATTATGTGATAGATACAAGTTACTCAGAAATTTACAAACATTGTAAAAGTAGATATCCGCTCACAAGAGCAGGAGCGCCCGCTTAAAAAAACTAGTCGAAAGTACCACCCGCTGACGTCATTCGGCCCGCTGCGCGCGTTTGTTTACAAACTGCGATAGCGGCACAGTTTCTAGGAATTCTGTAGCTCCTGTTCATTTTTTGGAAAGCTTTTGTCTAGATCTCTATTATGGTGTGTGTTTTGTTTGAATTTGTTATTGTTTACATTTCTAGAAATGGTTAAAAATACGAACAAAGACAATTTAGCTTCAGATTTCAAAGAAATGGCTCTAGTAAGAAAAAACAAGCGATGACCTATATGTTTTAAGGTTTAAAATGCATAGTGTGTTAATTCTCAACATGAAACATAAATAAACCCACTTACCACAGTACAATTAAACTATTACCTGAGTAAAACACTTTCACACTCGACCGACCGAACAATGACATGACAGAGAAAAAAATATTTTTTAATGTCATAGACGAGTCTCAGTCAGTGTTGACGTATCTTAAATCGTTCGGAAATAGAGAACGCATCAAATTAAATGCATAGAATTCGATATTAGTACTTAATAGTGATGGAACAACGCTATAGGATTTTTTTAAAATTTTAACAAGTAACAAGTCAGTGTGTGAGTTAATGTAATCACAGAATGTAAAATCAAAGATATATTATAGTAGTAGTAGTAGAAAACAAAAGAGCCTTTCAACTAGTACCAATAATACCTGCCGTTTTAAGTTTGAATATTACCCACAAATTCTTTTCAGAGCAAAATTTTTAGGGATGCGCCAATATAGGTTTAAAGAATTTATTCTCATAAGAACTTAAATAACAGTTCGCTTAAAATGAGATACAAAGTGCTTACATCTACGTAAAATAAATTATCATATTTGCCTCTGGGGTGTTGGTGACGTTATAGGTTACATACATGTTTCTTGAGTTTTTTCTTAAATATATTTATACTATCACACTTCTTTAAATATTCCGGTAAATTGTTGAACAGCCGTGCTCCCTCAACTAATATTGTTTTTTTGCCGTAATTAGTCCGCGCCCGTGCTGTCATTAGTTGAAACTTGTTTTTACTTCTTGTGTTGTATGTTGTTGTCTTTTTATGTAGTTGTATGTTTGATTGTACGGAATTTGTGGTGATTTTTTTTATGAGAATGCAGGTGTAATATGTGTAAAGTTGTGTGAGATTTAGTAAATTAGTTTTTTCGTATAATTTTTTTGTTGGATATAAATAGTTATAATGAAATAGTACTTTGATAATTTTGTTTTGTAATCTTTGTAGTGAGTTTAGATTCGATTTAGCGGCTGATCCCCATATTTCAATTAGATATTCAATGTTCGATTTTACTAAGGAGTTATATAATAATTAGTCGTACTTTTATCGGAATACAGTTTATAACTTTTCGTAACGCTCCTAATAGCGACGTTAATTTGGCTTTGACATGATCGATGTGCAGCTTCCAAGTAATTTTGTCATCTACCCACAGTCCGAGATATTTTTCGTGACTAGACCGTTTGATTATTTCGCCGTTGATCGTAAGTGGTGAGAACTCCGGTATCGGTTTATTTTTCGCAGAGAAAATCATAAATGACGTTTTTGAGGTATTAATAGTCAACAAGTTGTATTTTAACCATTCGTTGAGTAGGTCAAGCCCAAGTAGCATTTTGTTCTCTTTAATAGTTCACATTTAGTTCACCGGTGATCTCTAAGTATTAACATTGGTCACACACGGTTCATTGGCTGTATTAAAGTGAACAAATTCACACATACCTGTATAAGGCATGTATAGAAGTTCAAAAATCGCCTATTAAGTAACTATTGGTGTTATAATAGGATAACATTAACCTTCAAGTCAGCTTTCATTTTAAAAGCCGAACAAGAGCAATTTAAGAGTGAATAAATACGGCACGGGCTATTTAAAGGTCCACGTAAACGGTGTTATATTGCTGGCATTTTAATACAACAAATGTGAACATAAATGCAGCCAAAAGCTGTTATATTTACTTTTTGTGGAGCGTTATTCAGCTTGTAGCTACAAGCGGGTCTAGTTTCTGATATATTAATCAGCCTTTAAATTATTCTTTAAAAGAGCGTTTAATGAGTTCACATGTACGTGTGAAGTATATTAAAAGCACCACTATTGATATCTAGTAACACTGACAGCTGTTTATTTGTTCACGAGTAGAACATTGTTATCCTCTGAGCTAAATAATTATGTGAACGTGGTTTTCTTTAACACTTGGACGACTAATTAACACGTAATAACCCAAAATAATAAAAATGCATAAAACCAATTGGAAAAAGAGAGTGAGGACCGGTGGATTCAGAAGAAAAATCTTAAAAGAATATTTACAGATAGTGAGACCAAATAACCAATCTAATGAACACATTGAACAGCTTCCTGTTAGTACTACGACGACGACATTATAATGATGGTTCCGTACATAATACAGAGGTAAAAGTGCCTGAAGCTGAGACCAGCAATACGGTTTCAAGCGTGAGTCCAAACTTAATTTATGACGGTTCCGTACACAACATAGAAGAAACTGAATGTGGTGATTTCAGTTCTAGTGAAAGTGAATATGAATGCGATTTTGAAAAACATGTATCTTTTCGTGAAAAATTAAGAATATGGGCTATAAAAAATAATATACGTCATTTCGCTCTAAATTAATTATCAGTCATCATTAACGAACTGATCCCAAAAATACTACCAAAAGATTCTAGAACAATTTTACGTACTCCTGAACAAGTTACTATTAAAAATATTGAAGGCGGTCAATACTGGCATAATGGAATAGCAAAACCACTTGAAAATTTATTACAAAATTGGATTGATGTTCCAGATACAATTTCAATTAACATAAATGTGGATGGTTTGCCTATATTCAAAAGTTCTTCTAATGAATTTTGGCCTATATTGTGTAACATCTTTGAAAATCCTAGAATAAGGCCTTTTGTAGTTGGAATATACTTTGGAAAAGGAAAACCAAGAAATCCAAAATAAAAATACAGTTATGTACTAACAAGAAGAATAGAGGTTGTTAAAATTATCTACATAGCAAATGACCAGAATAAGATTTCAATGAGAGGTATTAGAATAAATAACACAGAAGACGTTTTTACATATCCAATAAAATCGTCTCATCTTGCCATATACAAGTCAAGAACTCAGGATAATAGTAACCGTGCTTACATTGTTTTAGAACCCAAGGATATTAAATGTAAATTAGTGTGCATTGAATACAAGGAATTCCAATACTTCATACCTTTGTTACATACATTTAAATAATAAATAATACAACTACAAATGTTTGATAATTTTATTTTTAAATCACATAACAAAACGTAAACTTTCAGTCTCTTACACCTTGTACTTATTAATTTAAATTCACAACTCCATTAAGATCTTTTTGAAACGGATCGAAAATCTTAAAAATAGCGAGGATTTTTACAATACTTTGGATTTTGTTTGTTTTTCATATAAATATATCAATAAAGACGTCTCCATAAAGTTTTTTATCGCTATCTGTTTCTAAAAGATCTTTATAGTAAAAAAATAATTTTATTATAATTTCAAATCAGTCTTATCAGTTTTATACAGGTAGGTCTTCAACATCAAGGCACTTACAGTTTAATATTAATTCTTAATATTAATAAATTTTGTTTTTCAAAATAAAACAATCCGAAAATTAGTCTCAATAAAAACATTTCACAGTTAAATGAAAACAATTCTCAAAAAAAGCAACAAAAAATTAATAAAGTAGTCGTTTCAACAAAAGTTATCACTTTTATTGAAACGACTATTTTCATAAATACACACGCACTATGAAGTAGGTACCTATTTCGTGTCTTAACAAGATTAATGTCATCATCAAAACCAGTCAAGTCAATTGACTTGACTGGTTTAATGATGACATTAATCTAACTAAATTTTGGTTATCATCCGAAGTAAAACAAAAATCCTCATTCTGCAAGGGAGGATTTGTGTTTTTAACACAAAGCTAAGCCCTCGTTGAGTTGCACAGACAACATCGCCACCTTCTGGGCGAGTTTTTGGATATTTTCAACAATATTATTGAGTGTTTTTTCCTGGTTATCAATTTTTTGTAATAATAGGTTTTAATTACCAATAAGTTGATCACAGTCGAGCGTAGGTAACAATTTTAAAGTTTCATCCGTTATCATGTCATTGTTGGCTTGAAAAGATAGATCCACATTATTGTCATTATGCGTCTAAAAAACAAAAAAACAAACAAAAATTACAAAAATGAACTGACAAAATGGCGAGATAAAACGAAACACATGCGCCGCTAAGGCTGTATTTTTCAAGTCAATATCTCAAGTTTATAAGTATTTCATGATGTATGCAGTATGCGGATCCCTAAAATTTAGTATTCTAAAAAATCTAAAAAGGTATACACGTGAACCATTGAAGAACTGCTTACCCGCCCAGGGCTGAATATGAGCTTATCGAGCTTATGTTGTACAGAAAATGACATTAAGATGCTACACAATGTGAACCTTTCTAGAGCTCACGACGTTATAATGGTACACATGTGAGACTTTAAAGAGTTCACAACTATAATTTAGAGTTACAATGGTTCACTGTAGCTAGAGACAATGTCCACCATTTTCTTCACTCATAAACCTTTAATATTTCTAAATTAATTACGATTTTATCACATACTACGGAGTTAATTGATTGAGTTGATTAATTTTGTGGTTAATGTTCAAATAAAAAACCATAGACTGATTTTAATGCCATAAAAACACAACCATCAAAAATTGAAATGTTCACCTCTGCTTATTTAGAATTATTTTTTTGATAAAACGGCATTATTCCCGAGGCGCGTGAAAATTTTAACTCTAAAAATGTATATACTTAACAATAAATTTACATTACCCATAGTTTTAAACACAATAGAATATAATAAACACAGAGTACTTACCGTAATAATAAAGTCACATTAAAAAATATGGCTGTTTATAGACACTCACGGGCGACATACGTAATATTTATTACAAATTAATGTAGTACTCATTTCTCAGCGGCCGCTACTAGTTTTTAGGGTACACTTGAGAGCTTAATATGAGATAGAGGCTGTATAATTGTTCACTCGTTACTTCTTATAACTCTCTTGTCTGTATGAAGAACCACATGGAATCATATATGAAGCCGTTGATCAGCTTTAAGACCACAGGTTCTCTCTTAAACTGCCGTTAAAGTGCTGCTATTCAGCTACTGTGTACCATTTGTGAACTTAAGGCTGCATAATTTGTGCCCAAACCAGTGGTATAAGGACTGTATAGCGTGATATACAGCCCTCATACAGCTTACTTAGACAGCTTAAAGAATAAATGTGTACCATTTGTTGCGGCGGCCTAAAGCCTTGGGGTGAAAATCGAAATTTTCTTAGTGGACTGTATGAGGGGCGGTTCGGTGACACAAGTAGGTGTTTTGGTGGTGTGGGAAAATGATGATGGTACCTGCCTGATGAGCTATGGCGACACGACGAGAAGGGTTTCCTTAGCCACGTGGCTGGCGCGTCCAGGATATCACGTACGGACGAGAATCTGCACTTTCCACAACACACATACACGCACTTGCACTGTTCAATAGCAATCTTCGTTCTTCGCGGTGAAAATATGAGTCCTTTTTCGACTTGGGATTAATTTTTACCCACAGGCGTCGACGTTGGTTGAGAACTGGCGGATCTTCTTGGCGACAGCGTATGGGCGCCATTGCGGATCTTCCCTCTCGCTCTCACTTAGGCATTATAAGGGTTGTGGAAGGGAGAAGGAAAGCGGAAGGAACTTTATGTTACACAGATACTAATTAATTAGAGTTGCCAGTAATTAGGCATGAAATATAAAACTAAAGAAAGTAATGGCGTTAACACCATTAGTCAACCGTTATAGAACCCCTAATGCTACTTGGGAGGTCTTTTTGAGCATCAGTTATGATGTTTTGCAAAGATTTGTCAAAGTAAAAAAGGCAAGTGTCATCTGCGTATAACGTTAGGTGTCCTGTCAGCCCTATTTTATCAATGTTATTAATGTAAATTAGGAATAGTAATGAGCTAATAATTGAGCCTTGTGGACATCCGTATGTTATGTTTTGCATCGAGCTAGTGAAGTTATCTAGGTATCTTAACAACTTGTTGTCTATTTTGTAAATAAGAACTGAACATACTGAGGGCGCTGCCTGTAATACCTATATTACTCAATTTCTGTAGCAACTTTTGATGGCTTACTGTATCGTAAGCTTTTTTTAGGTCAATCAATTGATTGATCAAATTTGATTGATTGAGGCATATTGTTCAATGTCATCTTTGAAGTTCTACCACTTGTACAGTTTGTAATTTTTTTCACCCTTTTTTTCTCACGCGTCTCGTCCCCCGCGCAAGCCCGGATTAATTATCCCGGAACATTCTTATCGCCGCTTGGCGGCGTTCCGGGGCACATAAACTCGGCTTTTAAACAGAATGTTTCTAAGAACTGTTAGTACACTTATGACTGTTTCCTCAAGTGGAATGACCAGGCTACACTACACAACTTGTTTTGTAACTTTAGATGGCTTTATTTTTTTTAATACGCCAATAAAAAACAAAACTCTTATTATTTAATTATGTAAAGCGATAACTCTATTTTTTTAGCCTATAATATAGCCCAATCCAAATGAAAATACAAACAGAACTAACTTCTGTCTATCCAGACGATTCGTTACGTAATATAGGAACCGAACAACTATCACTATACCGGTCGTCACGTTACACACTGCACACGTATTTCACTAACTTACTCATACTAACACTACAAATTTCTTCCACAGTGCCAAAGGTAGAGATAGTGGACGAACGCGGCAAACCTCTACAGGATAAGTTCTACAAAGAAGGCTCTATCATAGAGTTGCGGTGTGTCGTCAGTGAGGTGCCACAGCCTACGAGACAAGTCAACTGGAAGCACGGGGCTAGGTTGCTGAATTATGACACTAAGAGAGGTGGTGTGAGGTACGTTTTAGAATAATATTAAACCACTATTATGGAATTTTATTGATGATTTTACTGATTATAATTCTGTAAATACATATTTTGTAACGGTCGCAAATCAAATATTAATCAACATTGACCTGCAAGTTGAAATTTTGAGATTGAGATTTTGATTGTTTTTTTTTTTGTCAGGAATCAAGTAGATACTTACCTGTTTACCTCGAAAAAAAGGAATATCGCGAGAAGACCCGTTATTGTTTTATAATGTGTACAAATCGCGAAAATTTAAAAGGTTTAATTGAAATTTTAAGGCTACTTATTAAATATGATCAGATCGAACTGCGAATAAAATAATCTCAACTCTTTTTAAAATTCGTGAGAGTATGTGAATATTAATGCTTCAATGCCACGCGTTTCCGCTGACCGGAGCGCCCATTGCTTAAATCAAATCATTCTAACTGATAAGAATTTAATTCAAGGTGCAAGTAACCGGTGCCGTCATAAATATTATTGGGATTGCAAAATGACGACGCATGTATGCATGTACATCATTGTTGTTGTATCAAAAAATGCTCTAAATATTGACCGCAGTGATTTGGCACCAGCTTTTAGAAAAGACAAGCTTCAGGCCAAACCGATCCCTTCTGCGAAGCAGTTATGCTCGCAAAGGAGGAGGCGGATCGCGTCAGGGAGAGGCAACTGTCGCGCCCTCACGCCCTTAGTCGCCGCAGGAGACGCCCTGGGCGGCAGGAATCCATAGCCGATACCCGGCCACCGTAGACGCAGGCTTGCGGACGGCGAGCAATAGGTAGCTCGCCGTCCGGTAAGGACCAGGCCCGGGTCAACGGCGTGTTGTGTTCCACGCGCGCCTCAAATAGATGTCAGCAGTGCTGGGTTCCGATAGGGTCGATGCCGCCGGGGTCGCGGGTTATTCGAAATAGATACCATGGCCCTGACACAGGCAACTGAAGGAACACGTGTGGGTTTTATTCAGTAAAAGTCTGACACGCCCTCCTGCTCCGCCCAGAGCGGGAGAAGTCAAT